>CAWUFW010004985.1:0-1427691 GCA_963921515.1 Calotriton arnoldi | reverse complement strand
TCATTTCCGGCCATGCAACAGGGAAAGGACCGCATGTTAGCAGATCTGGGGTATCCTTGGGGCTCCATACAGAGACGTTTTAAGGCATGGGCAAAGTGGGCTATGGCCCAGGGCCCCAGCCTTTCAGGGGGCCCCCTGATAGAGCTAGTTCTGTTCTGCAGAGGCTTGCCCTGATGACCTTGAGTCTTACCCAAACAGATGGTTTTAAATACCGTTTTCCTTAAATGTGTATTTAATGTGTAGCGATTTGTAAGAATACGTTGCAGACATTTTGCAGTAAAATGTGTTTTATGTTTCATGCAACATCCATCAAAAATGTTTTCTTTTAGATCAAAACAGGACCTCATATATGAGAAATGGGGGGGGGGGGCACAGAGAGTCTGCTGCACTAATATTAGTGAGCTGCTGCTGTGCTACAATACTGAAAACATACGTCACTATTCTTTAATATTAGATGTAAACACATTTAGAATTTGCACCATTGTGCCTGAGCACTGTCAGTGACCTGGCCAAAGAGGCCCTGAAATGGATGAAATTTGATCATAAATTCAAAGCTGTTCTGAACAGGGGCCCCCAAAATACGATTGGCCCAGGGCCCCCAAAATCCTTAAGATGTCCCTGGCTCCATAAATCTCTCACTGCGGACCAGTGACAAATGGACCGCTTCCATTTGCAGAAGACCTCGGTGTCAAATGGATGGGAATGCTGATAGCGATTACCACCGATCAATGGGCAATGAATCAAGGCTTAATCTGAAGGGGGAGGGGCTGTGGGGAAGGAAGCAGACAGCGGGGTGTCATATAAGAGAGCAGACTTGGGCGCCGCGAGGTGGGTGGGAATGGAGCAAGCACGACATGTTTATAGCATGAGAGTAATTTGGCACAGCAGTCACTAGCGCGTGATTTGTGATCCGCGTTGATGTTGGTACATTATGTGAATGGATCTCAGGGGTCCTATGAACATGCTTTACACTGCATCAGGCAGACATATATTTTCCACTACCAGTCTATCAAACTTGGCTTCTTAACCTGGGTTAGGGATCATCCACAATTTCCTCAATTTCTGTTTCCTCCCCTACTAAGGGCTCCACATTCCCACTTCACATTATAAGCATTGGCAATGCCAATAGGTCTGGCTTTAAGGAAATGTTACTTATGTTAATGTGAAGTAGATAATATACGGAGGGATATGTACTTGTGTGGAAGCAACGAACTGTAGAATAATATTGGTGTAGATTAAAAAGAAAGGTGACCGTTGCACATTCAAACCAGAGCTAAAAATCAAGGTAGATTGCAGACTGTGCCTCCCACCATCTTTGCTGCTGCTGGGAGAAAAACACCATAAATTAGTTCTCTCAAGGCACTCTTCTTAATAGCATTACAATGTCTTATGTGTGTCCCTGAAAGTTCAAGGTCAAGCAGCTGGATAAATAAACAAAATGATCACAGCTGGGTTGTGTTGAGGACAAGCACTTTATTTGTGGCAGCACACAACCTCTGCCCAATCAAAACATGTGCTCCTGGCTCCCAACATGTGGGTTGAGCCAAAGCCCCTCTGCTTGTGATTCTCACATAATTTTCTGAGGACATTTGCATTGTCAAGCCAGACCATGAGAGATATGGCGAGTGTCTGTGACAGTGTACACAGATTCCAAAGTTCTGCAAGTGGTCCTGTTTGTGATAGAATGTGTGACAAGACGTTTCAGAGGGTAACATCAGTACAAATGAAGTCAAAACTAGGGGAAGGAGAGAAGTGCTGAAGTTCCTTTTGCGTAATTATGCAAAATTTCAGAAAATTTATGCAGCATGACATGAAATTATTTGAATGATAATTCGCCAATTTGCAATATATTTTAGTGGAAAAAGTGTGATCGCTTTCATTTTGGATATGAGGAAGTATTTCGAGCTAAAAAGATAGCGTAAAGATGAAAAGTGCTGCGGACAACTGCCGCTTGCATTCTGGTTGTTCGCAATGATCCACTGCTTCCGCAATCGGATTTTTACCTGAACGGTCTTTAATTACACACCCAGGCATAATTATGTAGATTCAAGATATTTCACCTATCAAGTGTACTGCGAAATGCTGGATATTACGCAAGATTACACTGGCCTAATGAAAATTTCCTCTGGGCCTATTCAACATCACTGCGTAGATACATAAACAGATAGAAATGAGTGGCAAACTGTAGGTGATGAAATGCTTCAGACAGAATTCAAGGAAGCAAACCTGAGATTCTATACAACCACTGAAGAACTACACCCTTCAAAGATGGCATCATGGATATAGAGAGGAGCTGCCATGAACTGCACATAAAATGGTAGTACAGTGTTGGACTCCTAAAAGTATACATTACATAGTCCGCAATACAGACTCAGTAGCTAAGGATGAGGCAGCTAGTCCATAAAAAAAAAAGTGACCCCTTAAAGATTCCTCCTTGTGTGATGAAGCTATCCAACATGGTCTTAAAGATATGCATGTTCCGAATGCTGATCTTGGAAATGTGTGAGCAGAATTTTTTGGGGTGTCAAGTATCGGCGAGGGAGGAGTTCCAAAGTCTAAATTTCACATTTAAACTATGAAGCCCCCTGAACGGAATTGCTGCAAATTTGTTTGAATGAAGTGCTTGATTCTAAATAATTGGATGTACATTTTCACCTTATTTTACAAATATTCACAATAGAAAATTATAATAACAAGTGAGTTCATAAAACATTTCTCAAAGGGAATTTAAATCTAAAATTGGACCTGATCGCTAAAATGCTTTCTGATGCCTGAAAAGTGCAAGACCACATTTGATCAGACTAACGTTGATGCTAATTTGTACCGGCAAAATTGCTTCAATATTTGGAGATTACAGAGGCTCAGTGCTTAATTTGAGCCAGTGGTTTTCGGTGCGGCACCAGCACTTAATTGTCAATATCGGCACTCATGACAGTCTGCCACATGGAGGCACCTTTTGTCTGCCTTTGAGATAAGCACAATGTTAGTTGTTTCATCATTCAATAAACATTAAAAGTGGCTAATACTTGCCACCCAATATATTCTTATAGCTTTGGGGGTCCGGAATAGGTTGAATTGTAACACTTGGGGGCATATGTACAAGGACTGGCGATAACTATCGCTAACGCTAGTTAGAGGTAGTTTTTTTATCGCCGCATACCGCTGAAAACTATCGCCATGTTAGCGATGTATTTACAAGCCATCGCTACATGGCGATAGTATCATGGATCGGCGGCGAAAACTGCTGCTAACATTAGCGCGATGGCGATAGGAATTCCGGCGTTAGCGGGTGAAAACTACCGATAGGCCCATTAGCGGCAAAAAAAACTCACATTAATCAGCCCAACATGAGTTTTTTTGCCTCTAACGCAAAAAATAGCCTATCTGCAACCTCCAATAGAAAATAGGCATAAAAACCAAAACAATGCAGAATGTAGCAGCCAGGGCCAAGTGCAGCACACATCAACAACCCCTGCAAGCCACCCAACATCCAGGATGACCAGGATGAGAGCCTGGATGCCTCGCTGGACCTGCGTCTGGAGCCTGGAGGCCTCGCTGGACCTGCGTCTGGAGCCTGGATGCCTCGCTGGACCTGCGTCTGGATTGGGACGCGGAGGAGCTGTGGAGTCAATGAGCCGTGGCGGTAGACATTGAGGCGCGATGATCGACCGTTCCTGGTGGTGAAGTCTGGCAGGTCACATGGAGACACGTTGCTGACCTGTGTGAGAAGACCGCCTTGCGGCCCTTGGAGCTGTTAATGGTAGAGGCGCTCCTGCCCACCAACGTAGGGAGGTCTGCATCGCATACTACGATCCACCACTACACCGGGGTGCACGGAGGGGATTACCAACGGTGGGTGCCGCCTCTCTGCATCACAGGCCGGATGATGTTGGGCTGGCCGGACGCTGTGGAGGGTGAGACCCCTGAGCGGCGCCGAACTTGTGTGGCGGGAGCGCTGCAACTTCACGCCTAAGGTGGCCCTGCTGCATCAGCTGCATCAGGAGGTTCACCAGCGGACTTGGCGGCGACTGCTGTACCCAGACTTGTGAAATCACACCTGGCTGAGGCTCCTGCTGGCTGAGTCACAGATTTGGGGAGAGTGCAGCGGATTGCGCCACGGTGTCAATGTCCAGGTGGGGAGAAGGTGGAACGCGTAGCGCAGAGGCCCGGGGTCGAGTCGCCCAGGCCTAGCACACGTAGATGACGCACCCCCAGTGGCGGCTCATCCGCTAGTGGCGGAAGAGCATAGCCCCACTGCTTTCAAGCAGTGCAGAAGAGGAACAACCATCACATGATGATAACTTACTGATGTAATCGTGCTATGTTTCCTTTGCGGGTGGGAGGGGTGGGTAGGACTGCTCCAAGCATGGAGCAGGGCATGGGCGGATTGCATGCTGCCACTGAGTGCGCAGTGACTGTTTGGTCGGCTCGCTCAGGCCGCACAAAGCAGTCATGCGCACTGTCCTGTTCGCAATGCAGGCTGCATTACAGCCTGCATGGAGAACTATGCCCACACCTCCAGCCCCTGGCTGAACGCCTCCTCCCGGCGCTCAATGACCAATCCCAACGCCGCATTGCAGCGTTGTGACGATTAGAGGAGAGAGCTCTGGCTGCCTACTTCCTGTTCCTGGAAGCAGACTCAGGAGAGCAGGAGCAACGAAGACACGGGACCCGTCCTCGAGGTAAGATTTCTCCCATTTAAATATTTACAACACCCGCTCACACACACACCTCTTCGTCCATGCCCCATCCAGTGTTCTTTCCGGCGTTTCCCACCTCCCAGCTGCCCAGTCCCCTCCGCAGCACTTCCCAATGGCGGCCGCTAGGCAGCCAGGCGCAGCGGGCTTACCACTCATGTGCCAAAGGTATATATGGAGTTACGACGCATACCATTATATCGCATTCCATTACAATGCATACTAATACTAGGCATATTGCAACAGTAGGGAAGGTGTTGGATTGCGGAGATGTAAACATTACTATGCCCACTTCAGTGAGTGCAATCCTAAAACTGACCCTTGCACCCCAAAGCAAACACTGACCCCTAAAATTCATCTTTGAGCCCCCACATGACACCCTAAAAATCATATTTGACCCAAATGCACACCCCAATTTTCATATTTGACCCAATGGCACAACCCATTTTTCATGATTGACCCCAAAACACACCCCAAATTTCAAATTTTACCCCATAATACACCCCACATTTCACCTCCGACACCCAAAACCCATACCCATCCACAAAATAAAAATACCCCATTACTGACCTCACAGTGCGTTGTAATGGAATGCGCATGAAGTAGCACCTGCGTTGTTGGATTTGCGCTGTAAAGGCATTGCGATGTAATGCCTGTGTTGTAATGGACGTCTCCCGTGCCAAAAGGCAAGCCATATGCAAGCCTGTCTGCGTCCGTCTTCCCTGGACCCCGCGCTCAGCACCAAGGACCCTTCCTCTCGGACACTCCACCCCTACTGCGCCAGCACCCGCCGCCATCAACCCTGGATGCCACATCGCCTGCCAGGACCAACATCTGCTCCGGGCGGACATACGCCATCACTGATGGCTACTAAATCACCCGCAAGGAACACCCCGACCATCCAGGAGGAGGCATTGCCATCACCTACAGAAGCACACTCCGACACTACGCCACTCTAATGACCCAACGGTGACCATGGAACACCTTACCTCCAGATCCAGACCAACCCCAACACCATCCTCTGCGGCACCCTCATCTGCAGGCCCCCCGGGCCATGGACACCCATTCTCCGATACCATTGTAGACCTCATTGCACACCTGGCCCTCCCATCCACTGACGACATCCTACTCGGCGAACTCAAGTTCCACCTGGACAACCCCAGTGACCAGAACTCTACCCCCTCCTGGGATAGCTCTCCAACATCAGACTCAAGCAGCTAGTCACCGCAGCAAGCCACATAGCAGGACACACGGTCGAGCACGTCTCCTCCGCCATCTGGACCTTCAACTACAGCCACACCACCGGACTCTCCTGGACCGAACATCCTTGTATACATCACGGCTTCACCATGCCCACCGTACACAACCGCCATCATCGCCCCCCTCGCAGCTGGATCCAGCCCACTGAAGTACGTCTCATCAACTCCCTCAGCACCACCACTCCGCCAACGCTAACAGACGATGACACTGCAGCGAGCAACCGCCACCGATGGATCTCCAACTGCGCCAACACCCGGGCACCCCTCAAGAACGGCACTGCATCAGTACCTTACGCCTGCATGATGGCAGGCGTAAGGGTGACACAGTGCCACAGGGATAGGCTGGCCCCATGCATTGCTGGAGTTGCGTCATGGTTGTGACGCGACTGCAGCAATGGGTGACAGATACGTCAGGATTCCAGACGTATCTGTCATTACTTGCGTCATGGAGCGCTGTCCAGTAAATACAGCGCATCCGTGGTGTCGCAAGAAGGGGGTAGTGAAAAGGGTTGCAACACTGTCTTGTCGCAGCGCTGCAACACATCTTATCCCCTTCGATGCGCCCGTCGGCCAGCGGCCGTCGCGAGCACTACCTCCGTAGTGCTGCGCACGTCCGTTGGCCAACGCGGCCCCGCCCACTGATTAAAACCGCTGCACCGCGGCGGAATTCGCGCTGCGGTTAAGCGGTTAATGATGGTGCACAGTCCTGCCCTGTAGTTTTGTCGCAGGGCAGCGCAGCTACATTGCTTGCAGCACGGTCCAGCAACAAAACCTGCTGAAATGGGCCCCAAGGGTTATCTCCATTTTTAAGACCAGCTATTTTCTGGTCTTAAAAAACTGCCTCTAACTGCAGTTAGAGGCAGTTTTTTTGGTCCTCCATACTTAAGGAATTACCTTGTAAATATCGCGAAGTGGGGATAGCGGCCGTTTTTGCACGGGAACGCCTCCCTTGCATGTCATTATCGCTAACAGAAGTGGCGATCTTTATAATGGACGTTTTCGCCGGTAAACTGCCACTAACAGAGGTTAGCGACAGCTTGTGAATACGGCGATAAAAATATCGCCGCAGTTGCGGCGGAAAAGTGCAGCTAACGCGGCGTTAACTCCTTGTACATATGCCCCTTGGAGTGTGATGGTTAGTAGCTGTGTTCTTACTGTCACTCATAGCGCTGATAGTGGCACTTGGTTGTGAAAGCTCCAATGCATTCTGACGAGGGACCTGGGATGCATTTTTACAGATTAAGCACTGGAAGGATTGGACTGTTGCCCAATCAATTTTGTAGAAACCTTTAGAAAGAAACGTGTGTAATCTTGTATTTTCACCCATCAGTGCATGCAAATGGCAACTTTTGCACTGCACTTTTCAGGCAGTGCAGATATGCATTGCGCTGGCAGCCTTTAAATCGATTTATTGTGGAAAAGCTGGTACACAGTTACACCTGAAATAAGCAATCAATCTGTTTTAATGCTCACCTCTCTTTCTTGGTTAGTAGGAGCTTTTGCAAATTCTCGATAGACTGCCTCTTTTCTGGTCATACAGTATTTTGGAATATGAGAATATGCTTTTTATTTAGTCCTCATATGCGAAAATAGGTGGGAGGTACATTCCAAACTCCAAACGTAGCCCACAGCCATTAAGGGTTATAACCTCCTAAATCAAGCCTCCTTCAAACAATTAATGGAAGGTTTGCGGGAGCCACCGCTCAACTCCTCCTATGTTGAGGCTTGTCTTTAATCCTTGGACTATTACTAACTCTTTATCTGGCCTTGTGGTATTTTGTCCCTTCCCCATTAAAGTGCTAACTTGACAAGAGGGAGAGGAAGGGTTCCCACATCTTGGACCTCTTTGCTGAACCATTTATACAGTCCATCCTGCCAATGAGCTTCACTGAGTTAACCCATTCCATACAGGTAGGCAGAGTGCTAGATATCCATTTATTTATTTATTTATTTTTAACTATTTTTATTGGCATTTTATAAATCTTCATTACATTACAGAATACATAACTTGCATTTATTGTCATGTTATTGTCATGTCTTAGCAACACTTAGCATATAACTTGAGAGGACATTATCCAACAGTACTAATACAAGCAGTTAGCAACAAATATTTGTATACAATCAACCTATGTAGAGTATGGGAAATCCATCCCGCTATATTCGATAGTGTCAGTAGCTGTGTCAGGGCTCGTGTCCTCAATGGTGTCTCTCCATGAAAGTTGGGGTGTCGGCTCTTTGCCGGTATCATTACACCAGGTAGGAAGCGCTGTACTGTCATATATTAATCATATGTGGTGCCTTATAACATACTGAAAACTAACAGCATGTAAACCCTGAAACTCAACTGGTGCAGATTGGGGGTATCAAGAAGTATTTGAGAGGCATTTTATGGGTGGTATACTAAGTGGGATAGTGTAGGTCAATGCGACTTTGGGTTATAACTGTCGTCTAGTACAGTCGCGTTATTTCATGACGTATCACCTGAGGGGGGGCAAGGGGGGATAAGTGGAGGGGAGAGGCATGAAGGGGTGTCAGAAATGGGGTCTCTAGTTGGCAGAGGTAGGTACCTTTGTCCAAATAGGGACCCTTCTTCCTAGTCAGGATAAGGGAGTTACACTCCTAAAATAACCCTGCTCACCCCTTGGTAGCCTTGCACGAGCAGTCAGGCTTATCATAGAGGCAGTGTGTAAAGCATTTGAACATAACCAACAGTAATACAGTGTAAGCACTACAAAAGGACACCACACCAGTTTAGAAGAATATCCAATATTTTTATATACTTAAGACAAGACCAAAAACGATAAAAATCCACAATACAGTACTTAGAAATCTTCAGTTATCAAAATAACCTTGAAAAACAGCTCCTTGAAGTCGATAGCTCCCTCTGGGGCTATCACGGCATTGTGAACAAACAAATCTAAACAGTCCTGGCTGACCGCAGCGTCGCGGGCCAGCTACTGTGTCGGGAAGATCCGCAAAACAGTACCTTTAGAAATGCAGGGCGTCGGCGACCTCTCGTTGAGCTTCTGAAAGCACAGCGTCCGCAGGCGTCAGTTCCGGAGGTCGGTGCAGGAGTCATCGGGCCCTCGAAGTCACACACGTTGCAGATCAAACTCCTCGCGGTTGAAGTCAGGAGCACTGGCGTCGGCAGGCGTCAGGGGCTGCGGTGCGAAGTGCAGCGGTGCGGTGTGCGATGCCCTCAGGTCGTGGTGCGAGCAGCAGCTCGGTGGCGGCGTCAGATGGCATCATCGGTGAGACCAGGGTCGTGGTGCGAGGTGATGCAGTGCTCATCGCGGTGCTGGCAGGTCATGGTGCAAGCAGTGGCGTTGTCATTGCTGAAGCACTGTCGTCGGCTGATGAACTGGAGTCGATGGCGCCGGCGTCGGTAGACCAAGGCAGCGGTGCAGGATGAGGGCGGTGCGCCGTGTAACTTTATGAGTGGTGCCCTCGAACCACGGTGCAAGAAGCGGCGTCGATATCGGTGTGAAGTGGCGGCGTCGGGGATACCAAGGCGGCGTTGTGAAGCGAGGCAGTGCGGAGTGCGGTGCCCACAGGTCGCGGTGCTAGCAGCGGCTCGGTGGTGGCATCAGATGGCGTCATCGGTGAGACCAGGGTCGCAGTGCGGCATTGCGGCGGTGCCCTCTGCGGTGCCTTCAGGACACGGAGTCGGCAGCAGCATCATAGATGGCGTCGGGTTGCCTTTTCTTCTGTTGCTGCACAAAAGACACAGTCTCCAGTGCTGAGGGCAGAAGAACTTGAAGTCTTTGCTGTTCCTGAGACTTCTTGAACAGGGGGCAAGCTCTACCCCAAGCCCTTGGAGAAACTTACAAAAATAGACTGCAGAAAGTTCAGTCCAGTCCTTTCACTGCCCAAGACAGAAGCAGCCACTGCAGGCCATCACAGCAGAGCACTCAGCAAAGTGGTAGTTCCTCCTCACAGCTTCTCCAGCTCTTCTTCTTGGCAGACTTCTTGGTCCAAAAGAGTTCTAAAGTTCAGGGGTTTGGGCCCCACTTTTTATAGTCCAAAATCCTTTGTCCTCTCAGGCAGAGAGTGTCTGTGCCCAGCCAGAACCAGTTCTGCCCTCTCTGGTGTGGCTTCGTGGCAGGAGGTGGAGGCGGCATTGTCAGAGGCAGACCAGACCCATTCAGGTGCAAGGAAATCTCCTCCCACTACTCTAAATGCAATCCAGGTCTATTGAGCCCATCAGACTTCTGGAGCCGCTGCCCCTCTCCAGCCCCTGTCATCCAAAAGCCAGACATGCAATACACAAACCTAGCAGAGGCACACTGGATGGTTAGGCAAGAAAATACCTATTTTCTAAAAGTGGTATTTTCAAACACAGAATGTAAAAATCACCCTCACTAAAAGATGCATTTTAACATTCTGAGTTCAGGCATACTAAACTTTATTTTCCTACCTTATTCCCATAGCCAGTTATGTTTATAGGATGTTATAAACAAACTCCCATTCTGTCCTATGGGAATGGGCAGCCTTGCAATGGTGTAAAACGAAATACACTGTAATTCACCACCAGGACATGTCACACACAGCAGTACATGTCGTACCTCTAACATACACAGCACCCTGCCCACAGGGGTACCTTGGTCCTACCTTAGGGGTGACTGACATGTAGAAAAAGGGAAGGTTGGGGCCTGGCAAGTGGCTGCACTTGCCAAGTCGACATGGCAGTCCCAGACTGCCCACAGGCTCTGCAATGGCTGGCCAGAGTTACATTTACAAGCTGTTTGTGTGGGTGGCACAATCCAGTGCTGCAGCTCACTAACAGCATTTGATTTACAGGCCCTGGCACACTCAGTGCACTTTACTAGGGACTGACAAGTAAATCAAACATGCCAATCATGGAAACACCAATCAATAATACAATTTACAACAGGAGCACTTGCACTTTAACACTGATCAGCAGTGAGAAAGTGCGCAGAGGCACTAAACCAGCAAAAACAGAGTCAAAACCGGGAGGTCAGAAAGCAAAAACTCAGGGGAAACACGCCAAAAGATGCCAAGTCTAACAAGGGGCCACGCTCACTCTCTAGTCTCCACAAGGCCAGCCCCGGTCTGTCCCCATTATTCTCAACAACTCAGTTTGTGGCGGAGTCGCTATTGTCATCCGTGCAATTAGAGTGGCTCGGGTGCTCCCAAACAAATAAGGCATCTTCCCAGAGGTCTGCAATCAGATGTTAGCACAGGCCCTTTAATTCTTCTCTATGTAGTGTCCATCTAGACACTCCTGTGTCCAAGTAATGATATGTGGCCCCAGGGACTGCTTCCAAGTCACCGCTATTCGTCTCCTGGCCAACGCCAAGGCCAGGTCCATGAACCTGTTACCCACCTTACGCTTAGGTGGGTAAGGGCATAATCCCAGCAGGCAAACCTCCGCCGTGAAATCTAGAGCACGCCCCAGCGTAGTATTGATCTTCAACAGCACTGCCTGCCAAAAGACGTGTAACTTTTCACAGTTCCAAGTCATATGCAAGAAATCTGCATCTAACTGGCCACATCTCGGGGACCCCCTCGGTTTCCCCCCAAAGGCAGTAAAAAGCCTATGAGGAGTCATATATGACATATGTATGTAGTTAAATTGGATATATTTTAGACAAGTATTACAAGAGATTTTCTTGGGGGACTCAAACACTCTACTCCACTCTACATCAGTAAGTTCTCTATCTATGATCCTCTATCATTTGCTCCTAAGTTGCAACAATGGGGTCGAGGAGGCCTCAAGTAGCGATGCGTAAAACCATTTAATTTGGTGGCCCGCTGTTCCCAGTGTGACCAGAGTGTGTAGTACCCCATGGGTTTCCGCTTCTTCTCTGGCCATACCACACAACCGCCCGAACGTCCTCACCAGCACCTCATAAGTGAGGAACTGGCCCCGCGGGAGTCCAGACCCATCAGCCAACTCTGTAAAGGGGAGTAGTGTTTTGTCCTGATAGCAGTCCCCCACCTTCTCAATCCCGGCTTCCGTCCAGGCTGACAACTGTTCAGCCAAAAAAATCGACTGCGGTTCCCCGTATGGCAACCCCACCAGAGGCAGCTCTGGGGAGTATCTCGGGGTGTCCGGAATTTTAGTCATGCAGCGTTTCCAGCACAGCAGAGCTGCGGTCTGCAGTGTCGTTTTGTAAGGGACCTTAGTGGCCCGATTCAGAAGCTTTACCAGTAAGAGGCGTGGGTGCTGCTTTGGCTCGATGAGAAACGTCCCCTCTTGGTTTACTTCCTCCAACCATTGGGCCACCCACTGCAGCTGTGCTGCCAGCTGATAAAGTTTGAAGTACGGTACCCAAGTCCCCCCTCTCTCATGGGGCAACAGAGGGTTCGCAGCGACACTCTCCGTCTCCCATCCCCCAGATAAGATCATGCACTAGGGCGTCTAACTGGCGAAACCAAGCAGCAGGCATCAACACTCGCAGCCGTCTTGCTAGTCTTCCAAAGCGGGGGGCCCAAGTTCAGTTGAGCCGCTCTTCAAAAACATGAGTAGCTCCATCGCCCCGGATCTACCAGGGGGAGGGGGCCGGGCGCATCTCCCCACTCCGCGGGATGTACACCAGGCCCCGACCTGGACTCGAAGAGAACTCACCAGCTCGCAGTCACTGCCGGTTCTCCTCTCTCAGCTGGGCTCGGCCGGGTACCCCACGGTCCAGGATACACAGCACTGCACAGCCTCCACCGATGGGCCCACAGACAGCGCACAAGACCCAGCTGCGGCAGTACCAAGCGGAAAGCCCTGATTTGCCGGCCAGCCTCCAGGCATCAGCAATGTAGAACGGTGCCGCAGGGCACCTCTCCAGGCCATGCCCCGCACGTCAGGCCTCCGGATCGCAGGCCCCGGGCTGATCGGCTCCCCTGGCCCCGCTCTCACCAGCGCCGCAAAGACGTCTCCTCAAGCCACAGAATTCACCTCAGCAATGTCCCGCAGAGGTCGGCCCAACTACCGCAGGACATCCAGGCTGGGGATTCCACAAGTTTCAGGCGGATTAATGGCAGGCCGGTGCGGAGCTCTCTTCGCTCACACGTCCGCCATCTTCTGCTAGCTAGCCACGCCTCTGTGCTACATATCCATTTAATGCAGATTTCTCTGCATGCAATTATTATCAGAATAAGAAGTAACTGGGATTGAGATGTTACCAATTTCCCCTTTAACCCTTCATTCTCTAGAATCCTAAAAATAATCAGAGTCAGGCTTACCTCTATATCTCTTTTCATTACTTCTGTTAGAATCTTACCCACTTCTTGCCTGAAGAGTTGGATTCCTGGACACTGCCAGAGTAGATGAACATCATTTGCCATTTCGGACAACACATCGTTTTCTGCCCTCCCAGTTTCGATAAATTCTTTGGAGACCAGTAAGCCCTATACAAGCTAAACAAATGGTCTCTCCTCAGAGGTGCAGATCTCACAGATGACCAAAGTGCAGACATTGATACTTGCCAAAGGTGTAGTAATTCTGAAATGGGAATGGCTGGTTTTAAAATCTCCTCTGGCAAATTGTGGGGGCCATCTACATCTTGTACCAAAATCCAGTACCACTTAGATACATCTTTTTTCTGTGTACGGGTACTTTGAAATTCCTCCTCTCATTCTGTTCTGGCCCCTGTATTAGATTGTTCCCAGGACCAGCTCACTATTTGGTAATACTTAAATCTTGGGAGCTGTTCGAAATGGGGGTCTCCAGTTGGCAGGTTGCTACCCTGTCCAAGTAGGGACCCTTCTTCCTAGTTAGGATAAGGGGATACACTACCGAAATAACTACAGCTCCCCCCCTTGGTAGCTTGGCACGAGCAGTCAGGCTTATCTCAGAGGCAGTGTGTAAAGCATTTGCACATAACCAACAGTAGTACAGTGAAAACAACACAAAAGGACACCTCACCAGTTTTAGAAAAATAACTAATATTTTATCTGTGAAAACAAGACCAAAAATGATAAAAATCCACTATACAGTTCTCAGAAATATCAATAATCATAAATAGGCTTAAAATACAGTTCCTTAAAGTCAATAGCTCCGTCCAGGGCCATCATGGCGTCGTGAACAATAAATCCAAACAGTTCTGGCCGACCACGGCGTTGCAGGCCAGCTACGGTGCCAGGAAGCCCCACAAAACAGTACTTTTTAGAAATGCAGGGCATCGAGAACCTCGCGGTGAGCTCTGAAGAGCCGGCGTCAGCAGGTGTCAGTTCCGGAGGTCGGTGCAGGAACCGCTGGCCCCTTTAAGTCACACATGTTGCAGATCAAACTCCTCACCATTGATGTCGGGAGCACCAGTATCGGCAGGTGTTGGGGCTGCGGTGAGAAGTGCAGCGGTGCAGCGTGCGGTGCCCTTGGGTCAAGTGCAGACAGCAGCTCGATGACGGTCGTCCATCGGTGTCGGTGAGACCAGGGTTCAGGTGTGAAGTGATGCGGTGCTCGTCGCGCTGCTGGCAGGTCCCGGTGCAAGTAGCATCGTCATCAGTGTGGAGGCGCTGTCGTCAGCTGACAAAATGGAGTATATGGTGCCGGCGTCTGTAGGTCAAGGCTACGGTGCAGGATGAGGGCAGTGCATTGTGTAACTTACCAGCGGTGCCCTCGAACCACGGTGCAAGCAGCGACGTCAATGTCGGTATGGAGTGGTGTCTTCGAGGATACCAGGGCAGCTGCGTGAAGCGAGGTGGTGCCCACAGGTCATGGTGCAAGCAATGGCTCGGTGGTGGGTTTGAACGGCATCGTCGATGAGACCAGGGTTGCGGTGCAAAGTGCAGTGGTCACCTCTGCAGTGTCTTCAAGACACGGAGCTGGCAGCGGCGTCGGTGATGGCATCGGGTTGCTTTTTCTTCTGTTGCAGCACAAAACACACAGTTCCCAGAGATGGTATCAGATGAACTTGAAGTCTTTGCTGTTCCTGAGACTTCTTGAACAGGGGGCAAGCTCTACCTCAAGCCCTTGGAGAAACACAAACAAAGAAGTTGCAGAAAGTTCAGTCCAGTCCTTTCTTTGCCCAAGAGAGAAGCAGCCACTGCAGGCTAACACAGCAAAGCACACAGCAAAGTGGAAGTTCCTCCTCACAGCTTCTCCAGCTCTTCTTCTTGGCAGGTTTCTGAGTCCAAAGAGTTCTAAAATCCTGGGGTCTGGGCTGCAATATTTATACCACATTTCCCTTTGTTCTCTTGTGGCAGAGAGTGTCTATGCGCAGTCCAAACCATTTCTGTCCTCTCTGGCCCAGCTTCCTGGCAGTAGGTGGAGACAGCATTGTCCAAGACAGACCAGGCCTATTCATGTGCAAGGAAATTGCCTCCCACTACTCTAAATGCAGTCCAGGTCTATTCAGCCCACCCCTGACCAAGCAGGAGAGGCAGGACACACCTCAACCCCCCCTAGTTAGCTGTCTGAAGAGAATGCACATCCCCAGCCACTGTCACTCCAAAGCCAGACAGTCAATCCGCAACCCAGCAGAGACACATAGGATGGCTAAGCAAGAAAAATAACCACTTTCTAAAATTGGTATTTTCAAACAGACAACATAAAAATCAACTATACTAAAAGATGCATTTTTACATTCTGAGTTCAGACATACTAAACTCCATTTCTCTATCTTGTCCCAATGGAAAGTAATATTCGTAAGATGTTACAAAGTATCTCCCATTCTATCCTATGGGACAGATAGCCTTCCAATAGTGAGAAACGAAATACACTGTATTTCACTATCAGGAAATGTCACACACACCAGTATATGTCCTACCTTTCACATACACTGCACCCTGCCCATAGGGGCACGTTGGGCCTACCTAAGGGGTGACTTACATGTAATAAAAGGGAAGGTTAGGGCTTGGCAAGTGGGTGCAGTTTCCAAGTCGACATGGCAGTAAAAACTGCATGCAGGCACTGAGTGGCAGGTCTGAGATACTTTTACAGGGCTACTTCTGTGGGATTAAACACACCAAAAGGAGTAGAGAGTGAAAAAATATATGTCTCTGTGGTGGCACGTGCTCTGTGTGGAAAAACTGCCCTCACTCACACAGTTGTGTGACATGCTTCATCATAGGGCTGCTTCCAGTACACCCCGCGCAGACCAACGCCTGGGGTGGAGCAATAGGGTAGAGGAAGACAAGAGACAACATATAAGAAAATATAATAGAAACAGTTAGACTGGGATCACCGAAGAGGAAGTGCAGTGTGAATTAAAACTGGCTTGGAGGTGTCGCTATGCGTAAATTTTATTCCTGGACCCTCCGGCCAGGATTAAAAATGTGAAGGATGATGGTGACTGGAAGAGATTATGAACTCCTTACACCCCTCCTTACCTGCAATTTGTCGACATGTTTTAGCCGTTGTTATGTGCCCAAAGTATAAGGTCACGCCGGCCTTCGTCAGGACCTTTCTGATCCCAAATACAGAGTCACCTCGTTACCTGGAGTTTGGTTGTCCAAGAGCAAATCATTCCTACACCGAGGTATCCTAAGTAACACTCTCCTGCAATACTACAGGGAAGAGAAACAAGTAGAGCAAACATGAAAGGTCACTATTAATCATTCCCTATCGTAGTTTAGCTCACCACAATGCATCAATCATTGTCAAACCACCACATCTCAGGGTATAGTGCCCGGATCAGTATCCTATATTAAAGATAACATGACTTCATTCAATATATGTGAAACTGGTGTAGATTCACCTACTAGAATCGTATGCGCAGGTCGTTGCACGTATGTTTTTCCCTCGCCCACCTCACTCAAAATCAAAAAAGTCAAATAATGCAGTGACACTCACCGAGATTACACTAGAACATTACTAGAACTGGCGAGAGACAAGGAGAGACCCCCTGTAGTCACACTCTGGGGGAGACAAATCAACAAGGAGGCACATATTGGTTAGATGGTCATGTATCAAAAAAACATCAAACCCGGATTGACCCCTCCGGGTGTGTAAATATCAATGATCATGCCATGAGATCACGGTTCTTAGTACCCTCTATAAGCGGATAAGGTAAAGTTTACCCCACAATCCTAGAGAGTGGCCCTTATACCACATAGTTGCCACATACAAAAGCGGTATTATCGCTACTCGCCCCAGGTATCGTGCCGTGTGTGATCCTCATGGGCGTTCACAATATCTACCCTTTGTTCCATTATAAAATCCGTTCTCCGGTCCGGTCGTGCACCCACCCCTCCCCCTCTCCTTACTTCATCAAGCTAGGTGCTCCTCCCTAAGACCGCTTGTCAGTTCTTGTCGTGAAGGTGAGCGGGAGCGGAGTGTTTCACGTTTAAAATACCAGCCCCAGCTCCATGCTTCCCGTCACGTGGGAGCTAGGGCGTGGTCTGTGTCAGCAATGACGGTGACGTCTGCCCGCAACGAGCTCCGTTGCCCACGGCAATGAAGACTCTCCTTCAGTGTTTTTAAAAAAAAAATTCTCTTCCCGGTTGTTCTGACTTTATTTGAACACGGGCAGAGAAGACACTAAAGCTACCCGTCCTCCTTAATTGCATATCTCGCCTGCAGTGCTCGTGTTTTGCGCAATTGCCCGCACCTCTTGGACATGAAACTTACATCCCATAGGCAATGCCCAACAAGCTAATAAGGCTACCCATGCACAATTAGTGCAATAAGAACCATACGCTGATGGTAGTTAAAAAGCGGAAACAAGGGGGTGGGGGGGTTGCCCAAATATCAGTGTGATAGCAGGGCAGTGAAGCCGTGTCACTAGCAGTGTGGGGTGTTGCGCCACCGGAAACAGGTGTGCTCCCCCGTGTGTTCAGAAAGGGGGGCTGGCCTACAGTGTGTCCTGTATCTATGGTGGCAAGAACCCCTTCCACCATGAGGCAGGTGTCAAGTGTATTACAGTTTTTTCAACCATTTCTTCAAACTCTATATGTAATCACAGGGTGGTTGAAGGTCATGTATGGGAAAGGTTTGCATACCCTATATATAAGTCCAGCGTCTAGCATAGTGTGTCCACCTATCTGCTAAGAGTCTGCCATGGGATATCATCATTAAGGCCCACAAGGTGACTCTTGAGACGGTAGACCCATTTCTGTTCCCTCAGGAGTAGGGCCCTTATTTTATCTCCTGTGTTTGGGCTCACTCTAGGTTTCTCCACCACTGTTCACGCTATATCATCTATAGTATGTTGTTTTTCTAGGTAGTGTGCGATTAGTTTAGTATTTGATTTGAGACACCTGATTGTACTACGATGTTCCATTATGCGTGTCTTTACTTTCCTGCTGGCCATCCCCACATATTGTTTATTACAGGGGCATGTAATGAGATAGATGACAAATTCGGAGTTACAGTTCGTGTGTGTCCTCTGCTCCCATGGATAGGTTAAACCCACATCTATGGTTTTCGTGTTTTTCGTAAGATGGCACACATTACATGATCCAAACCTCGAGTGTCCTTGGAACGGCTGAAGTCCACTTGTTGCCTATGACCCTCTCTGTTGATGTATGTTAGGTCTTGTGTGTACCAACATGTCCTTAAGATTGGCACTCCTTTTGAAAGAAAAGAGGGGTTTGGCTATATTCATACCGTTTGAATTAAGTATGCGCCAATGTTTAAATTTTTTATGTTGTGCGAGGCCGTGTTAAAAGTGGTGACGCACACTGGTTTATCTATTGATGGTCTCTCAGTTTTTTCCAACAGGTTTTCCCTGTTAGTATTGGCTGCTCTTTTTCTGGCTTTTGAGATGGTGCGCTCGGGGTATCCTCTCTGATTGAGTTTTTCCGTGAGGAGGACGGCCTCCTCCTTGAAAGTGGTTCTCTCAGTACAGTTCCGCCTTAGTCTGAAGAACTGGCCCACAGGTAGGTTGTCCCTTAATGATTTGGGGTGAAAGCTATCATAAGCCAGCAGTGAGTTTTTGTCTATGGGCTTATGGTAAACCCTGGTCGTGAATTTACCCTCTTTAGGTTCAATGACCAGATCTAGAAATGGCAACTCAGTTTTTGTTACTGTTGAGGTAAAATGCAGTAGGGGATTCCTGCTGTTGAGCCAATGGAGGAATTGGGTGACCGAGAGTGCATCTCCCCTCCAGATCACCAGGGCGTCGTCTATAAATCGGAGCCAAAGTCTGATGTTGTTTGACCAAGGGCTTCCAGTGTCATAAATCATGTTTTTTTCAAACGCGCCCACATATAGACCGGCTAGACTACGGGCGAATGTGCTCCCCGTGGAGGTTCCGTGGGTCTGCCAGAATAATATCCTCTCAAACTCAAAGAAATTTCTCGTCAAGGCTATTTCAGCCAGGTTTAAGATAAAGGCTCGTGGGGTCTGGTATGTCCACTCTTCTTCAAACAAAATTTAGTCTAACACCCGTAAGGTTTCTCTTTGGGGAATGTTAGTATACAGGGCCTCGATGTCCAACCCCAACAGAAACCCATTGTCAGGGTCGAAGTCCATATCTTTGATCAGATTCAGGATATCACGTGTGTCCTGCAGGTAGGTGAGCATTTTCTGGACCAACGGTTTAAGGTAGAAATAACAGAATAGTGATAAAGGTTCCAGAATAAAGCCAATGCCAGACACGATGGGCCTACCTGGTGGTGGCCTCGTTGGTTTGTGGATTTTAGGCAATATGTAAAAGTAAGGTTTGATCGGTTGATCTCTAGTCAGGTAGTTGGCCTCGTGTTTGGAAATCCAGTCGTTCACCGTCCCCTTCTCCACTTGTGTCGCGATGTCCTTTGCGATCTCAGCGGTGGGGTCCCTTCTCAAGACCCTATAATTCCTTTCATCCGACAAGAGGCGGTGGCACTCGTTCGTGCATGTTGTTTTGTCCACAATGACGATTGCTCCCCCTTTATCGGCTGGCTTGATGATGAAGGAATCATTTTCTTTCAATTGTCTGAGTGCCTCCTTTTCCATGTTGCTCATGTTGCCAAAAGAGCGTGTGTTCCGTCTTTGTAAGTTCTCAATGTCATAGATGACTGCTTGTTCAAAGGTAGCAACCTCCTGTGGTAAAGCAGCAATCTGGGGAGTGAAGGTAGATTTTGGGCGCAGTGGCATGTCCCCCGAAGTGTTGTTTCTTTCTTCAGCACCCTCAAAAAAGATCTTCAATTTGATACTTCTGAAGAAAGCCGCTAATTCTTGGCGGATCTGAAAGTGATCCAGCATATTGGTCGGGACAAAACCCAGACCCTTGTTGAGAAGGTTTTCTTATGAGTCGGTCAAGGTCGACGAGGAGAGGTTGACCACTAGTGAGGGTCCTTGCTTGTTCCTGGTGCTAGGCTCTGGGCCATACTCCTGGTTACCTGCTGATCCAATTCTTGGTCTCGGTCGTCCAGGTCACCCTCGGTTGGCCCTTCTGTTTGCCCCTGCCTCTCCCTCTGCCCCTGCCTAAAAAAGGAATCTGAGGCTGTTGGAATTGGGGTTGTGGGAATTGTGGATTCTGGAACCCTTGGTGTGGGGGAAAACCCATTCCTGGCCAGTGGTAACCCTGATTGGGATAGCCTTGGAAGGGGCCAGGGAAGAAAGGTCTCGGTCCCCCCTGGTATCCTCTGCCACTCCATCTCCTATGCTTGGGGAATTCGTAGTCACTACACTCACTGCTGCTACTAAGGATATCCTGGTCTCTTTTTCCTTGCTGGGTACCCTTCTTCATCTCTGTCAGTTTCTGTTGGATATATTCCTCATTCATGTATGGATAGACTTTTCTTTTGAAAATCTCTTTAGGTCTTTTGCAGCTTGCTGATTTTGGACTGCATGAGGTACTCCCTGTGTTCCCCCAGTTCCGTGTTTACTTCTTCCAACTTGCGTTTATAAGTGGCCAGCAGTACCTCTGTTTTTAATCCCTGCTCACTCGTTTGTATCTGTATCACCAGGGTATCGGCTAATCTTTTTGATGTGCTTAATATGAGCACCAGCCAATCCCTGGTGCACTTCCACGCTATATGTGCCCAGTCCTTTCTAAATGTGGCATCCTCTAAAAAGATTAGGGGTTCGTTAGTTACAAGAAGGCCTCGTGGTGCTGCGTTCCCCTTTAGATATTCAGTGAGGATGGCCCCCTGGAGTATTGTTTTAACATGTGATTTTTTTAGTTCCAGTAAGGTATCCCAACCCTCTCCTTGAGTGAGGATCTGGTTAATCGCGGTGACACCCAGTAATGATGGTCCTGATAGGATCTCTGCTATCATTTCCTCACCAAAAGATAGTCCCTGATCCTGTGCCATGAGGACGAGGCACACACTACCCAGCGGGATAGTGACTCCTAGTACGAGGAGGTGCTAAAAAAATGAACAACGTACTCTGTGTCTACTTACTGCACAGTGGCACAGTATTCCCCTGCGGCTGCGCCGCCGCTCTACACAATATTTTACACAAAAGTGAAGGGGTGAGGGATTAAGACCCCTCTACTCCGGCCCCCCTAGCCACAATTTAAGCACACCAAAAGGAGTAGAGAGTGATAAAATATATTTCTCTGTGGTGGCACGTGCTCTGTGTGGAAAAACTGCCCTCACTCACACAGTTGTGTGACATTCTTCATCATAGGGCTGCTTCAGTACACCCCCCCGCAGACCAACACCCGGGATGGAGCAATTGGGTAGGGGAAGACAAGACATAACATATAAAAACAATATATAGAAACAGTTAGACTGGGATCACTGAAAGAGGAAGTGTAGTGTGATTAAAACTAGCTCGGAGGAGTCGCTATGCGTAAATTTTATTCCTGGACCCTCCGGCCAGGATTAAAAACGTGAAGGATGATGGTGACTGGAAGAGATTATGAACTCCTTACACCCCTCCTTACTGCCAATTTGTCGACATGTTTCAGCCGTCGTTATGTGTCCAAAGTATAGGGTCACGCCGGCCTTCGTCAGGACCTTTCTGATCCCAAATACACAGTCACCTTGTTACCTGGAGGGTGGTTGTCCAAGAACAAATCGTTCCTGCACCGAGGTATCGCCTAAGTAACACTCTCCCGCAATACTACAGGGAAGAGAAACAAAAACAACAAACACGAAAGGTCCCTATTAATCATTCCCTATCGTAGTTTAGCTCACCACAATGCATCAATCATTGTCAAACCACCACATCTTGGGTATAGTGCCCGGATCAGTATCCTTTATTAAAGATAACATGACTTCATTCAATATATGTGAAACTGGTGTAGATTCACCTACTAGAATCATATTCGCAGATCGTTGCATGTATGTTTTTCCCTCGCACACCTCACTCAACATCAAAAAAGTCAAATGGTGCCGTGACACTCACCGAGATTACACTAGAACATTACTAGAACTGGCGAGAGACAAGGAGAGACCCCCTGTAGTCACACTCTGGGGGAGACAAATCAACAAGGAAACACATAGTGGTTAGATTGTCATGTATCAAAAAAACATCCAACCCGGATTGACCCCTCCGGGTGTGTAAATATCAATGATCGTGCCATGAGATCACGGTTCTTAGTACCCTCTATAAGCAGATAAGGTAAAGTTTACCCCACAATCCTAGAGAGTGCCCCTTATACCACATAGTTGCCACATACAAATGCGGTATTATCGCTACTCGCCCCAGGTATCGTCCTGTGTGCGATCCTCGTGAGCGTTCACAATATCTACCCTTTGTTCCATTATAAACTCCGTTCTCCGGTCCGGTCGTGCACCCACCCCCCTCTCCTTACTTCATCAAGGTAGGTGCTCCTCCCTAAGACTGCTTGTCAGTTCTCGTCGTGAAGGTGAGCGGGAGCGGAGTGTTTCACGTTTAGAATACCAGCCCCGGCTCCCTGCTTCCCGTCACGTGGGAGCTAGGGCGTGGTCTGCGTCAGCAATGACGGTGAAGTCTGCCCGCAACGAGCTCCGTTGCCCACGGCGATGAAGACGCTCCTTCAGTGTTTTAAAAAAAAAAAAAATTCTCTCCCCAGTTGTTCTGACTTTATTTGAACACGGGCGGAGAAGACACTAAAGCTACCCATCCTCCTTAATTGCATATCTCGCCCGCAGCGCTCGTGTATTGCGCAATTATCCGCACCTCTTGGACATGAAATTTACATCCCATAGGTAAGGCCCAACAAGTTAATAAGGCTACCCATGCACAATTAGTGCAATAAGAACCATAAGCTGATGGTAGTTAAAAAGCGGAAACAAGGGGGTGGGGGGGTTGCCCAAATATCAGTGTGACAGCAGGGCAGTGAAGCCGTGTCACTAGCAGTGTGGGGTGTTGTGCCACCGGACACAGGTGTGCTCCCCCGTGTGTTCATAAAGGGGGGCTGGCCTACAGTGTGTCCTGTATCTATGGTGGCAAGAGTCCCTTCCACCATGAGGCAGGTGTCAAGTGTATTACAGTTTTTTCAACCATTTCTTCAAAGTCTATATGTAATCACGGGGTGGTTGAAGGTCGTGTATGGGAAAGGTTTGCATAACGTATGTCAGTGGCGGCTCGCAGAGGGAGTGCTGCCGGGTGCTGGGGCGGCGCGGGGGAGGGGCTGGGTGGGGGGGAAGTGGAGTCGGACATACGATGGGCAGGAGTAAGGTAAGTAAATAAATAAAGAAAACTATTTACCTTGCGCTCGCTGCATTGCCGAGTTGGCGATGGAGCGAGCGCAAGGTAAATATTTTTATTTACTTACCTTACTCCTGCCCGTCGTATGTTCGACTCCACTACCCCCCACCCAGGCCCTCCCACGCCCCACCACCCCACAGCACTCCCTCTGCGAGCCGCCACTGCCCTATGTATAAGTCCAGCGTCTAGCATAGTGTGTCCACCTATCTGCTAAGAGTCTGCCACGGGATATCCATTGTGGGTGGCACAATCAGTGTTGCATGTCCACCAGTAGCAATTGACTTACAGGCCCTGGCACACTCAGTGCACTTTACTAGGGACTTACCAGTAAATCAAACATGCCTATCATGGAAACACCAATCCATAAAATAATTTACAGTATGATCACTGAGAAAGTGCGCAGAGACACTAAACCAGCAAAAATAGAGTCAAAACCAGGAGGTCAGAAAGCAAAAAGACAGAGGAAACAATCCGAAAGATGGCAGGTCTAACAGGAGCCTATTGTTCGTAAGCCTTGCTAGCGATTCCTATGAACTCCAAGTACCCAATTCAAACAACTGGCCCCATCTTCCTATTTCCGCATCCATAATCGGGGTAGCTAAAGCATCTTGAAAACAGAGTGGAGTTCCGGGCGACTTCCATATTGGAGCCAAGTCACTGTAATATGGGATTCCCAGGATCCTTCTGAATTGGATCCTTAGTTTGCATTCCACTCTTAGCACTCTAAATCTAATCTTTTAAAAATATTTGGGGTAGCCAAATTTTAAAAGAAAATAATTGCCTGCATCTGGGAGATCTTTTGTTTGTACGCGATAATGGGGGAAAATCAGTTGGTAGCTGCTTGTCAATAGTAGTCTAAAGTTCTTCAGTTGAAAGGCCCAGCAGTAGCGCTTAGAATGTGGATATGCAATGCTTCCATAAGTTCTGTTTTTACGTAATCTTTTCCAGGGAATTCTTGCACTTTTGTTAGCCCAAATGAAGCTACACAGTTCCCTTTGTAGTTTTTTAAACCACTCAGCCCTGAAGTGTAAAGGTAGTGCATTAAAAATAAAAGTACATTTTGGCAGGATCATCATATTAATTTAATTAGTTCTCCCTAGAATAGAGAGCGGAAGGTAAGCCCATAGATGCAGGAGTTTCTTGGATTCCAACATAAGTCTGTTCAAATTTGTGCCATATTATACAGATTTTTCACCACTTGTGTTGCTAGATACCTGATTTCTTTTTTTATCTAGTGGGTTATCAGTGGTTCCATTCTAGGTCATAATTTCAGTTTTTCCTTCATTTACTAAGTAGCCTGAGACTCTTCCAATTTCTTTTAGAATACTTAGAATTATGGGAAAGGAGCCCTTAAAGTCTTGTGTATAAATCATCAGGTCATCCACGTTGAGGGCCTCTTTTTTAAGCTATTCTTGATATTGGAAGTGTAAGATCTTCTGTTCACTCCTGATCCTTCTAGCCAGAGGTTTAATATATAGGTTAAATAATAAAGTAGATAGTGGGCACCCTTGACGAGTGCCTCTTTCTATTTGGAATTGTGATAAGAGGGAACCGTTGACTAATATCCTGGCATTAGGTGTTTTGTAACTGGTTCTTATTGCAATAAGAAAATTGATTGCTTAACCCATTATGTTTTATGACTGCATATAAAAATGGACAACTCACTCTATCAAAGACCTTAGTGGCATCCACAGTAAATAATGGTTTAGGAGCAGTTTATTTTTGTAGCCATGTCTATCGCACTCACCAAATCATGGATCAGCTCATGTAATTGTCTGTGTTTCATAAAGCCTTTTTTGATTTTCTTGGACAAGGTCTCCCATCACTTTGTCTAGTCTTTTAGCTAGTATTTGTGTGTAAATCTTATAATCATTGTTGAGTAAAGATATAGGCCTATATGATTCACACCTTTTTGGATTTTTATTTGGCTTTAAAATTATTGTTTTTGTAGATTCATTCCATTTTGCTGGTGTGGGGAAGTCATCTACATATATTGCATTTATTAGACTGGTCAATACAGGAGTGAGTTCATCTTTCAAAACCATATATAACTCATTTGGTATAGCATCCAGGGCGGAGGCCTTCCCCTTATTTAACCCTCTGATAATATTGTATACTTCGGCTGAGCTACTACCTTGATTAAGATACTGCTGCTTATCTTGAGGTAATATAGGAGGGGTATCCTCTTGTAACCAATTATTTACTTGTTCTTCTGTTTCAGTTGAGAATATAGATCTTGAAAGAAATTAAAAAAAGCTCTCCCAATATCAAGGTCTTCTAGGCAGCGTCACTAGTTTCGTTATTTTCTAATTCATTGATTATATTTCTGGCATTGTCTGCCCTTGTCTTCCAAGCCAGTAACTTTCCACAGCCATCGCCCTATTCGTAATGTGCTAACTTGCTAGCATTCCATTTCTTCTTTTTTTAACAAGATCGTTGAAACTAGTCAGCTCCTTATGAGATTCATCAATTTTCAGCTCTAAATCCTTCACTTTATTATTAGTTTCTTTCCTTTATATGCTGCATAGCTAATAAGCCTCCTTCAAATAAAATATTTACAAACATCTCATATAATATGTATAGGGGCAGAGTCCTTATTTATTTCAAAATATTATGTGGTGTCTCGCACCAATTTATTTATAATCTCTTGCTCCCCTAATAGTGACCTATCAAGGGTCCAGCTAGATGGAGTTGGGGTGCTTTCAAGGGAGAGCTCTAGTTTTCCCACGGAGTGATCTGAGAGATGCTCTGGTTAATGAATTAAGCTTTTTCGCTTATTTCGCAATTTTACATCTGTCAAAAAGAAGTCTATTCGGGAGGCGTGGCCATATTTCTTGGTATAATGAGTATAGTCCCTATTCAGACCCTCCATTTATGGCCAGGGTTCTATTAAACCCAGATTCTTCATCAAATGATGGATACACTCCCTCATTTTTGGTGAGCAAGCCGTTGGTCTAGAAGTGGATTTATCTAGTGCTGGGTTTAGCAATGCATTAAAATCTCCGCCTATAACAATAAAATTCCCAGTATTGACTAGTTGATGGTAAAGCTCCCTGAGAAGGGTTGGATTATCTATATTTGGGCCATAATATCCTACAAATGAATGACCTATTCAATGTAGTTTGGCATTGGCAATCAGCCATCTACCCCTAGGGTCTGCCATGAAATATTCCAACCTCGCTTGTGCAGAGTTTTTTAGTAAAATCGTCACTGCTTTCACATTACACGTTTGATTAGTGCAGGCAACTTGTTTTATCCACTTATGCCCCTTAAGATTTTCCCCCATTCCTCTTGACATAAATGTGTTTCTTGCAACATTATAATATAATTGTCAGACCGTTTCAAAAATTCAAAAATGTTACTTCTCCAACTTGGTACCCTCAGACCATTTATATTCCCAGTTAAAACCCTTAGACTTTGGATTCTCTTTGATTCCATCATTTTGTCCCTAGTTCTTCCATCATTTTGATCATCCAGCACTTTTTTTAAAAACCTTGTCGCAAAAGAGGACTTTTAATTTTTTTATTTTCTCCTTCATGCTCCCCACCCACTGATTAGCTAGCCTACTATTTACATTGTTGTATGTAACTCCCCCAGACTTGTATCACCCTCACCCTCCCTGGGGAACCCTCCCTGCAATCAAAAAGGTTAATTCATCATACTCATTGAGCTTTGTCTCTCCGGTTTTCTTGTGTTTGCTTGACGTTGCATTTGTATCTGACTTATTAAACGCTCAACTTCAGAAGGCTCTTTTATGTTATGCATCTTATTGTTCCACATTACTCTTAGGATGGCAGGGAATTTCAATTGTGCATTAGCTCCTAGTGTTTTTAATTCTTCCATATATTTCCCTAGCTCCCATTGTTGTTTTTGAGTGACTTTTGCAATGTCTGACCTGATGCGAAAAGACCTTTCATTTTTAAAAACTATTTGCTTTCAGAGCTGCTGAAAGAATCAGCTTCTTAACAGAGTAAGTGCGGAAATTTAATAGGATCTTCCTAGATTTGTCTCTTTTAGGGTTTCTCTCAAAGGGGTCCCAGTATGCCGTCTGTATATCCTGATGTAGATCTATGGAGCTGACTGACGGTGTGCACTTTCTAATTAACTTTATGGCAAACTCCTTCAGATTCCTACCTTCTACCCCCTCTGGAACAGTAAGAATCCTTAAATTGTTTCTTCTGGAGTTATTTTCTAGGGATTCCATTTTCTCTCGAAGTTCCTTTCCCCCATCTTTAAAGTCTGGATCTCCTTACTGTTAGCTTCCACCTCCTCACATAATACACCTAAGGAAGCCTCCATGGTACTTAGTCTCTCAGTAAGGTCTATCATTTTCACCTCAAGGCTCTCAAAGGCCCCATGTATTTTAACATGGTTGGCCTCTGATATTGCAAATTTGGTTTTGATCTGCTCCGTGAGTGTGAGTAATAACGCCCCTGTATCTACCTGGTCTGTAGGTTTTGATGTTGTATTCCCCTCTTCTTGGAGTAAAGATTTTGCTGCCTCTGCCACACTGTCTCCCGTAAAATCTTGGGTGAGAGCTTGAAACCGATTCAAGAGAGGGAGGCCCTGCTCTTCCCGGGGGTTTGTTGAGCTCAGTTATACTGTTCCATGTTATAGGTATTTATTGGTGTAATAGGGTTGAAGTTATTTACATTAGGCAGTTTTTCAATATCCCACATTTACAATAAGATCTAAGGTAGGACGTAGTTTTGATTCTTCCCCTGGAATACCCTTTGTGTCTTTGTATTCTCTGGTGTCTTTTTGCTTTCCAGCCTGATTTAATACCAGAGCTGAGGTAGGTACATTAAATAATGGCACCCGCTCTTGTGCAATAGGGGTAATAATGATACAAGGGGAGATAATCACCCTACCCTGCTGTGGATCCCTAGATTCTTTCCCCTTGTTTTGTATTGAATCTGAGCCTAGCCAGTGTTCCTTAATGTGTACCTGTTTTTACCTCTAGCCCTTGTAGATTCAGCTTCCGTGAGCCCTGTTGTCTCCAGCTGGTCTATCTTCTTCCTTACCCGGGGCCTTCCTTGTAGTGTTAGAGAGCTTCAGTGGATCTTGTCGTTTGGATTTGGCCCCAAGCCCGGCTTTGGGCTCTTAGGTCATCTATTTGAAGCTTGGAAAAGTGCTGTGCTTGTACAGCGTACTGGTGATTGCAGCCGCCAGCTTGTGTTGATGCTGCCTTCAATGTCCCAGAAACTAATCCGGGCTGTAACACGCTGATCTCAGCGTAATTGCAAAGCAGCCAACGACCACGGAGACCCAAGTATCGCTGGCTGCAAACAGTCATGAGAGAGATTGCAGAATTTGGAGCCCGGGCCGCCCATGCAGATCCACCATACCGTCAAATCAGAGCCCGACAATAGGCAGGAGAGCTGCTTCCCCAGGTAAGACTCTTCTCGGCTCACTCTCTGATATTGTTCCTAGTTAAGCGCCGGAGAGACCGGGCACTCCCGCCGGTGTGCTAGCTGGCCGCCATGTTCCCCTGGTGACTATCCCTCATGTTGTTGAAGTTCATGTGTGAGTTACACTGGTTTCTGTTGTCAGCCTGCATTCCATTTCTCTTTCCTACATCTCTCCTTCACTAATGGACATTCTGGTGCATTATCTCCAGCTGACCAATCCCAATTGGACCGAACATGGTCCCCACTCCTCATCCCCAAGTACTGTCCCCGGGTCCTGGACCCTTCGTTGTAGTTAGAGTGTACTCCTCCCACCAAATGGCAAGCTTCACCAGGTTCAACAACAAGCATCAACGGAGACAAACTCGTAAACAGCTTCACCAGTTTTGACACCAAGCAGCACCTGATCAGTGTCTTCACTGGACTCAACGCTGAGCAGCATCCGAACAATGCCGACAGACTTCATCTACAGTCCTACTGATCGTGACACCGAGGCAGCCTCTGGCCGACTGTGACTCCCCACCATCATCCAACCATTCCGCTGATTCAGCTTGTCTCGCTGATGTCTCGTCGACGGCCACTTTTACTCCATTAATGTTTCTAAGTCGCAAGGTAAACTTTTTAACAGGGCGCACCCAGCCACTGTATCTGACCAACGCTCCATCATGGTTGGCCTTAGGTTTTTCACTTTGACCCAGTCTAGGGTGGCCAGATACCAGCATTGGCAATTTGTGCTTATTGGTACAGTTTTTAATTGAAACTTTAAGGATTCACATCTCCGGTTCACTTATTGGAGCTTAGTCGTTTTGGTGTTATTTTATTAATTAAAATATTCTCAATTTTTCAAAATCGATTTGGGGGTATTCTTGTGTTGTGTTTTAACTTTATTACTGTTCGACTGCAACATTAATACTCTACACTTTGCCTGTAAACTTTAATGTTTGTCTTCAATCAACACCCAAAGTATAGCATCAAAAACATTCAACAAAATGTAATATATTTTATGGCCTGGTGCCGTTTCTTAAATATTTTGGTTGATGGTTTCATCTTTTGTCCCTTTTTGGATTATTATTTTGATAAATTAAAGGGTAAGATTACTGAACAAAAATAAACATGGCCCCCAAATGAGAATTAAATATATGTGCAGTACCTATCCACTCACAGAACACATTGAGCATTTCAACGCTGGTTGTAGTGATGTTCACGATAATAATAATTGGAACTTGCTTTCGTTTCACCTTTCAACTCCATACTAGTTATCGGACAAATGCCAATCAGGTCTTACTAAGGTGCTGGACAGGGTCATCTATGTCCCTGCTTACCTACACCCTACTACTATTACCCAGGGACCAAAGAATATTTCCTTCCATTGATGTTGGCCTAACGTGAATGGTTACAACTTTATTACTGTGTGAAGTGTAGGGCACAGTGCCAGGGGGGAGGGTGGTGAGGTATAAAGCAAGGGCTATTAAAGAAATCCCCTCATCCAATTTGAGGGTAAATTCCTTTATTTTAACTCTGGTACAATAATACAACAAACCCTGGCAAGCCACTGACGGCAACTGCTGGGCTCACCTCCTTTTGACAGTCACGTTCTACGTTCCACCCAGTGTTGCCAGATTTTGAGACCCGTCCCAAGCCCAAAGACCCTCAAGTATAAGCCCAAATTAAGCCCAACACAGACCAGTTTCAGCCCAAAAACCAGCCCAAAGTCGAAACTCTCAAATTTTGCTAGAGTAGTCTTCAGAAAACATTTTAAGGACGAATCTAAATTCTATTCAATATACAGATAGTGGGGGAGGTTAACTGGGCACCTGTGTTAATAACTACTTATTTTCAAGACCAGTCACCACTTTGACTTTTCATCTTGTAGTTCTGTCACCACAGAACCAAACCTGAACCTGGCATTCATAAATTACCTCTAGCTAGATACACATACATGAATACATCCACGCATGAAACATAAAAAACTCACAAAACTTACCTTAGCTACAGCTCTCCGAGAGGGAAGCCTCAGAGGTCCCACAAGGGTTGGGACTGCTGCCTTCCCTCATTGGCTGATTGGAAGGCAGTAGTCCCAACCTTATTACAGAGTGGGATGGGGTCAGTGAGACTTCTGACCTCACCCCACTCTGTGACTAGGTGCCACTGTGACATTCTGCCCTTTGTACTTCAGGGCTTAAAACTGAAGCACTCAGGTCCAAGTCAATCAGTGGCACTCCCCTTCATCACAAGGGGGAGGGCCTCGAGGCACTTTTGCCAGACTGAGGTCACGCACACAGGGCTGTGAAAATTCTCAGCCTGGCAAAGCTCAGGCAGCCAGGAATCTGCACATTTAGCGCATGTCCAGCTCCTGCCTGTCTGACCTGAACAAGAGGAGGGTCTGTAAGGCTGGCCTTTGTTCCGCCCCAACACCCATTGATTTTGACGCTGCCCCTATTTACAAGGGTGACGTAAATAGGAGGCAGTGCCAAAATTAGGACCAGAGAAAACCTGGACTTTACATGGCGGAACAAGGAGAAATGCTTAATTTCTCCTTGTTTTTGCTGTTTCTATGTGTGCTGCACTGTGCAGCACATATAAAAGCAGCAAATTGCCATGAATGATTGTTCATGTACAGGAAGGTGTCCCTTCCATAAACAATCATTTAAAAACAGATGATTTGCAACTTCTATGTGTGCTGCACAATGCAGGACACATAGAAGTTACATTTCGCCATTCTGGATTGTTTATGTGCAGGAAGAAAACCTTCCTGCACATAAACAATCATTCCCTCACGCTAGCACCCTTGTACTATGGTGCAAGGGTGCCTGCATTGGCGCTAGGCAGCTGAGTTTAGCGCCAGTGCTAGGGAAAACGCAGGGATGTGCCGTACCATTGTAAATACGGCGCATCCCTCCATTTTCAGAAAGGCGGAGCGTGGCATTAGCAATGTTTGCTTTATGCCACGCTTCGCCATTCCCTTGTTAATATGCCCCTTAGTTTGGTGTGCATGCAAATCCTGCATTGCTGATCCCTGGTGAGTTGCACTACTCCTGCTGAAACAAGGCCAATGGAGGTATCAGTGGGTGAGGCGGACTGGCCTCAAGGGTCCTGTGACCTTCGTGACTGAGTAACTGTTGCTCTAGGGTGTGCTGCTTTGTAGGCCTGCCTGCAAGAAGACTGGAGGTGAACTTCAGTATCGATTGTGGTGGACAGGCCTTCAAGGTGCTAAGACACCAGGGCTTCTAAGGTCTACCATGGGAATGTGCTCCCTCAGGAGAGTGGTCTGGTGGACTGTTCATGAAGGCTGAACCTGGTTCCCCAGTACCAAATTCGGCGGCTCTGGCGTAGTGCCACATCCTTTCCCCCAATGAACACCATACTGTCCCACTGAGAGACACCCGCACTGCCTTCAGCTACAACCCAATTGTGCCCTGCTATATATACCTGGATGCGACTAAATTCAAATTATGCACAAGAGTAATATGCTGCCTGAAAAAAAAAGTAACTTCCTGGAAAAAGCAAACCCTCATATGAATGCAAGATTAAGTAAAGCATGTGAAATGTAAGTAGAACAACATGGTTACCTTAACACTTTTACACTCATTATTCAGAAATCAAGAGTGTTTTTGCCTGAAACTTTAAGCACCACTACAGATCCCTGGAGGGACCAGTATCACTGTCCATTGCTTATATCCTTATGAACCGTGAGCAGTATGGTTTAAAAAGACTACATTCCTGAACACAGAGCCGTGGTACGCATTTTATAAACTAAAATAAGGAAAAAAGCAGATAAGGATCACATTAATCGGTTTCCACTCCACCCATCAACCAGGTATTGCAGTACCTCCAGGAATGGTGCACCTCACCACCCAGGGAAAACAATGCTGTTCAAAGAAAGAGGAGAAAACAAAAGTAGTGCTTCAGCTGGCAAACTCTGTAAAGTGACACTACTGTGTTTGGGTGTTAATAAAACTAATCTGGCCACTTTGTGAATGCTCTGTAATGCTTTAGTTATTTATTTTTCGTATTTTGAACCCAGAGAGTGCAAATAAGATGATCAGAAGGACAGAGTTCGAAACATATGGATAAAGATGGGTGGATGTCAGGCAGTAGAATACATTTATAGTCTTTTTTCTTAGCTACTTCATCTGTTCCACATAAGCTAGTAAGAGGTTTGAGGTAGAAGAGCTTACTCAGTTTAGTATGCAAAAAGTCCGGGATTATAATTGAGGTGTTCTGATGTTTATTTCTACCAGCCGATGACTCTCGTTTTGAATCTCCTCCACAGGAACCTGGCACCAGTTTCTTTCTAGACCCTTTAATGAATATCCAAAGTGCTCTGCTCGGAACTTTCAAAATGTATATTTTGCAGTATTTTTGGAAAGATGTCTCCCCACAAACATTTCAGGATTTAAACCACATTGATCCTGTCTCAAGCAGATGTTGCTTTTTGTCTGCCAGTGGTGCAAAGTTGTGCAAGAAATGTAGCCTCATGCAAACTAAGGCCATCAAGGAGCAAGAGGCCCGAGGCTGCACTTTGGAACAGAAGAATGTCAGAAACACTTGCAACAAAAGTGTTTCTTTCTTTTTTGGATCCATTTCACAAGGGAACGAATTAAGGAAAGTAGAAGAAACAGCCGGTGAGAGACGTTTATTGAAGCACGGTTTAAGAGAGAGACCGAAAGAGAGGGGGCAGCTGACAGCGGCAGAGCAGGAAAAGTGGACATTTCGACCACTAAATTAATCCTACCTTAATACACTGGCACCTAAAGACCCACCGCAACAGCAACAGAAGCAGGCTGCACGATCGGCCACCAACCAGTCCTTGCCGCTCCTGACTCCTCCTCCGCTCCGAGTACGGTGGCGGTGCGCGCCAAAAAAAGAAGCAAATTTAAAAGTTTTTTAAAAAATGATGACAGGCCTGCCCCCTTGCCAGATCCTTGGTCCATTCTCTCTGGGGGCAGGCCATCAACAAGAAGCAGGGCCGTCATATGTAGCACATTCGCGCTATGAATGATTGACGGCCCTATTACAGATTCTCTGTGGGCGCCGCAGGAAGCACTAATTTTGCGCACACTAGGGCAAATGTCGCCCATCTTCCCGCAACCCGCCAGGGTAGTTTTTTCCCGCACAAATGGGAAAAATGTCGCCCATTTGTGCGGGAAAATGCCAAATCTGGCAACACTGGTTCCACCTTCCAATAGAATAGCCAGTCCAGGCCAACTAAATCACATTACATTTCAATAACATGGCCTACAATACAACATATCTCCCTTCCCAAAACCCCTTCACCAGTAATGACAAAATGAAAATAATGCATGCAACAACAAAAGTGTCCATACTATGCATTAAGACACGGGGTAATAACGGGCTGAAACGCTAGCTCGGCAGGCGCTTTACTTGCGCTTTTTAGGTCTCACCTGAGCCAGCGCATGCGCTGGTCTGGCGAGACATTTTGTAGTGTGGGCTTGCAGAAATGCGACCACAACTTTTGGCTGGCCTAGAGCATGCGAGTACGCGCGCAGTAGCGCGCATTCCTCGCATGCTCCAGGCGCCATATGGCTTTCCTCACTTGCTCCTCCCCCGAGCGCTTCTCGGGGCCGCGCGGCCGTGTCACTTTCACAGCCGCACGTCACTTGCTCTCCCGCTCCTCCCCCCTCCCCCACCACAGAGCGCGTCTCGCGGGCCAATGCTTGTTTAATTTGTTATCGAGCACCCCATACAATTGCATCTGCACGCCGTCTTCTCTCCTCCCCGGCATGTTAACCCACCAACCCCCGCCGTTGTTTTTAATGAACCCCCGCTTTTAACCCACCACGTCCTGCTCCCGGCTCTCTGTTGTTTTACTCACCCCCTGCTTCAGCCATCTCCCGCACCCTCACTCGGGTCCCCAAAGGTGTTGGAGTGCTTTACATGAGCACCATTTACATTACATACCGATACTTTCATTTTCTTTTTTTTTTTTTTTGCTATCACGCACGGGAGGATTAAGTGATTTGCCCAGGATCACACGATGTGGCTCTTTTAGAGTGGTTCACCACGCTTGTGTGAGGGATAACTGATTTGCCCAGGATCACAGATGTTGAGCCGACGCCGAAACTCGAACCCGCTTCCCTAGTTCCAAGGAGAAGACACGAATGAGAACCACCTGAATATTAAAGGGGTCAGCTTTCTTTTAATAACTTTTCCATGTGTATTATATCCGTTCCCGTCTCTTATTCATGTTTACTTCTCACTCAGACCTGCAATAAAGCTTCCACTTTTACATTGGTTTACCACACTTGTGTGAGGATTAAGTGATTTGCCCAGGATCACAGGATGTTGCACTTTCACATTGGTTCACCGCGCTTGTCTAAAGTAGTAAGTGATTTGCCGAGTATCACAGGATGTTGAGCCGATGCCAAGACTCGAACCCGCTTCCCCAGTTCCAAGGAGGAGGCACGAATGAGAATCACCTGAAAAAAAAGGGGTCAGCTTACGTTTAATAACTTTTCCATGTGTAGTATGTCTGTTCCCGTCCCCCCTGCATAAAGCTCACATCACAGCAGACACTCTATTCCACCCCCGCAGACCATAAACAAATATAAACCCTATATCCAAACTCTACCCAACATTAGTCATGCCAGTTCGTATATGTAAATGTTTACACAATACTAGCAAAGCCATCAGCACGCATATTTTTATCGTATTTATGTAGCTTAGACCCTGCTCTCAAGCAGCAGCACGTCCCCCTGCTGCTTTTAACCCACCACTTCCTACTCCCGGCTCTCTGTTGTTTTACCCATTGCCCTTCTTCAGCCACCTCCCGCGCCCTCACTCGTGTCCCCGAAAGGTATTGGAGTGCTTTGTGTTTTACAAGAGCACCATTTACATTACACACAGACACTTTCATTTTTTTTTTATTACACACGGGGATTAAGTGATTTGCCCAGGATCATGGGATGTTGAGTCGAGCCGAGATTTGAGCTCGGTTCCCCAGTTCCAAGGCCAGCAGCTCTGCCTTCACCATTAGTGTGTTAACCCACAAGACCCCGCCCTGCGTCATTGTTTTTAACAACCCTCCTGCTTTTAAAACTCCACCTCCTCCTCCCGCGCTCTGTTGATTTACCACCCCTCATCTCCAAACAGAAACAAGCATTGGCATAGCCAATAGGTCTCGCCTTTGGGGCCTTATAAGTGTTTAGGCAGAGCTATTGACTTTGCCAATGTCTTCAAGCTGTGCTGTAGAGAAGTGTGGCTGCTGTGCAGCATGCTGAAAAGTTGTAATAAAGAAGTGCCAGAAGCATTTTTGTTACCTTATATATGACCAAAAAGGCATTATGTCCAACACAACGACCATATTAAACAAGCATTGGCATAGCCAATAGGTCTCGCCTTTGGGACCTTATAAGTGTTTAGCCATGCAACAGTTGGTGTTGTTGCACTAAGGATATTGTGCTGCATACCTAAATACTTATAAGGTCCCAAAAGCGAGACCTATTGGCTATGCCAATGCTTGTTACTTTTGCTGCTTGTTAAGTTTTTAAATCTAATTTTTAAACCTTTTAACGAATTTTTATACTTGTATTCTCTGACCTGCTCACTATAAATCTTTTACGCCCACATTGCTGCGAGTTGCAGGGTGCGGGAGCACTACCTCTCCTCTTGCTTACACTTACCTCCTTCCTGCCTTCTCGCCTCATTTAGGCCGACCTCGGCCATTCTCTGTGTGCCTGGTGTGCCTCCCTGACTCAGCACACACACAGGCGCCATTTTGGGAGGGTCGGCGGTCTAGTGTTCAGACCAGCTGACCCCGCCACCTACTTAATGGGAGCTGCTGCGCAGACGCGCCATAGCTACACAGGGTAAGAACGGGCTGAACCGCTAGCTCGGCAGGCGCTTTACTCGCGCTTTTTACTTTTGCTGCTTGCTAAGTTTTTAAATCTAATTTTTAAACATTTTAACAAATTTTTATACTTGTATTCTCTGACCTGCTCACTATAAATCTTTTACTCCCGCATTGCTGCGAGTTGCAGGGTGTGGGAGCACTACCTCTCTTGCTTACACTTACCTCCTTCCTGCCTTTTCGCCTCATTTAGGCCGACCTCGGCCATTCTCGGTGTGCCTGGTGTGCCTCCCTGACTCAGCACACACACAGGCGCCATTTTGGGAGGGTCGGCGGTCTAGTGTTCAGCCCGGCTGACCCCTCCACCTACTTAATGGGAGCTGCTGCGCGGACGCGCCGATTGCGCGACGAAGGCGCACCTAAGGCAAGCCCGTCTGCACTCCGCGTGCCCTCAGCACCAGCCCCCCTGCCAGGTTTGGCCCCCATGACTGCCCCCAAGTCAGCGGGTCTGCTTTTCAGCATCACGATGGTCGGAATTACAGCAGAGAAGAATTACTCTCCTGTAATACTGAAACACAGCACTGCTCAGCCCCCCCCTCTGTCCCTTGGGGATACACCATTTTGCTATTCTTGCCCAGTTTGTTCTCTTAAGCTCAAGCACCTAACGATAAAATCCCTTGAACAATCCGTGGGCAGCTCGCAAAAATGCACGGCAGGACGATTAAACTGCACTTTGCTAAATGCCCGGTCTCTTACCAAACATGCAATGGAAATGGCAGACTTCTTAGACAGCGCGATTATTGACAAAGCTTTTATAACAGAGACATGGGCTGATCTCACATCTGGCCTAGACCTGGTTACTGCCACCCCTCCCGGTTACTCGCAAACCAGACTGGACCGCATTGGGAATAGAGGCGGTGGCCTAGCAATTATCTCTAAAGTCAACTTTAAAGTCAGATTTGACCCACTACCTCACCCTGGATGCGAAGCCTTGATCTTTAAAATCAATCTTACCAGCCACTACTCCTTCAATGGAGTCCTGATTTATCGACCTCCTGGCCCTAGAAAGCCCTTCCTAGATATGGATAAGTCCCCATGGGACATAAAAGCCAACTCCTCCGATTTCACTATTCTTGGCGATTTCAACTTTTACCTGGAGAATATGGAGGATCCAGATACTCTAGATCTTACTGCCTCCTTCTCTCTTCTAGGGCTATCACAACTAGTCCGCGGTACTACTCATTCCGCAGGCCATACCCTAGATGGCATCTTCTCAGACTGTCCTCTCATTCAGGTCACCCAGTCTTTACCATTAACCTGGTCAGACCATAGGGCGGTAATGCTCCATCTGAACTTAGGAGATCACAGTCTGAAAGAGCGTACCTAGGACTAGTCATGGACCTTGGCACTTGATCTCAGAAGGCACTTTCTCAAGGGCCCTTAAAGACTCCATCATGCCAATAGCTTCTAACCTGGATCAAGCAACAGTGGACTACCATAAATGGATCAGTGACTCTATTGATAGCTTAGCTCCGGCCAAACGAGGAAACAATAAGAGAACCTCTCCATCTGAACCCTGGTTCAATGAAGAGCTTAGACTGGCCAAACAATTATGCAGAAGGCTAGAAAGGAAATGGAGGCTGAATTACTGCAGGGAGGACAAAGACTCCTATAAAGAGAAACTGCAACAGTACAAAAAACTCCTGACCAAAACTAAATCCAATTTCTTTATAAATAAGATCAACTCCGCTCTCAATACTCCTAAGGAGTTATTCTCAACTGTGGTCAAGCTTAGCAACCCTTCCCCAGCCAGTAACCTGAACGTTGATGCCTCTTTTTGCAACAACCTTGCCTCCTTTTTTAAAACCAAGGTAGAAGTGATTTTTAATTCCTTAACCACAAATGCTGACTCGGGGGTACTATGTACGTCTGACAACCCTCAGGCCGCTGGGTTTAACGATCCTAAAGGAGGAAAAGCTATTCGAAAGCCAGACGTGGTGATACCTTCCCAACCTAACAACCCCACTTTTCTGGCTTTCTCCCCCCTTACAATAGACCAAGTTACCAATCTGTTCAGGCAAATTAAGTCAGGATCACCGTTCGACCCATGCCCGCCTAGAGTTCTCCAATTGGGATCAAGCATAGTTCCTGGTCATCTTCTAGGGATTTTTAATCAAATGCTTCGATCTGGCTACTTCCCCAAAAGCTGGAAAGTCGCGTCAATTCTCCCTCTTTTAAAAAAAGCTCATTTGGACGCTGACATTCCTAATAATTATAGGCCAATATCTCGACTCCCCTTTCCGGCCAAACTGATAGAGAAAGCCATAAACACCGAGCTCTCTCTTTACATCCAAGAACACGATCTACTGGATTCCTCCCAGTTTGGCTTTAGAGGCCAACATAGCACTGAGACAGCTTTGATCACAGCCACAGAATATGTCAGAGCAACTTTAGACAAAGGAGGGAACGCTGCCCTAATTTTACTTGATCTTTCGGCAGCGTTCGATACTGTCAACCATCAACTCCTGATCAACCGGTTGTTCGAGATAGGTGTCGGAGGTACTGCTCTTAGGCTCCTCAGCTCTTTCCTCTCTGACGGAACGCAGCATGTGGAATGTAAGGGCCACAGATTTATATCTTTCACCCTTCCCTGCGGTGTTCCACAGGGGTCTTCACTGAGTCCCACTCTTTTTAATCTGTACGTTACACCTCTGACCTTACTGACCAAAGGCCTTGGCTTCTCGGTTGTCTCCTACGCTGACGACACCCAGATTGTGGTGTCAGTCACAGAGAATGCCGACAACACAGCTAACTGTTTCCACAACTGTATGCTGCAGATAGGGAAATGGATGTCTACCAACTGCTTGAAACTGAACTCCGATAAAACGGAGGTGCTACTGTTTGGCAACAATCCATCATTTTGGGGCCCCGGTTGGTGGCCTCAGGAAATGGGTCCACTCCCTACTCCCGTGCCAAAGGTGAAAAATTTGGGAATTCAGTTTGATGAAAACCTTTCCTTTGTGGGACATACCAATGCTATCACCTCATCTTGTTTTTTCATTTTTAAATCTCTCAGGAAGATCTTCCCTTGCATCCCTCTGGACCTGCGGAAAGCGGTGATCACCACTCTAGTCTTTGCTAAAATAGACTATTGCAACGGGCTCTTCCTGATGGCCCACAAGAAAGCCTTAGACAAACTACAATTGGTCCAGAACGCGGCTGCCAGGCTGCTGTTAGGGATTCCAAAACATCAGTCGGTATCCAAGTCTCTCCCATCACTTCACTGGCTCCCGGTTAAGAAAAGGGTTATGTTCAAATCCTTGTGCTTAGCCTTTAAAGCCCTCCACTCCGAGGGCCAAGTCTCTATGAGGCAACTCTTCCATCGCTATATCCTGGCCAGAAACCTAAGATCGGCCTCCCAATCTGGTTGTCCCCAGGTTTAGGAGGGCTACCTGGGGAAGAAAGAGTTTTGCAGTCACGACTGCTAAACTCTGGAATACTATGCCACTTACCCTCAAAACCTCAAACAATCTGCTCACCTTTCGCAAGGCGCTTAAAACCTGGCTTTTTAATAATTAGTTCAAATATGTTCCTTCATTTCTCGGGAGCCTTGCTTAACAATAGTACTACTATTTATTCAGAACATACTCCTTTAAATATCTAGGCAACATTCTCATTCTATCACTACTCCTCAAGACAGTCCCTCTCCGCTCTTCTTTTATACCATTTCTCCCATACTCCTGCTTCTTCACCACACCTTCTTCCTCACCTCTCATCCATCTCTCCATCTCTGCCTCGCCATACTTGACAATGTTCCTCATATGCCATCGTTTATCATCCTCATGTTCCACGCTATATCTCCATACGTTCACAACTTTCTTATGAAAGGATCATTTGAACAAAGCTTTCCTCGCAGCTCCCAACAACAGCATGCGTAGAAAATCACTGCACCCATACTCACTTCCACCATTTTTTCCTCGTTCCATGTACCTGGTATGTTTAATTTGTACTCTTCTTGACAACAACTCCTCATTCTTTTCCTGTTTTCCCATTCTTCCCATCCAACCAGGTATAACTTTTATACACAGCTCCCTTTCCTTCAATAAAACAAAAGGTGCCTCAGATGTAATAGAATGTGGTGTAGTACAATAACTCTGTGGAAGTTTTTTTCTCGCCTCTTTCCAAACCAAACCATTTTCCACTGACAACTGTATATTCCCACTGAGTACCCTGTTGAACCTTTCCACCAGGGCGTGTTCCCGTGGATGTCCAATCGCTGTCTTCACATGCTTCACCCCACACTGTTCCAGATATGCCTCAAATTCCTCTGAAATAAACTGGGGACCATATCTGTCAAAACCTCTTCATGGTACCCTTCTCTTCTCCAAGTCATCTCACACAATTCAATTATAGTACCAGACCTCACCTCGCTCACCAAACTCACCTCGGGACACTTGGAATGATAGTCTACCATAACTGTGGCAAATTTGTTCCACTACCTTCCAACTCGAATGGACCACTGATATCCATCCCTACGTTTTGCCATGGTTTATGTGGGAAAGATATAGGAACAACTGTTGTCTCTCTCACCACATGTGACTTGTCACTACACGTACAACACACACACCTTCTTGCATATCTTTCTACATCACAATCTACCCCCGGCCACCAAAAATCCTCCCTCACCTTCCTCTTCTTACCCAACATCCCCCCATGACTTTCATGCAAAATCTCCAACAACCATTCCCTCAATTTATACAGTACCACTAGCATATTCCCTCTCCTCACAAAACCATCCTAACATAACAATTCCGACCACACATTTATATAATTCATCAATCCACATACATCTTCCACCAATGGCCAATCTTTCGGTAAGTCTTCTATGAGCACTTGCATCTCCTTATCCTCCACTACCTTTTCCTTCCACTCTCCTTCAGGTATAGCTTTAACAGTTGTGCATGTTACGTCTGCAACTATCCATTCCTCCTCATCGTCTTTTGAATCCATTTGCAACGGCAACCCTGATAAACAATCTGTGTTCACATTACTAAGACCTGCAACATATTAGATCTTAAACACATATTCTTGCAATCTGTAATCCACTTTGCAATCCTCAGTGAAGCATGTCCTGTTCACTTTGTACTGAACACATCAATGAGGGGTTTGTGACCTGTAAGCAATTCAGACTACCATCCCCATACAAAATTCCAGAAATGCTGGACACCCCACCAGCAAGCAAGCACTTCCTTCTCGATAGTTGAATAGCTTGCTTCTGCATCCCACAGAGTTCTGGAAGCAAACATACCACTCTTTCTTCTCCCTTGCATACTTGCATTAACACCGCCCCCAATCCATGCATACTATCATCTGTGGAAACTATGGTACGCTCCAAGATATCAAATGGTTTTAACTCCACAGCATTCACTATGTATCTCTTAATCTCATCAAAAGCTGGCTGACACTCAATCGTCCACTCATACCTCTGACTTTTCTTCATCAAAGCTCTAAGAGGCTGTGCTTTATCTGAAATGTTCCTGACAAACTTGGCGTAATATTCTGTCACGTCTAGGAATGATCTCAGTTGATCTTTATCAACGGGATGCAGAGCCTTTTCTATAGCCTCCATTAATTTGACCTTGGGTGATATCCCCTCATATCATATGATGTGGCCCCAATATTCCACAATCTGACAAGCAAATTTACATTTGCTTGCTTCCACAGTGACACCTGCTTCTTTCAAGATCCCACACACCTTCCGCAACAACTCATCATGCTCTTCCTTACTTGCCGCCCACACCAAAATTTCATCCTGGAACACTCTTACATTTTCCACTCCACCCAACAAATTCTGCATTACCCATAGGAACACCCCTGAAGCAGTCGCCAGACCAAAAGGCATGCTAAAGAAATGGAATGCTCCATCTGGCTTTATAAAAGAAGTCAAATGCTTTGACTCTGGCTGCAACAATACTTGATGAAAAGCGCTTGAGAGATCGAGTGTAGAATAAAATCGCCCTCCCTTCACACCTGCCAACAACTCATTTATATTAGGTATAGGATGGTGATCCACCCATATATTGTTGGTCAGTTCTCTCAAATCCACACACATCCTTATACTATCATTTGGTTTACAAGCAATAACCACTGGACTCAACCACTCCGATGACTCAATATGTTCAATGATACTCTTTTCCAATAATCTATCCAATTCAGCCTTAAGGGCATCTCGTAGAATAACAGGCACATTGCATACTTTGTGAGCCTTTGCAACAGCTCCCTTTTTCAGAACAACTTTGTGTACAAATTTCTTTAAGCATCCTAATCTATTTCCAAATAAAGTTGGAAACTCTTTACTCCACACATCCTCCTCATCATGTGTCAACACCTGTTCCTTTGCATTTGGATTCAGCACACTTTTTAGTGTCCTCTGCTCTCTCCATCCAAGCAAACAATCCTGGGGCATATTCTCAAGGAGCTATCGCCCAGCCAACGGCACTTTATCGCAGCCAAATCCGCGATAAAGTTATCACCCCATTCCCAAGCTGGTGCTAACAGCCCATAACACCAGTTTACCTGCAATAGCAGGCGCAAAAAACATCGCCACAGAGGAACCCGGCAACTAACACTAATGATATGCAGAGTAGGCGTTCCCGTGCAAAAAGCCGCGACAACACCACTCCACAACATTCTCAACGACCAGCCAGATCGGGGATAAGATCACAAAACATGCGCTAAGGCGCGTTAGCAGCAGGAAACTAACACCTGCTCCTACCTGGTCTAAAGTCGGACGACAACCGGCACCAGACAAGGGAGCACAGCCCAAAGCCACACATGAACAACAGATGCCCTGGAGCAACCCATCATGCAGGCCTGAGCCCCAATAGGTCAACAACACCCACCGCCACCACCCCCAGGACCCCACCACCCCCACCTCCCCCGGGGCCCTACCCCAGGCACCCCCACACACCCCCTATGGACAAAGATATTGCACATCAACTCCACGAAATCATGAACCAAACAAATCGCCTGAAGTCGCACAATCACAACACCCAACATACATGTGTGGCCAGAAAAAGGGAAATCATACACCCATATCAAAATATCCAAACAATACGTTTATTAGAGAACAAACCCAAAAAAATAAATCTGAAGAGGCATGGCGGGTCGTCTCAGGACATTCCGTAAGTCACAGCCTGCAAAACAGAAATCTGGATCAGAAGGTGTGCCATGCACCCATCAAAGTACAGAGAGAGAGAGCGAAAGAGAGGAAGAGAGAGGGAGAGAGAAAGAGAGCGGGAGAGAGAAAGAGAAAGGGAGAGAGGGAGAGGGAGAGAGGGAGAGAGAAAGAGAGAGGGAGAGAGGGAGAGAGAAAGAGAGAGAGAGAGAGGGAGAGAGAGAGAAAGAGAGAGAAAGAGAGGGAGAGAGAGAGAAAGAGAGGGGGGAGAGGGAGAGAGGAAGAGAGTGCCGACACTGCGGACCTAGGCCTCACTCCTCACCTGCTGCCACCGGTGTGTCTCCAACCACGTGCCGGTATTCACAGCAGTCCCCCAGGTCCCTCATCTGAAACAGTTTCCACAGACATGAATGGCAGAGTCCATACAGTTGCACACGCCATCATCGCTTGCCCGCCCCTGCACACACAGGCTGCTGCACCCCAGCCCCTCCCGCTGCCCAGCGGTGATTGCCCACCCCTGCGCAACCAGGCCTCACTGCTCACCTTCCGCCACCGGCGTGTCTCCAAGAGGGCCCACCACGTTCCGGAGGGATCTCCAAGCCAGGTGCCCGCGACCATGGCACCCTCCACATCATGCAGACCCGCAGCGCGGGCCACCAGGTCACACACCTGACTCTGGGTCTTGATTACGCAATGGCAGAGACCACATCAGTGCACACGGCATCATCACAGGCTGCTCACCCGCTCAGCGCTTGAGGTGCCACTAACTCTGTGAAGCGCAACGCAACGCCACGTGGCAGGAGGGCCACACTACACTGCGGCCCAGCAGGTCTCACACTAATCCTTGCCAGTCCGGCCCGCCAGGACGGCACATCATCGCAGGCTGCACACCCGCACAGCACTTTAGGTGCCCCTATATCACTGCACCGCAAGACACCGTCCCGTGGCGGGGTGCCTGTGCCTGCCACAGTGTATCCGGTGCCACCAAGTCTGTGCCCAGATAGCCATGGACCCTGAATGATTGAGTCCCGTTGTGCGGACGCCATCATGTCACCCCCGGCACTGGGCAATGTGAGGTGGCAGGGCCCTAGGCCCTCATGCACACATGAGAACTACACGGAGACACCCAGTCAGAGAGAGTGGAAATGGTGTCCAGCACGTGCGCCAGGCCATTTTTATTGCCAGGGTCACATGTCCTGTGACACCAGTGCTGGATGGGTGTGGTGTGGGTGTACACCAGCCGTGAGGGAGTGGCTGTGGCATGCTGACAACTAGACCTGTGAGCTGCAGATACCCACAGTGAAGACCTAGGACATGTAGCGCTGTCCCCCCCCCTGTGTGCGTAATCGGAGTGGGCTGTCCTGGCGTATGCCACGCCAGTGTAAGGGTGTGAACAATGACCCCGGGGCTCTGGGCGTGGGTCCGTCCTGGGCTGGACAAGGAAGTGACTAATTGATGTGTCTCCGTTGTAGTGTCAGCGCCACCCGGACCGGAATCGGCAATCTGTCACCCTGTGACAATAGTCCCACAACATGGGCAACATGGACGTAAGGGGGAATCACTGACCCTACATTCATCCATACCTCCACACTTGAAAGATCATAGACATGACACATCTGTGTGGATATGAATGTTTATAACACATTCAACAGAGTGTTGCAGCTGGAGCAGTACAGGGCCATGCCAACCCCACTTCACATTGTCGGCCCGTGGAGGGCCAGCCAGAGTCCTTCAGGGAATGACAGGTACATCAGGAGAGGAGGACTTCAGTCCGAAGTCTGATAGCTGTGTCATTGGTGACCAAACAGAATATAACCGTCCATGTCGAGGTCAGAGGTGAGTGTCGCAGAGTGCATCGGGGGACAGTGGAAGGTGATGATGCAGAGGGCAGAACCAAGCAGAAACAGGCCACATGGCGAAGATGAATGCTACTGCGTCCTCCTGACCACGAGGGTGGGTTCATCCGCATCTTCGTCCTCTGCTGTTGCATGTGCCTCACATGTGGGTGGTGGTGTACTGTCCCCAGCACTGTGTGGCACAGACACATCAGGGGCCGGAGATGTGGATGGGGTGGTAGCAGCAGCATGCATCAGCGCCAGGCCTTGTGGCAGCAATGCCATGAGGAAGGTCTTCAGGGCATTGAGGGACCCAGCTACCTCTCGCTGGTGTGCAGCCGTGGCAGCCGCACTTCCCGCCTGCGTCCGCTCCATGTTCTCCATGATCCTCCGCGTGTGTCCCAACTCCCGGGCGAGATCGCTGGAGGAACTCTGGCTAGACAGTCATTCTTGTCGCAGAGTCAGGACTCTGGCGATGTCAGCCATGGTCCGTTGGAGAGCATGGAGCGGACTGTGGGCGTTCGTTAGGGACTGTGAGTGGTCCCTGATGGGACTCAGACACCCACGGATGGCGTCTAGTTTGGCTGCCATGCGGTCGAACCCCACCTGCACCTGTTCAGCCAGCTTCTCCTGGCACCCCAACACACGGCGTTGGAAGGCCATGTGTTCGTTGTGGGGGTCCTGGGAGGCAGCCGTGGTGGTGGGTGCTGCCTGCTGTGTGTACTGTGCAGGTGGGGGGGCTCCTCGTGGCAGCTGGGTTGCCCTGATCCTGGAAGTGGGCTGCGGAGTCTCTCCACGAGCTGTTCGAGGGCATCTGAGTCGAAGGTGTGGTGGTCCTCTTCGTCATCAGAGAAGAGAGGTTCGGACTGCTCTGTAGGAGGTGTTGGATTTCCCCCTGCAATGTGAAGGGGAGATGCAGTTTGACATCGTGTACACATGTATGTTGACGCATTGTACATGTCTGCATTCAGACTGCATGACAGTGTACATTGTGACTGTTTGGGGGGAGCTGCCTATTTGATGCGGGACAGTGGACATTCCGACTACATCACGGATGTGAGTTTGTACTTGTACATTGTCTACCCACATTTCCCTGCAGTGCCATATGTGATTGGCCAGTTTCTACGCACATGCGGCACCTGTTGTGTCCTCTGTTCTGTTGTGGACGTGTTGCGGTTTGTACCACCTCGTTGTCAATGTTGATGTGCTCTGCATGTTATGTGTGTGTGCCGCATTTTGGGGGAGTCGCCCCTGCAGCTCTGATTTAGCTGCCCTCCTCCCTTCCATGCGGTGTGCCTCTGAGTTCTGTGCTTCTGCAGTGCTGAGATGTTGCATACCTGTGTGCATTGGTCTCTTGGTGGGAGTTGTGGGTCTGGGGCATGGTTTGTCCGCAGGTGTGCTATGCTTAATTGTGCATGTGTGCCATTGTGCCCATCTTCCCCGTCCCCCCAGTCCCTGGTGGTTACTCACCCTGTTGCTGTTGTGTCCGGTCATGTTGAGCAGTGTCCGGTCTCCCGACTCCTGCCACCGTCTCCCCACTGATGACTGTGGACACCATTTCCTCCATCTCGTCCAGCTCCTCCTGTGGCGCAGGGCTCCCACCTCCAGTCTGCATTGCTGCCTTCCGGCTGTTTGCGAGTTTCAGCTTGGTTTTGCGCTTCACATCATTCCAGCGCCTCTTGACCTCGTCCATTGTCCTCTTTAGCACTCCGACTGCATTCACCTTGTCCACGATGGTCTGCCATATTCCATTTTTAGTTGCCAGTGACACAGTGGAGGTGACGAACAGTGATTGATGGTGTTCTATCACCTCCGTTATCAGGATGCTGTTTTCCTGCGGACTGAACTTCGTCTTCCTCTTCTTCTTGTCCTTGCCCTTCCCTGACCCCGAGGTCCCAGGCTGGTTCTCCGTGGGGCTTGTGGGGTTCTGGTTGTCCTCTGTACTTGCTCCGGCTGCCTCCATTGTGCTTCGCTGTTGTTTGGCTTTTGTCGGTATGTTTTTTTCTACTTTTATGGTGCATTTTCCCGCATGACGCATGGAAATTGCAGGCCTGTGGCTGGTTTTCGTAGATTTTTGAATCGCCATTGGCGTCATCGCTACTATTTTCGCGTTGGGGTTTCGTGTTTTTGCGGCATTGCGTTGTTTCTAATGCGTTCATTTGACGCGTTGTCCTGTGACTATCGCATGGTACCGCCGTGTTGTGAATACCACGTTAACACGGAGTTGTTTTCCTGCGATGGACTGCGATGTGTAGGGTTGCGTTAAGCTACACTTGCGATAGTTATCACACATTCTTGAGAATATGCCCCTCTCCTTTTCTGGGACAAGCACACAGCAGGTGGTAACTCTTTCCTTAAAAGGCAAATCAGTCTGGAAACAACCCATAATAGCTAACTGTGACCCTCTATACCCTACCAACTCCACTTTGGGTGTTGACAACTCCACTTCATCCAGATCACGCCAGATCCCTTGGTTGATCAAAGTATATGGTGAACAAGAATCCGCCCACATCTCAGCATCAACCCCCTTTACAGACACCATACATTTGGGTGGACAATATTGATCACCCTCGTGGACACCTGTACGAGTGTCACACACCTCCTGCATTGGTGATAGACAACATTCCATTTCCATTTCCCCAAGATCAAAACCTCAACTTCCTCATCTGACCCACTTTCTTCAACAGTGACCATTTCCCTTTCCTGTTGCACCCAGTTGACCCTTTATTTATGTTCGGTTCTCCTTTTGGTTGCACATTCTGGAACAATGACCAACCCTGCTACATTTGAAACATCTTGCCTTCACAGCTGGGCAATTACCACACACAGCAATGTGTTTAAAACTGCCACAGCTATAGCACATTTGTCTTGCCCCCTCAACCGGCCTACTAAATTGACTTCCTCCCTTCTTTGGGTTCTCAATCTTATTCACCACCTGTACCGCTGCTTCACCTGGTCATTTTTTTCTAGTATCTTTACATAGTGTGATGTATCTTTGTTGGAAATGGCCCTTTTTGCAGGGTTATCCCCAAACTTTTTGCTTCTTCCTCCTATTTTTTCCTGACCTGCTGTTGTTGGTTTTAGGACTCTCGGCACTTTACCACTGCCATTCAGTTCTAAAGTGCATATGTTCTCTGTGAAATTTGTATTATGGATTGGTTTTTCGATGACTGGCATATTTGATTTACTGGTAAGCCACTAGTAAAGTGCACTGAGTGTGCCAGGGCCTGTAAATCAAATGCTACTAGTGGGCCTGCAGCACTGATTGTGCCACCCACATGAGTAGCCCTGAAAAGGTAACTCAGACCTGCCACTGCAGAGTCTGAGCGCAGTTTGTAACTGCCATGTCGACCTGGCAAGTGCACCTACTTGCCAGGCCCTAATCTTCCCTTTTCTTTCATATTAGTCACCCCTAAGGTAGGCCCAAGGTACACCTGTGGGCAGGGTGCTGTGTATGTTGAAGGTAGGACATGTACTGGTGTGTGTGACATGTCCTGGTAGTAAATTACAGTGCATTTCGTTTTTCATTATGGAAAGGCTATCTGTCCCATAGGGTAGAATGGGAGTTTATTTATAACATCTTATAAATATAACTTGCCAGTGGGACAAGATAGGAAAGTAAAGTTTAGGATGCCTGAAATCAGAATATAAAGATGCATCTTTTAGTGAAGATGATTTTTATATTCTGTGTTTGAAAATACTTTTAGATGGTAGGTATTTTCTTGCTTAGCCATTCTATATGCCTCTGCTGGTTTGTTTATTGACTGTCTGGCTTTGGAGTGACAAGGGCTGGGGAGGTGCATTCTCTCAGACGGCCACCGGGGGGGGTGATGTGTGCCCTGCCTTTCCTGAATGAGTCAGGGCTGGGCTGAATAGACCTGGGATGCATTCAGAGAAGTGGAAGGAGTTTTCACTAGCACCTGAATAGGCCCGGTCTGCATTTAGAGTGGTGGGAGGAGATTTACCTTGCACCTGAATAGGGCCTGTCGGCCTTGGACAATGCTGTCTCCTCCTCCTGCCGGGAAGTTGGGCCAGAGAGGACAGAACTGGTTTTGGCTGATCATAGACCCTCTATGCCTCCAGAGAACAAAGGATTTTGGTGTATAAATATTAGGGCCCAGACCACGGTATTTTAGATTACTGCTGAACTAAGGAACCTGCCAGGAAGAAGGGCTGGAAAAGCTGTCAGTAGGAACTGCCACTTTGCTGCGTGCTCTGCTGTGTTGGCCTGCTGTTTGGTGCCTCTGTCTTGGGCAGGGAAAGGACTGGATTGTACTTTCATCATCCTGCTGTTAGAGATTTCTCCAAGGGCTTGAAGTAGAGCTTGCCTCCTGTTGGAAGTCTCAGGGATATAAAAGACTTCAGAGAACTCTTTTGGAACCAAGAAGACTGCCAAGAAGAAGAGCTGGAGAAGCTGTGAGGAGGGACTACCACTTTGCTGTGTTGGCCTGCAGAGGCTGCTTCTGTCTTGGCCAGCGAAAGGACTGAACTGAACTTTCTGCAACTTCCTTTTTGTGAGTTTCTCCAAGGGCTTGAGTTAGAGCTTGCCCCCTGTTCAAGAAGTCTCAGGAACAGCAAAGACTTCAATTTCATCTGTTACCAGCACTGGGGACTGTGTGTTTTGTGCTGCAACTGAAGAAAAGCAACCTGACATCGTCAACAATGCCGCTGCCGACTCCGTGTCCTGAAGGCACCGCAGAGAGCACTGCCGCACTTTGCACCGCAACCCTGGTCTCACCGACGATGCCACTTGACGCCGCCACTGAGCCGCTGCTTGCAACGCAACATGTGTGCACCACACTCTGCACCACCTCGCTTCACACTGTCACCCTGGTACTCCCGACAACAACACTCCACCCCGACATCGACGCCGCTGCTGGCACCATGGTTCAAGGGCACTGCTCGTAAGTTACACGATGCACCATCCTCATCCCGCACCGCAACCTTGGACCACCGACGCTGGCGCCATCCACTCCAGTTCATCAGCCAACAACAGCACTTCAGCAACGACAACGACGCTGCTTGCACCATGATCTGCCAGCATCGCGGTGAGCACCGCATCACTTCGCACCACAGCCCTGGTCTCACCGACGCTGCTGGACGACCGTCACTGAGCCGCTGCCTGCACCGCGACCTGAGGGCACCGCACGCCACACCGCTGAACTTTGCATCGCAGCCCCAACGCCGGTTCTCCCGACTTCAACCGTGAGGAGTTCGATCTGCAACGCGTGTGACTTCAAGGGCCTGACGACTCCTGCACCGACCTCGGGAACCGATGCCTGCGGATGCTGGCTCTCCGGGGCTCATCGAAAGGTCACCGACGCCCTGCATTTCTAAAGGTACTGTTTTGCAGGTCTTCCCGACACCGTAGCTGGCCCATGACGCCGCGGTCAGCCAGAACTGTTTGGATTTGATGTTCACGACGCCGTGATAGCCCCAGATGGCGCTATCAACTTCAAGGAACTATATTTCAAGTCTATTTTTGATTATTGAAGATTTCTGAGAACTGTATGGTGGATTTATATCATTTTTGGTCTTGTTTTGGATATATAAAAATATTGGATATTTTTCTAAACTGGTGTGGTGTTCTTTTGTAGTGCTTTCACTGTATTACTGTTGGTAATGTGCAAATGCTTTACACACTGCCTCTAAGATAAGCATGACTGCTCATGCCAAGCTACCAAGGGGGTGAGCTGGGGTTATTTTAGGAGTGTAACTCCCTTATCCTGACTAGAAGGAAGGGTCGCTACTTGGACAAAGATGCAAACCCTTGCCAACTAGAGACCCCCATTTCTAACAGTCTTCTATTCATTTTGATACAACAATCGCCTTCTCCAACGAAGGGTATTTCAGACTCAATAAACTCTCTTGTGTCCTCATATTTACAGTGCGATTTATTAGCTGATCTCTTTGTGCAGTACCCTAAAATTACACGTAACTGCCAAGGTTCGTAATGCACTTACATATTGATCTATAGACTTGTGAGCAGATTGCACATGTGAAAAGAACCTATGACGCTCTACCACCACACTAACTTTTTTCCCATAATGCAATTTGAGTGCCCCCATTGCCATAGCATGCGCATCATTTCTTTCTCCTTCCTCATCTGACCCCGCTTCATCGTCCACATTCTCATCCCTACACAGCAACGTCTTTAAAACCTTCCTTCCTTCAACCTCCAGACTAAGCTTCAACATGACTAGCCTTCTCTTTGCAATGTAAATGTCACCCACTAATGCTTCAAGATAAGTTTCAAAGGCTTCTCGCCAGTCCACCATGAGTGGATCTCCAGGAACAGCCAGGAAAACTACAGGGGCCGTAATAGACAGCATTGCTGTGTGCGCCTGAAACAATAAAAGTGGTCACAGATGTCAAGACACAACACAACAAACTAATACAGTAAAAGTAGTCACCGTTGTCAAGACAACAAAACACAATAAATTAATATGATAAAAGTGGTCACCGTCGTCCACTTATCCTTCTTCCGCATCAACTGGTTATACTTCACAACTTCCAGTACCCAAATATGCATAAAACATGGCTACCAAACAACTTCTTGGTTCAGGCTCCCAAGTTTACAGTTTTACAGTCTAGTGTTCCACACAGTGCTTTCTCCAATTGGCAACTGGGGGCACCTTCCAGCACCGTGCCCTCTAATTCGCCAATTTCCTTTACTCAGCATGTACGGCTCATTTTGCCCTGATAGCCCAAAAGCAGCAACTAGAAATCTCCAAGAAGTTTCCCTACTATATTTTTTCAATCCGCTGCAATGTTCCTGCCGGTTGCACACGTTGCTCTCAAAGCCTCTCTTCCGCAGTTCTCCTCAGACTGTGCACACTCCGCTTCAGGCACAGTGGTATCGAGGTCGCTGTGACACGCAATTCTACCACAGCCCACTTTGAGGTCACCCACTCACGGGCAGGCGCTCACAGGTCACGTGGAGCACTGGCACACTAACGGAATGCACGCTTCTCTGATCTCGAACCGCACCACACGCTCGCACTCACCGTATATGGACACATTTCCCAAAATTCCCTCTATGGTGGTACAATAATGCTGGTACCTTCTGCAGTGACATCCCGCTGTCCTTGCTGCCGATGGGCACACTCTTCCCTACCTTATTGGCTTCTCTCACACCTAGGACGCTTCCTTGGGTGAAAAAGCCATCCAAGTTGCTCACCCTCCTAAATCACCTTAGGGTTGGTCTGGTGGGCCACATCCCACACCCCTTGCCATTAAAGAAATCCCCTCATCCAATTTAAGGGGTAAATTCCTTTATTTTAACTCCAGTATAATAATATGACCAACCCTGGCATGCCACAGACTGCAACTGCCGGGTTCGCCTACTTTTGAAAGCCGCGTTGTACATTCCACCTTTTAAATGAATAGCCAGTCCAGGCTAACTAAACACATTACATTTCTAGAACATGACCTACAATACAACAGCTATGATAACAGTTTAGGAAAGGCTTAGGGAGGTATGCACAACATCCTCCTTGCCTTACCAGCATTATTGTCAGAACTTTTAGTTTGTTGCTGGGAGGTACCCAGTAAATTGTTACACAATGCTTGCTGCTGGTCACTGACTTATTTTGCCCTTTGTAGGCCACCTTAGAGGATAATAAAATTGAGAAAGAAAGTATTCTTGATACCCTTATTTAGCTTCCTGAGGAACCTTTGAAATCTTTTTAGTGCGATGGGTATCCAAACTGTTACACATCTGCAGTGACTGTGCCTGACCGTAGGCTCTGTCTCTAACTTTATAGTCCTTGTCCACTGGCCTCTAAGCCTTCTCTTTTCTCCTGTTCTCCCTCCTGCACCTCCTCCACCTCTCACTCTTTCAAGTGCCACCCTTACAGCCTCTCCTCCACCCATCCCTCCTCTTGGAAACTCTCCCCCTCCTAGCACTTCTCTCCCAATTCTTTCTGCTGCTTCACATCCTGTCTCTCCCCTCCTGCTACTGATTCACCTGTACCTCTTGCTGCCACACCGCCTCTTCATGATACAGTGTCTTATTTCTATACTACCTCCACCACCATGGCCTCCATCAGCTGCTCCAGAATGGACAAGAATGGATTTTCTGCATTGTCAGACTGTGAGGTGAAGATCACCCTAACATCCACCTCCTCACATTATGTTTTCTTTGCTCTCTGGAATGTATATGATGTCCACCTATGCCTTATCTCATCCCCCACCCTTCCCTTGTTGATGTGAGTCATTCTTGTCTATCAATAAGGAATCTCTCCACACAGCTCAAAAAACTGTAAATAGGCAAGAAAAAACATAAATGTCAACATTCAACGTGTGAAAACACAAACATCCAAAACATAGAATAAAAACATAATTAAATAATTTTAAAAATGCAACATGAAACAAAAAGCTTTAACTATCTCAAAATGAAAAATATATGTTCCCTAATTGGAAAAAAAAACATGCTTTCCTGAACTTACTGAAACATTTCTACAAGTCGGCCTATCTTTACCAGCAAACACAGTAGATCTCTGTAGTGCTCTGGCCATATCCCTAGTCATCTTGCAGCATCCTTTATTTCGCCAGATCGGTGACCTCGACATTGTCTGCTGGAGCTGCTGGGGATTGCCTGAAGTGCTGCATTTTTGTTCACAATGGACCTCACACAGCATCCCTGAGTAGAAGTGGACAAGTCAAGAGTGCCAAGATGGCAGATGTTGAATCCAGAGATGACACCTGGATGTGCCCCAGCTAGGTGAAATGGCAGGATGCAGTTTGTTTCCTGGTATTAGACATCTCTCTGGAGAATTATGGGCCCGGGGGCCATCAAGGATCAGAGTAAGCATATCTCTGAGTGGTCAGTGGTGACGAAGCAGCGGTAAACTGATTTGGATCTGGAGCCGGCAACACTGTCCTCCTGGTATCGAGGTGAAGGTACCAGAGGCTCACTGGATCCGACCTGATACAATAGACTGGCTGCACTGGACCTACTTTAGCTGCTCAAGCAGCCTGGGCCTGAGGGGGTTGTTGAGTCTAAGAGCAAATGGGTCAACTGCCACTGCGGCAAAGCCCCGTAGGCTAGATGCCCCCCATTGACTTAGATGTGATTGGTTGGGCGTACCCTTGCTGTTCTGGTGCCAGATGTCATTCACCTTCCAGAATGAACGTCTTGGCTGCCATGAGTGGAGCATGTCTGCTGTCCTCCTGAGATAGAAAAGGCAGTGCGAGAGGCTTACTTAAGATACTGGTTGCACTTGACCTACATCATCTGCTCCTGCTGCCTGATCCTCGGGGTGTTGCTGATTCCCAGAGCAAGTAGACTGATTGCCACTGTAGTGAAGCCCTGTAGAGTGGAAATGCACCATAGACTGGATGCCCCCATATATGATTGATTGGGTCTCTGCTGGCTCTTCTCATGCCAGTCATCATATTCCTTCTAGACAGCTGTCATGGCTGCCATGACTGCTGCATACAACTGCTGACGCTGGGCGGACTTTGGGTGCATTGACGCTCACACCTGGATTGTGCAGCTGAACCATTGCCTTAACCCCTTCGCTGCTAGGCCTCCCCCCGTGCTAAGCCTTTTTTTGGCTATTTGGGGTAGTTCGCGCTTAGGCCCCTGTAACTTTTTGACCACATAAGGTATCCACGCCAAATTTGTGTCCTCTTCTTCCAACATCATAGGGATTTTAAAGGGACCCAGGGTTTGTGGATTCCCATGGAGGGGACCCAGAAATTAGCCAAAATACAGCTAAAGTTTGAATTTTTGTGAAAAATGGGAAAAAAGTGCTGCAGATGAAAGCGTCTGGTTTTTCCCTGCAAATAGTATCAACAAAGGGTTTGTGGTGCTGAAATCACCTTCTTTCCAGATTTCAGGGACTGACAGACTTTTGTCAGAAAACCAAATTTATTTACACCGTTGTTGCATTTTACTGGGACATAGCCTATTTTTGCTATTTTTTGTGCTTTCAACCTCCATCCAGTTAGTGGTAAAAAAGGGTATGAAAGCAATAATGGATCCTGAAAAGCTGTACATTTCAGAAAAGTTGACAAAATTCTAAATTCAGCAAGGGGTCATTTGTGTAGATCTTTCAAGGTTTTTTTATAGAAACTAACAGTTGAAAATAGGAAAAATTGAAAATGAGTTTAAAAAAACAGCCATTTGTACCAACGTATTCACCTGTAACTTCTTCGAAGTATGACAGATTTTTTAAATCAATATACCGTTACATCCGCTGGACCCTTCTGGTTGTGGGGATGTATAGGTCTTGTAGGTTCACCAAAAACCCGAGGAACCCAGAACCAATAACTGAGCAGCGTCTTGCAATGGTTTTTATTGTGTACCGGGAATATAGCAATTCATTTGGGAAAATATAAACAGTGAAAAATCGATATGAAACACACCTATGTATTTCTGAAATGGGAACAAAATATAGAGTTTAGAAACAGTAGCTATTTGCACATCTCCAAAATTGTGGGTACCCATACTAGCATGTGAATTATAGAAAATTTTTCAAAGTGACTTCTTTTTAACACATTGTCTTACATTTGGAAGGCAGAAATGCATCGAAAGTGAATAGGTAAGAACAGTAGCTCCACAATTCTGTGTTCCCCTAAGTCTCCCGATAAAAATGGTACCTCACTTGTGTGGGTAGGCCTAGTGCTCGCGACAGGAAACGGCCCAAAACGCAACGTGGACACTCCACATTTGTACAGTAAAAAAAGACCCTTTTTTTGAAAAGTGCCTAGCTGTGGATTTTGAACCCTAGCTCAGCCGGCACCTAGGAAAACTGATCAAACCTATACATTTTTGAAAACTAGACACCATGGGGAATCCAGGATGGGTGACTTGTCTGGCTCGCACCAGGTTCTGTTACCCAGAATCCCTTGCAAACCTCAAACTTTGTAAAAAAAAACACATTTTCCTCACATTTCTGTGATGGAAAGTTCTGGAATCTGCATGGATCCACAAATTCCTACCGACCCCGCATTCCCCAAAGTCTTCCTATAAAAATGGTACCTCACTTGTGTGGGTAGGTCTAGTGCCCGCAACAGGAAACGGCCCAAAACGCAACATGGACACACCACATTTTTACTGTGTAAACTGACCCCTTTTTTGCAAAGTGCCTAGCTGTAGATTTTGAACCCAAGCTCTGCTGGCACCTAAAGAAACCTAGCAAACCTATACATTTTTGAAAACTAGATACCCAGGGGAATCCAGGATGTGGTGACTTGTCTGGCTCTCACCAGGTTCTGTTACCCAGATTCCCTTGCAAACCTCAAACTTTGTCAAAAAAACACATTTTCCTCACATTTCTGTGATGGAAAGTTCTGGAATCTGCGTGGATCCACAAAATTCCACCCACCCCGCATCCCCCAAAGTCTTCTGATAAAAATGGTACCTCGCTTGTGTGGGTAGGCCTAGTGCCCGTGACAGGAAACGGCCCAAAATGCAACGTGGACACACCACATTTTTACAGTGAAAACTGACCCGTTTTTTGCAAAGTGCCTAGCTGTGGATTTTGAACCCTAGCTCTGCCAGCACCTAGGGAAACCTACACAACCTATACATTTTTAAAAACTAGACACCCAGAGGAATCCAGGAAGGGGTGACTTGTGTGGCTCTAACCAGGTTCTGTTACCCAGAATCCCTTGCACACCTCAAACTTTATTTTTAAAAAACACATTTTCCCAACATTTCTGTGATGGAAAGTTCTGGAATCTGTGTGGAGCCACAAAATTCCACCCACCCAGCATTCTCCAAAGTCTCGATACAAATGGTACCTCACTCGTGTGGGTGGCCCAACACATTTCTGAAAACTAGACACCCAGGGAAGTCCAGGGCGGTATGGCTTGCGTGGACCCCCCAACGTTTTCTAAACCTGAATCCACTGCAAACCTCAAATTTAGCTGAAAAAATCACTTTTTCCCAAAATTTCTGTGGGGGAAAGTTGTGGGATCACTGGGCTGACACAAATTTCCTACCACCCAGCGTTCCCCCAGGTCTCCCGATAAAAATGGTCCCTCACTCGTGTGGGTGGCCCAAGTACCCGCGACAAGCAAGGTCTCAAAACGTATTCAGGAGACATCAAAATTACCTATCACTAAACGACCTGGTTTTGCAAGGGGGGTCACCTGGGTTTTTGGCCCCGAGCTCGGCGGCCATCTAGGGAAACCTCCCAAACCCAAACATTTCTGAAAACTAGACACCCGGGGGAGTCCAGGGAAGTATGGCTTGCGTGGATCCACCAACACTTTCCTACCCAGAATCCACTGCAAACCTGAAATTTAGCTGAAAAAAATCAAATTTTTCTCAAATTTCTGTGTGGGAAAGTTGTAGGATCACCGGGCTGACACAAATGTCCTACCACCCAATGTTCCCCCAGGTCTCCTGAAAAAAATGGTACCTCACTCGCGTGGGTGGGCCAAGTACCCGAGACAGGCAAGGGCCCAAAACGTATTGAGGAGACATCAAAATTACCTATCACAAAACGACCTGGTTTTGCAAGGGGGGCACCTGGGTTTTTGGCCCCGCCTCGGCGGCCATCTAGGGAATCCTACCAAACCCACACATTTCTGAAAACTAGACACCCGGGGGAGTCCAGGGAGGTATGGCTACTGCCCCCATATGCCCCCGGGGGGGCAGAAAGACTGTGGGATGTTGCGGGGTGGGGGCATTGGCATGCCCATCTTGGGCAGCCCCCACCCCTAAATCCAATAAAAAAAATCGCTGGCATCTAGTGGGCTTTCTGCTCCCCCGGGGGGGGCAGGTTGTGGGCTACTGCCCCCATCTGCCCCCCAGGGGGGGCAGAAATACTGGAATTTTGTGGAGGGCATAGGCATGCCCATCTTGGGCAGCCCCCACACCCCTAATTGCAGTAAAAAAAAATCCCTCGTATATAGTGGGCTTTCTGCCCCCCCAGGGGGGACAGATTGAGGGCTACTGCCCCATCTGTCCCCCAGGGGGGGGCAGAAAGACTGAATTTACCCAATTTAATATGGGGGAGCAAAGGCCCTTGCCCAAGGGGCCACTCCCCCTCCCTGGTGCCTAGTGGGTGGGCCCCTGCTTGGTGATCCACTAGGGAGGGGTCCCATTGGAAAGGGGAGATTCTCCCTTTTCCAACAATACCTCTCCTGACTTGCTACGTGCTCAGGGGGCTGAGATAGCCCCCTGAGCACGTAGAAAGTAAAACTGAAATGAGCCTCTCGGCTCATTTCAGTTTCGTTTCACTGAAATGGGGTCAGCGTGACATGCGCGCTGATCGTCATTTCAGGGAAAGGAAACGAACAGCCTTGGGAGCTGGGGAAGCTCTTCCCCAGCACCCGACGCTGTTGGGGGGGAAAACGAAATCCCTCTGGTGCCCGCACCAGAGGGATTTCAATTGGCATGTGCGAGGACGGCCGGGAGCCGTCCTGCGCACACGCCCACCGTGTCTCAGGACGGCACTCGGCCGTCCTGAGCACGGAAAGGGTTAATATGTAGTGCTATGGAGGCTAAAGTGAGGTCCAGAAGGACAGTCTTCTCTCTAATATAAAATTGTTCCCCATCTCTCATTCTCCATCCCAACAGAGGGCCAAGAGAGACCTGGGTTAGTGACATTGGACACTACGTGGACTCTGGGGGCTACTTCCCATGGCAGTCCCTTATCCAGGCAAAAAGTAAAAACTGGGTGATCTCTCTAACATGCTTGCCCTATGATGAGGAGGTAAGCCTGACTTTCTACGAGGCGCAGAGGTGTAGTGATCCCAAGACACAATCCTGCAGCCTAGACCATCGCCGGTGAGAACTTTAAAAGTAAACACACCTGTACAAATGAGCAAGGCATTAGAGTACTATGCTTAAAGACTGTGCCACCACATGTGGTGTCCAGGCAAGAATGGATAGGTATGGATATGTAGGAGAGAAGGAGGCAAACCTTTCTACAGGGTAAGGAATTAAACTAGGTTCACTGACAGAATACCAACAGCACTAATATCATCCTACAAAATTATCGACACCAAAATACCGACCACAAAAATATCGACATCCAATACTTATAATGCAAATGGCAAAAATATCTAAACAAAAATATCGATGTCACTAATATTGTTGTCAAAAATATTGTTTTTCATATATAAACATAAATTTAAAAAAATGCAATATATTTAAATGTAACTATAATAAAAATTACATGTATTTTATTAATTTAAGAAAATATATAACTTTTATACTTATTTAAAAAAATTGAACAAAAATATATATTAATATATACATTTAATTATATATATTTATATATTTAATTTTAAAATATTACTAAACTAATAAACTAATAATATAATGTATGGGCTAATTTAATATTTACTAATATTCACTGAAAAAACCACAAGTTTCAGGGACGTTATAGTTAGTTGGACATTTCACTCGTACAAAACCAGAGAAATTCGGCTGTTATAGTTAGTTGAGCTAACTATAACTCGCGCCCCCGCAATGTACTGCTGCTGACGTCACATATTACATCATTCATGACATGGTCAGTGACATCACTGATGACATCATCCAGTGACTGTGTGTTTCTGTAAAGTTTAAATATGTTTTATATATATATATATATATATATATGCCAAGGTGTATTGAAGAATGAGTGGGTGTATAAGTGTCTGAATGGATGATTTAGTAGGTGCATGACTGACTGTATAAGTGTGTGATTAAACATGTCTTACTGAATGCATGGGTTAGTGACTAATCTGTGTGAATGTCTGTATCAGTCTGTCAGTTGGTGTGTAAGCGGCTGCATGGGTTGGTGAGTAGCTACATGAGTGTCGATATGGGTTATTGATTAGTTGTCTGAGTATCTGTATGGGTGCCTGAGTATCTATGTGGGTGGGTGGGGGGTGTGTAACTCTGTGCATAGATGTGTGAGTAGGTGATTCACTGGGTGTATGGGTTCAAGAGTGCATCTGTGAAGGGCTGTATGGGTGGGTGAGTGTGTGTATGGGTGTGTTGGTTAGTGAATGGATGTCTCAGTGGTACATGTGTGAGTAACTACATATGTAAAAGGCAGTATATGTGCGTGTTGGAGTATATAAGTGACTATATGTGAGAGAGTGATTGTGAGAGTGGCTGCATGGATGAGTGTGTGCTTGTATCAGTAATTGTATAAGAGAGTAAGTATGTGTTAGTATCTGTATGAATAAGTGAGGTGGTGTGTGTATAACTGTTTAGGTGAGTAAATGGGAGAGTGATTGATTCTTTGCATGACTGACTAGGTGTGTGAGTAACTCTATGGATGAGTGGCGGTGTGTCAGTGTTTGTATAGGTGTATGAGTGCATATGATAGTGCTGTATTGATGAGTGACTGCATGTATGAGTGACTGTATGGGTGAATGAGTGGATGTGTGTGTAGACCTAGGAATCAGTGAATGGGTATGTAGTACCTGGTATTGGTGTGTCTATGGTTTTGAAAATGGTAGTCTGTATTTTAGAGTGGGTGTATCAAAGGTTATATTAGGGTATGAGGAGGTGCATCAGATTATCACGTGGATGATGTCATCAGTAATGTCATCAGTGATGTCATTTGAGATGTCATCAGTGATGTCATCAGTGATGTCACTGACCATGTCATGAATGATGTCATATGTGACGTCATCAGCAGTGCATTGCGGGGGCGCGAGTTATAGTTAGCTCAACTAACTATAATGGCCAAATTTCTCTGGTTTTGTATGAGTGAAATGTCCAACTAACTATAACGTCCCTAAAACCTGTGGTTTTCTCAGTGAATTTCTAAGGTTTTTTAAATGCTGATTTCTAACTATAACGTCCCTGAAACCTATGGTTTTTTCAGGGAATTTCAAAGGTTTTTTAAATGCTACTTTCTTACTATAACGTCCCTGAAATCTATGGTTTTTTCAGTGAATGCTAATTTCTAACTATAACATCCATCAAACCTATGGTTTTTTCAGTGAATTGCTAAGGTTTTTTAAATGCTAATTCCTAACTATAACGTCCCTAAAACCTATGGTTTTTTCAGTGAATTTCAAAAGTTTTTTAAATGCTCATTTCTAACTATGCCTACAGCGGTAGGACATGTGCAGAAAGAGGAAGAAAAGCGCAGAAAGAAGCAAGAGAAATGCAGAAAGAGGCAACAGAAGTCCAGAAAGACGAAGAAAGGTGCAGAAAGAAGGAAGAGATATGCAAAAAGAACCAACAGAGGTGCAGAAAGAGGCCTTGTTGCAAAGTGATCCTGTGCCCCCAACTTTTTGCTGGCTGGTACTGGTGGTAACTGACTCTGACTAAGCAGGCCCGGAGCCAGTGCTATGCTGAAAGACACCTAGAATACAGTGAAAACACCTACATACACTAGGGTACACTATGGGTTGGGGTACCTCTGTGATTGGCATGACCTCCCCTGTAAGGCCATAGTACATAATAGGGCAGGGGTATTAAAACTACCTCTAAGTCAGAGGTGCAGAAAGAGGCAAGAGAAGTGCATAAAGAAGCAACAGAGGTGCCAAAACAGGCAAGAGAGGTGCAGAAAGAAGCAAGTGAAGTGCATAAAGAGGCAAGAGAGGTGCACAAAGAGGCAACAGAGATGCAGAAAGAGGCAGGAGGGGTGCAGAAAGAAGGAAGAGAAGTGCAGAAAGAGGCAAGAGAATTGCTGAAAGAAGCAACAGAAGTGTGGAAAGAAGCAAGAGAAGTGCTGAAAGAGGCGCAAAGGGTGCAGAAAGAGCAAGAGAAGTGCAGAAAGAAACAACCGAGGTACAGAAAGACGCAAGAGAGGTGCAGAAAGAGGCAGGGAAGGTGCAGAAAGAGGGAACAGGCGTGCAGAAAGAGGCAAGAGAGGTGCAGAAAGAGAAAAGAGGGGTGCAGAAAGAAGCAAGAGCAGTCCAGAAAGAACCAACAGAGGTGCAAAAAGAGGCAAGAGGAGTGCAGAAAGAGGTAGGAGAGGTGCACAAAGAGGCAAGAGAGGTACAGAAAGAGGCAGGAGGGGTGCAGAAAGAAGGAAGAGAAGTGCAGAAAGAGGCAAGAGAATTGATGAAAGAAGCAACAGAGTTGTAGAAAGAAGCAAGAGAAGTGCAGAAAGAGGCAAGTAAGGTGCATAAAGAAGCAAGAGCAGTGCAGAAAGAACCAACAGAGGTACAAAAAGAGGCAAGAGGGGTGCAGAAAAAGGTAGGAGAGGTGCACAGAGAAGCAAGACAAGTACAGAAAGAGGCAGGAGGGGTGCAGAAAGAAGGAAGAGAAGTTCAGAAAGAAGCAACAGAGGTGCTGAAAGAGGCGCGAAGGGTGGAGAAAGAGCAAGAGAAGTGCAGAAAGAAGCAACAGCGGCACAGAAAGAGGCAAGAGAGGTGCAGAAACAGGCAGGAAAGGTGCAGAAAGAGGGAACAGGGATGCAGAAAGAGGCAAGAGAGGTGCAGAAAGACGCAAGAGAGGTGCAGAAACAAGCAAGAGACGTGCAGAAAGAGGCAAGAGAATTGCTCAAAGAAGCAACAGAGATGTGGAAAGAAGCAAGAGAAGTGCAGAACGAGGCAAGTGAGGTGCAGAAAGAGGCAAGAGAGTTACAGAAAATGGCAAGAGAACAGCAGAAAGAGGCAAGAGGGATGCAAAAAAGGGAAGAAGGGTGCAGAAAGAAGCAAGAGATGTGCAGAAAGAAGCAAGAGAAGTGCAGAAAGTAGCAAAAGAGGTGCAGAAAGAGGGAAGATGAGTGCAGAAAGAGACAACAGGGGTGCAGAAAGAGGCAATAGAAGTGCAGAAAGAGGAAAGTGAGGTGCAGAAGAAGGCAAGAGAACCGCAAAAAGAGGCAAGAGAGTTGCAGAAACAGGCAAAAGGGGTGCAGAAAGTGGGAACATGTGTGCAGACAGAGGCAAGAGAGGTGCAGAAAAAGGGAAGAGGGATACAGAAAGAGGCAAGAGGGATGCAGAAATTTGTAAAAGAGGTGCAGAAAGAAGCAAGAGCAGTGCAGAAAGAACCAACAGAGGTGCAGAAAGAGGCAAGAGGGGTGCAGAAAGAGGTAGGAGAGGTGCACAAAGAGGCAAGAGGGGTACAGAAAGAGGCAAGAGGGGTGAAGAAAGAAGGAAGAGAAGTGCAGAAAGAAGCAACAGAGGTGCTGAAAGAGACAAGAAGGGTGCAGAAAGAGGCAAGAGAAGTGCAGAAAGAAGCAACAGAGTTGCAGGAAGAGGCAAGAGGTGCAGAAAGAGGCAAGAGAGATGCAGAAAGAAGCAAGTGAGGTGCAGAAAGAGGCAAGATAGGTGCAGAAAGAAGAGAGTGAGGTTCAGAAAGAGGCAAGAGAAGAGCATAAAGTGGCAAGTGAGGTACAGAAAGAGGCAAGAGAGGTATAGAAAGAGGCAAGATAAGTGTAGAAATAGGCAAGAGAAGTGCAGAAAGAGGCACTTGAGGTGCAGAAAGAGGCAAGAGAGGTACAGAAAGAGGCTCGAGAAGTGCAGAAAGAGGCAAGAAAAGTGCAGAAAGAGGCAAGAGAGGGGCAGAAGGAAGAGAGTGAGGTGCAGAAAGAGGCAAGTGAGAAGCAGAAAGAGGCAAGAGAGGTACAGAAAGATGCAAGGAAAGTGCAGAAGCAGGCAAGAGAAATGCACAAAGAGGCAAGAGAGGAGCAGAAAGAGGCAAGAGAGGTGTAGAAAGAAGCAAGACAAGTACAGAAAGAGGCAAGTGAGGTACAGAAAGAGGCAAGGGAGGTGCAGAAAGAGGCAAGAGAGGTGCAGAAAGAGGCAAGTGAGGTGCAGAAAGGGGCAAGAGAAGTGCAGAAAGAGGCAAGTGAAGTGCAGAAAGAAGACAGTGAGGTGCAGAAAGAGGAAGAAAGGTGCAGAAAGAGGCAAGAGAGGGGCAGACGGAAGAGAATGAGGTGCTGAAAGAAACAAGTGAGGTGCAGAAAGATGCAAGAAAAACGCAGAAAGAGGCAAGAGAGGCACAGAAAGAAGAGACGTTTGTGCACCATTTGTACCAATTTAACAACCACATTTAGCAATAAGTAACACGTGACCATTCCAGCTTTGCAAAGGGCCTTCCACCACGCTGTCACACGTGAAGCTGCATTTTTGGGAACATTTGAGCCGTTTGAGCTAGAAACAAGGCTTTTTTTGTTCAAATCTGCAGATTAGGCAGCAGATGATGGAATATTTGGCAAATGCAGAAAAATTTTCATTATGTGAAAATTGGTGCAGCCGAACAGTCACATAATTCCAGTGGCCCTGATCATACCTCTGACTAGGTCCAGAAGTGCTCCTCAGTGGTTCCTTCTTTTTTTGTGTCTCATTGAGTTTATAGTTTAGCTTCTATGGAAATGAGGAAGACTAAACCTGAGGTTACCACTCCACAACACAGACTACAATACCACATAATTACTCTCCAAAACACATAATCCCACTCCACATTATTCCTATACACTAAATACCACATACTTTCTATTCACATAATTTCACTGCGCAACATACCACATAATTCCACTACACACAACGTACATCCACTCTACACCAAAAACATTAATAAAAAACTTTTACATTTACCATGCCAATACCTCCTACTCTCACAAATGCAAAACCTATTACATTGCAAATGCTTCTTTAATTAGTAGTCGCGTTTGTAGAGTGGTGGAGAAAGGGTGCTGGGCCTCCGACCAGCACTCAGGAATTCTGCTGCGTAGGACTTACAGGACTTACAGGAGGTACCAGGAGGGCTTCTTGACCCCCAGAGTCCCTCAGGAGTAAAGTGGACTTCATCCCTCATCCCGTAGTCTGCCAGGAGGTGTGTTTGCAGAGTGGTGGAGAAAGGGGGCGTGGCCTCCGAAGACGTCTTAGCAATCCTACAGTGTGGGACTTACTGGAGGTAACAAGAGGGGTAGTTAGCCCCCAATGAAATCCTTGGGGGCCAACTACTCCTCCTATTACCTCCAGTAAGTCCCACACAGGAGGATTGCTAAGTTCTCATAGCAGGCCACGCTCCCTTTGCCCACCACTCTGCAAACGCGCTCCCTGGCACGCTCTTGGATGGGGATTGAAGTCCCCTTCACTGCTGGGGGTCCATAGGGGCCAACTAGCCTACCTCTTACCTGCAGTAAGCCCCACACAGTGGGATTGCTGAAAGGTGGACACAGGCCATGCTCCCTTTCACCATCATTCTTGGTTGGGTGATAAAGTCCTCTTTCCTACTAAGGGTCCTTGGGGGCCAACTAGCCCTCCTGTTACCTCCAGTAAGCCCCATACAGCTGGTTTGCTGAGAGTGCTCAAAGGTCACACACCCTTTTTACACCACTCTGCAAACATGGCTCCTGGCGCACTGCTGCTCGGGGGATGAAGTCTACTTGTGTCCTGAGGTCCTCAGGACACAAGAGGACCTCATCGCCCCACCAGCAGTGCGCCAAGAGGCGTGTTTGCAGAGTGGTGTAAAAAGGCGCGTGGCCTCGGACCACCTCTCAGCAATCCCACTGTGTGGGGCTTACTTGAGGTACCTCGTGGGCTAGTTGGCCCCCAGGGACCCTCAGGAATGAAGGGAACTTAATCCCCCAACTTAGAACGTGCCGGGAGGCGCGTCTGCGGAGTGGTGCAGGGAGGGGGCGGGGCCTCCGGCAAAATGCCGGCTTTTCTTTTTTTGGGTGTTCTTAGAAGGGGGGCTGTGTGGCCCCACTTCTCTTACTATTTTTTGGGGCCCTGTTGACTCCATTCCCCCAGGGCCTGGCCAACCTTTTCTTTTTTTTTGGAGAGGGGCCCGCGCGGCCCCGCTCCTGAGGCCTTTATCGGCCCCTGGGACCCCATCCCCTGGCCCCCTTCCCTGGGCCACTTCTGGCCCCGGGGACCCCATCCCCCAGGGCCTGGCCAGCCTTTACTTTTTTTTTGGAGGGGGGCCGTGTGGCCCCCCTCCTGAGGCCAATTATGGGCAGGGCTTCCATTTTTTTTATTAATTAAAGGGGAGGGGGCCAAGTGGCCCCCCTCCCGGGCCACTTCTGGCCCCGGGAACCCCATCCTCCGGGGCCGGCCCTCAAGTTGGGGACCATGGTGGGAGCCCCAATGCCCCAACGGTCCCTGCCGGCTCCTCGCCTCCTGCGGGAGCTGGCAATGCTTTTGGGCAAGGGGAGCTGCTAACATGCAGCTCCCCTTGCCCAAAAGCAATCTGCTTTGCTTCATGGAAGCGAGAGCAGGTTTCCTACTCTCGCTTCTATGAAGCGAAGCAGTGTTTACTATGGCAGGGCGGGAGCAATGCTCCCGCCCTGCCATAGCAAACTGCAATGTCCCGGGGGTGGGCACCCCGGGACATTGCAGGAGCCGGCCCTGTGGGGTGGCGGTCCCCAGGGCCATCGAGGGCTCCAGGAGGGGGGCCACGCGGCCCCCGTCCGAACTCTTTAAAGCCTCGGGGAGGTGGAGATCCCCGGGGTCCAATGTCTGCATTGGACCCCCGCATTTAAATAATTGCCCCGGGGAGGCGGCGGTCCCTGGGGCTTGGGGGGGCTGCGTGCCCCTGCAAATAATGAACAAAGCCCCGGGGAGGTGGCGGTCCCCGTGGCTGTGGGGGCCGGGGCCCCACACCATAATTATAAATTGCCCCGGGACCTGAGCCACCCGGGGGCTTATAGAAAACAAAGCGCACCCAGCGCGAATTCTACCGATTTTTAAAAATAAAAAATGCTTTTTTTGGGATTGGGGGTCCTTGTGGGACCCCCTGAGCAGGCCTAGGGGGTCAGGGTTTTTCTACCCTGCCCCCTTTTCTTCTTTTTCATCTTTTTTTTACCGTTTTCTTGTGACTCGGTTACCGAGTCACAAGATGGCTGCCAACACTTCCTGGTTTAGAGTGTTGGCAGCCAATCAGAATGAAGATCGTGCTCGGGAGGAGTCGCACAGCCCCCTCGGTGCTCAGATATCGATATTTTTTTTTTATTTCTCAGGAACTACTGAACGGATTTACACCATTTAAAAAAAAGGTCACTTTCTGAACCAAGAGCTACATTTTTGCCAAATTTGGTGCAATTCCGTTCAGCAGTTCGGACTGTAGCCTGTTCCAAATATTCCTATGGAAATTAACATGGGGAAAACGTGTTTTGGGACCCCCCTTTTTTCTCGGCCCCCGCTTGACGAATCACCCCGAAACTTTCAAGACAGGAGCTGACCAGAGCACCCCATTAGTTTTGAAACTTTCGCGAAGATTCGTCAAACGGCGCCAAAGATATTGGCAAAAGAAAAAACGCTTTTCCTATGGAAAGTAGGTCCTAACTATAACTACCTACTGGCGACTGCCAGTAGGTAATATATATATATATATCACTGAAAAAACCATAGGTTTCAGGGGCGTTATAGTTAGTTGGACATTTCACTCGTACAAAACCATAGAAATTCCCCCGTTATAGTTAGTTCAGCTAACTATAACTCGCGTGCACTCGCAATGCACTGCTGATGACGTCACATATTACATCACTCATGACATGGTCAGTGACATCACTCATGACATCACTGATGACATCTCAAATGAAATCACTGATGACATCACTGATGACATCATCCTTGTGATCACCCTAATATAACCTTTGATACACACACTCAAAAATACAAACTAACATTTTCAAAACAATGGACATACCAATACCAGTTACAACACACCTATTCATTAATTCCAAGATCTACACACACATCCACTCATTCACCAACAGTCCCTATATAGTCACTCATACATGTACTCACTCATCATATGTACTCATACACCTATACATCCTGTTACACACCGCCACTCATCCATAGAGTTACTCACACACATAGTCACACATGCAAACAAAGTATCAAACATCCATTTACTTGCATATACAGTTATACACACAGTACCACACTTACTTCTACAGAAACTTACACATACTTACTCTCTTAAACAATCACTTATAGAAACACCTACTTATTTGTACAGGAACTCTTCCAATCTCTCACTCTCACATATACTCACTTATATACACCAATACTCACATATACTAGTTTAAAACATATGTAGTTACTCATAAAGACACTATTGAGACAGTCATTCACTCACTAACACACCCATACACATACTCATCCACCTATACAGTCCTGCACACATGCTGTCTTCAACACATACAAACAGTGAGTCACTCATTCATGCATCTATGCACTAAGTAATACCCCCACCGAACCATACAGACACTCAGACACTCAAACTGATACTCAAAAAACCAACTAATAACCCATATAGACACTCATGTAGCTACTCACCAACCCATGCAGCCACTTATACACAAAGTGAGAGACTGATACAGATATTTTCATATTTAAACATTACTCACTAACCCATGTATTCACTAAGATACAATTAGTCAGTTATACAATCAATTTTACAAAAAAATCATCCATTTAGACACTTATATACCCATTTATTCTTCCATCGACCTTGAGATATACATATATAAAACATATTTAATTTTCAGAAAAACACACATTCACTGGATGATGTCATCAGTGATGTCATCAGTGATGTCATGAGTGATGTCACTGACCATGTCATGAGTGATGTAATATGTGACGTCATCAGCAGTGCATTGCGGGCGCGCGAGTTATAGTTAGCTGAACTAACTATAACGGGGGAATTTCTATGGTTTTGTACGAGTGAAATGTCCAACTAACTATAACGCCCCTGAAACCTATGGTTTTTTCAGTGAATTTCTAAGGTTTTTAAATGCTAATTTCTAACTATAACGTGCCTGAAACCTATGGTTTTTTCAGTGAATTTCTAAGGTTTTTTAAATGCTAATTTCTAACTATAACGTGCCTGAAACCTAAGGTTTTTCAGTGAATATATATATATTTATTATACTATGTATACATGTGAAAATGTCTCGATCCCCTGTTTGCCTCGGTGGCACGGAAAAATGGGTGGAACTGACGTCAGCACGCCGACGAGGTCCTCTTATGGCTCCGATGACGTCATACGGTGTCGCGAGCGGAGCCGTGCTCGTTGACGTGGGAGAGCTAGGAAAGAATTTCCGTGGAATGCTGGTGCAGGGGATATTCACCTAAGTGTTCAGGCTAGTCCTTTGGGAGCAACTGTTTATGTTGCCACTCCAGAAACCGAAACCAGTGATCCGAGGGCAGAGGCCCTGCAGATGGCACACGAGGTGGGGTGCCCAGTCGTGTGCACCGGCGGGGCAGCGAAGTGACAAGCACCACAACCCACAAAAAAGGTAACAAGGGCACTGAATAACACAGGATCTTTTCTTTGTATCAGGCAGGAACAATGAAGTTAAAATGCCCTAGTACCAAAATGTAGAATTAGTGCTACAACGGCCTTCAAGAGGACCTGCGATGCCGCTTCTGCCTCCCGTACCCTGGAGGCGGCACATGGGTCACGCGGTACGGTCATACTGCGGTGGGACGCACACTCGTTGACCTCTCATGGCACTGCTCCACACTTCAGGGAGGACGCTTTCCATTAGCTATGTTTTCTGATGACATGTCGCGCCGGCCCCGTCCAACAACAGAACTCCTTTAGATCCAAACAGACTCTTCCACTCTCTCACCGGAAGTGAAACCAGGCCACGCGGACACTTTCACAATACAACAGCCGGGAATGCACTTTTCGGTAAAAAAACCACATTCCTTCCTCCTAATTAATCAAATAAACGTCTCACTGAAGAACAGGGGCCAGCTTCGATCGGTAAACAGCCGTTACAACGACTTTTTACTTTGCGATACCATTACAACGCATGCATTACCACGCATGCGTTGTACATCAAGAAGTCATTACTACGCATTTTTTTGAACGCATGGTCATTTACCACGCATGCCTTTACAATGAATTTTGTTGTAAAGGTATGTCTGGTAAATGACCATGCGTTCTAAAAAACATGTAGACGATCCATGTCGTTGTAAGGAAACAGAGGCTGTTCTGTTTCCTCACAACGACGTGCACCGCCCCTCAGAGATGACGTGAAGCAGGAACCACGAGGAGAGAGGAACCATGAGGAGTGAGAGGTAAGGGGGATTGGGCATGGGGTGGGGGTTTCTTTTCTAGGGTTTAGGGTAGTGCAGTGGTGTTTGGGTGGTGTAGGGGGTTGTGCTGGGGGTAGTGTTTTAGGGTTTAGGGTAGTGCAGTGGTGTTTGGGTAGTGTAGGGGGTCATGCTGTTTGGGTAGTGTAGGGGTCGTGCTGGGGGTAGATTTAGGGTTTAGGGTAGTGCAGTAGTGTAGGGGGTCGTGCTGGTGGTAGTGTTTTAGGGATTAGGGTAGTGCAGTGGTGTATGGGTAGTGTAGGGGGTCGTGCTGGGGTAGTGTTTTAGGGTTTAGGGTAGTGCAGTGGTGTTTGTGTAGTGTAGGGGGTCATGCTGGGGGTAGTGTTTTATGGTTTAGGGTAGTGCAGTGGTGTTTGGGTAGTGTAGGGGTCATGCTGGGGGTAGATTTAGGGTTTAAGGTAGTGCAGTGGTGTTTGGGTAGTGTAGGGAGTCGTGCTGGGGGTAGTGTTTTAGGGTTTAGGGTAGTGCAGTGGTGTTTGTGTAGTGTAGGGGGTTGTGCTGGGGGTAGTGTTTTAGGGTTTATGTTAGTGCAGTGGTGTTTGGGTAGTGTAGGGGGTAGTGCTGGGGTAGTGTTTTAGGGTTTAGGGCAGTGCAGTGGTGTTTGTGTAGTGAAGGGGGTCATGCTGTGGGTAGTGTTTTAGGGTTTAGGGTAGTGCAGTTGTGTTTGTGTAGTGTAGGGGGTCGTGTTTTTGGGTATAGGGTAGTGCAGTGGTGTTTGTGTAGTGTGGGTGGTCATGCTGGGGGTATTTTTAGGGTTTAGTGTAGTGCAGTGGTGTTTGGGTAGTGTAGGGAGTTGTGCTGGTGGTAGTGTTTTAGGGTTTAGGGTAGTGCAGTTATGTTTGGGTAGTGTAGGGTGTCGTGCTGGGGGTAGTGTTTTAGCACTAATTTTTCTTTCTACAGCACTAACCATAATTTCTATGGCAAAATGAACCCTCTCATTTTGTTCCTTTTTAAATTAAATGTTTTAAGTGTTACCAGTTTATTCCAATCAAGATGGCTTCAAGTGTGCCATACTTTTGTCATAAGTAAGACTGTTAGCGCTCTAGTTGTTCTTTAGAACACTCTGGGAAGCTGCAGTAGAACACAAAGGCATCAACTGACAGGCTGCTCCTGTTGAAATATAACAGGAAGATATTTGAGATCTCGCTTAAAACATGTCCTAATTTTTCTTTCTACAGCACTAACCATAATTTCTATGACAAAATGAACCCCCTCATTTTGTTCCTATTTAAATTAAATGTTTTAAGTGTTACCAGTTTATTCCAATCAAGATGGCTTCAGGTGTGCCATACTTTTGTCATAAGTAAGGCTGTTAGCACTCTAGTTGTTCTTTAGAACACTCTGGGAAGCTGCAGTAGAACACAAAGGAATCAACTGACAGTCTCTGCCCTTGTTGGATGTACATGTTTTACTGAGAATGTCAGACTTCATTCTCACATGACTGAGAAAGATAATGTGAATTTACAGAAAATATGCTCTCATTTTAGCTTCTGGAGCACCTTCCAAAACTGTATGGGACAAGCATGTGAAAATAGTTTTCTCTCAAACATAATTCATGATATCCCAGCAGAAGGTTTTTCACAGGATAAAATCACCTTAGAACACACCACAATTCCTGAAATTAGTATGGTACCATCAACAAATGAATTCTAATGTAACTAAAGTCTGTTATCACCCTTTATAGTTCTCCTTTTGGTAACCCTCAAAATCTTCGATTCACTACAATGCATTTCAATGGGGTACTATCATTTATATTGGTCCCAAGATGGCTGCCAGCAATTCCAGGATGAAGTGCTGACAGCCAATCAGATCTCACGATGACATGTGTGGTTAGGCTCCGCCCAGATATATATGTGTTTTCTTTTTCAAATTTCTCAGGAACTGCTGAACGGATGTACACCTTTTAAGCAAAAGGCACGACCCTGAACCAAGGGCTACCTTTTTGGCAAATTTGGTGTAATTCCGTTCAGCAGTTCGGGCTGTAGCTGCGACTAAAGGTTCCTATGGAAAATTGCATGGGGAAAACACGTTTTGGGACCCCCCTTTTTTCTCGGCTCCCGCTTGCCGAATCACCCCGAGACTTTCAGGATAGGAGCGGACCGGAGCGCCCCAACAAGTTGGAAACTTTCGCGAAGATTCGTCAACCGGCGCCAAAGTTATTTCAAATAGAATGTTGCGGATTTCCTATGGAAAATAGGTCCTAACTATAACTATCTACTAGCGACCGCCAGTAGATAATATATTCATATATATATATTCACTGAAAAAACCATAGGTTTCAGGGACGTTATAGTTAGAAATTAGCATTTAAAAAACCTTAGAAATTCACTGAAAAAACTATAGGTTTCAGGCACGTTATAGTTAGTTGGACATTTCAGTCGTACAAAACCAGTGAAATTCGCCCAGTATAGTTAGTTCAGCTAACTATAACTCGCGCCCCCGCAATGCACTGCTGATGACGTCACATATTACATCACTCATGACATGGTCAGTGACATCACTGATGACATCACTGATGACATCTCAAATGGCATCACTGATGACATCATCCAGTGACTGTGTGTTTCTATAAAGTTTAAATATATTTAATATATATAGGCCAAGCTGTATTGAAGAATGAGTGGGTGTATGAGTGTCTCAATGGATGATTTAGTAGGTGCGTGACTGACTCTATAAGTGAGAGATTAAACGTATCGTACTGAATGCATGGTTTAGTGACTAAACTGTGTGAATGTCTGTATCAGACTGTCTGTTGGTGTGTAAACGGCTGCATGGGTTGGTGAATAGCTACATGAGTGTCTATATGGGTTATTGATTGGTTGTCTGAGTATCTGTATGGGTGCCTCAGTGTTTGTGTGGGTGGGAGGTGTGTGACTCTGTGCATAGATGTGTGAGTGGGTGATTCACTGGGTGTATGGATTCAAGAGTGCATCTGTAAAGGGCTGTATGGGTGGGTGAGTGTGTGTATAGGTGTGTTGGTGAGTGAATGGATGTCTTAGCACTACATCAGTGCTCTCTGCCACTTGGCAGTTTGTCAAATGCCACATGACAATTGTTTTTAAGGATCTAAATATTCTTATTTTACGTCACTTTGCATAGGTTTGAATAAACTGTCACATTCATGAATTGTATGCATTGTTTATAATGTTTATTGAATGAATTGATAAAGTTTTTGTAAGTCTGTTTTCTTTTTACTCACAAGGCAGACGATCATCCTATGCGTTGTTTTTCTATGTCCATGTTTTAAAAACAGGAAATGTTTAAAAGACACTGCCACTTCCGGTTCTTTGTATTGACTTTCTGACAAAGACCGTGCTGTCGAAACGCGTCGAGTCATTAAAATACTAACTCCTAAATCCAGAAATCCTGAGTGCAGCTCTTCTTTCTTTCGTTCTTCGAGCGTGGAAATTTTCAAATATATATATATATATATATAACTCACGCCCCCGCAATGCACTGCTGATGACGTCACATATTACATCACTTCATGACATGATCAGTGACATCATTGATGACATCACTGATGACATCTCAAATGCGAAATGCGATCCACGCGTTTTGGCTCGTCCGAACCTTGATAACGATACAAAACGTCATTGTAGCTTCCTTATTTAAATGTACAAATGCCTCCAGTTGCCAACATTAACACAAAGGACTACATATTACTTTAATCCAAAAAGCTGGCGGCCATATTGGCCTGGTCACGATGTGAAAATTCAGTAATTGATACAATAACGAAAAGAAAACAAGTGTTAATATGCACACAATGTCATTTCAGCATATCTTGCCCCGTGACCGCCGTACCTGTATGTTCGTCAACGTGACTTGTTCATAATAAACATACTTAGGATTGCAAACATCAACATAAACAATGGACTACACATTACTTTAAAGTGAAAGGCTATCGGCCATATTGATCTGGGCACGTTGCGTATTATAATGGTTCTTACACGAAAGAAAAGAAAAAAAAGGGGTGTTAATATACACACACTATCCATAAATAAAGTTCTAGCGATTATAGTTCCATTCCATTCACAGCTCATTTGAGATGTCATGAGTGATGTCATGAGTGATGTCACTGACTACATCATGAATGATGTAATGTCTGAGGTCATAAGCAGTGCATTGCGGGGGTGTAAGTTATAGTTAGCTCAGTCAACTATAACTGCTGAATTTCACTGGTTTTGTACGAGTGAAATCTGAGTCTAACTATAACGTCCCTGTAATCTTTGTTTTTTTCAGCGAATTTCTAGGTTTTGTTTAGCGTTAAGTAAGATGCCTATCACAATGGATGGTGGGGGGTTGGAAGCAGGGCCTGGCCTGGCATTGTGCTGCCCCACCCAAGCTTACTGCTCCTGCCTCCCCTCCTCCTTGCCATCCATTGTCCAAGTCCATGCCCCTGCTCTCTCATTACAGCCCTGTGTGGCCGTTGTTCTGCCACTGGCCTTCCCGCCTTCTCTGAACAGTTAGCTTGCTGCCCCATCCACCTCCTCCCTATCCTCTGTTGTCTGAATCCATGCACTAGCCTTCTCCCTCCTGCCATGCATGGTCTGATGTGCTGCCACTGCCCTCCATTTAGCATGATGTCCCAGTCCACTCCTCCTGCCCTCCATTGCCCAATTCTATGCCCCATCATTGACCTCCTGCTTAGCCTCTGTGCTTAGCTTGCTGCCCCAACTCTCCTTCCCCCTGCCCTCCGATGTCTGTGTGCATGCCTTTGCTCCATCCTTTTTGCCCACCATGTTCCATGGACCTGCCCCTCCTATCTACTCTGAGTGTTCTGTTGAGCTGCCACTCCCCTCCCACCTGCCTAGCATTGTCAGATGACTGTAACCTGTCCCTGCCACCTCCACCCTGCCTGTCCACGTTCCATGCCCCTATCCCCTTCCTCCTGTCCTCCATGGTCCATTTTACTGCCACACCCTTCTGCCCTCCCTGGTCTGTTGTGCTGCAACTGCTCCTCCTGCCTGCCCTGCGTGGTCTGTTTTGAGGCCCCTTCCCCTGAAATCTCTTGTCTGTGCCCAGCTCCTACCCCTCCCTTCTATCCTCCATGGTCCTTTCTGCATGCACCTGCCCCCTCCTTCTCGCCCATCATGGCCATTGTGCTGCCACTAACCCTCCCACTTGCCATGCATGGTCTTCTGTGCTGCCACGGCCCCTTCCACCTTCCCTGTGTAGTCAGCTAGCTGCCCCTGACCCCCTCCCACCTTCCCTCCATGGTCTGTGTGTATGCCATTATAGTCTCACTGTTGCTCTCCATGGGTTGTCTTGCTTCTAGTGCCCATCCTGCCTGACCTCCATTGTCAGCTTGCTGCTCCTGCCCTGCCCCCTTGCCCCCTGCCCTCTGTTTTCCATGTGCAGACCCCTATTCCCTCCCTCCTGGCTTGTCTGTTCCATTGTAATGCCCCTGATCCCTACCTCCTGCCCTTTATGGTCCGTTATGCTGCAGCTTTCTCTCCTGTCTGTCCATTATGGTCAGCTAGCTGCCATTGCCTCTTTCCCCTCTGTTCTCTGTTGTCCATGTGCATAGTCCTGTCCCCTCCCTATTGCTTTCGATGGATTGTTGTGCTGCACTCCCGTCCCGCATGCCCTGTGTGGTGTATTGTGCTGCTGCAAACCCTGATGCCTGCCCTGTAAGGTCAGTTTGGTGCACCTGTCCATGTCCCTCCTGTCCTCTGTTATCCGAGTCCATGTCCCTACCCCAATTCCTACTGCCTTCCATGATCCAATGTACCATACTTGCTAACATTTTAAACTTGGTAAGAGGGAGATTTTGAAAAAAGAACTGGGGTATTGATTTTCCCCATTGACTTACATTGAAAAAGAGGAGATTGTAGACAGGAGACAGATCAAATAAAGCCCATTTGGGCTTAAAAACATTGGGCGTTTCCTGGCTGAATCGGGTCTGTTGGCATGTATGGTTGTACTACCACTGCCTCTTCCTTCTGCCCACAATGGTCTATTATATTGCCACAGCCTCTCTTGACTGTCCTGCATTGTTGGTTTGTTGCCCCTGCCCCCCTTTCCACTGCCCTCCATAGTCTGTTGTTCTGCCACTGCCCTTCCTGCCTGCCCAGTGTGGTCAAATTGTTGCCTCTGCACCCTCCTACCTGCCTTCAATTTTCTGAGTCCGTGCCCCTGGCCTCTGCCTCTCAACAGTATCCTAATGAACAACTAGATTGCTAACATTCTATATTTATTACAAAAGTGTGGCACGCCTGACGTCATCTTAATGTAATCAAAACTGTAATACCTAGAGCATTTCCTTTAGAAATTACAGAAATTAGAGGGTCTTATTTGCATCGAAATTATGGTTAGTGCTCTAAAAAACTAAAATGAGGACATATTTTCTGAGTTTTCAAATAGCGACAAAGCACTTTTAAATTATTTGTTATCTTTATGTTTTTTTATCCAATTGACCACTTGATTAAATGTTGCACTTAGGGGAGAGGATGTGGTATTACTTCCAGAGCAGCAGACTTTGCAACTGGGGAACCAGGTTGGAGTTTCTGCTTCAGCTCGACATTCTGTGTTAATCTCCCCATGTCTACAACCAACATGAATTTGTCCTTGTGTGATGTAACCAATGCTCATGTAAAGCACTCCGATACCTGACCAGTCTGCACTATATAAAACTGCAAAAAAACAAAAAATAAAAAGTGTTTTGCACACTTCTGTCATTGGGCTATACATGGGCTACATCTGGGTGATATTTGTGCTACATTTGGGCTCTTTTGTCTCTGGTGGCCATCTTGGGAGATTTATTTGTTATGAAGTTTCCTAATTTCCTCATTTACTGCAGTCTCCTCAGTAGGAAATGCTTTCAGTTTTTACTTTGATTCCATCAAGAAGGCATTCAGATGTGTTACACATTTGCCATAAATTCAGAATGTTAGCACTCTAGTTGCTCATTAGATCACTGTAGTAAAGCTACTGCTCACCAGGGAAGTCTGCTGCTGGTATTGAAAGTGCATGTTTCAGTCTGCATGTCAGAATTTTTAATGAAATAGAAGAGGATTTGAGAAGTCACTCAAAATGTGCCCAAATATTTCTTTCTTCAGCACTAATCATAATTTCTATGGCAAAATGAACCCCCTCCGTTTGTTCCTTTTTAAATTAAATGTTTTAAGTGTTACCAGTTTATTCCAATCAAGATGGCTTCAGGTGTGCCATACTTTTGTCATAAGTAAGACTATTAGCGCTCTAGTTGTTCTTTAGAACACTCTGGGACATTCTGTCATTGGGCTATACGTGGGCTACATCTGGGTGATATTTGTGCTACATTTGGGCTCTTTTGTCTCTGGTGGCCATCTTGGGAGACTTATTTGTTATGAAGTTTCCTAATTTCCTCATTTACTCCAGTCTCCTCAGTAGTAAATACTTTCAGTCTTTTACTTTGATTCCATCAAGAAGGCATTCAGATGTGTTACACATTTGCCATAAATTCAGAATGTTAGCACTCTAGTTGCTCATTAGATCACTGTAGTAAAGCTACTGCTCACCAGGGAAGTCTGCTGCTGGTATTGAAAGTGCATGTGACAGTCTGCATGTCAGAATTTTTTATTAAATAGAAGAGGATTTGAGAAATCACTCAAAATGTGCCCTAATTTTTATTTCTGCAGCACTAATCATAATTTCTATGGCAAAATGAACCCCCTCATTTTGTTCCTTTTTAAATTAAATGTTTTAAGTGTTACCACTTTATTCCAATCAAGATGGCTTCAGGTGTGCGATACTTTTGTCATAATTAAGACTGTTAGCGCTCTAGTTGTTCTTTAGAACACTCTGGGAAGCTGCAGTAGAACACAAAGGAATCAACTGACAGTCTCTGCCCTTGTTGGATGTACATGTTTTACTGAGAATGTCAGACTTCATTCTCACATGACTGAGAAAGATAATGTGAATTTACAGAAAATATGCTCTCATTTTAGCTTCTAGATCACCTTCCAAACCTCTATGGGAAAAGTATGAGAAAATAGTTTTCTCTCTAACATGATTCATGATATCCCAGCAGAAGGCTTTTTCACAGGGTCAAATCACCTTAGAACACACCACAATTCCTAAAATTAGTATGGTACCATCAACAAATGATTTATAATGTAACTAAAGTCTTATCACCCTTTATACGTTCTCCTTTTGGTGACCCTCAAAATCTTCCATTCACTACAATGCATTTTAATGGGGTGCTATCATGTATATTGGTCCCAAGATGGCTGCCAACACTTCTTGGATGAAGTGCTGACAGACAATCAGATCTCACGATGAGATGTGTGGTTAGGCTCCGCCCAGATATATAAATTTCTTTTTCCTTTAATATTTAAAAAACTACTGAATGGATTTACACCATTTAAAAAAAGGCGCTTTCTGAACCAAGAGCTACCTTTTTGCCAAATTTGGTGTAATTCCGTTCAGCAGTTCGAGCTGTAGCCTTGTCTAAAGTTTCCTATGGAAATTAACATGTGGAAAACGCGTTTTGGGACCCCCTTTTTCTCGGCCTCACTTGACGAATCACCCCGAAACGTTCAAGACAGGAGCTGACCGGAGCGCCCCATTAGTTTTGAAAATTTCGCGAAGATTCGTCAAACGGCACCAAAGATATTGGCAAAAGAAAAAACGCATTTGGAATAGAAACAAGGTCCTAACTATAACTACCTACTGGCGACCGCCAGTAGGTAATATATATATATATATATTCACTGAAAAAACCATAGGTTTCACACACGTTATAGTTACAAATTAGCATTTAAAAAACCTTTGAAATTCACTGAAAAAACCATAGGTTTCAGACACGTTATAGTTACAAATTAGCATTTAAAAAACCTTTGAAATTCACTGAAAAAACCATAGGTTTTAGGGACAGTTTTAGTTACTTGGACATTGCACTCGTACAAAACCCGTGAAATTCCCCGTTATAGTTAGTTCAGCTAACTATAACTCGCGCCCTACAATGCACTGCTGATGACGTCACATATTACATCACTCATGACATGGTCAGTGACATCACTGATGGCACCCGGGACACTGCAGGAGCCGGCCCTGGGGGTGGCGGTCCCCAGGGCCACCACAGGCTCCAGGAGAGGGGCCGCGCGGCCCCCTCCCTTCAATGTCCCCGGGCTCTGGGGGTCCGTAACGGACCCCCATATTTAAATGTTTAGTGCCCCGGGAGGTGGGGGTCCCGGGCGTGTGGGGGCTGGAGCCCCCACACAGGTTTTTCATTTAAAAAAGAAGCCCCGGGAGGTGGTGGTCCCCGGGGCTGCGGGAGGGCTCAGAGCCCTCCCGCACCATTATGCATAAAGCCCCGGGGAGTGGCGGTCCCCGGGCTTAGGGGCCCTTAGAGGCCCCCACACATAAAATTAACCCCCCCAGCATGCCCCCGGGACTTGGCCCACCCGGGGCCAATTAACTATCGAAGCGCGGGAGACCGCGCTCGATTTTTTTTTTTCGGCAGGATTCGCGCACCCTGAGCGCATCCTGCCGATTTTTAAAAAAAATGCTTTTTGCCCAGGGGGTCCTTGTGGGACCCCCTTAGCAGGCCTAGGGGTTAGGGTGTTTCTACCCTGCCCCCTTTGTGCGTTTTGCGCACTTGTTTCTTTTTTTTTCTCGGCGGGATACGCGCACCCTAAGCGCATCCCGCCGATTTTTAAAAAAAAATCTTTTTCTGCCCAGGGGTCCTTGTGGGACCCCTGAGCAGACCTAGGGGTCAGGGTGTTTCTACCCTGCCCCCTTTGCGCTTTGCGCACTTGTTTCTGTCCCTCGGTTCTACCGAGGGACAAAATGGCTGCCAACACTTCCTGAATCGGAATGTTGACAGCCAGCTGACAACCAATTAGCATGCAGCTCGTGATCGGGACGGTGCGCGCAGGGTGCGCTGAGGGTACGCGTATCTGACGCGCCCATAGATATATATGTACTTTTACTTTTGATTTTCTCAGGAACTACTGAACGGATTTACACCATTTAAGCAAAAGGCACCAGTCTGAACCAAGGACTACCTCTTTGCCAAATTTGGTGTAATTCCGTTCAGCAGTTCGGGCTGTAGCTGCGACTAAAGGTTCCTATGGAAAAATGAATGGGGAAAACGCGTTTTGGGACCCCCTTTTTCTCGGCCCCCGCTTCACGTATCACCCCGAGACTTTCAGGGTAGGAGCGGAGCGGAGCGCCTAACAAGTTGGAAACTTTCACGAAGATTCGTCAACCGGCGCCAACGTTATTTCAAATAGAATGTCGCAGATTTCCTATGGATAATAGGTTGTAACTATAACTATCTACTGGCGACCGCCAGTAGATAATATATATATATATATATATATATATAGACACCACTTCCGAATCCATCTCAAGAATCGGACACCGACACAGGGGTAGCGTTTGCAATTCCGTCTTACGCTTTATTCAAATATCCGCTGTTACGCGTTTCGGCACACCTGCCTTGATCACATATATATACATATATATCAAAAGCACTCCGCCACCGTTTGCAGATCCTCCACAAGGACTGGAGCACGGACCATCAGATAAGTGCAAAATTCTTTATTGTTCAGTTCAACAGTCAGCCATTACGCGTTTCAGCCCGAAGGGCCTTGTTCACATGATGCGCTCCACAGCTTCACTTTGCCTTTTCTACCATTTTTTTAAAGTGACAAGTGCAACAATTTTTTTTAGCGGTTATAGACACAAACAATATACTTCATGTTCGCATATGTTATATCCTGTCTGGAGCCGAGTTTCAAACAAAGCCCATCTGGTTTTTGTCAAAGCATTAAAATCATGGTTTAAATACATCAATTATCATGATTCAATCATTGTATAAATACAATAAAATTCAACTAATCTAGCTATGCTTTGTGATCTACATCGGCAGGGTTCTCTTAATGATTTCAGTTGCTCAGTGCCACAAATGTATATTAAAATCTTATCCATTAATATGGTACATAAATATCTAAAAACCCATTTTTCATAATTCATGTAGAATACATCTTATACATAAAACTTGTTTGTTGTATAAACCTGTAAACATTCATATTGTAAACATCTTGACTACTTAAAGTGCTAGTGAGACGGTATGAAAGTGCATGTGCGTATATCACCAAAGTGGAAAAACTAAAATAATTAAAAATTGTAGATTGGACTGGGAGGGCGGCTTGCTTATACCAATTAGGTTCATTGTATTCATGGTTGTGTTAATACACATTCTTATTGACTTAGCGGCCCCTTGATTTGTAAACTTCCCTTGACCTGGCCTTGCCTACAGACATGTATAGAGGTCCTCCGTGGCATTTAGTCCGCCCGGGTATTTGGAATCTAGGTCTAGGATATACAGGGTTTCTAATTTATGTAGAATCCTTTCCCGATTCCCTCCTCTTTTGTTAGGTGTTACAGAATCAATTACATAATACTTAAGATCTTTTGGATCGGAGTTGTGGCTTTCTCCAAAATGCCGTGCTACAGGATAAGATTGATCCTGATTTTTGATGGCACGTATGTGCTGGAGTACCCTCTTGTGGCCCTGAAGTTTGGTACTTCCCACATACCGTAGGCCACAAGTGCACTCCAGCACATAAATGACATGATCAGTCTTACATGTTAATGCCTTGGTGATGGTATGTTCTTGGCTGCCAAATGGGACCCAATATGTTGTTTTGTTAACGCCATATTGGCAGGCTTTACACATTTTGCATTTGTAGAATCCTTTGCGTTGTGTTAGCCAAGTGGTCCCTATCTGGTTATCAAGGTTGTTTCTTACTAAACAATCCTTCATAGATGGAACCCTGCTGTAAGTGATGGCTAGATTGGTTGGCAGCAAATGGCCTATAATGGGGACATTAAGAACAATAGGCCAGTTTCTTCAGATGATCTTTTTGATCGCTTTTTCCTGTTTGCTACAGTTTAAAATCATTCTAAAGGTATCATCTCCTTCACTTGATTCCATATTGGTCTTGCCAGCTAGCTGAGTGTGTTTTTGGGGCTTTAAATGTGTGAGTAAATCCGACCTGTCTAGTGCATTACTTTTGGTGATTGCCACGTTGATGCACTTCTTCGAATAGCCTCTTGCTAGGAATCTTGTTTTACTAGCCTGTTGTGCTGCTTTGAGGTCCTCCTTGTTACTGCAAATCCTTCTTAGTCTAAGCATCTCCCCGTAGGGGATGCTTTGTACTAGATGACGTGGGTGGGAGCTGGTTGTGTGCAACACAGAGTTGCCTGCAGTCTGCTTCCTGTATGTTTTGGTTTCTATCTTGCCATTGCTGACATAAATTTGGACATCTAGAAAGTTCACTGATTCTGTACTGATGGTTGCAGTAAAATTCAGGATGATGTCATTGCTATTTAGCCTCTCAATAAAATCCTGTGCATTCGACAAGGTCCCCTGCCAAATTATATAAAGGTTGTCTATATATCGCAACCAAAGTTTTACATTGCTGTTAAAATATACATCATGAGTTTTCTTAAGTACCAGCTCCTCCCACCAGCCCATATGAAGACCAGCATAGCTGGGGTAGAAGCTGGCCCCCATTGCCACACCTCGTAGTTGCTGGTATAGTGCATTTTGGAACATAAAAACATTGTTATATAAGCAGAACTCAACCATACTGACAAGCATTTTGTTATGCTGTCCCATCTGGGCAGGTCTACTATTAAGATAATGCTGTAGGGCCCTTAATCCGTCTTGATGGTTTATGCTAGTATAAAGTGCTGTTACGTCAAGAGTTATTAACAAGAAGTCCTCTTGCCACCCAAAATCCTTGATTTTTGCCAAAAAGTCCCCTGTATCTCTGTTGTATGACGGAAGTTGCCGGACGTGTTCTTGAAGAAAATAGTCTACATATTGAGATGATTTTTCTAGTAGACTATTGCCTGCTGATATTATTGGCCGTCCTGGCGGCTTTAATAGGTTCTTATGAATTTTGGGAATGAAGTAAATAATGGGTACTGTCAGATTGTCATTCCTCAGGAATTTGTATTCCTGCATTGTTAATAGTCCGGCACTTTTTCACGCCAATAATTTTGTATAATATTGATTATAGATGGCTTTAAGAGATAGTGCATCACTTTTCCGCTAACAATTCCTGTCGGAAAGTTGACCCATAGCTTCCTCCACGTAGTGTTCTTTACCCCAAATTACTAAGTTTCCTCCCTTGTCTGAATTTCGTATGATAATTTGGGTATTCTTGCGTAACATGGTCATGAGTTGATGGTATTGATGTTCTTGTTTGTTATGTTTTTCTTTTTTGGTTCCTTGTATTTTGTGATTCAGCTGTTTAATTCCAGACACTATTTGTTCGTGAAATATGTCAATTGCGTCCCTGGGAGTTATGGGATTAAAGGTTGACTTGGGTTTAAAGGGCGTGATGATTTTGCCCTTTTCAATTGTACCCATAGTTGCTTCACCTTCTTGATTGCCATGATTCAAATTTTGTGAATCAGAAATTCCATTTTCCTCAGCTAGCTCTTGAAGATCCCTTAATATTGGTAGGTCAGATACTGTTAGATTAAACGGGGGCGATTGTGATGACTCGCTGCGTTGGATATTATCCATTGCTTTATTCCTAAGTAGATGGCATTTTTTCAGTTTTAGTTTGCGCACACTCTTAAATATGTCCATTCTAGTTGTAGCATAATTGAAAGTACTTTCTGGACAATATGACAGACCAAGGGACAAAAGTTGTTCTTCCGCTTTGTTTAAGTTTACATTTGCCAGATTGACAATAGTGCGGTTGTTGACTGGCTTCTCAATTATTTCCGTTTCCACCTGCGCACTGGTTGTTTTCTGGTGGAATTTGATTAGTTTTCGTTGCGCTTTTCTCCTCTCCCGACGCCTGCTGGATCTGCTTTTCCTGATTTGTTCCGCTGTATTCTTCGACGCAGGGTCTGTCTTCGATCCAGACATAAAAAATCTAATTCCTCTGCGAGTGAGAGTTTAGTTGGTATTTGCGCTACCCTTGAATTGATTGGGTCCGGTTCTGTTTCGCTCTCTATTGCTGAGCTCAGGTCGGAATTAGAAGTATTTGTGAGTCTGTCCCTGTTAGATAGTGTGCTGGAAGTTGCTGCATTTGGTCCGCCAAATTTCGAACTTTTAAGCGAATCATACTTCTTTGCAAATGTAAATATCCAACCACATTCGTAGTCCACTTTGTCCCTGTGGAACTTGTAGGTTTTTCTTTCCCTAATTTTTTCTTCTTCCTTGCGCATTCTTTTTATCATCTCTTCTTTCATTTTGCTAAGTTCGTCATCTTGCCCCATCTGACTCAGCTCTTCATTGATCAATTCAATTTGATTTTGCAGTTTAATTCTATCCTTTTCTGCGTATTTGACTTATATGGTAACCAATTTTTTTGAAGATTCTAAGTTGGTTTCAGCCCACTCCTTCATCATACCCGGATCTGGGTTTTCATAGCTGGGAGCTACGAGGATTCTCAATCCCCGTGGGATCCTACCCACGTCTAAGTACCGTTGCAGTGATTTTCCTTCCCACCACTTACTTTGCTCTTGTCTCATGAGCTTTTCCAACTTTTTGATTCTGTCTTTAAGGCTGGTATTGCTGCTGTTATGTATTGCAGTGTGGGTAAGTATCGTTGTGTTGGGCGTACGTGCATCGTCAAACATTTCAGCTGCTGCAGCCTCCCGGTCTTTCAGCGCGTCAGCTGACATCCTGCTTGGAGTACAGGAATTCTTTGTCAATACTCCCCGAAGTGAAATCGTCAAGTGCAGTCACTCCGCGTGTATTGAAGCACACCTCTCTAACCCAGTTTAAGGATACAACCCTACCTTCACTCGCTGTTGGCGTCGCTCGCGTCCTCCGGCACGGGTACGCCTGCCTCGAGCTGGGTATGGGTCACAATTATCGCTGCTGGGGGGTTCACTTGCGGCAAATCCTCCCGGATTATTTTCACGAGTCCGTTGCCAGACTGTGGCTCCTTCAAAACCGCTGTGCCCAACGATGAGAGGGGTCCGTGTATAGCCAGAGGAGACCGCCCCGGCTAAATATATCAAAAGCACTCCGCCACCGTTTGCAGATCCTCCACAAGGACTGGAGCACGGACCATCAGATAAGTGCAAAATTCTTTATTGTTCCGTTCAACAGTTGTCAGCCATTACATGTTTCAGCCATGAAGGGCCTTGATCATATGACGCGCACCACAGCTTCACTTTGCCTTTTCTACCATTTTTTTAAAGTGACAAGTGCAACAATTTTTTTAGCGGTCATATACATAAACAATATACTTCATGTTTGCATATGTTATATCCTGTCTGGAGCCGAGTTTCAAACAAAACCCATCTGGTTTTTGTCAAAGCATTAAAATCATGGTTTAAATACATCAATTATCATGATTCAATCATTGTATAAATACAATAAAATTCAACTAATCTAGCTATGCTTTGTGATCTACATCGGCAGGGTTCTCTTAATGATTTCAGTTGCTCAGTGCCACCAATGTATATTAAAATCATATCCATTAATATGGTACATAAATAGCTCAAAACCAATTTTTCATAATTCATGTAGAATACATCTTATACATAAAACTTGTCGGTTGTATAAACCTGTAAACATTCATATTGTAAACATCTTGACTACTTAAAGTGCAAGTGAGAAGGTATGTAAGTGCATGTGCGTATATCACCAAAGTGAAAAAACTAAAATAATTAAAAACTGTAGATTGGACTGGGAGGGCGGCTTGCTTATACCATGGTTATATACATAAAAATTACATTTACTACAAATATATTACATATTAAAACATAACTAATTAAAATATTAAAACTTTATCTACACAAAAACATAGGGCCTGATTAGGATGGCGGGCGGACTCAGGTCCGCCCGCCACCCTAACAAAGATGGGGACCGCCCGACATAGTGTCGGGGGTCCTACAGGCCGAATAACAATGCGACGGCCACTGTGGCGGTCGCATTGTACATGTTTTCCATTGCGGCGGGTGCTGCTGGCTGCAGCTCCCACCGCAATGGACAAAATGCATGTTTTGCATTTCCCTGCAATACGTGGCAGGCACCATGCGGTGCCTGTAGGGGGGCACCATAGGTGCCCCCCAAGTGCAGTGGCAACCTGAACCTGCCCATGGGGGGCCCACAATGGGCCCCCGAAATCAATCCCCGCCAGCCTTTTCATGGCAGAGGAACCGCCATGGAAAGGCTGGCGGGGAACCAGCTTCCAAATCTGGCGGGCGTTGCCTGCTAGGCACCACCACCATTTTGAGGATGTGGGGTGGGTCCGAAAGGCAATCGTAATGATTGCCTCTGTCAGACCCGTGGCGGACAGGCTTTCCACCCGCCAGGCACACCGCCCGCCATCGCAATCTGGCTGGCGGTAAAAGGCCTTACGATGGCGGTGAACGCGCCACCGACAGCCTGTCGGTGGCGGGTTCACCACCATCCTAATCAGGACCTTTAGAATGTAAATGTAATTAATAAAAACTAAACTATAAAATTCCACAAATAATACATATTGTATAGCCACCGCAATTTATAAACAAGTAAAAAATAAATAAACTCAAAAAAAGTGCAAATTACTCTTCCCACTACAATAAATGCAACTGTAGGGAAAGCATTGAATTGCACAGGGGTAACATTTACTATTGCCACTACACTCAGTGCAACAGTAGGGAAAGTGTTGGATTGCAGAGTGGTAAAATTTACTATTCATACTCCACTAACTGCAACAGCAGGGAAAGAGTTGGATTGTGGAGGGGTAAAATTTACTATTCCCACTCCAGTCAGTGCAACAATAGGGAAAGTGTTGGATTGCGGAGGGGTAAAATGTACTATTCCTACTACAGTCAGTGCAAAAGTAGGAAAAGTGTTGGATTGCGAGCGGTACAATTTACTATTCCCACTCCAGTCAGTGCACCAATAGGGAAAGTGTTAGATTGCTGAGGGGTAAAATTTACTACTCCCACTTCAGTTAGTGGAACAGTAGAGAAAGTGTTGCATTGCAGAGGGGTAAAAATTACTATTCCCACTACAGTCAGGGCAACAGTAGTGAAAATGTTGGATTGCGGAGCGGTAAAATTGACTATTCCCACTCCAGTCAGTACAACAGTAGGGAAAGTGTTGGATTGCAAAGGGGTGAAATTTACGATTCCCACTCCATTAAGTGCAACAGTAGGGAAAGTGTTGGATTGCGGAAGGATAAAATTTACTATTGCCACTACTCTCTATGCCACATTACACACACAGTAGTTCACTTTAAAAAAATTAAACATTTGAAAAACATTATCAAAAAACAAAATGTTTAAATAGAAAATTATATATATTTATATTTTAAAAAAACAAATTGCATATGTATTACAAACTTTAATGCATATTCTAAATTAATAAAAATATTATAATTGTAATTAAAATGCCAAATTATATCCTACAAATAGCAGCAAATAAATAAAAAATATTTTAAATAAAAAAGCATAACAAAAACACAATTTATTAAAATATATTAATATTTTTTAATGTTTTATTACTTAAGTAACTCCCTACCCTATACCCATACATACTACACAACACACACCTAAATATATATTTATTAAATGATAATGTTTACATATTGTACATAATTAATTATCAATTAAAATATGAATAATAATTACCTAAAAGTAAATTAATTATATTTAATTACCTTCCCACCCTTTACCCTTAGAAAACAAACAAACCACACCTAATATATGTATTTTAAAAATGTTAATTTAATAATTTACATAATTAATAATCAATTAAACAATTAAGAATAATTAACTGAAAACAAATTAATTATATTTAATAAACTCCCCACCCTTTACCCCTACAAATACAACAGCTGATGCTTAATATATAACACAAACAATATCTTGATTACGCAATTTACATTATTAATTATCAGTTAAATATTTTGTATAAATTAAATGCTATAATTAATTTCCTGCACACCCTATACCCATACAAAGACAACAAACTACACAAAATAAAAAATTAATTTAGTAAACAATTTCCATAATCAATTATCAATTAAATCATTAATCATAGTAATAAATAAACATTAACTAATAATAATTAATTTACTTCCCACCCTATACCCCTAAAAAACACACAACCCACCCAAAACTTAAATAAAAAAAAAATATATATACAATTAACATAAATAATGATCAATTAAATAATTAATATTAATTAAACAATTAATTATTAATTAATCATAATTAAATTACTTTCCCCCTCCATACCCATACAAACCCCAGAACCCGCTACGGTACTAAAAATTACAAAAAACTATTAAATTCAATTTAAAAAAGAATAAAAAATTCACAAATTATATTAAAAAACATTAACAACAGTAATACAAACAATTTATAACATACAATTAAAATATATAGTAAAATACATAAAAATAATAAAAAATCGATTTTAACAACAATATTTTTAATATTGATATTAACAACATAGATATTTTTGTAATTGATATTAACACTTTCTATATTTCTAACATCCATATTTCTTAACTTAAAATCGATATTCCTGTCAATGATACTCTTGCTGACGATATTTCTGTCTAACAATAGTTCCAACTCAATATTTCTGTAGGTCGATATTAAAACTTCAATATTTTGTCTGAATACCATTAACATACAGCAAAACCACACTCCAGGCCATCCAGAAGCAAAGGTTTGAGAGGTGGGGATGGACATTACACTACTTCAACAAGATTTGCGCAATTTCATCGACAGGGTGACTGATTTGGAAGGTGGTGTCTTTGAAATGAAAGATACTTTTCAAAAAGTCAAAACTTCAATATCTCATTTCTCAACAACCTCTCAGTCCAAGGCCTGGGTGTGAAATTCTGCTCCACTCGCTGAGTTTGCAGAGTTTTTCCCACTCACGCTCCATTTAGCACGCGGAGTTCCGAAAAACTCTGCTCCGCATAGCAGAGAAGAGTTTTTTCCTCACTCACATTCACCAATGTTAAGTTGGCAACAGACGAAAGTCTTACTCTAGACCACCTCCCAGCAAGAATTCTCAATGAGGGCGGTTACAGATGGCCGCTACCGCCCGTGTTGAGAAACTTTCCATTCACGTTGAAGAAGTTGCTGCTAGAGTAGAACATCTGCTCGAGTGTCAGAAAGAAGCAGTGCCCTCTTGTGCTGCACATGGAGCAGTGCGGGACAAACACCCAAAACTACAAATCAGCACAAACGGCACTACATAACGCACTCCACCACTTGCGGAACTCTTCATAGCGCGGCGGAGTTTATTGGTAACTTCGTGGAACTCCGCCCAGGACTACTCAATCCCTGATGAATTCAGTGGAGGATGTTTAGGGCAGTGCACACAAAAATAATTGCCAATTTCTTGAATTCTCGGAAGGTAAAAAGGGGTTCCAACCTAAAAAGCTCCTAAAAGACTCTATTACTTGATGGTTGCTGACAGGCAAACTCTCCCCCAGCATTATCCTAGAAAGAGCACATCAAGCTGTGAGGCAGCAGCCCCAGGTGGTGGTCTCTTAATGTCCATCACCAGTGTCCTCAACTACACAGGGAGGAGAACCTGAAAGTGGCCAGAGCCTCAGAAGTGCTATGTTTTAGCTCTAACCAAATCCTGATCTTGCCAGACTATCACTGAAAGGTTCAACAGCTTCATAATTCATTTCATGTTGTCATGCAAAAGATGTGTGTGATGAACATCAAATATATGCTTACTTATCTTGCTGACCTCAAAGGGATTTTCAGCTTGTGCACCCTCTCCTTTGACATGCCTAGAAAGCTTGGCGCTGGTTGCAGATAGGAAGTGTTGAACCAGCAGTGTCTGGTTGGCTGAAGGGATGCCCCCAGCCAAGCAGAACTACCACTCCCACCAAGGGCAGGTGATTGCGCTAGCTCTATAACCCATGCTCACCCTTGGGTAACTTGGCACTGAGCAGTCAGGCTTATTACAGAGGCAATGTGTAAAGCAAAGGCACAGTAGGGACTCACGATAAATACACTGAGCATCACAAAAGAAACTTCACACAGGATGTATGCAAAAATGTTTATGTTCAACACACATATTTAATCATTTTGACAGGACCATCACATACTTTTGGGCATAAAACAAATTTGGAAATCTTACTAGAAGTACTGGGCCCACTCGTATTGTTATGATATCAATATTATACACACTGTGGAAAATTCCTAATCTAAACCCCCCCAATTGAGAGAGAGCGCCCTTATGCGGTGCACAATATTAAAATTATGCACAGACACATAAATAGAACACTTTTTAGCAGCCCGGCAAACCAGAGCCACGCGGGGAAACCCAATGTAGTGTGCTTTTGGCAACAATCAATGCATAATGTGGCACTGCTGGTCAGTGTTGTGAAACACAGGCAGTCCACACATGATCACTACCACTCACACACACTCCGCACCACTATGTGGTGCCAAAGGTATCAGCCAGTCCATACGGCACACTCTTACACACACATACATACTCAGCACCATAATGCGGTGTCACTGGTACCCAGCAGGTCAATGGTTCACCCTCTTCAGACTCCATTGCGCAAGCCACCCCCCACCCTCTAGTACCCCCGGACAGAAGATAACCAACCCCGCCTCCCGGACACTGGGCCGTATGTGGCTGAAGTCACACTAAGGGCCCGATTCCGATCTCGTTCAGAAAGCATACTGACTGAATTGGTTCAGGAATGCTTTCCATCCGACTCAGACTGGGGGAGTCCGACCAAACGAGTACGATGCATCCGTATGCATCTGGATACGATTCGGTTGGACTCCCATTGACTTCAATGGGAGCCTGGGTGCCGAACGTGAACACAGGCTCCCATTAAAGAAAGGGGTGGGTGGGGAAAACCTTGGACCCTGTGGCGGGCACCCCATGGTGCCTGCCACACTGTGCATGGTTGGAAAGGGGGGACCCATGGGTACCTCCACGGGCCTGATTCGGAGGGCCCTGGCTGAAGGGGGGCCTGCTACGGGCCCCCAAAGACCGATTCCAGCAGCTGTTTGGTTCCGGGTAAACCGATTCGGAAAGGCTGTCCGAATCGGTCATCGTACTCGCTTGTTCGGAAACCAAGTCCATAGAGCTGTACAAATTGGCTCTGTAAAGGCTCGACCTGTCCGAATGCCTTTCAGAACCAATTTGGTCAGCCCGAACGGTTTCCAGGCATCGTACTTGGTCGTTCAGAACTGGGAACTAGTCGGTCAGAAACAAGGGCTCCAGATTGGATTCGGCAAACCCAAATAGGATTCGGAGGCCTTCCGACCGACATCGGAATCGACCCCTAAGTCTGCATCCTCAGGAAGCAGGTGGGTATATGTAGCCGTTTTGCTTAGGAAGTAGACGTAAACAAGGGAGTGGTTTGCAACAACTTGGGAAATTCACCTGTTATGTCCCGTATAGAGGCCCTAAAGTAGACCCGTTCATACATGCCCTAAAATGGACGTATTCATATTTGCCCTAATACGGTCATATTCGTACTTGCCCTATTATGGTCAAAGCTGCATATGCCCTGTTACGGTCATAACTGTACATGTCCTATTATAGTCATGATTCCTTATATAGGCATGATCTTTCACCTACATTGGTCCTCCCTAGTACACAACGTGCTCTGAGGGCTGAACGTTATCTAGTCTGTGGTTTTGAATAGAGCAGGGTTTTTCCCAAACACAGGCCCACACTGTACTCATCAATTATGCATGGCTCTCTAGGAATACACCACCTGCATAATATATATGTACAAAGTTCACCCCTGACATCTTCCTCATGCCTAACAAGGGCCAATACAAGCCATATGAAGCAACCAGAGTCTTCAGGGTATAAATACACCACATCTTACCCCGGTAAGACAGAGGGAACCGAGACTTCCATGCTGACACACTGACCAGAGACGCTGAGGCTCCTGCATGCAGTCGCTCCAGCTGACAGCGGTCTGACACAGCCCTTGCGGGGTGTCCAACTCGAGACCAGGATGGGGTCCCACACTCTCTCTATTCAGGTATGGGGGTTCGACTAAATCCTAGAAGGATTCTTGGCTCTTAGGCTTTTAGACCTACACACATATGCTAGGAACACTCAGGTACATCTAGTTAGGCATCGTAGGAGTACGCACACTTTTCATAATGCTTTTTATATTCATGTATGTATTCATGATTATTGCAATATGGTAGAACTGTTCTATCCCTTTGCTTTTATCGTACTGCTGATAATATATCTCTGCTATTGTCTGCTGGTTTCTGCAGCACATATATTTTACACTAGAATAACAACTGTTCAATAAATACTTATTGAAACGCCCAGACTGTTTATTCTGTGTAACTCTCTGAGACAAACCGAATAAGTAAACACAAGTGACTGAGCGAAAGGTAGTATATTGTTTCCACGATTCTGAGGAATTTGGGTTGTCATGGTCTAAGGTTGCCAGAAACTAATCTCTCCCCGATAAGAGGAGATTCTAGTGGCACTGTGAGCTAGCTAATGCAAATCAGGCTAACATACGCGGTGGGGGTGCACAGAATCAGTCTATCACCAAGCCCACGGTTTATGTTATCCAAACGCGCAGGTCCTGCATGGGTACTATAGGAATTACACGACATGGCCACCAACGTTGGTTTGGTTTGGTACTTATTTAACAGTAGAATCTGAGTAGTTCAGTCGTGCTATTCTCAGAGAACCTACTCACAAAACCCCAGAGACGTCCGGTTTCAGGGTATGTCACCCTTCTTCAGCCAGGCTAGCTTGAATCCAGTGGCACAGTGAGCAAGGGACCCACGTCTGGGCATACCCATCCCACTTAGGGCGAAAAGTGTTACAGCAAACAAATGATGGACGGAATGCTGACAATGCAAACATTCTCCCCCAATCAAAAGATCTGGGTTAAATCCATCGTTCTTTTGCCCACTACGCCACCCCAGTTTGGACCCAGCCATATGCAAATCGGTCTTGACCCTGTGCCCCATAGGAACAGTCCAGACCGAACTGCCAGGCCAGGTCCTCCTTGGACTGGAAACAAGCATCCTGGGACCGGTTTCAGGGTATGTCACCCTTCTTCAGCCAGGCTAGCTTGAATCCAGTGGCACAGTGAGCAAGGGACCCACGTCTGGGCATACCCATCCCACTTAGGGTGAAAAGTGTTACAGCAAACAAATGATGGATGGAATGCTGACAATGCAAACATTCTCCCCCAGTCAAAAGATCTGGGTTAAATCTATCGTTCTTTTGCCCACTACGCCACCCCAGTTTGGACCCAGCCATATGCAAATCAGTCTTGACCCAGTGCCCCATGGGAACAGTCCAGCCCGAACTGCCAGGCCAGGTCCTCCCTGGACCGGAAACAAGCATCCTGGGACCGGTTTCAGGGTATGTCACCCTTCTTCAGCCAGGCTAGCTTGAATCCAGTGGCACAGTGAGCAAGGGACCCACGTCTGGGCATACCCATCCCATTTAGGGCGAAAAGTGTTACAGCAAACAAATGATGGACGGAATGCTGACAATGCAAACATTCTCCCCCAGTCAAAAGATCTGGGTTAAATCCATCGTTCTTTTGCCCACTACGCCACCCCAGTTTGGACCCAGCCATATGCAAATCAGTCTTGACCCTGTGCCCCATGGGAACAGTCCAGACCGAACTGCCAGGCCAGGTCCTCCCTGGACCGGAAACAAGCATCCTGGGACCGGTTTCAGGGTATGTCACCCTTCTTCAGCCAGGCTAGCTTGAATCCAGTGGCACAGTGAGCAAGGGACCCACGTCTGGGCATACCCATCCCAATTAGGGCGAAAAGTGTTACAGCAAACAAATGATGGACGGAATGCTGACAATGCAAACATTCTCCCAAGTCAAAAGATCTGGGTTAAATCCATTGTTCTTTTGCCCACTACGCCACCCCAGTTTGGACCCAGCCATATGCAAATCAGTCTTGACCCTGTGCCCCATGGGAACAGTCCAGACCGAACTGCCAGGCCAGGTCCTCCTTGGACTGGAAACAAGCATCCTGGGACCGGTTTCAGGGTATGTCACCCTTCTTCAGCCAGGCTAGCTTGAATCCAGTGGCACAGTGAGCAAGGGACCCACGTCTGGGCATACCCATCCCACTTAGGGTGAAAAGTGTTACAGCAAACAAATGATGGATGGAATGCTGACAATGCAAACATTCTCCCCCAGTCAAAAGATCTGGGTTAAATCTATCGTTCTTTTGCCCACTACGCCACCCCAGTTTGGACCCAGCCATATGCAAATCAGTCTTGACCCTGTGCCCCATGGGAACAGTCCAGCCCGAACTGCCAGGCCAGGTCCTCCCTGGACCGGAAACAAGCATCCTGGGACCGGTTTCAGGGTATGTCACCCTTCTTCAGCCAGGCTAGCTTGAATCCAGTGGCACAGTGAGCAAGGGACCCACGTCTGGGCATACCCATCCCACTTAAGGTGAAAAGTGTTACAGCAAACAAATGATGGACGGAATGCTGACAATGCAAACATTCTCCCCCAGTCAAAAGATCTGGGTTAAATCCATCGTTCTTTTGCCCACTATGCCACCCCAGTTTGGACCCAGCCATTTGCAAATCAGTCTTGACCCTGTGCCCCATGGGAACAGTCCAGACCGAACTGCCAGGCCAGGTCCTCCCTGGACCGGAAACAAGCATCCTGGGACCGGTTTCAGGGTATGTCACCCTTCTTCAGCCAGGCTAGCTTGAATCCAGTGGCACAGTGAGCAAGGGACCCACGTCTGGGCATACCCATCCCACTTAGGGCGAAAAGTGTTACAGCAAACAAATGATGGACGGAATGCTGACAATGCAAACATTCTCCCCCAATCAAAAGATCTGGGTTAAATCCATCGTTCTTTTGCCCACTACGCCACCCCAGTTTGGACCCAGCCATATGCAAATCGGTCTTGACCCTGTGCCCCATAGGAACAGTCCAGACCGAACTGCCAGGCCAGGTCCTCCTTGGACTGGAAACAAGCATCCTGGGACCGGTTTCAGGGTATGTCACCCTTCTTCAGCCAGGCTAGCTTGAATCCAGTGGCACAGTGAGCAAGGGACCCACGTCTGGGCATACCCATCCCACTTAGGGTGAAAAGTGTTACAGCAAACAAATGATGGATGGAATGCTGACAATGCAAACATTCTCCCCCAGTCAAAAGATCTGGGTTAAATCTATCGTTCTTTTGCCCACTACGCCACCCCAGTTTGGACCCAGCCATATGCAAATCAGTCTTGACCCAGTGCCCCATGGGAACAGTCCAGCCCGAACTGCCAGGCCAGGTCCTCCCTGGACCGGAAACAAGCATCCTGGGACCGGTTTCAGGGTATGTCACCCTTCTTCAGCCAGGCTAGCTTGAATCCAGTGGCACAGTGAGCAAGGGACCCACGTCTGGGCATACCCATCCCATTTAGGGCGAAAAGTGTTACAGCAAACAAATGATGGACGGAATGCTGACAATGCAAACATTCTCCCCCAGTCAAAAGATCTGGGTTAAATCCATCGTTCTTTTGCCCACTACGCCACTCCCAGTTTGGACCCAGCCATATGCAAATCAGTCTTGACCCTGTGCCCCATGGGAACAGTCCAGACCGAACTGCCAGGCCAGGTCCTCCCTGGACCGGAAACAAGCATCCTGGGACCGGTTTCAGGGTATGTCACCCTTCTTCAGCCAGGCTAGCTTGAATCCAGTGGCACAGTGAGCAAGGGACCCACGTCTGGGCATACCCATCCCAATTAGGGGCGAAAAGTGTTACAGCAAACAAATGATGGACGGAATGCTGACAATGCAAACATTCTCCCAAGTCAAAAGATCTGGGTTAAATCCATTGTTCTTTTGCCCACTACGCCACCCCAGTTTGGACCCAGCCATATGCAAATCAGTCTTGACCCTGTGCCCCATGGGAACAGTCCAGACCGAACTGCCAGGCCAGGTCCTCCTTGGACTGGAAACAAGCATCCTGGGACCGGTTTCAGGGTATGTCACCCTTCTTCAGCCAGGCTAGCTTGAATCCAGTGGCACAGTGAGCAAGGGACCCACGTCTGGGCATACCCATCCCACTTAGGGTGAAAAGTGTTACAGCAAACAAATGATGGATGGAATGCTGACAATGCAAACATTCTCCCCCAGTCAAAAGATCTGGGTTAAATCTATCGTTCTTTTGCCCACTACGCCACCCCAGTTTGGACCCAGCCATATGCAAATCAGTCTTGACCCTGTGCCCCATGGGAACAGTCCAGCCCGAACTGCCAGGCCAGGTCCTCCCTGGACCGGAAACAAGCATCCTGGGACCGGTTTCAGGGTATGTCACCCTTCTTCAGCCAGGCTAGCTTGAATCCAGTGGCACAGTGAGCAAGGGACCCACGTCTGGGTATACCCATCCCACTTAAGGTGAAAAGTGTTACAGCAAACAAATGATGGACGGAATGCTGACAATGCAAACATTCTCCCCCAGTCAAAAGATCTGGGTTAAATCCATCGTTCTTTTGCCCACTATGCCACCCCAGTTTGGACCCAGCCATTTGCAAATCAGTCTTGACCCTGTGCCCCATGGGAACAGTCCAGACCGAACTGCCAGGCCAGGTCCTCCCTGGACCGGAAACAAGCATCCTGGGACCGGTTTCAGGGTATGTCACCCTTCTTCAGCCAGGCTAGCTTGAATCCAGTGGCACAGTGAGCAAGGGACCCACGTCTGGGCATACCCATCCCACTTAAGGTGAAAAGTGTTACAGCAAACAAATGATGGACGGAATGCTGACAATGCAAACATTCTCCCCCAGTCAAAAGATCTGGGTTAAATCCATCGTTCTTTTGCCCACTATGCCACCCCAGTTTGGACCCAGCCATTTGCAAATCAGTCTTGACCCTGTGCCCCATGGGAACAGTCCAGACCGAACTGCCAGGCCAGGTCCTCCCTGGACCGGAAACAAGCATCCTGGGACCGGTTTCAGGGTATGTCACCCTTCTTCAGCCAGGCTAGCTTGAATCCAGTGGCACAGTGAGCAAGGGACCCACGTCTGGGCATACCCATCCCATTTAGGGCGAAAAGTGTTACAGCAAACAAATGATGGACGGAATGCTGACAATGCAAACATTCTCCCCCAGTCAAAAGATCTGGGTTAAATCCATCGTTCTTTTGCCCACTACGCCACCCCAGTTTGGACCCAGCCATATGCAAATCAGTCTTGACCCTGTGCCCCATGGGAACAGTCCAGACCGAACTGCCAGGCCAGGTCCTCCCTGGACCGGGAAACAAGCATCCTGGGACCGGTTTCAGGGTATGTCACCCTTCTTCAGCCAGGCTAGCTTGAATCCAGTGGCACAGTGAGCAAGGGACCCACGTCTGGGCATACCCATCCCAATTAGGGCGAAAAGTGTTACAGCAAACAAATGATGGACGGAATGCTGACAATGCAAACATTCTCCCAAGTCAAAAGATCTGGGTTAAATCCATTGTTCTTTTGCCCACTACGCCACCCCAGTTTGGACCCAGCCATATGCAAATCAGTCTTGACCCTGTGCCCCATGGGAACAGTCCAGACCGAACTGCCAGGCCAGGTCCTCCCTGGACCGGAAACAAGCATCCTGGGACCGGTTTCAGGGTATGTCACCCTTCTTCAGCCAGGCTAGCTTGAATCCAGTGGCACAGTGAGCAAGGGACCCACGTCTGGGCATACCCATCCCACTTAGGGCGAAAAGTGTTACAGCAAACAAATGGACGGAATGCTGACAATGCAAACATTCTCCCAAGTCAAAAGATCTGGGTTAAATCCATCGTTCTTTTGCCCACTACGCCACCCCAGTTTGGACCCAGCCATATGCAAATCAGTCTTGACCCTGTGCCCCATGGGAACAGTCCAGACCGAACTGCCAGGCCAGGTCCTCCCTGGACCGGAAACAAGCATCCTGGGACCGGTTTCAGGGTATGTCACCCTTCTTCAGCCAGGCTAGCTTGAATCCAGTGGAACAGTGAGCAAGGGACCCACGTCTGGGCATACCCATCCCACTTAGGGCGAAAAGTATTACAGCAAACAAATGATGGACGGAATGCTGACAATGCAAACATTCTCCCCCAGTCAAAAGATCTGGGTTAAATCCATCGTCCTTTTGCCCACTACGCCACCCCAGTTTGGACCCAGCCATATGTGTGGGAAGTTGGCCTGGTATATGCTGTCCACTAGTTGTAGTGGGCACCTTGCACCAGTCCAAACGACCTTTATTGATGATAGGTTTAAGACAACCTTATTTGAAAGCTATCCTAGTGGTAGCTATGGAGAGCAGCCTTCAGGCTAAGTCTTGAAGGAGTGTAAAGCTGTTTGTTTTACCAGTCTATAATCTCATGAATGACCAAATGAAAGGAGAACCACACCAGGTATATATAAAATATATGTATTTATTACTAAACACTACCCACTAGTCTCTTTATGAGGCTAGAGGTCGAAGTACACAAGTTACAAGTCAAATAGCACAGTAAATTAGCACAATATACGATTAGCCCTAGGGGTGTACCAAACCATATATTAAGAAAGTGGTATAAGAACCACGACTTGACTAGACACAAGGCCTAGAGCCTGTAGAATCGCTGGGACCCCAAGGAACCACCCAAGGTAGTGACACAGGGGACCCACGGGGGACGTGTGCAGTGTGTGAACACAGCCGCGAGCTCCGTTAGCGTCTTTGGGGAAAGTCGCAGTTAGAGTTTTAAAGTTTAGGGACACTTCGGAGTGGACTAGGAACAAACCCTTTTGGACTTAGAGGGTTCTAGGGCCAACACCCACGGGAGCACCGGAGTACTCGTGTTACCTCACACAGGGAAGCCGGGTGCATAGGTGTCAAATGGTGTCGGGCCGCGCCGTCGTTTTCAATGGCCGCTTGCTGGAAGGTGCTGCTGCCGGGAAGATGCAAAGTGTCCAAAGAGATCCAAGCCTGGATCGAGGATGAGAAGAACCTGAAAGCAGAGGGGACAGAGTCTAGGTCACTAGCCAGTGACCAGGGGCACGATAGTCGAATGCCCACCGATGTCGGGTGCTTCAAGTTTCATAGAGGTGAAGATTGTCTCTGCCGCCACGAGGACCAGGAGGCGTCGATGACAACCAGGAGGTGGAATTGAGCTGTCCCACGAAGGTAGTAGCTGACTGCGGTGTCGGTGCCCGGATTGGACCCAACAAGCCTTGGTAACAGCAACCCACGCAGAAAGAGAACAAAGGCTTCAGTGCGGACCAGCGAGGGACACCCCAAGCAAGGGAGAGTCAGGGCAGGCCTGGAGCAACTAGGGAGGCCCATTGAAAGTAGAGTTGTCCTTCTGAGGGACCCACAAGTCGACAGACAAGGGATGGCGAAGGGACCTTGAGCGCAATCACAAAATGGTGGCCCACGGGTCACTGGGAGTGGTCAGGCCGGCAATCTTCGGTGGATTCACTGCTCGGGGTCGGGCTACAAGTAACCTAAAGCACAGCCTCTAGGATTGACCAGAAGCTTATGCACTTGCAAATGTGCACGGTGTCCAGGGGTTCCACGGTACCCACGAGGGCTAAGGGTCTCAGCTTTGCTGGGGACTCGGGTCAGCCTCTGGGAAGTCTGGAAACCCACCTCCTGGGTTGCAGAGTTGTCGGCGTCCGGCAGGAGCTTCGGAGATGCAGACCGACAGATGCGTCTTTGGTGCCTGCCAAGCAGGGGAGTAACTCCTTTACTCCAAGGGAGATTCTTCAGTCATCTGGCGTTTAACAGATCGTCGAAGGTCCAGGATTCAGTTTCAGAGTTTCGTCCAGGGATATCTAAAGTCCTGTTGCCAGGGGTTCCTATCTTATACCCAAGGAAGGGGTTGGACTAACTCAGGGGACCCACCTATGGGAGGGTTTGGAAAGAGGGGTGGCTGCACCCATTTCCTTTGTCCAGTTTTGCGCCAGAGCAGGGCCTGGTAGCCCCTGCAACCGGTTTGAACTGGGCTATGCACAGGGACACCAAATGTGCCCCCAGTGCAGGACTTCAAAGCACTCTGAGAGTGCACCCACCCAGCCCCAATACACTAAAGCCTGTCTGGGAGGTGGTAACACCTCCCTGTGACAGGAAACCTATTGTCCAGGCATCCCCTGCCGGAGTTTCGGTCGGCAGCAGGAGGCCAGACTCGTGTCTGTGGCTGCAGCATCCAGTTTGTGATGCCAGGGCTCTGTTTAGCTGGTACCGGGTATACCGGTGCTGTCATGTCTCTCCCTCTAGAAGGGTGGGATCATACTCCCACACCAGTTACTGGTGTGGGGTATGATTCCAAGGTGTTTGACACCAAACACGACATGCTTCCGTGCAGCCATCCCAAAGTTAGCATTTACCGTTGAAATATAATGCACTTAAGAGTATATGGTCAGGCTGCACTCACAGACAACCCCGGAGGATAGATTCCGAAGGCTGCAGAGGGGCTCTGCTCATGCATGAGCACCCTCTCACATAAAACCAAGCACCCTGCCTTCAGGATTGATAAGGCCTGCCATAGGGGTGACTGATAGGTTTATATGTGCAGTGATAGAGTGAGATATAGTGAACCTATATCTCAGTAAGGGTGCATGCACCACCTCACTCAGGCTGCTGTAGCAGTCCTGTGGTGTCATTTTGGAAGGCTTCCCAGGGTGGCATAACACATGCTGCAGCCCCTGGTAGGCCTCTGGGGTACCTATGCCCTGGGTACATAGTAAACCATATACTAGGGACTTATAAGGGCACCCCAGAATCCAATCTGAAGTGTACCTAAGGTACTAGGAATCCATTTTAGAGAGGAAGCAGCTAGGCTGGGGTCCTGGATAGCAGGGCCCCAGCCAGACTAAAGTCGAAAAACAGTGAAACATCAGCAAAAAGTGGGGGTAACCATAAGAAGCAGATCCTACTCTCCTACACAACCCCCAAACGCAGGGACATTAAACTAACCTTGACCAGTTGAGTCTTCATGTTCTAAGTGGAAATATCTGGATAAGTCCATCTGCATTGGCATGGCTACTCCCAGGTCTATGTTCCACTGTATAGTCCATCCCCTGTAGGGAAATGGACCACCTCAAAAGTTTGGGGTTTTCACCCTTCATCTGTTTTAGCCGTAAGAGGGGCTTATGGTCTGTCTGAACTAGGAAGTGAGTGCCAAACAAGTATGGTCTCAGCTTCTTCAGAGCCCAAACCACAGCAAAGGCCTCCCTCTCAATGGCTGACCAACGTTTCTCTCTGGGGGTCAGCCTTCTGCTAATAAAAGCTACTGGCTGATCCTGACCTTCATCATTCAACTGTGACAGTACAGCCCCTACCCCCAACTCAGATGCATCTGTTTGCACAATGAACTTTTGGAGTAATCAGGACTCTGCAGAATGGGAGCAGTGCACATGGCCTGCTTCAGGTCATCAAATGCCTTTTGACAGCTGACTGTCCACTGAACCTTTTTTGGCATTCTCTTAGAGCACGGGTACTCATAGGGCCTGATTCACAGAACTAACTTACGTCAAAATCCTAAACTTACAACAATTTTGGTATTCACAGAATGAACTTACACATTTGGGTATTCACAGAATGAACTTACAACAATTTTGGTATTCACAGAATGAACTTACACATTTGGGTATTCACAGAATGAACTTACAACAATTTTGGTATTCACAGAATGAACTTACACATATGGGTATTCACAGAATGAACTTACACATTTGGGTATTCACAGAATGAATTTACTCATCCTAACCTTATGTTCGCACTCGGGCCGGAATTTCCGGCCCGGTGGCTAATATAAAGTTAGGATGAGTAAGTTCATTCTGTGAATACCAAAATTGTTGTAAGTTCATTCTGTGAATACCCAAATGCGTAAGTTCATTCTGTGAATACCAAAATTGTTGTAAGTTCATTCTGTGAATACCCAAATGTGTAAGTTCATTCTGTGAATACCAAAATTGTTGTAAGTTCATTCTGTGAATACCAAAATTGTTGTAAGTTTAGGATTTTGACGTAAGTTAGTTCTGTGAATCAGGCCCATAGTACGGCCCGCGGGCCGCCAGCGGCCCGCAGACCTTGCAGACATCGTACCTGGTTTTTTTTTGTTTTTTTTAAAGTGTCAGCAAACACCGCAGCGCGGACTCTGAGAGACTCTGCTCTATGGGGGCCGGGCGATTCTTTAAAGACCATTCACTTGTTAATGAGGCTTTGTTGCATTTTACCTCTTCTTAGCGCCCCTGCATCTCCACTCTGAGTGGAGATGCAGGGCGCTAAGAAGAGGTAAAATACAACAAAGCCTCATTAACAAGTGAATGGTCTTTAAAGACCTGTGAAGTACTCGGGTGCGGCTGTGTGTGTTCCCGGGAAGCTGTCTCAGCCCCGGCTGACACACACGCGGGGTGAGGTGAGAGAGGGTGACAGAGAGAGGGAGACAGAGGGAGGGAGACAGACAGAGGGAGACAGACAGAGGGAGACAGAGACAGACGGAGACAGAGGGAGACAGAGACAGAGGGACACGGAGACAGAGGGAGACCGAGAGAGAGGGAGACCGAGAGAGAGGGAGACAGAGAGAGAGGGAGACAGAGAGAGAGGGAGACAGAGAGAGAGGGAGACAGACGGAGGGAGACAGACAGAGGGAGACAGACGGAGACAGACGGAGACAGACGGAGACAGAGGGAGACAGATGGAGAGAGGGAGACAGAGAGGGAGGGAGACAGAGAGGGAGGGAGTCAGAGGGAGGGAGACAGAGGGAGGGAGACAGAGAGAGGGTGACAGAGGGAGACAGACAGAGGGAGACAGACAGAGGGAGACAGAGACAGACGGAGACAGAGACAGACGGAGACAGAGGGAGACGGAGACAGAGGGAAACGGAGACAGAGAGAGAGGGAGACCGAGAGAGAGGGAGACCGAGAGAGAGGGAGACAGAGAGAGAGGGAGAGGGAGGGAGACAGAGGGAGGGAGACAGAGGGAGGGAGACAGAGAGAGGGAGAGAGGGAGACAGAGGGAGGGAGACAGAGAGAGGGAGACAAAGAGGGAGGGAGACAGAGAGGGAGACAGAGAGAGGGAGACAGACAGAGAGAGGGAGACAGAGGGAGAGAGGGAGACAGACGGAGAGAGGGAGACAGACGGCGAGAGGGAGACAGAGGGAGGGAGACAGAGGGAGGGAAAGGGAGGGAGACAGAGGGAGGGAAAGGGAGGGAGACAGAGAGAGAGAGAGAGAGGGAGACAGAGAGAGAGAGGGAGGGAGACAGAGAGAGAGGGAGGGAGACAGAGAGAGAGACAAACAGAGTGAGTGAGACAGAGGGAGAGAGGGAGGGAGGGAGAGAGAGAGGGAGAGAGAGGGAGAGAGAGAGAGAGGGAGGGAGACGGAGAGAGAGAGGGAGGGAAAGATAGAGAGAGGGAGGGAGACAGAGCGAGAGAGAGAGAGAGAGAGAGAGAGAGAGAGAGAGAGAGAGGTGTGTATGCCGGGTCTGGTGGCTCAGTGGACGAAGGCGTCCGCTGCAGGGGCCTGTGTTCAACCTCATGGTCATAGTTTTTTTGCTCTAGCCCCGCCCCCTCCCCCACTGACCCCGCCCCCACCGGTGCGGCCCTCAGCCACAAACCACACTGTAAATTTGGCCCCCGAGAGAAAGTTTGTGAGTACCCATGTCTTAGAGGTTAAGTCATTCAGGGGTGTCACTGTAGATCCATACCCCTTGACAAATCTTCTGTAATACCCAGTCAGGCCTAAGAAGGCTCTCACCTGAGTCTGGGTAGTTGGAGCAACCCAGTCCATGATGGTCTGGATTTTGCTCTGCAAGGGTTGAACCTGGCCTCCACCCACAAGGTGGCCCAGGTATACAACCTGACTCTGCCCTATCTGGCACTTAGTAGCCTTGATAGTTAGGCCTGCTTTTTGCAGGGCCTCCAATACATTTCTGAGGTGGCCCAGGTGATCCTCCCAGGTGGAGCAAAAGACAGCAATATCATCTAGATATGCTGCACTATAGGCTTCCAGACCTGTAAGGACTGTATTCACCAACCTCTGAAAAGTGGCAGGTGCATTCTTCAAACCAAAGGGCATCACCACAAATTGATAATGCCCACTAGGGGTAGAAAATGCTGTTTTTGGCTTTGCATCATCAGCTAGTCTGATCTGCCAGTAGCCAGCTGTCAAGTCAAATGTGCTCAGAAACTTGGCTGAGGCCAAAGTATCTATAAGCTCATCTGCCCTTGGGATGGGATGGGCATCAGTCCTAGTGACTGCATTGAGACCCCTGTAGTCTACACAAAACCTCATCTCTCTTTTACCACCCTGGGTGTGAGGTTTGGGCACCAAGACTACTGGACTAGCCCAAGGGCTATCTGAGGGCTCAATGACTCCCAAATCCAACATCTTTTGGACCTCTGTCCTGATACAATCCCTGACATGATCAGGCTGCCTGTAGATGTTATTCTTGACAGGCAGACTGTCCCCAGTGTCCACTTCATGAGTGCACCAGGTAGTCTGACTAGGTGTCAGGGAGAACATATGCCTGAACTGGCTGAGAACTTTTCTGCAGTCAGTTTGTTGCTGGATAGTGAGGCTGCCTGCCAAGGCTACACCCTCTACTGATCCATCATCAGGGTTCTGAGAGAGCAGGTCAGGGAGTGGATCACTCTCTTCCTCCTGTCCCTCATCAGTAGCCATGAGCAAGCCCATGTCTGCCCTGTCGACATATGGTTTCAGTCTGTTGACATGAAGTACCCTGTGGGGACTCCTGGGAGTTACAAGGTCCACCAAGCAGGTAACCTCTCCCTTCTGTTCAACAATTGTATGGGGGCCACTCCACTTATCTTGGAGAGCTGCTGGGGCCACAAGCTCCAACACCCACACTTTCTGTCCTGGCTGGTACACAGTCAGCACAGCCTTTTGGTCATGCCAGGTCTTTTGTAATTCCTGGCTAGCCTCAAGGTTTTTAGTTGCCTTTTTCATATACTCTGCCATCCTGGAGCGGAGACCAAGTACATAGTCCACTATGTCCTGTTTAGGGGGTTTGAGAGGTAACTCCCATCCCTCCTTCACCAGACACAATGGGCTCCTAACAGGATGGCCAAACAAAAGTTCAAAAGGGCTGTAACCAACCCCCTTTTGAGGCACCTCCCGGTAGGCAAATGAAAGGCAGGGCAAAAGGATGTCCCATCTCCGCCTAAGCTTCTCTGGGAGACCTTTGATCATGCCCTTCAAGGTTTTGTTGAATCTCTCAACTAAACCATTGCATTGTGGGTGATAGGGTGTGGTGAATTTATAATTCACTCCACACTCCTTCCACATTGCAGTCAAGTAACCAGACATGAAGTTTGCACCACTGTCTGATTCTACCTCCTTAGGCAAACCCACCCTTGAGAATACTCCCAAGAGGGCCCTTGCCACCACAGGAGCTGTGGTGGTCCTAAGTGGAATAGCTTCTGGGTACCTAGTAAGCCTGGGCGTAGTTCGCGAAGTAGCGCTACGCGAAGCTACGCAAAGTGCAGTTCGCACTACGCGAGCTACGCGTAGCACTACGCGAACTGCGTAGTGCACTGTTCGCAATGATTGCACAGTGCCGGATGCTTGTCCGCACTGTGCAATCATTGAAAACGGCATCTTGCACAGTGCGAGCTGTCTTTTACTGCCGCTCGAGTAGATTTTTACTCGAGCGGCAGCTTTCTCAACGCGGACTGGTAGTTTCTCATCGCGAGCGGTCGCGAGCATACGCGACCACTTGCAATGAGAAACCTGACCTCCCGCGTTGAGAATCTCGCCGGGAGGTTTATTTTCCACGCTCGCGATCGGCAACTTGATGTTGCTGATCGCGAACGAGGAAAAGTCTCGCCAGGATGATCATTTTGCTTGCTCGCGGTCGCCAACTTGACGTTGAGGACTGCGAGCAAGCAAAAAATGACCGCTGCACTACGCTACGCGTGTTTGCACTGTGCTACGTGCAATTCGCGTTGTGCGAAGTAGCGCAAACTTCGCAAACTACGCGAGCGTAGCGTAGTGCTTTGCCCAGGGTTAGTACCTAGTGGCATGGTCCACCACCACCAGGATAAATCTGTGCCCAGAGGCAGTCTGAGGATCCATAGGACCAACTATGTCAATCCCCACTCTCTCAAAGGGAACCCCCACCACAGGTAATGGTATCAGGGGGGCCTTTGTGGTTCCACCTGCCTTCCCACTGGCTTGACAGGTGACACAGGAGCGATAAAACTCCCTGGTGTCTTCAGACATGTGGGGCCAATGAAAGTGAGGGACAATTCTGTCCCTGATCTTGTTTTGGCCCAGGTGATCTGCTAGGGGAATATCATGGGCTAATGTTAATAGGAAGCCCCTAAACTTCAGAGGTATTACCAACCTCCTGGTGGCACCAGGCTTGGGGTCTCTACTCTCTGAATATAGGAGTCCATCATCCCAATAGACTCTATGGGATCCACTAGCATTCCCAGCAGCCTCAGCAGCAGCCTGCTGTCTGAGGGGTTCAAGAGAGGGGCAGCTCAGCTGCTCCTGGCTCAGATCTGCCCTGGAAGGGCCCCCTGTCCCCAAGAACTCAACCTGATCAGGCTCAAGTTCCTCTGGGACAGTTCCTTCTTCAGGACTAAGATCATCTCCCTCAGGGGACTGATCTGTATTCTGAGTGAGGGGGGAAGGCTCTGCCTTAACCCTACTGCTCCTCCTCTTGGAAGGCACCTGGTCCATTCTTCCAGAATCCAGGGCTTGTTCAGTGTTTGACATTTTGGCCTGTGACCTGGTCACAGCAAAAACATGTGCAGGGATTCCCAGCATTTCTGCATGGGTCCTGAGCTCCACTTCTGCCCAAGCTGAAGTTTCTAGATCATTGCCAAGCAAGCATTCAACAGGGAGATCTGCACTTACCACAACTTTCTTGAGGCCAGTTACCCCTCCCCAGGAGAAATTAACAACTGCCAAGGAATGGTCTGTCCTGACATTGCTAGCATTGGTCACTTGGTACATCTCACCAAGTATAATCTGCTCAGGAGCTACAAGATCTTTTGTCACCATTGTGACACTTGCTCCTGTGTCCCTGAATGCCAAAGCCTCTCTTCCATTGATTAAAGGCTGCTGTCTGTATTTGCCCAGATTACTGGGACTCACAAATAAGGAGGCCATATCCATGCCTCCATCACAGATCAGCATAGCCTGAGTTGGCACTCTGACTAGGCCAGTCCACCTCAGATCCCAGGGTTAACCCTACCACACCCTTACTTGGGACACCACCATTTGTAGCTGCACTAGGGGGAACAGTTGCCTTAGGGGCAATGGTGGCTGGAGTTGAGTCTTTGGACTTTGTACAGTCACTTGTCCAATGGGTTTTCTGCTTACAGATTTTACACCATGGTTTCTTCTGGCCTTTACCTTTGTTAGATTGGGACTCCCCCAGATGAAGATTTTTGGGGACCTTGAGAAGACTTCTGGTCTTTCCCCTTTTCCCCACCCTTGTCAGAGTTCTTAGAATCTTGCTTCTTGGGGTCACCACCTTGGTTCTGAACCTTCTGCTTCACCCTGGTTCTGACCCATTTGTCTGCCTTCTTTCCCAATTCTTGGGGAGAGGTCAGATCAGAGTCCACCAGGTATTGATGCAACAGCTGATTTTGACAATTATTAAGGATCTGCTCCCTCATAATTAAGTTGTACAATCCTTTGAAATCACACACCTTGCTGCCAAGCAACCAGCCCTCCAGAGCCTTAGTAGCACAATCTACAAAGTCCACCCAGTCCTGTGTCTGTGCCTTTTGGGTATCTCTGAACTTTAACCTGTATTGTTCAGTGGTTAGGCCAAACCCATCTATCAGTGCACTCTTCAGGACATGGTAATCATCAGCATCCTCTTCTCTTACAGTGAGGAGCTTGTCTCTACCTTTGTCTGCAAAGGAGAGCCACAAGATTGCTGCCCACTGCTACTGGGGGACCCTCTGAACTTTACAGGCCCTTTCCAGTGCAGTAATCCATTTGTGGATGTCATCCCCACTCTGGTAGGGAGGGACAATCTTGCTTAGGTTTCTATGGTCATGAGACCTTTCCCTACCACTAGGGAAGTTGCTGCCACCATGGGACTCTAGTCCCAACTTTCTTCTTGACTTCTGAAGCTCTAGGGACTCCCTATCTATAGCCAACTGCTCTCTTCTGATTCTAAGCTGAGCTTCTTCATACTTGAGCAGTCTCTCTTTCCTTTCATGAGAGGGTTCCCTCCTATGAGAGGAAACAGAGGTCCCTATTGAGGTGTCAGAATGGTTAGACTCCTGAGAAGGAGATCTTGACCTTCTAGGCACACTCTCAACTCTCCCTGGTGGGACAAAGAGGAGGCCATTCTGGTCCTCCTCCTCATCTGCAGGAGGAGCTGGATTTTCCAGGGTAAGATCATTGTCATCTTCCTGGCCAGCTTCAGAGGTCAGGTCATGGGTATCTTCACCCTGTGGCCCTTCCTCATTTTCTGCCCCACCCACTCTGCCTACCCCTTCAGACCCTAAGGTCTTCTTGAGATCATCCAACAGCAGTACCTCTATGAGGCGTTGGGTGTTTGCAGTTTTTCCTGTCTTCAATTTCCTAGTATTACACAATGCTCTCAATTCCAAGAATTGGAGGTTGTCATACTGGGATGGTGGAAGCCCATTGGCTTCTGGCAGGGACCCACTGGCTCCTGGCTTTGAAGACATCACTAGTGAGGTGTGGTGAATACACTACCTACTCTATTGTGGCCTACTAAACTCTCTTGAGTTGTAGAAAGGTTGTGCTAAGCCCGTGACACACAACTCTAGGTTCAGTAGAACTTACTGTAATTTTAAGCTTGAATTATATGTACCTCAGGTACCTTTTAGTGGTTTTCAGTTAGTCACTCACTTGAGATTATCTGGTAAAACAAAGGCAAGCTTGAATCCCACCGCTGCACACCAATGTGGGAAGTTGGCCTGGTATATGCTGTCCACTAGTTGTAGTGGGCACCTTGCACCAGTCCAAATGACCTTTATTGATGATAGGTTTAAGACAACCTTATTTGAAAGCTATTCTAGTGGTAGCTATGGAGAGCAGCCTTCAGGCTAAGTCTTGAAGGAGTGTAAAGCTGTTTGTTTTACCAGTCTATAATCTCATGAATGACCAAATGAAAGGAGAACCACACCAGGTATATATAAAATATATGTATTTATTACTAAACACTACCCACTAGTCTCTTTATGAGGCTAGAGGTCGAAGTACACAAGTTACAAGTCAAATAGCACAGTAAATTAGCACAATATACGATTAGCCCTAGGGGCGTACCAAACCATATATTAAGAAAGTGGTATAAGAACCAAGACTTGACTAGACACAAGGCCTAGAGCCTGTAGAATCGCTGGGACCCCAAGGAACCACTGGGGGACGTGTGCAGTGTGTGAACACAGCTGCGAGCTCCGTTAGCGTCTATGGGTAAAGTCGCGGTTAGAGTTTTAAAGTTTAGGGACACTTCGGAGTGGACTAGGAACAAACCCTTTTGGACTTAGAGGGTTCTAGGGCCAACACCCACGGGAGCACCGGAGTACTCGTGTTACCTCACCCAGGGAAGCCGGGTGCATAGGTGTCAAATGGTGTCGGGCCGCGCCGTCGTTTTCAATGGCCACTTGTTGGAAGGTGCTGCTGCCGGGAAGATGCGAAGTGTCCGAAGAGATCCAAGCCTGGATCAAGGATGAAAAGAACCTGAAAGCAGAGAGGACAGAGTCTAGGTCACTAGCCAGTGACCAGGGGCACGATAGTCGAATGCCCACCGATGTCGGGTGCTTCAAGTTCGAAGAGGTGAAGATTGTCTCTGCCGCCACGAGGACCAGGAGGCGTTGACGACAACCAGGAGCTGGAATCGAGCTGTCCCATTAAGGTAGTAGCTGACTGCAGTGTTGGTGCCCAGATTCGACCCAACAAGCCTTGGTAACAGCAACCCATGCAGAAAGAGAACAAAGGCTTCAGTGCGAACCAGCAAGGTCCGAGGGACACCCCAAGCAAGGGAGAGTCAGGGCAGGCCTGGAGCAACCAGGGAGGCCCATTGAAAGTAGAGTTGTCCTTCTGAGGGACCCACAAGTCGACGGACAAGGGATGGCAAAGGGACCTCGAGCGGAATCACAAAATGGCAGCCCACGGGTCACTGGGAGGGGCCAGGCTGGCAATCTTCAGAGGATTCACTGCTCGGGGTCGGGGCTACAAGTAACCCAAAGCACAGCCTCTAGGATCGACCAGAAGCTTATGCACTTGCAACTGTGCACGGTGTCCAGGGGTTCCGGTTCCACGGTACCCATGAGGGCTAGGGGTCTCAGCTTTGCTGGGGACTCGGGTCAGCCTCTGGGAAGTCTGGAAACCTACCTCCTGGGTTGCAGAGTTGTTGGCGTCCGGCGGGAGCTTCGGAGATGCAGACTGGACAGATGCGTCTTTGGTGCCTGCCAAGCAGGGGAGTAACTCCTTTACTCCAAGGGAGATTCTTCAGTCATCTGGCGTTTAACAGATCGTCGAAGGTCCAGGATTCAGTTTCAGAGTTTCGTCCAGGGATATCTAAAGTCCTGTTGCCAGGGGTTCCTATCTTATACCCAAGGAAGGGGTTGGACTAACTCAGGAGACCCACCTATGGGAGGGTTTGGAAAGAGGGTTGGCTACACCCATTTCCTTTGTCCAGTTTCGCGCTAGAGCAGGGGCTGGTAGCCCCTGCAACCCGTTTGAACTGGGCTATGCACAGGGACACCAAATGTGCCCCCAGTGCAGGACTTCAAAGCACTCTGAGAGTGCACCCATCCAGCCCCAATACACTAAAGCCTGTCTGGGAGGTGGTAACACCTCCCTGTGACAGGAAAACTATTGTCCAGGCCTCCCCTGCCGGAGTTTCGGTCAGCAGCAGGAGGCCAGACTCGTGTCTGTGGCTGCAGCATCCATTTTGTGATGCCAGGGCTCTGTTTAGCTGGTACCGGGTATACCAGTGCTGTCATGTCTCTCCCTCTAGAAGGGTGGGATCATACTCCAACACCAGTTACTGGTGTGGGGGTATGATTCCAAGGTGTTTGACACCAAACACGACATGTTTCCGTGCAGCCATCCCAAAGTTAGCATTTACCGTTGAAATATAATGCACTTAAGAGTATATGGTCAGGCTGCACTCACAGACAACCCCGGAGGATAGATTCCGAAGGCTGCAGAGGGGCTCTGCTCATGCATGGGCACCCTCTCACATAAAACCAAGCACCCTGCCTTCAGGATTGATAAGGCCTGCCATAGGGGTGACTGATAGGTTTATATGTGCAGTGATAGGGTGAGATATAGTGAACCTATATCTCAGTTAGGGGTGCATGCACCACCTCACTCAGGCTGCTGTAGCAGTCCTGTGGTGTCATTTTGGAAGGCTTCCCAGGGGTGGCATAACACATGCTGCAGCCCCTGGTAGGCCTCTGGGGTACCTATGCCCTGGGTACATAGTATACCATATACTAGGGACTTATAAGGGCACCCCAGAATCCAATCTGAAGTGTACCTAAGGTACTAGGAATCCATTTTAGAGAGGAAGCAGCTAGGCTGGGGTCCTGGATAGCAGGGCCCCAGCCAGACTAAAGTCGAAAAACAGTGAAACATCAGCAAAAAGTGGGGGTAACCATAAGAAGCAGATCCTACTCTCCTACAATATGCAAATCAGTCTTGACCATGTGCCCCATGGGAACAGTCCAGACCGAACTGCCAGGCCAGGTCCTCCCTGGACCGGAAACAAGCATCCTGGGACCGGTTTCAGGGTATGTCACCCTTCTTCAGCCAGGCTAGCTTGAATCCAGTGGCACAGTGAGAAAGGGACCCACGCCTGGGCATACCCATCCCACTTAGGGCAAAAAGTGTTACAGCAAACAAATGATGGACGGAATGCTGACAATGCAAACATTCTCCCCCAGTCAAAAGATCTGGGTTAAATCCATCGTTCTTTTGCCCACTACGCCACCCCAGTTTGGACCCAGCCATATGCAAATTAGTCTTGACCCTGTGCCCCATGGGAACAGTCCAGACCGAACTGCCAGGCCAGGTCCTCCCTGGACCGGAAACAAGCATCCTGGGACCGGTTTCAGGGTATGTCACCCTTCTTCAGCCAGGCTAGCTTGAATCCAGTGGCACAGTGAGAAAGGGACCCACGCCTGGGCATACCCATCCCACTTAGGGCAAAAAGTGTTACAGCAAACAAATGATGGACGGAATGCTGACAATGCAAACATTCTCCCCAGTCAAAAGATCTGGGTTAAATCCATCGTTCTTTTGCCCACTACGCCACCCCAGTTTGGACCCAGCCATATGCAAATTAGTCTTGACCCTGTGCCCCATGGGAACAGTCCAGACCGAACTGCCAGGCCAGGTCCTCCCTGGACCGGAAACAAGCATCCTGGGACCGGTTTCAGGGTATGTCACCCTTCTTCAGCCAGGCTAGCTTGAATCCAGTGGCACAGTGAGGAAGGGACCCACATCTGGGCATACCCATCCCACTTAGGGCGAAAAGTGTTACAGCAAACAAATGATGGACGGAATGCTGACAATGCAAACATTCTCCCCCAGTCAAAAGATCTGGTTTTGCATTTGTCACTCCGAGTGGGACGGGTATGCCCAGACGTGGGTCCCGTGATCTCCATGCCACTGGAGTCAAGCTATCCTGACTGATGAGGGCTGAAAGCCCGAAACCGGTCCTAGGATGCTTGGTTCCAGTCCAGGGAGGACCTGGCCTGGCAGTTCGGGCTGGACTGTTCCCATTGGGCGCAGGGTCAAGACTGATTTGCATATGGCTGGGTCCAAACTGGAATGGCATGGTGAGCAAAAAACGATGGATTTAGGCCCAGATCTCTGTACTGGGGTGAATGTATGACATTGTTCTGCATTCTGTCCATCAATTGTTCTTTTTGCATTTGTCACTCCGAGTGGGACGGGTATGCCCAGACGTGGGTCCCGTGCTCTCCATGCCACTGGAGTCAAGCTATCCTGGCTGATGAGGGCTGAAAGCCCGAAACCGGTCCTAGGATGCTTGGTTCCAGTCCAGGGAGGACCTGGCCTGGCAGTTCGGGCTGGACTGTTCCCATTGGGTGCAGGGTCAAGACTGATTTGCATATGGCTGGGTCCAAACTGGAATGGCATGGTGAGAAAAAAAACGATGGATTTAGGCCCAGATCTCTGTACTGGGGTGAATGTATGACATTGTTCTGCATTCTGTCCATCAATTGTTCTTTTTGCATTTCTCACTCCGAGTGGGACGGGTATGCCCAGACGTGGGTCCCGTGCTCTCCATGCCACTGGAGTCAAGCTATCCTGGCTGATAAGGGCTGAAAGCCCGATACCGGTCCTAGGATGCTTGGTTCCAGTCCACGGAGGACCTGGCCTGGCAGTTCGGGCTGGACTGTTCCCATTGGGCGCAGGGTCAAGACTGATTTGCATATGGCTGGGTCCAAACTGGAATGGCATGGTGAGCAAAAACGATGGATTTAGGCCCAGATCTCTATACTGGGGTGAATGTATGACATTGTTCTGCATTCTGTCCATCAATTGTTCTTTTTGCATTTGTCGTCTGGAGTGGGTGGGCACAAAATCCGCCGCAGCTGAGTAGTACGAAAATACTATTTATTGGCTGTTGGTTAATCAAGCTTGAAGGACATTTAGTTCCTAAATTGTGCATAACACCTCATCTTAGTTCCCTTTGAATACTTCTTCCTCTAAACATGCCTGATAACGAGGCAGGGGACCAAAGAGTTGATCTGAATTTCTTAACAGGAGAAGAAGATCCTGAGGATGCAATACAGATTGCACCAAAATTCAGAAGGACAGTCACCATAAGACTATTAGAAAATGGTTTACCAGCCACGGGTGGCATGGTAGTTTTCGTGATTGAGGCACACGAATCAAACAAAACAGAGGTATTCTATTCATGGGCTACACTCCCAGCAGCAAATGCAATAACAAACACATTTCACTACTACATAGCAGGAAATGCACCAAGGGAATATGCCCCGTTTGAGGACATAGAGATTCCACTCACTTACCAGGAACATCATTACTGGTTTAATGGCACCCTACCCCACGTACGACAAAGAGTAAGATTAGGCCTGCTCGGAGGAGATGGGGCCACATGGCTAATACTAGCGGCTTACACACCGCACCCTGACATTGGAACAATGCCACAGCCAGAATTACTCGTACAACACAGATATTTAATTAAAATCTACAGAAACCTGACACAATTTGTCATGAGGACTTTAACAATCCAACCTGCACCAGCAAACAGTACTCCAGCTCAGGGTACAGGAAATAAAATTACTCCTCAAACATTACACGCAGTAATGGGCAAAATGCGAACAAATACCATTCTGGATAGCTCAGAAAATAACTCAGCTTGAGGCGGTATTCCCAAATACTACCACCTATGAAAAACACAAAATACTAACAATCTGCTTGCCCATGGGGATCACACCACAAGTAGAGGACTGCACCTCTTGGGGTTCAGTCTTTGCTGCCATATATACCAGAACACATGGTATCCCGTCCTTAGCAGTAGTGCCAGACATATTGAGACAGATACAAAATGAGTACGGAGCAGAGCCTGCCCTTAACTTAGGGATGAAGTTACTAAATAACTTTGACCAGGTATCAGCCATAATACTAGCTAATATTAAAGGGGAGGCAGCTTCAGTGGCGATCTGCCAACGCCTAAGGGAGTTCAGTCCAGAGGATCATCAACACGAACTACCCAAAATAATTGAAACTGCATATGCAGAACTAGGCAGAGACAGTCTAGGTGGGAAAGCATTAATACCACAACTAGTGGGCAGTCCTGAAAAGGACACTACAAAGCAGACGCCTACTTCTTCTAAAAAGAAGTGGGAAAATAAAAAACAACAAAAGTCTAAAGACAGCAGATCTCAATCCAGAGGTAGGTCTCCTCAACAGGAGCCCTCTGAAAGGAGGTATAACCTCAGGAATAGGGATAATATTAAAAAACCTGACAGGTATCAGGATACTGATACTCGTTCCTCTCGTTCCTTTCAGGGTTCATCAAAAACTCCGAGAGGAAGGACGGTCAGAGGAGCGTACAAAGTCCAGAGACACGCAACGCGCTGCGGACTACGCACCTAAAAAGAAGATAAACAAAAATCAAAACCTCAGTTCAAAAAGAAGAAGGTAGCAGGTCTCAAGATCAGATATGCCCAGAATTCTGAGGACACAGCCTCTGAACGGGGAATGGGCTCTGATGATGCTAGACAGCGCGGCAGAAGTAACGATAGCTCGCCAGAACCTGAAGGAATTTCTGGTGACAGCGGAGTTGAGTGAGTATATCACGGTGGAAACACCTGATACTCGGGTAAGTGTCCCACATAAGTTACATGAGATAACACTCCGAATGGAGGGGGACAAGCCCAGAAAAATTAAAGGTCTCTTTTGGAAAAATCTGTCATCTGGTTATGACATTTTATTAGCAGAACAAGACTGGCCGCCAGCATTCATCATGGAGTGCCCTAGGGGAGAAACTGTAATTTTTCCAGCCTTTTCGGACCTCGTTCCCATACATCTAAAACATGCATATGCGTAGGAGTGGGCGGTTGCCCTAGCTCCAGCATTGTACAAAAATCATGTTGGTTGGAATGAGGATTCAACCCACCACGTGATCCCGTTAAAAGTTTCCCCAAATGCTCAAAGGCAATACCCTATAAAGCAGGAAGCTAAAAAACAAGTCAGGGAGATTCTAGACCAACTAGAATACCATGGGGTGATAGAAAATTGCACTTCACCTATGAACAATCCTTTGTTTCCCATAATGAAACCTGATAACACATATCGTTTAGTTTTGGATTACAGACATTTAAACACTTGCACAAAGACATTTGCAGTTCAAAATGCACACCGTGCCGCATTAATGAATAACATTGTGCGCAAAAAATACAAAACAACACTAGATATCTCAAATGGATTTTTTTGCCAATATATAGCGCCTGAAAGCAGGTATCTGACCGCATTCAGTGCGTTAGGGTCCCAGCGACAATTTTGTCGACTAGCCCAAGGGTATAAAAACAGCCCCAGGGTATTTTCAGCAAGAGCAACGGAGTTACTCCAAAATTTGGATGAAGAAGCATTGTCCTATGTGGATGATATTTATCTGACGGACAATGACTTACCGAGGCACTTGACCAGGGTGAGCACCATTATTATGGGATTCGCCTCTGAGGGCTATAAATTTAATTTCAAGAAATCAAAAATTGCCCACCTCAGTGTCCTATTTTTAGGATACGAGCTGTCAAGTGAAGGAAAAAGCCTAGCAGCTAACTTTTTAGAAAAGTGTGCGCTGCTCCAACCTCCAAAGTCATTAAAGAATTTACAATCAATTCTGGGATACCTCAATTTTGGTCGAACATACATTTTGGATTACGCAGAAAGAGTAAAACCTTTCTACGACTTAATCAAACCTGATTTTTCAGTCAGACAAAGGACACAGGAACATACAAATATCCTACGTTCACTACAGGAAGACATGATAGCTTCTAAACATTTACAGACACGCCTAAACGTACGCAACTTAGTGATCCGAGTCATAGCAGGTCAATGCGGGTACACTTATTTAACTTTCAATGAAGGCGAAACGGTACCAATCGCATACAAATCACACCTGTACACAAACGCAGAAATGCGTTTCACTTCAACAGAGAAAATTCTGACAGCAGTGCAGACCGCTGTAGCAAGAGAAAGAGCTCTGGCTCAGGGTAAACGCATAATTGTCGTGACCCCAGTACCAGCTTTAGAAGCTGTTACAAAAGCTAGCATTCCAAATGCGAAAGCCTTACATCCTAGATGGATACAATGGGCTAATTCTCTTACTGCAACGGATGTTAAATACAGATCTGATCCAAGTTTAAAAACACAAGCATTTCTGCAATACGAACAAGAATATCCTCTTCCAAATGAGATTTTGCCTCTGGATCAGTATGAATACATTATTTACACTGACAGATCTGCTCAACCAGCCATAGGGAGTAAGCAAGCTTACAGCGCAGCGTGTGCGATTGTTAAAGGTCGCAAGCACGATGGAAAGTTCCATCCGAGTTGCACTAAAACGCAGTCTCTAGGAGACTGCACGGCTCAGTTGGCAGAGTTAAAAGCACTGATACTGGCACTTGTAAACACGGAACACAAATTCCCCACACTAATTGTGTGTGATTCCTTTTACTGTGTACAGTCGTACAATGAATATTTACATCATTGGGAACAAAACGGGTTCAAAGATGCAAAAGGTGGCACAATTAAGCATAAAATGCTATGGGAACAGGTAGTGGAGTTGAGAAACGAACTACCAAGGGCTCACGTGATACATACACTGAGTCATCAGCGTGATGGCGTTCACGTTGAAGGGAATTCAATGGCTGATGAAGCCGCAAAGGGGGCTGTACGCACAGCCGCCGTAGCTGCAGTTACTGATTCAAAAACGAGGGTAGACGGCGAGGTTATGGTAGCTGTCAATGCTTCACGCAAAGGCAGCACAGCAGTACCAAAGAAATTTCCACTCAAGTACTCCTACAAGTTAGATGCACAAAACATTCCATATGCTCAGATTCCTGGAGTGGGGGATAGAGTAATACCAAATATGGATCGTAGGAAAGGCTTAATTTTAGCAGCACACGAGGGTTTGGGTTCTGCGCATACAGGCGTTACAGCGACTATTTCTTTACTGAAACAGTGCTACTGGTGGCCAGGGTTAACAAAGCAGACCAAAGACTATGTCTTGAAATACGACATCTGTCAGCAGATGAAAGGCTCCACCGTAACACGCCCAGCGCAGACACCATTACTGAAATCAGACAAACCTCTCGCATGTGTGTATTTGGACCACTGCGGACCCCTACAATCTGATGGGTCCAAGAAATATATCATGGTTGCAGTGGATTCCTGCTCTAGATTCCTATGGGTTTGGCCTCAGCGCTCGGCTGACGCTCAAACTGTTATAAAAGATTTGCAAGCCTTTATCGGCACATACGCAGTTGGCACGTTACATTCTGACCGTGGTCCGGCGTTTAGCTCTCGGGCTTACAAAGAGGCCATTGAAGGAATGGGAGTAGCATTGCGGTACTCCTGTCCGTATCATCCCGAGGGAAATTCCGTTGTGGAGAGGAAAACCCGGGACTTAAAGCAATCTTTAACAGCTAGGGTATTAGGCAAGGGCGGTAGATGGGTCGATCACCTTTATGGGGTACAACGAGCAATAAACAATCAGCCAAGTAGCTCTCTAGGGGGTGTCACTCCTTACGAGGTCCTATTTGGGACAAGAATGTGGGTACCTGATCTTGATTGTGAAAGCACAGTGGCGGATGAAAAACCATTTGATATCCATGATCGTTTGGCTGTTTTACAGGATCTAAATGAATCCAGAACACAACAAAGTAACGTGCTCCAAAAACAGACCGCCACTGAGGAAGTCAAGGCAGTAACGGCAAGACCTGTCTGGATCCCAAAAGTCGGGGATCTGATCAGAGAAAAGATTGCGGACAAGAAAGAATTTGGGCCATCCTACAGAAAACCTGTACCGGTCCTAGCAATCCAAGGCACAAGAACTGTACTTCTGCCGCCTCTTGCCGGGAAAAAGGAGATAAGATTTGTCTCAATCGACTTAATCAAACCACACTATGTGGCCGATACTAAACAGTAGGCCACGTGGACTCCACAGTAGCAGACGCCCTCCTCTTGCTACAATCCAAGAAGTCCAAACAGAAAGACTCATCACGTTTGAAGAGCCACCTGTACGGAATGAAGGACTAAGCAACAATGCTATGGAACTCGTTCCACTTCAACAAGAAATTCATCTTCAAAATGAAAATCAACTTAACAACCAAGTTGCAATCAGACCGACTACATACATCTACGTCAACATGCCTCGTCAAGAGCAAAATCCGATTTCAACAAATCCCGATGCAATTCCAACAATTGATCGAACTGCTTCTGGCTATTTCATGAACTTTGATACGTTTTCACTGGACCCAAGTGAGCCGGAAATGACGCCAGCCAAAAAATAACGCAAACAGAAACTCACTGATTTTTTGAACTTTTTTAGAAAGACTTACCTGGTGTCACCTTGGATTGAACTATGTTATATCACTGGGATTTTATTTTTTATTTTCTGGCTAGTTTTAATTATAACTTTTAGTATGCTTATTAATGGACGATACCTCCAGCAGAGCTCTACAGCCCAAAGAGTCAATTTGATTTTAAAACCACACCAGTCTTCACATCGTGAACCAAGAGACTTGTCTTCAGTGAACATCACAGCAGTTCCTATACCGGACGGTATAGTATGGGACAAGATTGATTATGATATATTCGGTCCGACTGAACTTTTAAAGCTTAAACATGTATTTAAAATTTCTTTAAGTGAGATCATTACCTCCAGTACATTTTCTACTGATTGGGACACTGAAACTGTAAATGCTATGATGTCTGATTTAGAAAAAACTGCCACATTTCCGAACAATGAAATGTTAGAAGGTACTTCAGACTATGATACATTGTACTGTTACCAACATTATGTCATCATTTCTTGCACAAATCTATAACACCTAGAAATGTATTTGAATACCACCAGTGGGAACACTGCCCAACACCTCCAAAAGGTAGTTCGCAGACTTTTGCACAGAAATTCACATACTTTTCAGGGTTTAACACATCAGACCCAAAGTCATTTTATTACAAAGTGGCAACAACATCAGCACAGAAAATTATGTTAACTAACATCAAACAGATTTACTCTGCTTCCTTTTTGGACCAGTTGTCTGCACAGGGTTTCGACCTATGGAAGGACACTATAGACTTAAAATCAATCTGGGGTTCTAGGGACTGGCAAGTCCAGGGAACAGAAGCGCTTTTTAGAGCATGCCTCATTCCACAGCAGATCATACTTCTGAATGAAACTGTGCAACAGACATCCTGCCTTGGACTAGCCAAGAACAAGGAACTGAACTCCCCCGGGTTTCCAGCACCATCACAGATGGGTGGGGGGCAGAATTCAACTACACAAGGGGTAGGATTAGATGACATTCTCCAGTACAACAGATCAGATCCTGATTGGACGAAATGGCTGATTTGGCCCATTGACACAAACACCTGTCAACAGAGATTTATGAATACAACCGAAGGGATTAGTATCCATAGGCCACATACACGCTATGTACAAAGACAACACCCAGGGGTAGTGACATCCTATAGTGTTGGGAAGTTGTGCCTTGATTGGCTAGAGACCTCAACACTCACAGAAGTGAAACATCACTTGACCTTACTCACACCTGATGTAGACCTTAGGGATTTTTACTAGGCCCAAGGAAAACACGTCAGAAACGTTTCATATATGCCGGCATTTATGCCTATTATAATGAAAACTGGAAAATATCCCAACAGGAGGCCGCAGAAAGAATACGGGAAATAGACCGTATTAACCTAGAAAAGGCATTAGCTGTAGTGGATAATGGGTTAACAACTTTGACCTCCAGGATTTACTCCTTAGGCAACATTGTGTCTTCGGCAATCGACATATTAGAACAAGATCTGGCCTTGTTACAACACGGGCAATCTCAGCTACGTTTTATTATGATGCTAAGCTGGACGCTACAATCTTTACCTGCAGGCTATGTGCCCTGGCGTTTCATAAACACCACGTCTCTGTTTTCGGAATACAATCTGACCGATAAACAGACAGAAATGGCACAAAGGGGAGCCAAATATACAATGCTGCGTATTGAGAAACTGGAAAGGTTACCATTCACTGTAGCCGAATCACCATCAACTGAATGGCTAATTCATGGCCAAATCACTCTGCCGGTCACTACGTTTCAGTTTCAATATTGCCTTGAGCAAAGGCAGGCAGGCAAATATGAAAAAATGGGTAAGGGATACATTAAGGAATCTTGGGAGTTACCATATAGATATCGATGCCGGAATGGGGATCGAGAAGTGTATCTGAGTGGTACAAACTGCAAGAATGCTTTAAGCGGTTCTCTCATATGTCAAGATATTTCACTACACGGAGCCTGTAACGGTTCAGTAGCAAACCTATCGTGTCACACGACTGGGACCCCAGCTGCAGTGATCACGCCAGTTTTCGAGCTGCTCTCGAATGGGAGTTACTTGATGCTAAATGATCAAGGTTGCTGTGGGATGCTTCCGGGCATCGCATATCTGGTCACTGTTAACTCCAGGGTTACTTGCTGTATGCAAGTATTGTTTCCGCCACTGAACACAGTAAGGGAGGCGCCGCTATGGCCTTCACTGAACATTTCTTTCATACAATTTGATACTCTGAGCAGACTGCAAGCCATGCTTTTACAGCAACCCGTGCCCTTAACCTCCGCTCGAGAAACCTATGAACTTCAAGTTGCAAGGACCTCGACTGAGATACAGGCACTTATACGTACAAACTGCCCCTTTCATTTTGTAGAAATGGTGGGACGTATCTTCAATATGTCAGATATGAGCGGTATTGTACACCTATTTAAGACCATAGGGTCAGGACTGTTAAGCACCTTTCAGACAGTCCTCAGAGTAATCCCAAATTGTATACACTCCGTATTTTGAAGCGTATTTGGAGGACTCCCGCTTATCCTATTGCTGGTTGCAGGGGTCCTATTCATAATACTACTGCTACGCAATGGACGGCCCAATTCCCGAGGGAATGGCGAACATGCTCCTGGAGCGGAAATACCGTGAACGCATGGTACAACTTCTGGGCATTTCTTGCCTGCGAGAACTCAATGCCTCCTGGTTTCTATCCTTTCGACCAGTCTGGGTAGACTGCATCTTACCTGTTCTTCGATGCCTGCTTTGTGAAGAAGAATGCACGTTGGATCTTTGTCTAACATTTCCATCAGATGCGCCTCCGGACACGGATGCAATGCTGGACCCCCTAAAGGTCCATGCTCTGCGTTGTCCCCAGCGTCGTCCAATTCTGATGAATGCATTCCTGGAGAATCCACAGGTGCCGTTTGCTCCTGCTGGGTTAGGTGACTCCTCCACAGGCATCCAGGTAACAACTGCCGCACAAGCTGCCGCAGCACCGACTGTTGGCAGTGCTACATACCATCTATGTGCGATTGACGTTCTCTGTGAGGCGTTGGATTTGTCGTCTACATTAGCTAACACTGATAATGTTGTGCTTCCCAGCCAGGACACTTAATCTCGAATTGGCTCATCGCGTCCTGGGAAAGAATTCGGCTTCTCCATTCGTTTTCATAATAAACGAGCAAATTTGGAACATTTCCTAAATTGACACTTTCGCTTGGGAAAAGCATGGCCTTCTTCCGCTTTGAGTGAAGCAACTTATATAGAGAAACAAAATAGGCATTTCTTTTTTTAGTGGCAATTGGAAATAGCTGAATTGTAACATTTTTTGAAGTTTTTTTAACAATTTTAAAACCATGGGGCATATTAGCAAGACCCACGTTAAAATTATCGCCGGTTTAGCGGCAGGAAACTGCCGCTAAAACGGCGATAATGGGCTTGCTAATATGCGTTATGGAATTCCAATAGAAGCCCAGGTTAGATGTCCTGCACATTTAACCTGGGCTTCTCTTGGAATTCTATAACGCATATTAGCAAGCCCATTATCGCCGTTTTAGCTGCAGTTTCCTGCCGCTAAAACGGCGATAATTTTATCGCCGGTCTTGCTAATATGCCCCCATGTTTTTACTTGCTTTTAAAATGTTTTTAAATTGTCCAGATTTTAAGCATGGTCATTGTCATCCTGTTCGGAAGAGGAGTGGGTGATATGTCCCGTATAGAGGCCCTAATGTAGACCCGTTCATACATGCCCTAAAATGGACGTATTCATATTTGCCCTAATACGGTCATATTCGTACTTGCCCTATTATGGTCAAAGCCGCATATGCCCTGTTACGGTCATAACTGTACATGTCCTATTATAGTCATGATTCCTTATATAGGCATGATCTTTCACCTACATTGGTCCTCCCTAGTACACAACGTGCTCTGAGGGCTGAACGTTATCTAGTCTGTGGTTTTGAATACAGCAGGGTTTTCCCAAACACAGGCCCACACTGTACTCATCAATTATGCATGGCTCTCTAGGAATACACCACCTGCATAATATATATGTACAAAGTTCACCCCTGACGTCTTCCTCACGCCTAACAAGGGCCAATACAAACCATACGAAGCAACCAGAGTCTTCAGGGTATAAATACACCACATCTTACCCCGGTAAGACAGAGGGAACCGAGACTTCCATGCTGGCACACTGACCAGAGACGCTGAGGCTCCTGCATGCAGTCGCTCCAGCTGACAGCGGTCTGACACAGCCCTTGCGGGTGTCCAACTCGAGACCAGGACGGGGTCCCACACTCTCTCTATTCAGGTATGGGGGTTCGACTAAATCCTAGAAGGATTCTTGGCTCTTAGGCTTTTAGACCTACACACATATGCTAGGTACACTCAGGTACATCAAGTTAGGCATCGTAGGAGTACGCGCACTTTTCATAATGCTTTTTATATTCATGTATGTATTCATGATTATTGCAATATGGTAGAACTGTTCTATCCCTTTGCTTTTATCGTACTGCTGATAATATATCTCTGCTATTGTCTGCTGGTTTCTGCAGCACATATATTTTACACTAGAATAACAACTGTTCAATAAATACTTATTGAAACGCCCAGACTGTTTATTCTGTGTAACTCTCTGAGACAAACCGAATAAGTAAGCACGAGTGACTGAGCGAAAGGTAGTATATTGTTTCCACGATTCTGAGGAATTTGGGTTGTCATGGTCTAAGGTTGCCAGAAACTAATCTCTCCCCGATAAGAGGAGATTCTAGTGGCACTGTGAGCTAGCTAATGCAAATCAGGCTAACATATGCGGTGGGGGTGCACAGAATCAGTCTATCACCAAGCCCACGGTTTATGTTATCCAAGCGCGCAGGTCCTGCATGGGTACTATAGGAACTACACGACACACTCACAGGCTTCAAAACACAAAGGAGTCACGCAATCTCTTGACCTGCTTCCGAACCATCTCAAAGCATTTCTTCAACCCTGTCAATCTCACTCGCTACTACCTGGCGCCAAGATGTCTTCAGGAGGGGCCAGGTGCAGAGAAGGCAGTTGGTCTGCCGCGATGAGGGTCAGCAAGGGAACAACCGATGATAGGGGAGTAACACAGGGGAGCCTTGTGATAGGATGAGGCGCACCGATTAGTACACAATGATCCGGCCAGATCATGCCCAGTCAATCCAGGCACAGCACCTGGGGCGTATTGGTATGAGTCGCACCAGGCGATTCAGATTTCAAACACGATGAGTTGCAAATTCCGCGTCTCCCGGGAAAAAAAAAAGGCACAATGACTGGTGCAGGTTGAGATGGATTGCACCAGGCAATTCCGGTCAGACACAGCGAAGAATTGTAAGTAAGGCTCCCTGTTTTCCGTTTTTTCGGATTTTTACAGATAAATAGACAGAAAACAATGTGTTTTCTGTCTGCATTTATTTTTAAAAGTGGATAAATACAGAAAATTGTGCTCCTTTTAAATGACTCTCCATGCTGTCTTTGATGAATTATAGGCCAGCAGCTGAGCATATGGACAGCATGGGAAATTAAAAACAGGATAAAATGTATTTAAATAACAGCATTTGTCAACATACATTTATGGTATAATGTTAGTATTTACCAGTGGATGTACTGTTATGTAATATTTGACAGCTTAAATAGCTAAAACACGACAGACATCAAAGTATGAGTGGCCGTCTATCAGTTAAAAAAATATGGAAATGTACAGTTTTTCAACTTCATTTATACGCAAAACACAAAATAAATATGGATAAATACAGATAAAATGGCCCAAAAATAAATATGGATAAATACAGACGGAAATGTTAAAAAAATAAATACCATAAAACCGGGAGCCCTAATTGTAAGTAAGTACCTCCGTGGAAAGGAGGTGCCATGCCCGGTGCACACGATGATACAGGCTGCACCAGACCAGTCCATTCACACACACAAGCGCAAGTTCAGCAGAGTCATATGAGGTAGAATGAGGCACTACTCCAGGTACACCTCCGAGGGTCGCACCCTGTGAATCGGAGACCGCATGCAATGAGCATGCACTCGGCGTGTCGCATGAGAGAGATGCGGCATAATCGATGAAAAGGGTCATGAGGGGTCCCGCAACTGGTGAATCTGCTCACCACCAACTAGACGCTAATGAGTGTCGGGGTCCCTGCATTACAGGAACCACATGTCTTAGATGTGAGCAAGATTTCTGGGCTCCACACTAAACAATCCAGTCTCCATACACAAGTCTTAGTTACACGCTCGCACCACGCTATCAGTTGAGATTCAGTAGCCGAGGTGGGCACTTGAGAGGGCCCTGCTCTCTAGATGTTAAAGGTTGATGGTGACGGTCCCTGAGATCTCAGAGAAAACAAGAGGCACACGGCCCGGCTCTTGGAAAGCACACTTCAGGGCATCACACTTAAGTGGGGCCTCATCTCAGGCCAGCCTCTATTCGTATAGTTATCCTCCATGTGCACAACAGAGTCCTCTGGCAGTGTGCACCACGCAGTCTGGGGGGCCGATTCACAAAAGTGAGACTAAAGTCTAACTTTACGACTTTCGGTATTCACAAAGGGCATTTACTACTCGTAAATGCCCTTTGTGAATACCGAAAGTCAAACTTTACGACTTTCAGTATTCACAAAGGACATTTACGAGTAGTAATGCCCTCTGTGAATACCAAAAGTTGTATTTTAGACCTTTGTCTCACTTTATCTTTGTGAATCGGGCCCTGGGTTCTCCAGTCCCAAGTCCTCACAAGCGTATCTCAACCTTTGCTGAAAGATGGCACCTGTAGTTATACTGTCATGTGTTTTTGAAGCGCGGGGTGGTTTAGGGGTTTTACCTATGATCCACAGATGTCTCCCCTAAATTTTAGGCCTGTCTGCCATGAGGCAGTGGAATGCAGATCTTAATCTTTAGTGGGGCAGTGTTCCAGCCCCTAGAGGCTAAGTGTCATGACCTCTATCTTCAATCTATCCTATTCGGCCCTCAAATGGCAGAGGTCTGCCGTTCCCGGGGGATGGCCACAGTTTATGGCTGTCGATTGCGGAATGCACAGATATGCTCCCCCCGACCCCTGGTGTCCACTAGAGCCAGACCAAGTCCCCATTATGCTTGGAGCATGGAAATGTCGATATTCTATAATTGGGCATTTCTAAGTGAGTTATGCCGAACCCCCCTTTACTAATGGAAAGGGTTTGGCACTGCGAATCCATTGATATGAAACATTATGAGTCTGCTCCACTGTAATCTACTATTGCAGTCGGAAATACGGTAAACCTCTTCCCCATGTTAACCTACGGGAAGAGCAGGCCTCATAGGTAGCGAAAACACACATAGGTATTCCTCACTACCTGGGTGTACGTGCGTTATTGCGCACAATGACCTGCGATGGAAGGAGGGACACATAGTTCCCAGCATCAGTGGTGCAAGTGCACCTGCCCGAGTCTGCATGGCAGACTGGACACGGATTTAACTAATAACTGTGTCTGTGCGCATGCACAAGCCTGCATTGGCAGGCAGCACATGCATTCATGGGCACCATAGTTGCGAATGCGCACTCACAGCGACCTGCAATGGCATACTGTTCATGAGTTTACTCACAATAGAGCCAGTGTACACCCACCAGTCTGCACCCATCAGTCTGCAATGACAGATCAGCCCGTGTTTCAGAGCACGGAATCAGTGCCATTTCCCAACATGGATGGGAAGGGTGCGCACACTTCTACACAGCAAGGACAGGCCGGGCACATGGGTTTCCCAGGCCCTAGCACCTTTGGTGCAAGTGTGCGTACATCACCCTGCTAAGACCAGCCGGGCATGGGTAGACCCTGTTAGGGGTGCGATTGCGCACTCCCGGCCAACGACAGCGGACCAGGCACCTTGCCGCTAGCACCATGGATGCAAGCACACAGACAGATGTCTGCACCTGCAGGTCTGACCTGGAGGTTAGAAAACCGGGGAGGCTAGGCACCTATCAAGAATGCCATAGGTGCCAGGGTGAATCCTCCAGCCTGCCGTGGCAGGTGGGACACGTTTTCGAAACAGCATCAGGGCCGGTGCGCACACTCCGGTCTGCGTTTGCAGACCAGTCCATGTTCCGGGACAGTGTTTCAGCGCCTCTTCCTAATCTGTGTAGGGCGGCACACCGCACTTCCACACGGCCTTGACAGTAAGAATGTGAGCAGAGCCCTGAGGTCACTCCAGAGAACTGGCACCAGCCCAGGAGCATTCATAGGTAGAGCCGAACTCTAATGCAGGGACAGCCCCATTTGGGGGGTTCCTCACTACCTGGGCAGGGAACATTGATATGTGCCCACCCGGCCTTCAGCCTACCACCCCCCTTGAGCCATCATGGTTTCCATGGGGGGTGCCTTCATGGTATGGGATGACCCACTCAGGTTTGACTGAGGCGTAAGTGATGCCAACCTAGGCGGGGGCGCAATGGCGCCCCACAGGCCTGTCATGGCAGAGATAAGAATGACAGCTATCCAGTGGGTGGCACACTCAGTGCTATGTCCCACTACTAGCCAGTGCCATCCCCGCCCCAGGTATGTGGTGTATCTGTTAATGGGGCGCACAAAGGTATGGCACCTAAATCCATCGCATACGCACACCTAGCCCAATGTGGGCATGGCAGCCACGTGCACCTTCCCCCTGCAGTACTGTGGGACGGTGCCCTTATTCCTAAGGTTGAGGCAGAGAGAGTTGGTGAGGACTAGGAGGAAAAAGCTAAAAGTTTTTGGGTCATTTCCCCTCAGAAGACCATGTCCAACAGGAAGGAACTACGGAGTCAGCCAGTTGATCCTATGGCTGTGCCTACACAAAGAAAGAGGAGAGACACTGACCCTAAACATCAGCGCAAATGCACACACTAGAGATATAGGCACCACAGGGGCTGAGGATCACCCAGAGGCAGAAGGAGACAACACACTTGGAGGCCCTCCACCTGAGCGGGACCCACCATCCAGTCTGCTGAAAGACCATATCCTGCCGTTTAGTCTTGGCAGAGTACAGCATTAGTTCTGCTAAACAAGGGCAAAGCACGTTCTTGGGCATCTGTGTCAATTTATTGGACTTGTAACCAGCTAACTGGCCACACTCCTTGGTAGGGAATTGCCATATGCCCATATTTATTTTTGTATGCAAATGAGGGTATTGGGCGTCAGATGCATCAGTTCCAGAAGTATGAGGAGGGGAGAATTTTTGTAGCGGATGCATTTTCAGGCATCTATTGTTCTGCTGTTATGACATGATACCCGAGAAACACAACACAATTCTCAGGGTAGAAAATACCCACTGCCTTGTCCAAACCTGTCATATGAGACACTTGAAATCACTAGTGAGGCACACCATCAACATGTTCGTTTGTCAATGCCCATGTGGTTAAATATATTAAAATACATTGTGTGGATTAAAAAGACCCCATTTTGAGTCATTACATGGTATATCTGTGGTCTAAACAACAGAATTAAGAGCTGAGCAGTACTGCACTTCACTAGGCGTCACTCACTAGTGCTACTTCTTGCATTAGAAACTACCCTCTTGAGTACAAAATGTTCCCTTTTGAATCAGTTCAGCTACACCAGCTATATCTTGCTAGGCCTACCATGGACTGTAGCAGCATGGTCATATTGATCCATAGCTTGCTCCCCCTAACTTCTCCCTGCTGATGACAGATCCCTTCAGATGGTACCTCAGTGACTGGTGGACTGGTCTGGAAACAATGCAATATTCTTAGCATCTATGCTCCTCTACATATGGCCAAATGGGTCATAGGTGCTTCTTTCCTGCGGAGAGGGCCTGCAGCATCTGCTCAGAGTGGATAGGGAGACCTCAAGACAACTGTTGCTAGAGGATCCCACTCCAGACAACTCTGGAAAGCATCACAATGACTCATATATGAGACTGGGGAAAGGTTGAGGAAGCTACTGTGATGGCTGGCCACCAGAGACTATGAGTCCAGATTTTTATCTCATGTACGTCAAGCAGATAGCCAATTGCTAGACACAGCAGCTGGCATTTTCTCCTCTTTCACTTCCTTTCATCAGAAACTCTACAATCAACAAAAGCTGTCAGACAGCTAGGCGGACACCCCCTCATAACTGATATTCCTGTCCAAGACCTGAGCAGCCTATCAAGAGATGTACTCTATGAACCTCTCACAGAAGAGGCAATCGTGGGCACAATTGCGGATATGAAGTCAATAAAAATGCCTAGTCCTGATGGCTTTCCCCTTGAATACAACAAAAAGTGCAAGTCATTTCTCTAATCACACTTGTTGAAAGTGTACCAAGAATCTATATAACATGGGGCTTTCACTATGAAATGTGTTTAGCGACTATTGTTGTAATTCTGAAGAAAGGGTCAAAACAGGATGCCTGTGGATCCTATTGCCAATATCACTAACAAATATGAAACATAAAACTGTTGTGTACCCTCATCAATGTACAGAGTTCAAATCAAAGTCACATAAGCACATAGGCTCCAAGGTGCCAGCACCTTGATAATAATTGAAAAGGCATTTGACGCACTCAACTGGAACTTCATATTTCGCTTGTTGGCACGAATTGGGTTTTGCCCTCATTTTGTTTTTTATGTCAAAATTCTGTACGCACAACCAAGTGCACAGATCAAAGTGAGTCCTAATGGCCCCCATATTGGTGCAATACAGCACCAGGCAGGGTTGTCCTCTATCACCCCTTCTTTTTGCTTTGGTGCTGGCTACCCGGATCCAATGAGATGCACAAGTTTCATGGGTCCACTGGGAGAGAGAAACTCTGTATTAGTATTTTTGGGTACCTCCAATGAGACGGGGACCAGATTGACTAAGATATTGGACCTTTATGGGGAGGCTTATGGTCTGTGAAAGGCCAACCCTAGTGCCGGTGGGAGGCTGCAAAATCACTTCTTGTCAAACCAGACTGCATATCAAAGACCACAACTTTAAATACCAATAAAAGAAAACTAGGTGCACACAGTGGGCAAAAGTCTGGGTGGGTGACATTGCATTACCTCTTTAGCACATAATAGATGTAACCAATGAAAGAGTGATCATATTGAGCAATCTTCCTTTGGGTGGTTTCCTACATGAAAACAATTATAGTTAACAGCATGCCATTAATCCAAACCAGACATGACCAGAAAGTTTGCTCTAAAAGTGTTGGGTGGAGTTGGACAACTTTGAACAATAATTTTCTACTAAAATTGGGTAAACAGCCAAATAGAAAAATCCGTTCCATTTATAGAAATACTTAAATATTGTATGCATTTGCATATGTGCCTCAATATGGGTTAACACCTCTATGGAGATATGCATTAATAATATCAGTATGTCCTTGTGTATTGATAACGTACATATCAGTTTTCTGTATAAGGACATGTGCTCCTTTCTTTCAAGGCCGGACTGGCCGTACCAGGCGTTTGTCTGGTAGGCTGGAAGGGTGGGGGGCCAGTTTTGATAGTAAGAAGTGGTTTTGTAGCAGAGCAGCAGTTTTAAAAGCACTGCAAAGTTCCTTGTATATTCAGCAGTTTTTAGGCACCAATAAAAGTGTCAAGTTAACTCTGATGATTAATGTACCTCCTGGAAAGAGATGGGAGTTTTGTCTAGTGGCAAGTTTTGACTCATCACAGTGGGTGAATACGCCTGATACAGAGAACTTGTGTCATGCATATCAAAGAACAATATTTTATGTCCATTGCTCAGTGAGTTACGACTTTAGTCACAGAGATTCTTTTGTTGCTGTACAGTTCATAAATTACATTCGTAATCTAGCACAGTGAGCTATGAACTGCAATCAAATTGCTGCATGCAAGCTGCATGGTACAGGTTAGAAAGTTATGTTTTTTCCTCAGTCTTACATTATCCTGATTTTGTTAAAAAAAAGGCTTGTTTGGGTAGAAATAAATTCTTATTATTAAAGTCAACCCTAACCAATGTGTTATGCTCTGTATCCTGAGTTTGTGCTCCTCCAGACCAAGCACTCCTAAAAAGTCCCTACCAGTATGGATGGCATGTGAATCCTACACCTTGTAGTCCCATTTGCTTTATGGAACATTTTCTATACACCCATTTACACATCTATGATTCATTGTGTCTGTATGCATGTGTGAGGTAAAGTGCTCCGATACCCTACACTGGTATGAGAGGCATTGTAAAAACAAATAGAATGCATGTGAGAGAGTGGCTATAGTGAGATGAGAGGCATTGTTGGAGGGTGATAGTGAGGGAATCATTGAAGAACCCAAAGATTATTGTATGCTGGTGCACAGTAAGGTCAGCATTTATTATGCTTTAAAAGCTAATAAAATTGAATATATAATGACAAATATGTTGTAGAATGCACAGTTTTTCCCATATTTTCTTTTTGGGGGGAGAACCCCCAAACCCCCGTTTGTAGTGGTCAGGCTCTCTCACTGCACTCGCTATGCACCATACGGGGCTGGTATGACAATATTTGCCAAGGATGCTTGGGGTTCCCAGTCCGACCCTGCTTTCTATGAAAATATGTATACGTCTGAATATGTAAATATGATCATAGGAAATGTACCTGTAAGACTATAACAATATATTTAAATATTAAAAATGAATGAATAAATAAAAACTGCCTACATGCAATTCTGTACAACAAACAAGTACACGTTTGACCATACAAATATTATTACATGTAAGTACATATGGGTGTAGATTTTTTTTTTAGTGCTTGGAATACAGTGCAAACAATTATCTCTGCATTAGGCATGCCCACAATTTCATACAGTAATTATCAGATTCTTTGTCCCAGAGCCACAACTCATCCTAATACAAAAACCTTGTCAATTTAGAATTCTCAATATGCAAACTAATTAGCAAGGTGCTTATTTCCGCAGATTCCCCACTCCTAGGGTATGGAACAATAAAGTGACAGTGCCGAAACAATGTCGAAAAGATATAGCCAGGCAGATCGCACCCTGCTTAAAAAGGCATCAAACTGGCTGATAGCTGTGTAAAACATAATTAACATTCTTAGACCTAGGGGCCGATTCCGATCTCGGTCGGAGGCGCACCTAACACCATTCGGTCGGGAAAAAAGCCATGCGAATGCCTGTTTCCCGACCGATCCGCACATTATTCCGAACGAGCAAGTACGATGCGCACAACAGCATAGATTCCGACCCAGTCGTACTCACCCAATCCAGGTCCTGTTCCCTGACCGAGCCGGATCCGGAATCGTAGAATCGAGCCGCACGGAAGCAAAAATGCAGCCCCGTCCGGCCGGACAAGTACAATGCGCTTCCCGTACGTGCCGAACCCGTCGCTACGCACGGCACGTCAAAGCATCCGGGCGAGGCGCACATAAGCTCCGATTCGCGCCACAACACGATCCACGGCTACGAGACGAACACGCCAGCGACGAGGACGAGGCGAAGCAAAGAGAAAGACGAACGAGACGAACCAACCATGAATCCCTTCGTGCCGATCCTACCAATATTCTACCTCTATTACCGGAACAGGCACGGACACGTACGGCGCAGAAGGTAAGTCAGACACCAACAACAAAAACAAACTACACGTACCCGACACATCACACACAGAGGGATGCAGAAATACCTACACCAGGAACAGCAGCACCATAGGGGCGGGATGGCCCTCACCAATGCCACACATACACATAGGGCCCTGTATGCCTACCACTACTGCCACCCCTACCCATGGGGTGCTGGATGCCTGTCACTACTACCACCTCTACCCATGGGGGCTGGATGCCTGTCACTACTACCACCCTTACCCAGGGGTGCCAGATGCCTACCACTACTACCACCCTTACCCATGGGGTGCTGGATGCCTGTCACTACTACCACCCTTACCCAGGGGGTGCCAGATGCCTACCACTACTACCACCCTTACCCAGGGAGTGCCAGATGCCTACCACTACTACCACCCTTACCCAGGGGGTGCCAGATGCCTACCACTACTACCACCCTTACCCAGGGGGTACTAGATGCCAACCACTACTACCACCTCTACCCATGGGGGGCTGGATGCCTACCACTACTACCACCCTTACCCAGGGGGTGCCAGATGCCTACCACTACTACCACCTCTACCCATGGGGGCCTGTATGCCTACCACTACTGCCACCCCTACCCATGGGGTGCTGGATGCCTGTCACTACTACCACCCTTACCCAGGGGGTGCCAGATGCCTACCACTACTACCACCCTTACCCAGGGGTGCCAGATGCCTACCACTACTACCACCCTTACCCAGGGGTGCCAGATGCCTACCACTACTACCACCTCTACCCATGGGGGCCTGTATGCCTACCACTACTGCCACCCCTACCCATGGGGGGCTGGATGCCTGTCACTACTACCACCCTTACCCAGGGGGTGCCAGATGCCTACCACTACTACCACCCTTACCCAGGGGTGCCAGATGCCTACCACTACTACCACCCTTACCCAGGGGGTGCCAGATGCCTACCACTACTACCACCTCTACCCATGGGGGCTGGATGCCTGTCACTACTACCACCCTTACCCAGGGGGTGCCAGATGCCTGTCACTACTACCACCTCTACCCATGGGGTGCTGGATGCCTGTCACTACTACCACCCTTACCCAGGGGTGCCAGATGCCTACCACCAACACCACCCCCACTCATAGGATGGACAATGCATGACACAACCAGCACACCACAACCTAGGGAATGCAAGAAAAAGACATCCCCCCAACACCATGACAAGCGTGTGTAGACTGTGTCAAATGCCTACAACACTGAACATGACTTTGAACATACAATGTGACCCCCTATCACATGGGCCACACATATATGTGTGTGGCCCCCACAATGCAAGCAGGCCATGACCATTGTGGCAATGGGGTCCAAAACCCCATCATCACAGAGACCAAAATGTGAGTGTGGGGTCCATAGCTGAAGCACATTCAGAACATTGTGGCAATGGGGTCTAAACCCCCATCATCACAGTGACCAAAAGGTAAGTGTGGGGTCCATAGCTGAAGCACATTTTGAACATTGTGGCAATGGGGACTAAACCCCCATCATCACAGTGACCAAAAGGTAAGTGTGGGGTCCATAGCTGAAGCACATTTTGAACATTGTGGCAATGGGGCCTAAACCCCATCATCACAGTGACCAAAAGGTAAGTGTGGGTTCCATAGCTGAAGCACATTTTGAACATTGTGGCAATGGGGCCTAAACCCCCATCATCACAGTGACCAAAAGGTAAGTGTGGGTTCCATAGCTGAAGCACATTTTGAACATTGTGGCAATGGGGCCTAAACCCCCATCATCACAGTGACCAAAAGGTAAGTGTGGGTTCCATAGCTGAAGCACATTTTGAACATTGTGGCAATGGGGCCTAAACCCCCATCATCACAGTGACCAAAATGCAAGTGTTGACAAAGAAAAAGCTGCAACTGCCAAACTGCATGGATGATTCCTGGTCACAGAACATAAAACACATCAGTGGCAAAGTAGTGCATGTGTCCCATTGCAACATAGATTGGGGGAGGCAAATACTGCAGTGCAAATAAGACATACCTTTGGCCATGTGCAGACAAACAACACCCATGGGGGCTGACACTGTCAACATTCATCAATGACACAATGACAGAAGTGACCATCAGAATGCAGACCCACATATTTGCACCAATGGGCACACAAATGCAGATACCCTGTGGAGACTGTAGATGTGAGGTGAACAGATACCATACCATGGCAGCAATGGGACACACAAACCATGTTCATTGTGCTGACCGATGACCTAGGAGTCCCAGGGACAGCAGGGGAAACCCACCAAACAACATACAGCCAATGGCACACCAAAGATATGCCAATGCAGTGGTGCAGATGCACAAACACAAACAGGCAGACCCACACTGCACATCAAACACAACAGGTGAGGGGGTGGTGCCAGTGTCCCCAGGCAACCACACAACACATGAGGAGGCCTGAATACCAATTACACAGATGTGCATACAGTGCCACACAAAGGTAACTCATGGATCCAAATCCCCTATGTGGGCAATCAGGCATTGTCAGATGAGAGGGAGCACAGATCACACATGTCACACAAGCATGTAGGAACAGCAACTGACACAGCAAGACACAGACACACCACAGCACTACCCCAGGGCCCCCACAATGTGGTGACCCTGGGCTGCATTACAATCCCACTGTGATGACAAAGCCAAATGTCGTTCACACTGTGAACCACAGTCATGTGTCCTGAGCAACAAACTACCATCACACCTACACAAGCACAAATCAATCAGCACAGCCAGTAAGCCAAGGCCAACATGGAGGCAGGGGTCTAGCCGGGCAAGAACTCTCATCTGCACACACTCAACACCACACACCTCGACCTCCAACAATGTGCAGCAGTGAAGCACACATGCACTGGTGACATTGCACATGCACCCATGACAATCCCAGGCTGGTGGGTGGGAACCAAGGTGCAGAAACACATCACACATGGCCACTCAACAAGACTCCTGAATGTCTGACACACTGCACACTACGCTGTACATGGACATGACGGCAATACCACACCAACCAATGGGATCCCAGCCACAGTCACACACCAATGAAGAAGCCAAGGACACCCACAAAGAACACACATAGACAACTACCAACATTGCAGCCCGGACCCTGAGGAGTGCCAGCAGTCACACACACAACGTGTCACAATCACTGAAAGATAACACAAACTGGAAATCACATGACAGGTGTAAACAACAAGTGCCAAGGGGAATCCTGACTGTGACCCATCTGCGTCTGCACACAAACTCAGCCCTGACAGCAAACACACCTATGGGTGACACCCTGATGACCAGTAATGTGCCATGCACCCACATCACAGAGAATCCAGGGAGAAGACTTGGGGGGAACATAGGTCAACTCAGCAAGCATCACAAACAGGTACAACACTAGGGATCCCAGCATGCACAGCAAAACGGAAGTGAACACACAGACATGCTCATATAACACACACCTTGGGCGCAGGCAATGTCACAGGAGTACACACTGCCATGAGGGGACTCCACTCCTGTGTGAGGAAAGCTGTGCCATATGTTGCCTCAGTAGGGCTCCAGCATGTCAGCTGAGCACTTGGTCACACAGTCAACAATTAGCACCAAATGAATGCTCCCGTCACATCAGCCTGGTCATGGGAGTGCCAACGAAATCATCAGCACAGATCCAACACACTTGTATAGCAATGTTGCACTGACAACACAGATGAGTCCTTCCCCATTGATGCCCAAACCTGCATGTCCAGTGGAGATGGCCACACGGTCAGGGAAGTAGACGAATTGAACAATGGCAGGCACAACAGATGTGCAGGGGTGGAAGCCACAGATGTGAAATTGCTAATGTAAGTTGGAAATCCCATTGCCAAATATTGAACACATGACACCCTCAGATGCTGCTAAGGATGACATGGATACACCACAGGATAGGACACATTCCCCCTGGACCACATGTGTTCCTGCACAGTAACACTTCATTATCATGAGACCAAATATCACCATCACTGCAGCAAGGGCATGGTTAGCATCTTCAACAACATGTACATCAGAAGCAAAAGCACTAGAGAACAGAAAGGTGCTTTATTCAGCATATGTGGGTCTAACAGTTGATGTCCAGCAAAAAATAAACAAAGGCCAATGGCCAGTCCAACTTGAAAGTCAAAACAGGGTGACAGTGGCAGATGTCACCCTACGCATGCCTGCACTGATGAAAGCCAGGGACAATCCCCTCGGAGGGGCATACGGGGGGCAGGCCAGGCACCGCAGGGACAGGATCATGGCTCACCAGAAGGAGGCAGGGAAGGGGTGGTGGGTGCTGGAGAGCCACTGACAACTGCAGTGGAGGTGTCTGACATGGTGTGTGCCGGCACAACTGGGGGGCATGACTCTGATGGTGTGGGTGCCGGCAAGACTGCAGGGGACCGTGCAGATGGAGTGGACAGGTTCCCCACTGCAGTGCCCAAGTCAGACAGGGTGGTAGTGGACTCCACTGCAGTGCCTACCTCCAGGGGAGGAGAATGGGGATCAGGTAAGGTGGGCAGGACAGAGGGGGAGGACACCGTCTCCACACCAGTGGCACAGACAAGCGCAGCGGGGGGTGGGGCCGGAAGAGCAAGTGGCAGGGGGAGAAGGCCTGATCCTTCTGGGGATGGTGTATCTGTGGGTGGGGGAACCTGGTGCAGGGTGTGGTGGGGGCACCTGTGGAGTGGGGGCCTGAGGGATGGAGGAAGGAGACTTGGTGCCTGAGCTGCAGGGCGGCGGCGGGGTCTTGCTCTTACGGGTCCGGGGGGACTTGCGGATGGGGGCGTCAGTCGGTCTGCGCCTGGGGGAGGGTGTCCGGGGGCGAGGGGCACTCCGCTCCGTGTGGGTGGGCTTCCTCTTCCCCCTGAATGCTGTATCAGCTGGATCGGAGGGGCAGAGGCCAAGGTCACTGAGGAAGAGCCGCTGGGTCTTTGGGGTTGCAGGTGAGGCAACGGAGGGGGCTTTGGAGGGAGAGGCAACTGTGGACTGCGCAGTGCTCGTGGATGCGTGTGTGTGTGACTGGGCCCCATCCCCTGTGAGTGTGGTTTCAGTCCCCTGACTGTGCGTGTGTGTGCGTCTTGTCTGTGGCGTGTGTGTGCTGCTCGTGTCTGTGCTGGTGTGTGCCTGTGCCGGTGTGTGTGTGCTTGGGACAGGTAAGGTGCTGGGGAGTGTGGATGGGGCAGAGACAGGAGGGGTGAGGGACTGTTGGAGGAGGGACACTGCTGCCGTCAGGGAGGAGTCCATGGACCTATTGCCCCTCTGTAGGGCAGACATGCCCGATGAGATGCCCTCCATGAACGACACCAGCTCAGTCAACAGAGTGGTGTGTGCATGGAGGACACTCAGCATCGCTGTCTGCCCTACATGGAGCTGCAGAAGGAGGTACACAGACTCCTCACTCAGGGCAGCAGGGGACACAGGGGCAGGGGGTGCGGTGCCTGGCCCGAAGGAGACACGCTCCCGTACATGGGAGCCTCCACGGACCTCGGGAATGGGAGCCGATGGGAGGGCGGTGGTGGTGGTGGTGGCGGGGACAGCAACACTAGCTGGGGTGTGGTGGCTGCTGACACCCGCCTCCATAAGGGAGTCATCCTCCGAGCTGCTGTGGTCCTCAGCTGAGGTGGGTGGTGCTGAGGACTCCTCGGTGTTGCTCCCCTCACCCTCCGTGCCACTGGGTCCCTCCGACCACTCCTCGGCTGTCGACCCAGTCTGGCTCTGCGGCTCCTCCTGGTCCGTGGAGCTGTCCCCTCCTGTGTCCGTGGATGTATCTGCAAACAATAGGGAGACAGACAGACATCAGTCACCTGCACCGAACGCACACACCACAGTAAGTACAGCACAATACAGAGCAAGCCCTGGCATCCTAAGTTGAACATTGCTAAAATTGCCCAAACAGAATAGGATAAGCCAATTGTCAGTCTGATCGTCAACCATGGCACTCACATCACACCTGGCCTTGCACCCATCTGTCTGGCGTCCGTTGGCTGGCAATACCCCAGTGTGGACACATGCACCACCTACACAGTAGTTGGACGGTGCAGAGAACACGGTGAAGCATGTGAACATGCACACATCACAACTCTTGCCACTGAGTCAGTACAGGTGCCCGGATGAAAGTGATGCCCAGAGTCAGATATATGAAATGCATGTGATGCATACCAGCGACAGACACCACGATGCACCCATGTGCAGATAGCCATTGCCACTATGGTGTGCACGTAGCACATGTCACTCCCCTGCAGGATCACTCATAGGAAGTCACATGCCATGGCACAGGCATGCCTGCTAAGTCATACATCACTGTCTCCAGTCACATGGGCAGGGCAGCCACACAACAACAGTCTGCACTGTGTCACAATAGTAGGTCATGGGGAATGCAAGTCCTGGAGCTGAACAAGTGCACATGTACATCCCCCACACACCACATCATCTGAACCCTTATTTGTCCAGGTCATACTGATTGGACATATGGGTGACCTGTAACACAAGCCTCTGAACCTGAGCACCTCACAATCTGCTGTGAATGGGAAACAGCTGCATGGACCTCACATTCGCATACCCCAGTCTGCACGGTCAGGTGTTCAAACACCTATGTGTCACACAAGTATCGTCTCCTATGGCCACATCTCCGGTGGCATGCTGAGCCCCAACCGATAAACACCCCAGCAGTCCTGACATCGAAGCCACAGCACACTGACACAGAGGCTGACACCTGAGGGGACATATCACTGAGCACAACGTGTCAGCTGATACACGGGAGTGGGAGTACAGAGTGCATTGCATGGCCTGGAGTAGGCATGACTGTCCTGCCCCACATGAATGAGGGATGAACCCTGGACAGTAGGCAGCTGGCTGAGTATGTGTGACACACGTAATATACACACTCCTGGGGCCCAAACATTGTTCCCACCCGCAGCTTGGGTGTGTGCCAGTTACCCCAGGCACATGTGGTGGATCAGCTCAGCAATTGGACCACAGATCAAAGTAACACGCAGATTACATGTCAGAACACAGGCATTGTGTAAGCAATGGACCCACCCATGATGCCCACCACAGTTAGGGGAACAGATGCTGTCCCCCACCTTGAGTCAAGCAAACTGCAAGGACACAGTACCCAAGTGACACAATTCCCTGACTGCAAGGGCCACACCTGGGTATCAGATGAGGAGTGGGCAGTGCACAATCGAGGGACATGGGTCCTGGACCACATGACTGATGTGCTGTGGAAGTTTAACCAGGCCAGAGGAGGGCACATAGCATGGCAGACAGAGTACACAATGCAGTCATGGACTCACCCCCTCCGTGCTGCTCCCTGGCCTTCAGCTGCCCATCCAGATCAGGGAAGACCACCGCCAGGATCCTGAGCATGTGGGGGTCAGGGTCCGGTGTCCGCCCCTCCTGCGAGGAGGCGACAGCTTCAGCTGGACCCGTGCGATCCTCCGGGTCCAGCCCCGAAGGTCCTGCCACCTCTTCTGGCAGTTGCGGATCCGGCGCTTGTAGTCCCCCACGGATCTCACTGCCCGGATGATGGTCAGCCATATCTTCTGCTTCTGGTGGGCATCAAGCTGTGAGGATGACAAAGTGAGAATGCTATTACTACACATGCAACATATCCGTGCATTACACAGTTGTGTATACATGTCTCAATCACAGGGGCACATGATGTACACAGGCTGTGCAACGATGGCCATGGACAGTATGCCAGCAGTAACTACATAGTATCATTGCCTGGGAGGTAAAACCTTGTTTAAATGCACTGTCACTGCACTATACCTGTCCAGTGCATGTGACTACACACTATGGGGGGTGACAACTACTCAGTGAGCCTGCTAGCCAGTGGCGTGCAGACTGTTAGCCTTGCTAGTCAGACAACATGCACATTTAGGAAGGCAGTGGACAGAACACTCACCTGCTCCCCTGCTTTCCCATACAGCTTGCTGTACTGTGGAAGGAGGCTGTCCAGCAGGGCCTGGTTCTCCTCAGTGCTGAAGGCTGGGGCTCTCTCCACAGTACGTGCCATTGCAGGGTCCAGAGGGTGCAGATACAGCAGCAGTGGTGGTGGCAGATGTCGTCCTGGAGCATGTAGTGCAGGCAAGTGAGCTCTCAGGGGAACAGCCAGCATTATATGTGTGCTGCAGAGGCAGTTACTGACCCATGTGTCCAAAGTGATAGGTCCAAGTCGTTAGCATCTTCTGAATCTGGCCAATCCATGGAATTGCACCACTTACACACGCCCACAGCATCCTTCAAAAGTTCAACTTCATGACACCCATGAATTTGCAACATTGTTGTGGGTGACCAACTGAATTTCCAGCATAAGACTCGTTCAAAATTTGAAAACGCGTCCGTTGCCAGGCCAGGCCATAGCCAATGGGTGCACACCGATCGGTCCATTGCTGTTCAACGCGTACCTAGGATACAACGTGTACCTGCACACATTGAATGCAATGGACCGGCCGGGCACACCGATCGGTCCATTGCTGTTCAACCCGTACCCGGGATGCAACGTGTACCCGCACACATTGAATGCAATGGGCCGGCCGGGCCCACCGATCGGTCCATTGCTGTTCAACGTGTACCCGGGATGCAACGCGTACCCCCACACATTGAATGCAATGGGCCAGCCGGGCACACCGATCGGTCCATTGCTGTTCAACGCGTACCTAGGATACAACGCTGCACCCGCACACATTGAATGCAATGGGCCGGCCGGGCACACCGATCGGTCCATTGCTGTTCAACGCGTACCCGGGATGCAACGCTGTACCCGCACACATTGAATGCAATGGGCCGGCCGGGCACACCCATCGGTCCATTGCTGTTCAACGCGTACTCGGGATACAACGCGTACTCCGCACACATTGAATGCAATGGGCCGGCCGGGCACACCGATCGGTCCATTGCTGTTCAACGCGTACCTAGGGATACAACGCGTACCCGCACACATTGAATGGAATGGGCCGGCCGGGCACACCGATTGGTCCATTGCTGTTCAACGCGTACCCGGGATGCAACGCGTACCCGCACACATTGAATGCAATGGGCCGGCCGGGCACACCGATCGGTCCATTGCTGTTCAACGCTGCACCTGGGATGCAACGCGTACCCGCACACATTGAATGCAATGGGCCGGCCGGGCACACCGATCGGTCCATTGCTGTTCAACGCGAACCCGGGATGCAACGCGTACCCGCACACATTGAATGCAATGTCCAATGTGTGCGCACCGATCGGTCCATTGCTGTCCAACGCGTATTGCGAATACAACGCGTACCAGTACACATTGAATGCAATGGCCAATGTGTGCGCACCGATCGGTCCATTGCTGTCCAACGCGTCCCTGTACATGTCACTGGCATATGTCACCATGCCTGTCACAGGTGAACATATGCCAGCCACATATACTTCCCAGGGAGTGAGGGGCACACCTACAACACCACAGCCTGTCCACACTGTATCCTAAGGCATTAAAGGCTGCATTACCTATTCCGTGTATGGGGGTGAACATGTTGTTCTGTGGGTGTCACTTGGGGCAGCCACCCCCAGGCTGTGCACGTGTTCATGGGGACAGTATCCTTGGTGTTTCGTGTACATGACCACTGTGATGTGCAACTGTTCATATCGGAGCATGTGGCATGGTCACATTTCACGGTGGTGTATGTGTATGTCATGTCACATGCCCCCTGAGTCCCATGTGGGACGGTATGTTTAACCCAGGGTGACCCATTGGCACAATAGTGATGGTCCTCCACAGTCTGTGTGCATGTTGTGTTTACAATGTCTCTGATTTCATGTGCACAATGGGAGACAGTCTCCACACCCACGTTGTTTGTGCATGGACTTTGATGTTGTGCGTGTGTGTGTCACAGACGTCCATGTCTGTCCTGCCGAGGCAACAGGGACCACTACCTGTGGGGATCATGGTTGTTTTGCTGTGGTGTATACATGATACGCCATGTCATGCCAGTGTCCATGTGGCAATACAGGGTCCCTGGGAATCTACCTGTTGTTGAGCTGTGATGCCTGGGGCACATCTGTCCTCACATGTCACTGTGGGGTGTGTTTGTAACGTGGCAGCAGGAGATGGGAAATGTGACACGTCCTCATGATACCCAATGGCACAACCTGGGACTTATTGATGCCACTTGTTGAACTGTGATGTTGGATGTTGGCCATGTATGTGCCATACATGTCCTTACGGAACTGCACACATCATGTACTTGTGCCTCATAATGATGTATCGTGTGATATTGAGTGTGTACAATGCCACATATTTGGGGTGAGTGACAATCTTTCTTTCTTCACCTATGCACTGCAGGGCACCAGCTGTCCATAGACCATTTCCTGACCTGGCAACGATGGTGGAACGTGACAGCATCCGACGGTACCGCTTCACCAGGCAGCTGATTGATGATTTGGCAGTGCGCTTGGCACCACACCTGCAACCTGGCCGGCCGTACCCTACAGCGCTGACCCCCAAGGTGAAGGTGATGGCAGCCCTACACTTCTTTGCCACCGGTACCTTTCAACACACTCTGGCGACTGCTGGTGGGATGTCACAGACCATGTTCAGCCGTGTGCTCCGCGATGCATTGGAGGCTTTGTTGATATACCTGAACCAGTACATCTATTTCCCTAGACTCCAGCAACTCACTGACGTGAAGAGTGACTTCTATGCCCTGGGGAGGATGCCGCATGTCATTGGCTCCATTGATGGGACACATGTGGCTTTGGTACCACCACAGGCCCAGGAGCAGGCATACAGGAACCGCAAGCACTACCACACGGTCAATGAACTGGTGGTCTGTCTTGCAGATATGACCATCACACACGTGTGTGCCCGTTTCCCCGGTTCTGCACACGATGCCTACGTGATGAGGAGTAGGCGCATCCCGAGGATGATGTCACAGATGCGGAACCAGCGTGCCTGGCTTGTTGGTGTGTACTGACTTTGTACCATTGTGTGTGTTCTGCAATGTAGTGTTCCACCCTCTTTTCCAACTCAGCTAATGTGCAATTGTCTGTATGTAGGTGACTCCGGATATCCCAACATGCCATGGTTGCTGACGCCCCTCAGGAACCCTGTGACACCAGCCCAGATGCGCTACAATGAGGCACATGGTCGGACGAGGAGAGTGATTGAGCGGACATTTGGTCTCCTGAAGAGCCGCTTCCGCTGCCTGGACAAGACAGGAGGGTCCCTCCCATATGCCCCGGCAAAGGTGTGCAAGATTGTCATCGTCTGCTGCATGCTACACAACCTGGCAGTGCGGAAGGAGTTGCCTCTCATCCTGGATGACGATGACCAACGTCCGCCACCTGTGGAGGATCCTGGCCTGGACCACGATGCCAGTGATGATGATGATGATGATGGTGATGTCCGCACACAGCTCATCACCAACTTCTTCAGCTGAATGTAAGTATCCAGAGATGTCATGTAACTGATGTGAGTTTGCATGATATGTGTTGGTGGTGCTCTGGTGCTGTTTGAGTGTGTCCATGTGCTACATGACTGTATGCGTGTAGCGATGTGTCCTTACAGGTAGTCTGTACTCCCCAACAGTGTTGACATGCTAACTTGGTTCTGGGTGGGTATCTTGTGACATGTATTGGGCATGAGTATTGCAGTTCTGTCCTGTTCTTCAGTGCTTTTGACTGTGTGTCATTTCTGTCCTTCACAGGGTACTTTCAGAGTCGTTTGGTCAACTGTGATCCCCGACACCGTGATTCGACTTCCAGGGTGGTAGCTGTCGTGTCCCTACAGGTGATGTGCACCACACCCATGGACTTCCTTCCTTCTACACTTGTTGACTGTGTGCCCGCTGCCAGGTGGGATTACCTTGCATCTGTGGTGGTTACAACATGTTGCAAATGTGTAATAAACCTGTGCTTCACTTTGTGATGTGCGTTGTCTGTGCTCACACATCTGACTGACATTTGCTTACTGCACCAGTGGGCTAGTTGACACAGACTGTGAATAGGTGTTGGGTCTGTGCAATGCAACGTATTTCCTGGCAACATCAGTGTAGGCGATGAGTCAGATGGCCATGGTGTGTATGTGTTGTGTAGCCCTGGTGGTGTGCCTCCCTCATATGTGTGCCGTCGCCATGACTCACATGCCGGTGTTGTACTTGCTGTAGCAGTTAGCATGCACAGTGTCATTTCCCAGATCATCATCGCCACTTCAGAGACAACGTAGGAATCATAACAGAGGCAAGTATGGTGTATTAGTGAGTTTATTGACATACATGTGTGAGTATAGTGCACAGGATGGTGGGTGCTGTACATTGTGATTGTAATCCAAAGTTCCTAGATGATTTGGAAGTCCTGGTAGCAGAAATGTCCAGAGTAGAGTCCACAGTCATCTGAGACATTGGTCCAACTTGAGCTCCCCATGTCATGTGGGAGAGTTGTGTTGCAGTCAACAGGGTGAACAGTTTGCGCACAAAGGTGATTATCCAGAACAGGTTTTGGCTTCCTGGGGGTTGCACATGGCCATCGGCCTCTCACTTGCCCCCTCCTCGGACGACCCCTCTTCTTTGGGGGGACCCTCAAGTGCAGGCTGCTGCGGTGCAGGGGACTCTCCGCCAGAGTCATCCTCCCTCCCTGTGGCAGTTGCAGTTGTTTCAGCAGCAGATGTTGTGGGCACACAGGGAGGTGTTGACTAGTTGCTGCTCATCTGGCGGAGGCATTGTAATATGTCCCTATGCACCACCGTCATCTCTTGCAGTGTGTCCCACTTGGACTCCACGCGGGACATGTGTGAGTTCAAGCGGGCATGATGGGCAGCCTGCTGCTGTTTAATGTCCCTGAGGAGCCCCACTACCTGGCTGAGCTCTCCGGTGCTGGACTGGTACGCATCGGCTGTGCGTGCCAGTTGTGGATCATCATGCAGTCCAGACCCCTCTGCAAGCAGCGACCTTTGTCTCCCACCCCTCCCACCACCCCTGGCGACACGTGCAGTACCTGAGGTGGCACGCACAGGTGACCCTGGGCCCCCTTGGGGGTTGTTGGTGGTGTTGGTGTCCATGGCCCCACGTTGGTCCAGGGTCCCTGTGCTGGTGGTGGTGGTGCTCCTTGGTCTTTCCATGTCGGCAGGGGTGGTATGTGTGTTGACAGTCGTTGGAGGGGTGGGTGCAGGGGGTGCAGCTGGTGGTCCTGCTGGTGCTGCATGATGACTTGCTCCGGAGGTGCCAGGTTGGTCTTCTTCATCCGAGGAGGGCAGAGGCTGTTCCACACCAGTGAGCTCCGTATCCTCTTGAGCCTGGGTCAGGGACTCCTCAGCGTCTGCTGCTGTGTCCCCATCATCACCTGTTTTTGGGAGACACACACAATGTATGTTATGTTTCTGCAGGCATGAATGTTTGACACACCTGACAGTTGTGACTGTGCCTCTGGATGCGGGCCTGTACATTGCATTGTCCTAAGTTGTCACAGTCAGGGGTTGATATTGGTGTAGCACATTGTCCTGCATTATTTGGGCATTTCTATGTGAATGTTGGGGTGTGTACATGGTCTGCATTGGTTGTATTTGGTTGACATCCGGCCCTCCTTCCCACCCAGCCAGATATCCCACCATGGAACGTGCTTCCATTGCAGGGAGTGCAATTTGTCTTTCAGGATGTCAGTCAGTGGTGTCCTGCTGTTGGTTGGTGCACAGTTGCCAGCAGGGCCTTGTGCTCCCCACAGCAGTAGCCAGTGTCAGCCATCTTGTCAGTTGTTTTCCACTCCCTGTGATGTGGGCATGGTTCAGGGTGGTGTTGATGGGCCAATTGTGAGGCTGACCAATATCTGTGACTACCACTCCCATCATGCTATTGCCTCCACCACCCTTCCCAGCATGCCCATACTTACTTGCTTTTGGGTGGACTTCACTGTGTGTGAGTGTGAGAGCAATGGCAAGATGGCTGACAGTGGTGTCCTGATGTTGCTTGGTGCCCAGTTCCCAGCAGGGCCATGTGCTCCCCACAGCAGTAGCCAGTGTCAGCCATCTTGTCAGTTGTTTTCCACTCCCTGTGATGTGGGCATGGTTCAGGGTGGTGTTGATGGGCCAATTGTGAGGCTGACCAATATCTGTGACTACCACTCACATCATGCTATTGCCTCCACCCCCCTTCCCAGCATGCCCATACTTACTTGCTTTTGGGTGGACTTCACTGTGTGTGAGTGTGAGAGCAATGGCAAGATGGCTGACAGTGGTGTCCTGCTGTTGCTTGGTGCCCAGTTCCCAGCAGGGCCATGTGCTCCCCACAGCAGTAGCCAGTGTCAGCCATCTTGTCAGTTGTTTTCCACTCCCTGTGATGTGCGCATGGTTCAGGGTGGTGTTGATGTGACTGTTGTGGGGGTGACCAATATCTGTGACTACCACTCCCATCATGCTACTGCCTCCACCCCCCTTCCCAGCATGCCCATACTTCCTTCCTTTTTAGTGTACTTCACTGTGTGTGGGTGTGACAGCAATGGCAAGATGGCTGACAGTGGTGTCCTGCTGTTGCTTGGTGCCCAGTTCCCAGCAGGGCCATGTGCTCCCCACAGCAGTAGCCAGTGTCTGCCATCTTGTCAGTTGTTTTCCACTCCCTGTGATGTGCGCATGGTTCAGGGTGGTGTTGATGTGACTGTTGTGGGGGTGACCAATATCTGTGACTACCACTCCCATCATGCTACTGCCTCCACCCCCCTTCCCGATACAAAAGGGGATGATGGACGGAACGTTTGAGCCAATCAAACACTCACCCCCAGTCAACTGATCTGGGTTTAATCCATCATCATTCTTTAGCTCACTCCACCACCCCAGTTCAGACATGGCCATATGCAAATCAGTCTGACCCTGTGCCTCATGGGAACAGTCCAGCCCGAACTGCCAAGCCATGTCTTCCCTGGACCGGAAACAAGCATCCTAGGACCGGTTTCTGGCATTCCAGCCGTCATCAGCCAGGCTTGCTTGAATCCAGTGGCAAAGTGAGCAAGGGACCCACGTCTGGGCATACCCCCGCCAACTTAGGGCGAACAAAGCGATACAAAAGGGGATGATGGACGGAACGTTTGAGCCAATCAAACACTCACCCCCAGTCAACTGATCTGGGTTTAATTCATCATCATCAACAGTGGTGTCCTGCTGTTGGTTGGTGCACAGTTGCCAGCAGGGCCTTGTGCTCCCCACAGCAGTAGCCAGTGTCAGCCATCTTGTCAGTTGTTTTCCACTCCCTGTGATGTGAGCATGGTTCATGGTGGTGTTGATGTGCGCATTGTGAGGGTGGGCAATATCTGTGACTACGACTCCCATGATGCTATTGGCTACACTGACTTGCCCAGCATACACAAGATTCCTTCCTTTGAGTGGGCTTCACTGTGAGGTGGTGTTGTAGTGGTGGCTACATGTCTAGATGTGTTTGTTAGTTATATTTGTGCCACTGCCTAGCTGTAGTTGTAGTTGTGTTTGTACATGTGATGACACAGTTACATATCACTATGAGATGGCATGTGTTGTGTTTATCTGACTGACATACACATTTTGGGATGATTCTGTTCTGGTTGGTGTGTATTTGCTTAGGGTGCATGGTTTGACTCTCCCCTTGACAGTGATGTGTGTGTATTGTCGCACAATATTGTGTACATTTGTTGTGTACTCACCAGGCTCTGGGATGTTTTCTAGTCCATAGACGCTCACTGATGGTAGGATGGCCCGCACCTTCTCCTCCCAGGGCCTGAGGTATAGTGGTTTGGCAGGAGGGCCACTGCCGGTGTGTTGGCTCAAGAGGTAGACCTTCTTCAACAGCTCCTTGACCCTCCTGCGCACGTCATACCACCTGTTCTGGATGTCTTCCTTTGTGCGCAAACATGGTGATTGTGCGTTCACCCTGTCAACGATCCTCGCTCACATCTTGGTTTTCTGCGACATGGGGGTCTGTTGGACCAGTGTACCAAACAGCTGTGGCTCTACCCTGAGGATCTCATCTACCAGGACTTCCAATTCACTATCTAGGAACTTTGGATTCTTCTTGGGGGGCATGGTGATGGGTGGTGGTGGTGAGTGATGTGTGTGTTGGTGTGCAAGTGAGGGTGTGTGAGTGTGTGTTTTGCTGGGTGTATGTGAGGGTGCTATTTGTTGAGGTGCTGATGGTGTGTGGCTTGTGTGATGGATGAGCTGTGGGTGTGTGGTTGCTGTCTGTTGAGTGCTGGCAGGTAATTTGAATTTGCAAAGGATCATGGTAGGGATTTGTGTCCTTTATATGGGTGGAGTTGTGGGTGTGTCTTTGTTCCCTGTTCCCCCCCCAGTATTTATTGGCTTTGTGATTGCTTGTTTGGCCTTTTTTTGTGTTTTTTTTCCCTTGGTTCTTTTTGTGCATGTAGGAGACGTTCTTCTGACTGAGTCGAACCCTCCAGTTGTCTCGTGCGTGCCTCTCCGATTCGTTCACGCTGTGTTTGTGCTGTTTTCTGTGCTGCGTTCGCGTCGGTCGCGGGGTTTTGGGTTGCTTCGGCTCGCAGTTTTGAATGTGTGTCGGTCGTGCGGCTTGGGCTCCGTGCGACTCGGTCGTGTTTTCCACGCGTTGCATCGTACTTGGCGGGTCGGAGTTCGCGGGTACGTTTCGTTCGGGATTCTCCCTGGTGCGTGTCGGTCGGTTCGATTCGCGTGGTTTTCCGCGCGGCTCGGTCGTTCGGCTTGTGTTCTGTACGAGTCGGTCGGATTTAGCACCCTTTTCATCGTACTTTGTGGGTCGGGCTGCACCGGTACGTGTCGGTCGGTATTTATTCCGGCTCCGAGTCGGTCGGTATTTTTTCCGGCCCGAAATGGAATCGGCCCCCTAGTGTCCTGACTTATCATATTCACATATTATCGACTTTTCTGACTCAATATTTAAATACACCACAGTAAATGAGATAAGTTAAACAATAAAGTGACAGTACAACCAATTTCAGCATCTGACTAACCATTACTAAAGTGACCTGAGCCAGGCGGAACTAGTAGCGCCACCCGGTTGCAGAGTATATAACCGGAATAAAATGACAGTGCAAAACATGATACATTTTAAGCAGTCCAGGGGCCCTCGAATAGAAACAATACACAAAGAGCCGACATTCCCCAGTTAGATAATACGTGCGAATGGCAGCATCAAGTAATCCAGCTACCAGCCGGCACGTAAAGTGCAAATGCAATAAACATACATATCAAAAATATCAGTAAATCTTTACAAGGAATATATGTCAGTTTTCAATCACCCCGTCTTCTGCATCTTCCCCAGAAAACAGCCCAAATTATCATGTGAGTGTGATATTCTTCATTTACAAGAAGAGCCCGTTCAAACCTCCAAGACGTCGCCTTAGATTTGAGCCCTTCTCCCTTGATTTTTACCACTAAGGGATTATGATCTGATAAAATACGAGGGTATCTTTCTATTACACAGTCTTGGATTAGGGGATACGGTAAAAAAACATAATCCAACCGGGCATGTGATTGATGTGGTGCAGAAAAGAAGGTATACTCCTGTTCTAAAGGCCTTTGAGCATTCCATAAGTCAACCAAACCATGATCTCGACAGAGACCCTTTAAGGCCTGTAAAACCTTGGGTTTCCTCCCGGTTTAAACCCAGTCCTCCTAACAAGATCGCTGGCAGGTTAATATTAAAATCCCCTCATAAAATAACAGGCAGGGGTCACAGTGCTAATTCACTAGATAACCACTCAAATAAGCCGGGATCATCCACAATGCATCCATTTATTGAACATAAAGTGCATTTTCCCCCAATGCATGTCTGGCATTCAGAAATAACCCATCTACCGAGTTTGTCGGCCCGTGTCTGAGTAAACAGCAGACTACCATTGTGTTGAAAAATTGCCACACCACACGTCTGGTCACTTTGTGTAGTCCCCCCAACCAACCTGTAGCCCAGGGAATTTAGCAGATGTCACTGTGCCCCTTCAATATGGGTCTCTTGCATACAAATGATGTCTGCCCCTAACAATTGCAGTCCTAATGCTTCTCTCTGTCTCTTCTTAAAATCATTGAGCCCACAAATATTGATAGTAGCTATATGCAATTTAACCATTCCAAGTCTGCAAGAGGACCCAGGAGCCTAGACAACCAACAAAAACCATCCTATATTGCAGCATAAAAATCCCAATGAGCCAGATTTTCCATTGCGTTAAAAATCTTCTCAGCCCACCAGCATATGAAACCCTCCCTTCCCACCCTTCTGGATCCCTCCCCCACCCCTCAGAGCCCCCTACCCACCACCAAAAAAGGAGCAAAAGGATATCTTCAGGTGCCTGAGTGAGGGTACCTGAAGATATCCTGCTTCTGCTTCCGCTAATACTCCCGACATGACCCATGTCCTTCCTCTGAGTATCCAGCGTTAGCTCTAGTGACATACCGCCCCCCCACTGGCTAAGGTGCCTAATCCGTCCATCTTTATATTCGCCATGGTGGGAGCCCGATCATCACTCATTCAACCCCCGACTTCCCCTTTTTTTTCATTTGGTGTTGACACCCAGCCCACCAGAAATATCATTTAAGTACACCTGAGCCTGAATCTAAGATGTAAAACAACGGGTCTGCCCCTTAAAAGCAATCTTTAAACAGGCGGGATTCTGTAAATAAACCTCAGCCCCCAATTTCTGAAATGGAGCAAGAGCTGCCTTAATCGCCATCCTTGTTCCAGTGTGGCATGTGCAAAACCAGGTTTAACAAAAAAAGGCACTCCATCATAATCTCTTTTAGCATTTGGGCGAGCTAGATCGTACACAGTTTGACGTAACAAAAAGTTTCCAAAATACACCAGAATTGCTTGAGGCAGTTCAGGTTCATTAGATGGTCGTTTTTTCAGCATCATTTGAAATCCGTGCACTCGCTAGACTTCCTTATCCAGTCTTATAGCGTCAGATTGGGAAAAGCACATTTCAAAAGGAACACCATATAGTTTCTAACATCACTCCCCTCTGCCCCTTTGGGTACCCTCAGAAATCTTAGGTTGTTCGACATTGCCTATTTTCTTGATCTTCTAGCTTCCACATGACGTCAGTCAAAATACCCTCCTAAGATGAGCCCTGTGCTCTCAATATGGACACTTTGGTTTCAAGAATTTCAGTCCTGCCTTCCACCATAGCAATTCTCTCTGCAATAGCGGAGCAAGTTTTGTTCATTTTTCTAACTGCACCCTGCAGTTTTTTATAATCAAGGCGAGCCTGCTGTTTGTCACTCTTAACTTCCTCCTGAAATTATTTTATTGACTGAAAGATCATTGCAAGTGTGGGTTCCACAGAGTTAGTGGCTCTTAGCACACCCGTCTCCACCTTTTTGCTGACTTTAGCCATTTCTTTCTCAATTTTTTCCTCACCAGGAACCATTAACTGCATGGCAGAATAGTCCCATCTTAATTTCCCCATGCTACCTCTATCAGGCTCTTCTCGCTGGGTTTTTGCCTTTTTCTCCCTTTTGGACAGTGATTTTCTTTGTTGGGCCAAACTTGTCGAGTCTTCCAACCCACTCCTACTACTCCAATTAAAAGCCACTTCCCCACTTGTAGCCGAGATGCTAGCGTCTGAGACATCTGACTCATCTGTCAGAGAAAACAAATTCTCCTTGGCATCCTGGGACATAGCCAGGTCATTTGTTCCGTTCTCCTTCAGATCATTAGGAGCTTTGTCCACCTAGGAATTGGAAGGTCTGGGTGTTAGACTTCCCAATTCCCCATCTGCCATTACAGCCCGGTTAAGGAGATTGCCCCCGTGCCGCCTCCATAGTGGGACCTGTCTCATCCTCTAACCTTGGAACTTCGAGCATGGTCACATCATTCTGCTGGTGCCACCGTCTGGAACCTCTTCCCCATCTTTCCCTGTATCCCTATTCTCAGCCTCGAGGTCTCTGTATGTAGGTTATCTCGATCCTTTGATCTGCTACCGGTCTCAAACACAGACTGAGCCTCCTTATCCAACTTATCACTGCCATTTTTCAGGCCACCAACCCCAGGGGCCGAGAATCAATTTACAATTAGAGGTTGAGACCCCCTACGTCACGGACAGTCAGCTGCGGTAATTTCTTTAACGACTCAGCTTTATCCTTACCGGCTCGACTGTCTCCTTTCTTCCACCCTGCTTTGCCCACCGTGGTGGCCTTACGTCGTGGCAGGGTGACCGTCGAAGCCATAGCTAAAGCAGCCAGAAGTGCCAGTCATTGCTTAATAGTTTTGATGTACCACCCTGCTATAATCCCAGCCGGGAAGACTTTCAAAGTTGGCGGCAGTGGCAAAAATAACTTCACAGTCCAGTGAGCCAGGAAACGCTCCAGATCTACCGCTGCCGCCGATAGCAGCAGCCGACCCAGTACACTCCACTGATCACAGCTCACATCCTCTAGCCACGTCCTCAATTGCGGTGTTCTCCCTCCAGGGTCCTAGCACCTTGACATACTCCACCCCGCATGCTTAATCAACGCCAAACAGCAGGCTGGAGGAGCAATAAGGGGAGGGCGGGCAGTGCTGCAGTCTCACTCAGGCGCCAACTTGCTCTGTGTACATGCTGAGAGTCACCAGAACTGTCATCTTTATGAGCGATATTTGCTCAATCATAGAGATGGGGAACGATTTCCAGAGAGTGAACAAGGAGTGGATCTTAGTCAACAAGGGGACAAAGTTTAAACTATAACTCTCCAAAACAGAATTGGAATAAAATATCGCCAGATATCTTTTAGGGTGTGAATTATAGTTTTGCCTAGCATCGACTCCATTTTTGATGCATCGATTTTATATTCCACCCCCCCCCCAAATTGGTGTACCTCTGGATTGCTTTTAGGGCTGTCACTATATTCAATCTATCTGGACGTAAATATAAAACCACATCATCTGCATATAGTTTTATTTTTGCCGCACCCGAAAAAGGGGAATGGATGTCACTGTGTGATCGTATATATTTAGAAGACAAAAGAGGTACGGTGTTCCTGGGTGGCAAATTGGCCACCTGGTTAGTACTCAGAGTGGTGGGGAGGTGGGAAATACCTCCTTTCGGAACTAGGACCCTCACACACCCAGCAAGCTAGGTGTCATGCTTCATCATATGGGTCTGCTCCTCATCGAGCCGGCGCTGCAATGCTCGACGGGCACCCATAAAGGGGCTCTTTATCGAAGATCTTTTGTTCCTTGCCGTATAGGTGCCGTGGGTGTGAGGGGCCTGGTAAGATGTAGATGTGGTGTGTGGGTTAAAACAGGTAAGGGAATCCTCTATAATTATTTTTATTCTGGAGAGGTCACAACCTAATTAAAAAGTAAAAAGAAGAAGGAGGGCGACTATTTTGTTTTAATCTGACAAAAATTACGCTCTACCCCTTAGTGGTCAACATGTTTCTCGCCTATAAAATGTCTCTAATAGATCAGTTGGCGATTCCTCAGGACCTAGTGACTAAATGAAAACTATCTACAGTGTGTGGTGTGGTTCTACATACCACTTCTTCTCTCGGTAGGACGTTGCCCCGGAGAAAAGCAGCCAACCTAGAGTACAAATAAAAAGGATCAAAAAACCAAATAGAAATATTGGTACATGGTCCTATTGATTCAAGTGGGTGTGTTTCACCGTACACAACCTCTTTGAATCTATATAAGTGATAAAAACAACATGATTTCATGCATATCACATTCTACGTGTGCCTTCATTTGTATTTAGAATATAAAACCTCTGTGTAACCAGTTAGAGTAATTGGACAACATGGTGAGTGAGTATCAGCTCACCTCTTAAGGATTCAAGTGCTGCTTCATGAGACCGCAGCGGAGTATGTGGACACTCAACGTGGTGTCGCTGTTTATTAAAAGGAAAAAAAACCAAACAACAAAATATGTTGGGTGTGGGCTTGTAGGCACAACGTTTAGTTGCTAAGGCCATGACTCTAGAGCATTAAAAGTGAAAGTGGGCATGGTTCAGGTTAAAGTAAGCCCAAAGTCGTGAAATTGGTATCATTGACAAGGTTATTCAACAGACTCAAAAGTGCCCCAGACCTGCCTGCGTAGCTGCTGGCGCCTTCACCATGCGCTCCGACATTATGCCAATCGTGCGATGTGTTAAGAGCGCCTACAACGCCCAAGCTATGTCTTAGTGCAGAGCTCTACAGAACATCAGAGTCAGCGTACCCTTCCCAGAGACCAGCGGTAACTTGTCAGCAATTCCCCGCACCTCTTACCTCTCTTAAAAGCTTGTGACCAGGCATAGTCTCAACGTGTAATCCGTACTCACCTGCTCCCACTCAGAGCAGTCCGGCTCACCTACCCGCTCCGCTGCATCAGGAAGGAAAAGACAGGTTGTCGGTTCCTGTCTTAAATACCCTCTCCTGGTGACATTAAGCATGGTAAATCAGCCGCACCTGGTGTGTGGTGTGATGGTGTCGGCATGACATCATCTACAGTGTAACCATGGAGGCCATCTTTGAATGTGGTGAAAGTCTATAGTTCTGGCTATTACCTTGATGTGGACGCGCATCAAGGGCTTCAATTTTGGCATTGAGTGGCGCGGTTTTATCAACAATGTGAACAAGAATTTATACAGTGCAAAAGTGCTCGCGTCACTGCGCTAAATTTGTGCATAAGTTGCTGGCGACTGCCGATTGGGTGATTCGTATGTCGGCCATCTTAGAGTGTAGTATTGTACTCTATTGTTAGTTATTAGATATATCGTCCTAATATGGCCTAATCTCCATATCTGACTAGCATGATGTCGATATCATGTGGCAGAGATGTATAAAGAGGTGAGAGACTAGCGTGGAGTCCTCAGCTGATATATTCATTCGTTAAAGTTGCGGATAATGGTTGTATACATCAGATTAATTAATGGTACTCCAAGGTATGGCGTCATTCAGGCCGTCATTTGCTAAGTCAAGACGGAACACCCACCTTTGTTCAGTCCTGTACAAAGCAGTCTGTGTTATTTGTTGGTGGGATTCTAGGATGACCCAGCATAGACTCTCTGGGGGGTGTCCGAGTTCAGAGAAGTGGGTGTATAGTTTGGTGGTAGTTTTATGGCAACGAATATTGCTCTTGTGCTCAGTGATTCTGACCTTAACGGGCCTCATGGTCATGCCAGCATATCTCTTGTCACAAGGGCAGGTCAGCATGTACACACAACGTCTTTAAAAGGAATGGTCCCTGGTAGCATGGAAATGCACCAGGGACTTACTTATCCTCATTATTAATTCAGCAAAGAGGATAGCTGATGCCCTCCTTATTAGAATACAGGTTGCTGAAGGGGCCATAAAGACTACCATACATAGCACTGTATTTAAAACCAAATTGACAGAACTCAATCATGAGATTGCTGAGCACAAGGAATTTCTGATGAAGCAGAAGGTTAGCAAGCTTCAGAAGGATATAAGCAGATTTAACAAAGAATAAATATACCCCTATCTGAAAGCAGACTATACCAACAGCAAAACTAGCTACTCTTCTGATGAAAATAGTGAATCCAACAGAAGAGACTCGGCTAGCAGTAACTCCAGCAATGGGAGCTGGAAGGGTTCGAATCAGAGGAGAAAGAATTATCCACAAAACCCCCACTACCCTGTACAGAATTTTCAAGGGCCGCAGCCTCCTTTTTGGCCTTTCCCGATGTTTTCCCAGGGCCAACCGCAATACTTCCCTGCCAGCAATCCACCTTTTTTAGGCAGAGGCTGGGGCAGAGGAAGAGGGCGCAAAAGAGGTGGACAAAAACAAGTCCAGTGGCAGGACCAGGAACCGAATATGATGGAAACCAGGAGCAAAACACAGGGCAGGAGAGTCTAGTGGTTAATTTGTCACATAGACAACTGACACCTACAGAACAAACAGTACTTGAGAAAGGCCTTGGCTATGTCCCCACCCCTAAAGAGGACAGTTTTCGGGAACAATGCGAAATCCAGAACCTGTTTAGAAAAATATGCCTTAAAGCCCACTTCGATGGTACTGAGGAACCAGCCAGACTGGATTCAGGCCTTCGCAATCCCTCGACCTTCACACCTACCGTTGGCATGGTACCTGTGGAGGTAGTGACCTTTGAGAAAGCTGTCTTAAAAGAACTGAAGAACCAGGATACCAGAGTTCCTTTCCATAATCTCTCTAATCAAGAACATGCAGCGATTAGATCATTGACTGAGGACAAAAGCATTACAATAAAGCAAGCTGACAAAGGGGGCGCCACGGTCATACAATCCACTTCGGATTACAACACCGAGTTCCAACGCCAACTACGGAATAGTAAATTCTATACTCCGATAACAACAAACCCCACGACTCGATTAACGACCGAGATAACCACCATGGTCTATGAGGCAGAGAGTAATGGGTGGATCAGTGGTAAAGAAGCTGATTTCTTAATTACCAAACATCCCAAAACACCCTATTTTTACACTCTGCCGAAAATACATAAGGGGACCACCCCTGTTCCGGGCAGACCTATAGTTTCAGGAATCGGCTCACTCTTAGAGCCGTTCTCAAAATTCTGCGACCATTACCTACAACCTTTGGTCAAACAGACACCATCATACATCAGGGACACAACAGATATCCTCTGTGTTATAGGTGAAATAGAAAACACAGGCGATATTGACCTCCTGGTCACCTTGGATGTGGAACAACTGTATACCAATATCCCACAGAGAGAGACATTGGCAGTAATAGAATCTGCACTAAGTGGGAGTGAATGGACAGCAGCAACACCCATTTCGTTCATCATGCAATGTGCCACCCTGGCCTTAACAGAAAACTTTTTTGAGTTTGACAGCCAACTCTTCCACCAGTCCCAGGGTACTTCGATGGGGAGTACCTTTGCCCCTAGTGTGGCATGTTTGTATATGGCGGCGTTTGAACGAGAGACCATCCAACATGCGAGTAACCCCTTCGGAGCTAACCTGAGACTGTGGAAGAGGCACATAGATGACACCCTCATCTTTTGGCAGGGTGACATACAGAGATGCGCTGAATTTTGCGAGTGGATTAACACAAAAAAACAGCACTTGAAATTCACCCACACTATATCTGCCACGAACATTGCCTTCCTAGATCTCACCATCAGATTACAAGAGGGTAGAATAACGACATCCCTATACAAAAAGCCTACCGACAGAAACAGCTTGCTACTGTACAGCAGCTATCATCCTGCTACACTGAGAAATAACCTTCCCTTCAGCCAATTTCTAAGAATTAGAAGAAATTGTAGTTCTACAGAGGACTACAAAATTGAAGCATAGATACTGGCTGACAATCTGCTGAAGAGACAATACCCTAAGAAACAGGTTCACTCTTGCATGAAACGAGCAAGAAACAATAATCGTGAAAGCCTCCTAGAGGTACATGAGAAAGAACCCACTGACATTTTGACCTGTGTGACCACGTACACACCTAGATCCAATCTAATAAAGAAGGCAGTGAACAAACACTGGGCAATTCTGAACACGGGTACTCTGTCAATACCCAAACCAAGGTTTGCGTTTAAACGTACCAACAATTTGAAAGATATGTTGGTGCACACTAGACCCAAGAAGAGCAACATCCCTAACCAGAGGCAACTTTGGGATCTCCCACCCGTGACAGGACACTATCCCTGCGGCTCTTGTATCGTGTGCCCACAGACCAGACACACCAAACAATTGGTTCTATCAGACACATTTACATGGACGCTAATCAAACACACTAACTGTAACACCCCACGTTGTGTGTACATGCTGACCTGCCCTTGTGACAAGAGATATGTTGGCATGACCATGAGGCCCGTTAAGGTCAGAATCACTGAGCACAAGAGCAATATTCGTTGCCATAAAACTACCACCAAACTATACACCCACTTCTCTGAACTCGGACACCCCCCAGAGAGTCTATGCTGGGTCATCCTAGAATCCCACCAACAAATAACACAGACTGCTTTGTACAGGACTGAACAAAGGTGGGTGTTCCGTCTTGACTTAGCAAATGACGGCCTGAATGACGCCATACCTTGGAGTACCATTAATTAATCTGATATATACAACCATTATCCGCAACTTTAACGAATGAATATATCAGCTGAGGACTCCACGCTAGTCTCTCACCTCTTTATACATCTCTGCCACATGATATCGACATCAGGCTAGTCAGATATGGAGATTAGGCCATATTAGGACGATATATCTAATAACTAACAATAGAGTACAATACTACACTCTAAGATGGCCGACATACGAATCACCCAATCGGCAGTCGCCAGCAACTTATGCACAAATTTAGCGCAGTGACGCGAGCACTTTTGCACTGTATAAATTCTTGTTCACATTGTTGATAAAACCGCGCCACTCAATGCCAAAATTGAAGCCCTTGATGCGTGTCCACATCAAGGTAATAGCCAGAACTATAGACTTTCACCACATTCAAAGATGGCCTCCATGGTTACACTGTAGATGATGTCATGCCAACACCATCACACCACACACCAGGTGCGGCTGATTTACCATGCTTAATAGCACCAGGAGAGGGTATTTAAGACAGGAACCGACAACCTGTCTTTTCCTTCCTGATGCAGCGGAGCGGGTAGGTGAGCCGGACTGCTCTGAGTGGGAGCAGGTGAGTACGGATTACACGTTGAGACTATGCCTGGTCACAAGCTTTTAAGAGAGGTAAGAGGTGCGGGGAATTGCTGACAAGTTACCGCTGGTCTCTGGGAAGGGTACGCTGACTCTGATGTTCTGTAGAGCTCTGCACTAAGACATAGCTTGGGTGTTGTAGGCGCTCTTAACACATCGCACGATTGGCATAATGTCGGAGCGCATGGTGAAGGCGCCAGCAGCTACGCAGGCAGGTCTGGGGCACTTTTGAGTCTGTTGAATAACCTTGTCAATGATACCAATATCACGACTTTGGGCTTACTTTAACCTGAACCATGCCCACTTTCACTTTTAATGCTCTAGAGTCATGGCCTTAGCAACTAAACGTTGTGCCTACAAGCCCACACCCAACATTTTTTTTTTTTTTTTTTTTTCCTTTTAATAAACAGCGACACCACGTTGAGTGTCCACATACTCCGCTGCGGTCTGATGAAGCAGCACTTGAATCCTTAAGAGGTGAGCTGATACTCACTCACCATGTTGTCCAATTACTCTAACTGGTTACACAGAGGTTTTATATTCTAAATACAAATGAAGGCACACGTAGAATGTGATATGCATGAAATCATGTTGTTTTTATCACTTATATAGATTCAAAGAGGTTGTGTACGGTGAAACACACCCACTTGAATCAATAGGACCATGTACCAATATTTCTATTTGGTTTTTTGATCCTTTTTATTTGTACTCTAGGTTGGCTGCTTTTCTCCGGGGCAACGTCCTACCGAGAGAAGAAGTGGTATGTAGAACCACACCACACACTGTAGATAGTTTTCATTTAGTCACTAGGTCCTGAGGAATCGCCAACTGATCTATTAGAGACATTTTATAGGTGAGAAACATGTTGACCACTAAGGGGTAGAGCGTAATTTTTGACAGATTAAAACAAAATAGTCGCCCTCCTTCTTCTTTTTACTTTTTAATTAGGTTGTGACCTCTCCAGAATAAAAATAATTATAGAGGATTCCCTTACCTGTTTTAACCCACACACCACATCTACATCTTACCAGGCCCCTCACACCCACGGCACCTATACGGCAAGGAACAAAAGATCTCCGATAAAGAGCCCCTTTATGGGTGCCCGTCGAGCATTGCAGCGCCGGCTCGACGAGGAGCAGACCCATATGATGAAGCATGACACCTAGCTTGCTGGGTGTGTGAGGGTCCTAGTTCCGAAAGGAGGTATTTCCCACCTCCCCACCACTCTGAGTACTAACCAGGTGGCCAATTTGCCACCCAGGAACACCGTACCTCTTTTGTCTTCTAGTTCCACCCAGGGCAAGTACGGTGGATCTTTATCAAGCCCTCATTGTCCCCCTTGTTGTTTACATCGTATATATTTAGCCAGGAGTGCTATAAATTAAGCAAATAAAGTTGGAGAAAGGAGAAAACCCTGGCTCATCCCCGACTGGGGAACACCGTCCCCAAACGAGAGCCATTTATTACTATTTGGGCCAACATATCTTCATATAATCTTGCTATTGACCTCAAGAGGTGGGACATTGAATTTCTCCAAAACTTTGAATAAAATTTCCCAGCTCATGAGATCAAAAGCCTTTACTGCATCTAGCAGAATATTGGCCGAGGGGATATTATTGGTGGTAACCAGATCGTTAAATTCCGACAAATAATAAGTATTCATTCTCAGGCTACGACCTTTTATAAAACTGCACTGATCAGGATGAATCAGTGACCTCATCACCGCATTAATACGATTTGATAAACTTTTTGTAAAAGCTTATAATCAGTGTTTAAAAGTGTGATGGGCCTCTACGAAGTAGTGGCTAATGCATCTTTCCCTTTCTTTAAAAAATGTACTAGAACTCCTTTCTTAAATGAGGGCGGAATAGCGCCTCCCATAAGGATGGGATTGAACAAGTCAGAGAGAGGAGCATCTTATAAAGTGCAGAAGTGCTTGCAGAATTCGGCCTCAAAACCATCTTCACCTGAGGCCTTAGACCCAGATAGCTCCCTTATAACCTCTGTAACCTCAGCGGGGGTGATTGGTCATATCAGCAGAGCCGCAGCCTCACTGGTTAACTTTGGAAGATAAACTTCCTGCAAAAACTTGTCTGCTAGGGCCGGATCCCATGATCCAATACCTGCTTATAGAGGAATTCATAATGATACAAAAAACTTGCACAATCTTTCCGTTATCTCTTTCACACCGGGATCCCTTATACCAGTAATTAAATTCCGATTGGTTTTCTCTTTGTCCCTCCAGGCCAGAAAATAACCCATTTTCTACCCCTCCATCATACACCTGGCAATTATAAGCTCGGCTGTTAAGGTTTCTCTCTCTAGAAAGAAATCCTTCAGAGCTTCTCTCTTTTCCTGCCATAAATGGAGGGAGTTGGAGGATGGCTTTTTTGAAATTTCACAACATGCCTCATCGGCCTTTCTTTGGAATTTCTCCTGCCTCTCTTTATATTTCTTCCTTTGAAAGGCCAGCAGGGAGACCACAGAACCCCGAATTGTGGCTTTAAAGTTTAAAGGCATCCGAAACAATGGAACTATCTGCTGCATGGGCATTAGTTAGAAAAAAAATGCTCTATCTCTGTAGATAGAGATGGAGCAAATGAGCCCTGGGTCAGCAGTGACTTATCCATAAACCATCTCCTCGATCCTCTAGAGCAAAATATAGAAAATCTTAATGCAATCACAGAGTGGTCCAAAAAGCCCCCAGCATGATAATGAGAAGAAACATTAGAGATAGTTAAGGGGGCTAAAAAAAAGTCTATCCATGAAGCAAATTGATACTTTTTTTAATAACAAGAATAGACTCTAGATGTGGGAGTTAACTCACGCCAACCATCTTGGACCCATAATCTAGAGCACATATCAAGACCCTCTCTATATTTCGCTTATCCTACTCCCACTTTGGGTTAGAAGAATCCACCCCGGGTGCTGGAAGATAATTTAAATCACCCCCTAGAATAGGCACCCCGGGAAGTTTGAATAATTCCAAATGTACTGACTGAAACGGGTTGATATTGTCAAGTATTGGTCCGTAAAAGGAGACAATGTTGTATCTCGTGTTGGAGACCACTGTGGGGACTATAACCTAATAACCCCTCATATATGTCACAGGGAGAAGGCAGCTGACCTGAGCTTTGCAGCTAAACACCACAGCTGTTGCCCTATGAGCTGCATCTGCAGAGGAAAAGAACACTGGCAAACCCAGGGGTGATGAAATGTATTGACCTCCTTCTCTCAAATAAAATGTTTCTCTAGTATAAGTATGACCAATGGATCATATTGCATAAGACTCAAAAGAACTGTGTCTTGTTTAAAACTATTACTTAATCCATTCGCGTTATAACAGACTATAACTGTTAGAAATGGGAGTCTCTAGTTGGCAATGGTTTACACCTTTGTCCAAATTCGGACCCTTCCTTCTAGTCAGGATAAGGGGGATACACTACTGAAATAACCCCTGCTCACCCCCTTGGTAGTTTGGCACGAGCAGCCAGGCTTATCTCAGAGACAGTGTATGAAGCATTTGCACATAACCAACAGTACTACAGTGAAAACACTACAAAAGGACACCACAGCAGTTTTAGAAAAATAACCAATATTTATCTGTGCAAACAAGACCAAAACAATAAAGACCAACATACAGTAATCGAAAATATGCACTTTGCAAGAATAACTTTAAAATGCAGTTCCTTGAAGTCGGTAACTCCATCCGGGGCTTCCGCGGTGCTGATAACAACAGAATCCAACAGTTCCGCCTGACTGTTCAGTGCGGACTGGCGTTAGAGTCAGCAGACTCGTAAACAGTACCTTTTGCTCCGGCTGACTGTGCCGGTGCGGGCCGGTCATGGCACCTGTCACGGTTGCAATGTGAAGCGTAACGGTGTGGCATGCAGTGCTCTCAAGTCGCGGTGCAGGCAACGGCTCGGTGGCAGTCGTCCAGCGGCATTGATGAGACCCAGGCTGCGGTGTGGAGGGAGGCGGTGCTCATTGCGGTGCTGACAGGTCACGGTGCAAGCTGCAGTGCGGGTTGATGGGACCTGGCATCGGTCGGCCCAGACTGCGGTGTGGGATGGGGCGGTGCGTCGTTTGACTTACTAGCGGTGCGCCCAAACCACGGTGCAGTCAGGGGTGTCGAGGTCAGAGTGCAGCAACGTCGGCGGTGAGACCAAGGCAGCAGAGTGAAGCGAGACAGTGCAGAGTGCGGTGTCCACAGGTCACGGTGCAAGCAGGGGCTCAGTGGCGGTGGCAGACATCGTCATCGGTGAGACCAGAGATGCGGTGCGAAGTGTGGCAGTGCCTTCTGCAGTGCCTTCAGGACATGGAGTCAGCAGCTGGGTCGGTGACGGTGTTGGCTACTTTCCCCTCTGTGGCAAATGAAACCCACGGTTCCAGAGGCGGTATCCAGAGGTGAGAGAAGGCTTTGCTGTCCCTGAAAGTTCGTGAACAGGAGGCAAGCTCTATTTCAGGCCCTTGGAGATACTCAGCGACAAGTGAAGACAGTTCAGTCTAGACCTTTCACTGCCCAAGGCAGAAGCAGCAACTGCAGGCCAACCCAGCAAAGAAACAACACAGCAACGGGGCAGTACTCCTCCTGGCAGTTCTTCCAGCTCTTCTTCGTGGCAGGTTCCTTGATCCAAGCGAGTTCTAATGTTCTAGGGTCTGGGCCCCAATATTTATACTAGGTTTCTCTTTGTTCTCTTGGGCAGAGCGTGTCTGTGCTCAGTCCAAACCAGTTTGGTCATCTCTGGCCCAGATTCCTGGCACAAGGTGGAGACAGCATTGTCCAAGGCAGACCAGGCAAATTCAGGTGCAAGGAAATCTCCTCCTACTACTCTAAATGAGGCACAGGTCTATTCAGCCCAGCCCTGACTCATCCAAGAAAGGCAGGACACACCTCGACCCCCCCAGTGGCTGTCTGAAGAAAATGCACATCCAAAGCCCCTGGGAAGATATACTCGTAAAATGTTTACAAAGAATTTCCCATGGGACAGATAGCCTTTCAACAGTGAAAAACGAATTACACTGTATTTCACTATCAGGACATGTTACACATACCAGTACATGTCCTACCTTTCAAATAGGGGAACCTTGGGCCTACCTTAGTGAAGGAAGTGGCCCGATTCGGGTCACTCGGGTCACTCACGACCACCTCTCTGCCTTCTACAAAATGAAGAGTCGGTCAGACAGTGGAGAATACAAACCAATAACAGTTTATTCAAAGTTCGCTCAGAGCGGAGCCCTGCCTGCCCAGTCGCTAGGAGTTCTGCAGAGAGAGTCTGACATCAGCAAGCATAACTATACATTATATACATCTTGATACCAATGAAAGCACACCCACCATGGAATTTTCCAGAGGGAGACTGCTAGACAGTAAATTACAAAGGAGTAAGTTTCGATTCTGAAGTCGGGCACACATTATCTATCAGTCAATGCCATTCCGCCTGTGCCCGCCACTAGACAAGTGGAAGAAGGCTTACATCTAAAAGAAAGGTATGCGCTAATAAGAACAGTGCATTCATTAGCGTGGAGGAACTCAGCTCCGAAGAAACATAACCTAGAGAAGGTTGTTTCTCGGAAATGGCAAAGACTTAGTTTCGATCATGATACAAAATCGTGCCTGCACACAAAATGGTGCCGCGAATGCTAACTTACGTAAAACAGTACAAAAGCATAATTTGTATTTCTATAGACCCTCCTTTTAGCATGAGCTAAGCAATTTCTGTATATAAAAAAACATATAATTCAATAAAACATGGATAAATTGATTTAAGAGCATTCCATATCTTCAGCTTCAGGGAGAGAAACAGTAAGGAGGGAAGCAGTCTCAAAAATATCCTCGTCTATCTGCATAAGATCGTTCACTTCTTTCTGGATCATAATTGTTGCATTGGTATCATGGATCGATATTCTCTTAGGGGCGAGAAGGGTGGTGCAATAAGAGCAAGATAAAGGGAGACACTGCACCAGAACACAGCGAGCAATCAGAATCACAATGAAATAGATCACCCTTTCTAGGATCCAACCCCATCCACCAAAGAGGGACCAACTCCAATTTCCGCTCTCCATTCCCTTAACATTTTCCAAGATGTCTAAAATATGTTTATGTTGGGTAATATTCTTTTCCATATTAGTGATTCCGACTACACACTGGTCTCCTACTACTGCGTACACACCACCACTCTTAGCTAGGATGAAGTCAACTGCATACCTGGTTTGCTCGGAATATATTCGCATACTATCCAATTGGGTGGTGATGTCACGTAGAGCCGCTACTGTGGAATTAGACAGTATCTGCAGCTTACATCCAAAATATTCCCTAGCCCTTTCACCCCTGGCCATAGCGGTACCACCAAAGGTAATAATGGAGGAAAGAATATACCCAAAGGTGATACCATTGCTATAGTTATTGACCTCAGGGTCTGTTACTCCATCGCAAAATTCCTTCGTCAGTGTTCTTTTAACCCATCTTATATTTGGCTTACTATACTTACAGGGCACACAAAGCGGAAGCACCATTCCCAAAGCAACATCCTCTGTACCATTATAAACGTTTGAGTAAGTACCATTGGACAGAAAATAAAACCCTGGGTGTGCATAAAGTGGACCTTGATAATCTACTGGAGCATATCTGGTGTTCATTCCCACTGTACTCAAATTCTTATTTTTCACTAAAGACATTGGGGCATATTCACAACAACGTGTGATAACTACCGCAAAAGTTGCTTAACGCAACCCTTCACATCGCAGTCTATCGCGGGAAAATAACACTGTGCCAACATGGTATTCCCAACCCTGCGGCACCATGCGATAGTAGCAGGATAACACGCCAAATGACCGCCCAAAAACCAACGCGACGCAGAAACAATGCGAAACACGAACACGAAAAAACCTGCGATGTCCCAAACTGCGAAACAAAAATCAGCGACAACCAGCCACAGACCCGCAAATCCCACGTGTCATGCATAAGAATGCACTATAAGAGCAACCAAAAAATAAACACCAAAAACAAAACAAACTGCATAGCACCATGGATGCACCCGGACCGAGTGCAGAGGACAACCCGAACCCCACAAGCCCCACGAAGGACCAGCCAGGAACCCCGTGTTCGGGGAAGGGCAAGGAGAAGAGGAAGAGGAAGACGGGGTTCAGTCCGCAGGAAGACCTGATCATCGTCACGGAGGTGATAGAACACTACCAACAACTGTTCATCACCTCCACTGCATCATTGGCAACACAAACGGAAATATGGCAGTCCATCGTCACCAACGTGAATGCAGTCGGAGTGACGAGGAGGTCAATGGAGGAGGTCAAGAGCCGCTGGCATGAAGTGCACAGCCATACCAAACAGAAACTCGCTGCCAACAGGAAGGCAGCAAAGGCGACTGGAGGTGGGAGTCCTGCGCCACAGGAGGAGCTGGATGAGCTGGAGGAAATGGTGGCCACAGTCATCAGCGTGGAGACGGTGCAAGGATTCGGGGGTCTGGACACAGCCCGAAATGACCTGACCCAACAGCAACAGGGTGAGTAATGACCAGGGACTGGGGGGACGGGGGCAGATGGGCACAATGCCACACATTCACAATCATGTGCAGCACACTGCACACCCACAATGACTGTGGAACATGTCCCTGATACCCTTGGCACACTGCAGCACACATAGAAACACAAAGTAGTCCCCCGTCCACAATCGGCACAAATGGGCCCCCCTCCATATCACCAATCCCACAACCTACCCATGCACATGTGCTGAATCCCGAAAAGCAGCGGCTCTGTGAGTCACACCGACAATGTTAATATGTTTTGTATAGCGTGCAGCTGCCTCAGCAAAGAGGCGTCCCAGCGCTGAAGCAGAACATAGAGTCTGGAAGTCAGAAAGAACACTAGGCTGTGGGGAAGAGATGGGTTTTAATAGCTCTGCGAAAGACCATGTAATTCTCCATAGCACGAATGCAAGTGACACTGCATGACAGATAGCATGGCTGAAGTCACAATACATGACATGGTGCATGAGACGACACTGAGGTGGCTGAGTGTGGACCACATCCGTAAAGGAGCAGGTCACACTCTGACACATCCACGTGCACCTACGAACCATGACGCAAAAAACACATTTGCAGACAAACAATGCACAAGAGTACCAAATACCTCCAGTAGCACAAATGACCCAAGTCGCAAACATCCCAGCACCCGAAAAGCACACAAGTCAAATGCACACCGACTCAAAGGGATAAGGGTCCGCCAATGCAGAGTTGCAGGGGCGAATCGCCAACAATGCAGCACACACAGATAGCAATCACAGTACATCAACATTAACGACATTGTGGGACAGAGTGCAACCCCTACAACACAGGACAGAGGACACAACTGGTGCCGCTTGTGCGTAGAAACTGGCCAATCACAACTGGCAATGCATGACACTGTGAGCTGATAACGTACGAGTACAACCACACATCCGTCATGTAGTCGAAATGTCCACTGACTCGCATCAAATAGCCAGCTGCACCAAAACAGTCACAATGCACATCGTCATGCAGTCTGAATGTAAACATCTACAATGCGTCAACATACATGGAACACACTGTTAACCTGCATCTCCCCTTCACATTGCAGAGGGACAATCAACACCTCCTGCAGAGCAGACCACACATCTCTTCAGTGATGATGAAGAGGACACCCTGCACATTTGCACAGACACCCTCCAACGGCTCGTGGACAGCCTCCGCACCCCACCTCCAGGAGCAGGGCAGCCCAGCTGCATCGCGGTGAGCCCACACCCTGCACAGACCACACCGCAGGAAGCACACACCACCACGGCTGCCTCCCAGGACCCCCACGACCAACACACGGATTTCAAACTCTGTGTGTTAGGGTGCCAGGAGAAGATGGCAGATCAGCTGCGGGTGGGTTTTGAGCTCATGGCAGACAAACTCAATGCCATACGTGGGTGCCTGAGCCCCATCAGGGAGCACCTACAGTCCCTAACGGATACCCACTGTCCGCACCATGCTCACCAACAATCCTTGGCTGACATCGCTGGGTCCATAACTCGATTACAAGAACTGTCTAGGCAGACAGGTCCAAGCGATGGCAGCACACAGTTGGCACAGATGCGGAGGCCAATGGAGACCATGGAGCCGATGCAGGCTGGAAGTATGGCTGCCACTGCTGAACACCAGCGAGATGTAGCTGCGATCTTCCATGCCTTGCAGATCCTCATCTTGCCATTGCTGCCACTGAGCCTGTTCCAGGTCACTGCTGCAGGAACCTCGACACACACATATCCTCCCCCTGATGTGTCAGTGGCACACAGTGATGCAGCCCTATCACCTTTGCACCCTGATGTGTCAGTGGCACACAGTGATGCAGCCCTAACACCTTCGCACCCTGATGTGTCAGTGGCACACAGTGATGCAGCCCTATCACCTTCGCACCCTGATGTGTCAGTGGCACACAGTGATGCAGCCCTATCACCTTCGCACCCTGATGTGTCAGTGGCACACAGTGACGCAGCCATAACCCCACCACACACACCTGACACACCGGACATAGAAGACGTCTCAGAGGAGTAAGATGTGGAGGGTAATGACTGTGTGAGGAAGGAGGTAGTAGCATCCGTCCCCGCCATATGGCCTGTCCCTGCCTGGTTGTGCTCTCTGCATCATGTCCTGGAACAACACCTCCCACTGTCCCCCGCAACACTCTGCGACCTTCACATGGACCCCGACATGGACTGCCATATCTGCTCTGGTACCAATGACACAGCAACCCGGCGGCGGACTGCACCCTTCCTCTTCAGATCAACTTTGCCTTGCCACAAGAACTCTGGTTGGCCCACCACTGGGCAACCATGTTATGTGGGCTTGAAGTGGCCATGTACTGCTCCAGGTCCGACACCCCCAGAATGTGAATAAAACATTCCAAATCACACAGATGTGTCATGTCTGTGTTCACTCACGAATAAATGTTTGGATGAATGTAGGGACATCGATAGCACTAAAAGGCACACCCTGGTAGATGTCATCAATGCGCATGTTTGACCCTGACCCACCTGGCCACTTAGATGACTGTGAAGGTGTGAACTAGCTGTGGCCACATTGCACAGTGACAACAATCCCGTTGCCCCCCAACGTAGCACCACGTCCATGTATCAAATAGGGCTGTGTGTGGAAATGTCACATTCGGTAGCAGTCCTTAAGTGGTGTCCCCCATCACATGTGACAACTGAACGTCTCTTCGCATGCCTACTCACACACATCTGTGTGGACACAGTCTGTTTTGATGGATGACCTTGTTCTACATGGCGAGAAGTTGGACACCATATGCACATTGCTGGGGACACGTAGGAGCACAGGTCTGCCACCAACTATCCCAGCCACAATGTCTGGCTCACAGAGGTGGAGCTGGCAATAGGGACTCACCCCCAATTCACAAGCGTCAGTCAATGCCTCCCTGTGTATGGACAATGCTCATGTAGGCACAAGATCTGTCATAATAATCAACACTCATCACAGTTGTACACAGGTGAAGTTGCGTAGACTTTATTAGCATGTGCGTGTCAGTACGGGCAAGGCAAGGGCCACAACATGCAGACCAATGTTTAAGACACTTACAGGCAGCTTAGGAACATGTCGAGGTGCAAGTAATGGGGTGGCAAAAGTGAACACAATTCATCCCGGATGTCAACGGTCTCAGCCCACCTTGCCTTGCTGGACAAGTCATGTGATGTTTAGCGTCTGCTCATCAGCCCGTGTCAGGGGACACGACTCACAGCCCATGGGATCTGCATAGTGCTGTAGCACCGGACTGCGCTGACTGTGTGCTCTGCTGACAGTGAGCAGGTGAAGGGATCCTACAAGGTCACATGTCGTGCTACATTGCCATGTGTGTACTCTCCCCCCAGCAGTTTTAGCGCTTTTGGAACGTTGCCAGGCGACGCTGTGCTGCTCCGCCCATGGGACTGCATCACCTTGAACAGGTGTGTGTACACACGCGTAGGTCCACGCACATGCATTCTGAGTCCAGGCAAAGGCAGACATGTCCACTGTTGTGGTGGGGTATGTGGAAACTCCTCCGAGATGCTACAAGGTGTGGGGACCTGTGCTGTGGGTGACAATCAATTGTGGCTGCAGGAACGTAGTCACTCGTCCATGTATGCGAGCGCTGCTTCATGGGCAATCTGTTCCAGGAGTACATCGTTGTCGAGGTCAAGGTACGCGAGGGCGAGCCAGTCCATTACCTGGTCCAGGCAGCTGTGCTCCATCCACGCCGTTTCACCAATCCGCAACACAGCCCAATAGGGGAGCGCCTCGATGTGGTCACTGCACACGAGGAGTTGTGCAATCTCCCATGCCCAACTGCCTGCACATACGCCAAATATCAAGGCATCCCATGCACGGGTGTCACGGTTACACTCCTGTTCGTGGGCCAATAGGGGGCGCACACATGTGTCATAATCCAGTTCAGCTACCGTTGTGTTGGATAGGCAGACATCCATGGGCCACTCAAATGTGCATGATCGACAGTGGAACCAGGGCTGGACGCAGGTGACGTACGCAAGACGGAAACTCAGACGGTAACTGTTGCGCAACACTGCCAGTGGCAGTGATCCCCACAGATGCAGCATTCGTGCACGGTACAGTTCCACGTGACAGGGGTTGTGCATGTGCCCGGGATTGCCAGTACATTGCCTTTGTTGGTCTCGTAGCACCGACACACGTCTGGCAGGCGGCAGTTGTGTGGATGAGATACCACTGCTCGGAGCAATGAGTCATGTTTGTGTGCAACGTTTGGGCGTATGGGTTGTTTCTTACTTATGTGTCAGGGGCATCCCAAGCAGGTGTGCCTCAGGCAGGGACAAGTGTGTGTGGGGTGTGGACACGTTGGTCTTTCATTCGCGCAGTTCGTGGTGTGGGAGTCGTCACGATCTGGTTTGGTATCTCTCGCAGGGAGTGCCAGCCGCATTCAGGACCAAGGTCGGGAGTTCAGGTGTCCTTCAGCCTTGTGTATTGAGACAATGGAGCTTTCATTCCTGATGTTGGTCTGACTACTGCTTGCATTTTTGAAATGTGATGTGGCCTTCGCGTTGCTATTGATGCCAGGCCTTTGACTTAGTGTGCACCAATAGCGATACACACACAACAGTTGGCATGTATGAGCCAGGAGCCCGATTGGCCTTGCGCTCCTTGTACAATGTCTCTATTTCTCTCTCTCACTCCCTCTCCCTCTCTTTCTCTCACTCTCTCTTTCTATCTCTCTCTCTCTCACTTTCGCTCGCTCTCTCTGTCCTTTGATGAGCGCATGACACACCTTCTTATCTGGAAATGTGTTTTGCAGGCTGTGACTTCCATATTGTCCTGGGTGGACCCGCCATGACTCTTCAAAATAGTTATTTTGTGTTTATTCTGTATGAAACGAATTATTTGCTGTGTCTAAGATGAATGTATGATTCTCATTTTTCTGACGACCCATGTAGGTTAGGTGTTGTTATTGTGCGACATCGGGCACATTGTTTTGCTCATGATTTCGTGAGGTTGATGTGACATATCTTTGTACGGGTGTGGGTGGGGGGTGCCCGGAGTGGGGCCCCGGGGGGGGGGGGTCTGTTGGGGGAGTGGCGGTCCTGGGGGTGGTGGCGGTGGGTGTTGTTGCCCTCTCGGGGCTCCGGGGTGCATGGTGAGTGGCTCCATGGCATCTGTTGTTCTTCAGGGGTGGCTGTGGGCTGGGCTCCCTTTTCTTGTGCAGGTTGACGTCCGACTTTGCACCAGGTCGGAGCAGGTGTTAATTTCCTGCTGGTAACGCGCCGTATCGCCTGTTTTGTGTTCCTATCGCCGATGTGGCTTGTCGTTGAGAATGTTGAGGTGTGGTGTTGTCGCGGGTTTTTGCTCTGGAACACCTACTCTGCATCTCATTAGCGTTAGTTGCCAGGGTCATCTGTGGCGATGTTTTTTGCGACTGCTTTCGCAGGAAAACTGGTGTTGTGGGCTGTTAGCATCAGCTTGTGAATGGGGCGATAAATTTAGCACGACTTTGGATGCGTTAAAGTGCTGATGACTCGGCGATAGCTCCTTGAGAATATGCCCCATTGTATTTTTGAACAATATTATTCCAGAACAATTTACGTATAGAAAAGCATCAGTACTGTTTACTATCGGACAACATGCAGGATAATAACCTGCCTTTCGAGTAACTGTCAAATCTTAATAATGCCAGCCCACTAAGGTGATGTTCTGCTCCTCCATATACACATTGTTACAGTACATATTAGTGTCGCAACCTGGATATCCCTTCCCTTGTGGCTTCCTATAATACAAACAAGGACCAGGATATCCCATCCCAAACTCACCCTTTACCTCTATAAATTGGGGTGGGCGAACAAACGTATAATTAACCAGTGACAATAGGTAAGCAGTCCATAAACTTGTAACAGATTCAGTAGAGTAACAAGCTGAACCTTCACCAAAGAATTTCTTATGTGTATCTAGGAATACATTGCTCGGGACTGTCCTTTTTGTACGAACTTGAGAAACAATCTTGTGTTCGGTACATGATGGTGCATTCTGATCACATTCCAAAACCCAAGACACCACACCCAAAATCAACAACAGCAGTAACATAAGAACAGCACAGAGTATTTTGTTTTTGGTAGACCCAAATTTCCGTACGTGAACAAGGGGAATTACTGGCTGCTCTTCGTCAGCAACTATTCTACCAAAGGGGTGCATAGCAAATGATAATGCAAGGGGGCAAATTGCCAGCAAGAGAAGTATACAAGTTCCCAGTGTCCGTCAGAGCCTCACTGGTACAGACTCCTATTGTTCATCAAACGTTGGCGATCTTGAGCACCGGTGGTGGAGCTTGCTCTGTCCTAAGCTCTTGATGTATCCCACGCCGATCAGGATAATGTACACCCAAAGGGATTCGTTCGATCTATCCTGTCCAATGTTCAAACAGTGCACAAATCTCACATCACCCTAAACTAACTCCGTTGGTACTATAGCAAAGTGCACCTAACTTAAACAGTCCATCCCTATCTAATCTGACTTCTCCTTTTGTGCACTATTCCTCAGCCGAGGACGCAAATTGTATCTGATGACTTCAGGCACAGAGGGATCAATGAAAAGGGGTTCCGGAATAGCTCTTATCTCTGGTGGGACAGCCTCGGTCAGGATGTCGTCATTCTCCTTGTCACTTTGTGTCCATGTAAGGACAGCGTCGCTGAACGGAACAAAACGAGGAATCTGTTCATACTCCTGGTCAGCTACCCCTCCTTGACCCACTGATCGTAGGGTAACAGCAGGGACACACTCCTACAATGGGAGGCATGAATCCAGTTCTTACGGCCAGAAACTTTAACGGCGGTGCGGGTTACCAGCAAGACCTGGAGTGGCCCCTTCCAGCGCGGCTCCAAACTCTTCTTCCGCTGAAAATTTCAAACCAATATATAGTCACCGGGCTGAATATCATGTCTGGGCCCCTCTGGCGTAGCTGGTAGGGCTTCCAGGACCTGTTGGCGAATAGAACGCAAATTTTCAGTTAACTGGCATAGGTAATCAATCAACAAGGGGTACTCAATATCGCAAAACCGCCGAGGATGCGGGACGCCCCAGACATTTGCCGGGCGTCCAAACACGACCTCATACGGTGACAATCCTGTCCTAGAATGTGCTGTAGTTCTTGTTGACAAAAGTGCAAATGGTGGGACATCTGGCCATTGTAACCCTGTTGTCTCCTGAATCTTTGCCATTTTTAGTTTGAGAGTACCATTGTACTTCTCAATCAAACCTGCGGACTGCGGGTGGTTTGCGACATGAAACTTCTGTTTTATGTGCAAACCATCACAAATTAACTGAATAACCTTGGCATTGAAATGACTTCCGTTATCACTCCAAATCAAATGGGGCAAGCCGAAACGAGGAAAGAACTCCTTCAGGAGTACCTTTGCAGTCGTAACGGCTGTATTGTCTTTAGTAGGATAAGCTTCAACCCATTTACTAAAAGCACAAACAACCACGAAGACATACTTCAAATTATTGCACTGCTCCAGTTCTATAAAATCCATCGGAAGGACTTCAAAAGGGAAAGTAGGCAGTGCAAAATTGCCAGGTGGGGTAGGAGTACCTCTTCCAGGATTGTGCATCATGCACACCATACAATACTTCACTAAATGTGCAGCAGTCTTCAAAATGTTATCATTCTGCCATAGAGGATCTAACAACTTGCAAATACCCTTAGCACTAATATGAGCTAGGCCATGGGCCATCGTAACTACAGGGAGAACATATGCATCTGGAAACATCCATCTGTGCTTCCCTGACTTGTCAATCCAACATCCCTCATTGTTCAATTGTGCTGTACTTTCTTGCTACACTGCTAACTCTTTTGTTGTGGCTTCACTTTGTATCTCCTTCACATTCTCAAGTGTGTCTTTAAACATAGTAACCTCAGGCACCCACCTAGCGGGACCTGCTACAAACATTCTTTTCATTTTGGTCCGGGCTGTTTCCTTAGCTGTCTGATCAGCCAAGCATTTCCCCTACCTACATCATCAGTGACTTTCCGGTGGGCACTACACTTCACTATAGCCAATTTCTTAGGGAGCGTCAAAGCAGACAGAAGCCGCAATATAAGGTGCCCATGCTGAATCTTAGTGCCATGTGAAGTAAGAAACCCTCTCTCTACCCAGAGTCGCCCAAAATTGTGTGCGACTCCAAAGGCGTATTGGCTGTCAGTATAAATATTGACAACCAATCCCTCACTCAATTCGCAAGCTCGTATCAAAGCAACAAGCTCCGCAGCTAGAGCCGATTGGTAAGGAACTCGTGATGTCTCAACTACTGTACGCAGTGTGGTAATGGCATACGCAGCAGTTGTAGTGCCATCTGGTAATTTAAAACAAGAGCCATCGACATATAGTTCCCCTTGTGGGCCAGATAAGGGAACATCAGTCAAGTCTACCCGTCCTTTTGTCTCTTCTTCCGTCCGGAAGATACAATCATGTTTATCAATCACATCATTTTGAGAAGGGAGGGGCAGTAACGGGGCTGGATTCAGAGTGGCACATCTTTTGATCGTGGTGTGTTTTGCAAACAATGTTAATTCGTAACCTGTCAGACGTGCATTGGTGAGGTGCTGTGTCTTAGTCTTATTCAAAAGTGTATCCACAGCATGGGGTACCATGACTTTGAGGTCAGTATCAAGTACGAGTCCAGCCGATTGTCTTATCGAGACGGCCACAGCCGCGACCGCTCTTAGACAGCTCGGGAGGGCTCTTGCGACAGGGTCAAGCACAGCAGAGAAATAAGCACACGGCCGTTGCTTATCTCCAAATTTTTGCGTTAAAACAGAAAGCACGCAACCAGTCATCTCATGAACGTACAACACAAATGATTTAGTGTAATCTGGATTGCCAAGTACTGGAGCCGAACAAAGCGCAGTTTTCAATTGCTCAAAAGACTGCTAACATTCAGGCGTCCAAGGCAGGGGCTCATCTTTTAGTGTTAGTGAAAGCAGGGGTTTGATTAGTAACGAATAGTTAGGTATCTACTGGCAACAGTAGGAAGTGATACCTATAAAAGTGCGCACATCTTTCTGAGTTTGTGGAACGGGCATTTTAACAATGGTACTGATACGCTCCGAGGTCAATCTCCTACCCTCCTTCGACATGTGGGTGGCCTAGATAGGTGACCTCCTGTCGACAATATTGAAATTTAGAAAGAGACACCTTATGGCCATGTTGGGCCAAATGCAACAACAATGTAACTGTACTATCTTTGCAACCTTGTTCCGTGTCAGAAGCGATGAGCAAGTCATCAACATACTGCACCAATACATTAACTGCGGGAAGCGAAAGGGAATCCAATTGGCTCTTTAATGTTTAACTATAAATACTCTGACTTTCTGTATAGCCCTGAGGAGCTCGACAGAATCTAAAGCTTCTTCCAGCTAGGGTAAAACCAAACAAGTACCTGCTATCTGGATGAATAGGAATACTGAGGAAAGCGTTTTCAAATCAATGACAGAGAAAAATTTAGCAGTAGAAGGAATCATTGTCAAAAAGTAGTAATGTCAGGAACCACTGGAAACTGAGGGACCACTATTTTATTAACTTCACGCAAATCAATCACGAAATGATAAACATCTTCATGGTCATCAGGGGAACCTGAGGGCATCCTTTTAAGAATTGGAAGAATAGGGCTATTACAAATATTAGCAGTTGTCTCCTCGAACACTCCCTTTCTAATCAAATCCTGTATAATGTGCAATAAGGCTCGCTCTCCTGCCTGCAGTATTTTATACTGAGGGATACGGGGCAAATTAGCACCATCCTTAACCTGTATCGAAACCAGCGATATCTGCAACAATCCCACATCTGTGTCGCCTGTCGCCCACAGAGTGGGTGGCACATCTTTAAACTCAACAGGAAGGGGTGCATCTTTGGACAAACACTGCTTAGCGTGTGCTACATCTGGATCCATTGTCATATAGACACCTCCCGGAGAACAATAAATTGTGGCATGCAATTTTTTCAACAAATCCAAACCCATCAAATTTTCACCACAATTAGATGTCAACAAGAATGGCGAATCCACAGTGAAAGGACCAATAGTCAGTGCAAGAGGTTTGGAAATGGGGCTTACAACCAGTACACCAGAGAAACCAACCGACACATTACTATGGCCAGACAGAGCCGCCCCAGGGACCATATTTCGAGAAACAGAACTTTTTGTCGCACCTGTGTCCACCAAAAACTCCTTAGTTAAACCTTGCAGTTCTGCTGTTACATAAGGACCACGCTGGTCTACAGGTATCGGAACTGGTCCCACACTCTGCCCCTTGGCTGTCCTAGCTGTAAGACATCCCTGTCACTTCTTCTATATCATAATCATCATGATAGTACTGTCCATCCCGAGGGTCATCAAAGGAATTATTATCAGAACGACCCTGTGAGGCTGCAGCACTCTGTGCCCTCTCAGCCCCACCAGCTCCACGACCCAGACCACGGGAACCTCGTCCTCTAGGGACTGCTACCTTCTGCAAAAGGACAGGACACTCGCTGCGTCAATGTCCCTCCTCTTTACAATACGCACACTGATTCGGACCCAAGGGCGAAGTTGTTGGCTGTCTACTAGTGCATGGAAGCTGTCGGGCAGGACCATCACGTCCTCTCCCATTCCCTCTAAACGCCTGCTGTAACAACACCTTCGTCTTTAAATCCTTATGTCTCTTCTCTGTCCTCTCCTTTTCCTCATTATCCCTATGCTCATAATATTGTGCCATATTCAAAATAACAGAGGGAGAGGAGGTGGACCAGGTACTCTCAGAAGCTTGCAATCGAGTCGCAATTTCAGGAAGCAAGTTAGAAATGAATCTATTGACAAACAAACGAACACCTCCCTCAATGGACAAATCCACTATAATCTAAAAATGTACCTTCAAATCGAGTGAAAAAATCAGACACACTCTCATCTTTCTTCTGCCGACAGGCCGACAATTTATCCCAATCCACCTTTCTTGGCGGAATAAGAGAATGCATATACGTAATTATGCGACCTGGCAACGCTAAAATCTCCGCTCGAGGCTTATCACCGGGCTTCCTTTCCTGATCCCATGCCCTAATTTGATCCCAAGTACCACTCAACTCTGGAACATGATCTTGAGTATGAACCTGCCTCTAAATATAGACCGGAACAAGAAGACCAAAGAACATTTCAATATCAGCGAGAGTCATCACTGTGGAAGAAGCAGCTTCAGTCAGTTCTTTATAATAAGCAGTGGGATTCTTCCTAGGATCTGGTAAATGAGTCTTAAGAGATAAAACCTCACTTCTTTTCCACGGAGTATAAACCCATTGTTCCTGAAACCGGGCTGCCACTGCCGCTCGAGTCACATTACCTCGCCCATCCATTAATTCTGGTATCTCTGGGTGATATATAGGATGAACCTCTCTCATCGGAAACTGGGATACCAACTTGGGGATTTTCTTATGCAGTCTTGTCCTGTAAGCTATGATTGTCGTAACATTAGCAAAGACTTGTTCTGGCCCCAATTCACTAATATACACTCGGTCTCTAATGTCATATCAAATTTGAGGTGCCTCCGCTCCAAAGTACTGTTGCCAAAGACCAATCAGAGTAGCGGACATGTGTTTAAGAGCATGTTGCTGTATAAAAGGCTCAAAATCTCTCATAGTCGCCCAGACATCCCCTACACTATAAATAGGATTACGGGTCCACTGTGCAGCCTGGTTGGCTATTACCTGTTTCTCTTCATCCCCCACATCACACCTCACTAACGGTCCCATACGCTCCTTGAACTTTGTCCAATCCCTATCCTCAAATCCACGCACCGGCGTCCCACTACTTACTAATGTCGGAGGATGAAAAACCACAGTGGGAGAGGCAACAGTAGTAACAGGCACTATCGTCGCTGGGGGTTGCGTCGCAGGGGAAAGAGTTGGTGAAAGGAATGCTGAGACAATAGGTGCAACAGGAGTACTAACAGTCACAGTTGATACAGACGATAAAGAAACAGAGGGAGAAGGGGGAGGAGGAGCCGAAGCCACAGCCGTTGACGTAACAACGATAGACGTAGGGACCGAGGCAATGGACGCAACTGTTACGGGCGGCTGCGTGGCGACCGGGACAGTAGGATATATTCTTTGCAGAGCATATGGAGGTGGGGGCCGGGCATCCAACAATTCTTCCACAAAAGTATCATCTTCCTCCTGAGCCACATATGATTTGTCAATATGCAATCGAAACCGTCTATCTTCACATTCAATACCCTTCTCCTGTTTTTTCCTATCATATGCTACAGCCTTCTGAGTCAACGTCTGCATTCTCCCTTTCCGGGTCTCCTTCTCTGCCTTCATTCGTCTCTGCTTAGCTGCTTTTTGCCACATTCTGAGGGAGTCAAACATAGACTGTCTACTTCTTTTCTTAAACAACTGTTTTTGTAAATACTCAATCTTTTGTTCATCAAAAGTGCCCGTCAACGGCCACTGCAATTCGGCCTTGTCCCTCGTATATTTGTGCCATAATGTACTAAACATAATAGGGCCAAGACCATGCTTCACATACATACCAAAATTCGGAGTGCCTTCTGGAGGCACCGGCTGACTTTCTTCCAATTGAGCATCAGTAGAACAACAACGACAGCACAAGACAAACAATTTAGTGAAACTAGGCATTTTCAAAAGAAAACAAGTTCACTATTCTATGCTTAGCAAAACAATTGCAATTGCTTTTGTCCCAAAGACGGTCCTTAGACCATACCAAATACAAACCAAAATGGTACTGATGGAGCAAGGACTCGTATAGAAAGAGACTTGCTCGAAAGTAATCCTCTCGTTTAACTTGCTAACAAATTACTAACCGTGTCTTGTAAATAATAACACTCACCACAGAAACACGCGGGTTAGCGAAGCTTGCTTATGTGTGTACTAATGTAAATAACAATGAAAACGGACTAATACAGCTTTAAACGGGGAAATCTTTACCGCGCATGCGTCAACTGCATCTATGCAGTATGACGAGGTAACGCTTGGGGGGAAATTCTAGCGCATGTGCAGAAGGCATTAAAATGGAGTCTTGAAGACTCACGTGCATGGCATCTGCTTAGCCGAAATGAAAACCAGCTATTTTACTAATGCTAATGCGGGGAAAGTATTAATAAGTAAAGAGGGTTAGAGTAGAGATGGGTGGTATACAGTGAGACCATTTATTTGTGAAAGTAACATTTGTCTTTTTGACTTTATTATTAGTGCGCATTTGGGCCTCTCGTGAATGACCAAAGTAAGCTGAGTCACATGATTTTTGCGCAGGCCCACAAGAAAGTTAACCCGGAAGGATGACCGAGGATTTGACAGTCGTCCAAGGACGAGAGTGATGTGCCCTGAGAACGGAGGGTGAAGAGTTCAGCCAAAAAGACACTTATTCATGATTTTGAAATAAATGTTACTAATAAAGTTTGGATATGTATGGGAACGAAAGAAATGAATAAAGTTTAAGGGGATGGGTTTTGCAAACAATGGATTGATAGAATAAAAGTAATATTTAAGCATGGTGTGATGATCATCCCCCCTTGCCTGACCAATTAGATTTCGTATTTTTACGATATTGAAACTTTAGTGGGTGGTACATGATGCACGAAAGGTATAATTGAGGTAGCTTTAGTTAGTTAGTTAGAGAAGAGAAGAGAGAGATGTCGATGCTGGGAGTCGAGAGCTCGGGATGCTGTCGGTGCTGTGGGTGGTGCTGATGCTGGGAGAGACGCTATGAGATGCTGATGAAGAAACCGAATGCAGAACCTTCTATCCTAATTTAATTGGGTTAGATAAGAAGATCGCGGAAGAATCTCGAGGAGGAAGAGAGTGTCAGAGAGGGGTGCTACGGAGTAGTCGGTATTTAGAGAGGTTAAGTATCCTGTCCTGATTCCTGTCCTGAAGTCTTTGTCTCCTGATCTATCTCGGGGGACCCTTACCAGCCCTTTGGCCAGGGGGTTGGTCTTCACACCATCCTTGGTAATTATTATTTCTTGTCCGTTTGTAGATGTTCTTTTCTCTCTATCCTCTCTTTTCTGAGCATAGTTATTGCATGAGTCTGAAGTATTTTTGTTTAATGATTATTCGATTGAATTTACACTCTTATGAATGAGGGTGTTTGTGCTGAAATTTTGAGATGGTTCACAGTCATTTAATTTAGATAAAGATTTTAAAACTTCCCGAGTATGTGGTTATTTTCTTTAATTAAAGAACAGTTAAGAGTTATGTTCATTATCACCATCAATTAGTTCAACTAATGGTCCATCGACCAGAGGAAAGAACTTTTTGATCAGTGAAAGGTTAGTTAGGAATAAAAAAATAACTAATCCTGAAATATGAAAATTATAAACTAAACCCCATCGGTCTACTCGATTCAGAGTTTATTGTGTTTATGGGCCCAGGTGAGTATATGGTAGTGGAGTATCTGTTGTTAGTATACCGCTGGATCAGTTTTCTGGTAGCAGAGTTATGGTTATTATTGACTAGTTTGGTGATAAGTATAGATTATTGATTATTGATTTATGTTTTAACAAAAGAGTTAGCGTCTTAGTTCTATGTTGTCCAGAATTCCCGTGAAATGAATAGCGGTGGTGACAGAAGCCATACTGCAGTGAGGTTACTCGTCTGTTGGAATAACACTGAGAAGTTAGGTAGGGCTGGCAGTGTTAAACTAGGGACTATTTCGTATAAAAGTGGAGTGCGAATGATAGCAAAAGGGGTTCGCTGGTGAAACTTTGGTCTCATTTCCCAATACGGGTGACACTGGAGGAGTAGCTGGTTCTCTGGAGCTTGAGTGAAGGGTAAACAGAGGTTTATTTACCCGCAGTAGAAGAGGAGCAATTCTGAGACTCCAGAATAAGTCGAAAAATTCTATCCTTTTGTTTAGTGGAACAGACAGAGTAGCGAATGTTTTTATGTTGTTAATAACAAAGAATTTAATGAAAAGTATTAAGAAATAAGTTTCCGTATTACCTTGTGAAGGGAGGGTCAGTCGCCGGAGTTGTACTGACGTCACAGTGAGCCGCGCTGGGATTGGTAGCAACAGCGGGCGTGTGACAAAAGCAGCCTTGTAAAGGAGGGGTTAGTAGTAAGGAGCAGAACTGATGTCACAAAAGGCCACGCTGGCATTGGTCAGACCACGAGCGTGAGCCTGAGTTTGATTGGATAATTAGTTAGAAGCTGCGCTAGGATTGGTAGAAAGAGGAATTGTATGCAGGATTCTGATTTGACTGCCAGTGTGAGACGCGCAGATAGAAGATTTCAAGGGTTTGCAGAATACAATTTTATATATCATTCATCTAGGATGTATGGAGAAAAGAGAAAAATGTCATTTATAAAGAAAATTAAGAATTTCTTTAAGAAAGATAAGCCTGTGTTGACTAGGGAGGGAATTTATATTCCGCCACCGAAGACACCAGCTTCTTTTATGATGATGGAAAGAGGATATCATACTTGCGTGTGGTTGGAAAATTGGATAGAATATACGAAAGGTGATGGAGTGCTAGCTTTTCCTGAAAATGGTACGTTTAACGGGAGAATTCTTCAGAATTTAGGAATGAGAATGAATGATTTAGAACCAAGACCTAGGTTAACTCAATACGAGGCTTTAGAAGAATGGGAGACTGAGTCATACGAACGCGAGAAATGCAGAAGTGGGAGATATAGAGTATTTTACCCCAGATACCTGCATGAGTCACGCGAAGGGCAGATGAAACAATGGAGGAGAGCTATGGTATCAGAAGGTTTATATCCTGTGTTAATGGCTGAGGAACAGTCTGGAGGAAAGTGTAAAGAGAAAACGAAACACATGAATACAACAGGATATGGTGAATCAGATGATGAGTTATCAGAGGATATTTTAATTAAAAATCCACCCCCGTATCAAGAAGCAACTAGTAAGGTTACCCCAAGTGCACCAGTGATAGGAATGCCTTTAACCCCACAAATTTTACATGATACGTCATTCAATAGGGTGTTGCAGGATAATGAGAGGGATGTTTTAAATAAAACTAGAGAGGAATTAATTCAGAAAATAAGCCAATTAAATTTGAATGCTGAAGCTTTGACAGTACCCGTGACCATTGGTCCGGTAATCCCATTGTATGGAGATAAAAAGACTTGCCAGAAACCACAAACTGTAACAATTCCGTTGAATAGTCCCAGAAAAGAAGTAATAATTACAGATGATCAGGTCAGTGAAAGTGAATCAGTTATTTCATTAATGGATCTCCCGAATGTAGAACCTTCAAGTGAAACTCCGAAAAGAGTTACGCCCACAAATTTGAGAGAGAAGAGATCTTTGGTTCCTATAGGAACTGGAGGTGCAACAGTAGTTACCCCTGAAGATATAGAAAGATGGGCACAGGAAATAGATAATCGAAACCCACCACCAAAGATTCTAGATATCAGCAGATTGAAAGTGGAATTGGAAGAAATGATAGTGGGAAGTGTGAGCATAGAAAGATTGAACGTTTATAATGATGAAGAGTAATTTTTTTTATGTATGAGTATAACCAGGAGAGCAAGAGTATTTCATGAGAAATTAACAGAAGTCGCTTCAGAGATTGGAATAGATATAGGGAAATCGAAATTGTTGCAGAAACCATATCGAGTGGATTTTACTGACAAAGATTTAGAAAGTGTTAATGCGTCTGGAAAGAGACTACAGATAAAGAGGTTGATGAATATTTTGAGGAAATGGGGAGACATTGACAAATGGAGAATTAGGTGGATAAGAAAGAAAGAAGAGGTGCAAGCAAGAGAAACAGCAGCTGCATTCCCAGTGAGAGAATCAGATAAAGTTGAGGAAATTTGCCCAATGAGAGAAGTTCCTGGAGGTGTATATGTTCATGTTCCTTGGAGTAGACAAGATATTTTGTCATTTACAAATGACTTTCCAAGATTGAGAGAAAAACCAGTGGAAAGGTATAAACAGGTGGAAAGATTTGTGAAAGTTTCAAAGGTTTTATTGAAAGATCTGGATGGTTTGTTTGATATAGTGGTACCTGCTGATTTATGGACGGAGTGTAAGATTACAATTGATTGGCCAAGTGAGGAGTATGCTAGAGACTCGAAGACAGGAGCACCCTCAGAGGAGGTGATGAAGAAATATCACCAAGTGATTACTGTGAGAAGTTGGCCTGGCATATGCTGTCCACTAATTATAGTGGGCACCTTGCACCAGTCCAAACAACCCCTTATTGGAGATAGGTTAAAGACAACCTTTATTGAAAGCTATCCTAGTGGTAGCTATGGAGAGCAGCCTTCAGGCTAAGTCTTGAAGGAATGTAAAGCAGCTTGTTTTACCAGTCTATAATCTCTTGAGTGACCAAATGAAAGAGCACCACACCAGGTATATATTCAAAATATATGTATTTATTACTAAACACACCCCTCTAGTCTCTTTATGAGGCTAGAGTTCGAAGTACATAAGTTATAAGTTATTTAAACACAGTAATAGCACAAATACACGTTTGGGCCCTAGGGGCGTACCAAACCATATACCAATAAAGTGGTATAAGAACCACGACTGAGCTAGACACTAGGCCTAGAGCCTCTAGAAGTGCTTGGACCACAAGGAACCACCCAAGGTAGTGACACAGGGGACCCACGGGGGACGCGTGCAGTGTAGTAACACAGCCGCGAATCGCCGTTAACTTCTATGGAGAAAGTCGCGGTTTGGAATTTAAAGAAAAGGGACACTTAAAGAAGGACTTGGAGCAAACCCTTTGAGAACTAGGTCGTTCTAGAGTCTCTACCCACGGGAGCACCGGAGTACTCTTGTTACCTCACCCAGGGAAGCCGGGTGCATAGGTGCCTTTCGGGGTCGGGTTTCGTCGTCGATTTGAATGGCGATCTGCTGCAAAGTGCTGCTGGCGACCAAGTGAAAAGTGTCCGGGTGGATCCAAGGTTGGATCGGAGATCTGAAGAACCTGAAAGCAGAGGGGACAGAGTCTGGGTCACTAGCCAGTGACCAGGAAGGCGATGAGCAGATGCCCACCGATGTCGAGTGCTTCAGGTAGGTTGAAAGTTGTCTTGACTCTTCAGCCACGAGGTCCAGGAGGCGTTGTCGGTGACCAGGAGCAGGATTCGGACTGGTACACAATGTCTGTCAAGTGCTGAGGTGTCGGCGACCGGATTGGACCCAACAAGCCTTGGCAACGGCAAGTCTTGATGAAGATGAAGATTGACGATTGTGCAGACCAGCAAGGTCTGAGGAACTCACCCAGCAAGGGTAAGTGAGGGCAAGCCTGGAGCAACCAGGGAGCCCAAGTAGAAAAAGATTGGCCTTCGTGAAGGGCTACTAGCCAACAGGCTAGCGACCGCGAAGGAGCCTCAAGACGGTGCACGTGGAGCTGGCTCACAGGACACTCGTGGAGTGGAGGCCAGTGATCTTCGGTGCAGTTGGTGCTGGAGGCTGGGGCTACTCGGAGCCCAAAGCACGACTTCGTGGGAGACCCAGAAGAGGATGCACTTGCAAATGCGTGCGGTGTCCAGGGGTCACGGTTCCACGTTACCCACGACAGCTATGGGCCTCAGCTTTGCTGGGGACTCAGGGCAGCCTCGGGGAAGTCTGGAAATCCACCTCTGGTGATGCAAAGACTTCGGCGTCCGACGGGAGCTTCAGCGATGCAGACCGGACAATTGCTTCTTTGGTGCCTGCCAAGCAGGGGAGTCACTCCTTGACCCCAAGGGAGATTCTTCAGTCCTCTAATCTTAAAGTAGAGCGTCGAAGGTCCAGGATTCTGTGTCAGAGTTTCGTCCAGGGATAATCTAAAGTCCTAAGGACTGGGGTCCCATACTTATACTAAGTTTAGGGGTTGGACTTACTCTGTGGTCCCACCTATGGGTGGGTCAGGGCAGAGGGGTGGCTACACCCCCTTTCCCTTTGTCCAGTTCGCGCCAAAGCAGGGGCTGGAAGCCCCTGGTCCAGTTTGAACTGGGGTATGCACAGGGACACCAAATGTGCCCCCAGTGCAGGACTTCAAAGCACCCGAGAGTGCTCCCGCCCAGCCCCAATATACACTATCCTGTCTGGGGAGGTGGTCACACCTCCCTGGGACAGGAAACCTATTGTCCAGGCCTCCCCTGCCGGAGTTTCGGTCAGCAGCAGGAGGCCAGACTCGTGTCTGTGGCAGCGGCATCCATTTTGTGATGCCAGGGCTTGGAAAGTCAGTACCGGGCATACCGGTGTGTACATGTCTTTCCCTCTAGAAGGGTGGAATGCTACCCCCGCCGCCAGAACTGGCGGGGGGTAGTATTCCAAGATGTTTGACACCAAACACGACATGTTTCCGTGCAGCCATCCCAAAGTTAGCATTTAACGCGAGGTTATAATGCGCTTAAGAGTATATGGTCAGGCTGCACTACAAACAGCATCAGAGAAGGGTCTCCGAACGCTGCAGAGGGGCCCTGCTCATGCAGGGGCACCCTCTCACATAGGAACCACGCACTCTGCCTTCAGGATTGATAAGGCCTGCCATAGGAGTGACTTATAGGTTTATATGTGTGTATGTATATAGTGATATAGGTAGCCTATATCACAATAAGGGGTGCATGCACCACCTTACCCAGGCTGCAGTAGCAGACCTGTGGTGTCAGTTTGGATGGCCTTCCAGGGGTGGCACAATACATGCTGCAGCCCCTGGTAGGCCTCTGAGGTACCTATGCCCTGGGTACATAGTATACCATATACTAGGGACTTATAAGGGCACTCCAGATTCCAATCAGAGATGTGCCTAAGGCACATGGAAACCATTTTAGAGAGGAAGCAGCTAGGCTGGGGTTCTGATTAGCAGGGCCCCAGCCAGACTAAGGTCGAAAAACAGTGAAGCATCAGCAAAAAGTGGGGGTACCCATGTGAAGCAGATCCTACTCTCCTACACAACCCCCCCAAACGTAGGGACATTAAACTAACCTTGCCCAGTTAAGTCTTCATGTTCTAAGTGGAAGTACCTAGAGAGTCCATCTGCATTGGCATGGTTACTCCCAGGTCTATGTTCCACTGTGAAGTCCATCCCCTGTAGGGAAATGGACCACCTAAGCAGTTTGGGGTTTTCACCCTTCATTTGTTTTAGCCATAAGAGGGGCTTATGGTCTGTTTGAACAAGGAAGTGAGTACCAAACAAGTATGGCCTCAACTTCTTCAGAGCCCAGACCACAGCAAAGGCCTCCCTCTCAATGGCTGACCAACGTTTCTCTCTAGGGGTCAGCCTTCTGCTAATGAAAGCTACTGGCTGATCCTGACCTTCTTCATTCAATTGTGACAGTACAGCCCCTACCCCCAATTCAGATGCATCAGTTTGAACAATGAACTTCTTGGAGTAATCAGGACTCTGTAGAATGGGAGCAGTGCACATGGCCTGCTTCAGGTCATCAAATGCCTTTTGACAGCTAACTGTCCACTGAACCTTTTTGGGCATTTTCTTGGAAGTTAAGTCATTCAGGGGTGTCACTATTGATCCATACCCCTTGACAAATCTCCTATAGTACCCAGTCAGGCCTAAGAAGGCTCTCACCTGAGTCTGGGTAGTTGGAGCAGTCCAGTCCATGATGGTCTGGATCTTGCTCTGCAAGGGTTGAACCTGGCCTCCACCCACAAGGTGGCCCAGGTACACAACCTGACTCTGCCCTATCTGGCACTTGGTGGCCTTGATAGTCAGGCCTGCTTTCTGCAGGGCCTGTAAAACATTTCTGAGGTGGACCAGGTGATCCTCCCAGGTGGAGCTAAAGACAGCAATATCATCTAGATATGCTGCACTATAGGCTTCCAGACCTGTAAGGACTGTATTCACCAACCTCTGAAAAGTGGCAGGTGCATTCTTCAGGCCAAAGGGCATCACCACAAATTGATAAGGCCCACTAGGGGTTGAGAATGCTGTTTTTGGCTTTGCATCATCAGCTAGTCTGATCTGCCAGTAGCCAGCTGTCAGGTCAAATGTGCTTAGATACTTGGCTGATGCCAAAGTGTCTATTAGCTCATCTGCCCTAGGTATTGGATGGGCATCAGTCCTAGTGACTGCATTGAGACCCCTGTAGTCCACACAAAACCTCATCTCTCTTTTCCCACCACTGGTGTGAGGTTTTGGCACAAGGACCACTGGACTAGCCCAAGGGCTATCTGAGGGTTCAATAACTCCCAAATCCAACATTTTCTGGACTTCTGTCCTGATACAGTCCCTGACATGGTCAGGTTGCCTATAAATCTTATTTTTAATAGGCAGACTGTCCCCAGTGTCCACTTCATGAGTGCACCAGGTGGTCTGACTTGGAGTCAGTGAGAACATGTGTCTGAACTGATTGAGCACCTGTCTACAATCAGTTTGCTGCTGGGTAGTGAGGCTGCCTGCCAAGGCTACACCATCCACTGACCCATCATCAGGGTTCTGTGAGAGCAGGTCAGGGAGTGGGTCACTCTCTTCCTCCTGTCCCTCATCAGTAGCCATGAGCAAGCCCATGTCTGCCCTGTCCACATATGGTTTTAACCTGTTGACATGGAGAACCCTGTGGGGACTCCTGGGTGTTCCTAGGTCTACTAAGTAGGTAACCTCACCCTTCTGTTCAACAATGGTATGGGGTCCACTCCATTTGTCTTGGAGAGCTGCTGGGGCCACTGGCTCCAACACCCACACCTTCTGTCCTGGCTGATAAACAGTCAGTACAGCCTTTTGGTCATGCCAGGCCTTTTGAAGTTCCTGGCTAGCCTCAAGGTTTTTAGTTGCCTTTTTCATATACTCAGCCATCCGGGAGCGGAGACCAAGTACGTAGTCCACTATGTCTTGCTTTGGGGGCTTGAGAGGTAACTCCCATCCTTCCTTCACCAAGCACAGTGGACCCCTGACAGGGTGACCAAACAAAAGTTCAAAAGGGCTGTAGCCAACCCCTTTTGAGGCACCTCCCTGTATGCAAATAAAAGGCAGGGCAAGAGTATGTCCCATCTTCGCCTAAGCTTTTCTGGGAGCCCTTTAATCATGCCCTTCAAGGTTTTGTTGAATCTCTCAACTAAACCATTGCATTGTGGGTGATAGGGTGTGGTGAACTTGTAAGTCACTCCACACTCCTTCCACATTGCTTTTAAGTATCCAGACATAAAGTTAGCACCCCTGTCTGATACAACCTCCTTAGGAAAGCCCACTCTTGAGAAAATTCCCAGGAGGGCCCTTGCCACCACAGGTGCTGTAGTGGTCCTAAGGGGAATAGCCTCTGGGTACCTGGTGGCATGATCCACTACCACCAGGATAAACCTGTGCCCAGATGCTGTTTGGGGATCCATGGGACCAACAATGTCAATCCCCACCCTTTCAAAGGGAACCCCCACCACAGGTAGTGGTATCAGGGGGGCCTTTGTAGTGCCACCTGCCTTGCCACTGGCCTGGCAGGTTACACAGGAGCGACAAAACTCCTTGGTGTCTTCAGACATGTGGGGCCAGTGAAAGTGAGGGACAATTCTGTCCCAAGTCTTGTTCTGGCCCAGGTGACCTGCTAAGGGAATATCATGGGCTAGGGTCAATAGGAAGCCCCTGAACTTCAGAGGTATAACCAACCTCCTGGTAGCACCAGGCTTGGGGTCTCTACACTCTGAGTACAAGAGTCCATCATCCCAATACACAGTATGGGGACCACTAGCTTTCCCAGCAGCCTCAGCAGCAGCTTGCTGTCTGAGGGGTTCAAGAGAGGGGCAGCTCTGCTGCTCCTGGCTCAGATCTGCCCTGGAAGGTCCCCCTGTCCCCAAGAACTCAACCTGTTCAGGTTCAAGCTCCTCTGGGACAGTTCCTTCCTCAGGACTGAGATCATCCCCCTCAAGGGACTGATCTTCCTTCTGAGCCAAGGGGAAGGCACTGCCTTTACCCTACTACTCCTCTTCTTGGAGGGCCCTTGGTCCATTATTCCAGAATCCAAGGCCTGTTCAGTGCTAGACATTTTGGCTTGTGACCTGGTCACAGCAAACACATCTGCAGGGATCCCCAGCATTTCTGCATGGGTCCTGAGCTCCACTTCTGCCCAAGCTGAAGTTTCTAAGTCATTGCCAAGCAAGCATTCAACTGGTAGGTCTGCACTTACCACAACCTTCTTAAGGCCAGTTACCCCTCCCCAGGAGAAGTTAACAACTGCCAGAGTATGGTCTGTTCTGACATTGCTAGCATTGGTCACTTGGTACATCTCACCAAGTATAACTTGCCCAGGATTCACAAGGTCTTGTGTCACCATGGTGACACTTGCCCCTGTGTCCCTAAATGCCAAAGCCTCTCGTCCATTGATTAAAGGCTGTTGTCTGTACTTGCCCAGATTACTGGGACTCATAGAGGAGGTCATATCCATGCCTCCATCACAGACTAGGACAGCCTGAGTGAGTTCTCTGACTAGGTCAGAGCCCATCTCAGTACCCAGGGTCAACCCTACTAAACCCTTGGCTGTAGTACTCCCACCACCAACTGTAACTGCACTAGGGGGAGCAGGTGCCTTAGGGGCATTGGTGGGGGCTGGAGTCGAGTCTTTGGACTTGGTGCAATCACTGGTCCAGTGGGTCTTTTGCTTACAGACCTTGCACCATGGTTTTCTTTGGCCTTTCCCTTTGGTAGACTGTGAATCCCCACCTGAAGAAGATTTTTGGGGGCCTTGTGAAGACTTTTGATCTTTACCCTTCTCCCCACCCTTATCAGAGGTTTTCGAATCTTGCTTCTTAGGGTCACCACCTTGGTTCTGTACCTTCTGCTTCACCCTGGTTCTGACCCATTTGTCTGCCTTCTTTCCCAATTCTTGGGGAGAGGTCAGATCAGAGTCTACCAGGTGCTGATGCAACAGCTGATTTTGACAGTTATTAAGAATCTGCTCCCTCATTATCAGATTGTACAATCCTGTGAAGTCACATACCTTACTGCCCAATAACCAACCTTCCAGAGCCTTGGCAGAACAATCAACAAAGTCTACCCAGTCTTGAGTCTGTGCTTTTTGGGTATCCCTGAACTTTAACCTGTATTGTTCAGTGGTTAGGCCAAACCCATCAATTAGAGCACTCTTCAAGACTTTGTAATTATCAGCATCCTCCTCTCTAACAGTGAGGAGCTTGTCTCTACCTTTGTCTGCAAAGGAGAGCCACAAGATTGCTGCCCACTGCTCCTGAGGGACCCTCTGTACTTTACAGGCCCTCTCTAGAGCAGTTATCCATTTGTGGATGTCATCCCCACTCTGGTAGGGAGGGACAATCTTGCTCAGGTTTCTATGGTCATAAGACCTTTCCCTATCTTTGGGGAAACTGCTGCCACCATGGGACTCTAGTCCCAACTTTTGTCTCTCTCTATAGAGATCTAGGGACTCCCTGTCTATAGCCAATTGCTGTTTCCTGAGTTCAAGCTGAGTTTGCTCATATTGAATCAGTCTCTTTCTTCTCTCATGAGAGGATTCCCTCCTATGAGAGGAGACAGAGGACCCTATTGAGGTGTCAGAGTGGTTAGACTCCTGAGAAGGAGACCTAGACCTTCTGGGCACACTCAGAACTCTTCCTGGGGGGACAAAGGGGAGGTCAGTCTGATCCTCTCCCTCCTCCTCCTCCACAGGAGGAATTGGATTCTCCAGGACAAGGTCATTTTCACCTTCCTGGCCAGTTTCAGAGGGGGGTCCTGGGTTTCTTCACCCCTGGCCCCTCCCTCATCTTCTGCCCCACCCTCTTTGCCTACCCCTTCAGACCCTAGGGGCCTGCTGAGATCATCAGCTAGTAACACCTCCCTGAGGTGTTGGGTGCTGGCACTTTTGCCTGCCTTCAACTTCCTAGTATTGCATAATGCTCTCAATTCCAAGAATGGGAGTTTATCATACTTGGAGGGAAGAAGCCCACTGGCTTCTGGCAAGGACTCACTGGGTCCTGGCTTTGAAGACATTACTAGTGAGGTGTGGTGTATGCACTACCTACTCTAGTGTGGCCTACTAAACTCTCTTGAGTTGTAGAAAGGGTGTGCTGTCCCTTAACACACAACTCTAAGTTCAGTAGAACTTACTGTATACTAAGCTTAATTTATATGTACCTTAGGTACCTTTAGTGGTTTTCAGTTGATCAATTCAATTGAGATTATCTGGTAAAACAATAGCAAGCTGGAATCCCACACGCTGCACACCAATGTGAGAAGTTGGCCTGGCATATGCTGTCCACTAATTATAGTGGGCACCTTGCACCAGTCCAAACAACCCCTTATTGGAGATAGGTTAAAGACAACCTTTATTGAAAGCTATCCTAGTGGTAGCTATGGAGAGCAGCCTTCAGGCTAAGTCTTGAAGGAATGTAAAGCAGCTTGTTTTACCAGTCTATAATCTCTTGAGTGACCAAATGAAAGAGCACCACACCAGGTATATATTCAAAATATATGTATTTATTACTAAACACACCCCTCTAGTCTCTTTATGAGGCTAGAGTTCGAAGTACATAAGTTATAAGTTATTTAAACACAGTAATAGCACAAATACACGTTTGGGCCCTAGGGGCGTACCAAACCATATACCAATAAAGTGGTATAAGAACCACGACTGAGCTAGACACTAGGCCTAGAGCCTCTAGAAGTGCTTGGACCACAAGGAACCACCCAAGGTAGTGACACAGGGGACCCACGGGGGACGCGTGCAGTGTAGGAACACAGCCGCGAATCGCCGTTAACTTCTATGGAGAAAGTCGCGGTTTGGAATTTAAAGAAAAGGGACACTTAAAGAAGGACTTGGAGCAAACCCTTTGAGAACTAGGTCGTTCTAGAGTCTCTACCCACGGGAGCACCGGAGTACTCTTGTTACCTCACCCAGGGAAGCCGGGTGCATAGGTGCCTTTCGGGGTCGGGTTTCGTCGTCGATTTGAATGGCGATCTGCTGCAAAGTGCTGCTGGCGACCAAGTGAAAAGTGTCTGGGTGGATCAAAGGTTGGATCGGAGATCTGAAGAACCTGAAAGCAGAGGGGACAGAGTCTGGGTCACTAGCCAGTGACCAGGAAGGCGATGAGCAGATGCCCACCGATGTCGAGTGCTTCAGGTAGGTTGACGGTCGTCTTGACTCTTTAGCCACGAGGTCCAGGAGGCGTTGTCGGTGACCAGGAGCAGGATTCGGGCTGGTACACGATGTCTGTCGAGTGCTGAGGTGTCGACGACCGGATTGGACCCAACAAGCCTTGGCAACGGCAAGTCTTGATGAAGATGAAGATTGACGATTGTGCAGACCAGCAAGGTCTGAGGAACTCACCCAGCAAGGGTAAGTGAGGGCAAGCCTGGAGCAACCAGGGAGCCCAAGTAGAAAAAGATTGGCCTTCGTGAAGGGCTACTAGCCAACGGGCTAGCGACCGCAAAGGAGCCTCGAGACGGTGCACGTGGAGCTGGCTCACAGGACACTCGTGGAGTGGAGGCCAGTGATCTTCGATGCAGTTGGTGCTGGAGGCTAGGGCTACTCGGAGCCCAAAGCACGACTTCGTGGGAGACCCAGAAGAGGATGCACTTGCAAATGCGTGCAGTGTCCAGGGGTCACGGTTCCACGTTACCCACGACAGCTACGGGCCTCAGCTTTGCTGGGGACTCAGGGCAGCCTCGGGGAAGTCTGGAAATCTACCTCTGGTGATGCAAAGACTTCGGCGTCCAACAGGAGCTTCAGCGATGCAGACCGGACAATTGCTTCTTTGGTGCCTGCCAAGCAGGGGAGTCACTCCTTGACCCCAAGGGAGATTCTCCAGTCCTCTAATCTTAAAGTAGAGCGTCGAAGGTCCAGGATTCTGTGTCAGAGTTTCGTCCAGGGATAATCTAAAGTCCTAAGGACTGGGGTCCCATACTTATACTAAGTTTAGGGGTTGGACTTACTCTGGTCCAGTTCGCGCCAAAGCAGGGGCTGGAAGCCCCTGATCCGGTTTGAACTGGGGTATGCACAGGGACACCAAATGTGCCCCCAGTGCAGGACTTCAAAGCACCCGAGAGTGCTCCCGCCCAGCCCCAATACACACTATCCTGTCTGGGGAGGTGGTCACACCTCCCTGGGACAGGAAACCTATTGTCCAGGCCTCCCCTGCCGGAGTTTCGGTCAGCAGCAGGAGGCCAGACTCGTGTCTGTGGCAGCGGCATCCATTTTGTGATGCCAGGGCTTGGAAAGTCAGTACCGGGCATACCGGTGTGTACATGTCTTTCCCTCTAGAAGGGTGGAATGCTACCCCCGCCGCCAGAACTGGCGGGAGGGTAGTATTCCAAGATGTTTGACACCAAACACGACATGTTTCCGTGCAGCCATCCCAAAGTTAGCATTTAACGCGAGGTTATAATGCGCTTAAGAGTATATGGTCAGAATGCACTACAAACAGCATAAGAGAAGGGTCTCCGAACGCTGCAGAGGGGCCCTGCTCATGCAGGGGCACCCTCTCACATAGGAACCACGCACTCTGCCTTCAGGATTGATAAGGCCTGCCATAGGAGTGACTTATAGGTTTATATGTGTGTATGTATATAGTGATATAGGTAGCCTATATCACAATAAGGGGTGCATGCACCACCTTACCCAGGCTGCAGTAGCAGACCTGTGGTGTCAGTTTGGATGGCCTTCCAGGGGTGGCACAATACATGCTGCAGCCCCTGGTAGTCCTCTGAGGTACCTATGCCCTGGGTACATAGTATACCATATACTAGGGACTTATAAGGGCACTCCAGATTCCAATCAGAGATGTGCCTAAGGCACATGGAAACCATTTTAGAGGGGAAGCAGCTAGGCTGGGGTTCTGATTAGCAGGGCCCCAGCCAGACTAAGGTCGAAAAACAGTGAAGCATCAGCAAAAAGTGGGGGTACCCATGTGAAGCAGATCCTACTCTCCTACAATTACATTCTTGAAAGGGAAAATTTCTCCTAAAGAAACAGATTGGGTAAAGATAGATAGGACAACTCAAGAACCAAATGAGTCTGTACATGCTTATTATGAAAGGTTACTTCAGGTGTTTAAACAGTATAGTGGCTTTGAGAATATTGGTGATATGGATATGGGAAATTTTGTGTATCGGTTTGTATATGGTTTGAAACCGGAGATTAGTCAGATGATTCAGCAGCACATGTTGTGTTGGCAGAGTAAGACAGTGGATGAAATTTTAAAGTATGCAAAATATTGCGGAGACGACATTGAGGCAAGGCGTAGAAAGTTAAAGGAGAAAATGATGTGGGCACAGGTAAAATTGGCAGAGCAGCAGGAAATAAAACAAATACTCAGAGACTGATAGTCAAGTGAAAGAGCAGAGTCAGAATGATCAAGTGGCGAATGGTAGTAAATTTAGAGGACGAATGAACAGAGAAGAAGCAAAGAAGAAGTTTCCTCGTCATGCGTACGGAAAGCTTGGACATTGGAAGAACGAGTGTAAGAGTATTCAGAATAATAATGGGCCAAATCAAAATTTAATTCCACAGATACAGAATGAAGTACTTATGAATCAGCAGCAGCAGGTAGTTACTCCACAATATTGAGTGCCACCAGGTCCTATGCCAAACTTTGTGAACCACCAAAAGTTCAGTACGAACACCGGATTTCAAGGAGAAAGTGGCAAGAATAATAGAACAGTTACACAATATTTTTTGCAGAATGATGAGGAAAATTCAGACTTTGTGCAATGACGGTGCCTGAGGGGGGAGGAAGAGGAGTGCGTGCTTGGCGCATCCTTGCTGGTAGATCAGTCAGGTCCATTTGTTGATGGGAAAGTGGAAGGTAAATACATCACTTTTCTATTGGATACTGGTGCTACCCGGTCTACTGTGAAAACAGCAGACATCCCAAACCTACCCCTCTCGGGAGAGTCCATCCAAGTTGTAGGAGTGTCAAATCAACAGATTCGAGCCCCAATCACAAAACCGATGGAGGTGCATATCGGAAACTTTAAAGAAATGCATTGGTTTGTAGTTTGCGATTCCAGTCGCGTAAATCTGTTGGGAAGAGATCTACTGTGCAAGATGAATTGCACGATCTATTGTACACCAGATGGTGTCGCTTTCCAGACTCCTGATGAAGATGTTATATACAAAATGATGCTAGTTAAGCAAGGAACAGAAGTAGATGAGATGTTTTCATTAATGACTGAAAATGAATTGCCGGAAGAGTTGAGAGCCACAGTCAATCAAGAAGTTTGGGATTTTACAGGAAAAGATATTGGGCTGATGTCAAATGTAGACCCAGTTAAAGTGACAGTGAAGGAAGGTGCAGTTTATCCAAACACACGACAGTACAAGATGAGTCCAGAAGTGAAAGCAGGAATTATTCCAGAAATCGATCGAATGGTTAAACAAGGCATTTTAAAAGAAATAATGGGTAGTCCTTGTAATTCGCCAATAATAGGACTGAAAAAGCCTAGCGGAAAATACAGGATAGTGCAGGATTTGAGAAAGATTAACAAAATTGTAGTGCCATGTTGCCCAATAGTGCCAAATCCAGCTGCGATCCTTTATCAGATACCTTGAAATGCAGGCTGGTTTACAGTAATTGATTTGTGCCAAGCATTCTTTTCTATTCCTTTGCACCCAGACAGCCAGTATCTTTTCGCCTTTAAGTTTGAGGATCGTATCTTCGCATGGTGCCGAGTTCCTCAAGGGTACACAGAGAGTCCCTCAATTTTTAACCAAATCCTGAAAAAGTGTTTAGAGTCATTAGTTATGCCTGGAAAATCAGTTCTGGTTCAATACATTGATGACCTACTGGTGGCATCGAAAACACGAGAAGATTGTTTCACTAATACAATTGTATTACTGAACCATTTGGCCGAAGGAGGACACAAGGTGTCTCCAGACAAATTACAGTTCTGTCGTCAAGAAGTTAGATATTTAGGGCATAAAAAAGTAAGAGGAGTTAGAAAAGTGACACCGGAAAGAATAAAAATAATCAAAGAGATGCAACTACCTCAGACACAAAGAGAGATGAGAATGTTCCTGGGAGTAGTTGGGTACTGTAGGCAGTGGATTAACAGTTTTTCTATGCTAGCAAAACCATTGATACAATTGACCCGAAAAAGAGCAAAGGATCCAATTGATTGGAATGATGAATGTTTGGAGGCCTTTGTGAAATTGCGGAATTGTTTGTGTGAGGCTCCTGCCTTAGGTATGCCTGATTATTCAAAAGAATTTGCGTTGTTTTGCTGTGAGAGAGAAAATTGTGCACTTTCAGTCTTAACACAGAGACATGGACTGAGCCGACGTCCAGTGGCGTATTTTTCTGCCACTTTGGATCCAGTGGCTTCAGCCTTACCTGGCTGCTTAAAAGCAGTAGCTGCTACTTGTATGAGTCTGGAGCAAAGTGAGTCAATAGTGATGGGACATTCTGTAAAGGTTTACGTTCCACACTCAGTTGAAATTCTTTTCACAAGAACGCAACATCTCACACCTAGTCGGCTGACTAAGTATGAAAGAGTGATTTTGGGAGCAGAAAATGTGACAGTGATAAGATGTACGATCATGAACCCTGCCACATTATTGCCAGATCCATGCAATGAGGAAGTGAAAGATGAAATTGATCATGATTGTCTGGATGTGACAGAATTGTGTACTAAGCCCCGTCCTGACATTAAAGAATCACCATTAAAAGAAGCTGATCATGAGTTATTTGTGGATGGGTCTTGTCTAAGAAATGAAGAAGGAGGATTAAGTGCTGCTTATGCTGTGTGTAAAATATCGGGGGTAATTGAAGCATCCTGTTTACCGGAAGTCAAATCTGCACAAGTAGCCGAATTGGTGGCCTTAACAAAGGCATGCAAAAATGGGAAAAATTGGAGAATAACCATATTTACGGACAGTCAATATGGTTTCGGGGTTGTGCATGATTTTGGCCAACTCTGGATTCAGAGGGGATTTCTGACTTCTTCAGGATCTCCTATTAGAAACAGTAAAAATGTGAAAGATCTGCTGGAAGCATTACAATTGCCAAAAGAAGTAGCAGTTGTTAAATGCGCTGCACATCAGTCAGGAAATGACTATGTGGCAGCTGGTAATGGATATGCTGACCAAATTGCTCGATACTGTGCGAGAAATACAATGGCAATAAACAGAAAAATTGAAACGGGTGAAACCAGCTGCCAACTTATATTTTTCTCAATTCCAGAAACATGGGATAAGATTAGACAGTTGCAGGAAGAAGTTGAGGAAAAAGAAAAAGAAATTTGGATAAAATCAGCTTGTACAAAAAGGTCGGAAGATGAAATATGGGTGTATTTAGATGGAAGACCAGTCATGCCAGATTGTTTGCTCTCTAAAATAGCAAGAGTATATCATGGAGCAACACACATAGGGAGAGATTCAATGATCAGATTATTCAGACAGAGTTGGTAAAATCCGAAATTCAGGGTAGTCGCAGAGAGCCTTTGCCAAAGATGCTTAACCTGTCAGCAGCAAAATCCAGGTAGGAAGACAGTGGTTAGCTGGGGAAAGATTGGAAAGGCAGAAGGACCCTTCACCAGGTTGCAGTTAGATTTCATTGAGTTGCCTCTTTGTAATGGACTAAAGTATGTACTTGTCATAGTGTGCCTGTTCTCAAGATGGGTGGAGGCATACCCCACCAGAAGAAATGACAGTCTTACAGTTGCTAAACTATTGTTGAGGGAGTTGATTCCTCGTTTTGGTTTTCCAGTCACTTTGGAATCAGATAGAGGACCTCATTTTAATAATGAGATAATTCGATTAATCTGTGCTGCATTTAACATTGAACAAAAACTGCACTGTGCTTATCGTCCAGAGGCTTCTGGAATAGTTGAACAGTTAAATGGCACAATTAAGTCAAGACTAGGGGAAGTGTGTGCATCCACAATGCTGAAATGGCCAGATGCATTGCCTCTTGTATTGATGGGTCTCAGAAGTATTCCAGACAGAAAAACAGGAATGAGCCCATATGAGGTTCTCATGGGAAGGGCAATGAGACAAGCATTTATTCCTGGAAATAAATTAATGACTATAACTGATGATCTGGTATTGGACTATTGCAAAGGATTGGCTGCAATGGTGCGTTCTGTCTCTCACCAGGTTGGAGAAGACTCAGCTGAAAGACAGCCAGACCAAGCACATGATTTGAATCCTGGAGATTGGGTGTTAGTGAAGAAACACGCAAGGAAGTCGTGTCTAGCACCAAGGTGGGATAAACCGCGTCAAGTCATACTAGTCACTACCACGGCAGTGAAGTGTGCAGGTTTGCCCAACTGGATTCATGCTAGTCATACCAGAAGAGTTCCGAGCCCATCAGAACATCAAGAGCAACCACTGACTGAACAGGCAGAAACGTCAGAAGTTGAAAGCTGTGAAATTGAAGAATCTAGAGTGATAGATTCTGAAAGACAACTATATGACGAACAGCCAAGTACAAGTCAGGAAGAGTGGATACCAGTAATTGAAATACCTGATGATGCTGTCGAAACAAGAAGAATAACAAAACTGAAAAAGCAGGAAGGTAGACAGGAAAAGACAGGGGAAGAAGAACACACTCAGGTAGAAATAAATAAAGACATTCAGAAACCTGAGGAGGGAGAGGCAGAATTAGAAGAACAAGTTCAGGCAGAAGAAGAACAATCTGAAATAAGACCTGAACAGGATCAGGTAGATCTAGAAGTGTCACGATCCGTAGGCCGGTAAAGCACTGACTGCCCGGTAAACGAGGTAGAACCAGGAAGTCCGGTCAAAAACTACACTTCCCAGCATTCATAGCGTGGGCACGCTCCACGTGACTCGGACGCTGATTCAACCCGGATATAGGAGCGTCAATCACTCCAGACGCTGCCGATTATTCTTGGATTACCTTCGGCTGTAGCAGCGGTTCCATCCCTGTTCTCCAAGGCGGTAAGGGTGCCCCCTGCACCTCGATCTTGTTCTTCTGTTCATCGTTGCATAATACTTGCGCGCTCAAGAACAGGCTTTCTCAGTGCTTTCTTTGCCCACGCTTCTCTGTTGGAGAAAACTGCGTTTTTTGGCTGTTTCATGCAGAGAAGCATAACGGGTAACATTGTACTCGCACCTTTCTGGATTGGCTGGTCCGTTGGAAGGCGAGCTCCTTGCTTCTTTGTTGGCGGAACCGCACAGTCCACGGTTCCTTGCAGAGAGGCGCTTGTGTGATTCACTGCATTCAGATCTTTTGTCATTTCCTGTTGGTGAGACCAGTGGCTCCTGGGTTCTCGTGCAGGGAATGAATCCTTTTCTTTTGACGATCCTTTCTTTTGTACTGCATTAACTTTCAGTCGAAATATATATATATTTACCTGTGGAGTTTTGAACCTTGTCTTACTCATACTAATTCACCAAGGTTCTATTCAGGATGGCCATGTGATTATAGAACTCCAGTGGAACGCTTTATGTTTTCTAAGTGCCAAAAGTATTGAGCACCTCCTTTTTTGTTGTATTCATGCATGGTCTGTTCTTATATATCATTTCCTAGGAGAGAGAGTAATAAGAGGGCGTCAGGAGTTCCCATATTGCTTTTGGGACTATTCCACACACGGCCAGGGTAGGTGGGGTAATCATATGTGATTCTTATAACAAAGACATTTGTGGTATAAGTCTGATACTGATGAATGTTTTCTCCTCCATGTAGTATGTCATGTTGGAAGACGGCAATCACCCTCTTCTCTCTTCTGGTAGAAACACCTCTTTAATTTCCTTTACAGGTAGAGTTCTCTATAGCTTCACCAAATATACGTCACAGAAAGCTCACCTGTTTAGTTATGTTGTTGCACCAAAAAGGGTATTAACACTGTCTTTCCTGTGTTTCCCATAGATCTCCCTCCCAGCTGTTCCTACCCTTTCCTTCCCTCACTTGATTATCCCACTAGTCCGCGTGTACATATATATTCCGGACTTGGGGCAGTCGAGAGGTGGACCCCTTTTGAGCATCAGCACAATCCCGAGGATTCTGGAAGGCGGACCCTGACAGAATAATCGGCCCACGAAATAATTATCCTCTTGATTGTGCTGGTGACAAGGATGGCCACCTTGGAGGATGTTATGGCCGCTTTGGCATTGGTACAAACGGAGCTCGCAGCCTCTCGTCGTGAAACCGCTGTTTTACAGGCCCGGGTTGAATCAATGCAGAGAAACCCTTTTGATATCGGGGGGTCTCTTCACCCCACACCTCCTTCGGTCATAGTAGAAATGCCTTCACAAATACCACTAGCCCCTCCTGAAAGGTTTCATGGGGACATTAATAAGGTTCAGGTGTTCATGACCCAAGCGCTACTACACTTTACATGTAAACCTAAATTGTTTGCGACTAACCAGGCAAGGGTGGCTTTTGTAATTTCATACCTGGCAGGCGAGGCAGCACCGTGGTCTGTCCCCATCGTTAGACGTGATGACCCGTTGCTCTATGACTGGGATGCCTTCAGGGAAGCTTTCGAGAAGACATTCGATCGTCGGGCAGAAACCTTTTCAGCAGACAGAGACTTATTGGAACTTAGGCAAGGGAAGTCAGACCTAATCAGTTACCTGAATAACTTCCGCACGCTCGTGGCAGAGACAGACTGGCCTGAAACAAAACAGGGCGCCATTTACTATCAGGGACTCAGAGATGAGTTGAAGGATGTGATCGCCCAAATAGACCCTCAACCTCAAACATGCACAGCTCTTATTGAATTAACCCTGCGGTTGGATCACCGGCTAAAAGAACGAAGAGGGGACCACAGACAAAAAGACCAGCTCCACTCACCGGGAATCCGTGCTCATCCCTCCGACAATGGAAACCCCAAACCGGAACCCATGGATATTGGGGCTGTTAGAGCATCGTTGACGCTCAGCGAAAGAGATCACCGTCGTAAACAGGGCCTGTGCCTGTATTGTGGGAAAAAAGGTCATTACCTCTGAGATTGTCCCGTCAAACCCAAATACGGACGTCCTAAAACTGGACAAGTGGCCACCATAGTAGCTGGGAATGGGGCGGAAAACTTCAAAGCTTGAGGGTGCCGGAAGGGGAACCATCAAGCGGATGTATGATCCCTTCAGTGAACCACAACGCCTTTACAGAATCTGTGCATTTCTTTATACTGCTGACCATTGAAATAAATCAGGAGAAAAAACAAATACAGGCGATGGTGGATTCCGGAGCAACAGGATGCTTCATGGACAGAGAGGAAGCACGAAAGCTAGGGGTACAGTTCATCCATAAAACCACCCCCGAAAGGGTGTATGCGGTAGACGGTAAGGAGCTGGAATCCGGACCCATCACCTATGTCACCCCTGAATACGAACTGATATACGACGGATACCACCACGAAAACTTAGCGTTTAACATCATTCAAGCTCCCATGTATGGAGTCATTTTGGGCCTCCCTTGGCTACAGAAGCATGAACCCACCATAGAATGGACCAACAGAACAATACATATGCAGTCCACATACTGCCAGAACCAGTGTAACCAGCCGTTCACGAGTCCTTCCCATGCTCTGGCCCTCCGGCATCACATCGCCACCGCGGCCGAAAAAGATGTGGTCCTACCAGAATGTTATGTGGAATATACAGAGGTCTTCAGTAATATCAAGGTGGAGGAACTCCCTCCCCACCGGGTTTATGATTGCCGGATAGACCTGGTTCCGGGAGCAGTGGTTCCTTGCAGCAGGATTTATGCTCTCACAGCACCTGAAACCCAACACCTACGACAGTATCTGGATAAATATCTTGCGTTGGGTTTCGTTCGTCCTTCCCGCTCTCCTGCTGCTTCGCCCCTTTTCTTTATACCCAAAGCCAACGGAGAACTGAGGTGTTGTATTGACTTTAGAGCGCTGAACCTCATCACCATTAAGAATCAATACCCCTTACCCTTGATTCCGGTTCTTTTGGAACAAGTCACGTCGGCCAACATTTATACCAAACTTGACCTTAGAGGAGCATACCATCTGGTCCGGATGCGAGAGGGCGACGAATGGAAGACGGCCTTCAAAACACGGTTCGGATTGTTTGAGTATCTTGTTATGCCGTTTGGGCTGTGCAATGCCCCAGCGGCTTTCCAGTTCTTTCTCAATGACGTTTTGAGGGATTTTCTAGACCACTTCGTCGTGGTCTACATCGACGACATCCTGATTTACTCCTCCAACGAAAAGGAACACATAGTCCATGTAAGTCAAGTACTCCAGGCCTTACGAAAACATAAGCTGTTTTGCAAAACAAGCAAATGCGACTTCCACGTAACCACAGTAGAGTTTCTGGGTGTCATGCTCACTCCTACTGGACAAGAGATGGCAGAGAGGAAAATTAAGGCCATTACTGAATGGCCTCGCCCTCAGAACGTCAAGGACATCCAGAGGTTTCTGGGATTCGCCAACTTTTACAGGCGGTTCATTCAACAGCTTTCTGACATGGTATCTCCACTTTCTCAACTGACAAAGAAGAAAACACCTTTCCTCTGGTCAGAAGAGACACAGACAGCCTTTGAACGCCTTAAGAAAGCCTTTACCACAGCCCCGGTCCTCACGCATGCCAAACCTGAACTGCCCTTCATCGTGGAAGCAGACGCTTCCGATGTAGCGGTAGGGGCCATATTGTCCCAAAGACACGAAGTGACAGGATATTTACACCCCATTGCTTACATGTCTAGGAAGCTTAACCCCGCCGAACAGAACTACACCATCGCCGAGAAAGAATTGCTTGCCATAAGAGATGCCTTTCTGGAATGGAGACACTGGTTGTTGGGAGCGTCTCACCAGGTGACTGTTTATTCGGACCATCGCAACTTACGATTCATGCAAGCGGCAAGACATCTTACTCCGCGTCAACTTCGTTGGATGCTGTTCTTCGCTGAATACCACTTCGTAGTAACATTCAGACCCGGTAGAGAGAATAAAAAAGCGGACGCGCTAACTCGACAAGAAAACCCGGCGCGTCAATCGATGGAGACCGAAAGAACGATACTGAAACCCAGTCAAGTTCTCTGTGTCATCCAAACGGATGAATTCCTGCAGAAAGTAAAACAAGGGATGCAGTCCTTTGCATGGAAGAGCTGGATGAAGCACCACCCAGATTGGCAGTGGCGACAGGGCATACCGCTAAAAAACCAACAAGTATTGGTCCCTACCAAGGAGTTAAGAAAGACCGTATTCAAATGGTGTCATGAACTTCCCTGTGCCGGACACGGAGGGGGAAAGAAAACTGTGGAGAGGGTGTTACGCCAGTTCTGGTGGCCCACGATTCGTCCCGACGTATTAATGTGGGTTAAAGGCTGTCCCACGTGCGCTCAAATGAAGTCAGACAATAACAAAACCCAAGGCCTTCTCCAGCCCCTGCCCACACCGGTAGTTCCGTGGGAGAGGATCTCCGTGGACTTCATTGTGGGACTACCTAAAGACCAGGGATGTACAGCAATTGTGGTAGTCGTCGACTACCTAACGAAGATGGGACATTTCATCGCCTGCAAACAGGTTCCCTCTGCAGGTCTCTTGGCACATTTGTTATTGACGAACATCGTCAGACTACACGGCCTGCCCAAAGTAATTGTTTCAGATAGAGGAGCACTATTCACCGCCCTTTTTTGGAAAACCTGGTGCTCAGAACTACAAATAACATCCTCATTGTCAACTAGTTTTCACCCCCAGATAGACGGCCAGACCGAGAGGCTGAACCAGACCCTAAAACAATTTCTCAGGTGTTATGTCAGCAGTCAGACAGAAGCTTGGGTGGACTGGTTATGGGTGGCGGAAATAGCGTACAACAGTGCCCAGCATACGTCTACACTACATACACCTTTCTTCAGCACATATGGTTTTCACCCGCGTTTTACCCCATTGATACTCCCCAGACAGAACACCAGGCTCCCTGAGGTACATCAACGATTACGACAGCTCCGCACAGCCCTGCTTAAGACACGGAACAATTTGCTCCGTGCCAAGGTGCGGTATAAATCCCAGGCAGATAAACATAGGAGACCAGGACCCACATACACGAAAGGGGAGCGGGTTTGGTTGTCAACAAAAAACATCAGGTTTAAAAAGTATAGCGCCTTCAGCCCAAAATACATTGGCCCTTACAGAGTTATCAAACATGTCAACCCTGTGGCAGTAAAGCTTCAACTACCTGCTACCCTTCGTATTCACCCTGTTTTCCATGTTTCTCTGTTGAAGCCTTCTCATTGCCCAATTAAGAGGCGACCCTTACCCGTTTGGGTGCAACAAGACCCCGAGTACGAGGTTAAGGGTATATTGGACTCTAAGGTGGTTCGTCGCAAGCTTTGGTATCTAGTTTCCTGGAAGGGATACGGTCCTGAGGAGGACTCATGGGAACCGCCGGGGGCGGTGCATGCTGCTCGTCTGGTTTCGGCGTTCCACAGGAAACATCCAGATAAGCCTGGTATCAGTCAGTGTTAGGCTCGAGGGGGATGTACTGTCAGGATCCGTAGGCCGGTAAAGCACTGACTGCCCGGTAAACGAGGTAGAACCAGGAAGTCCGGTCAAAAACTACACTTCCCAGCATTCATAGCGTGGGCACGCTCCACGTGACTCGGACGCTGATTCAACCCAGATATGAAATTTGTACTTGTAAAGCGCACTTATACCCCCAAAGGGGTGTCCTGGTGCTGTACGCATACCGCTGTGGAACCCTTCCTGGCTTTTCCCTGTGAAATGTCCACTCCTGGGCACCCCCAGGGTGAAGCCAGGCATCCCAGCGCTGTTGGGGCCGTTGTGGAGATTAAGCAAGCTATTGCCCAGAGTTGCAGAGTGGGACCCATGATTAGAATAGGCACCGAGGCGAGAATTATCAGGTCCGAGGAAATTGAGCCCAAGACCCGCCGAGGCGGGAATTGAACCCTGGTCCTGGGCCAGATCTCTGCATCAGGGTCTGCCGCTCTAACCATTGAGCCACACTTCTCCACTATATAGGAGCGTCAATCACTCCAGACGCTGCCGATTATTCTTGGATTACCTTCGGCTGTAGCAGCGGTTCCATCCCTGTTCTCCAAGGCGGTAATTGCACCTCGATCTTGTTCTTCTGTTCATCGTTGCATAATACTTGCGCGCTCGAGAACAGGCTTTCTCAGCGCTTTCTTTGCCCACGCTTCTCTGTTGGAGAAAACGGCGTTTTTTGGCTGTTTCATGCAGAGAAGCATAACGGGTAACATTGTACTCGCACCTTTCTGGATTGGCTGGTCCGTTGGAAGGCGAGCTCCTTGCTTCTTTGTTGGCGGAACCGCACAGTCCACGGTTCCTTGCAGAGAGGCGCTTGTGTGATTCACTGCATTCAGATCTTTTGTCATTTCCTGTTGGTGAGACCAGTGGCTCCTGGGTTCTCGTGCAGGGAATGAATCCTTTTCTTTTGACGATCCTTTCTTTTGTACTGCATTAACTTTCAGTTGAAAAATATATATATTTACCTGTGGAGTTTTGAACCTTGTCTTACTCATACTAATTCACCAAGGTTCTATTCAGGATGGCCATGTGATTATTGAACTCCAGTGGAACGCTTTATGTTTTCTAAGTGCCAAAAGTATTGAGCACCTCCTTTTTTGTTGTATTCATGCATGGTCTGTTCTTATATATCATTTCCTAGGAGAGAGAGTAATAAGAGGGCGTCAGGGAGTTCCCATATTGCTTTTGGGACTATTCCACACACGGCCAGGGTAGGTGGGGTAATCATATGTGATTCTTATAACAAAGACATTTGTGGTATAAGTCTGATACTGATGAATGTTTTCTCCTCCATGTAGTATGTCATGTTGGAAGACGGCAATCACCCTCTTCTCTCTTCTGGTAGAAACACCTCTTTAATTTCCTTTACAGGTAGAGTTCTCTATAGCTTCACCAAATATACGTCACAGAAAGCTCACCTGTTTAGTTATGTTGTTGCACCAAAAAGGGTATTAACACTGTCTTTCCTGTGTTTCCCATAGATCTCCCTCCCAGCTGTTCCTACCCTTTCCTTCCCTCACTTGATTATCCCACTAGTCCGCGTGTACATATATATTCCGGACTTGGGGCAGTCGAGAGGTGGACCCCTTTTGAGCATCAGCACAATCCCGAGGATTCTGGAAGGCGGACCCTGACAAGAAGAACAAGTTCAGGCAGAAGAAGAAGAACAAATTATAATAAGACCTGAACAGGTGCAAGTAGAGGAAGGTCCAAACACAGAAAATAGAGAACAAGGACAGATTGTGCCTAGAGTAAGTGAAAATAAAAGAACTCTAGAAGGAGATAGGGAAGGTGAAAGTGCAGTTCAGGTCAAAAGAGTTAGAAAAGGAGACAATTGGCCAGAAGGAGTGAAGAAATTAAGGTATTATTTGAGAAAATCAGAAAAGAAACCAGAACAAGTAAACGAAGTTACGAGTCAAACGCAATCTAAACAAACCTTAGTAAAACTTACACGAAAAAGCCCAAGATTAAGAAATTTAAATAGAAAATACAAGGCCCCTGAGTGGACCTGCGTTATACTCGAAGAATTTGAAAACTTAGATTTAAGTGAAGAAACAGAAAGGGTTCATGTTGCACAGATTGATGAAATCAAATTGAGACCTCCTTAAAATAAAAAGAAAAATTAAACAGACAAAGAAAGAAAAAGAGAGAAGAACTTTTCTCAAATTGAAATGGCAGAAGTTGAAGTCACAGAAAGACCAAAACGAGGTTTAAAAAGAAAATGTTTTAGATTTTGTTTTTGTTGTATTTTATTGGTAGTATTAGTATGGTTATTCCTAACAGTAGGAGTACCTTTGCTAATGGAAACAAGTGACAAGAATAATACAATTACTAATGAAAAGGTAGATAGAATAAAGGGAACTAAAATAGAAATAGGGGTAGAAGATGAGGCAAATTATCATAATGAATCAGACTATAATACGTCTTTAAATGTGTTTACTAAATTGTTATTTCAGTACGTTAATACAATGGAGATTAGTAATTGTTATGTTTGTATGAAGTTACCTTCATCAGTGTCAGAGGGGGTGAAGTATCACCATATACCTTTAACATATGGAATATCATGTAGTGTTTTATCAAGTTTATTTTATTCAACAGGGAAACTTCAGTATTTTTATTCAAACCTAGATGTAGTATTTTCAGAATTACCTATAAGAAAGAACATGAATCCAGTAGTTAGCAGTAAAAATGCGCAGTTTATGGGTGAATTTTTCTTAACTATGAGTTCATTAGATCTAGTTCAAGCACATAAGGATAACTTAACATGTATATTACGAGAAGAAGAAAAAGAGTTTTTGAATTTAGTAGAAGAAAGGAGACAGGATTTAACAAAGAAAGCTGCTGAACAGAAGTCCTATGTACCTCCATGGGCAGAGAAAGAAGGAATTTATGCAAAGGGCAAAGCTCATGCTGCGATGTCCCTGGATTTTGTGAAAAAGGGAAAATTCTGCCTCCGTAGGTTAAAGACAGATTACAATAATAACTATATTGGTTCCAGTGAGTGTGAACACAACTTCCTAATTTTAGGAGGGTGGGGACTAAAAGGGGGAACTGATCCTGTATTTCCAGGAGTTTATTATGTCTGCGGGAACAATGCCTATTATAGGTTACCTGCAAGATGGTATGGGAACTGTTATTTTGGAATAGTTTTCCCGAAAATATACCATGTGGACAGAATCAATGGAATCAATGGAAAATCTAAAGAACTAACACGTAGAAGAAGAGCTCGTTTTTCTGAAATAGTAGGGGATATATTTAGTGCATTGATACCCTCAGTTGGAGTCATCCTTAATTCGCGGAAAATTTGTAAATTATCAACCATAGTTGATCGTCTTTCTACAGACACTGCAGGAGGATTTTTGATGATTAACACAGAGATGGTTGCAATCAGGTCTATGGTTTTACAAAACCGTCTTGCTCTTGATATTTTATTAGCAAAAGAGGGTGGAGTCTGTGGTATGTTGAAAATTCAACATTGCTGCACTTAATATTCCGGACAAGAGCAAAGAAATTAAAGGGTATATTGGAAACATTACAAGAATGCATAATGACTTCACCCAACTGGAGGTTGGTAGTGTGTGGGGAAAACTAACAAAGAGTATAACATCAATAGGGAAATGGTTTACTGATTTTGGGAAAAGTTTTCTAGGTCAAATAATATTACCATTAGTTGTGATAATGACAATAGTAATGATATTAATGATTACATATAAATGTTGTAGAAACAGAGGGAAAGGAAGAATACATTTAGAAAGAGAGGGAAAAGGAAAGAAACAGAAAAGAGAATATGAGGAGATACAACTAGAAGAAATGAAAGGAAAAATATATAAAAAGATGAAAGATTTAGAAGGAAAAGAAATAACAAATGGAAAAATGAGAAAAGAAATAGAAAATTGAGATGTGCTAAAGTTGGCATCTGGGATGGGATGGGTAATTTTGTGATGGCTTAAAATGCCATCAGAGAGGGGATTGATGGAGCAAGGACTCGTATAGAAAGAGACTTGCTCGAAAGTAATCCTCTCGTTTAACTTGCTAACGAATTACTAACCGTGTCTTGTAAATAATAACACGCACCACAGAAACACGCGGGTTAGCGAAGCTTGCTTATGTGTGTACTAAAGTAAATAAGAATGAAAACGGACTAATACAGCTTTAAACGGGGAAATCTTTACCGCGCATGCGTCAACTGCATCTACGCAGTATGACGAGGTAACGCTTGGGGGGAAATTCTAGCGCATGAGCAGAAGGCATTAAAATGGAGTCTTAAAGACTCATGTGCATGGCATCTGCTTAGCCGAAATGAAAACCAGCTATTTTACTAATGCTAATGCGGGGAAAGTATTAATAAGTAAAGAGGGTTAGAGAAGAGATGGGTGGTATACAGTGAGACCATTTATTTGTGAAAGTAACATTTGTCTTTTTGACTTTATTATTAGTGCGCATTTGGGCCTCTCGTGAATGACCAAAGTAAGCTGAGTCACATGATTTTTGCGCAGGCCCACAAGAAAGTTAACCCGAAAGGATGACCGAGGATTTGACAGTCGTCCAAGGACGTGCCCTGAGAACAGAGGGTGAAGAGTTCAGCCAAGAAGACTCTTATTCATGATTTTGAAATAAATGTTACTAATAAAGTTTGGATATGTATGGGAATGAAAGAAATGAATAAAGTTTAAGGGGATGGGTTATGCAAACAATGGATTGATAGAATAAAAGTAATATGTAAGCATGGTGTGATGATCATCCCCCTTGCCTGACCAATTAGATTTCGTATTTTTACGATATTGAAACTTTAGTGGGTGGTACATGATGAACGAAAGGTATTATTGAGGTAGCTTTAGTTAGTTAGTCAGAGAAGAGAAGAGAGAGACGTCGATGCTGGGAGTCGAGAGCTCGGGATGCTGTCCGTGCTGTGGGTGGTGCTGATGCTGGGAGAGACGCTATGAGATGCTGATGAAGAAACCGAATGCAGAACCTTCTATCCGAATTTAATTGGGTTAGATATGAAGATCGTGGAAGAATCTCGAGGAGGAAGAGAGTGTCAGAGAGGGGTGCTACGCAGTCGTCGGTATTTAGAGAGGTTAAGTATCCTGTCCTGATTCCTGTCCTGAAGTCTTTGTCTCCTGATCTATCTCGGGGGACCCTTACCAGCCCTTTGGCCAGGGGGTTGGTCTTCACACCATCCTTGGTAATTATTATGTCTTGTCCGTTTGTAGATGTTCTTTTCTCTCTATCCTCTCTTTTCTGAGCATAGTTATTTCAAGAGTCTGAAGTATTTTTGTTAAATGATTATTCGATTGAATTTACACTCTTATGAATGAGGGTGTTTGTGCTGAAATTTTGAGATGGTTCACATTCATTTAATTTAGATAAAGATTTTAAAACTTCCCGAGTCTGTGGTTATTTTCCTTAATTAAAGAACAGTTAAGAGTTATGTTCATTATCACCATCAATTAGTTCAACTAATGGTCCATCGACCAGAGGAAAGAACTTTTTGATCAGTGAAAGGTTAGTTAGGAATAAGAAATAACTAATCCTGAAATATGAAAATTATAAACTAAACCCCAGCGGTCTACTCGATTCAGAGTGTGTTGTGTTTATGGGCCCAGGTGAGTATATGGTAGTGGAGTATCTGTTGTTAGTATACCACTGGATCAGTACCATATCCACAGAGAACCAAAACAAACTCACCTGATATATGCAGGTCAAAACAAATCTATTCTCCACTGCCGACTCTTCAGACCAAACAGTCAGATCCAAGGGTTTCGCCGTTCAGGACTCCAGTCGGGATGACCACTGGGCGAGGCACCGTCCGGCCAGACAGAAGGGGCAGCTGCGAGTATCAGGAACTCTTCGTGCAGGGATCCCTGATCCGTCCGTCCGACCCAACAATAGCATCGACCTCCCCCCCCGTCCGTGGAAAGGGATGGGTCACTCACCCGAAGGAGTCCCTGTTCGGGCGCCAACTGAAGGAAGTGGCCCGATTCGGGTCACTCGGGTCACTCACGACCACCTTTCTTCCTTCTACGAAATGAAGAGTCAGTCAGACAGTAGAGAATACAAACCAATAACAGTTTATTCAAAGTTCGCTCAGAGCGAAGCCCTGTCTGCCCAGTCGCTAGGAGTGCTGCAGAGAGAGTCTAACCTCAGCAAGCATAACAATACATTATATACATCTTGACACCAATGAAAGCACACCCACTATGGAATTTTCCAGAGGGAGACAGCTAGACAGTAAATTACAAAGGAGTAAGTTTCGATTCTGAAGTCGGGGCACACATTATCTATCAGTCAAGGCCATTCCGCCTGTGCCCGCCACTAGACAAGTGGGAGAAGGCTTACATCTAAAGGAATTGTATGCGCTAATAAGAACAGTGCATTCATTAGCGTGGCAGAACTCAGCTCCAAAGAAACATAACCTAGCGAAGGTCGTTTCTCGGAAATGGCAAAGAATTAGTTTTGATCATGATACAAAATGGCGCCGGCACACAAAATGGCGCCGCGAATGCTAACTCAAGTAAAACAATACAAAAGCATAATTTTTATCCCTACATTAGGGGTTACTCACATGTAATAAAAGGGAAGATTAGGGCTTAGCTAGTAGGTGCACGTGCCAAGTCGACATGCCAGTAAAAGCAGCAAGGAGACATTGCAGTGGGAGGTCTGAGAACCATTTGAAAGGCTGCTCGTGTGGGTGGCACAATCCGCGCTGCAGGCCCAATAGCAGCATTTGATATAAAGGCCCTGGCACTCTCAGTGCACTTTACTACGGACTTACCAGTAAATCAAATATGGCCATCATGGAAACACCAATCCATAATCCAATTTACAATAGGAGCGCTTGCACTTTAACACTGAACAGCAGTGAGAAAGTGCGCAGAGACACTAAACCAGCAAAAACAGAGTCAAAACCAGGAGGTCAGAAAGCAAAAAGACAGGGGAAACAAGCCAAAAGATCCCAGGTCTAACAATAACAAAATCTGTACCCTTACTATCCATATACATAACCTATTTTTACTGCACTAAACAACTTTCTTTTATTTGGCCCTGTAAATGTGTTCAGGCTGTGCCCAACTACTATACCCAAGCAGATTTTTCACCCCTTCAAAGCAATAACATCACCAAACGTGCCCCCTCCAACAACAATACAAACCGATGAGACACACCACCATTACACCGGAAGCCCCGACAAGCCCCCACACCTATCTCCTGCCTACCCTCACCTCTTGGGCCCTCCCGTAATGACCCCAAAGCCCCTTCAACTGTCCTGGCACCCTGGTTATGTGCCCACCTGCCCTGCCCCGCCAACCCCCTCCCCCCGCGGACCCTCCTGCAAAAAGAAGCAAGTAAAATTAGGTTATAACAAATAAATCAGCATGGCTATTCCTCAGCTAATATAGACTTCAAGAATGCCTGTAAATCATCAACAGATGTAAACCAGTGGATCTGGCCATTATGTAGAACCTTCAATTTGGATGGGGGAAGATGGTGGTCTGAGCCTTTGCCTGGAGAAACGAGGGGAGCAAGGCCTTGAAAGCCTTCCTTCGGTGGGCAGAATTCATAGTCATTTCGGAAAAGATATAAATCAAGTACTCCTTATTTATGTCAAATTCTTTAGCCTCAATTGCCTTACTAAGAATTTTCTCCTTGTTCCAAAATCTGCGAAACTGAGTAAAAAAGGGCGAGGGTATCTACACTTCACCGGAATTTGAGTGGGTACACGGTGTTCCAGTACTATTGTTAAATCTGCAGTATAATCTGGAAGAAAATATTGCTTAATGAGATTGTTGACAAATGGTAGCGGCCCCTCGATGTCCTCCTTGTGCTCCGGGATGCTGGTTCTGCGCAAATTGGACCTCCATGAGTATTTTCCAACTCCTCATGCTTCATTTTCAAAATTCCTAGCTGCTTCTCCAACTGCTGCACTGACTCCACAACTAGAGTTATTTTATCCTCGCTGTCGGAGATGCGTTGCTCCATCACTTCCATTCTGTTGAGAGCTTGAGAGACCTTCCCCTCCAGGTTGAGCAACTGGTCGGTGACTTGTTTGGCAGTTATTTGTTTCAGAATTTTTAATGATTTCATTTCCTTTAAAATCTCACTTAAGGTACCTTGAAAGGCCAGGAAAGGGTTGTAGCTGTTAAGCTTCTAATGGATGTGGGCTTCCCCCCGCACCTCGGGTTCAAATGAGTGGGATTCAAAAACAAATGAGAGGTTTCTCTCCCCGCTGTGGACCAGATCTCACAGTCAGTTTGGCCTGCAGAGGTATACGAGTGCAAGAGTACAGGGGAAGCGAATGCCGAGCTTGGTTTTGGACACCAGTATCGATGTCCAGACGGGGGTACTGGGTTTGTTGTTATTCAGAAACAGGGGGAATAACTCAGGAGCTTTATTACCAGAAGTTGACTCAATAAAAGTAAGTTTACTTGCATCCGTCAAACCTGAAATGCTCTTACTAGAGTCAGCTGACAGAGCTCCAGGTCCCCTTTGCTTATGAGACAATGCTCCTCTGGAACGTGCCCCTCCCCCCCCCCTCTTTGGGGGCCTCAGCCGACAGCAGCCGCATCCTTGTAACGCCTCTTGAGATTGTCACTGAATCAGGGCACTGTTGGGGCATAATATCTGAGATTCAGGAGATTCAGTAGACTCTTGAGTCTGTGCAAAAGAACCCCTCAATAGAGACTCAGAATCTGCCATCTCCAATCCAGGCCCACTTTCTAATCAAGGGGCTGGGTAGTCTCCTAAACCCGCCTTGAGGCCACTGAAGTGAATCAGCCCGATTTTTTAGGGCTCACACGTGGACGCTTCCCTACAGGGGTTATGTTACTTAATTTATTGCCTCCCTTAATTGCCTTCCGTTGCATGCTCTGTTTTCAAATTAGTCAAGATTCTAATGCAAGAAACAAGATTTCCCCTGGGGGAGGAGTCAGACCCACATACAAAACTGCTTACTTGCATCCCCGAGTGGTAAGCAAAAGTAGGGGAGCTCAATAAGGCACTCAGGTCCACTACTGCGCTGGTGAGGAAGACAAGAGTAACTGGCCACCCAACCTCTACTTGCATCCAAGGTTGTGGAGCACGCTGACCTTGCAGCGTGTCTTGTTGCATCAAGCTGCTCACCTCGGCACAGCATAGCATGATGGAAGCACTTACTCCCCAATGAAACCTACCGCCTTCTCTCAAATCCGTACAACAACTTCAGAAGTTTGTAACATGCCTGCCTTTCCTGCGCATCCAGCAGCGAGATCACCGCTGCAGCTTCATCCGCATCTCACAGCCGGATCAGTGGAGGGCGGGGCATAGAAAGAGGTATGACAAGTTACGGGTGCCATCCACATGCCATCCTCTCCATATGGGTGTAGATACATAAGAATCAATTCATTGTACAGCTATATTACTGAGTGTAATGCTTATATGCATCTTTGTATATATTTAAACATAATTATGTGTATATATATTTAGACATGTGGCTTTGTCTTCATACATGTATATATTACTTTTTTGTTTTTAAAAACAAAAATGTATATATATATGTATATATATATATATATATATATATATATATATATATATATATATATATATATATATGCAAAGAACTCCGTCCAACAGCATCCAGATTGTCAGGAAAGACGAACACGGACCCAAATAGCTTCGTGCAAAAAAGGTTATTTATTATATCCCATATCGGCACCACGCACCGCCATGACGCGTTTCGACCCAAAAAGGGCCTTGATCACATATTTTTTTTTACCACCAAAAGAAACTGTGCTGCACTCCAGGAGTTATATGTTTTTTATTCCTTTAATCACACCACCAACACCAACGCGTTTCGACTGAAGAGTCTTGATCATGGTTGGGTGAGTCCTACTTTCATTTCATGATATACAGGCAAACCCACTTTGCTATTCATGAAGCATTGTGGGATATGCAGTTCTAACAATTTTTGAAACAATTTTATATTTTACTTCAAAACATCATGTTTCATTTCTACATTTCATAGTTAATGTCATTATAACCTACACTTTTTAAATAAATTCATTTTCACGCTCAAGTACGTTGACTAGCCAACAGACTTATTGCATATATTTGATATATACCATAGTACCATGAGACATCATTAATATGACATGGTGTGTTCATTTCCTAGCTTCCATAAATGTTATGTAGCAGGCTAAGGCGCTTAGTGTTTTGAAGTAAAATATAAAATTGTTTCAAAAATTGTTAGAACTACATAGCCCACTACGCTTCATGAATAGCAAAGTGGGTTTGTCTCTACATAATGAAATGAAAGTAGGACTCACCCAACCTAGATCAAGACTCTTTAGTCTAAATGCGTTGGTGTTGGTGGTGTGATTAAAGGATTAAACATCTAACTCCTGAAGTGTGGCACAGTTTCTTTTGGAGGTAAAAATTTACGTGGGCTTGATTCCACCCCGAATGCCGGCACCGGCTGTGAGCACGTTGTGCTGGAATCGCATTGATGGTGAATATATATATATATATATATACATATATATACATATAACAAAACTAAAAACAGTAATTACATGTTTCTGCTTAACATATATATGTGCATCATATTATACAGTTAACATATCCATAGGTTACTGTATACTTGGGGGTTTGTAACTTTCTATGATAATACATATATATCTAAATATGAAAATATGATTAGAGTGCAGGTGTGTCTAAGTGTTTAACATTTTAATTAGATATATAAAATATGATTATCTCTGCACAACACAAGTGGATGTCTGAGCATATAAATATTTCTACATGTGTATACACATGGGTGCTTATATACTGAAACTTGTACCTAGAACATAAAATTGCATTATTATAATGTGTTTATGCGTGTATATATGTTGTCATATATTTAAATGTGCGGGTATTTCTCTATATATTTATTTTTAATTAGTGGGGGAAATATAATAATTATAATAATAATAATTTAAACCTCTCCAACTACTGTGGTCTCCTAAACACACTCTCCAAACTTTTCCACTCTTTATACAATTCATCCATCTAACAAGTGCACATGCCCACCACTCTAATTACCAATTCACTTCTTCGCTTTACTAATCAACTTCAATTAATCCATCACTCTCAAAACAGCTACAGAACATGCATGAGATCTCAAAGAGCACCAACTTAACACACGTACTGCAACTAATCCACAAGGAAGGAAAACCCCCACTTTTTACTAATCTACTATCTGCTTACCTCTAAACTTGGGTACCAGAGTTGCTTGCTACTTGCCCAAAGCTCTTCAACGCCTTGTCAGGGATAGTAAGTGCTTTATTAATACAATTTACAATTACAAATATAAACCTCATGCAAGATATCTCTTAGTAGCCATCACTCATTTGGGCAACATTAGCTCATGCTTAGCTTCATCCAATAAATATGTCATTTGCATTTGTGTGACAGCTATCATCCGCACACTGCACCTTGTAAATACATTGCTGCACAATTGTTGTCCATAAGCATAGAGCAATACATGTGATTTTCATGCAGTGCTTCATGGGTGAATGTTCGCAATTTTGCCCTTAAGTGCACGATGTAATGTTTGTATATGTTTCCGTAGCACATTGCTATCCTTGCTATGTCTTTGTAGAGATTGTATTGTAATTGTATTTATATAGCGCTTACTACCCCTGATGAGTGGTCAAAGCACTTTTTCGGCGAGTAGCACGCCACTCCGGAACCCAAAAAGGATTAGTGGTGGATTAGAATAGTGAAATTTTTGTTAATTTGAGAAGTTCACATATGAGTCTGTTAGTTGGATTGAAAAGGAGAATGGGGGGGCAGAAGAGGGAAGAGTCTAGAAAGTGTTTCTTGGGAGATAATAGGAGTAAGTTGAGGTTTATGATGTGTACAAGGAGAGATGGAGGAGGGAAGAATCTCTAGAAATGGATCAGGGAGATCATAGTAGTAAAATGAATTTTGGGATGAGTCGAAGGAGGGATAGGTGAGGGAAGAATTTTGAAGGGTCGTTTGGGAGATCATAGTATTAAAATGAGGTTTGGGGTGATCCAACGAGGGACAGAGGAGAGAAGTGTCTAGAAAGGTAATTTTGCAGATCATAATAGTAGAATGAGGAAGTGGATGAGTCGGAGAGTCGGAGAGTGGAGGTAGAGGATATATTGAGAGAGGTAAAAGGTGAAATATAGGGTAGTGCATTGGAGAGAGTCAAAGTTTTTTTTTAGTGTAGGAGTGAAGTAATAAATATATAGATACATATTTAACATATGTTCATATTATACATATGTATATCAAGAAATACATGTATCTAGTTACATACATATAATCAAATTAAATGTTTATATACACAGGGATATGCCGTACATTTGTGTTTGAGTATGGAGGTTATGTAGGAAAGAGCCAGCTCTTGAATCATTTGTTGTCTATCTTGTGTATTCCATCCTCTGGAAAATACTTTCTTTACCATCTCTCTAGTGGGCTGGCTCCTATATCCTTCCACTGTTCACATTTAGGGAACTATGTATTTCTTTATCACTTAATGTAGACCTGTCATCTTTTGACATGGTTTCCCTTGTCTTTTTGCTTGTGGCCTCCTGTTTTTAATTGTGTGCTGGACTTCGTTTTGCTGGTGTTTGGACTCTGGGCACTTTACCACTTCAGCCCTCATCAGCCAGGATAGCTTGACTCCAGTGGCATGGAGAGCACGGGACCCACGTCTGGGTATACCCGTCCCACTCGGGGTGACAAATGCAAAAAGAACAGTTGATGGACAGAATGCAGAACAATGTCATACATTCACCCCAGTACAGAGATCTGGGCCTAAATCCATCGTTTTTTTGCTCACCATGCCATTCCAGTTTGGACCCAGCCATATGCAAATCAGTCTTGACCCTGCGCCCAATGGGAACAGTCCTGCCCGAACTGCCAGGCCAGGTCCTACCTGGACTGGAAACAAGCATCCTAGGACCGGTTTCGGGCTTTCAGCCCTCATCAGCCAGGATAGCTTGACTCCAGTGGCATGGAGAGCACGGGACCCACGTCTGGGTATACCCGTCCCACTCGGGGTGACAAATGCAAAAAGAACAATTGATGGACAGAATGCAGAACAATGTCATACATTCACCCCAGTACAGAGTTCTGGGCCTAAATCCATCGTTTTTTTGCTCACCATGCCATTACAGTTTGGACACAGCCATATGCAAATCAGTCTTGACCCTGCGCCCAATGGGAACAGTCCAGCCCGAACTGCCAGGCCAGGTCCTCCCTGGACTGGAAACAAGCATCCTAGGACCGGTTTCGGGCTTTCAGCCCTCATCAGCCAGGATAGCTTGACTCCAGTGGCATGGAGAGCACGGGACCCACGTCTGGGTATACCCGTCCCACTCGGGGTGACAAATGCAAAAGAACAATTGATGGACAGAATGCAGAACAATTTCATACATTCACCTCAGTACAGAGATCTGGGCCTAAATCCATCGTTTTTTTGCTCACCATGCCATTCCAGTTTGGACCCAGCCATATGCAAATCAGTCTTGACCCTGCGCCCAATGGGAACATGCCAGCCCGAACTGCCAAGCCAGGTCCTCCCTGGACTGGAAACAAGCATCCTAGGACCGGTTTCGGGCTTTCAGCCCTCATCAGCCAGGATAGCTTGACTCCAGTGGCATGGAGAGCACGGGACCCACGTCTGGGTATACCTGTCCCACTCGGGGTGACAAATGCAAAAAGAACAATTGATGGACAGAATGCAGAACAATGTCATATATTCACCCCAGTACAGAGATCTGGGCCTAAATCCATCGTTTTTTTGCTCACCATGCCATTCCAGTTTGGACCCAGCCATATGCAAATCAGTCTTGACCCTGCGCCCAATGGGAACAGTCCAGCCCGAACTGCCAGGCCAGGTCCTCCCTGGACTGGAAACAAGCATCCTAGGACCGGTTTCGGGCTTTCAGCCCTCATCAGCCAGGATAGCTTGACTCCAGTGGCATAGGTCTAAACTGGGGTGGCATGGTGAGCAAAAGAATGATGGATTTAACCCAGATCTCTTGACTGGGGGTGAATGTTTTGATTTGTTCTGCATTCCGTCCATCAATTGTGTGTCTATTGCTTCCTCGCCCTAAGTGCGCCGGGTATGCCCAGACGTGGGTCCCGGGCTCACTGTGCCACTGGAATCAAGCTATCTTGGCTGAAGAGGGGTGAAACCCCGAAACCGGTCCTAGGATGCTTGTTTCCGGTCCAGGAGGACCTGGCTTGGCAGTTCGGTCTGGACTGTTCCCATGAGGCACAGGGTCAAGACTGATTTGCATATGGCCAGGTCTAAACTGCGGTGGCATGGTGAGCAAAAGAATGATGGATTTAACCCAGATCTCTTGACTGGGGGTGAATGTTTTGATTTGTTCTGCATTCCGTCCATCAATTGTGTGTCTTTAGCGCTTTAAATGGGCAGGTGCTGTCAGGTACTCAGTGCCTGCACTTCTTAACTTTGCAAGGGCAAGTACCTGCACTTCCAAGCAGGAGGTCGTGCTTTGGGATGGTGAGTACCAGCACTTCTAGATTTATTTTTCAAGCACTGCTCAGCTCTACATAGGAATATAGTGGAGGAATGCAAGCTCGCGCTTATTCTATCATTGCGGCCTTAGGTCCGCCCCGTTGCAGCGCGTGAAATGGCATCCGCCGTCTGGCACACTTATGGCTCCATTTCACCGTGTCACTTGGGTCAGTGAACACAGTTGTCCTATACTCTGCCGCTCCTGAGGGGGCTGTCGTGTATCCCCCAGCCGGTAACCTGAGAGCCGCAGCTCGCTCCCTAGAAGCCGGAGCCGGGCGAGGTCAGACGCTGCGATTGGATGAATGCTGATGGAGTGCTGCGCGGGGACCTCGGCCGTTCCTCGGCTGATGTGCGCCATTAGAGCCTCTCTGTGGCGTTTGTTGAGCGGTGGGTATGTGCGTCTCATCTCTGACAAGATTGTGGGATGATTTTCAGAGCAGAGCTTTACGACTTAATGGTTATGGCGAACGTGCTGTTTGCTTACTCTCTGAGTTTCTTTCGCCAGCTAATTGCATCAAACAATCTGTTGAAGGAAAGCAGGACCTATTTACTTCTCAACATTGCCTGGGACGTTTCGAGCCTGACTGAGGGAAGCTGAGGTATCTGAGGCTGTGGCTTGGAAGTATACCTATATGTACGAATGACAATCAGGACAAACATTTGATTTCGAATGGAAAGCAAGTCAGCCAGAATTTCGTAAAATAAGTCTTTAGAGTAAAATACGCCCATTATAGTTGACAGTTACACACAGTATCGACCTATCATTACCTTGGAAAACATTTACTTTCTCCAAGCAGGCCCAGCCAGGCCAGCTTTAGCACTGGTGGCACCCAGTGCGACAATCACTTCTGGCGTCCCTCACGCCCCATGGCCGCCTCCTTGGATTCTCTCACTACAACCGGGCAAAAGTGCCCCTCATCCCTCCTAGCATAATATATTGCTAAGCACAGCGCCCCCCTGAGGTCCTGCGCCCCCCTCCACAGGTCAGCGCCCAGTGTGGCCGCACCGGTCGCACTGCCCAAAAGCCATCCCTGGGCCCACCGTTCCACAGCACATGCCTTCCTTCTCAAAGAATTTGCTCAGAAAGGCACGCCATTGACATTATTGTCACAAAAACTACTATACTTTCCACAGGTTATGGTCAACCAGTACCTCTGAATTTGCCAACTTTGTATCTTTGCAGCAATATATTCTCATCACTGCTTCAGAATATACCATAATTACGATGAAACCTAACATAATTGTCACAAAATATACTTATATTGACACAGAAAATGCTATCTTTGCCACAAAATATTAATAGTTGCAAAAGTCTATGCAAGCAGTGCCACAGAATGAGCTAGTCATGGTCATAGAATGTGCATTCATTGCCACAATACGTGTAAATCATTAGTTCAAAATATGCAAATCATTTCAGCAAAAAGTGCCATCATTTTAGGAGAATATCCCCATCATTGCCACAGAATCAGCTTGCCACAGAGCACTCTGCTTGGTCACTCCTACCGTGTTGGCTGCTCTCATCCTGTGTCCTCGTGGACAACGGACTCACCACCACAGTGGGGTCACCACTTGCTGCGGGCGCTCTTCAAGTCTTAATCCTAACACCCATTCTTCTTTCCTTGCACAGCCCTTGGTTACCTGATCACCCCATCTGGGTTTGAATACCATCTTCTTCCCTCCTCAGACCTCTGTATCCCATGCTCATAGTCAAAGTCAAAATATACTTTATTCGGTTTTTCATATTAAAAACCTTAAAAGTTCACAAGATAAAATTACACTTCCATAAAATATCCATATAAAGTTGTACCATTCAAATCCATATACTACAGAAGAAAACACTCTGATCAATAAACATTAATTCAAAACGGCTTACACACCCAACTGTTTATGTATCGTACTGGCCCTACACAAAAATTTAGATGCAGCAAAACTGACTTCATTAGAATGTTGTTGTTGTTGCAGAAAAAACAGCGCTTGTCTAAAACTGTCTAAAATTAAATTTCCGCAATAGCGGCTTTAAAATTTGCAATCTAGGAATTTCATAATATTTACAAAACAAAGAAAGGTGCAACGTGCATTGTTCCGAAACACCATCACACGGGCGATTGGCCAATTTAGCCGACCAACCATTTACTCGGGGAAAAGAGATAAAACAGTGAATTAAATTACAGCTAAAACGTGTTAGCACAAATCTGTGCTGGGGGTTGTGTGCGTGCTCCAAATACCCTGTATATACCCAGCATACTTACAAACAGTAGCAACTGTAGTGAATGCCTTGACTTGCTCAAGAATAACCCTCATCTCTCATTGTACTTGATTATGGCCTTGCTCTATACCTGTTGATTCCCAGTCTTAAATATTACGACCATATTTTTGCAGGTCTTTTCAAGTTCGCTTTCTTTATCTTCACTCTTGAAATAGAGGATTCCCCGTTTCAGGTCACATCATTTGTCTCAATACAACACAACTTTTCTCCCAACTCAACCACCCTATTGGCACATCAATAGCCTTCAAGGTTCAGACGTAAGACACTGTCCCTATGTCCTCCTCACATGCCTGCACTGGAGTCCTATTTGTTTTAGATGGGTCGACTTATTGTGTGCCTTTAATATAGTGAGAAACCTGACGCGCTTGATGGATCCTCAGTCAAACCTCCTCTCAACCTGCTTAAACACCATCAACAATTATGGCATGAGCAGCTAAGGGGATCCCTGGACACTGGATTATACATATGTGGACCTGCATTTTGTTTCTCTCACACTAGTGACTGTTCTTTAAACAAGCATGACAAGTGCATTGTTTATTCTGCAGTCTGTTCTGATCAGCTTTCATACTAAGTACTGTTATTAGTTTTTTTGTTACATCTTCTTCCCCCTGCTCTCAGAATCTCTGGGTGTTTTCCTCCCTGTGCAGAATGGACTTATGTATCACTTGCCCATCGTTCAGCAGCATCTATGGCAGAGATGATATCAGCACACAAATACACATATGCAACAACTGCCACAGAAAGTGCACATCATTGCCGCAGACTATGCCACCATTGCAAGCGATCAGCCATCACTAAGCAGATTATACCACTCCTTACCGTAGAATCTCAGAACATTCACACAAAACATATGATTGTTGCCAATATGCTGATCATTGCCAACTCATATACTCTCAATTCCAGAGAATATTCGACCATGGAGACTGAATCTGAACGTGACTGCCAGAAGGTATGACCCCCTTCCGCTGAATATGCTCACTTTTGAAGAGCATATGATGATCATTCCAGCTAGCTACCACCACTACTGAAGCAAGATATATTCACCATTGAAATAGAATACAGTGCTATCGCCACAAAATATGACCATCATTGCCAAGATATGACATATTTGTCAATAACTATACCCTCATTAGCACATCATTTGCCTGTTACCGCCAAGGCTATCCCCATCCTGGGTAAAGAACATGGCCACCATTGTCACAGAATTAAACAATCATTCATATGAGTTGTGCCCCTAGTTCAACAGACTTTGTCACTGTTGCAGATAATGTCAACGCTTTCCATAGAAAATATTTTTCCGTTCTGCAAGATACATCCAATTTTACCACAGGTTGAGAAATCATTGTTGTAAACTATACCCATTATTGGCAATAACAAGATCTTCTTTGCTACACAATATACCTTGATTGTTGCTCTCATTGCTACAGAAAGTCCTCTATTCCTGATCCCATGAACAAATTCCCATCATCCCATCTGGAAACCATACTCCTCTCTACTGTCTACAGTAGTCATAACCAAGCTCAATCCACCTCTCTATCTTCTTTATATGCATCATATTCCCACAATGTCCCCACCTTAGAATTCTCACCTTCTGCATCTATGATGCCAAATCACCCTGCAAAAGAACAGACCATTCCTGAGCACCTCACCACCTACCCTAACCTGTTTGACTTTGCTTCTTAACAGAGACTCTGCCACACATACAATCAGTGCTCCACATCTAGAACACTGCTCTTCAACTGAGCTTCCTGCTCCTTCCAGTGTACTGATCATATTAGCCTCATTCTTATCATGATCCTCTTCACTTCCAAGCCCTCATCCCTCTGCAAACCAACCTCCACATTCACATATGTCATAATTGCCTCAAATGTCTGGTCATCCTCAATGTCTTTCTCCTCTGCATACCCTCTGGTCTTACTGTCAACTTCTTTGTAAAAATACACAACTTCCTCCTAGGCTGTTCTTTGACTTCAAAACTGATGTTAAAAGTTATCTCCAGTAACTCCAGTGCTTACGTACGACCCCTTCTTTGGTGAAAAATTATAGAGCCTTTTTCAGAGTTGGGTGTGTCACGTGGCCGATAGGGACATTGTCGACATCGCTAAGTTAGCATGAGCCCGGTAGCCATGATGCTGCTTTTGCGCGCGTTACTACATGGCTTTATTTTTGCAAGACTCTGTTTATGCCTTTCACATGAGAACCGTCTGCTTTGTTTGTTCTCTGCCTGTTCCTGGAGTTTAGTCTGAACACTGTTTGCAAGGCCGATAAACAATGCCCCTTGTTATTCTTATATGAAATGGGTAGTAGCGTTCCCTGAAAGGGAAATACTGCACATCAATAGTCGACAGATGTAAACAAAGTAAAACAGTAAATGGCGTAAAAAATAAACAAGACAACTGTAAGTACAGCAGGGTGCTTATCTAGCTTAAATCACCCACTACCAAGGGTGTCAATCGCATGTAAAACATGCACATAGATAACCAGAGAATAAAGCTATTACAGCACACCAATCATAGGTAATAATTGATCCAATAAATCAAACTGTGTTGCAAAAGTTAATAGTCAGTACTGTAATTATTTAGTCCATATAGTCCTTTGATTTCTTGTGCCCTATGTACAGCACATAAAAAATTCCAAAACAATTCTTTTTCATAGAAAACGTTTCTTTTATTGAGTTTTTCTTTTTTTCCTTAATGCCAATTCCCAGCAAACAAAGCAGCCCAGCAAACAAAGCAGCCAACACGTGTTTCGTCTGTACAAATGTGTCCCAAGACTTTCTCAAGGCTAAAGTGATCAAGTATGTCGCTAGTCCTGTTGCAGTCAAGACACTGCAAGTGTACTGAATATTTTTCGTTCGTTCCAAAAACAAACTGCTACTGTCAGAAGCTTGGGGTCGATAAAGTAACACCATAAGGTAAGGCTAATGGTGGTATAAGGGTACTAGTTATTGTCCCATGGAGTCAAATCCAAAGAAGAAGATGATATGTATACAAAATGATGTATAGAATCCAAAATAATGAACTGAAACCTTCTGGTCTACCAACACTGCTGTCTCAAAGTTCTCAGCGGTAAAATTCACCTAACATGAAATCCCCAATGCGTAGTAAGTTGAGGAAATCCAAATAAACAGGTGGGACAATGATACGTCCTAAATCCGTCCTGTTAATGAAATGTAACTCCGACCCCAACATGTTCGTTCTAACCGGTAAAAAGAACGTGTTATTCTGTTCTGGTCAGTCCATAGCACGTAGACACAGCATGCTAACACAGCTGCGGCTGGAAACTCGTACTTTGATATTATGGGGATGCATGTTTAGGTAACACACACTTGGAGAGGGAGCTTTCCAGGGAGAAGAGCATTGCAATTCCTATGATGTAGACATACCATCTAGGCACTAAGGTGTGGGGTCTGCTGACAAAGCTCAGAGATCTTCTATTATATAACAATACTTCTTCTTACCAAGTGGAGGGTGGTTAGGCCTTATAGTCCTTTATCCACTGTCTTTAAATGATGACATCTCCCTTGATGATATATGGCCTTGCTGCAATGCTAACTGTATTAGTTTTATGCATTTTTCTGCTGGTTGTCGCTCGTATACTGCATTTTAGAGCACAATAGTTAAAATAAACATTTTAAACTATATTCATGTTTCGGTCAGTTTTTATTGTGGTCATGTACGAGAGAGTGAGCGAAAAGGTGTGTCTTGTTACCACGATTCCTGAGAGATCCGGGAGTGTTGTGTTCTGGGGTGTCTAATCATTTGCTTCTTCATGAGTGTAGGAGAGCGAGTTAGACACTATAGCTAGTCGGTCCTGGGTTCGTGGGCACTAAGATGGTGGGAAGGCTTAGCCCCTATACACCGAGGTCCCATATTCCGGCGCATAGTTCTGTGTCTGTGCAGAATCCCTGCAACAGGTGGTAACAATAAAATGTCTCTGGTTTGTGGAGGAAGTGGTTGATCTTCCGTTGCAAGGTTCATAGGAGAAGGTTCTGGATGCTAAATTGTCCTCACCATCAAGACAGCATCTTGAAGATCATTCTTCCAGTGCATTCTCCTGTGGTGGAGATTCTTCCAATGAGCCTCACATAAATCAAATTACCACCTAACTCTAAAGTAGAGCCACAGTTCATCTAGTTCAAATAAGGCACAGAGTCAGAAATGTTTATCTTTCTTCTCAAAGCAGAATCTTGGTATTATCTGTACTTTATAGAAAGCTGAAAAAGCAGTTTGTAAACAGTCTTGTTCATAGAAAATAGGCAGAAATGCTCCTCTTCCACATGTCTCACAATCCGAACAGTCTTGAGATAAAACTGTAAAAAATGCCTCTTTCTTACTGAAATATATTAATAAAACTGAAGAACAGGCCAAGTTCATGCTTCTCTATATTATTAATATTCACTGAAGATGAAAGTACAGCAACCCATGGAAACATTCTCCATGTTTAGTTTTAGGATGACTATTCCACCCCATTATGATGTATGAACTGTTTTTCATATATCACTTTTTCAATAATTATTTGCAAACAATTTGGGCAAGGTTGCTCAGGCCAGAATATTTATTGTATCCATGATATTATCCCCCTGAAAATATACATATTTAGGGTTGGAAGTACTTGGTGCAATATCATGTGACATTGTGGTTCTCATTTTCCCGTTCTGATGGACTTGGTGTTTTTATAGTGCTTGAGATGCGAATACTCTACGCGAATACTCTCATGGGGTGCTACTTGATTTGTTTGTTGCTCCCCAACAATATCTAGACTCTTCAGGGTGAGAGACAGGCCATCCATGCGCTACTCTTTGTAAATTGACAGACCCCATGACAGACCATGACAGGTCTAACAATTGGTGGGAGGTGATTAGTAGTCATGAGGTGTAGGCATTTCTAGTTGCACTTAATTAGAGAGATTGCCTGCTAGCTCTTCCTGGAAAAATGAGTTTAAAGTGTCAAGAATACAACATCACAACCAGCACCTCTCCTATGTGACTGAAATGCCCACCACCTCGTGTGGCTCACTGCATGCAAACAGCCAGGATACCATGAGACTGGAGATGAAGAAACGCAAAAGGTTAAAAAACAAGTTGGCACACCTTCTCCATCTATAAACCCAGAATCAGGATGACATATCCATATCCATCAGAGATCACCAAAACTTTGCTCAAATTTAGTAAAGAGCTGATGATACACATTTTTGTTTAGAGTACTACAACAAAGCCCATTTACAGTGTGCTTCCACTCTCAATATCTAACTACACTGCCAATTGCTCATCGACTATATCTTTGCCTTTGACCCTCTATAGCACTCTGCTGCCTCTCGGCTAAGTTTGTGCTATACTAATAACACAGACTTACATACAAACATGAATTGTCCTCCTGATTTAAGTGATGTGCATGAGAGTAGTTGAGCCTAATTATAAGTGGATTAGGCAGCCATGGTTGCGGCCATCCTGGATGCACGCAAGCGCTATGGCTTTAGGGTAATCCACATGCTTTTGTGGTTGCCAGTTATTATGTCTCACTATCGTTCCCTGGCCTCCCCAAATACCTCCTCAATTTCACTCTTCCTGTAAAAAGCTTTTATAAACCCAGTTTGTGCGTGTCTGGGGGGAATCACATCCACTGAATGGAGTGAGGAGACAGTTTGCCTCCTCTCAATAAACACATTCCAGCAGGACGACTTGTGGCCTGAGAGGAACAACAGCTAAACAATGACTGTGAGCAAAGATGTGGACCAAGCTACCTATATTAAACAAACAGGTGGGCTGCCTGCCACTCCCATTCGATGTCTTGCTGTGCTAGGCAGACCATAATCCACAAACTTGGATTGACATTTCCTTTTAAGCTCATTGCCATGAAACGGTGGCACGCCTGAAGGGAATGCAACTTGAGAGGATAGGCTCGTTCCAAAAGTTGGATGCCATTTTAAATATGAGTGGCCAGTTGGGTGAAGACTAACCTGCTAATACTGTGAGGTCAGCAAGCACTTAGATCTTCCAAGATATATTATATTCAATCCAATCAGAAGCTACTGAGAGATTAAATTTCACTTAAAAGAAGGACCCCAATGTACCATCTACATCATCCAATCTGAGAAAGGTCTTATTCTGAATACTGCACTCTGTGAAACCCAGCCTGGCTGTTCTTTCTGGTGCATAATTAAGGCTATTATTTCTTGACTGCAAGACTAATCTTTTGAGTTACCATTTCTCTCAAACTGTTTCTCAATAATTATATTTAGCTGTACTTTTTACAGTGAGCTGTTATGTATCATTAAGATGATTCTCCAGGTCTCACTTTTTTACTTCTGATTTTCTTCACTGTGCCATGGCTCTTGGTGCAAATCAGGATTTTTGCTACTCAATCCTTTAGAAAAATATTTGTCGACTTTAATAGACCTCCCACATTTATCTGACACACTTTGTCTTTTTTGTTGGTAGACTTGAATTCAAGTGCCAGATCAATAGATACACACTGAGGTTAAGTCACCAGATGTATAGGTGCCTAGAGATGCTTATAGAAGGTCTATGAAGTGTGATGGTCCTTATGGGTTAGCTTGTGAGATGGGTCAGGCTTGGAAGCAGATAATCTTCCAGTAAAGGGTAAAGGCTTAGAAAATTATTTATTTATTTATTAAGCACAAACTGTCGCTCACAGGCATCCTGGTTGCCAGAACTGCAGAAAGCTGCACAGCACGTAGATAGAGAGAGAGAGAGAGAGAGAGAGAGAGAGAGAGAGAAAGAAAACAGGGAATAAAAGAGGGAGAGGAAGAACTACCTCAACAGAGATTCTGGGCTTTCAATTTTCTGTGGGAGATGGACTGAGGTAGGTACAGAGAGCGGTCATTGCAGAGTTTTTGATCTAAGATGTCGGAGGAGCGTCTCCCACATCAGGTGTTGTGGAAGTTGGAGACCAAAATCAGCAAGATGGATCTTGATCTATGAAACCTCATAGGGAGATAGGGGGACATCAAAGAAGAAAATGCTTGAGGCCCTCGTGGTAACAGGCATAGTGGACCAGAGGACATTGGACAAGATGGGAGATACAGAGAAACTTTTCTCATTGTCCATGAATGGGTAACCCTGGTATTGCCGAAGGGGCTGCAGCATCGTAATCGGATTCAGAATCAGATCCCTTATAGTTCTTTAGACGGGAGTGCAGGAAAGAGCAGCTGATGTAAGCCAATGCAGCTCTTCCAGTTGGTCCCCAGATAGTGCATTACAGGAGGAACAATAAGGGTGGCAGGAGCATTGAATATTTAATAATACTGAAAGAGAGAAGAGTGGAGGTTGCATTCCCGCTGTTAATACAAAAAATTTCAGCATGCCCTGTGCTTTTTTTTGGTTTTAGGTATCCCTTATAGCACTAGGTAGGAGGAGTAGGTAGAGGAGGAGAAAGAAGAAGAGGGGGAAGCAAAGGAATAGGATGAAAAAAAGGAAGAAATGTAAAGTTGGACATAGAGAAAGAATATAGAAAGGGCAGGGTGATAACAAGAACGGCAATGTAGAGTAACTTACTAGGGTACTTCATAAACTGACATGGAAAGTATGCTTTACACCCTGTGGAGGAGGAGGGAGACACATGAGGGGCTGTGTGATAAAAGTGCATGGAATGTGTGTTTTATATTCTTGAGTAATGGAAAATGGAAACATGCTTGGTAACTTTGCATTCTAGAGGTCAATATGACTGTGGACATTACCATGTGTGCTTTACACATTTAAACATAATCGCAATATTGATATATGACGGTAATTCTATTTTCTGAGACCCCAGGGTGCATGATGAGTACTGAGAGCATCATAGGCACCCATACCCCGACTGGCATCCAGAGCTAAAGGCTAGGCATCCTCAACACACCGAAGCATCCCACACATTTCCCATCACCCATCACGACAGAAAATGACATTATGGCACCCTGGACTCCTCCCCACTCCCAGGACCTACTTAATGACAAATCTAACACAGATGCATGGCTGGCACAGCAAAGGCAAGCCCACCTGCCCCCATCCATGCCTGGACAGCATCAAACACCAGGAACCCTAGTCCAATCACATCCCAGCGACACTCTGCAGCACTCCTTAGGTCGCTAGTCTCGAGACACCATTCCCCCAACTGCTGCTGTGCCATGCTTCACAACACAGTAGGAGCTTTCACCTGTAGCCACTGCCGGTTCTACAGCAGCCACCCATCCACCTCCCCACACAAATACTAACATGCCCTCAACACCCCCTTCCAAAACACATACCACACAATAACCAACAGTGTCTACACTCCCACGCTACACCACAGCAAACCCTCACATCAACACCCACTCGCATGCATGCTTCTCAACACACGATCACTCAGCAAACACACAAACGAAATATGGGACCTTCTGAGCAGCGATGCACCCCACATCCTCTTCATGAGAGAGACCTGGCTCAACCCCTCATTGGGTCCCGACACCGCTAAGGCAATCGCAGAGGGCTACAAGATCACTCAACAGAACCGCCTTCACAAGCCAGGTGGAGGACTGCTATCATCTACAAGGAATCCATTAAATGCACAACATCCACAGAGAACGCCACCCCATTCATGGAACACCTGCACTTCAAGCTGCACATCTCTGAAAAATTCACCCTGAACGGAACCCTCACCTACCGACCACCCAGATCACGAGCCACCTTTACCAACCTCATCACTGACTTTGTAGCTCCACTCACTATCGACTCCATAGCCTACATTCTCCTCACTGACCTCAACTTACAAGTCGAACACCAAAACAAACCCTGTTCTACAGCACTCCTCAAAAGCTTGAGCAACATTAGATTCACCCAGCTTGTCACAGAACGATCTCACACCACAGGACACTCTGGACCCCATCATCACTACTAGAAACAGCATCAAATGCAACTCCACCACACAGCTCACATGGACCAACGACTCCATTATCCACTTCGAAATCAACAAACCTCAACACGTCAACACCCCTACCAGGATTTGCACTCCAGGCCGCAGTTGGTCAAAATCACAGAAGCAGACTGGTACAGCGCCCTCAGCACTGATCAGCCTAGCCCCTCAGACAATGAAAAATAACAAATGGGGGGGGGGGGAGTAAAGAGGTATGGGGATAGAATCTACCTCCTGATTAAGCCATCTCATAAACAATATGATTCTACCCTGCTAATGGATTTTTATTTTTTGTTATAGTGATTCTAATAATTGTGTTTAAAGTATAGTAGTGTTCCATGAAATGTCATGGGAAAACTAAATGTTTTTTAAATACCCCTCACACACTATGAATCCCATAGTGTCATGCTTCATCATGGGGGTCTTCCCGTCTCTCTAAGGGACGGGGCGTGCTACAACCTGCGATACGCGGGAGCACTTTATTAGTGAAAATTAGGCTATGTGTAGTGTAGGTAGTGAGAGTGGTAGGATCTGTGATGAATCAAAAGGGTTTAAAAATTCCCTGGCTAGTGGAAAAAACACATTTTATTCACTTCCCTAGCTGGAAACATTAAAAAGAAATTAAAAGGGGGAGATGTGTAGAGGGTGTACTCTTATGCGATTCCCTCTACTGGGTCGACATGTTTCGTAAGCAGTCCCCACTGCTTACTCTTCAGGACCTATTCTAATCTCTACTGCACTCAAGATATATTACTTAATTTATATATGTTGTATGCCTAACTTTTAAATAAGACATGAAAAATAAACATGTCTGAAAAGAAAAGGTAAAATTACCCCTAATAGTTTTCAAGAAACCTGTAATGATGAAAGAAAACATTAAACAACCCATTAGATTGTCAATAGTAAACACAACACCATAACGTGGAATCACAATGTTGCCGTGATATATTTTATCGAGTCTCTGGTGCACAACACTCGGCAATGTTTACCAATAGTTGATGTGCCCAAAAGTTAGTACCTTAATGATAGCTGTAAAAATACTCTAAAAGAACACAGAAAACGATCACACACACACTCACAATTTTCGTTCAATTTTTTCATTCATTTGTCAATGGTTCTATATACTTAGTACTCCAGGACTGACTATTGAAAAAATAAACTCAATCGTTCATTTCAAGTGAGTTCATAAATGAAGAAAAACAGAACTACTTTTCATGTCAAAACACTGTACGTGTTACATATCGTGATATATTTTTGTGATATATTTTTCTCACTCTCATATTACCTTGTGCCAATTTTAAGTTGTTATAAATAGAGGAGATAAAAGCACTATGTACATACGCTATTTTGATTCATAACCAGGCTTCATGAGCTTGCACCGAAGAGGAGGTTGCCTTAAGATAATCACTGTAGGTAAATTAAAGGTCACATCTTATTAGTGTTTCGCCGATCCCTTCATGCATTATAAAGAGAGATCTGAAGAAAAAGCTTCATGCGCAAAAAAGCGAGCAGCGTTTAGAGACCTGCTCAAGTCTTACTCACATGAGAGAGGCTATACCCCCGCCTGTAAATACCTCCGTACAGCTCCGTGGAACGATGTGAGTGCGTTCACATCCAGTATTTATCTGAAGTGTAATTGAAAGAAAAACCGCGAACCGGTTTTTTGAAACAACTAGAGTGCTAAGCATTGACAAAATGGCCGCCAATATTGTGCCGGTGCTCTATTGAAAAAAAGGCCACTTCCTGTTTGAAAAAACGCCGTTTTTTTATTTTCTTTCTTGATGGCTAATATATATATATGCATACAACGTTACAGAGGCATATTGCACAAAAGTATATTGATTCATAGGCATTGTTATAGTGCCTTGAACGATCTAATAATAATTTATTAAGGATTGGCACTTTTTCATGATCTTATTCTTACTAATAGAGGGTAATCCAAAACTTGTTCGTCAACACTTATTGTTGTCGTATCATGACTGAAAAATAATTGAACGAAAAATAATTTTGAGGAAGGAGAAAGGTGTATATACATATACGATGAACATGAGTTTTTATATACAAAAAGAAATGGCCTCAGATGTTCACTGGAGCCAAGAAAAAGGGGGGAAAAAAACTGTATCTCATGTCAAGGACTACATGTTCTCTAATAGTCCCGTGATCATAGTAATGTTCATAATTGGCCCCATGGAATATCATCGTTTAAACCATTGATATTCGTCTTTAGACGGAACACCCATCTCTGTTCCTTTTCAAAAAGGTACTTTTCATTAGAGACCTGTTCAATCACTGCCCAAGAGATGTCCTCTGGCGTGTGTCCTTTTCCAGGTAATGGGATGCCATTTTTGTGGTGCTTTTTGCACCTGATGTTACTCTTATGTTCTCCTATCCTTATTTTGACTGGACGTGTTGTCATCCCTACATATTCCAGGGACAAGGACAAATGATAAGGTATACTACATTATTACTATTGCAAGTGGTAAAATTTCTCTGTTCCCACTTCGTACCATTAAGAAAAATGATTTCCTTGCTTCTCTTTGTTAGTTGGCAAACTATACATTTCCCACATGGGTGGTGTCCTTGTATTTTCGCCATTGCTGTTGATTGGCCCGTTGGTTCAATCTGCCGTGGTCTGGTGTGTACAACCATGTCACGAATGCTTTTCCCCGTCTGTGTGAAAAAATTGGTTTCGGGAGATTCATCCCACCACTGTTTAGGATCCGCCAGTGCTTATTGATGATCTTGGTGACCTGATTAGAACTTGCGTTGTATGTTGTTATACAAAATGGCCGTCTATCTTCAGGTTTGGGTTGGGCAGGTTCCAAAAGACTCTCTCTGCAGTTATTACGTGCTCTTTTGTATGCCTGATCTATTACCCTTTTTGGGTATTGTCTTGCATCAAGTTTCTTTTTGAGATCCTCTGATTGTATTTTAAAGTCAGTAACTTCAGTGCAGTTGCGTCTAAGACGTAAGAATTGACCATAGGGGAGATTATCCCGTAGATGTTTTGGATGGAAGCTTTTTGTATAACAGTAAACAATTCTTAGATGTAGTTTTGAAATGTGTTGTGGTCACGAGTCTCCCTTCCTCGGTGATATATTCAGGTCAAGGAAGATCAGTTCTTTATTGGACATAACACTGGTGAAATTTAAGAAATCATCTTGGTAATTGAGCCAGGTAATAAAACGTTTGGCTGTCACCTCATCCCCATCCCAGATGATAAGTATATCATCAATATACCGTTTCCAGGTGGTTATCTGGTTGTAAAAGGGATTATCAGGGTGCAAAATTTTTGTTTTTTCCAGATGATGAACATAGAGACCAGCTATACTGGGAGCAAAAATGCTCCCCATGCTGGTCCCATGCTTCTGAAGCAATAAAAATCCATTAGCAGGGTAGAATCATATTGTTTATGAGATAGCCCCTCAGACAACCTCAACAAGGACATCAATAACCTTAACAACTGGATCAAGAACGGCGCGGTCTCCCTCGCACCCATCAAACTCAACAAGCACAGTAGATCAAACAAGGAAGCCATTTGGTACAAAGAAGACATCTGAGTCACCAAACGACACTGTATATTAGCTAGGAAGGGAATGGAGAGCCAGTCACTACAACACCAACAGAACTACCTACAAGGCTGCACTCAGACGCTATCAACAGTAGATTAGAGACACCAAGAAAAAAGCACTATTGGAACTCCTCAAAGCAAGCTCCAACAGCTGCAAGGAGATCTTCTCGATCCGCAAGAATTTCATCTCGCCCTCAGCCACTGTCAAGAAAATTGCTGTCTCCCAACAACTCTTTGACAATCTATCCAACTTCTTTCACAGCAAAATTGAAAACATCTACAGCAACTTCACACACCAACCTAACCCTAGAGAATTCATCACTAACCTACCCACCAACCAAGACAGCCACCTGAACAAATGGACAACCCTCACCCGAAACGACACAGCGGCAATCATGCAGACCATCCATTCAGGGGCCCCAATGGACCCATGCCCCCACCACATCTACTACCTTGGAACATAACCAATCAGCACCACCCTGACCCACATCATTAACACTTCCATCATGTCCACCACTTTCCTGGATTGAAGGAAACTTGCAGAAATCGACATCCTCCACAAGAAGCCCACAGCCACCCAAATGAGCAACTTCCGACCCATCTCCCTGCTCCTCTATCCAGCCAAAGTGATTGAGAAGGCCATTAACAAGGAACTCACAACCCACCTCAAACTTCACCATCTTCTAGGCAACACAAAACAAGGATTCAGAAAAACCACAGCACTGAAACAGCGATCATTATGGGCACAGACGACATTCAAAACATCCTGGACCAAAGAGAAACAGCGACCCTCATCTGCCTCGACCTCTCCGCAGCCTTCGACATTGTCTCCCATAACACCCGCATCAGAGGACGCCACGAGATTGGCATACAAGGATCAGCTCTCAAATGGATCTGTTCCTTTCTCATGGAAAGAACCCGAAGGGTCTGGCTGCCACCATTCCAACAGATACCAAGAAAATTATATGCAGTATCCCACAGGAATTATCCCTTAGCCCCATTCCTTTCAGCATTTACATGACACCTCTCGCCAACATCATCCAATCACAAGACATCACCATCATCTCCTAAGCTGATGACACCCAATTCATCCTTTTCCTTATGGACAAGACAAACACCAGCAGAACCAACTTCACCAACTGCAAAACTGTGATAGCAGAAGGGATGTAAACTAACTGCCTGAAACTCAACTCTGAGAAGATGGAAGTACTGGCCTTCGGCAATAACACCTTCCCATGGGATTCCAACTGGTGGCTGTCAGAGATAGGACCAACACCCACACCCACAGACCACGCAAGAAATCTAGAGAACATCTTAGATGACAAGCTCAAAATGACAGCTCAAGTCAATGCAGTGTGCACCTCCTGCTTCCACATCCTGTGCATGCTGCGAAAGATCTTCAAATGGTTGCCTCAGAACACTAGACGGACCGTCACGGCGCACTCATCACTAGCAGGCTGTATGCTACAGGCAATTTTATATATATATTGGGAGATCATGTATTGACCATTGACTCAGTTTTATTTTAACTGCATTTTGTGAGCATGGTTTCATCTTGTTTTTGTCTGACCCTGCCTTTCACCTGTGAACGAAGGCAGGCCCCCAGGTTACTTGTGCACAAACACAAATGTTTATGATTTTTCATTTCACCGAGCGGGAGAGATAAACTGCTAGAATATACAGTGTGGGCTGCGTAGCCCAAGGATGAGAAAGTGAAGGATCTGCCTCAGCTTTTATCGGAGCCTGGCCAGCTCTGTTGAGTGATCTTGACGCAGAGAGAGTAGCCAGCACCTACAGTGCAGATGAGGGGAGTGGGAGCTTCTAGAAGCCTCTGTCTGTGTTAGTACAGGGTATAAAGACAGAGACCTCTTGGTGTTTAGTCATGAACTCTCTTCCTAGTTCCTAGCACTGCCTAGCACTGCCTAGAGACCTTTTCCCGGTTGAGGAGCTCCTGCTGAGACTGTCAAAAGGTTCCCCTGTTGTGCTGGCAGGATGATTCAAGACAGACAGCCGGTGATGTATTCCAAGTTTTAATTACCTAATTCTTGTGTACAGGCAGTTATCTTTCTATGCATTTATTCTTGTGTATCTACCTTTATTGTATGCATTTATTTTACATGTGCCTTATTGCTATTTGATAAATGAGAACTTGTAATCAATATTCCTCTTTACTTGTCAAATTAGTGTTGAGCTCTGTTTATGTTGTACCTTGGTATTTTAAAGGTGTGTAGAGTCCTGAGTATTCACGTTGTGTCCTGGTGTATTGAAGTCTTGCTCAGGTGTTCTGAAGAGAAAGCAAGACACATGCTGATCTAGGGCAACCCTCTCTACACCAGAATCTCCAAGCAACTCCTACACAGATGCCAGACCATCCAGAATGCAGCCACAAGACTCATACTCGACCTCCCACGCTGTGCCTCAGGAAGCTGCACTAGCCCCATATTCACAAGCCTAGCCAATTCAAAATTCTCACGCACACATACCAAGCCCTGCACAATACAAGACCAGAATACCCAAAATGCTGCATACACTTTCACCAACCCACCAGACACCTACACTCTGCCTCGCTCTCACTCGCACACACTCCCTGCATCCACAAAAGCTAAACTGGAGGTTGCTCGTTCTACATCGCACCCAAGAAATGAAACAACCTCCCTCAACACAGCAGAGCCTTCTGCTCACTTCTTGAGTTCCCCAAGAAGCTGAAGACCTGGCTCTTCATATAAGCACCTTGGGACCACACACCTTCACACCTTGCCTAAGCACCTGAATGAATACCCTCTTGGGTGATTCGTGCACTATACAAATCAACATAACATAACTCAACATAACACATTGAGTAACTGCTTTGACAGTCTGTAATTTTGCATATGTTACACATAGAGGATATGATTAATAGACGAAACTTGGACTATTTTAGCTGAACCTTAAAATGTAATTGGAAAAATTGAGACACACCCAGATAGGTGGGTGTTCCTTGATATATCATGGTAGTTTCTTGACATGGAAGGCATCAATGCTGATGGTATTTTATGTTCTGGTACATAAACTTTGATGGGATATTTACTAGCCCAATTTGTAAAACTGGCGTTTTATTTTTTAGCAACATGTTTTTCTGTTCATTATATTAGGCACCCACTGTTTGTGCAGTGAGACAAATACATTTTATCTGATATGCATGTGCTTTGTATTGGGTGCACAATTGTTTCATAGGTGCTTTCATGATTTGCTGATGCAGAGAAATATCGTACCATTGTACTATGCTAGACTCTGGAGCATTGCAATATTTTATTAGCTTAGTACTCAAACGGCCTGCAAAACCTATGACAATATATTGGAAAAGAATTGTCTTGTCAATGGCACGTTAAGCTATAATTTAACAAAATGTTGTTTGAAAGAGTGCCAGTCTCCCTCCACTGTCCTCTGTCCCACCTGGACAATGTTGCCAATGCTATCTCTTAAGCATGGTGGGGCTTGTAGAAGAGGTCTTGCAATGGCTGCCTATGGTTCCACCCCACCCCTTCTGTGCATGATGAGGGGACATCCATATGACAATAATAATAATCAGTATGGCCAGTGCCTTGATATTGTTCGAGAGCTCGAGTTAGTTTAGACAGAGATAGAAGATGAAAAGAGGGGCCATAGGCAATATTCTTGGTGATGTGAAATGGGATTGCAAGAATAAGAAATGTTTTATCACATTAACTGGGGCCTCTTGGTGTCTTATCTGTGGAGGTGTGAGGCTGAATGTTCGGCCTCTCCCAGAACGCTGAGTGACCGACATTTCTATGTACTCTGTGGCTGTGCCACCTGATAATGGTAGCTAAGATGTCATTACTGCTTGAGGCATGTGCATGTGTGCCTGCCAATTTATGTGTTCTTGGAGATTATGAAAAGGTTATTTTCTACATTAAGCAGCGTTGATACATAGTATATTGTATACATAGATCCAGAGCCCAACCAGCCAAAACATGGCTACCAAACATCCTAAGACTCAAAGCTGGTGGATTCACAAGACCCCTTAAGCCAGGTTGTGAGCTGAACAAGTCATTTCTAAGTCCTCTTTCTCTTATTTACCATTTAACACCTTCATACCTTATGTTGGAAGATTTTCTCCACCCCGTTCATGGCTCGTGAAATGGCTTTAGCCACCCTTGTGAATTGACTGTTTCCCATTCAACCCCACCTGGCACACTTCATCACTCTGACTGGTAGGACTTATCACACTAGTGAAAAGCCAACATCTGGGTTGAAGAAAATGTTAAGAGCTTTCTACAAAACAGTCTTAGGGTACGGAGCCTACAAAAATGCATTTTGTTCACTGCGGCTCAGCCTCCTGGTCAGCAGGCACGCTGGCCATTGCCTTATAACATAACAGGTTGAGCTGGCTCTCCGGTGTGTACCTGTCAATAATGTGGCAGGGCCCAGACAACATGAGGGGCCTAACACACCCCAATTAGTGACTGTTTTTCCATAAAACTAAGGGGTGGGGGCAATTTCTTTGTTTGCATTTATACTATTCCTGCTGACTCTGAAACCATCTCTGGAGCTCAACATATCTGACAATTATAAAAGCCGCTTCCGAGACACCTTGGCCATACAAGTTGAGAAAGGAGCACGTGGCGCTCAGGTTTCCGCATGCAAAGGGTTCCGATTCCAACCCTAGAAGTTATCCCCGAACCCGATTCATTATCTCAGTGCAGCTGAGCTTGTTCACTTGATAGTCATAACTTCTATACTCCCCGAGCTGCGTTACAAAAAAACGAAAGTCAAACCCCCAGCACATTTGCCGAAAGATGAACGCCCAGGGGATGTCGGGCCTGGTCCAAAATGAAGGGCTTGGCCCGCAGCCACAGCATTAGATCTGCTGCTGCTGCAGGGCTAATAAATATGCATGCATATTTAAAATACTGCAGAAATGTTGCAGGGCTTTAATGGCAATTCAAATACCCGCGTTGATTGTGTGAAGAGGGCTTGGTGTCAAAGGGGTAAAAGAGGGCGTGCACGAGGAGGACACGGTGGGTTCGGAGCCTGCAGGTCAGGGGCTGCGAGAGGGTGGCAGCAGGCAGTGTCCTTTCAAGCTTCTCGCGCTCTTTACTGCAGTAACCACTTCCGCCTATAGCTGCGTCACATCTGACGAGCTAGGTCACGCACCCTTCTTTGTGCTCGTTGGCAAGCGTAAGGTGGCCGGGAGCTATATGTACAACGGTGTACTGTGTTTTTGGCAGTAAAGGCCGCTTCTCCTCCGTCTGATGTGGGAGGGGGTGGGGGGGGAGATACGGAATGGGAGGTGGGTTTCTTACAGGGGGCGTAGGCCGTGTCCATAAAACTTCCTTTGTGATAGGAGCGACCAAAGCCTTTCGAAGCAAAATGTTAAATAAAAGAATCCCTTTTATCCTTGTCAAACGGCGATGATGGGAAGTTGAACACAGCTGCTAGTCAAATCTTAGGCCCATCAAAAATTCATGAAAGGGCTGCGTGGTTTGATGTGCCGGAACAGTAATACGCTTTTCCATTACCTTCGAATGAGTCGTAAAGGCAGGGGCAGGGCATTATTCTTACAATGTGTGCACGAATTTTGCATTCCTCGCTTAAAATTACCACATATTTTAGAATATTCAAAGTGTTCAGAACGTGTGTGTTGTCCAGGAGAGTTAGTTCTTCGGGAGCTTGGAAAATTTAATTGAACACCTGTTGGCTCTCAGGAGAAGGACAGTTGTTTTAAAAACAAGCATTAGCAAAGCCAATATGTCTCGCCTCTGTGAGAGCTATTGGCTTTGTCGATGTCTTTTAGCCATGTTGTACAGCAGTGTGGCTGCTTTTCATCATGGCTAAATTTAGTGGCATGGCCCAGAGCAGAGCAGCTAAGAAAAGAAGCATAGAGAAGAGTGGTGTAGAGTGGAGTGTCAAAGAGTGCCATGGAGTGGAGTGCCATAGAGCAGTGCAGAGTGGAGTGGTGTGGTGTAGAGTGGAGTGGCGTGGCGTGGAGTAGAGTGGAGGGGCGTAGAGTAGAGTGGCATAGAGTAGAGTGGCATAAACTAGAATAGCGTAGAAAAGAGTTGGGTGGTGTGGAATAGAGTGGGGTGGAGTAGAGTGGCATGGAGTAGGGTAGAATGGAGTGGAGTGACGCAGAGTGGAGTGGAGGGGAGTGGCGTAGAGTAGAATGGCATAGAGTGCCATGGAGTGGAGTGGTGTGGAGTAGAGTAGAGTGGTGTTGAGTGGTGTAGAGTAGAGTGGAGTGGTGTGGTGTACAGTTTGTAGAGTACAGTGACATAGAGTTGGGTGGAGTGGGAATAGAGTGGCGTGGCACTGAGTAGCATAGAGCAGAGCGGAGTGGCGTAGAGTAGAGCGGAGTGGCGTAGAGTAGAGCGGAGTGGCTTTGAGTGGAGTGGCATAGAGTGGAGTGGCTTAGAATAGCATTGTGTGGAATGGAGTGGCGTAAAGTAGAGTGGAGTGGCATAGAGTAGATTGGATTTGTGGAGAGTGAAGGGGCATAGACTCGAGTGAAGTGACGTAGAGTAGAGTGGAGTGGCAGAGAGTGGAGTGAAGTAGAGCAGATTGGTGTAGAATGACGTAGAGTAGAGTGGCTTAGAGTGGAGTGGTGTAGAGTAGAGTGGCATAGGGGGCACATAGTAGTAAAGTTGTGGGTGTAAGTAACAAAGGCATCAATAGAGATGGCAGAGAGGGTGGAAGCAACATAATTAAGAAGCCGTTTGCCTATCTTTAAAGTAGGAAAGTGCATTGCATGTCTAGGAATAATACCGAAAGGCTTATAAAATAAAAAAATAGTGTGTTGCAAAAAGACGAGGAAGAACACATGCTTTGTCCATGCTCCAGGGAGGAGCTAACACAAGAAAGGAAGGGAAGCTTACAGGAGCTAAGCAATCAAAAGATTGCAAATGAGAGTAACAACAAAAACAACTAATGCTGTGCTGTGAGAGGGTTGTAAGCCCACTGAATTGTAAACAATACATCTCGCAGTACAGCGATGTGCTGTGAGGGCAAGGCCTAAAAATGTACTGGAAAATATATACTATGAACTGCAACTGTCTATCAATGATTTGGTGATTGAAGTTTATGTATTTATTTTATTTTGCTTGACCCATCAAATCTTGTGACTCTATAATGAGAATGTTGATGCTTACTCAGCAGCAACTAAAAGCAGCTTAAACAGGTTAAACAAACATAAGCATTCCAAAGAATACATTATGGTATTAGACAAGTCCAGAAATATGTAAGCCCAAATTTATTACAGGCTAATAGCCACGGCTTGTGCAGGGTTAAGCTATTGTGAGAAACAGAAATGTGAAGTAAGGCAAACAGTAGCGGAGATCAAATTACTCTCATAAAGGGCTACTGTGTTTTGAAAGTTGACCTCGCAACAGTGCCACAAATACTTTGCGTTGCATAGGACAGTCCCACCCCCCATGGCTAATGTGTTCAAACGTGGCTGTAATGAGTTACCCATAATTACTTAGACTCGCACAAAGACAAGAGGAAGGTTTATTCAATGCCCCCATTGTCATGTCCTTTAGGATAGCCCTGTCATGTATACATACATTATCCCATCCACATGACTATAATGATTCTAAACAGGTGACCTTTTACCTAATAGCTTGCTCCTGTCTCTTCAACACCAGGCTCTGAATCTTCTATCTGAATCCCTGTACCTGACGTACATAAACATGTCCCCACGCACGGCAGATTTATTCTGTATAATGGTCACCACTTTTTTCATCCTTGGCCAACAGCCAGCTGTGCATGATCGCACTTGTTTAGAAAAGCATTGGTGATTGTTTTCAAAACATTTATGATTGTTTTCAAAACATCCATGGTTGTTTTAAAAACATATCGATTCTAGAAAAAATCCTGGAGTGACCACTTTAGTATAAAAGACTCTCACTCCCCCCTACAAATTAGCAGAGAATTCCTTCCAAGCTGACATGGGGGTCCTGCATGCTGAATCTCGGACAAGGACAAGCAGCGATCTGACATCCCTTGCGGGTTGTCATCCTCGATGCAGAGACGGAGTCCTTCGTTCTGAACCATCAGGTGAGGGGCTGGTTCTTCACTGGGGGTTTCGTGACTACAGATACACATAGCTATACACATATACACCTACACATCTAGGTTAGGCTAGGTACATTTTAGCAAATTACTTAGGGTGCGCATTTTAGGAATATGCAAGTGCTACTGTTTTTATCTGAACTGTTTCTGTTCATCTTATTAGCACTATGGTAGAAATGTATCTACTGTTCACCATATTGGTACTAGCAATCTCTCTTGTATGCTTCTGTCTCCTGATTGTCGCAGCACATATGTTTTACGACAGGCTGTCGCTGGACCAATACATTCTTATTGAAAAGTCTTAATTGCCATCCTGTGTGTTTTTTGAGAGAAAGCAAGCACGAGTGTCTGAGCGAAACGTACTGTAATGTTTTCCACGATCCCTGAGGAATCAGGGTTGTCATGTTCAGTGGTTGCCAGAGTCTACCTACACCACTGTAGAATACAGGGGGGTGGTAGTGGCACTGTTGACCTAGCTGGTCTAACAGCTGACATATTCTGTGGGGGTGTCCAAAAGTGGTTGGGACACCAATCAATCAGGGGATTGTAAGCGCGCTACTCACCCGTGAGGGTCCCAAGGCGCGGGGGGGTAAGCAGCTCTGTTCAGTCAAAGAGCCAGGTCTTGAGCGTTGTCCTGAAGATGTTCAGGAAGAGGGCGCGTCTGATGTTGATCGGGAGCTCGTTCCAAGTCTTGGCTGCGATGTAGGAGAAGGATCTTCCCCCTGTTCTGGCTCTGCGGATGTGTGGGGTTTCAGCGAGATCGGCGGATCGGAGGTTTCTCTTGGGTACGTGGAAGGAGATTCTCTCGTTGTGGTATTGGGGTCCGGTGTTGTGGAGGCATTTCTAGGTGTGGGTGAGTATCTTGAAAGTAACTCTCCTCTCGGACGGGGAACCAGTGGAGGTTGCGCGGGTGCTGGGTGATGTGTTCATGTCGTGAGATGCCGAGGATGAGTCTGTCCGCGGTGTTCTGGATGGTCTGGAGTTTGCGGAGCAGGGATTTGTTGATTCCGGCGTAGAGGGCGTTTCCGTAGTCCAGTCTGCTGGTTATGAGTGCGTGGTTGACAGTCTTCCTTGATTCAGGGGGGATCCAATTGAAGGTCTTTCAGAGGATGCGGAGGGTGTTGGAGCAGCTGGAGGCGACGGCGTTGACCTGTCGGGTCATGGGGAGGGAGTAGTCGAGTGCAATGCCGAGGTTCTGGGCGTGGTCCGTGGGGGTGGGAGGGCTGCCGAGGGCGGTGGGCCACCAGATGTTGTCCCATGCAGAGGGGGAGGGTCCGAGGATGAGGACCTCTGTCTTCTCTGAGTTGAGCTTCAGGCAGCTGCTGCTCATCCAGGATGCGACGTCCTTCATTCCTTCCTGGAAGTTGAGTCTGGTGGTGACGGGGTTCTTGGTGAGGAAAAGGATGAGCTGGGTGTCGTCGGCGTAGGATACTATGCTGAGTCCGTGCTGTTTGACGATGGCGGCGAGGGGGGCCATGTAGATGTTGAAGAGTGTGGGGCTGAGCGACGATCCTTGGGGTACTCCACAGTTGATTTCCGTGGGTTCGGAGAGAAAGGGTGGCAGTCTGATCCTTTGGGTTCTGCCGGTGAGGAAGGAGCTGATCCAGTCGAGGGCAGTTCCCTATATGCTGACGTCGTGGAGTCTGGCGGTGAGTGTGCGGTGGGAGACGGTGTCGAATGCTGCAGAGAGGTCAAGTAGGATCAGGGCCGCAGTGTGTCCTTGTTTGAGGAGGGTGCGGATGTCGTCTGTGGTGGCGAGTAGAGCTGTCTCTGTGCTGTGGTTGCTGCGGAATCCAGATTGGGAGGGGTCGAGGATGGAGTTTCCTTCGATAAATTTTGTTAGCTGGGCATTGACGATCTTTTCGGTGACTTTGGCCGCGAAGGGGAGGAGGGAGAGGGGTCGGTAGTTCTTGAGGTCCATGGGGTCTGCTGAGGGCTTCTTGAGCAGGGGTCTGACTTCTGCGCGTTTCCAGTCATCAGGAAAGGTGCCGGTCGTGAGGGTGGTGTTGATGGTGCGTCGTAGTTCTGGAGCGATGGCGGCTCTGTGGTAGATGTGTGGCGGGCAGGGGTCTGTGGGGGCCCCTGAGTGGATGCCTTTCATGGTTGAAGTGGTGTCTTGGGTAGTGACTGTGGTCCAGGAGGAGACGGTGGGCTGGCTGGCGTTACTGGAGAGGTAGGTGGTTTTGGAGTCAGGTGTCTGGTCATTGAAGTGGTCGTAGAGGCCCTTGATTTTCAGATGGAAGTAGGATCCAAGCTTGTTGCAGAGTTCCTGCGAGGGGGTGATGTCCGTGGTTTCGCTAGGGGGTTTGGTGAATTCCTGGATGACGCTGAAGAGTTCCTTGGAGTTGCTGGAGTTGGCGATGATCTTGTTTCGAATGAAGGTCCTCTTGGTGGATCTGATGCGTTGGTGGTATTCCGTCATGGCGTTCTTGTAGGTGGTGCGATCTTCTGGCGTTTTGCTGTTTCTCCAGTTCTTCTCGAGATGTCTGCAGGTGCGTCTGGATTCTTGGAGGTTGGTGGTGAACCAGGTGGCCTTCCTGGGGTGCTGTCTGTGGGAGTTGCGCAAGGGTGCGAGCTCATCTGCGCAGTTGGAGATCCATCTGTGGAGTTCTTTGGCTGCGAGGTTGGCGCCAGTCGGTGTGGTGGGGTCGTCGTGGTTGAGGGCGGAGTTGAGCTGCCCCTCAGTGATTTTGATCCAGTTCCTTCTTGGGGGGCGCGGTGCAGGTTTGGGGTCGGTAGGTTTGTCAACGTTGAAGTGTATGCAGTGGTAGTCCGTCCAGGGGGGTTGCGTGGTGTGGCTGAAGTGGATGCTCTTACCTCCTGCGAAGATGGGGTCGAGGGTGTGTCCTGCCTCGTGGGTGGCCGTGGTGATGAGCTGTTTCAGGCCAATGTTGGCGAGGTTGACCAGGAGGGCAGTGGAGTTGGGTTTGCTGGGGTTGTCGAGGTGGAAGTTCAGGTCTCCGATGAGTATGTAGTCCATGGAGGCCATGGCGTGGGGTGCGATGAGGTCGGCGATGGTTGTGGCGAACGAGGCGCGAGGTCCGGGGGGTCTGTAAACGAGGGTGCCACGTAGTGTGGTTCTAGGGCTGGTCTGGATCTGGAAGTGAAGGTGTTCGGCGCTGGGGAGGGAGTCATTCGTGGTGGAGGTGGAGAGTCGGAGGGAGCTCTTGTGTGCGATGGAGAGTCCTCCTCCTGGGCGGTTGGGGCGGTCTTTCCTCTGGATCTTGTATCCGTCAGGAATGGCGGTGGCGACGTCGGGAGCAGAGGAGGCGTTGGTCCAGGTTTCTGTAAAGAAGGCGATGTCTGGTGAGAGGGTGTCGCAGAGGTCCCAGATCTCAACGGTGTGTCTGTGCAGGGAGCGCACGTTGAAGAGGCTGCACCTCAGGGTTTCTGAGGTGTTGGCGTTCGGTGCAGGGGTGGTGGCCGTAGGGGTGCTGATGGTGTTGAAGGTCTGGCAGGAGAATTGTCCGTGGGTGGTGCTCGGCGCAGATAGCTGGCAGTTGTTGTTCCTCCCGGGGTTGAGTGCGAGGAGGGCAGCTGCGTCATAGTGGTTGGAGATCCAGGGTTCCTGGCGCTGGTCGCGGACGGGCGCAGACGGGCTTGCCCTTGGCGCGCCATTAAATAGGGCAAGGGGGAGGGAAGCGCAGCTGGGAGGCGGGAGCGGGTGATGGCAGGGGGGAGGGGCCGCAGGGGTCAGCGGCGGGAAGGGCGGCAAAAGCAGGAGCAGGAATAAAAATAAAATACAAGGAGACAATAAGGCAACAGGAGAAAAGGAGAAAAGCAATTACAATAGGGTGACACTACGATCAGCACAAAGCACAGTGAGACAAATAAGGCAACTGGAGAAAAAAATAGTTACAATTGGGCAACAAAAGCACAAATAGCACAATAAACCCAGGGGCAAGCAGGTTGCGAGACGCAGGTGGAGAGCAGGAGGGCCTCGAATACCTACCAGGAGGAGGTGTCAGGGGCAGCGGCAGGTGAAGGCACAGCGGAGCTGCTGGGGCGGAGAGCGGGACTCTGGCCAGGAGGTCAGAGGTCCTGCTCGGTCATCCCCACAGCGGCCGCCATTAAATTGGGCCGCCAAGCCCTCAGTTCATCCAAAACACGCAGGTCCTCAGGGACTCTTAGGAATTACACAACACCATCCGAAGCTATGTACAGCTGCCTCCTTCAGGAACTCTCACTGCTTTTCCTAAGTCAGCCTTCCAGAATGGGATGTCTACTTGACAGATGCCCAAGATACCACACATCTTCCTTCCTAAAATTATTATAAACTTTCACATCCAAACAGAAAGTCAAACTTACATGGTGAAGGAGAAGCTCCAACAAACTTCTTTTCTCATCCCACCCAAATTGAAAAGGAATTCTACAATGACTCTCTATTTTTCTGGAAATGTACCAAAGATATGGAACTCACTCCCCAGAGATCTCTGAAGCAGCCCCTCCTTCTCCTGTTTCAAAGGGACCTGAAACTCCTTCTCCTCAACAAATACTTTAACACACACGATTACTGAACCATGTTCCAATAGCTCACTCTCGCCATGACTTGACCGTTTATGTCTTTCAGTTGTCTGATCACTTCAGCTATCTAATATGTCATTGACTCCCTTAACACATGCTTTTTCTAATTGTCCACATACTGCAACCTCCCTAATTGCCTAACGTCTCTCTTTTCCAGTATTTTTTCTTATATGTGAACCTATTTGAATCACATTTTATGTCAACCTATGTTAGTTTTTTTCAATGTTATTCTTCATTTTTTATGTAAAGCTCTCTGTTACCTGCGGGTCTAGCCAGCACTATATAAAACCTTATAAATAAATAAGAGCACATTTGATATAAGACGTGGCAAAATTTAAACTAGTATAAACAATGAGAGAGCGAGTAGCAAGAGGGGTTACGTCCTTTTCCCCAAAGAAAAGTACAAAACAACAATAAGACGGACCCTGCGGGGGAATCCGAATTCATTGCATCAAAGGACCAGGGAATAGGGAAAAACCATTAGTTTTTTAAAAGAACCCTCACCCACCAACCTAGTTGGTGGCATGCTTCATCATCGGGTTCCCACCTGGGGTGCCCAGTGCATCCCAGGTGTGCTTCGATGCCTGAGTTACAGCAGAGCTGGTGTTTTTTTGTGTGTGTAGTGAGTGAGTTCAATGTGAAGGTTTTAACATTGCCTCAAGGATCCTCCTTCATAAATGAAGTGCTTTAATGATGAGGTCATGGGACAAGGTTAAAAAGAAGAAAGGGAACGGATATTAATAGGACTAAATTGGTCTGGAATATCCTAGTGATGGTCTACATGTTTCAGCCTGTGTTCTAAGATTTACTAGGCTTTCTTCAGGACCAGGAAGTGGTATAAGGACAAATCAAAGGCCTCATGAAATATCAGTGCACACGCTAAGGTGCACTGTGAGTGCAGGGGTGATCCTGTACTCACGGTTTTCACCAACGCGCTGTATCTGTAAGACAAAGCAAAAACATCACTGTGCAATCTTAATGTAACTTAGGTAGGTGCTAAGTGATTCTCATGCCCCATCTGTATTACAGACAGTCAGCAAATAGCAACCCACCTCAACATCACCATGACTTCTGGCATACGTTGGTGCAAGATTTGTTCAGAGGACTATACACGTGGATTCCCTGTGACATACCCAGAAGACCATTATCTAAAAGGCATGCAATCGCTAGGTTAACCACAGAAACCTTCAGTGCGTTGTGGTTGCTATGTGATCTTAATAAAACCATGATTGCAAACATGGGCGGGAAAAGCACCGATGTCGCCCACTGGGTCAGGGAAGACAGCGGGCAAACCCGTCTTAAATGGGTATAGGACAACTTCATTAAGGGTCCCTGCCCTTCGGAAGGTTCAGAGTAAAGTGAGATAGAACAAAAATTATGGCAGAGAAACGGGTACACATTCACTTAATTAAAAACAAGATTAAAGTTTCTGAAGCATCTTACTTCAGCGCAAATGCTAATTAGCAGCATGGATCCCGGTGGGGGGCGGGACCTGTCTGTAATACGGATGGGACATGAGAATCACTTAGCACCTACCTAAGTTACATTAACATTGCACAGTGATGTTTTTGCTTTGTCTTACAGATACAGCGCGTTGGTGAAAACCGTAAGTACGGGATCACCCCTGCACTCACAGTGCACCTTAGCGTGTGCACTGATATTTCACGAGGCCTTTGATTTGTCCTCATACCACTTCCTGGTCCTGAAGAAAGCCTAGTAAATCTTAGAACACAGGCTGAAACATGTAGATCATCACTAAGATATTTCAGACCAATTTAGTCCTATTAATATTGGCTCCCTTTCTTCTTTTTAACCTTGTCCCTGGACCTCATCATTAAAGCACTTCATTTATGAAGGAGGATCCTTGAGGCAATTTTAAAACCTTCATATTGAACTCACGCCCTACACACAAAAAAAAACACCCGCTCCGCTGTAACTCAGGCGTCGAAGCACACCTGGGATGCACTCGGCACCCCATGTGGGAACCCGATGATGAAGCATGCCACCAACTAGGTTGGTGGGTGAGGGTTCTTTTAAAAAACCTAATGGTTTTTCCCTATTCCATGGTCCTTTGATGCAGTGAATTCAGATTCCCCCAGCAGGGCTCGTCCCAATTGTTGTTTTGTACAAAATTTAAACTAGTACATCAAATGCGCACAAATCTACACAAATTGTAAGTGCACTAAACAAGACTAAAATTGATACTGTAAAATATCTACTAAAACAGAATGTTGAACTACTGGTTAAAAAGGAACACAATCATTCAAATAAGCAGGTTTCCTGGTGATTCTTGTCATCCACTGTTTATTTTTTCCTACAAACTGTGTTGTTCCTTAAGAATGTACTTTCAGATTTTACACCCTCACCTTTATTCTCCTTCCTTATTTCTGTTCCTATAGTTACACCCTACTCATGTTCCATATTCTTCCATCCCCCATATTAACAGTGTTCATCAGTTTCTTCATGACCTTGCGTCGTTTGGTAAATTGAAATAATTATTCTTTTATCATTGGTGTTTTTTATTTTAACTAAATCTCCCACAAGTATGACGGCTTCTCTGGTTGCCTCTCTTCAATCAAAACACTCTTTTCTCTTCTCTCTTAAACCCATTTCTTTCTTTCTCCAGTTGCCTACAGCAACTAGATTCTACTTTCTTTACACCGCTCCATCCATTCTGAAACCCTTTTAAAATTGGAATTACATTCCCAAGCAACTCCAACACTTCCCTTCCTGTGGTTTGATGTAGTGCTGTATGATAAGTCACCTGTCTTCTCTGTACTTCCATCTTCCAGTTCAAGCCATTTGCTCTTGCTAACTGAATACTATCCTTTACCGTTCCATTGAATCTTTCAATATATCTGTTGACCTGAGGATGGTGTAAAAACACTTTTTATGAACTACCCTATACTTTGTCAGAAAATCTTTTACCACCTTTAGGCATAACAGCACCCCATTACCAATGAGACTTGACTGGGGAAAAACACCAAGGACCAGATGTACGAACACCCCGTGTTGCGATTTCCTGATTGTGAAATTTATCTACTCGGAATTTGGAAATCGCAATATGGAATGTTCGTAGGCTTAAGCATCCTAATTTACGACTAGCAAATCATGCAAGTTACAAATGTGAAGGTCGCAAGTAGCGATACCTAAACTGTAAATGGAGTCCCTAACTGCTATTCCCAATTTGTGAATGCAATCGTAAATTGCACACGCCCCCACAAGTTCAGAAAAGTACTTCCTGGTTTAGGGGAATGACCCTCAAACCAGGAAGTACTCATCATTGCCATCTTGTGAAGCCTAATGAGAAGAGATGGCATAGGCCTCTTCTGAAACATGTGTGTTTTGAGGCAAGAAGGGCACAACTTTAACAATGAATGGAAAGCCATGATGCTGATTAGCTGTCTGGGGGAAGAATTTTTTTTTTTTAAATTCAAAAAAGGAGCTAGAAATCCTTACGGAGGAATGCTGCAATCACCATGAGCAGCTTTTGGCCAGGCCTCTATGATGGTCCCTGACGCCCAAAAAAGGAAATCTGGCTTGACATGCAGGGCCACATAAATGCACTTGGAGTGACACAGTGGTCAGTGGGTGAAATCTGCAAGCAGTATGACCTCAGGTCAAGGATGAAAGAAAAGGTGGCCACTCACCTGGCAGAGAGTTGTGCCACAGGAGGAGGAGGACCTTCCACAGTACAACAACCCACAGTCATAGAATTGCCAGTGGAAGGCACACTTGCGCCAAAGGCAGTTGTCAGATTCTGTCACATAGACACCTCAACAGCAGGACCAAACCCAAGTAAGAACATCTTGTCCACTGTCCTCTATAAAAATCTAATATGTATTCAGACACATGTATAGTTAGCATTTACTGCAGGCATACAAGTACATTATGAGACGTGTAGTAAATTGAACATAGTGTATGTTCTACATACATTTTATTGTGCTGAACCAACAAATAAAGGTTATATCAATACAAATCAAATACAAAAAAGTAATTGTTCATTTCTTCTGCACCACAGACAATGCTGCACAACACACAGAAGGGGCTGAGTCTGAGGGAGGTGATGCCACTCATATGGATAAGGAGGACGATCAAAAGGAGACATACTGTGAACACTCAACATTACATGGGCACACCAGTAGTGCTGTACGTACACTGCAGCATGCATCAGGAGAGGATGTTGCTGGCCAACAACAGCCAAGCATATACCTAGCTCCCGTAGAGAGACCACGTCAGCAGCGCCTTCTGGGACATAGTCAACTAAGACGTAGCCCAAGATCTGTCTCACAACCAATCCCCTCCAATCCACAAGCATTTGACAACACCCAGGTGTTTGGAGGCATTGAGAAATCCATGGTAAAAGTTCAACACTTGCAACAAAAACAAATAAAAATCATAAACAGGAACTTACAGACCATGCAACAAACAATGTCCTTTGGACTTGGCAATGTCTCCAGACAATTGGCAGAAAATATAAAAACAAATGGACAGCATGACAGCTGCAATAGAAAAGTTGTGTGTCCAACTAGCACACACTGACACAAACCAAAAGAACTGGGAGAAGCACAATGCTGCCAGAATGGGCACTCTAAGCCAATTCAATTGGCAGATTGGCACATGCCACAGCTACCCTATGTAGGAGGACAGTTATTGTTCAAGTTGAAATGGGCCACTTCAGTGGCGACGTGGCAAGGATTTTGCAACTCATCACAACAGCCGTTGAGGCATTGCAAACTGACCGCATTGCAGATGGCACAGCTGGTGACGGTCAGAGGAGCGAGGACCGCTCTTGCATTATTAGCATGTCCACTTCCGATGTCATAACCCAAAGATGCAGCTGCAACACATCATGTCGCAGTGGCAGAAAGCATTGATATTGTCTTTTTGTGTGTTTCTCATTTTTTGATAATAGCCGTATTTGGTGGATTAACCAGCATTGCAAAATTTACAAATTCTTTGTTTGTTAAAGAAGAAATTACTATACATACCAGCCATTAAAGGAAATTTGCTTTCAAGCATCAACAAATTTCGTTTTGTTGTTAACATGCTCACATGCATTATAACTGTTGACTTACCTTCGAAAATAATTGTTGGCAATGTGGGCCCGTCGATGTCTTCCCTCTACTGATCGCCTTTCTTCTGGCTGATGCTGTGTTGGAGGTACCATATCGTCGTCTTCAGATTTAGAGTCTGACACTGTGATGTATAGTCTTCTCCTGGTGACAATGCTGTGCACCTTTGCAAAAGTTGCTATAATTTTGCATGATGTTTCTGGTGCATACTGTAGTGCTCCTCCACTCTGCTGTAAACATCAAAATCTGTTTTTCAGCAGGCCAAACGTCTGTTCAATTACCACTCTGATGTGTTTATGTGCAACATTGTAGCGCTGCTCAACAGGGTTATTTGTTGAAAGGTATGGAGCCAGTATCCAGGGTCGCAAGACATATGCACTGTCATCTGTGGAAGACATGCACATGAGTGTCTTGTCACCACATGAAGGTCACAATACAACTCTTCGCACAGTGCAGTATGCTGCATTAGCTAATAGATATTCATCATCAAACCACCATGTTCTAGCCGTCAGAAGATGCCGCTGTGCCTGAACATGAAGGAATCATGGGTGCTTCCGAGGTACTGGGATACAATGTCAGTAATGATGGTGTGTGTGTTACACACCACTTCTATGTTAAGTGAATGTGTGTTTTTGCAGTTTTGGAACATATATTCCAGGTGTGATGGTGGGCATATGGCCACATGTATACCATCCACGCACCCTACCAGATATATGGAAAATTTGCAATCCTATAGAAATCCAATGTGGTGGCTTGGATTTCAGTGGCATTTCTGGGCAGATAGATGTATTGCTTGATATATGTTAACATGGCATCAAGGAATGCGCAAAAAAAAGTGACAATGCACTCTGACTCACACCACCAGCAACAGGAATGATACCTGGTAACTCAGATGTTAACTGGTGTAGTGAGAAAAGCACCTTCGTGTAGAAGGGGGATGGGAGCACACTGCTTCACCTCCCAGCACAGTTCACCCCTTAGCATTATGGTAAATGCAGTTGACTTTAAACACTTACTTGAGTTTTTGCTGAAGTGTTTCACCAAAGTTGGTGCAGGTTAGCACCTTCGTGTGTGTGGGGATGGAATGACTGCGCAGTGTGCTGCTTTCAAGGTGTGCTTTCAGGAGTGTAATAAGATCTAAAATTACAGCACCACTCAGTCTGTATTTGTCATAGATTTCCTCCGCTTCCTCTTCAGCTGAGGCAAAATCCTCATTCTCCTTGCTATAACTTGCATTGCCGCCATTTTGGAAACATCCTGATGCATTTTTGGCCTTTTTTTCTACGTTGCAGTCAGTTACCACCTGTTCTGACTTGGTGCTAATTTGCACATGCTAAAAAGCGAATATTTTCGCAACCGCTAATTGCGATTGTATTGAACATACCATTTGTAACTCGCTATTTGGTATTTCCTAATAGCGATTCGCTAAATACGGTCGCAAAATTTAGGAACTTGCAATCCATTTGCATCGCTATTTACAGCTTGCAAATGGGTTTCAAACATACCAATTACTCCAAATAGTGGTCGCAAAGCACTTAGCAACCGATTTGCGAGTCGCTAAAGTTACGTACATCTGGCCCCTACTAGTTGAAATTTTTTGTTTCTAAAATGTATACGCACTTCATAAACTGATATCCTTCACCCATTGGATCTACATGCACCTTGGAAATGTGGCTATCTGCGCGAACACGTAAGGTGTGGCTTGTTCATCTTTAAGTGCATTGATGAGAGCAAGTGTCACTTCTTCCCCCCGTCCCTCCAGAAAACTGCAAGGATGCATTGGTAGATGATGTGTCTAGCAAATTTTGTCTCCCTTGCAGCATTCTCAACCATGTGTTGCTCTTTCTACAGTCATGCCTAGAAGCCATCAAAATCCAATCAGATTCTCTCCTTTGTTTTTACTGTTTGTAAATGACTGTCCTGTGCTACACTGATCGTTCTCACTCTCAGAAATTCAAGTGATATCAATGTTATTCCCTGCCCAAAACATTTTCCATTTAAGACAGCACATTCCATACACTCCACTAATATTTAACATCCTCTTTAAATTATTTATTTTGCAGACAGGCTTCCTTCATTTGTTTTACAATGTCTGCTAGTGTGGTATCCTTGAGCATCTCTTCTTTCCACTCCTCCTTTGATATTAATCCATTGGTAATCAAGCAGACACAATCTTACAACCCGTACTGTTTTTCAGCAAGCAACTTTTTCATCTGCTTCTTTGTTGATCACCTTAGACAAAGAATCTGCTGCATTGTTTTGTGCCACAGATATGTATTTGACGTCAAACATACATTTCTTGCAAACCTGCAACCCATTCTGTGATTCTTGCTAAGACTGTGTACATCCCATTTTTTGTAAAAATCTCACATAAAGGTTTGTGGTCAGATTTCACCACGAATAGACCACACCACAACAAATTCGTCAATGTATTGATTGAATGCCTATGTCTCTTTCTGTCTCACAGAATAATTTAATTCTGAACCTCTAAACAATCTTGAAGCAAATGCTCTAGTACTTTCATTCCCATCTGCTACTACCATCAAACCAGCCCATAAGCCTTTTGCACTGGTATAGCTGACCATTATCATTGTTTCCCAGGAACAAACACCTATATGGGTGTTCTCTGTAGATCTCTTAATCAATTGAATTTTTTCCTCACACATCTCATATTTTTTTTAAGCAAGCTTCCTATGCATCTAGACTTTTCTGACAATTGCTCTACACATGTACCAATAAATTCAACAGTGACTTATAATGATAGTGATTCCCGCTTGTATTTGTGAGATTTCCAAATTCTATATGCTCTCCACTAATTTTGTTTTTGGCTGTACTCCAATCTTTGGCATATAATGACCTAGATAACATTTTTCCTCTTTTCCAAAATATTATCTTTTAGGTCTCAGTGTTACTCCATATTCTTAAAATCTTGTCAAAACCGTCTTGTCTTTAATTATCGTCCAAGAACAAGGAAGGGAGAAAGAGGTTAGGGATGCTGTGGACTCAGACTCCTTAGCAAGTTACGAAAAAACAAAAGAAGTCAACCCTTCATTCAAGAAAAACTTCACTCAGTGAACACATATTATCCTTCCAGTGATTGCTACCAGTGCTCCCAAGGAAAAGATATTGATTTCCTTAGAGAAAATGATAAGTTTTTTTAATATAACCCTCACCCACCAAAAAGTCCTTTGGTGGCATGCTTCATCATCGGGTTCTTCCCGCCCTGCAGCAGGACGGGGAGTGCTACGACAGACGGAGACTTGGGAGCACTTATCGTGAAGTAATACTATGTGATATTTGGGAGAGTGGAAGGGTCAGAAAGAATAGTGAGGTTAAAAAATACCTGACTACACGGAACCTACACTTTATTAATTCCCATAGCGGGAATCGTTAAAAAGTGGGGTTGGAGAACTATACACTATGATGAGTGAACTTCTCCCCGGTCTACATGTTTCAAGCCTTCCCCTAGGCTTTTCCTCAGGACCAGAAATGAATGATCACTCTAACCACTTTTGGTTACCCTAATAGGTGTGCCTGAATAGTTTCCAGGTATAATGTGCCTTTAAGCATGCTTATGCATGGTGGGTGAGGGTTATCTTAAAAAAACGTATCATTTTCCCTAAGGAAATCAATATCTTTTCCTTGGGAACACTGGTAGCAAACACTGGAAGGATAATATTTGTTCACTGAGTGAAGTTTTTCTTTAATTATCTTCCTCCCAAGATTTTCCAGAGCTCAGTACATCATCCTCATGGCATATAGCCCCATCAATGTCACCTACTGTTGAAGTAATGACCCTCTGGAACACTGATGCTACTGCTATAGTGTCAAACACCATTCTCAAAAATGTATGTGCTGCCCTGAGAGTAAAAAAACCCTCTCCAGTCTTATGACTCGCTGTGAAGCTTAATCTGATGATATCCAAAATCATGCATGGTAAAGATCTTTGCTCCCATTGATAGTATCTCCATGATGTTGGGCATGGCCTATTTATCCACAACTACTTCATCATTGAGAGCCCTTAGGTCTATGCACAGACATATTTCACAGTTGGTTTTTTCAACACTACTATAAGTGTGAGCAGTTCAATGCCACCCCAATGGTTCTAGCAATCATGAGGCAGACAGTTTACCTAACTCTTTTTTGACTGTGAAATAGACTTTGGAAGGTAACCTCATGACTTTGGAAGCCACTGGTCTAGCTCCTTTTCTCAATTTGAGTTTGTGGACATGACTTCCAACAGCCTAGTTTGTTGTTATACAATACAGGATATTTCATTTCAAAACTCATTTGTACTTGTGGCAAAGCACTAGAATCAAGATAGTAATTGACAACCCTATCCCCGATTTTCCAAATGCGCTTGGAAAAAACTTTCATTTTAATATCTTTTCTCCCGTAACTTTCAATCTTAATGTCCATCCTTTCTAGTTAACCTTGGTCTTGAACTGTAGATTTTAAACATACTCAAATTATGGACAACCTAGAGCACGAATTGAATATCACCTCTACTTTCAGTCCTTCCACCAAGACCCACTCTGAGGGATTTCCTCCACTCTCACATACAAGTGTCAACACTATCTCATTACAAACTTCCTTCACCTCCTTGGTTTTCTGCCCTGATATAGTGCTCCTGCAACATTTTACGAAGTGTCTTTTGTTCCCACATCGATTTCACTGCTGGAAGATCTCTTCTGTAATCCAATTTACTATTTATTGCACGCCTGTAACATTGCAGTTTGAATTTCTAATCACTTACAGACTTATTTTCAGTCCTGTTGTCACCCACCACATTCACACCCACCCTCTTTTCATTCTTTTTCTTAGTTCCCTCACATACTTCGTCATTTCTTTTACCTCCAGTTCATCCTTTAACCATAATTCCTTCCAGACCATCTCACACTTACATTGCAGTAAAACCGGGTCTCCTGTTTACTCTTCTGTGAAAGCACCAAACAAACAAGTTAAAGCCAATTTAATTTTAAAATGCAGTAACATATTCATCTACAATCTCACAATTCCGTTGATCCTTCTTTCTAAAATGGTATCTTTCTAAAATTGTGCCTATTCATGGCAAGTAGTGTATGTCTTCTGTCTTAACACATATATCATACTCCTTTAGACCTCAAACCTCAGAATTTCCAGATTCGGTATATTATCTACCTCTACCTCGTCCTTTGCTTCTAATCATTGCAGCAGTTATGATAACTATGTTCAACATTTAAATTAGCCACACATACTCATGCATAGTTCTGGAATGCTTTGTTTAATTTCACCCAGAGTAAAGGAGGATCTCCTATGTGAATTAAGTAAAAGGAGGTGAAGTTATATTTTGCATGGTTAATTCCCGTGTTATACATCAACTCCTTGCTGAATGAAACTTTCCCGCAAAACTCAGGAATGAACCGGACAAATATGTTTAGCTTGTTATTTCCCTCATCAGAAGAAGAATCATCAGCCTCTGTTAATACTGCCCAGAGATTTCCTTTCTGCTCTCATGATGGTCAGCAATTGTTCTTAAGCAGGATGCTCATCTCCTATAGAGGGGCCTATCACAAATATAGAGGTCAGTCAAACATGAGTGTAGGATCGAGACCTTTGGCAACCCATACATGTGTACCTGTCACCATGTTCTTAACTAATTAGGTAGTGCTCTACTCTGTTATACTTCCCTATCTACTCACTACTCATCTTCTTTAACACAAATGAAAAAATGATCTCCCTTCTGATGTGCAGGCATTAAGGTCCTATGTGTGTCTGTCACCATGACTACAGGGATGCTTTGAGCCCCATCTCTACACTGCTTTGCCTTTTATGGAACTGTCTCTGCCCACCTGGTGTTTGTGAATTGCTGTGGAGAGGTGACGGTTCCCGGGGCTGGGGTTCCGCGTGGCCCCCCCATTAATGAAAGTTAGAGTCCCTGGGAGTTGGTGGTCCCCGAGGCTGCGGGGGGCCGTGCAGCCCTCCCAGCCCCGGGGACCACCACCTCTTCAGGGCAATTAACTCAAGTTAACTCTGTAACTTTATTCTTAGTTAAGCAATTGTCATCATGCACGTTTTTTTTGCCAGTATTAACTGCAACGGGGTTTAAGAGTTGTGTAAGTCATGTGCCATTCGATATCAGGATAGGATCCATTATTTATTTATTTTGATAGTTTTATATAATGCGAACATAACCCTTGCGGGTATCAGAGCGCTTTACAGGTATACAGATAGCAGAGAAATATTAACAGTAACATCATACTCAGGAAAAATACAGGATTAAGTAGGTGACCAGAGCAGAAGTGCAAGCTTACATTGTTCAGAGAGCAGAGAAGATAAACCAATAGGAGGCAAAATTAACATAGTCAAGAAAACTGCAGGATCATGTAGTGTCCAGAAAAGTGGGGGTAGTGTCAGGAATGAGAAGTCGAAAAAACGAGTTTGACGGTATGCCGTAGTCATGCGGAAAATAGAGGAATCGGGATGTGTATCATAGGCTCAAGGAAGAAATCTGCTCAGAAGGAGTGCTTTCACTTCTTTCTTGAAAGATATCATTGTGGGATTCAATCTGATTTCAGGGGCCAAGGAGTTCCAAATCCTTGGAGCAATCCCGGAGAAAGAACAGTTGTAGGTTTTGTTTTTTCTTAACTCTAAGGTTTCAGAAGTAAGGATTTGGAGCTTCTGGATGATCTGGAGCCACCAGAGAGTTCAACTTTCTGGGCAAGATATCTAGGGGTATTGAAGTGGAGGGCTTTATGTGTCATGCATGCAAATTTTAATCTGGATTCTTGCTTAGTAAAGGAACCAGTTGAGAGATTTCAGATCGGGGGTGATGGTGTTATTTCTTTTTGAACCAGTGATGAGCCTAGCACCAGAGTTGAGCAAGGTTCTCAGGGGAGCCAGTGATGATCTGGGTAATCCAGAGAGGGTTACACTTCCATAGTCTAGCCTGGAAATCACTAGAGCTTGCACTGCATGCTTGGAGTTATGAGGTGGAGGGTTTTAATTTCCTAAGTATGTTCATTTGGTGATTCGCTCCTTTGGTGGGGGCACTGATATGTTTCTGCATGTTGAGGTTCTTGTCAAGAGTTAATCCCAAAGATTTCATAGAGTTAATGACTTGTGGGGAACAGTTGAGGGCAGTAAGATGTTCCAGCCAGTCTTCAATGGTAGGTGACTGGTTAGGAGGGGCAATTAGTAGGAATTCCGTTTTTTGAGAGCTTAGTTTAAGGTGATTGGATGCTAGCCAGTTTTGAGTTTTCTGAAGAGTTGTGTTGAGGGAACTGATGTCTTCTGGGGCGGGGACCTTTAGGTATAGTTGGGTATCATCAGCGTACATATGATAGAGGATGTTATGTGAGGCTCGCTCTTTTCCAATAGTGATTTGAATTCTATTTCGAAATCTCGAATGATGGCATGAAATTATTTTCCAGTATAATTTGGTGTAAGTTAGTCGAGCCAGAGTGTTCTTTAAACTCTTCAAAGCAGTATTACCAATTTTGTGTGCTTTGGTCACATAAATCATTATAGGTGTGTTCATTGTAACAATGAGTTAGTTTTATCCAGAGTGCACCTAAAAAAACCTCAAAGTGGTATTACCTATTAAGTTTGCTTTGGTCACATAAGCAAAGTGGAATTTGCATGTTATTTATACAAAGTCAAATAAGGATGGGAGTATTGTTTTAGTTTAAATCTGCTAATATAGTTATATAATTGCACCAGTAATATTAAACTCGGTACAAGTAACAATTTGAGGCGATATGCCCCCATAGCATGTCAATATGTTTTAGGGTTAAATAAAAAGGAATGTAGATTGCCGTTTTTTAAATTACGGAGATAAAAATTTGAATGTCATTATTATTCCTTTCAGTATCCCATATCATGGGGATTGCATGGATAAGGCTGGAAACGTAAATCAGGTGCAAGCTGGGACACAGTGTTTGAACAGCTTTTAATTTACCAAGGTTAGAAAGGGCTTCTACACAGGTTCTTGGGCTTGACAAAGCAAAGCAAGCGTGTTTCCTCTTGTATTCCACTCTGAAAAACGATTTTAAATCCTTAATGGAGGTGACTGCATCGGGTATCTATTGGAGCGCAATCTTATCTGGGGTGACTGTGATGAGTAATTTCTTTCTCATCGTCCCATGGTGAGAACATAGTGCATGATTCTTCTGTTTAAATACCCTTAGTATGCAAATGCACAAAATGCATAGCACCACTCACACACCCCCTCACAGACATAAACAGGCACTCACAGACCCACACACAGAGCCACACAGGCACTCACAGACCCACACAGACTCTCACACACCCACTCAGGCACTCACACAGGTACTCATCAATGAGTTCGGGCTGGACTGTTCCCATGAGGCACAGGGTCAACACTGATTTGCATATTGCTGGGTCTGAACTGGGGTGGCGAAGTGAGCTAAAGAACGATGATGGATTCAACCCAGATCTGTGACTGGGGGTGAGTGTCTGAAAAGTTTCAGCGCTGCGTCCATCATCTCCTTGTGTTTGATCAGTGATATCACTGACCATGTCATGAGTGATGTAATGTGTGAGGTCATAAGCAGTACATTGTGGGGACATTAGCTATTGTTAGCTCAGGTAACTATAACTGCTGAAGTTCTATGGTTTTGTATGAGTTAAATCTGAGCCTAACTATGATGTCCCTGTAACCTTTGTTTTTTTCAGTGAATTTCTAAGGTTTTTTAAAAATTCTATTTCCTAACGATAACATCCCTCCAACCTTTGTTCTTTTCAGTGAATTTCTACATTTTTTTAAATTTTAAATCCTAACTGTAACCTGTCACCTTTTCGAGTTCCTGTGTGACTCTGTGAGTGGGACTGTGAGTGCCTGTGTGGGTCTGTGAGTGGGTATGTGAATGAATGAAGCAAACACAAGGAGATGATGGACGGAGCACTGAAGCTTTTCAGACACTCACCCCCAGTCACAGATCTGGGTTGAATCCATCATCGTTCTTTAGCTCACTTCGCCACCGCAGTTCAGACACAGCTATATGCAAATCAGTCTTGACCCTGTGCCTCATGGGAACAGTCCAGCCCGAACTGCCAAGCCATGTCTTCCCTGGACCGGAAACAAGCATCCTGGGAATGGTTTCGGGCTAACAGCCCTCATCAGCCAGGCTAGCTTGAATCCAGTGGCAAAGTGAGCAAGGGACCCACGTCTGGGCATACCCTGCCAACTTAGGACGAACAAAGCAAACACAAGGAGATGATGGACGGAGCGCTGAAACTTTTCAGACACTCACCCCCAGTCACAGATCTGGGTTGAATCCATCATCGTTCTTTAGCTCACTTCGCCACCCCAGTTCAGACACAGCTATATGCAAATCAGTCTTGACCCTGTGCCTCATGGGAACAGACCAGCCCGAACTGCCAAGCCATATCTTCCCTGGACCGGAAACAAGCATCCTGGGACTGGTTTCGGGCTAACAGCCCTCATCAGCCAGGCTAGCTTGAATCCAGTGGCAAAGTGAGCAAGGGACCCACGTCTGGGCATACCCTGCCAACTTAGGGCGAACAAAGCAAACACAAGGAGATGATGGACGGAGCGCTGAAACTTTTCAGACACTCACCCCCAGTCACAGATCTGGGTTGAATCCATCATCGTTCTTTAGCTCACTTCGCCACCCCAGTTCAGACACAGCTATATGCAAATCAGTCTTGACCCTGTGCCTCATGGGAACAGTCCAGCCCGAACTGCCAAGCCATGTCTTCCCTGGACCGGAAACAAGCATCCTGGGACCAGTTTCGGGCTAACAGCCCTCATCAGCCAGGCTAGCTTGAATCCAGTGGCAAAGTGAGCAAGGGACCCACGTCTGGGCATACCCTGCCAACTTAGGGCGAACAAAGCAAACACAAGGAGATGATGGACGGAGCGCTAAAACTTTTCAGACACTCACCCCAGTCACAGATCTGGGTTGAATCCATCATCGTTCTTTAGCTCACTTCGCCACCCCAGTTCAGACACAGCTATATACAAATCAGTCTTGACCCTGTGCCTCATGGGAACAGTCCAGCCCGAACTGCCAAGCCATGTCTTCCCTGGACCGGAAACAAGCATCCTGGGACCGGTTTCGGGCTAACAGCCCTCATCAGCCAGGCTAGCTTGAATCCAGTGGCAAAGTGAGCAAGGGACCCACGTCTGGGCATACCCTGCCAACTTAGAGGCGAACAAAGCAAACACAAGGAGATGATGGACGGAGCGCTGAAACTTTTCAGACACTCACCCCCAATCACAGATCTGGGTTGTATCCATCATCGTTCTTTAGCTCACTTTGCCACCCCAGTTCAGACACAGCTATATGCAAATCAGTCTTGACCCTTGGCCTCATGGGAACAGTCCAGCCCGAACTGCCAAGTGAATGTGCATGTCTGTGAGTGGGACCGCCACCTCCCAGGGGGAAAAAATAAAATCAATGCGGGTGAGCTTGCATGGACCCCCTGCAGCCCCGGGGACCACCACCTCCCTGAGGCAATTTATTGAATTTAAATGGGCCCACGCAGCACCCTCATAGCCCCGGGTCTGCCATCTCCCCGGTGCTGGAAAAAACTACTGATTGGGGTCCCTCATGGACCCCAGTGAACCACCACATCCTCGAGGCAAAGATTTAAGTTGGGGGGCTCTCGCCTCCCTTGTGATGACAGTTATGGCCTTGGGACCATCACCCCTAGGGCAGGCACCTGCTACTTCACGAGGTGCCCACCGTCGGGAGGTAGCTATTTGCTTTTGCTTAGTGGGTGCTAACAGCGCCCAACAAGCAAAAGCAAACGTAACTCCGCATTTTGCAAGCCAGAGCTATCAAACAGCTCCGGATTGCAGAAAGCGGAGTTTTAATCTGTTTCTCTTCATCCAAATAGGCGTGCAGAGAAACAGATGAAAACATTGCTCTGACAGTAATGCCGGGTCCCACAGGAGGCGGGAAGTCGGCAGGGACCACGGGGGCATTGAGGCTCCCACGCAGTCTCCAACACAGGTACCTTACAGGGCCAGAGACTAAATGGAGCAGGCCCTAGGGGATGGGGTCCCCAGGACCAAAACCGGCCTGGGGAGGGGGGCCGCACAGCCCCCTCCCCATTGCAAAATGGTCAGGCCCCAGGGGATGGGGACCCCGGGTACAAAATCGGCCTGGGGAGGGAGGGCTATTATCCCCACATACTATTATATATTTTTTTTAAAGCTGGCCCCGGGAGATAGGGGCTCTTGGGCCAAAATTGGCAACTCGGAGGGGGGCCATGTGACCCCTCTCCTCCATTACAAAATGGCCAGGCCCCAGGGGATGGAGTAACTGGGGCGGTAATTGGCCTGGGGAGGGGGGCTACACCCCCTCCCATAATAATTTATTTTTATAAAAAAGGTCGGACCCAGGGGAAGCCACTAGAGGCCACACCGCCTTTCTCAACCACTATGCAAAGGGACCTCCTGGTGCACAGCGTTTTGGGGGATGTGGTCCCCTTGACTGGTGAGGGATCTAGGGGGCCAACAACCCCTCCTGTTATCTCCATTAAGTCTCACACAGTGAGAATGCTGGGAACTTGTGGGAGGCCCCACCACCTTTCTCCACCACTGTGCATAGCACCTCTTGGTGCACTACTGGTTGGTGATGAACTCTCCTTGGCTACTGAGAGTCCTTAGGGGCCAACAACCCCTCTTTGTACCTCCAGTAAGTCTCACACAACAGGATTGCTAAGAAGTCATCCGAGGCAATGCCCCATTTCTCCACCACTCTGCAAATGCACCCCCTGGCGCATGCCAGGTAGGGGATTAAGTCCCCTTGGCTGCTGAGGGTCCTTGACGGCCAACAATCCCTCCTGTTACCTCCAGTATGTCCCACAGTGCGGGATTGCTGAGAGCTCGTGGGAGGCCCCCCTTTCACCACCACTCTACAATTGAGCCTCCTGGCACATTACTGGTTAGGGGATGAAGTCACCTTAGCGGCTGAGGGTACTTGGGGGCCAACAACCCCTGCAGTTTCCTTGAGTAAGTTCCACACAGCGGGATTGCTGACAGCTCATCTGATGCCCGCCCTCTTTCTCCACCATTCTGCAAACGCTCCTCCTGGTGCACTACTGGTTGGTGGATGAAGCCCCTTTGGATGCTGAGGGTACCTGGGGGGGGCAATAACCCCTCCTGTTACCTCCAGTAAGAGATCATTGGTGGCCCCGCCTCCTTTCTCCACCACTCTGCAAAAGTGCCTCCTGGTGCACTACGTTTTGGGAGGATGAAGTCCCTTTGGATGCTGAGGGTCCTTGGGGGCCAAGAAGCCCTCCTGTTACCAGCAGTAAGTCCCAAACAGCGGGATTGCTGAGAGCTAATCATAGGCCCGGTCCCCTTTCACCACCATTCTGCAAACATGCCTAAAACTAAGAACCATAGAAATTCACTTAAAAAACCAAAGGTTACAGGTACGTTATAGTTAGGAAATAGAATTTGAAAAACCTGAGAAATTCAGTTATAAAACCAAAGGTTACAGGGACGTTATAGTTAGGCTCAGATTTCACTCGTACAAACCAGTGAAATTCAGCAATTATAGTTTCCTGAGCTAACTATAACTTAGGCCCCGCAATGTACTGCTTATGACCTCACATATTACATCACTCAGTCAGTCATACTTTATTCACAATATTTCTTTGCATAAAAGAAAATGCTAGCAATAAAAACATTCATTTAATAAAAAATTGTTAACTAACTAAAATATTATTGATAAACCATATAAAATTCAGTTATAAAAACATTTTCCACCAGTGGCTACAAATTACATAAATAATTAATCCACCTCTATATTAAATTGATAGAACATTCAGGGTTAAAATGATGCAAAGCCCCCTAACCCTAGCACCAATACCTTTGTCCAATAACAGCAAACATATACAGTGGTGGCTTGATCTTCCAAACCATTAAAGTGCTTTCCTGTGTTTGACAATAGCCCATAAGTAGGAAGTGAAGACCCAGCAAACTAAAGGGCTGTCAAGCTGTTGGAAATGGGTCAATGCTTGTTTATGCTGTCTAAAATTCATTGAACGCAGATATGGAGTCAAGATTGATTTTTTTTGTTGGGAATAAAATAAACAAAAAAATAGTAAATGATGAGCTGTTTGTTCTGAAACCCCATTACATGAACAGCGATACACATTTTTAAATGTGTGGGTGTTAAATGGGAAGCCCACCATTCGTGGGATAACATTTAAGCAAAATCATAACCAAGATAAAATGATGCGGCAAATTGTGAACACTGGGTTTAATAGGATTGAGAGTCACATCTTACTGTTGGTGCCCTAATCTAAAGAGCTACACTAAATTTATTTTTGTTTGCCTCCTATCTAATAGCGGCTGCATTTTCTAAAAAGATATGCTCCAATTTGGTTTTAGGGAAGGTAATACAAACTAACGGAGAGACAAACAATTTGTGCAGGCCAATAATTGCCAATGTGTAGGTCACGTATCTCAACCACGATATGGCTTTGGAGAGATCCAATTTAAGCAAAACCAAAGGGGATGATGGACGGAGTGTTGAACATTGCAAGCACTCACCCCCAGTCAACTGATCTGGGTTTAATCCATCATCATTCTTTAGCTCACTCCGCCACCCCAGTTCAGACATGGCCAATGCAAATCAGTCTGACCCTGTGCCTCATGGGAACAGTCCAGCCCGAACTGCCAAGCCATGTCTTCCCTGGACCGGAAACAAGCATCCTGGGACCGGTTTCTGGCTTACAGCCGTCATCAGCCAGGCTATCTTGAATCCAGTGGCAAAGTGAGCAAGGGACCCACGTCTGGGCATACCCTGCCAACTTAGGGCAAACATAGCAAAACCAAAGGGGATGATGGACGGAGTGTTGAACATTGCAAGCACTCACCCCAGTCAACTGATCTGGGTTTAATCCATCATCATTCTTTAGCTCACTCCGCCACCCCAGTTCAGACATGGCCATATGCAAATCAGTCTGACTCTGTGCCTCATGGGAACAGTCCAGCCCGAACTGCCAAACCATGTCTTCCCTGGACCGGAAACAAGCATCCTGGGACCGGTTTCTGGCTTACAGCCGTCATCAGCCAGGCTAACCGGTCCCAGGATGCTTGTTTCCGGTCCAGGGAAGACATGGCTTGGCAGTTTGGGCTGGACTGTTCCCATGAGGCACAGGGTCAGACTGATTTGCATATGGCCATGTCTGAACTGGGGTGGCGGAGTGAGCTAAAGAATGATGATGGATTAAACCCAGATCAGTTGACTGGGGGTGAGTGCTTGCAAAGTTCAACACTCCATCCATCATCCCCTTTGGTTTTGCCGAGATCCAATTTAAGGCAATCCCTTAATTCTGCTTGATTTCATATCAATGTCTCACTCTTCCAAATAGAAAGTCACAATAACAGAGGGGCCAATTTAGCAGCATCACTAATATAAGAGAATCCCAACTTATTATGGCATAGAAAATTGGAACAACTTCAAGGCAAGGAAAGTAACCTTTCAGCAAAGGCTTCTTCTATGCATTGTAAAGAATCTATGTTTGCTATTCCCCTCAATGTCGCCCCATAAGTGGCTGCCGCCTTAGCTTTAGAAGAATAAATCTGTAGCATTTCAGGAATAGATTTATTCCCCACCTTCTTTGAAAATTTAAAGACGGCTGCAACATCTCTCTGCAGATGTAGGGCTCTATTGCTCACCATGAAGAACTCCCATCAAATAAATCTCCAAGGTATGGAAAGGAGTCAACCACCTCCACTCTGCGCTGGGCAAGATAACAAACTGGGCACTTCTTTGATGGTCAACCTGTGATTAATTCAAATGAGTTTGACTGGTTGACACGCAGGTCCAGAGAAAGCATGAACCCAGCAAATTCCTCTATGAGACTTTGCAGTGCCCTAGGAATATATGCAATGACCACTGCATCGTAAGCATAGAGGAGAATCAGGAGATTAGCCCCTTCAGTATACGGTACATCCTTAGTGCATTTTCCTAGGGCATTCTCCACCCTATTGGTGTACAGGCAAAATAAGAATGGAGCGAGCACGCATCCTTGTCTCTCTCACTCCACCCTTGATTTCAAGTGGCTTAGTGCATTCCCCAGCTCTGCCAAACCTAAAACTAGCTGTGACCCCTGCATAAAGCCGCCTAATAAAATTGATGATTGCGGAATCAATTCCCACGGAGATCATGATATCCCATAACTTACTATGAGCCACGCAATCAAATGCGGCTGATAGGTCCATGAGCGCCATGTACATATGACCCATTTTTGCAATTGTGTATTTATCAAACACCATATTTAGGTTTAAGCATTGGTCAGTGGTCCCTCTGCCTTTTCTAAAACCATATTGAACCTTAGAAAGGCATTGTTTCTCCTCTACCCAATCCTCCAGTCTGTTTAGGAATAGGCGGCCCATTAGCTTGGCTGTACTATCTATCAATGATATCGGCGTGTAGTTTTTAGGGTCTCCCCTATCCCCTTATTTGTAGATGGGTATACTGGTGGAGTGTTTCCATAAATTGGGGGGACCCTCTTTGGTTATGGCTTTAAATACATTTGTCAAAAGAGGGATCCATAGATCTAAGGGACTCAAGAAGATATCAGTGGGAACTCCGTCTGGGCCAGGGGCTTTTTGAGAACTGGTGAAATCTCATCCATCTCAAACTTTAAAAAAGTGAGATTTGCCTTCTCAATTTGAGAACTATTAAATATATCAATCTCTAGAGAGCTCTGAAAGATGTTTTCAAAGTGTGCTACCCAGCCCAATTCCTCAATATGCGAGTCGACAGAAGGTCCTACATCTTCCTGAAGAAAGGGTGAATTTACCACTTTTCAGAAGCCTCTACAATCTTTTGCCTCTGTGGCTCTCCTTAATTCCAACCAGGCTTCCTCCCTTAGATATTTTAATCTTTTATCTCAACCACCATATAACTAGCCTTTAGGCTCCGAATCAGATGAACATCTCTTGGGATCATATGCAGGGCTTCACAAAGATTCAATTGAACTTTAGTACACAAAGAGTCGAACCAACGCTCGGGGTGGTAAAGAAGGAAAGAGCCAAGTCAGATAAAATGTAACCTCATCTAGTAATGAGGTGAAATGGGGTTTAACCTGATAAGGATCCAAACTTGGATCTTAACAGGCCATAACCTCTGATTGTTTGTGATGTGATATCAAAGGGAGAAAATTCAGTTTTATCCCATTTCAGGATGTATCCCTTTTTCCTAGCTAAGAGGGGTTTGGGAGTAATGTCTGAATAGATCTTCCTTCTACCTTCCCATTTTAAATCGAAGGCAAGGGCAGCATGATCACTAAGTCCCTAGAACATTGTCTAAGTGTTTGTGGCTCTCTCACTAAGGGTGGTTGTTACAATTATGAAGTCTAGCGTGGACTCCTGGTCAAACCTCGCAAATGTTTCCCCCAAAGCACCGGTTGTGGCGGTTTATGGTGTTAACAATCGTGAGATTCCATATCACCATAAGCCTGTTCAAGGCCTTTCCATAGGTGCCATGTTTAAAATGGATCATGTTGTCGCCAACTTTATCTGTTATATCACATACCGGTTTCACCACCTCTGGACAGCTTTTGGCATTAAAATCCCCACCCAGATGACATCCAGGGGTTTATGAGGATGAGTAATAATTTTACCAATTGCATGTTCCAAAGAATCAACCACTAGTGGCACATCCTCATCAAAGCAATTATTATAAATATTGATTAAAATTATGTTAGGATACGTATTCCTCTCGCATAACAAGGCATGAAAGTAGGGTGAAGTATCAAAGAATTTCACAATGTTAACATTAATAGTGCTGGCTAAAAGGGTCAAAATGCCACTTCTAGCTCGACCTGAGGTGGCTGGTAATGCTGGGGTTTGGAAGGAGCGGTAGCCATCTAGGGAGACTGGGCCCACGTCTCCTGGAGGCAAAGGATGCCATATTTATTTTCCTCCCTCAGCCAATCTGGATTGGCCTTTTGTTCTTAAATCCTGCTATGTTCCAAGTAGCTAGCCTGAAGGTATCAGCCCTCCTTCCTCTACTCTCGCTATCCCTCATAGACCCGGGTTCAGGCTCATCATTATCTCCCCAGAAGTTGCCTTTGAGGTCACTCAATCGCAATCCTCCAATCTTTCCAGCAACGTGTATTTATTACTAAGGGGAATTGCACCACCTTTCATGTGTGCATTGCTTTGAGGGTAGGAAGGACTCGGGAATCTAACTATGCCCCCACCTGTCTTTGCGATAATATGGGGTTTATTAAAATGGGATAAAGGTACGGCAATGATCTGGGATCTTAATGACGGTACAAATGGAAGTTGATTTAACATACACCCCACTAAATCAGTACTATCTAGGTTCACTACAATGCAATCTCCCATTATGTTCTTTATGCCCACGCATCGTACTCTCCTTGCCATTAGGATATGCCTATGCAATTGCGGAACCCCAGTGTAAATTTAGCGAGCCAGTGTAACACCTTCACCGTAAGTTGTTCAGTTGATTCCACCTGGCTTTGTCTAAACTCTGCGGTGTTTGCCAAAAGAAGAATATATGGGGAAGCTTCTGGAGGCAAATCTAGTGCCTGAGTCCCTTGATGTCTCCCTTCATAACCTTCGCCTCGTTCCCATATGCTCATTAAGGTTTTAGCCTTATTTGGAATTTTAGGTCACTCTCTTGGGAGGAAGTGAGTGAGATTAGGTAGCGCACAGGTTTTATTTACCATGGGGGTAGGATCTTGCCCTGAGCCTGGATGGGCATTAAATAGAACAGAGGCTGCTCTCTCACAGGCCCAGTTTGTGGTATCTTTTCCTTGGTTATGTTTTTCTGTATTGTATTCTCTAGGTTCCAATGGGGATTGGTTAGATGTGGACCCTTCAGATTCTCACTCTGCCTCAGTGACTCACTAGGATCAATTAATTGAGAGAGGGAACTAGGTAAAGGATTTAAAGTGGTGGATCGATTGATGTCAGAAATGCTCTTAGAGGTCTAGCTATTACATATTTGGGCGAGACGTTGATCTATGAGATCCAGTCTATGCAAAAATGGCTGTAATTGCGACACAAAAAAAGTTTCCAGTCTGTGGCATATAGCATCCGTATTCTGCATGGGAGACTCAGTTCCGACTACCTTTGTCATCCTTTTAGCTTTAAGTGCAGTAATTTGCTTGGGACCCCCCATCTTTCCTCTTTACGGCATGCTCCCTAGAGTTTCTTGGGATGCATACAGGCAATGCAGCATGAGCGATATGATTGACAGGCGAGCTTAGGGGCGATCCCCCGTCCTCCTCCCACCCTACTAGGCTAATACAACCAGGTACAGGGTGGACAACAATCAAGGGCTGGCCAGTTCTTACCTCCTCAAGAGATAACCTACATTCGGTGATCTCAATCTCTTTGTTCAGGACATTAGCTGCCCTCACCAGGAAGTAATCAAGGGTATTTATGATTTCCCCCTTGGTACCGAGTCGCTTGTCCTTTTTCTTTCCCATCTGTCTTGTCTGTGGCATTTGTCAGACAGTGGACGTTAGGGGGGTGGCCCAGCCCAGCCTCTTCCAGGCTATTGTTATTGTTAATTTGAATTTGTAGAGCGCTTAATACCGGAAGTTCTCTAAGCGCTACAAGAAGAGTGGCGTCAGTCCCGGGCGAGTGGAAGACAGTTAAGCCCAAGCTTCTGTGAAGAGAATGGTTTTCAGTTTTTTTCTGAAAGGAAGAAGGCGGCTTTCTGCGCGGAGCTGGCTAGGCAGCTTGTTCCAAAGGGTGGGTAAAAGGATGGAAAAGGCTCGGCCTCCTTGGTGGCATAGTTGAAGCGTGGGCAATTTAAGAGGCCCATCGTGGATGATCTTAGCAAGCGGCATGAGGCGTATTTCTCAAGGCGTTGTTTAATATAGGTGGGTGCCTGTCCATGAAAAGCCTTGTGAACAATGCAGAGGCCCTTAAATTTGGCCCCCTGTTTTATGGGCAGCCAGTGAAGACTTTGCAGAAGGGGGGATGCACGCGTATGCCTGGGTACTTTAAAAATTAGCCTTGCTGCGTCATTCATGACTATGACTGGCGCAGGAACTTGTCACACTTAAGGCAGACAGCAGATGCAGGGGGTGATAGGGAAAAGTCCCTCAACGGTGCAATACAGGAGTCTCAGCACGGCTCGCCCCCTCCTTCAGTAATGCTGATGGTCTTGCAGCTTTTATTTCTTTTCACAAATAGTATCGGGCTTCGGGGGGGATCCACTAGAAGGTCTTGCAGAGGATGCGGAGGGAGTTGAAACAGGTGGAGGTGACGGCGTTGATCTGGCAGGTCATGGTGAGGGAGGAGTCTAGAATTATGCCGAGATTCCGGGCGTGGTCCGACGGGGTGGGTGGGTTTCCAAAAGCGGAGGGCCACTAGGTGTTGTCCCAGGCGGTGAGGGAGGGTCCAAGGATGAGGACCTCTGTCTTCTCCGAGTTGAGCTTTAGGCAGCTGTTGCTCATCATGCTGCGACGTCTTTCATTCCTTCCTGGAAGCTGAGTCTGGTGTTTTCGGGGTTCTTCGTGAGGGAGAGGATGAGCTGGGTGTCGTCGACGTATGACACTATGCTGAGCCCATGTTGTCTGACAATGGCGGCGAGGGGGGCCTTGTATATGTTGAAGAGCGTGGGGCTGAGCAATGATCCTTGAGGTACTCCGCAGTTGATCTCTGTGGATTCGGAGAGGAAGGGAGGGAGTCTGATCCTTTAGGTTCTGCCGGCGAGAAAGGAGTGGATCCAGTCGAGGGCGGGTCCCCGTATGCCAGCGTTGTGGAGTCTGGCAGCAAGAGTGCGGTGGGAGACGGTGTCGAAGGCTGCGGAGAGGTCAAGCAGGATGAGGGCCCCGGTGTGGCCCTAGACGAGTATCATGTGGATGTTGGCAGCGGCCAGGAGGGCGATCTCAGTGCTGTGGTTGCTGCGGAATCAGGACTGGGAAGAGTCGAGGATGGCGTTCTCTTCTATGAAGGTGGTCAGCTGGGTGTTGACGAATTTCTCTGTGACTTTGGCTGCGAAGGGAAAGAGAGAGATGGACCGGTAGTTTTTCAGGTCCGTCGGGTCAGCCGATGGTTTCTTGAGGAGGGTCTTGACCTCTGCCGGCTTCCAGTCATAGGGGAAGATCCCGGATTCGAAGGTGGCATTGATGGTCCGGCGTAGTTCGGGTGCTATGGCGGCAGCGGTAGCTGTGGAAGATGTGAGGCGGGCAGGGGTCCGTGGGGGCTCCTGAGTTGATGCTCTTCATGGTTGTGGTGGTGTCCTCGGTGGTGACCGGTGTCCAGGTGGTGATGGTGGGCTGGTTGTCATTGCTGGAGGGGGGGTGGTTTCTGGAGTCTGTTGGCTGAAGTTGTCATAGAGGGTCTTGATTCTCCGGTGGAAGTAGGAGTTGAGCTTGTTGCAGAGGTCCTGGGATGGTGCGACGTCGGTGGTTTCGCTGGGGGGTTTGGTGAACTGCTGGATGATGTTGAAGAGTTCCTTAGAGTTGCTGGCATTGGTGAGGATTTTGTTCCGGATGAAGGTCTTCTTCTTGGTCCTTATGAGTTGGTGGTATCCTGTCATGGCATGCTTGTAGGTGGTCTGGTCTTCAGTGGTTTCGTGGTCCTTATGAGTTGGTGGTATCCTGTCATGGCATGCTTGTAGGTGGTCTGGTCTTCAGTGATTTTGCTGTTTCTCCAACGTTTCTCGAGATGCCTGCAGGAGCGTCTGGCTTCTTGGAGGTTGGTGACCTAGTCTGCCCACCGGCCATGAATGAATGAATCAATGAAAGGGGATTTATAATGCCCTCTGATACTCCAAAGAGTGTCCTGGCCCTCCGCACCACTATCAATGCACACATAGAAGGCCTAATCTTCTTACTCTTGGTTAAACAAAAACGTATTCAGTCTCTTCCTAAACTGAGAAGTATCTGTAATGCTCCGAATCTCAGAGTAAAGTTTATTCCAAGCTGACAGACCTAAAAAGGAGAAGGATCTGCCGTGGGCCCTAGCATGTCTGATCTTAGGCGTGCTGGCTTAAAAAGATGGCTGAATGCAGGCATCTAGAGGGAATATAAAAACTAATGCATACCCTGAGGTATCCAGCGCCTCTCTGATGAAGGGCTCTATGGACCATAATGAGAGTGTTAAATGAGATTCTTTTTTTATGGGGAGCCAATGCAATGCCATAAGGTGCGGGGACACGTGTATTCTCGGAGGCAAGCCCAGGAGAGTACGTGCTGCTGCATTTTGGACTTCATGCAGTTTGTTGATGAGGTAGTCTGGTAGCCCCAGATACAAGGAATTGCCATAGTCCAGCCTAGATGACACCAATGCCTGTATCACCTGTTTCCTGGCTGAGAAGGACAGAATATGTAGAAAGTTTTTTAAGACATGCAGTAATCTAAAGCAGGACCCCACCACTGAGTTCACCTGTGGTGTGAAAGTGAGGTCATCATCGAATTTGATACCTAAATTATTCACAGAATTCACTTGACGGCCTGGAAAGGGGACTTCGACTGGCCAGAAAGATTGCCATGTTTCCTGTGCCATCGCTTTAAAAAATAGCAGCTCTGTTTTTTTCTGCATTGCATTTGAGCTGATGGTATGTTAGCCACTGGAAACCAGCTGGCAGACAGGTTCTAATTATTTCACCAGGGAACCCTGCGTTGAAGTCCCATGAAAACAATAGCTGTGTGTCATCAGTGTATGAGATTATTTTCTAGCCATCTAGGAAGTACTAGTCATTGGGTACATGAAATAACGGTTTCTGTGGTATATGTTGTTTTAAAACATCATCTAGGTCAGTGATGGCATTGGGTTAAATCAATAATCTATGCTTTTTTTTGTACCTCAAGTTTTTTTCTCTAAAAAGTGTATTTTGGTGGGGTAATATTTGATGTCTTGGGAGGATGTGTGCTGTTTTTATAGCTCACCTAATTTTAGTTTTTGGCATTGCAGAATTAATGGTAGTGTTTTCTTCATTGTTTACCAAGACTCCTTTGTCTGGCCCACGTGTGTATGCATGTTTGCCATAGTCCACCATTTGTCTTTGTTCTCCATGCAATGTAGCCAGTGGCCATTTTGTCTAGTCAGTAGCCATATGCCTGCAAGTGTTCTTTCTTGTCCATGCCTCCTTGCTTATTGTTTGGCCATGTGGCCGGCAACCATTTTGTGCAGTCAGCTAGGGTTCTTTTGCCATCAGCCTGCATGTGTTCTTTGTTGTATCCATGCCTCCTTGCTTTTTGTTGTTGTTTGACCATGTGGCAGGCAACCATTTTGTGCAGCCACCAGTGTGCCTTTGCCATAGGCCTGCATGTCTTCTTTGTTTTGACCATGCCTCCTTGCTTGTTGTTGTTGTTTGACCATGTGGCTGCAGTCATTTTGTGTAGACAGCCAGTGTGCTTTGGCCATAGGCCTGCATGTGTTCTTTGTTGTCCATGCCTCCTTGCTTTTTGTTGCTGGTTAAGCATGTAACTGATGGCATTTTGTGCAGCCAGCCAGTGTGTATATCCCTTTTTCGAGTTTTCAAAGCCATTTTCTAGGGAGATTTATAGGAGAGGGTGTTAAATTCCATATAGGTACCATAATATAGGCCCCGGTAACTTCATTACCCTTCACCTATATTCTTCCCTACATTACACTTGTCACGGTTTACAGGGACTGACCTTTTACCTAGATACGACACTGCATTCAGAACGCGGGTTTTCCCTAGTTCAAAATCTCATACATTATGCATGAGGATTCTTGGAAGCACAGCAGGACTACCATCTCCTGTATAAAATCTATGTACAAAGTTCATGCCCGACGTCATCCTTAGGACGACACAGTAATACGGCGAGGTAGGACCCCTGGGGAGACCTATGGGTATATATACATCACATCTTGCTAAGATAGAGAAGAGGAGACCGAGACTTCCCAGCCGACACACTGACCAGAGACGCTGAGGTTCCTGCATGCAGACACTCCAGCTCGCAGTGGTCTAACATCCCTCGCGGGGTATCCAACTCAAGACCAGGACGGGGTCCCACAGTCTCTCACTTCAGGTAATGGGGTTGACTAAATCCTAGAGGGAATCTTGGCTTAACACCTACATACATGCTTGGTACACTTAGGTACATCTAGTTAGGGAGGCATCGTAGGAGTACGCATCTTTTGGCATGTGTTTTATATACTCTAATGTATTCATGATTATTGCAAGATGATAGAGCTATACCATCCATTCACCTTTATAGTACTACTAATCATTTATATCTTATACTGTCTAACGGTTGTTGCAGCTCATTTATTTTACACCAGAATAACAACTGTTCAATAAATGCTTATTGAAAAACGCCCAGCCTGTTTTATTTGGTGTATCTCTCTGAGACAGACTAAGTAAGCACGAGTGACTGAGCGAAAGGTAGTATATTGTTTCCATGGTCCTGAGGGATCAGGGTTGTCATGTTCGATGGTTGCCAGGAACTATTCTCTCCTTGGTAGAGGAGATTCTAGTGGCACTGTGAGCTAGTTGGTACAAAAGGGCTAACATACCCGGTGGGGTGTTCAGAGTCAGTCTGACACCACTCCTACAGTGTATGTTGTCTAAACGCACAGATCCTGTATACTTTTTATAGGAACTACACGACATGGCACCGCCAACGTTGGTTGGGTACCTATTTAACAGTAGAATCTAAGTAGTTCAGTCGTGCTATTCTCAGAGACCCCTACTCACAAATCTCCAGAGACGTCTGGAGTGGGAGGGCACAAACTCCGCCACAGCTGAGTAGGCGAAAAATCCTATTTATTAGCTGTTGGTTAATCAAGCTTGAAGGACACAGTGTTCCTAGAAATTGTGCAAAACACCTTATCTTAGTTCCCTTCAAAAGGTATTTCGTGTTCTAAACACAATGACTAACGAGGTCTTAGACCCACTAAACCAGCCATTGCTGCTCTCGGAAGACGAGGAAGATGCAAACGCAATACATATTGTGCAAACATTAGAAACGCAGTCACCCTGAAACTGCTTGCGCATGGTTTAACACCTAGGGGTGGCGTAGAAGGTTTCGTGATTGAGGCACACAAATTATACAGAACAGAGGTATTTTATTCGTGGGTTACATTCCCAGCAGCAAATGCAAGAGCAAAAATATTTCATTACTATACAGATGATGAACAACAAGCGGAATATTGTCCGTATGAGGACATTGAGGTTCCGCTCACGTACCAGGAACATTTATACTGGTTTAAAGGTGCCCTACCTCATGCAAGAAGAAGAGTAAGACTCGGCCCGCTCGGAAGAGAGGGAGCAACATGGCCAATATTAGCAGCCTACACACCACATCCTGACAACAAAACAATGCCAGGACTAGACTTACTGATACTTCACAAAGAATTAATAAACCTTTACAGAAACATGACGCAATTCGTCATGAGGACACTTACAGTCCAGCCAGCGATGGTAACAACAAATACATCTCACGTTTAGAAGACAGCAACTAAGATTACACCACAAACGTTACACGCAGTAATGGGTAAAATGCCCGCAAAACGTGAACAAATGCCATTCTGGGTAGCTCAGAAAATAACACAGTTAGAAGCAGTATTTCCGAATACTAGCCCTTATGAGAAAGACAGAATGCTGACAATCTGCTTGCCCATGGGGATAACACCACAGATAGAGGATTGTACCTCTTGGGGTACAGTTTTCGCTGCCATATATACCAGGACTCATTGTATACCATCCTTAGCAGTAATACCAGATGTATTGAGACAAATACAAAATGAGTTTGGAGCAGAACCTGCTCTGAACTTAGGGATGAAATTACAAGGTAATTATGCCCAGGTATCAGCCATAATATTAGCAAATATTAAAGGGGAGACAGCATCAGTGGATATCCGCCAACGCCTAAGGGAGTTCAGTCCTTTACAACAGGAACACGAAACACCTAATATAATTGAAACTGCATATGCAGAATTAGGCAGGGACAGTTTGGGTGGAAAAGCATTAAAAGCACAACTGATGGTTAATACCGAAAAGGAGACCATCAAGCAGACACCTGCTTCATCAAAAAAGAAGTGGGACAATAACAAAAAAACAAAAAGTTAAAGAAAACAGATCTCACTCCAGAGGTAGATCTCCTCCACAGGAGCCCTCCGAAAAAAGGTATAACCTTAGGAATAGGGACAATATTAGAAAACTTGACAGGTATCAGGATACTGATACACGTTCCTCTCGTTCCTTTCAGGGTTCAACGAAAAACTCCGAGAGGGAAGGACAGACAGACAGACAAGAAGAGCGTTCAAGGTCCAGAGACAAGCAGCACCCTCAAGAATATACTTCCAAAAAAGAAAATAAACTAAAAAACAAAAGCCACAGTTCAAGAAAAAGAAGGTTGCAGGTTTAAAGATCAGACATGCCCAGAATTCTGAGGACTCGACTACTGAACGGGGAATGGGCTCTGACGATGCTAGTCAGTGCGGCAGAAGTAACAATAGCTCGCCAGAACCTGATGGAATTTCTGGTGACAGCAGACTTGAATGATTATATCACGGTGGAAACACCTGATATTAGGGTAAGTGTCCCACATAAATTGTATGAAATAACACTCCAAATGGAGGGGGACAAATGCAGGACAGTTAGAGGTCTCTTTTGGGAGAACCTAACGTTTGGCTATGACATTTTATTAGCTGAACAAGATTGGCCACCAGCATTCGTCATGGATTGCCCTAGGGGAGAAAAAGTAATTTTACCAGCATTCTCCGACCATGTTCCCAAACATTTAAAATATACATATGCACAGGAGTGGGCGGTAGCCCAAGCTCCGGCATTATACAAAAACCATGTTGGATGGGATGAGGATTCAATCCACCACATAATTCCACTAAAAAATACTCCAACTGCACAAAGGTAGTATCCAATATAGCAAGAAGATAAAAAAATAGGTCAGGGAGATCTTAGATCAACTTGAATACCAAAGGGTGATTGAAAATTCACCTCTCAAATAAATAACTCTTTGTTTACCGTATCGAAACAGGACAACACATACCATCTAGTGTTGGATTACAGACATTTAAAAACTTGCACTAAAACATTTGCAGTACAGAATGCACACAGTGCCGCATTAATGAATAACTGTGCGGAAAAAATACAAAACGACACTAGATATCTCAAATGGATTTTTTTGCCACAATATAGCGCCTGAGAGCAGATATTTGACAGCATTCTCAGCGCTAGGGTCCCAGATCAATTTTGTCGACTCCCCCAGGGGTATAAGTACAGCCTGGGGTTGTTTTCGACTAGGGTAACTGAATTACTTCAAAATTTGGATGAGGAGGCATTGTCCTACGTAGATGATATCTATCTGACGGATGGTGACCTGGAGGAACACTTGAACAGAGTAAATACCATAATTTTGGGATTTGCCTCTGAGGGTTACAAATTCAACTTCAAAAAATCGAAGATTGCCCACCTTAATGTCCTTTTTCTAGGATTGAGCTTTCAAGTGAAGGGAAAAGCCTAGCAGCTAACTTTTTGGAAAAATTTGCGCTGCTCCAACCTCCAAAAACATTCAAAATTTACAATAAATCCTGGGATTCCTGAACTTTGGCAGAACATACATTTTGGATTACGCAGAAAGAGTAAAAGTTTTCTACGATTTAATAAAACCTGATTTCTCAATCAGACAATGGACACAGGAACACACTGATATCCTCCGTTCTTTACAAGCTGACATGATAGCTTTAAAACACTTACAGACACGCGTAAATGTATGCAACCTGGTGATCCATATAGTTAAGGGTCAATCTGGGTACACCTATCTAACATATAATGAAGGTGAGGCAGTACCAATAGCGTACAAATCACATTTGTACACAAATGCTGAGATGCGCTTTGCATCAACAGAAAAAATTCTGACAGCAGTACAGACTGCTGTAGTAAGAGAAAGAGCTCTGGCTCAAGGGAAGTGTATAATAGTCGTGACCCCAGTTCCAGCCTTAGAGGCTGCGACAAAGGCAAGCGTTCCCAATGCTAAAGCCTTACATCCAAGATGGATACAATGGGCTAATTCTCTCACTCCAACAGATGTAGAATACAGGTACGACCCAAATCTAAAAACAAAAAGAATTAAAAGATTGTCGTTTTCTGCTTCGCAATGGACGTCCCAGTCACCAAGGAGATGGAAACAGTACTCCTGGAGCAAAAATACCGTGATCGCATGGTACAACTACTAGGCACACCTCGCCTAAGGGAACTAAGTGCTTCTTGGTTCTTGTCATTTAGACCAGTCTGGATGGACTGCATCTTACCTGTCCTCCGATGCCTGTTTTGCGGAGAAGAATGCGTGTTAGATCTCTGTCTGACACCCCCATCATGTGCGCAACCGGACGTTGATGCTTTACTGGACCCAACAACGGCCCATGTTCTGCAGTGTCCCCAGCGTATTCCCATGTTGATGTCGGCATTCCTAGAACCACCACAGGTAGTATCTGCTCCTGTTGGTATGGACACCATGTCCTCCTCTGACACCTAGGCCTTGGATGGCGCACAGGCTGCCCCAGCACCGGCTGTGGACAATACGGAAGATCCTCTGTGCTCAATTGACATAATCTGCGAGGTGTTACAGGGACCGTGGACTGCGGAGGCAAGCAATGAAAATGTTGCGTCTACCAGCCAGGACACATAAACATTTGACTCATTTGGCCCGTCGTGTGCTGGGAAATATTTTTTTTGTAGGGAAAACAAACGGAAAATTAGAACTCCATATCAAAATTGACATTCCTTTTGAGCATGTATCGCTTTCAAATGCTTGTAGTAGTTCGGACTATACCTACGGACATATTAGAGCTGTAGCTTGAGTGTCAATTTCTAATATTTTTCTTTTTAACACTTTTTAGAACAACTTTTTAACAATTTTTTAAAACGATGTTTTTTTTTAACACAACGAGAAACTAATGTTTTAACTATTTGCGTACAAGTATCTAGTCCACCTAGCAGTACGGTTAGAATTTAACTGTGTAGTCCATTCGGAAGAGGAGTGGGTGTTATATTCCATATAGGTACCATAATATAGGCCCCGGTAACTTCATTACCCTTCACCTATATTCTTCCCTACATTACACTTGTCACGGTTTACAGGGACTGACCTTATACCTAGATACAACACTGCATTCAGAGTGCGGGCTTTCCCTAGTTCAAAATCTCATACATTATGCATGAGGATTCTTGGAAGCACAGCAGGACTACCATCTCCTGTATAAAATCTATGTACAAAGTTCATGCCCGACGTCATCCTTAGGCCGACACAGTAATACAGCGAGGTAGGACCTATGGGTATATATACATCACATCTTGCTAAGATAGAGAAGAGGAGACCGAAACTTCCCAGCCGACACACTGACCAGAGATGCTGAGGTTCCTGCATGCAGACACTCCAGCTCGCAGTGGTCTAACATCCCTCGCGGGGTGTCCAACTCAAGACCAGGATGAAGTCCCAAAGTCTCTCACTTCAGGTAATGGGGTTGAATAAATCCTAGAGGGATTCTTGGCTTAACACCTACATACATGCTTGGTACACTTAGGTACATCTAGTTAGGGAGGCATCGTAGGAGTACGCATCTTTTATCATGTGTTTTATATACTCTAATGTATTCATGATTATTGCAAGATGGTAGAGCTATACCATCCATTCACCTTTATAGTACTACTAATCATTTATATCTTATACTGTCTAACGGTTGTTGCAGCTCATTTATTTTACACCAGAATAACAACTGTTCTATAAATGCTTATTGAAAAACGCCCAGCCTGTTTTATTCGGTGTATCTCTCTGAGACAGACTAAGTAAGCACGAGTGACTGAGCGAAAGTTAGTATATTGTTTCCACAGTCCTGAGGGATCAAGGTTGTCATGTTCGATGGTTGCCAGGAACTATTCTCTCCTTGGTAAGAGGAGATTCTAGTGGCACTGTGAGCTAGTTGGTACAAAAGGGCCAACATACCCAGTGGGGGTGTTCAGAGTCAGTCTGACACCAATCCTACAGTGTATGATGTCTAAACGCGCAGATCCTGTATACTTTTTATAGGAACTACATGACAAGGGCTATGCCTTTTTGTTTTCGTTCATTTTTTTTTTTTACTTTTCCCTGATATTAGTTTAATGTGCTTGAGGATCATTGTAGTATATGCATATAAGAATGGTGTCTGATATTATATGCATGTTTTTCAATTTTTCCCCTACATCTCCTTGCCTCCCAATAGGATTTTCATAGTCCCCTCGTGCGCCAACAATTAGTTTTTTTTTTTTTTTTTTCTATTTATTCATTTATTGTTTATTTGAATTATTATTTATCTAAAGAATTTCATTTTTTTTAACATTTCTGCCACCCCCGCCTGCCATAGGTGCCTGCCGCACACCAGTATACATTTTTTAAGGATTGTCATTATGCATTTTTCCCAGACCCCCTGACTGGCATAGGCACACACCAGCATTTATTTTTTAAAGTTTATTCCATTTTCCCTTGTACCTTCCTGCCTGCCACAGGTGTGTCCCCTTAGATGCACATAAAGCAGACTGTTACATCTGTATGTTGTCATCCTGAACTAAATATTAGGTTACGGCGGTGTGGTTTGACTTTGGAATAGATACACTATTTTTTTAAATTATTTAGGATAATAACAACACTAAATTATATTATCTGTACTGTGAATAATTCAAACTGCAAAAATGCCATGTTTCACTGAATGTCTTTCTTGCTTGTTTGCTTTTAGGTGCACAAGAGACATCACCCCCAGTACTGCCAGACAGAAGACTAGTGACATGACCACACACATCAGTCCTCCTCTCTTCCGCTTGTGCAGCTAAGTGGCAACAGACAGAGCTTGAAGATGGCCCAAAGAAAGGTGCTGCTAAGAAAGTGGCCAGCAAGGAAAAGAAAAGCAAATTGCCACCACTAGCTTGCAATCCTCCTCCTTTTTCAAGACAGTATGTGTGCCTGCTGAACCATCCTCCGGGCCACAAGCTGGGAGCAGCACTCCTACATCAACAATGCCACCACCCAAACCTAAGCCCAAGCCCTTGTCTGTCAGCTAGGCAGCCACTGCAATCATGACGACGAGCAGTGAGTCTGAATTGGATTTGTCTCATCCACAAACTAGTGCCCAATTGTTACAGGAAACTAAGCAAAGTGGACAACAGGAGCTGCAGCCAGCAACAGTAGATCTTCCTTAAGTAGGAGCAGAACAGGATGTTGAGCTTCCTGCTGAGCAAGATGTACCTCTTCTTGAACCATTGACTTTCTGATCTCCAGCAAGAAAAAGAAAGGGTACTCCACCGTCTTCTCCAAGCTCCCCTTCTGATGATCTGGACATGGATTGGACCCTGGCTGCCCTGAGTGGAATTATGCCTGTGAAAATTAAGCGGCAGCATGTCCAGCAACCTACGAACTTTTCCCTACTGATGACGGAGGAATCCAGAAACACGTGTCTAGGGATACGCGATAACAAATTAAGGCATTAGCCTATTAGTACTACGAACTTTGTACTGAACTGAAAATGATGCACTACATCGACCAAGATGCCCAGAGGTAATGACGCTGAGACGTGATGACAGTGTGCTCCTACCCCCTTTTACTGTTTAAAAGGCTCCCTCGAGCCGCATGAGCTGACGAGCTTGGGAGCGCCTGCATGCCCTGAGTGGAATTATGCCTGTGAAAATTAAGCAGCAGCATGTCCAGCAACCTACGACCTTTTCCCTACTGATGACGGAGGAATCCAGAAACACGTGTCTAGGGATATGCGATAACAAATTAAGGCATTAGCCTATTAGTACTACGAACTTTGTACTGAACTGAAAATGATGCACTACATCGACCAAGATGCCCAGAGGTAATGACGCTGAGACGTGATGACAGTGTGCTCCTACCCCCTTTTACTGGACATGGATTGGACCCTGGCTGATTCTGAGACCCGTCACAAGAGACAAGGGGAAAAGAAAGTTCCTGAAAGCCTTTCAATTAGGGAAGGGGAGGTTGAGTACGAGCCAGTCATTGTCATGGAAGCTGGCTCAGAGGACACTGACATTACCCCTCCTATTCAACCTGCTCCGAGGGATGTGGCAAGGGCACCATCACCACCACTGCCTCCAGCTTCCATATTTATAAGGCGCCCGCTAAGACCTGCATCTACTACTACCTCAGTCAAAGTACGCACTGCATAGAGGCAATCATCGACACACACACCTACCTCGAGTTCTTCAGGTATTGGCAGTGGCACCAGTGGGCCACTAAAAGAGTTCTCCTCCCCAGTTTGGGACTTCTTTATGATTAGCAAGTAGGAGGATAACATTACAATAGGCTCCATTTGCCACACGAGTGTCCGTCAGGGTAAGCCTGGTTCACTCCATGGTACTGGAGGCCAAACGGCTAATATGAAAAAACATCACACAATCCGGTGGGAGGAACAGCTTAAAAAAATGCTGTAGATGGTAGTGGGGATGAGAGAGGAGAATCAGCTTTGATTAAGGTCAGAAGTGATGAATAAGAAGAAGGTGACAGCTTTACGCAAGCAGCCCTGCCCCGAGAAGTGCTCCAGTATCTACCACATCAGCAACCTCGAAATGGTTCAGGATTCAGATGGAGACACAATAGCAACAGCATACAGTGACTGCCCCAAGACACACATTGAGTCTACTGCCTCCTGGTTCTTTCTGGACATCGCCTGCATCAGTGGCACCAGGCTACTATTACGGGTATGTTTAGGTAGTAGGGGCCCTACGAATGAAAACACCAAGCAGCATGTTTGTACAACAGGAATTTGTGGCGGCCATCTGCTGAAAATGGGAGGTTTCCAGCTGGACCTATTTTGCCAGAGTTGCTGTTCCAGCACTCCATCGCAATGTGCTGTGATTGATACAACAAGCTTTGTAGAGTGCTCTTCACACTATCCACCTGATGGCAAACATGTGGACCATTTGGCAGGCAACTGATTACATGTGTATCACTGCACACTGGATCTCTTTTGTGCGGGTTAGGCAACAGCTATCTACAGGTCTCAATGCTGAAGAAACCTTCAAGGGCGTTCAGTGGCATGCAACACTAGCCATGTTCACCATGGAGAAATCCTATACAGCTGCAAATAGCTTGGAAGACTTTAACAGCACAGTGTTTGAATGGCTGCGACCCAAAGGTCTCAGAATTGGATTTGTTGCCATGGACATTGGCTGTAGTATAGTCAATGCCATGGCAGATAGTGGCTATTCCAGAGTCCTGTGTTTGGCACTTTTTATCAACCTGATTGTGCAGGACTTTCTCAAAAAAGAAGTCATAGTCAACAATATACTGAACAGCAGCAGAAGAATGTACACTCATTTCAGTCATTCTTTTAAAACCCGGAAGCAGTTGAGGATCATTCAGCGTGCTAATAGAGTACCAGTTAAAGCCCTCAAACGGGAAACATTGTTTACATCGCATGCGATACATGGCATGCCATTACAACGCGGTTGTTACAACGACCGCGTTGTTACATCGCAAACCATTACAACGCAAGTCGTTACAATGACTTGCTGTAGGGGGCAGAAGGTGTTGGATTTAAAATCCAACACCTTCCCTACTGTTGCATAGACAGGAGTTGGAATAGTAAATTATACTATTCCAAAATCCAACGCGCCCCCTGCAGCAAGTCGTTGTAATGACTTGCGTTGTAATGGTATGCGATGTAACAACGCGGTCATTGTAACGACCGCGTTGTAATGGCATGCGATGTATCGCATGCGTTGTAACATGGCCTATTCCCTCAAACAGGAGGTGCCAACACGTTGGGACTCGACCTATTACATGTTGCAACATCTGTGTGAGCAGTACAAACCGATCAATGACTATGTCATTTAAAGAGGAGGGGATGCAACTGTAAAAAGCATGACCATGGAGGTGGACAGATGGGGCATAGTCTAATGCTTGACACAGATGTAACTTCCTTTTGAGGTTTTCACCTGGGAAGTCAGATAGGAGGACAGTACAATGAGCAAAGCTATCCCATTGTTGCATCTGCTACCAGACCAGTTAAAAAAGGTGTTGCAAAGGTTCGCCAAAGTGTTCGGAGAAGCACATGAGTTGGTTGAGAGCTTAATCCTTCACTTGATTGTTAATCCAAGACTGCAAAGAGACATGGGGGCCTATTTATAAGCCCCTTGCACCACCGGTGCATCACTTTTAATATGGGAAAGAGTGCTTCTGTGCCACAATACTTGATCCACAATACAAAAAAATACTGGCCACTTTTATTCCTTTTTCAGAAGTGGCTGTTTCACCTATACAAGACATGGCTTGCTGAGCAAGCGAGAGATTTGGAAGAAGCACGGCTGGAAGTTAGAGTCCCGGGCAGAAGTTCTGGTGTTCACTCTTCAACCTCCATAGATGGCAGTGTTGTTGTTACACAGCAGACAACACCTGCAACAGGAACACTGGCAACAACAACAACAGTAACAGAAGAATTGACCCAACCTCTGCAATGGATTGGTTTCAAGTGGCAGGGCTTAAGTCAAGTTCAGAGGCAAAGGCAAAAGGGGTTGAGCCAGTGGCAGCACCAATGACTATTCGAAGGATGTTCCAAGACTATCTGCATAACCCAAAAGAGGTCTACGAGTAACAAAACCCATTGGTCTATTGGTATGGGAAGATGCACCAATGGGCAGAGCTCAGCAGGCTAGCAATAAAATATCTGGCTTGTCCGATTCCCAGTGTGTCTGCTGAGTGTGTATTCAGTGCAGCGTGCATAGTTGTCACACTTAAAGGACCAGTCTTTTGCCTCAAAACATGGAAAACATGGAGAGATTGACCATGATTAAAATGAACCAACACTTCATACCACACAATTTCACCGTTCCTGAAACACCACAGGAGGAGAAAGGTGAGGGCAAGTGGTCAGAGTCAAGTGTGTTAGCTGGCCAACTTCTTGGTGAACCCCCTTGGTTAGAGGATGAACTCTACTTCTCTAATTGAGGAGGCCACCATAGAATTTTCAGATTATCGTCAAACTGCTTTGCCAAAAAGAAATGGATATAGCTAGGGGAACAACATATATACTGTTTGTGTCTGACTTATGCAGCCCCACCATTTAGGCACATGTATGGACAGATTGGAATTAGACCAGTGTGCAGTGAAGAACCCTCCCCATTCCCTTCAAGGACATTGGAGACAATGCCTTCCTCCGTCCGATTCCTATCCTTCTTTTTTTCATTCCCTGCCATGGCTACCCCACTAAAGATCATTTAATTAACAAGACTGCCAATGTGTTGTTACCATGGGAAAAGAGGAGATACATTATGTTGTATACTACTATGCTTGGATTGGAACTGTTAACTATTGCACCAATGAGTGATAAATTATTGAGTGAGTGTGAGTGATGCTTGATGATTCATGTGGTGGCAGACAGTGAGGGAGGGTGTTTAACTAATTTGTAAACTTGATTTCGATGAACTGGAATGTTTGGGGGGCTGATGGGTAATTTTGCTTGAATGTGATCGGCTCTTTCACACTTAGCTAGATTTAGTTGCATGGTCCACTCCTTGCTATACTTTTTTCTGGTTCTTCAGAGACCAGACCAGTCAGTTTAGTTAACAAATCTATACAAAATGCTCAAATTATTTTGCTCTTCTTGTTTATCAACAGCAGTGCACTAAAGGTCTAGCTCTCTCAATCTCATTTGGGTCGGGAGTCAGACTGATTTGTTACTTGGAGTCAGGGCGGGACTACCTCAATAACCAGAAGAAGGATGTTTTCTACTTCAAAGAGAAACCAACACGATAATGACTCTAAGAGGCCTACTCAGCCCTGTAGACTAGAAAGAGGTGCGTTGATTTGGGAAATGCTAAGTAATGTGTGCTGGCTCAAATTTTAAACTCTTATATTATGTGGCTGTGGCCAGTGAAGGGCCTGTAACTGGAGACAGACATGTGATGTCTCATCATCACATGACGGACACACTTGGTTAAATGTTATGACAGTTGTGAGATTGATCAGCCAGGTAGATGCAGCTACTTGTCTGGGATTGGATGTAAAATTGCTCTCACTTCTCATTTAATTGCACAAGAGTCATAAGGAATGATTGCAGCAGCCTATGCTTTGCTCTGCCTCTTGGTCCACTCCTCATGAAGCTTACCTTCTGTCCTTCTTGACTATGCAATATAGTTTCTGATTTACAATCCGCAGGCCTTCTCTTTTCTTGCATGAAAGGCAAAAGCTCCATAACACTCCTGTTTACCTTACCAGACCGGTTCAACCAGGCACCCAAGACTGACATTCCGAGAAGAATGCAGATGCACCACCCAATTTGGCATTTACATACAGTATCATTTTTCTTTTAACAATCATAATTTTTAAAACTGTGTTGGTTCACTCCTCCATAATTTCTATTTTTCAAACCTAGATGGCAGAACATTTAAATATAACTTGGGTCTTTGGGGCTGAAGGACTGTTTGCAATGCATTTAACTGAACTGTGTCAGTCCATCATTTCTTTCCAACACAGATTTGATGATTATGTGCTGCTCATCACCGTGATGAATATTGTTGTTTTGTAGTGTTTGTCTTTGTCACACCTTTCCCCAACTCCCTGTTCACATCCATTCATCAACTCCTAACCCTCTTACCCCAGGTAGTGTGATATATTGCGGTGTGACTTCTGAATTTACACATGGTTGGTGGGGCGGATGTGGTGAAAGCAACACCAGCTTACTGCGGTATCTTCTCATACGTGAGCAATAGCCAACACCAGCCCCACTTACCCACCAAAGCATAAAAGTCATATATAACAGCATTTGTCATCATAATCATTCAGGTTGTGTGTTGCTTACATGCTTAACCTTCTCCTGTCCTGAGTCCACTCATCCTGAATCAAGGATTTCATAAGTTTAATTTTAATTGTTTTCATAAATTATTTAAATAGCTCCCCATTTCTCAGAAGTTACTACTGCTAGTTTTATATAAGGCCTTCTTTGTGTCATGGTGGTAGTCTGGTCTCAGTCTTTGATAAGTTATTATAAAAATAACCCACTATCTCTGTGTTTTATTTCAATCTGGTTGCCTGTGATGGATAATCCTTCTGATTATTCCTACAGTTGGAGTACACCTAGGTGGGAGTGGTACCTCGCTTGTGATGTCTTGTCTTCCCTTTTAGTGCACTAGCCTGCTACTACCACCACCACCTAAGAAGGCACCTTGGGAAACCCTGCAATAAGATTTTGGAAGATTGAGAGAGGTAGCAGTCCTTGTTTTATCTATTCAGGCAAGAGAATCAAGAAGTGATGTTTTCTAGTTTAGTTAGTAACTTGTACTGAAGATTAAGTTTTTTTTATGTATGTAACTTGTCACAAGATACTATAGGCATAGGCATACCCCTCTCGTGGTCATTATAGATACAGAGGGTAGAAGGACAAGGGTATTACTAGGGGGTATATTCACTTTGATAAGTGACTTAGTGCTGCAAAAGTTAACATCCTCAGGCAATTAGAAAAACCTAGTCTGTGTTGTTCCCACTCTTAGCAGGGTATTGTTTGGGTATAAGTAAAGTAAGTAAACTAGCAAATAAATAATTATATATCAAGGGTATTCAAAATCAGCTAGAGAAAGTCTAGGAGGAAAAGTCGATGTACAGTTATGTGACTGTTCAGAGGGCAACTTTTTGTCAATTAAGGATGTGCTAAAAGCAGTGCAAAGACATAAGAAATGGAGAAACAATTCCCATTCATTTTTTTAAACAAATAAAACCCACCCTGTCCACCCACAACAGGCCTACGCCTCTCCCCAAACAAATAAATATATCACCTTAACCAATGTCCAAACAGTCCACAACAAAGTGCAAAATTGCCTCATCTGCCCTTTCCAATTCCCACCTTGTCCAACTTCAACAAACGTCTCTCCCACCGACGAAAATATATTAAAAAAGGGCCTAGAGGTCATTGATGCAGGTGTGGATGTGTGCCACCTCACGGCGCAGCAGCGCCAGCTCACATAGGATGCGGTGGAGGAAGCGGTCACTGGATGAGAAAGAGGGGGCAGCAGTGGTGGATCCCGACTGCCTGGGGCACTGTCGATTGTGTGGCTGGAATGGAGGCAATGGTGGCTGGCTAGAGGTACTGGCACATTTCTCCACCTCCAAAGCCACCAGCCGGTGATATTTAACAAATATATGGCCTTCACCCGGAGGTGCCACAGCCAGGATGCTATCTCCTGCTGAGATGGGAGACCAGCAGGAGTAGCTATATCTAGAAAGAAAAAAATAGAAAAAAGACAAATCGTAAATAATGTTCAGTGCAAGAACTTGTTTATATAGTGGCACAGTAGCAGAACACTGCTGGTCCCCTAGGGTCTTTTGAATTTATGTGATTAGCCATAGGGCCCAGTTTTCCCCACACATGCATCACATAAAACACTGAATGCAAGGAATTAAGCCAGAATACTACCAGAATAAAAGGGATTTTTTTTGTTTAAACGATTTCATAGTAAAAACTAAACAGACATTTTGCATGTAAAAAGAAAAATGACCTCTCATTAATGAGTAAGGCATATATGCAGCACAATTAGTAGTATTCTTTTCTTGTTGTGCAACATTAATGGAGGCTTGCTAGTGTCGGTCTGCAGCTGGGACAGCTATAATGGACAATTTATTATCTTTGTTTCATTCCAATGGCCCTGCTCTTCTCCGACTGCCTTTCAATTCTACACTGACTCCAAAGAGGCACATAAATAATAATAATACTGTGTCACACATGTCACGTATCAACACGGATATCCTCTCTGCAGTGAGTAGACAGTGGAAGAACGATGCAGTACAGTGAAACGGAACAGCATACATATTTTATTTGGCAGTTTCATCACAAAGTATCCCATCTGCAAAACTCTAAATCACACACTTAGTCCCACTTGATTCCCAGGCCTTGCCCTCCACCACAAATTATTTTCAAATAATACCTTCACTTAGCACTAAGGAAAGTTACTCTACTGCAAGGAAGTTGGAGGGATTAAGTTAGGTAGAGGTTTTGCTATAGAATAATGGCGTGTCACTGATCATCATGTGCTAAGCTTTTGCTTAGTCAGTCACTGTAGTTGACCAATGACAAAAGGGAAACATTTAAACAGGCGTGAATCAGTCATAGAAGCCATGAAGTATATATAAATAAATCAATTGACCAGAAAAAATGTGGCACATGCCAAGATTGGAATTTAAAAATTCTTGGTAGGCTGGGACAGAACTTAGGAAAGAATAATGCAGTGAAGTAGTAGGAGGTGATTGAATGGGCACTGGAAAACACACCTTGTTTTTGGTTTGTAATGCATTGAAAACTTCATAATGCAACATTAACTGAAGCAGATGCACATTGCACAGCCAACATTGCAGTGCCGAATTGAACCATGCTGAAGTTAGGTCACGGGTGGTGAAATGCCATGGGGAGGAAGGTGATGAATGATGATGGGTGGGATATCTGCCTTGCTTAACAAATACAGTATACTTAATTTATCAATAAGCAAGCAATGTGACTTACCACCACCACCCATCCCTGCCACCGATGGAACTCCTCCCCCTCCAACCTTCTCCTGACCCTCCTCCATCCCACTGGCGATGCTGCTGCTGGCCCAGGCATTGGTGTTCTGTGCGGTATGAAAAAAACACACATTTTAGATACCAGAATCGCCTCCTAAGTAATTAGTATTATTTCTAAACAAAGTACAATTGCAGTACCTCACTACAGTTTGGTTAGCATTCTCCTATCGAAACTATCACTTTGGGAGGTTTGTCAATTGACATATTAGAAAAGCCAGGTAGTCAAACCAACCAAAACCTTTTCGTAATGGAGGGACAGAGCTATGATGACTCTGAGTCATTGAAGTGCAATGAAGAGGTGAAATGGTCACAGAAGGACATATCGTCTTGTTTGTCAAATGCAATGGGATCTCATACTTTCCTTCATGCTGCACTGTCATGGAAAATGCTGGTATACTGTACAAATGAATGAAAACACAATAATCTTGCTGGGGCTGCCTGCTGTTTCCTTGGGCCCTTATCACCCTGGTGGGACTCGCGGTCCCAGGGTGCAACGTGAACCTGCTCCGGTTGAAGCTGCTGGGGGGAGGCATGGCCATCTTGCACTTATAGCGCTGCCTCCACCCCCACAGCACGGGACGCGCATGGGCCCGTCTGTGCCCATCAGTGGCAGGAAGAGGTGGGCGGGGACACCCCCCTTGGTTTACTTTGTTGATCACAGTGGAGTAGAGGAGGCTGTTTTGCAGTAATTTACCACCTACAACAAGGTACTTTTTGTTGCCATACCCCTTTCTAAATAACACGAATACAAATCTTTGCCTCAATTGGACACCTGTTTTGTGTTCTTCTTTGAAAACAGTGTCTTGGTCCCTTTTTGCTCAGAGGATAAATGGTACTTAAAGGTGCCACAAGCATGGAAAAGAAGAAAGGACCTCCAACTAAAATCTTGCCCCCTTCTGTACCTCCGTGAGTTTCCGTCATAGAAGGATTTCTTCATCCGGCGGTGGGGGTTGTATCCAAAGAAATAGAGCTGGTTGAAATGAGGCTTTCTCGGGATAGGGATAGTCCCCTTTCATTCCCCCATGGATCATTGGCCTGCAATGGTCTGGAATGGTTGCCTCATGGCTCATGTCAACAAGGTGGACAGGGGAAGATTTGGGGGGAGAGGCCCACGACAATAGTCATCCTTTAATCTCTACAACACCGGCTATTAGCCCGAGGCGAAACAGAAAACTTGTACCTCTGCCCAGCCTTCCGATGAGGCTAGTCGATCCATTACTTATCCAACTGGTGAGGAAGGTAGCTCTCTTTTCAGGAATGTTTCCCTCAGGTATCTTGAGTCACTTTTTATTAAAAAAATTGTATCCAATTTCGGCAAGGCTCTCCCATATTGAAGACAGGGTCTTAGATATGTTATCCTTGTCAAATAAGGGGAGTAAGGGGAGTGGGGACTGTCAGGAGCAGGGCATCTCAAATGAGCAAGAGAGGCCAACTGATTTCCTTTGCTCTAGGAGGAACCCTGTTTCAAATCATGTAATTGCTGATGGGGGCTCTATCTTGGTTGTATCAAGGCCAGGCACATTACTCAGGGTTCAGTTGCTCCCCTCCACCCTTTGGGGGTTCAAGAGGGTATCCTGGATGCAGTTTCTCCCCGTAACTCTGGTGTAGTGCTTAACTTGCCTCTCAAAGTGACTCTCTATGTTATTGTCTTGGGGAATGTCCCATCCTGCTCCAATTCTACTGGTGAATCATTTCAGGAACTTAAGAATAAGGTAGTGCATTGGTTTAGCTCCCATATGTCATGTAGAGATGGGTTAGCAGATTCCATCATTATGGTCCGCAGAGTAATCTGGATAGGTAAGGATAGGAAACCTTGGGTGGGTGATTGTGTGGTAGTTAATTTTAATAACCCATGGCAAGCAGGTGAACTCGTTGCAGCTGCCCCCATCCCACATCAATGTACAAAACAATGGGGTAACCCAGTATCCCTCAGAACCTGGGCATGTACGTTATAAACAACAATTGGTTCTGTCGGGTAGACAACAATTTCTTTGTAATTCTTTAAATTTAAAAAGATGATTGAGATGTACAAAAAACACACAGAGAAGAATATTGTCAAAAAATGAACAAAATATTTACTGTTTGTTATTTAGTTATTCATACAATAGATCAACAATTACCACATATATTCAAAATAAACAGAGAAGCTGTCCAGTGATTCAATTAATAAAAACGACGCATGTGAGTGAACAAAGTGACATAGTGAGTATAGTGCAAAAGTGACAGAATCTGTGCATTTAAACACAAGAGTGACAAAATACTGTACATATATTTACAACATAAATAGGTCCAATCTTTAAATTCGAAGCAATTGCCACTAGCCTAATAATTCTATATGATCTGTGCTAGAAAGGCATTCTTAGATACGGATAGACAAAAGACCGTCGACGTTTCGACCCTAACAAATAGCCTGAGTAGAAGAGGTCAAAGGCGGGTCTTCGTCAGGACTGGGGTAGTATTGGACAGCCGGATACTTGAAGGTGGGCAAACTCCCAATTAGCAAGTTGGGCCTAAAAGTGGAAGGCACCAGTACCATCGTCCATCTTAGCATCAAGTGATGGAATGGGACTGATATCTGATTATCAAAGATATTCACGACATAAGGTACCAGATAAACTTAGGTGGTTCGGAGGTTGAATAACATATAATGTTGAACTTTTAGTCAGTGTCAATGTAATCACGCCAAAACGTAGCAAAAAAAATTTCAAACGTGGCGTGTTTGTTTGATTTGGGGCATCATACAGTCTCTTTTAACATCATCCCAGCAGCCGGAATTGAGGATCTGTGCACGGTACTGCCTGGGTGATTGCATGAGTGCATGGGTAGTGCCTGGGTGATTCCATGAGTGCAGGAGTAATGTCTGGGTGATTGGAGGAGTGCATGCGTACTGCCTGAGTGATTGAAAGAGTGCATAGGTAATGCCTGGGTGATTGCATAAGTGCATGGGTAGTGCCTGGGTGATTGGAGGAGTGCATGGATACTGCCTGAGGGATTGAAGGAGTGCATGGATAATGCCTGGGTGATTGCATGAGTGCAGGGGTAATGTCTGGGTGATTGGAGTAGTGCATGGGTACTGCCTGAGTGATTGAAGGAGTACATGCGAAATGACTGGGTGATTCCATGAAGGCAGGAGTAATGTGTGGGTGATTGGAGGAGTGCATGGGTACTGCCTGAGTGATTGAAGGAGTGCATACCTAATGCCTGGGTGATTGCATAAGTGCATGGGTAGTGCCTGGGTGATTGGAGGAGTGCATGGGTACTGCCTGAGTGATTGAAGAAGTGCATGGGTAGTGCCTAAGTGATTGCATGAGTACACAGGTAATGTCTGTGTGATTGGAGGAGTGCACAGGTACTGTCTAACTGATTGAAGGAGTGCATAGGTAATGCCTGGGTGATTGCATAAGTGCATGGGTAGTGCCTGGGTGATTGGAAGAGTGCATGAGTAATGTCTGTGTGATTGCATGACTGCAGGGGTGATGTCTGAGTGATTGCATGAGTGCAAGTGTAATGTCTGAGGATTAGAGGAATGCATAGGTAATGCCTGGGTAATTGTATGAGTGTAGGGGTAATGTCTAGAGGATTGGAGAAGTATATAGGTAATACCTGGGTGATTGGAAGAGTGTATCGGTAATGTCTAGCTGATTGCATGAGTGTACAGATAGTGCCTGGGTTATTGAAGGAGTACATAGGTAGTGTCTGGGTGATAATATAAGTGTATGGGTACTGGCTACGTGATTGCAGAAGTGCATAGATAGTGCATGGGTGATTGGAGGAGTGTGGGAACAGTGCCTAATTGTATAGATGACTGCATGGGTAGTGTTTGAAAAAATGGATGAGTGCTGTAAAAGTCACTGTAAACATTAGTTCATATTATCATGCTTATTACATTATTTCATCTTACCTTTTTTATTAAGGAAGATACAAACTCAGTGGAACTCTTTTACAGTAGTTTTGTTGTAAACTGAATTTAAAATCTTTTCAAACTTTAGTATTACCTTCTGCAAAAAAAAGAAGAAAAAGTGTTATTGTATATAATATTATAGTTTTAAGAACACAAGATAATTTTAGAATTACATAACATATTCAGTTTCCCTTTTTTGCTGTTCTCAGATTCTACTGAATTTCACCATACACAGTGATTTCAATGTAGATTATCATACAACAGCGGGGAAAAGAATTCAATCAATGAGATTGTAAAAAAAAAACAAATCTGCTTTGAAAATATTTACAACAAGTGCAACTATCTGTTTACCTATCTACAGTTTGTAAATTTCATTCTTCAACTTCTCTCAAGTACATTTTGTAAAATATACACTCTCATTTACATCGCGTATAATATAAAGATCAAATATATAAACTACTTCTTTCAAACACAATTTTGCAAATGCAATAAGAATTAGCACAAACAATAATCCAAACAGTAATTGTTCACATCTTCCCAATAGGCCGAATAATGTTTCCAAAACCATTTGCATTGAAAATATCCAAAATAAACTCGTTAATTCGTGTTCACATCTTCCCAATAGGCCGAATGATGTTTTCAAAACTTTGGCATCAAAAATATCAGATATGAATTTGGTAATTTGCAAGGCAACCGACATTTGAATTCCAAATGGGCATCATTACAATGAGTCCATCCTTTATTGCACTTTAAATACACAGAATAGTGTCCAGATGTTGTAGTAGGTCCATCATGAAAAATAATAGCCACTGCTTTAAAAGTTCCTCCTGAAATTGATACTTGACTTGCCACAAAATTTTAAATTTTGGTTTCCAATTTTCTTCCATCTGCTCTACAACGTTGTAGCAGTAAAATTACATATTGTCCAAATCTTTCTATAAATAATGTTGACAACATTTCTGATTTGCAATGAGAACATTTCAAATCTTGATTAGCTGTTTTTACTAATTTGTTAAAAGACACTGTTTTGCAATCTGGTATCGTCAAATATATGAATCGTTCAGTGTCTATTTCAGTGGTAGAAGAAAATGAACACTCTTCACATTTATGATCCCATCTGTAACTTAGTCCAAACAAATTTTCAATTTCTATTCCTTTATCTTCCAATACTGCAAGCATAAATAAGAAGTTCTTGTGCAACTTGTTGTACATTAAGTGTAAATTGCGAAGAACCAGTACATATATCCAAAAGATGCCGTATGCCAGCAGCAGTATGGATTTTAGTTCTATCAGTTACAAACTTTTGAAAAATATAATGTAATAAAGAACAGAATCTTTTTCTCGATTTTCCATAATTTCATGATGAAGATCTTCTAGATAAAACCCAACATTCACAATAACATTAGCATAGCAGTTGATACCTGAACTATTTTCTAACTGGTATCCTATAATATCATCAACAGTGTCCATTTTCATTTTCTTTGCAGCTTCATCATTCTCTTGAATTGTTTTCTTTTTTTGAACCTCACTAGATTGTTTGTCATATTTTCGTTTTGGACACACTACACGTTTTTCATATACGGGATATTCACCTAAGTTAGGAGCATACAGTCTTCTTAATCGTTTATACTCTTACACAATTTGCATCAGCACTAACCTTTTTCTCATCAAAATCAATCAAATACAAACCAGATAATGTTCTTACTCGAGACAATGCAACGTATGCCATGCCCTCTTTAAACACTGTACTTCCAATATTTACCAAAGCACTGTCTACACTTAAACCTTGAGATTTATGAATGGTTACAGCACGGGTACTCATAGTACGGCCCGCGGGCCGCCGGCGGCCCGGCAAGCCTTCCTTGGCGGCCCACGGACCTTGCAGATACCTACCTGTGTTTTTTCTTCTTTTTTTTTTTTTTAAGTGCCAGCAAACACCGCCGGTTGCAGCAGCGCTCTATGGGGGCCGGGCGATTCTTTAAAAACCATTCACTTGTTAATGAGGCTTTGTTGTATTTCACCTCTTTTAGCGCCCCTGCATCTCCATGCAGGGGCGCTAAGAAGAGGTGAAATACAACAAAGCCTCATTAACAAGTGAATGGTCTTTTAAAGACCTGAGGCTGTGAAGTACTCGGGTGCGGCTGTGTGCGCGCCCGGGAAGCTGTCTCAGCCCGGGCTGACACACACGCGGGGTGACGTGACAGAGCGAGGGAGACAGACAGAGGAAGGGAGACAGAGAGAGGGAGACAGACAGAGGGAGGGAGACAGAGGGAGACAGAGAGAGAGGGAGACAGAGGGATTCAGAGGGAGACAGAGGGAGGGAGTCAGGGGGAGACAGAGGGAGGGAGAGGGAGACAGAGAGAGGGAGACAGAGAGAGGGAAACAGAGGGAGGGAGACAGAGAGGGAGACAGAGGGAGAGAGAGAGAGAGGGAGACAGAGGGAGGGAGACAGAGAGGGAAACAGAGGAAGACAGAGGGAGACAGACAGAGGGAGACAGACAGAGGGAGGGAGACGGAGGGAGACAGACAGAGGGAGACAGACAGAGGGAGACAGAGAGAGAGGGAGACAGAGGGAGACAGAGAGAGAGGGAGACAGAGGGAGACAGAGGGAGGGAGTCAGGGGGAGGGAGACAGAGGGAGGGAGTCAGGGGGAGGGAGAGGGAGACAGACAGAGGGAGACAGACGGAGGGAGATAGAGGGAGACAGACAGAGGGAGATAGACAGAGGGAGATAGAGGGAGGGAGACAGACAGAGAGAGAGGGAGGGAGGGAGACAGACAGAGAGAGAGGGAGGGAGACAGAGCTAGAGGGAGGGAGACAGAGAGAGAGGGAGGGAGACAGAGGGAGGGAGACAGAGGGAGGGAGACAGAGAGAGGGAGACAGAGGGAGGGAGACAGAGAGAGGGAGACAGAGAGAGAGAGGGAGACAGAGAGGGAGACAGAGAGGGGGAGACAGAGGGAGGGAGACAGAGGGAGGGAGACAGAGGGAGGGAGACAGAGGGAGGGAGACAGAGAGGGAGACAGAGGGAGAGAGCAAGAGAGAGAGAGGGAGACAGAGGGAGGGAGACACAGAGGGAAACAGAGGGGAACAGAGGGAGACAGAGGGAGGGAGACAGAGAGAGGGAGACAGAGAGAGGGAGACAGACGGAGGGAGATAGAGGGAGACAGACAGAGGGAGATAGACAGAGGGAGATAGAGGGAGGGAGACAGACAGAGAGAGAGGGAGGGAGGGAGACAGACAGAGAGAGAGGGAGGGAGACAGAGCTAGAGGGAGGGAGACAGAGAGAGAGGGAGGGAGACAGAGGGAGGGAGACAGAGGGAGGGAGACAGAGAGAGGGAGACAGAGGGAGGGAGACAGAGAGAGGGAGACAGAGAGAGAGAGGGAGACAGAGAGGGAGACAGAGAGGGGGAGACAGAGGGAGGGAGACAGAGGGAGGGAGACAGAGGGAGGGAGACAGAGGGAGGGAGACAGAGAGGGAGACAGAGGGAGAGAGCAAGAGAGAGAGAGGGAGACAGAGGGAGGGAGACACAGAGGGAAACAGAGGGAAACAGAGGGAGACAGAGGGAGGGAGACAGAGAGAGGGAGACAGAGAGAGGGAGACAGACAGATGGAGACAGAGGGAAGGAGACAAAGAGAGGGAGACAGAGAGAGGGAGACAGAGTGGGAGACAGAGAGAGGGAGACAGAGAGAGGGAGACAGAGAGAGGGAGACAGAGAGAGGGAGACAGAGAGGGGGAGACAGAGAGGGAGACAGAGAGGGAGACAGAGGGAGAGAGAGAGAGAGGGAGACAGAGGGAGGGAGACAGAGAGGGAAACAGAGGGAGACAGAGGGAGACAGACAGAGGGAGACAGAGGGAGGGAGCCAGAGGGAGGGAGACAGACAGAGGGAGACAGACAGAGGGAGGGAGACAGACAGAGGGAGACAGAGAGAGAGGGAGACAGAGGGAGAGGGAGACAGAGGGAGACAGAGAGAGAGGGAGTCAGGGGGAGGGAGAGGGAGACAGACAGAGGGAGACAGACAGAGGGAGATAGAGGGAGGGAGACAGAGGGAGACAGACAGAGGGAGATAGACAGAGGGAGATAGACAGAGGGAGATAGACAGAGGGAGATAGAGGGAGGGAGACAGACAGAGAGAGAGGGAGGGAGGGAGACAGAGCTAGAGGGAGGGAGACAGAGAGAGAGGGAGGGAGACAGAGGGAGGGAGACAGAGGGAAGGAGACAGAGGGAGACAGACAGAGAGAGGGAGAGAGGGAGACAGAGAGAGAGGGAGACAGAGAGAGAGGGAGACAGAGGGAGGGAGACAGAGAGAGGGAGACAGACAGAGGGAGGAGGGCGACAGACAGAGGGAGACAGACAGGGAGGAGGGCGACAGACAGAGGGAGGGAGACAGATAGAGGGAGACAGAGGGAGGGAGACAGACAGAGGGATACAGAGGGAGGGATACAGAGGGAGGGAGAGAGAGGGAGGGGGAGAGAGAGATGGAGGGAGACAGAGAGAGGGAGGGAGACAGAGAGAGGGAGGGAGACAGAGAGAGGGAGACAGAAAGAGAGAGAGGGAGACAAACAGAGTGAGTGAGACAGAGAGAGGGAGGGAGAGAGAGGGAGAGAGAGAGAGAGAGAGAGAGAGAGAGAGAGAGAGAGAGAGAGAGATAGAGAGAGAGAGGGAGGGAGAGAGAGAGAGAGGGAGGGAGACGGAGAGAGAGGGAGGGAGACGGAGAGAGAGAGAGAGGGAGGGAGAGATAGAGAGAGGGAAGGAGACAGAGCGAGAGAGAGAGATAGATAGATAGATAGATAGATAGATAGATAGATAGATAGATAGAGAGAGATGTGTGTATGCCGGGTCTGGTGGCTCAGTGGACGAAGGTGTCCGCTGCAGGGGCCTGTGTTCAACCTCATGGTCATAGTTATTTTTTTGCTCTAGCCCCGTCCCCTCCCCACTGACCCCGCCCCCACCGGTGCGGCCCTCGGCCACAAACCACACTGTAAATTTGGCCCCTGAGAGAAAGTTTGTGAGTACCCATGGGTTACAGCATATGCTAAAGAAAGAGGAAACTGTTTTCTACGAACATACAAGTCTTTTACAAGCAAAAAACGAACAGCACAACGTCCAATCTGTTTTACCTCTTCAATCTGATCAAATTTAATCTTCAAAAATTCAGTTCCATCTCTGTTCTGATCATTTAGAAAATCAACAACTTTTCCCATTGCTCCATTTACTAAACCTTCTTCTACATTCAAATTACGCCGTAAAATTACCCGACAATTTACACATACTTATAAAGTCTTTTCTAAACCTGCAGTCTTAGACACCGCCTTTTCCAAAGATTCCAATTTTGACTGTAATTTCTCTGAGAGAAGAATAGTAACTCCTTTGTGTTCCATTTTATCAATAGCTTCCATTTTCACTATTGGTTGTTTTTCCAATTTCAAAAGTTCTTGATTGAATGTAGAACACTCTTGCAGTGTAGGCATTAGGCAAACTATAGACTTCTTTTCTCCATTTTTTGTACATTATTTCAGGTGCTATGTTTTCATTTGCAAACAAGTTTGTTAAAAGCCGACTTTGTAAAGCTTCTTTACCATCCTTAGTCAAAACACCAATTCTAATATCTTGAAGAATGTTTCCATAATGTTCATCACTTGCTTGTCGCATATTCTTAATAAGTTCTTTATGTTCAAAATGAGACCAAATGTTGACATTTCCAATACTTCCCAAAGATTTCCTAGTGTCTTCAGGGACAAGTGTTTTAAAAACAAGTTGCCCTTTTACAGGAGTAAGTTGTAGTAGGTCGCCGAATACAATTACATGTTTTCCTCCAAATAGAACATCATAATCTGTTTTTAAAATCTGTTGCATTCTTAAATGTACAAAGGCAAGCATTAAATTTGACACCATGCTCACCTCATCAATAATTAGAAGTTTCATTTTCTTGAGTACTTTTGAAACTTCATAACAAGCTTCTCCAGATAGCTTGTGATATTCTAACTTATTTTCATGTTCAACTGGTAGCATGAGTAATCGATGTAATGTAATCCCTTTAACGTTATGTGCTGCTAACCCAGTTGGAGCGGTTACAACACAAGATAATTGTGATTAAGTGGATTTGTGTAGATAACTGGTCAAAACTTTAATTAAGAAACTTTTTCCTGTTCCAGCTTGCCCACTGATATACATTCGAATAGGTTTAAATGATGTGCATTGGCATTCTTTTTTTATGCAGTAACCATGCTGTATCTGTTGTGTCACTTGCTCATATATTTTTTTTTGTTCAATATTTAGTTCTTCTTCCAAGTTTCCCAACTCAATAATATCCTGTTGTGCTTGTTGCATTGCCGTTTCTACTTCACTCATGGATATTGCTGCTTCATTTTCAAGAATTGGTTGTCCTAGTGGATCTTGACTTAGTGGAGCAGAACTTTGACTATCTTGAGAACTGTCTCTAGCTATTTCAGCTGCAATAGTAGTTTCTTGTTCAATCTGGAAAAATTGTACATTCAATGCTATCTTTAGATGCATTAAAAGAATCTTCATAGCAGTCAAAATCTCCAAGTAATTCCATTTCACTACACCAAGGCTTGAAGAGCTGCAGAAGTGCTAAATGGAAAAAATCCCTTTTATCTGGAGTATCACAACTGAGTTTCCAAAACGACTTTTTGTATAAAATGTTCCCTTTGATGTGTATTTCCGTCGAAAATATTTTCCACATCAATGACTTTGAAACCGTAAAACTTGTTGTCTTAAGCTGTTTTCTCATACTTTTTTTGTAATGGCACAGGTAACATAGTCTTCAATGAAAGACAAAACAGTTTCATCAGAATCGTTTCCAAATTTAGGTGCATTCTTGATCCATAATAACATGTGTATATGAGGAGCACCTCTGGCTTGGTACTCCTTTCTCCAAAAGAAATCAATAACTTCTCCAAGAGGTGGAATATTTTTATTGCAGATAAAAAACAACATAGCTTGAAACCTATGATTAAAATATCTGCACACATTTACAGGATCCAACAAACACAGTTCTCCAGCTGTCTTCAATTCAATGTTTTTTAAAATTTGAATTTGCTTCTCGTAGAAATTCAAGTAAATCGTCCCATGCGTATTCAGCACAGCTAAGCGCAACAAACCATGTAGGGATTCCTAAGGTTCTTAACATACATTTAAGTTCTCCGTGACGATGATACCAATACTCATTAGTACCACGTTGACACGCCATCAAATTAATTAACTGAGATTCTAAATGATCGTCTCTTTGTTGAACTTTGTCCAAAAATTCCTTTGCAGAAACATGTGTAAGATGAACTCCTGTTTTTAATATGTGGTTCACTGCATATGAAAGTCCAGACAAGTCACTTTCAAACAGAAGATGAAATAAATATGGAACACACTGTCGAAATCTTGGCTCTTCTGAGTACAATCTTGTCGTACGATATTCTGAAGCTGGAATCTGTACTGGTCGTTCATCATATCGTCCACCTTTTCCAGTGGGGAAGAGCTGTGGAAAACAACGAGCTTCTAAACTTTTTTCCCAAACACTCATGGGAGTTCCCTTCGCTTTCTTCATTTGGAATAATTCAATCGTGTTTCCAATCACTTCTTTTGAATGTAGAGGATGTATACTGTAATGTTCGTAAATTTCTTCACTCCTGGAGTTGTCCACTTTTTCGATTTGGCCATTTGAAATTTCTCTATCATCTTCTAAAGATATTTCTTGTTCTTCCACATATTCATTTTTATAATAAATATTGTTTTGTATAAGATATAATGTAGCCTTTTGAAGTTTGGTGACATCTACTAACTCTTGCCATATTGTCCGACTCTTTGTTGGTACACCATTATCTAGAATAACTACAGGTTCACTTTCCTCTCTCTCTACACCAACAGTTTCAATATTTTTCTTAAAATCTAAAGGTAAATACACACAACCTCTTTGTAAATCTGTTGAAGGCAGCTTACCTGTTTTAGGCTCCATACGAACTATAGCCTGAAACGGGTGCACAGATTGAATAAGAATGGACTCATACGTATTTAAATCTACCCGTTCCCGAGGAATAGCTACCAACTCTAGGTTATTATGTACAGCTCTAGCTGGCATTTTGTTCTCTTCTAATTTGTTGTAACAATATTTACAAATACGTTGATCGCTACCCAACTCAAAATGACCTTCCACCAACAAATAAGCACCAAATTGTTCCCACTTAACATTGTTTTCCTTTTCACTTTTTAAATACACATCAACATTCCTACTTTGAGTTCTATAGTGAGTACGTCGACAACAAATACAAACATAGTTTGGTTTTTCACAAGAAACTACCTTAAACTTTGTAATTTCTTCTGCAAACTTCTCAGTAGTACTATCTTCTACCTCTTCTTCAACACCTATACTTATAAAACTCTCACTTTCTCTACACTCCTCTTGAGGACCAAAGAAACAAAACTGTATATCATCAGAAACTTTTTTTACGTCCAATACTGAACCATGCAAAAGAGCTGTGCTTATTTCACTTAAAGATAATGCAGGACTTTTTACATGGTACAATCTTCTTGCTAACTTCCGCATTTCTGAATGATGTACTGCTAACATTCGTAAATGATGAAAAGTACTTTGACACACTTTTCTAGAAAGACAAGCCAGAGAATGACCCTGCAAGTTAGTATATTTTCTCACTTTACAAGGATCTAGTCCTTGCAATATCTTAATCTTCTGTTTAACACTCTTATTACCATAATCTCGTAAGAAATTTCGTAAAATATCAATAGATTCCTGTCATATGCTACAAATACTACTACAATCCCAATTATACACTGGAGCTTGTGTACGTCTCCCTTGAACTTCTTCAGCTATTGCTTCTTCCACATTTCTAGGAACCATCTTTTCTTTTTCAATTGGACAACCGTTTCTAACTTCATAACAACGACCACTGGTATCAACTGGTATCAACTGCATGAACTAATGTATTTTGTTGAAAATAGCTTTCTTTTATTAAAAAAAGGTTCAGTACTAAAAGTGTGCTTCCATTCACCCAAAATGTTTTTGCAAAACTTAGTTCTATTCACCAGTCTTTTTCTTTTACTTTTCTCCTTCATAAAGTGCATTGTTTTATTCAATGTTTTCATTCTCTTCAATACTAATATAAACAATCTTCTTTTCAATTCAAAAGCCTTTTTGACTACACTTTCAATCTGTTGTTTTTTCTTGTAAAATGCTGATTTTCTTTTATATTTTTTGCAATCTTTCAATAAATTTTGTAGTACTCTACTTTTATACATTCTCTTTCTAATGACATAGATTGTTTTCCCATAACTTGATTTTTCATTAATATGTCCTTTTTTCGTTTCCTTCTGAATGGTTGTACTACTTTTCTTTTTCTTTTCCCCATTAAAATTCATTACATTCTTTAAAAGTCTTTTAACAAATTCTTTAGTTCTCTTACCAGAAGTCTTTTTCTTCAAAGTCACATGTTGTACTTCATCTAACTTCTCCTTTTCTCTTTCCTTTAAGTAGTACTGTTTTTTATCTTTTCTTTTCTTTTGATTTTTTCTTGCAATATTCAATCTTTATTACTAATAATGGTGAATATCTGAAAACAAAGAAAAGTTTAAATACTTTCATTAAATAATTTAATATTATTAAAATAATTATATACAAATATTCTCATGTATAAATAAAGAAATATTTTTAATTGCATTGCAAAGCTATGTCACACACTGCACAATTACTACAATTAGAAGACATCACAACCTATACAACAGAATCACAGAACACAACTAAAGGATTTCTCTTCTGCTACCCAAATCAAATCTAAAGTGCAGTCTGTAGTGCCTGGGTGATTGCATGAGACCAAAGGTACTGCCTGGGTGATTAGAGGAGTACTAGAGTAGTGCCTGGGTGATTGCAAAAGTGCATAGGTAGTACCTGAGTGATTTTATAAGTGCATGGTACTGCCTGAGTGATTAGAGGAGTGCATAGATCCTGACAGGGTGATTGGAGGAGTGCAAGGATAGTGCCTCAGTGATTGAATCAGTGTATAGCTAAAGCATTAGTGATTGCATGAGTGCAGGGGTAATGTCTGGGGGATTACAGAAGTACATAGGGAGTGCCTGGGTGATTGCATGAGTTCAGGGGTAATATCTGGGGGACTACAGGAGTACATAGAAAGTGCCTCAGTGATTTTATAAGTGCATCACTACTGCCTAGGTGATTACAGTAGTATTGAGGTAGCGCCTCAGTGATTGGAGGAGTGTAAAGGTAGTGCCTGGGTGATTTTATAACTGCATGGGTACTATCAAACTGATTGGAGGAGTGCATAGATCCTTATATGGTGATTGGAGGAGTGCAAGGGTAGTGCCTGGGTGATGATTGAACTAGTGTATAGCTAATGCATTGGTGATTGCATGAGTGCAGACGTAATGTCTGAGTGATTAGAGGACTACATAGGTTTTGTCTGGGTGATTGCATGAGTTGAGGGGTAATATCTGGGGGATTACAGGAGTACATAGGAATTGCCTGGGTGATTTTGTAAGTGCATGGGTACTGCCTAAGTGATTGGAGGAGTGCATAGATCCTGACAGGGTGATTAGAGGAATGCAAGGATAGTGCCTTGGTGATTGAATCAGTGTATAGCTAAAGCATTAGTGATTGCATAAATGCAATGGTAATGTCTAGGGGATTAGAAAAGTACATAGGAAGTGCCTGGATGATTGCATGAGTTCAGGGGTAATATCTGGGGAACTACAGGAGTACATAAAAAGAGCCTCTGTGATTTTATAGGTGCATCACTACTGCCTAGGTGATTACAGTAGTATTGTGGTAGTGCCTCAGTGATTAGAGGAGTGTAAAGGTAGGGCCTGGGTGATTTTAGAACAGCATGAGTACTGGCAAAGTGATTGGAGGAGTGCATAGATCCTTATACGGTGATTGGAGGAGTGCAAGGGTAGTGCCTGGGTGATTGAACTAGTGTATAGCTAATGCATTGGTGATTGCATGAGTTCAGAGGTAATGTCTGAGTGATTAGAGAACTACATAGGTTATGTCTGGGTGATTGCATGAATTGAGGGGTAATATCTGGGGGATTACGGGAGTACATAAGAACTGTCTGGGTGATTTTATAAGTGCATGGGTACTGCCTAAGTGATTGGAGGAGTGTATAGATTCTGACAGGGTGATTGGAGGGGTGCAAGGATAGTGCCTGGGTGATTCAATCTGTGTGTAGCTAAAGCATTAGTGATTGCATGAATGCAGGGGTAATGTCTGGGGGATTACAAAAGTTCATAGGAAGGGCCTGGGTGATTTTATACCTGCATGGGCACTGCCTGGGTGATTGGAGTAGTACTATGGTAGTGTCTGAGTGATTGGACAATTGTAAAGGTAGTGCCTGGGTGATTTTAAAACTGCATGGGCACTGGCTTAGTGGTTACATAATTACAAGGATAGTGCCATCGTGATTCGAAGAGTGCAAAGGTAGTGCCTGGATGATTATATGAGTGTATGGGTAGTGGCTGGGTGATCGAAGGACTGCAGGGATAGTGGCTGGGTGATTGAATGAGTGCAGGGGTAGTGCCTAGGTGATTGCATGAGAACAAAGATACTGCCTGGGTGATTGGAGGAGTACTAGGTTAGTGCCTGGGTGATTGCATAAGTGCTTAGGTAGTGCCTGAGTGATTTTATAAGTGCATGGGCTGGGTAAGTGATTGGAGGAGTGCATAGATCCTGACACGGTTATTGGAGGAGTGCAATGGTAATGTCTGGGGGATTACAAAAGTACATAGGAAGTGCCTGGATGATTGCATGAGTTCAGGGGTAATATCTGGGGAACTACAGGAGTACATAGAAAGTGCCTTGGTGATTTTATAAGTGCATCACTATTGCCTAGGTGATTTGAGTAGTATTGTGGTAGTGCCTCAGTGATTGGAGGAGAGTAAAGGTAGTGCCTGGGTGATTTTATAAGTTCATGGGTACTGCCTAAGTGATCGGAGGAGTGCATAGATCCTGACATGGTTATTGGAGGACTGCAAGGGTAGTGTCTGAGTGATTGAATCAGTGTATAGCTAAAGCATTAGTCATTGTATGAGTGCAGGGGTAATGTCTGGGGGATTACAAAAGTACATAGGAAGTGCCTGGATGACTGCATGAGTTCAGGGGTAATATCTGGGGAACTACAGGAGTACATTGAAAGTGCCTCAGTGATTTTATAAGTGCATCACTACTGCCTAGGTGATTACAGTAGTATTGTGGTAGTGCCTCAGTGATTGGAGGAGTGTAAAGGTAGGGCCTGGGTGATTTTATAACAAAGGATTTTATGAGTATTTGCACGAGGTAAAGAGGTAAGGTTCTTTCCGAGAGTCAAGGTGTTCCCGATCTAAGTGCTATCAGTGGTAGGAAACAGTTCAGCTACTAGACTGCTTCTGCCTTTTGCTTGCTTAAATAGCTGCCCTGGTGCATAAACAGGCTTGCGTCCATTTGCAGCTGCCTGAGCTCTCTCTTTGCTCCCATGGGCCTCGCTCATAGCTCCCTGCATGCACAAGCATAGATCAGACTGGGCCAAGTGGTGAAACAGAGCAGATGAGGGAAGGGGCAGATGGTGGTGTCACGCACACCCTAGACTTCCCTTCCTGATCTGCGTCGCATCACAGCAGCCATTCGCTCTTCTTCAAGCTCAAACAAACCCCCTGCCCCAATGGATGGAGGAGCTAACCCTTCACACACAGAGTGGTGTCTTCAAGAAGAAAGAGAGGGTACAGCTCAAGTCCAGATGAAGACTGGTGAGGGTACAAGTGACCATCCACTGAAGACTCCTGGAGTGGTGGTGAAGAAGAAACAATTTTGGTATTACAACGGCAGACCTAACAAGGCACAGAATACCATTTTTTTTACTATGCCACACCACGGGCAGAATCAATATCCCTACCTATATAGCAGTAGAGATTTCCTTCAGGTGAGGGCACAACGGGGCTGTAACTCAACCACGGGTGAACGTAGTTGACTTTTTTTATGTCAGGCCCTTCCACACCCACCCATGAACAGGGGCAGCTGAATGATAATTTCCTTGGTGGGGGTGTCAAAATCAATAATTTCTGCAGCTGCTACATGGTTTTGAAAGTGGTTTGCGGAGAACTAGAGCTTTAAACCACCTGGCAACCCCCACCTTGGTGAGGGAAGAGTACCAGACAAATTCAAGGTCTTGTTAAGGGTAAACAGAAGCGTACACTAAACATTTCAGGGGTGGCGGGGACTTACTGCATTTGTTTGAAGGGCTGAGCCTCCTGCTGGGACTCTCATTGATGAGGAGTAATGATTTCCTCCAAGTTCTGTTCCTCTGTTGGCATGGAAGTTAGCAGTCACCCAATATAACCTTGGAGCTAAGTAGAAAACTAAAGCACGCAGCTGTGGGTGTCCCTTTTTGGTCGAGAGTATTATGTTTCTACTAAGTATTTTTTCCTGTCTAGCAAACGAAAATGTGAATTCCAAGATCTGCTCTGTCTTTTGGGTTACTCCTGGCTTTGGGATGTTGTGTTTCACTCAGTCTGTCCCATCCATAGTGTTTTCTTCTGCATATTCAGCAGAAAGAGTGGCTGGAGTTGGATAAGCCCTAACAGCGAATGGGAAAAAGGTACAAAAAGGACAAGGCCTTCCCAACTACCTCCTGTTAACAATGTGTTGAACTTTTGGGAACATTGAAGCAATATGATTCAAGGGCTGCCTTTTCAATGCAAAGGGAGGTCACTCCCGCCCTCCTGCTGAGGGACATACCTCCCTTCAAAGGAGAGTCTGTGGATTGTTCCAGGGCCTCCATCAATCAAAAAAGAAAAAGCAGGTTTCCCTCTAGTCTCCATTTTGTCAGCCATATACAAGCAGAAGTACTGAAATAGATTCCTGCCTAATCGCAATAAAGCACAACATACAATCCATGCCCACACTATTTTATGCATGTAGAGTCAACATACACCCTCCATCGAATATGTATCTTCACATTGCATGCGAATACATCGCATGCCATAACAACGCAGTCGTTACAACGACCGCGTTGTAACAACGCGAACCAGTACATGGCAAGTCGTTACAACGACTTGCTGTAGGGGGCGCGCTGGACTTAGGAATAGTATTATTTACTATTCCTACTCCAGTTTGCGCAACAGCAGGGAAGGTGTTGGATTGTAAATTCAACACCAGCGCGCCCCGACAGCAAGTTGTTGAAACGACTTGCAATGTAATGGCACGCGTGGTAACAACGCGGTCGTTGTAACAACCACGTTGTAATGGTACCGCGTTGTGGAGACAGCGTTGTAAACGCTGTTTCCCCCTCCATCCATGTCCGACATAGATCGAGTGAAGGGCTATTTTGACGGGGGCTAGCCAGGCCTTATTAGAAGAGAGGATGGTAGGTATCTCTCTCTTGATTAGCCTGTACCTTCCACTATAATCAGTGCAACCACCACGGCAGGGCCAGACTGGGAACCGAAAAAGGCCCGGCAAACAGCTCGGCCAGCCCCTGGGGGGGGGGTTCTAGTGGAAATCACCACTCCCGTCTCACCGCTGCCGCTTTTGTTACAGGGGGCTGATATTGCAACCAGCACCCAGTAACAAAAATGGCCACCCAGGGGTCCAAAAAGGGCCCCACCCTGGCGGCCCACCGGGAAAACGCCCTGTGCCCACTACAGCCAGTCCCTGCCAGCCTGGTAAGAAGACAATAGTCACTCTCAAAAGAAAGGCAATACTTTGGGTCTGCTCCTGACCTCAGATCCATGCTCCTAGGTCTCAAGGCATTAAATGGGAGGTCATCAGTGACAATGTGTGATTGCCATATTCCTTGAAGAAAAAATCAAAACCTTGCAGCAATATAAAATGACGTCATTAGCACTCTTATATAGGGCAGACACTCACTCTCTCCACAGCCGAACAGGGGACATTTCCACAATAAAGATAATTTTACAACTCGCCGCTTGTTTTCAGGACATCAAGATAGTAATTACCTGAGTACGATCTGCGTAGTTTTGACATTGAATACCTAGGATCCACTGAAGTTACTGCACATTAATGCACATAGATGTTAAATAGCCATAGAGGCAATTGCAAAGCCTCTGTAACTTCAAAACCAACTAGTATTTCATGAGAGGATACTTGACCTGAGCAGACTCCAGTATATTACTTAGGAAGGGGCTGTACATTTTGCCCTCGTGGTCTGACAACTGCATCTTGTTTCCGTATTCCTCATCCTTGGCAAATAGAGCGAGTGGTCTTGAGTCTCAAAAGCGGCTGACAAATAAGGCAACAATAGGAGTGAGGTGGTGTTAGCACGCTGGTTCTCTCGGCTTGGTTTTATGCTTTTAAAGTGTATTCTGTGACTTTGTGTGATACTATGTGTTTTTAGATCGTTGTGCTGCTAACTTTGAATTTTTTTTTAAAACAATTCCTGATCGCTACTGAGCCCATCCACAATTGACTTTTGCTGCTATTCATTTTAAAACGATAACGATCACTCACCTCCTCATTGGCAACACATTACGAGGGAGCCCGGTGGGACAATCTAGGCCGCCATTTTGCTTGAGGGCGCGCACTAGTTGTTGGGGGCACTTCACCTTAAAAGATGCACGCTGCGCTGACGCGCAGCTGGCGTGCCAAAGGCGCGCCTAAGGCAAGCCCGTCTGCGCCCGTCCGCGACCCGGAAGCACCCAGCGCCAGCCACGTTGCCCGTGCTGCGCCTAAGCCCCATGAGGATCGTCTGGTTTATAGCCATTCGGAACTCATGGTTATTGGCCGTCACACGGGTAAGTGTGTTCAACACTGGCCGTGCTGGACAACGTTACCAGGTCATGTCAGCATTGTAAATTTTGTTTTAAGAGGGCCATGGGATCAAGCATCCCTGCTAATTGTGTTCCCCCTGCACCTCAGATCTCCCAATGTATACGAGTTGCTCTCATCAATGCCCGCTCCGCGGTCAAACATGCTCCAGATATTTTCGAGCTGTTGTCTGACAACCAGCTTGATATACTACTCATATCAGAGACATGGTTTAATGAAGCCTCGGCACCTGCTGTTGCTCTAGCTATTCCAGCAGGGTATAAAATTGCTAGGGCAGACCGCAAAACGGGCAGAGGGGGAGGCGTAGCAGTAGTATTCAGAGATACGTGGGTTTTCACTCTGGCAGAGACACACGACATTGGGGAAGGTGAAGTTCTTGACTTCTCCCTCATAATCTCCCCGCACTGCACTCTGGGGTGCTGTTTGATTTATCGCCCCCCGGGTCCTGCGGGCGCGTTTTTGAAGGCATTTGATGAGGCGATTATGCCCAGAGCTCTGCAATACTCGCATTTCCTTCTGGCAGGGGATTTTAACATCCATTTGGATTCTGCAGAAGCCCCTGATTCGAGGGAATTCAGCGATTCGCTGAATCTTGCCCAACTGACACAATGGGTTAAAACCTCATCTCATAAGGGGGGGCACATTTTAGATGCACTCTGCTCCAACTTCCCTCTAATTGTCCATGAACCTCTTCCTATGTCCTGGTCTGACCACTTTTTAATTCAATTTTCATGGACTATCATGACACCTTACCCGGCTTTGAGACTCCCCAAGGACAGACCCTCTCAACGTATTGAACCTGCCGCCTTGTGCAGATCCCTGTTAGATACCCGTCCCGCCGCTTCCATGGACCTGACAGATGCGGTGAGAGGCTTTAATAAATGGATCTCCTCGGCAGTGGATCACTCCTCTCCATCTGTGGTCAAGAGAGGAGCAAGGAGTGCTCCATCCAAACCATGGTTCTCTGGTGAGCTTAGAGAGCTAAAACATACTTGTAAAAAGCTGGAGCGCAGTTGGAGACAAGCCTACTGCCCAATGGCGAAAATAGCCTTGAGGAAATCTCAGAAGGAGTATTATGCCGCTATTAAAAAATCCAAAGGCAATTTCTATGCGAAACGTATTGCTAAGTCCAAAAACAACTCAAAAGAAATCTTTGCTATCATCCAGAGTTTCCTGAAGCCGCGTGCGGAGAACATTAGCTCCCCCGCCTCTGACTCTTGGTGTGAGAAGTTGTCTGACTTTTTTATTGACAAGATTCAAGCCATTCAGAACAGCTTCGGGCCCACCACCCAAGGGCTGACGGTTCCCCTCTCCCTGACCTGCTGGGATTCTGGCCCAGCCCAAACCTCCCTGGCAGCGTTCTTACCCATCTCCTTGCCGGACTCTCTGGCCATCCTTAAATCTCTTAAATCTGGGTCCCCAGCGGACCCCTGTCTGGCCAGACAGCTAGCAGCGGTGGCGGAGGTTGTTAACCCGGAGGTTAACAACATTATCAATCTTTCGCTTCAAACGGCTTTGGTGCCACTGGAGTGGAAACAAGCGAAACTTCTCCCCCTGCTTAAAAAACCCACATTGAATCCTGCTATTTTAGCCAATTACCGACCTATCTCTCTTCTCCCGGCTGTGGCGAAGGTGTGTGAAAAGGCGGTACACAAACAACTCTCTCAGTTTGTCGAGACTTCGGGCGCCCTCCACCCCGCCCAGTCGGGCTTCAGGGCATCCTACAGTACGGAGATGGCCCTGGATGAGATGTCGGAGGCTATTAGAGACTGCCTTGACTCAGACGGCAGAGCGGCCCTGATTTTATTGGACCTCTCTGCCGCCTTCGATACGGTGCCCCATCATCAGCTACTGGCTCGTCTCTCCAGTATTGGAATCTCGGGCATGGCCTGGGACTGGATCGCATCCTTCCTAGAAAACAGGACACAGCAGGTTTGGCTGCCTCCGTTTTCCTCGGTCCCAAGAAAGGTGACTACAGGTGTGCCTCAGGGTTCTACCCTGAGCCCCCTCCTATTCAACGTTTACGTTACGCCGCTAATTTACCTGGCAGAGGAGCTGGGCGCTAAGATCATCGCTTATGCCGATGATACCCAGCTCCTCTTTACTTGGGGGAAAAATGATCTGTCTCCCGATGCAGCCAAAAATTGTCTAGCAGCTGTTTTTAAATGGCTTGCAAGGGCCCAACTTAAATGTAATGAGGAGAAGTCGGAGGTCCTCCTCTACGGGTCCTTCCCGCCGCATTTTAGGGAGGACCTCTGGCCAACAGGTTACCCCTTGCCTAATACTTCGGGGATCCCAGTAAAGAATCTGGGGGTTTGGTTTAGTGAGGACCTCAGTTTCGCTCCTCAGATAAAAAAAGTGGCTGGAGTGTGCTTCGGCACACTCAAAATGCTTAGGAAATTCCTTCCACTGTTGCCCAAACCAGCAAAGGAAATGGTGACACGCGCTCTCATCCTGTCACGCATCGATTATGCCAATGCTTTATACATTGGCCTGCCTGCCTATCAGCTGCAAAAACTGCAGACCATCCAGAATGCAGCAGTGAGAGTGCTTCTGGGTCTTTCTTGCAGGACCAGTGTCAGGCAACACCTCCGAGAGCTGCATTGGCTTCCGGTGGGAAGTTGCGTTATGTTTAAAGCCCTCATCCTTGCTCATGGTGCTCTATACAATTTGGGGCCCCCCTATCTCAGGAGACGCTTTAACTTCTATGCGCCTTCCAGACAGCTCCGGTCTACAACACAGTGCTTAGCCACTATTCCACGGTACCGACTAGCCAGAACAGGGGAAGATCCTCGCTTTTAGGGCGGCTAAGGCTTGGAATACTCTCCCCATGAGCTGCGTAAAATTCAAGACCTCAGGCTCTTTAAGAAGCAGCTAAAAACCGTGCTTTTTAATTAATCTTCTGCCCTACGATCACCCTCTGTCTCACTCCTACTGGCTCTAGCGCCGGGACACTCTTGAGTATCCGAGCGCTTCACAAATCTGCGATAACATAACATAACAAAAGCCAGACTGCATGCACATCATCCATAGTTTTCAAAACTGATGACTGAACATGTAATTGAGCATTTTTATGTGACCACTAGACAGCAAGGGGCATATTTACAAGGGGATTTTGCCGCCAGAACATCACTTTTAGTGAACTTCTGGTGACGATATTCCCTTCTTATTTACAAAGCGGTGTTAAGCCACTAATGTGGCTTAATGCCGCCTTGTGAATGAGGACCCTTTTCACGCTTCACTAAGCGTGAAAGGGGCGTGCAATGGGTATTGCAGTGGGAGTTCTGCCTCAACACTCATTTCTTTTTGACGCTGCCCCATATTTACAAGGATGGGGCGGCACCAAAAACTAAGGCCAGTTAAAACCTGGTCTTAGGATGGCGATACGAGGAGAAATTATTAATTTCTCCCCGTTTTTTGCTCTTTTTATTCTGGACACACGGATGGATTTGCCTCTAAAAACAAAAAAAGTGCAAAGTTGCATGGGATACAAACAACAGTTGCTGTTGTTCGGTTTATTCTAGTGCGCCTGCAATGTTTTTTTTTTACCAGAATAAAATCTGAATTATTCGATATGGTTAGTGGTGTAATATCGGGCATTTCACTTAACAATTATAATGTGAAATGCCAGAAATTACACAAGTTTATGCTGACATAAATTACATTTTCCCCAGGCTTACTTGTATGTGTGGAGTGTCTCTTTTCGCCGGTATTTTTAGCAAGAGCAGAATATTAGAACTGGTCTATGTTGTTAGCAGTCTGTTTGATCCAATTAGGCTTTTTCTTTAGTTTATCGCCCTTGTCTTCATGCAGCCCTCTGAAATTATATCCATGAAGAAAGAATGATATTGAATGAATTGTTAAAATATATCAGTCACAAATAGGGACAGAGATAGCTTCACTATTTTTAAGATCCATAGCCTGTATACTACAATTAACTTTCACATGGGCCACTTCTACAAACTGTAAACACGTTTTAGCATCTATCTTGAAACTTCAAATAATTTTACATTAGTTCTCCTCATTCAACATTTGTTGATTGAGCAAGCACATTGTTGCTCATAATTTGCTGCTTATAAATTTTACGCCATTTTCCAGTTCTTCCTTAGGTGTCATCTAAATAAAGCATGTTTCTTACATTTCCACTGACTATCTGGAATCTTAGTTTAACTGACTTTTCCTCTGTAAAAATATAATTTATTAGTTTTTTTCTTGCTTTTTATTAGACAGGTTTTTCAATTGTCCAATCTACTCATTTAATAATGTTAACAGATTAAGAAAGGTATCAACAATCTCACCAGGCTTTAAATGAAAATTGAACAGAACTTACTTGCCTGAAAACTTTGCAATAAAAATACCGGGGGCAGATTTACAAGCCCTTTGCGCCACCCGTACGTCACTTTTCCCATGTTAAAAATGCTGCAAAAGTGGCGCAAGGGGCTTGTAAATCTGCCCCCCCCGTGTCTAACCCTGTTGCCCCGTCTTACTAAATATGCTGTTGACTAAACTCGTAGATACCCTGATCAATCCAGAATGCAGTGCAACACGATGTGAAGAATCCAGCTGTAACATTTGGAAATGTACATGCATAATATTAGGGGTCAGAGGCCAGATCACAGTGTGCCCCTTTTCATGAGTCGGCTCTACAGAACATTGTTCAAGTTGTAACTTGTGGAGTGTCAAGCAGATTTTTGTCTTCAATGTCCTGAGCAACCCGAAACGATGATTTAAATAGCCTGTTGTAGTGTTTTTGTCCCCAGGGGTCATTGGTGTTAAAATAGGTTCAAAAGGTCAACCTCTACAGAAGATGGCCTTAAAATTGTGCAAAAATCATCAATAATATAGTTCAATTGGTGGGACTCAGCAACAGGTTAATAGCTGGATCTTCCAAGGGGATTTACGAAGGTGTATTAAAACTCTGGACTTTATGCAATGTCTGAACACTATAGAGCCTCATCTGCCCATTTTCCTGCTTCAGTACCACTCGGATTCCGAAGTCTTTTCTACCCTATATACATATATTTCTAATATATATCATGAATCTCATGGGTTTTGCTCTAAGATGAGATTGTTTGTTTCAGACTCCATTGTTCTTATCGTTTCCAAGTGCAGTCTTGTGTTACGCATCCCTGATTCGGAACAACAGTGATGTATTTCAAGCTTGATGAATGTCTCAAAATATAACTATGTGCCCATTAACAGGTATGTTTCTGACACTTGCACATAAAAAAACAAAAAAGTAATTACTCTTCAAAATTATACTACGCACATTTGTGAGTTTACTTTTTGCAATTAATAGCCAGTTTTATCAGGCAAATCTTCAAATCTTGGCATAACTACATACAGATATCATAAATAAAACATTTAGGGCCAGATGTACGACCATTGGATTTAGCGCCTCGCAATTTGCGACAAATTGCGAGTTGCAAATAGCGAGGCGCTAAATCCAATGTACAACAGTGTCAGAGACACTGTTAGCGATTCCCAATGGGGTCGCAAAATGCGAGGCTCATCAATATTCATGAGCCACTCGCAATTTGCGACCCCATTGGGAATGGCCAGCCTCACAGGGATGGTGGCCTGCTGGGGTCAGCAGACCACCATGTCTGTGACTGCTTTTCAATAAAGCAGTTTTTTTTTTTTAATGCAGCCCGTTTTCCTTAAAGGAAAACGGGATGCATTTGAAAAAGAAAAAATGAAACGTTTTTGTTTCATTTTTTAAGGGCAGGTACTGGTCCCTGGGACCATTGCCTGCCCTTCAAAAATATTTTCCCCAGCATTCCCAAAGGGGAAGGGGTCCCCTGGGGACCCCTTCCCGTTTGTGAGTGCTTTACCACCCTTCTGAGAAGGGTGGTAAACTGCATCTGTTTTGCGACCACAATTGCGGTCGCAAAAGAGTCATACATACCTGAAGGACTCGCTATTAGGAAGGGACGGCCTCGGAACGCCCCTTCCTAATAGCGACTCGCTATTCCTATTTTGCGAGTCGCAAATAATTTGCGACTCGCAAAATGGGAATAGTACGTGGCCAACTCGTTTTTTGCGGTCGCAAAGGGGTCTGAAACCCCTCTGCGACCGCAAAAAACGGTCGTACATCTGGCCCTTAGACACGAATCCTGTGATATTCATGAGCTATTTGCACAATGTTTGCGGGTTACAAAAGAATACATGTTTAAACATAAGTCTTTCGGTCCAGTTATCTTAACACTTGGAATGCCAAAACCAAACTTTATGGTTTTTGGTGGGACCAAAGAGAGACGCGCACCGGCCCTGGGTACACAATTACATGCTGATTAGTTCCTTTTAGGGCATCTTTAAAGCAAATGAAAAAGCAGATTGAACAAGGAAATTCTATGCTATAATTAACTCTGTAACCACTACCTAATATTCCTAGCTCAGAAGATGACTCCATTTGCTACTTTTGCACATATGTATCACCAGGGGAACGGCCAGAGAGCTGTGTTTTATATCCTGGTTGGTCAGTGAATTGCTAATGGACTTTTTATGGCAATGAAAAGATTTTGTATGTATTACCCCATTCAAAGTAAGCCTCCTTTATTGTTTTCCTGCCAGTGGTTGGAAAATGAAGTGTGAATAGAGTACACCCTTCCAGGGCCGGCTTTAGGGTAGTGCGACTGGTGCAGCCGCACTGGGCACTGACCTGTGGAGGGGGCGCTGACCTCAGGGGGGGGCGCTGTGTTTAGCATTAACTTATGATTGGACAGATATGGGGCACTTTTGCCTGGTGGTAGTGAGAAAATCCGAGGAGCCGGTCATAGGGTGTGGGGGTGACAAAAATGATTGTGGCACCAGGTTCCTGCCAGCGCTAAAGCCGGCCCTGCACTTTTCTGTCTGTGCCTACCAGTTAGTCTGTGTTGTAGGAATGCATGTAGGAATGGACAGGAGATCCTCAGTCAGATGCTTCAGCTAAACTATACTTCATGATGAATACCCTCTCTTATACACTTCTACTTGTGAGTGACCTTGGCTCTGCCCATGCAGTTCTTGCTCAGGCCTTTCTAGTGTTACCTGCGCCTCCCAAACAATTTCTGCCCAGCGCCTTGGCAGGAAGATGTGTTGAGTGTCCTCTCTGTGGACTTAGAGTATTCTGTACTGAGGGGTCCAAGTGACCTCCTCATCACATGACCCTCTACCTCTTTCGGTCCATGGGCATACTCTTGCATCTCTCTTATACTCTAAATATATCATTCTGCCTGGGTGTCTTTGTTTATGCCTCCCTGTCAGTCTACATCTACCTTCCTGCACGGCTTGCCTATTCTGTCAACCACATACCTTTCTACTGCTCAGAGTTCATCAGCATGACAGGTTGCAGAAGTCAGCATCGCGGGTCGAAGCATTAGTGTCTTCTCCTGGGCCCTAGCTAGTGATCAGATTTTTCTATTTTTGAGGCATAGTGAGCTGTGAAGGGCAGACCACTGTTCATTCCGAAACAAAGGTGACTCCAAACATGAAACCTATATACTGGATATTGTATGGTGAAATGTCCAAGGGGTTTGTTTTTTTTTTGCAGTGATTCCCAAGAGATGCGAAGAATTCAGGGCGTACTAGACGATAAGAAATTCAATATGTACATTGAAATAAAATCTAAAGAAATAGGCTTTGCAAGTATGCTCCAGTTCGTTTCCTGTGACAGTAACATAGAGGGGCCGATTCCGATCTCGGCCGGTTGTGCTCCGAATCGGATTCGGATTTACCGGATCCGATTCGGAGCCCTGTTTCCCGACCGAATCGTACGCGGATCCGGCCGAGTGAGTACGATGCAAGCACCCGCGAAATCGCCGACCGACTCGTACGCGGCTTCAACACGCTCCGACCGACTCACATGGACACGACTCGCACCGCGCTATGGAGACGTTTCCCGGCCGGGTAAGTACGATGCGCGCCGCGAGCAGTCCGACCGACTCGCGCCGTCCGGCTCGAAAAAGCTGTCGGAGCCGGACTTTGGGGGTCCGCGTCGGACCCCCTGTACGCGTAGGGCGCGCGAGTCGCACACAGGGGGACCCATGGGTCCCCCTACCTGTGCATGTATGCCGCGATGCGCATGGACGCGTTCCCCGCTGTAGGGGGTGCCCTTGTTTGCCTCGCACCCATTGAGTCAATGGGAGCCCGCGTACGCGTCGTACGACCGGTTCCCATTGACTTCAATGGGATTCCGACTGAATCGAGTCCGATAGCATGCGAATGCATCGTACTCGTCCGGTCGGACTGCTAGGGTCCGATTCGGTCGGAATTCTCTCCGGGTCCGGCTCGGTCGGAGAGATTTCCGTCCGGAATCGGAATCGGCCCCTAAATCTCTACAGCAGTAAGTACTGATTTCTCAAGTTACTTAGGATTAATAAATGTGTGTATTTATATTTTTAGAGTACTTTTTGTAGATAATATTTTATTGAGGCCACCTAAATTCTGAACCATAAACCCTCTAAATACATATTTCCTGAAAAAGCTAAAGTTAGGGCCAAGGCAGGACGGGGTGTTGTAGTGGATAAAACACAAAATATCAAACAAATGTTGACAATGCCAGTATGTCTGTCTTAAATGTCCTGCACCCTATACACTCACATGCACAATGCTCACTCTACACCCACATAAACAGAGGGGCTTATTTATGAGCCGTTGCGTCACTTTTGCGCCACCGGTGCGTCACTTTTTGTGACGCACCAGCGGAGTAAAAAATGTGCCATGTTGCGTCATATTTACAAAGTGACGCATCTAGGTAGATGCGTCACTTTGTAAACCCCTGCGCCACATTATACCTGCAGCAGGTATAATGTATGCAGGGTGGACGTTCTGACGCAAGTAAGCCTCGTAGAAGTGACGCAGTGAAATCTATGAGATTTCACTGCACCACTTCTAGGACGCAAATGCGTCAATAGCTTACGCCTGCCTCACAGCAGGCGTAAGACTGACGCAGGCACATTTGAAATGGGACTTGCCCATGTGAAATGACCCATTACTGAAGTTGTGTCACTTTTGTGACACACTCCAGCAATGCGTCATTTTTGCGCCTACAGATACGTCAGAAAAACTGACGGATCTGTAACTCCTTGCGACATGATGCGTCATACTATAAATATGACGCATCCAGCATGTCGCGAGGAGGGCGCAATGAAAAGTGACGCATCGCTGTTTTCACGCAGCGATGCGTCACTTTTCATAAATGAGGCCCACAGTCTTTTACCTCTGATGCCCTTGGAAATGGAACTGCAACCAAGAAATACCTCTGCCTGCTCTGGTGCAATCGAACAGGGGCACAACCAACTGTGCACACAACAGGGAATGTAGGGCTGAAACCAAGAGCTGAGCTGCTACGGACAAGCTCCAGCATGTGCCTTATGCACCATGCAGAGTGTCTTAAACAACATCTGTATATTCACTAGAAGCGTATGGAGGAATGCCAAGTGGGCTTTTAACGGAAGTATGCTGAGATACACTGAGAAGCACATTTCGCAGTTGCATTTTGCGCAATCTGAAGGTGACAGATAGGATATTTAGGTACGCCAAGCCAGATTCTATTCTTATAACTCAAACACAATGACACACCTGATGGATCAGCAACCTTCTCCCTTCAATCCACAGGTAAGGAAGGCTTTTTCTTAAGCCCCTTGAAAAGGAGCAAGATGTACCAGAGATCTTGTTGATATGTGGGCAGAAGATAAGATGAGCATTGATAGCAACTCCAGCATTGTTGGTCATAAGACCATGGGCTGGGAGTGGGTCAAAAGCCAGTGACTCTTGAACAGAGGCCCAGGTCTAAGGAGGGTTTTCTAGAACCAACACCTCATTTTCTATGCAGTTAACCTCAAACGTTTGTTGGCCATCAACCATGCAACTGGAGGCGGCATTCCTGACGTTTGAGGGAAATTCACTAGTTCAACCACTTTGTTGAATGAAGAATTAAAGATCAACAGAGTTATTAAAACAGTAAAGCTAAATGAACATAATAAAGCAACTAAAAAGGTTAAATAAACCTCAAAGGACTCTGCAAAGTGCACAACAGTTCTTAATTAATCAAACTCCGGTGCTTTTATGTTTGAAATGAAAAGTTCTTTAGTTCACAAAGATTTCACAACGCTAGATTCTTCCTGTTGTAATTGTCAAAGAGCTAAACAATCAAAACCCTTTCCTCTTGCATTTTTCAGAGAGTTCACAATGTAAACACACTTTCTAGTACATTTGTCAAAACTGACTCTCAGGGTATTGAGGCAGATCAGTCCAAAACTGATTCGAGGAGCTGTTGTGGGCTACAAACTCAGAGCTCAGCAACACACCCACAATTAAGACACAATAGATATCCCACCAATGCTTTTCTTTAATAAGAAAGAATACTTTAACACACTCACAACTAAATACAGTACTGAAAATGACAAATGGTTTACAGGGTTTTAGGTAAAATTAAAAATGTTAAACTCTCCTTTTGGGGCCTCACAGTCTATCCAGGGTTCTAGTCACACACCCTAAATAAATAGTATAGGGGAAAATAATCCTGTAAATGTAGTCTGCTCCCGTTATCTCTGAGGTGAAATGAGGCAATTTGAGCACCAGCAGGCTTTCATACTAAAAACTATCAATGTTCTGTTCCTATGGGCCAATTGGAAACATGATTTTTTCACACTCAAAAAGGTTAAATCTATACGCTTTGTCAATGTGAAAAGCAAAGGGTGTTGGGGCTTGAAAAGGTACAGGGGCAGGGCCCTGTTAAAGTTAAGTAAGATATAAACCTACTGGACCATTGTCACGTACATATAGCTAATCACAGTGACTCATACAACTGTTATAAGCAGCACATCATGTTTAAAATGTTTTCACCCAATCATAAGCAGCAATACATATGTATTATTTATGTGAAGAGAGATACAAATCTTGTCATCAACATGACGTGTATTAATGAGAAGATAAACTACTCAAACCAATAGCATCCAAAAGCGATAAAGAAGAAAGTATCAGCACCTAAGGTTATGAAAACATATAAAATGTTGCATAGACAAATTGAGCCAAAATACTGAATTGTTTGTCTTTTTTTCCTTTTTTAACTTTACTTGGTTTGTCAAGTCATTCAGAGTGTAAAATGGGAGGGCTACTGCCTTTATCAGCATAAATAATAATTAATAAAAAAAGCATGCTGGCCTTAAAGTGAAAATAAAAAACATCACCTTGTGGTCTCTGCATAGAGATACCCATCAATCATTTTAGGAAGACTCAAAGGATACACTGAAATTACCCTTAACAATCTATCTGCAGATGTCAAGCATGTTCTGGTGACAGCCCAAGAAAAATGGACATATATATTAAAAACACTCCAGATACACTATAGCAACATAAAATGCGTAATTTCAGTTTGAGAGCTACTAGAGTAATCAAATTTCAAATCTTTGGGCCCGATTCACAAAAGTAATCTGAGACAAAATCCTAAACTTACTACTTTTGGTATTCACAGAAGGCATTTAGTAGTAGTAAAGTTAGGAGTCCTAACTTTACTACAACTAAATCCCTTTGTGAATACCGAAAGTCGTAAAGTTAGGATTTTGTCTCAGTTTAGCAGTAGTAAAGTCTTGCGCCAAACTGGGGCCCCCTATAGTGCAACCGGGAGACATTTACTATTATACAATTTCACAAGTTCTCTTATGGGTTTACTGCCTAATTTATTGGCAAATCTAAAAACTGCATCTGTAGCCCTGACAAATTTTAAATAAGCAGTTTTGAGATGTGTTACCCAATGTCCTGTCTGTGAGAACAATAGGCCCAGATAGCTAAAAATCTTCACATGTTCTAGCTTTTGGCCTGCAACATATTGGCTTTTTACCCTCTTTCTTCCTCTGACACGTCTGGTATATGTTTTGGTTAGATTAGGTTTTAGGACTGTACCCTCCATGAAAGTTGCAAAATTATTTATCAACAGCTGGAGGCCATTTGCCATCATAGACAGCAACACCGCGTCATCTGAGTATAGTAAAATAGGAGTAACACTGGTGCTCACTCTAGGCACATCTGCTTTTACTCTCTGTAGGAGGCCATCCACCCCAATAAGGGTTAGTGAAAATAAAATCAGTGTGAGGACACATCTCTTACTAATTCCTTGTGTTACCCATAATTTGTCAGTTCACTCCCCATTCTTTCCAAAGTGTACGCAAACTGTGAGAGGTGGCTTATAATATCTACTGGAACGCCCATATCGGCTAATGTCTGACACAGTTTAGCCTGGTTCAGTAGGTCAAATGCACTACTCAAGTCTGCAAAGCAGAGATGAATGTGCCCCTCACGTGTCATTGTATATTTACTAATTATTAGGTACAAGTTGATGCCCTGCTCTGCGGTTCCAGTTTCTAATCTGAACCCATATTGAGAGTCTGTCAGTATATGATTTCCTGGGCCCAGGATTCTAGCCTGCCTAATGTCACCCTTCCCATAATTTTCACGGAGGAGTCTAATTAGGACAGGGCACATGTCGGGAGTAGACGCAGGTACAGGGCGTCCACCCACTATTTTCAGGGGGAGGACACTGTCCACACTGCCAAGAGGTTGAGCCCCACAAAAGTATGTTTGTCCCGGTTTAATTTTCAGACACCAGGACACGTTCAGCAGCACCTGTACGTTGTCTGCTTTCCATTCCCAGCAGCAACGTGCAGGCAGCGAGGTGGGGGGGGGTTTCACCGCCATCTGGGCCGAAGATAAAGGCCGAAGTTAAGGGGCTATCAGGCCTCCTTTTGTTTGAATATGCTGACTGGAGCCGGCCTGGAACCTCACACTTAAAAGTAAATGCAATGGAGGGGAAACAAAGCCACACAGATTGTTATCTCTTCACAGGTACTTAAGAGAGGCATGCTTTTGACTTTGTTCAGACTCTGTATATAAGTGCATGCACTGTAAGAATGTCAGATATGTTGGTCTGTCCCAGTATTTACACAAATAACACTTTCAATAGCACTGTTTTATTTCTTTTATAGAGCTACGCATCCCAATGCAGGGTGTCAGAGCTCGTTACAAAACATACACATTATACATTAACAATAAATCATGTAAGTGTGTGAATCAATGTACAAGATGAGTGACATGAGACAGGGTTACAAGGTGTAGGAGTCACATGTCCATATCTCACTGTGCAGTATTAGTAGGATTACAATTTATGAACTGCAGGTAACAAAAGGATCTCTGTGTTAAAAGCTGTAACTCACTTACCTATCTACATAAAAAAAATATCTGTCATCAGTATGTTACATGATGTGCTTAGGAGGAGACACATAAACCTTCTATACTACTTTGATTCAAATCTGGGACATCACAAAACACAGATCTCTCCCACAAATGCGTTAACCTCCAGAGTTATCTCACCATTACTACTATTCCCTGAGATTTATTGGGCACCTGTACAGCAGATACCTTAACCCAATCAAATATTTTAAAATGCAGATTTTGCAACCAATTAAGCAGAACAGATCTACTGACTACAGATCTCCTTATTGCCAATATCTTTGTGGCAGGGTTTTAAAAATATAAATGTATCAGTTGAGCAGAACAGATCTACTGACTACAGATCTCCTTATTGCCAATATCTTTGTGGCAGGGTTTTAAAAATATAAATGTATTAGTTGAGGCCCAGATTTTGCGTCAGTATTGCGCCACTTTTTTGGCACAACCCCAACACAAAATCTCATTTATTAAATTGCATAATGCACTTAAACGTACTCAAGATATACCTGATAAACATATGTGTGAGGTCTTAATATCTGATGTCACTTCTTGTTATGTCACTTCCTGTGATGTCACGTGCAATGTCATGTGTCGTGACATCATGGGCTGATATGGCACGCGTCATGCTTCCACTTGCATACTACCTAACTTGGTTAGTCCTCCTACTTCTTTTTTTAGGACTTGTGCCCTGAATAAGGATATTTAGCGATAACATCTAGCATCACCCTATCCACTTTTTTTGTTTCAAATATTTTTTTATTTTCAAAAGAGAACCAGAAGGGAATTCCTTGTGCACACAGCGCGCTGCCTACAACCCTGTAAAGGGCCGGCCGCGTAACGTTAGCTAAGCATGCTAGGTATCGGTAGGTTTCATCGGTGCGAGTATTACACAGCAAGTCGCCTACAACCCATGACGGGCCGGCCGCGTAGTGAAATAGGCACAGTGCCAAAGCTCAAGTATGAGGAGCCTTCTATCTCAACAGAAAAAAAAAAAAAAGAAAGAGAAATGAAAAACCTAAGAGTCAAAGTGAACAGAGATAGGAAAGTGAACAACAAATAGTGAGTAACAATAACGTAGATATCAGGAGAGTTTGGAAAGAAGATGAAGGGAAAGAGAGGAAAGCATACCGCTTTAGAGGGGCGTAGAGTAAATAGAGTATTGCCAGAGAAGGATGTAAAGAAAAAGCCAGTGCCAGTAGTGAAGAGAGAGGGGATGACGAGATGGGGGGTGTGGGGGGAGAGGAGAGGGTGCGAGGGCGTGGAGCAGTCAATTCGCCTTTCTAGGCGCATAGTGAGTGATGCAGGGGAGAGTTCAGACGGGGCATACTGATATTCTTTCACGGTCAGGGGGACACACAGCGTCTTCAAAGAAGCCTAGGGCCCGAAGCTTCGGGGGTTGAAGACGCGCGTATTCCATTTTACATAGATGAGTGATCAGTGGCTGCCATATTTTGGTGAAGTGAGTGTCTCGGGACTGTAAGCGCGCGGTGAGCAGCTCCATAGTCACAGTGTGCCATAAACGCGTGACCCAGATATTAATTGGAGGGGCCTCTGTTTTCTTCAAGTACAGGGCAATAAGTTGTTTAGCGGCGCCTAACATGTGTAGGGCCACATGCCAGTCGCTGCGGGTCAGCGCGCGCATGTTGTCAGGCTTAATACCTAGGAGTATTGTGACGGGCGTTTCAGGCAGGGGGAAGCCAAGCACCTTTTAATATGACTAAGGACCTCTTTCCAATATAGAGTCAAGAGCGGACAGGCCCACCATATGTGGAGGAAGTCGCCTGGGTCAGTCAGGCATCGCCAGCACAGAGGGGAGGTGGCGGGGAACATCTTGTGCAGTCGAAGGGGGGTGTAATACCAACATGTCATGATCTTATAAGCAGTTACCCGTTGGGAAATGCTGCGATATACTTTCGGGATGTCCCGCCACAGACAGTTCCACTGAGCTGGAGTGATCTCAGAAGAGGTGGCCGAGTGCCAATGACGCTGATATGCATGCAGAGTGACAAGCGGAGGGTGTTGCAGAACATGATAGGTCCGGGATATGAGCCCCTTAGAATCATCGAAGGAGCGAACCAAGCGTTCAAAAGGGGTAAGCGCTCGAGTGGCGGCCTGCGTCAGGGAGGACGCAAAGACCCAGTGACGGAGTTGTATGTATTGTAGTCTGGCCCTCTCCGAGAGTTGGAATTCCTCCTTGCACTGATCGAAGGATTTAAATGTATTGCCTAAAAACAGATCCCTAATCGTTCTGCATCCACCATCCAACCAGTCAGAGAACCCTTGGGGGTTGACAGCAGGTGGAAATTGTGAGTTCCCAGTGATGGGGGTATGGGGAGATGGGAAAGTGGTAAGTCCCTTAGCCACAGCCACCTTGTCCCAGATATCTAGTACTGTTCTGGTGGGGAGAGCAATGTAGGCGCTGCGTGAGCGCGAGGACCGGGGTAGCCAGGGGAGGTCCCAAATGGATCTTCCGGTCACCGCTCTGTCCATATGGAACCAGACCTTTTCACTCTCCCACGCCATCCACTCAGAGATGAAACGTAGGTGGGAAGCCCAGTAGTATTCTAGCAGGTTGGGACACGCTAGTCCACCCCTGTCCCGCGGGAGCATGAGAATTTTGTTGGAGAAGCGCGGTCTGCGTCCGCCCCAAATGAATTTCGTGAGTTCGTGTTGGAGACTTTGGATCTGGTGTTGCGGGATGGGGGTGGGGAGGCATTGGAATAGATATAATATTTTGGGTAGTATCGACATTTTAACTGCGTTCAGGCGGCCCAACCAGGAGAGGGTGAGAGGCTTCCAAACACGCAGGTCCTCCATAACTGTTCTCTTGCAGTCCTGCCAGTTAACATGTGGCCATGTGGCAAGTGAAGGGGTCAGTTGGAGTCCCAGGTCGCGAATGGAGCTAGTGGCCCACTGATAAGGGACGAGGGACTGGAGTGCAGGGATCTCAACGCTCGGTATCGTAAGGTTCAGTGCCCAAGACTTCTCATGGTTAATTTTGAGACCAGATGCCGACTCAAAGGACCGCAGCAATGAGTGGAGTGCCAGTAGAGAGACATGCGGGCGGGAGAGCGTGAGAATCAAGTCGTCCGCAAAGAGAGCTACTTTATGTTGCTGACCTTCAAGTGGGATGCCGTGGATGTCGGGGGCTTGTCGAATCATTACGGCTAGAGGTTCCACCACAAGGGCGAACAGTAGAGGTGATAGAGGACAGCCCTGTCTCGTGCCTCTATGTATGGAAATAGGATCCGTGAGTTGGCCATTAACCCGTACCCGAGCCTGCGGCGAAAGATAGGGGGCCATGATCCGGGCTATCATTAACGGGCCCAGCCGGATCTTGAGTAAGACAGCCCGGAGGAAGGTCCAGTCCACTCTATCGAACGCTTTCTCCGCGTCGAGCGATAGCAAACAAGCGGGTATGTCCCAATGATGGGCCTTCCCCACGAGGTGTGCAATACGACGCACATTGTCAGCGCCCTGACGATGTCGGATAAAGCCAACTTGGTCTGGTCCAATGAGGCCCGGGAGATGGGGATCCAGTCGTTTAGCCAGCATTTTAGTATAGATTTTAAGGTCTGTGTTTAGGAGGGCTATGGGGAGAAAGGATGAACAAAGACTGATATCTTTGCCCGGTTTGGGGATGAGGGCGATTTCCACCAGCCCCATGGAGGGAGATGGTCCCCCAGTATCGGTGAAAGAGTTCAAAAGACGTAGTAAGTATGTCTGGAGCTGGGGAAGAAAGAGGCGATAAAAGGATAAGGGGAGGCCGTCCGGGCCCGGGGATTTTCCGAGGGGGAGGTCTTTTAGAGCGCTCGCAAGCTCCGTACGGGAAAGTGGTTCCTCCATCTGTTGGACGTGGTATGGACTGATCGGTGTCCAAGTGCATTCATCCAGGATAGCTTGCACCCGGTCTGGGGGTGGGGTGGCTGCTGCGTAAAGTGATGAGTAATATGTATGGAAGGCATCGCGCTTGGCCCTCTCAGTGATAGCTCGTGTACCGGCGCCAGTCTGGATGTTGGCTATATGTGCTTTAGCTGCCCGTGCCCGTAAGCGCCTAGCCAGGATCGTGCCTACCTTGTCCCCCCCGTCATAGTAACGTTGCTTCAATGCCAAAAGAGCCCGTTCAGCTTTATTTGTGTGAAGGGCACGTAATTGGCCTCGAAGAGTTGCCAGGCTTCGCTTGTGCACGAGCGAGGAGTGTTCCTGGTCCTGTTTCTCAAGAGCCTTAATATCCCTAGAGAGGTTGGTTTCCAGGAGACGCGCTTCTCTTGCCCGCGCAATCGCGATAGATGTAATATGGCCGCGGATCGTGGCCTTGAATGCATCCCACACTATAGGGAAGGGAGTTTCGGGTATATCATTGGTTTCAAAATACGACTCAATGGCATCTCGGAGGCTCGCTACATCCACCGGATCTCTAAGGATGTGCGGTGGCAGACGCCAGCGGGGTGCTCGAGGAGCGCGTGAAGCTCGATCTTGCAGGATGAGTTCGACGTGTGCATGGTCCGAGACAGAGATGTCGGACATAGAGGCCGAGAGCGACCCGCCAATCAGGGCATGAGAGACAAATATGTGGTCGATACGCGAGTAGGAACGGTGTACATGAGAGTAATAAGAATAATCGTGTGTGTCAGGAGAGTGATAACGCCAAGAGTCTAGCAAGGCAAGGTCCGACATCTGACGCTTGAGGGCCGAGGAAATGGCCCCTGTCCCGTGAAATGAGCTGTCACTGTGGTCCATTGTAACATCCCACACCATATTAAAGTCGCCCCCTATGATCAGTGAAGGGTCCGCCCGTGGTACATGTTCCCGCTGGATGGCCCGGAGATAGGAGTCCTGTGCTTGGTTAGGTGCATAGATATTACATACAGTGAGGGAGCAATGTCCGATCTTGACCCCCGCCTTAACGAAGCGGCCATCGCGACTGCGTGTTACTTTAGCTTCCCCCTGACAGATGCCAGGTCTACAGAGTATCGCCACTCCAGCCGTTTTTGTGGGGGCTGTAGCCCAAAACTGGAGAGGATAGCGAGGGTGGGCCATGCGAGGGACGTCCTCTTTCATTAGGTGGGTCTCCTGCAGGAGGATTACATCCGGGTTTTGTTGCAGGAGGTAGCGCCATATCTGGTGACGTTTGTTTGGGGAGTTAAGTCCCTTAACATTAAGAGACAGAATTTTCAGGCAGGGGACAGTGGCCATATTTGGGTGTTGGTCTTAGGGAGCCTAGTGCGCCATATGCAGAGGCGGGGCAGGCCAGTGAGAGGGTAGGACAGGAGGATGGCACTCCCGGTGAGAAGGAGGGGAAGTCGCGGGGGCACCCCCACCCGCCGCAGGGTAGGATAGAAAAGGAAGAGGGGGGAGAAAGAGAATGTGAAATTAAGAAAGAACAATAGAAATAATACAACATTGGCCAACAGGGCCACAATGTCCTGTTCCATTCCAGGGATAATCGCGGCCCAAAGGCACAGGTCATCCCGGAGAAGTCACTCTCGCAGGAGGAGGGGCGGGTCTCTAAGCGTAGAGCGGGTCATCCAGAGAGACAGCCCAGCGCCACCGTCGCTATCTGTGCGGAGCCGGGAGGGCTCCAGGCCGAAGAGCGAGGCGCCGACACTGCACATCCAGGCAGTAGCTGCGAGTGTCCCCTCGGAGCAAGGCTGGGGGTGGCATGAGTCCGTTGGCTCAGGGTGTCGCTGGTTGAGAGTTAGCTGCGGAACGGCTCTCTTCCATGGAGCGGATGTGCTGGATTGTGTCCTGTTTAACTTGTGAGGAGGCTTGTTCACCAGGGTGTGAAGTGCGCCTATGGCGGCGCACCGTAGACCAGGACGGCTTCGCTGGTTCCCGAGCGCGGGAGGGCAGGCGTGGTGGGCTGGAGGGCGGCGTGAGTGAGAGATGTAGGAGTTGTGCCGCTTCCTGGAGGGAGCGTACCATCCGGCGTCTGGACTCCCATTGAAAAATAAGTGCGAAGGGGTGGCCCCATTGGTATCGGATGTTCATACTTCGCAACTTCTCCGTCACGGGATTGAAGTTCCGGCGTCTCCGCAGCGTAGTGGGTGCAAGGTCCTGAAAGATTTGAATGGTGGCACCATTGTAAGTGAGCTCCGGTTTGGAGCGCGCCGCTTTGAGAATCGCCTCCTTTTCAGTAAAGAAATGGACCCGGGTTAGAATGTCAGGGATAAGGCCTGCTCGGTTGGTAGGGCCCGAAACCCGGTGTGCCCGGTCTAGAGCCGGAGGGGAGGCATCGTCATCACCCCAGATCTCGTGTAGCAGCTTGGCGACGAAGGTCATAATGTCCGTCCCCTCAGCCCCAATAGGAATCCCCCTAAGGCGGAGATTGTTGCGGCGGCTAGGATTTTCCAAGTCCTCCGGTTTTAACTGTAAATCGATGTGCTGCTCTTCCAGGACTGCTAGGCGCTGTCAAAGTTGCTCTTGGTCCGCCGTCCGTGCGTCCACGGTCTTTTCGAGGCCATCTACTATTTCCCCGATTTCGGTGACCTCTTTCCGGAGTTCCCGCACACAGGAGTGGACCTCCGAACGCAAGGAGCCTATCTCAGACTTGAGCTCCATCATGAAGTTGGACATGAAAGACTGGGTGACCGGGGCCGAGTCCCCTCCAATCGCCGACGCCATGTCCCCGGGAGCAGTAGAGCCCGGCTTATTCCAGAGCGCGGCAACCGGGTTGTCTTTCGGAGGTGCCGCAGCGTCCTTCGACTTAGTGCGCGTCATCCCCCCTCGGGGCTCAACACTCCGCAGCGTCAGGCAAGGCGGCAGGGTCGGGTGTATGAGTGCGAGAGAGCAACCAAGGGCACCAGCAGCACCCAGCTGGCGATGCTGCACGGGGTGGAGCTGCGGCAGGCATCTCGTCTTCGGGGCAATCAGTCCCTGGGTGGCCCAGTCATGTGGGTCGGAGCCACTATAGGCCCCGCGCCAGGTGTGGGACAGGTAAGTCCAGAGAGAGTACGCAGGGATCCAGTCGGGCCGCAGCGTTCAGGACAAGAGGACCATCAGGAGCGCCAGTGACATTAGGCTGCGAGGGGGGGGAGAACAACCCCCATCGGGATGGCACCGGCCCGGAGGGAGCAAGGAGGGCCAGCAGTGACCACCCTCTGTACAGAGGCCAGCCGCGGTAAGTCCAGGCAGCCTGGGTCCCACACACCAGAGCAGGCGGTCCAGTCTCAAGATGAGCCCACGAGATGGCAGCGTCCCAGCCTGTTCAGATGTGATTCCGAGGAGTCAAGGTGCGTGAGGGCCCCCTCAGTGGCAGTAGCCGTAGCCGTTGAGGGCCTCAGGCAGGCCGGCCGGGCTCCCAGGTACCCAGGCGGGAGGCCACAGGGGGGTCCCAGCGCGTGGGAAGGCAGGCAGCTAGCAGCGGGTAGTCTCCAGCGGGCCCAGAGAAGCCCAGCAGGGAGGCGGCGCAGAAAGGGCAGAGAGAGATGTAGGCCCGTGCCCGGTTGCAGACTCACCAAGTCGGGTCTCGAGGTAGGCAGCTCCGTCGGGGGCTAGAACTCTCCAAGCGCCTCCACAACTCGCCGTGGATCGCCCGGGGTCACCAGCCGGTGCCGGGAGGGGCCGCAGTCCCAGGCGGACACAATGGCAGCACTCGGGCCCGCCGTTCGCTAGTCGGAGATGAGGCCCAAGATGGCGGCCGTCTTAGGCATGGACGTCGGGGCCCCCGGGCAGCTCTTCAAGGCCCCTGGCAGTTCTTCAGGACCCTCTGCACAGCAGGGCCACGCACGGGATCAGGCGCCCCCCCGCAGGGAAGCAGAGTCACCAGCAGGGCTCACAGGCGCGGGCGTCAGCGTTCGCCACTCAAGGGGGCCTCAGGAGGCAAGATGGCGGCCACCGCCGCCGGGCCTGGTCGCCGAGGAGGAAGGGGCTATTGTGCCGCAGCAGAGCGTCCGCGGCCGCCACTCACCCCGCAGGAGGCACCCCGTCTGCTCCGCCACCATGCGCTCCGATCTGCAGCGCCGACGTGCTCCCTGCTCCGCGGAAAAGGCTTCTAACAGTGGCGGCCTGGAGGAGCTCTCACGGCGCGCGTCTCATGCCGTTCGCAGCGAGACCACGCCCCCCTATCCACTTTTTAAAATATGAGTACAATAATACTATCAATCCATGATTTGGCTAAGTGACCTTTTGCTGCCGCATTATAGATTTGGGTTAGTATTGGCACCCATAGTGATGTATGAGATTTGAATGCAATGCTCTGGTACCCCATCTGGTCCCAGGGCATTTCCAAGGGCACTATTTTTTAGAGCTGCATTGACTTCTTCTATAGTTATTGGCTTGAGGGGTTCAAAGCCAGCTACATGAAGGGTATCCTGGGTTATACCAATGTCTACGTTTTTTGGATTAAAAATCCCTCCAAATTGTGTAATCCAGGTACCTGGTGCAACTGCAATCTCCGTAGTTGGCATGAGGTTATCTTTCAGGAAGGGGAAATCTACAATTTTCCAGAACAAAATACAATCTCCAGTATCTGATGCGCATTCCAGATTTGCCTACGCCTGGCATTCCTTTTTCCTTGTAGATAACAGTAACTTGTTATTCCTTCTTAGCTCTCTACCCTTTTCCCTTTCTCTTGGGATTGGCTGTAGCATTTTTCTTAAAATCTAATTCGCTCTGGTACAGTGAGAGCACCTGTGACCCTTTCTTGTTTTACCTGGTTCCTTTGCCGGGATTTTCAAGTTATAAGCAATTGCTGATAGTATAGTATAAAATGCCTCCAACAACCTTTCATAGTTTGCCCCATTCAGTACATATAGCAAACGTTTCCCAGTTCTCCTTAATTATGGTTCCATTAATCTCGTCTCGTTTATACCTGCCCATTTTAGGCTAACACAGTTTCTCCCCACAGTTTCAATAGGAGGTGCTTGGCCAAGCCCCTTCATTTTATCACAAATAACATTGAGCGTGAGTTTAAGTACAGAATGGTCCCTGAGAGCTGAAAATTCTATATTAAAGGACTTAATCAGATTCAAATCTTCTACTGAGATCCTTATATGATCAGTAATGGAAAGATGGTCATTTCCAGGAAATGTAGGCATTTAAGAGTAATTTAAAATCCAATTCAATGGTCAAGTCAGAATTTATATTACTATTTTAGAAATTACCCTTTTAGAAAGTGGTCATTTTCCTGGCTGAGCCAATTGGACTTTTCTGCCAGTGTCTAATATCATGTGACTGCTGATGAACAGAAACCTGTTGACATCGAGGCTTTCCTGGGTACAGACTTTGGTCTTTGAATTTCAGAGCTTTCCTGCCTTAATCGAAGACCGCACCCGGACCCACTTTTCAGAAGTCCGCCATTGCCAAGCCCTGCTTTGGATCCAAATGACAGATTTCTCTGTTCACGACTTATCGACAACCACTTTTTTTCTAAAAAAGTTTCTAAGTTACAAAGTACACTTTCCACCAAGATGAGCTTGGCCCCAGTATCTGACCAGTGCTCAATAGCGATTGGCCTTATTATTTTACTTTGGCACAGTCTAGCGTGAGCAGATTACCACATTTAGCACTTTGTGCTTTCAAACTTAAAATGTTTGATTCTATTTATTGCATTTTTGTTGCTTTAGTGCCATTTTATTTATTAAATTGTATTCTGTTTTTCTAAAGTGGTTTGGGTTTTTTCTTGTGTTGTGTTTTCACTTTATCACTTTTTGAGTGCCACATAAATACTTTATACATTGCCATTAAGTTAAGCCCGACTGTCTGTGCCAAGCTACCAGAGGGTTAAACAAAGGTTTTTTTAGTGCTTTTTGTGGATCGCCCTGACAAGGATTGTGTTTATTATTTAAGATGGGCTCTCACTCCCTCAATTAATACTTAAAATTCTTATATGTGTGCTCAGCTGTGGGATTCAGTACTTGTGTTTGACCAGTGTCTGTCAGTGATTTGTTTAAACCCAAAAATCCCTTTATCTAATCTGACATCAAAATTGATTTGTGATTATTTAAATACTCCTTTTTTTAATGGGCCATTCTTTATCACTTATTCCTAAATTTCACTCCTAACCCCTATATTTTGCAACTGTGGTTTTTGCACTAACAGAGGTGACTCTCTGCAGTATTGAAAGTTCCCTTGTGGCAGAGCTGAAAATGCTGTGTAAGGAGAGGGGGCTAAAACTAACCAAAGGCTCCAAAAAATTGGATTACCAGATAGCCTAGAGGAGCCTGGGAAGGGGTTTGCATGGTGCAGTCTACATCACAGAATCTGGAGGGTGATGGTCTAAAAGAAGAGAATGAGATGGAGGAGGAGGAAGAGAACCTCCTGATGATGGCCTCTGAGCATGAGGAGAGAGGGCCGCCTACAGGAGTGAGGTCCATTCCTGGAGCAGTCTCTGTCTTCTCACTTCCTGACCCCTGAAGAGTTGAAGGATAGGTTGGCTGAGAGAGATCTAAAGATGCAACTGGCCACTCGGGCCATGGTGGAGAAAAGGGTGGACATGGAAGAAAAGGAAGCAGCCAGGGACCTAGAGGAGAAAAGGGCAGAAGCTGAGAGAGCCTTGGAGGAAAAAGGCTAGCTCTGGAGGAGAAGAACATTCTGCTGGCTGTCTAACCAGTACTGGGCAGAATTCATAGATTACTCAAGTAAGGCACTAGATGGTTGGGTGAAGGGCAACAAAGTGAGTGACTTTAAAGGGCTGTACAATCTATTCATAAGAGAGCATATGTTAAGTAACTGCTTTCAAGAGCTGTACCAGCACCTGATTGATTCACAGCTCATTGTGCACAGAGAGTTTGCATGAAGGCTGACCTCTGGGATAGTACCAGAGTGTCAATGAAGGTACCTTGAGGGACCTCAAGAAATATGGACTAGGTCCCCACCAACATACAGAGGGTAGTAACAGGGAAAACCAGAGTGGGTTATCTAAATACCACCAAAATAATTTCTGGAAGAAGGAATTTCAGTCCAATTCTGAGCAGGAGTGTGGGTTTAATGGGAAGAAGTCCACGACCTATGTCATGCCCAAGTGACATGAGTGTTACCAGTGTGGACCCTTGGGGCCACACCCTATGTGGGTTCATGCCAGGGAGAGGAGACACCTCTTCCAATGGCAGGCCTCTATTGATACCGCTCCTGGGAGTCATTAACACTACTTCCCAGGAGAGCAGAATGATGTCTTGCAGCCAGCATCTGTGAATGTCCACTGGAACACTTGGGCAACACAGTGGCAACTTTATAAAAGTTGCATACATTCAAAAGTTCTATTTAATTCGACTTGGGCATCAAGTCGGGTTTAATGCAATGATTAGTTTGATACTTTGAAGTACCAACTTTAGTAGTCTCATTCAGAAGTTAGCACAGCTGAGTTGTCAGTGTGTAACCCGGTACTCACCAATGAGGCTACTAGCCTTTCCACAGAAAAAAATACAATTTGAGGTTTTTACCTTTAGGACTTATAAAAATGGCATACTTTTTAATATACAGCACCCTGCGTTATTGCTTGATAAGCCTATCTTAGAGGTGATATATATATTAAAAGGGAGTGTTTGGACTTTGCTATTAGTTTAAGTGGCAAAGTTGAGTAAGCAACTTAAAGTTGCTCTTCCAGGCTGCAATGGCAGAATGAGAGACACGTTTTATTTTGCCAGACTCCGGGTGGCATAATAAGTGTTGCAGTCCCTGGTGGACACTTTAACTTGCAGGCAATGGGTACCCCTGGTACCTATACTAGGGGCTTATAACTAATTTAACTTAGAGCAATTAGGTGCACGCCAATCAACCATATACATTTACGGGTCAGAGCGCAGGCGCTGTGGTCTGGTCAGTAGGCCTCAGTGGACTTTGAAATTAAAAAAACCAGCAGCATCAGTTCAAATCTTTAGGGGTGATCATGAAAAAAGAAGCATTTCCCTTACAGTTCCCCTTGGGCCTGACGTAGCTCCCAACCTGCTTTGGGTTCCTTTTCTCTTTCTGTGCTCATTCATATCTCTCTGATCTCTCTGCCTTACTTGCTGTCTCATTTTTTTCAGTCTTTGTGGAAGTCAGATGCAAAGCTTGATTTTTCACAAAATGGCAGTCAAATCCACCTCTTAAAATGCCTGCTTGTGTGATTGCAATGTTCTGACTTGCGAGTCAGGCACGTTTTTGGTGTGTTTTTTCTTGTAAACCTCTCCAGTTTTCCACACTCTGGTTCCCCTCAGCACTTCTCTGAGGTCGGGCACCTGTGATGATGGTCTTCATTGCCTTGACATTATTTCGGGGGGTTGGCTTAATCCCAATGGACTCCATAGGGAGTAGAAAATGAATTTCAAAAAGAATATGTGGCGAGTGTCCGTGAGGGGACTGGCTGCCTGCAGGGAGTTTGGCATAGGGCCTTGCTGCAGACCAGGGCCTCTCACCAACCCCATGACGTGCATGGTGGTAGGCAGTGCACTGCGGCGGTTGTTAACCTGTGGTTGCATGGCAGGAGGCCCTTGGTGCAGACCAAGCCCTGCACCTAAATCCATGGCGTGCACATCTGAAGGCCATGTGTTGTGGGTGTTTTGGTTGCCACAGATGGTCAGGGTCAGGAGAAATTGTAAGGAACACAATTTTTTTAGCACAATTAGAGCCATGGACGATAGATTCATGAGGAGAGAATATGATGAACAAACAGTTAAACAAGCCTTCCATAAAGTTTCATGTCTGAACAGAGAGTATACTCAGTGATCACAAGAGGAGATTTGTTAGTAAGAAAACTTAACCAGACTTATTGCATCATACAGCTTCGATACTGGTAGGTTGAGTCGTATTCTTTACAAACACTGGAATATATTGAGTAGTGACATGTTGACTGCAGGCTGGGCCACTAAAAAACACAAATATTACCTTTAGAAGGGGCCAGACATTAGTAATATAGTGAGTCCCACTTATCCCAAAACTAAGGAATCTGATAACTGGCTCCGTAAGACGAGTAGCTGTTTTTACAAATGTGGCAACTCTAGCGTATGTAGGTATGCAGAGGACAAAAAGCAGACATTTAAATATAATATGGCTACCACTTATAAAATGCATGCAAACATGTCATGTTCTACAAAATATGTTGCGTATGTTATCACATGCAAGTGTGGTTTGGTGTATATAGAAAGCACCATTAGGCCATTGAGGGAAGGAATTTTGGAACATGTCAGGGCAATTAGACTCAAGGATGAGTTATACATTAGCTTTATATTTTTACATGTGTAAGGGTGTAAAACACGGAAACAGGTGTGGTTTGATGGGATACAATATGTTTCCATTGTCCCTGGACACAGAAATAGAGAACATGTCCTTCCTAGAGCATAAGCTGTGTGGATCTTGAGACTGAAAGGGGTTGAGAAAGACCTTAACAGTGACCATGAGCTACCGTAGTTTTGCGGTACTGATACCTTTTGTTCAATCTTAATGTCAGTATATTTGGTATCAGGCAGCTAATTCGCTTGATGTGAGGGGTCTCCCTAATGGTGTCCTTTTGAGGTATATGCCAATGTTTCACCAATGGGTACTCATAACCCAGTTGCTTTGATATGAGTGGTCCACTGACGAGTTACTCTTGATACTCATGACCATACCAGAGTGATATAATTGGGAGTGGAGTAAATACGTATGACAAGTACTCAAGGCTATATTACCTTGCAAGGTGGATCTGGTATCTAACATTACACCAGTCTCTATTAACTTCTTTGTTAACTTTATACATATGGACCACTCTAATGTTCGAGAAACTGCCCTGTCACTTACTGTTAATAGCTGGAATCTGGACCATTTAATGATGGATGACATTATCCTTTTTTTCCTTTGCATTTAGGACGCTTTGAGTCCCATTCTTGTGACGATGTTTGACGACATAAGATGTTACCTGAGTACATTAACCTATTTTAGGCTGGAGCTAGCCGAATGTAATTACATTCTGTTAATGGCCCCATCAGTCACTTTTCATAGTTACATGACCTCCAGCGTGAATTCGGGATACAGTTAACCTTCCTTATGCAGGCCATTTAAATACGGCTATCGTACTTCCTTGCTTTTGAGATGCTTTGAGTCCCATTTCTATGACGATGTTTGGTGACATAAGTTGGCACACGAGTAGAACACTCGCACACATGGTAACAGAATGTGGTGACCGAGTGTGCAGTGATTTTGAAGTAAGTTCTCCCTTTGGGATTTCTGTTTATCCCTAGTTTGCCTTATAAATGTATTTACTGAGTTTATTTTAATGCAAACATTATGTTTGTTTAGCGCTATTTGATAACTTGGCCCACACTATGGCCTTTTGCTAAATGTATTGACGAAAATTGTAATGATTACTTAAGTAAGTGTGGCTTCATTATTGACCACTTGGGCATCACTGATTGCATGGTCTTGGACATGACCACTGTTTGTGTTTTAGTACACGTGGTACAAATGTACTAATTGCTCACAGGATGAACACAACTGGTTTGGTGATTTTGTTAAATTAAGTAAACTCATGCTATTTCAATTCGAGGACTATTTTCTTTGGGAATCGGTGTAACTAGGGAGTTGATACAATACATGATTTGATGTTTGAATCTGGTAGTCATATTACTTGGAAGCACTAGGACTACCTCCATAACAAATTTCCTATAGCGAAGAATTATTACTGTCGTATTCACCAAATATACAGGTTGGATTAGGACTGTGTGGCTGACATAACAGTGTGTCACTTCAGGACTCAGTTAATTATAGCAGTTGGGCACTCATCTCCCAATGGATCCATGTATGGATGATCTGTATATGCATTAAGGTACTTTAGCTCTGGGACTACTCTCACTCAATTTAACCAGTATTTTCTTGAATACCTGGTGTGAGGATTGTGGTGTATTATATGGTATGGTTGCGCGACCTCACCATGTAATACAGTCACAAAACAATCTTGGGTCCAGTCAGGCGTGTTTGTAAAACCTTTAGCTCAACCCTTAGCAGCTGTGGTTTGAGCAGCAAGGCTTAAATAAAGGAACAAGTGTAAAGCATTGAGAAGCACCAAACAATGAAATAAGAAAGTCACACAACACAAAAGAAATCCAACACCAATTAATGAAAATAGTTTATATTTTTATGAATTTTTAGACACCACGATGAGCAAAATCCACAGGAGTGTTCCAGAGATATAGATTTTTAAGTGAAACGTAACTCTCAGCTTTTTAGTCTAAAGTGCAAACAAGCATTGTTAACCTTAAAGTTTAGAAACATTTAAAAAGTTTGAAAGAGTTGTGTTTGGCTACTCTGGCCCGAGAGGAGCGATCAAGTCCAGAAGGGAGAAGGTCAGGGGGCCCAACATGGAGTATTTGGACAGTTACCTGGTCACCAAAGCAGTCTTAAGTCCAGTTCCACACTTTAAATCAAGACCGCCCTTGACTTCAATGGAGTGGTCCTGATGCTGGGGATGCAGGATGCTGAAAGATGCTCTGGGTGCTGTGCGATCTACAGGGGTGTACTTGCAGTTATTCCTCGATCCACAGGTAAGGTGGGGTGACTTTGGCCACAGGGTCCATGTCCCTTAAACTCCTCTTTGAGCCAGTAGAACACCAGTTGCAGCTGGACTACCGATCTCCGTACACAGCGGGTAGAGCTGTATTCTTTGGTGAAGGCTGGTGTCCGTCTTTCGCGACCAATCTGAACTCATACAATACTCCCAAGGCCAGCAGACTAGTATACAACTTTTGGCCGCCTAGGATCGGCTCACCTAGTGATGGTCAGTGGTGATTAGAAGAATGTGGCCACTGACTTGCCAGAGTTGGCTTCTTCAGCTTTGATGGCTCGGGTGCTGGTTCCAGGGGGTCAGTCCCTTTGAGTCACTTCTTTGGTCTGGGGCTTGAGAGTGGCTTTTCCACAAGCGAAGAGCCACAGGCACAGTCATCTCTTTGCTAGCCCAAAGTGCAGCAGGTGCGGTCCAGCAGACGGGTAAGCCTCTCTTGACAGGTCCAGGAGTCAGCAAGGCAGGCCTTTATTGGTCTTTTCTCCAGTTCCATCATGATATGAGGTTCAGGGTGCCAGGGGTGCCCTATTTATGCCCAGAAATTGCCCAGGGGGGTTGCGATCACTACCCAATGTGCTACCGCAATCCCTCCCACCCTTTGACCGCTTCCAGCTATGTGTGGCATCTAGGAATCCTAGGGTGCACTATTCTGCCTAAGCCCACCCTAGAGGTGTGGCTACCTGTGGGCTACACGCCCATGGGAAAAACAGTTTGGGCACTGGGCTTCCCTCTCTGTTCCCACTGCCAGCCTTTCTGCCTTAATAAAGGGGCAGCCCTTCAGGAGTGTGATCACCATTTGCCCACCAAAGCCAGCTTAGCCTTTGAAGCTCGCCTTTTGAGCCAACACCCTGAGTGGCTTCCTGCAAGGGGGAGGTGACACCTCCCTCAGTAGTAGGTCACGATTGTTCTTGAGGTTGGGAGTCATACACACTACTCCCCAGGAGGGCAGAAGGCTGTCTGGTGGCCAGCAACTGTGTGAGGCCACTGGACAAGCCGGGCAACAGAGTGGCACCTTTATCAAAGTTACCTTTCCTTAAAAGTGATATTAAATTCTACTTGGGCATCAAGTTGGGTTAAAAGCCACAATTAATTTTATACCTTGAAGTACCCATTTTAGTGGTCTGATTCAGAAATTAGCCCGACTGAGGGGTAAGCCAGTCAATCTGTGTTAGCCAATGGGGCTACTAACTTTTCCACAGCAAAGGTGAAAGTGATCATTTGGAAGCTTTGCTGTTAAGACATGATGAAAGTACATGCCCTACTTAAATAATGTACGGCTCCCTTCCTCAGTATGCATTTCTTAGGCTTACATATATTGTTAAGGGAAGTGGGGACTTTGCCTTTGGTTTAAATGGCAAGATTGAACTAGCAGTTTTAAAACTGCTGTTCCAGGCTGCAATGGCAAGACTGGGAGTCATTTTGTACTTTGTCACACACAGGGTGGCACAATCAGTGCTGCAGCCCTGGGGGGAACTCTATCTTACATGCCCTGGGACTTATAAGTAAATCAGTCCTTGCCAATTGGGGGTAGCCAATTCAACATACATTTTGTAATGGATTAGGACACTGGCACTGAGGTCTCGTTCAGAGTCAAAAAACCTGCAGCTAGTAGGCCAAATGGGGGACAAGAAGTTTGGGGGGGAACAAACATGCAAAAAGCCTGTATCCTCACACAGAGGCTCTAAATGGGGAATGAATTTTGAGGTATTATGTCTATTAGATATTTATGTGTTCATATTGATTTTTCATTAGGTTTGGATGCACATGAATGTAATTATTCACTTGTGCTGGCTACAATAATTTGGGGAATTGTATAATAGTGTGTGAACTAGAATCACCAAGAGCAGTCTGGTGATGGCTAACTTGACAATTTTGGACATATTTATTTATTATACATATTGTATATGTTCTTTTAGATTTGAAAACGTTTAGGCGAAAAAGCCTTATGCAATAGGTTAATCTGCCTACTGCAAAGTACATGTAATATGCAGTTGGCTAGAAGCATTTTTCCGAGTCCTAGAAAATAAAAGAACAGCTTATGGACATTACATGCAGGACTCATTGCTTGTTCCTTAATAGTGCTCATAGTGAATGAATAATTTCTTCTGGGACTATTCCTGCATTTTGGAGGGATTTGAGGTGGCTGTCCTTCCCACTGTTTGAAGCACATTGAGGACACTTGAAACTGTTGAAGTAGCTGTGGTCTGTTTGCGCCAACATTTACTCTGGCCACCTTTGATTTGATTTCTGTCTTCCTACATTCTTATGGACTGTGTTGAGATGTGTCTGTTGAATTAAAGTACTTTTCCTTTTAAGAAAAAGCACTAGCTGGACAATGATGTATTGACTGAGGTTATTTGCTGTGCTGGGTACGGAGTACGTGCCCCACACCACATCCCTGAGAATGCCTTGGGCTTCATGACTATGCTAACCTGAGGTTCAAATGCTAAACGGAGGTACTCGGTGAATGGTTTTGGGCTCATTAGTAAGGTGAAGCCCAGAATACCAGTGATAAAGGCTCTGATTCTCACAATATGATGAGTCCGGTAACCCCTATCTATCCTGGAGTTTCTTAAAAAGTTCCCACGCAGTGCCATTTATAGAAGACAGTCAACCAGGTGCAACCACAAAAGAGCCACCGAAGCCCACCCAAAACTACAGGTCCCCATGAGCTTTGGACTTAAAAGGGAGCAGTTCTAGAAGAGCTTGGTCATATAGACACTTGGCGTTACTATAGATGAAAGCGATAGAATGGATGGCAATGCAGGAGAGTTTTATGGTGTTAAGAAACGCTGGCCCAAATCTTTTTAATTGGCCCAATGAATCACTTAAGTGGGAAAGATTTCCTAGACCTGGGACACAGTTTGCTGTTCTTACAGACTCAATTAGCGCTCTGCTGATGTTGCCCCATAAGAAGTGATGCATTTGTGGTTGCTAGAGTTCTCCTGGGGCTTGCATGATCTGGTCCGACTGCTGCTTTTTGGCTGAGTGAATTGATTGTCATAAAGTTGGCCGTCTTCTCCTTCTGCACAGACGAAGACAAGAAATTGAAATGGAGAGTAACTGTGAGAAATTGTCAATGGTTTTGAATTCATGGCTCAAGGACTTCCATCCATCATAACTTGGGTGTTACCATTACTTTTTGACCATTTTGGTCTATTATATACTACTGTGATGGGTGTACTGGTGCCAGGCGCTCGTATGGAATTCACATTCAGTTATCAGTTTTCCTACACAATTCTTATGGCGGTGCTCTCGAAGTGGGGAGATACACCCTGCTTCCCCAATTATCAATCAAAGATTGAAACAAAACAATTTACACGGTTCGAAGCACACGCTTTTACAATAAAAAAAAAATAATATTGAACAATTTTAGACATGAAATAACACTCCAAGGACAAATGTATTCTTTCTCCTTTGTGTGTTCTTTTATTCACTCTTTTCCTCTTTAGCCATACACCAACGCGTTTCGTTGCAGTAGGGAAATACCCTTACGACTTCATCAGGGCTAAAAAGTAACAAAGACACCAATGTTGTAGTACATACATAGTACAATATTGCACAAAATTACATGATGTGCGGTCCTGTGCAAGGAATCCTACAGAAAAGTGTAACACAACGTCCCATGACATTAAGAACCAACAAAACCTTTTGTTGAGAAGAACCAAACAATATTGATAAGCGCCAGCCGTCAAATTCATGCATTTCATCATGCTCTGCAAGTGACTGCTGAAAAATATGTGATTACTAAAAGTGACAAGCCAAGTGGTATGACAGAAAACTCCCAACTCTAAGTAAAAAGGTTGAGGTTTAAAAATGAAGAGCCCCTCAAACCAGTGACTCTTATATACAGCCATCCCATGTGAACCTTATTACATAAAAGTCTTCATTAGATCAAACATTAAGGAGGCATGCTGCACCTTCTTACAAAATGATTCGGCTATTTAGCACCTACGGGAGTCAATAGGAAGCAAAAATATACGATGTATAAAAGTCAATATTTGATTACCTTTCAATCAAGAGTTGCAATATTGGAAATTACTACGTTATGCTCTTAATAGGGCTTACCTCCTAAAATCGTGTATGATTTCGGAGGTCCACTCTCACAAAAAACCAATGTGTCAATCAATTCTCACGTCGTGCAGTATCAGGACTCCGACGCACGCTACCTACATACAATAATTGAATTCAGTAACCGTATCTTAAGCCCTTTTATTCTTATAAACCATAAACTGGGTTCAGAAAGTATTTGAATACTTATTTCCAAATTGCCAAAGTAAACTTACCCAGTGACTCACAACTATATAATCAAAGTCTTCAACCGCCGTGTTTCCATGTCAACCGGCTTCCATAAAAGTCTTAAAATCCTCAACTACGCGGGTCCCAAACAAGGATAACTGCAGCAAAACATAAGAACGGAAAATATCCAAATTACACAACCCGGGCCACCTCCGCCCGTGTCTGCCTCCTAATATCCTCAAACAAAGCCATACTAACTTACCTATCGCAGTGTGTAGCTGCGATGCCGCTCTTCTTCTTCCCCCGAATACAGGTGAAGAGCACGCCGACTCTCGACCGGTTATTACGCGAAGAAAATAAAAATAGAAATAGGACTACCAAAGTACACCAGATCTGTGGGCGCCATCTTAGACGAGTAAAAAATGTACTCAAAATGCAAAACACTCTGTGTTACGCTGGTTACAGGGGCTATGTACTACTCTTGCACCAAAATAGTATTACCCAGGCAACGGGTATTCAAAACTAATTACTGCTTATATTTAAAGTTTGTAATTGAAGAAAAACGAGACTCCCAATAAGCTAAAAGTATACAAGCATCAAATTGGATGAGTCAAATACTCGTGATGCATATAGTTGTACATAAGACTAATTCTGAAAACAATGTGCTTACTATTCATAGGCAAGTTCAAACCACATATCGAGGACTCCAATTCTTCCATTGATGTTTACAATTGAGAGGGAATTCCTCGTATACTTCCTACACAAAATCGTACATACAGTCATGTCGAATCTCTTCCAAGGTAATGTCTTCCTTAGGCGCAACTACCAACCAAAAGGGTTTAATAGTGCTTATAAAGCCAACCCACTGTTTACCCTACTTTGTATAACAATAATAATATTAAAGTGGGTAGCTCAATCACATGTCAACATAGTTCCAAGTTGAACAGTGATGGTTAATATGCATTGAGTAAAATGAATTGAACAAAAGAAAAGATAGGATGAAAATTAATGGAGATAAACGGTAAAAAGTATAAGGAGTTTAAAACAGATGAATTTAATTCATTGGATTCAGGCAGTGACGTGGCAGTGCAGCTTGGTGGAACCTAAGCTGGTTCCTTCATCGTTGAGTTTTGTAGCGTTTACAGCGCAATGGGACGATGCGCGAAGCAAGCTTTGCACGCCGATAACGTTTGAAAGAATACATTGGTTCAAATATGGATTAATAGGAGGATTACCCGGAGTGCATCTCACCCTTCATTTCACTTTATAACATAGTTCCAAGACACATCCCATAATAGTGAAGATTCAGACTTTATGTCATGTATTCAGGATATGGAGAAAAGATTTGCCCAAAGAGGTTATTTGAGACATGATGTATCGATGGCTAAAGAGAGAGCTTTGAAGACCAAACGTGTTAATACATTGAAACTGACTACTAATAAGAAACGATCTTCCACACCAATAAGATTGGTTACTGACTACACACAGTTGAGCACTGCTCTGCATAAAAGCCTTAATAGACACTGGCACATTTTGCGAGCGGATAGAACTTTAGAGGGATTTATTGCTACTAAGCCACAGGTTACATACCGCAGGGGTAAGACTTTAGGCTCTATTCTCAGCCCTAGCTATCCAGTAGTAGCACAACATGAGCATTGGCTAACTGGCCTGTCCAAAGGGTTTTACAAATGCGGTAACTGCGGTATGTGCAGATGGGCACAGGACAAGAAAAAACATTTTGGCATTCTTCCCAATGAGAAATATATGATTCTTACTAACATTAACTGCAACACGAAATTTCTCATTTATTCCATTTCCTATAAATGTAATAAAATTTATGTGGGGAGCACGATAAGGTCACTGAAGGTTCGAATAAGTGAACATTTGAGAGCGATAAAGCAAAATGATGCTAGGTATCCGATTGCCGAACATGTGAATAATTGTGAGAAACAGGGAACAAATAAGACCTTCACATTTTTTGGTATTGAACACATTGTGAAAGACCCATGGGGAGGCAATCCGGAGATTAAATTGCGCAGACATGAAGCTAAATGGATAATGCGTCTTAAGGCAGTGGAAGACGGTTTGAACTATGATCATGAGTTGCAATATTTTTGGGGCAATTGACCATAAGATGTATAGATTTCTATATTGTGGGATGTGTCTTGGAACTATGTTGACATGTGATTGAGCTACCACTTTAATAATATTATTGTTATACAAAGTAGGGTAAACAGTGGGTTGGCTTTATAAGCACTATTAGAACATTGGAATGTTGGGAGCTCCATTGAAAGCAATGGAGTAGCTCCGGGCTTATAATGGCTGGTATAAGCCCGGAGCTCCAACATTCCAATGTTTCTTTGTTCACAGCTGTAGCTGTGAACAAAGGCTTCAGGGAGCCTGAGGGGATTTTAATCCCCTCCCGCTCCCTGAAGCCTTGTTTTATTTGTTAGAACATTCTGCCCTCTAGTGGCAGAATGTTCTAATAGCCTTATAGCCCTTCGTAGCTGGGCTATACCGGCTATTAAAGTCCCGCTCCCTTCGGCTCGGGCCTTTAACGCTGGAGCGGGCCTTTAATAGCCGGTATAGCCCGCTACGGCGGGCTATAAAGCTATATTAAACCCTTTTGGTTGGTAGTTGCGCCTAAGGAAGACATTACCTTGGAAGAGATTCGACATGACTGTATGTACGATTTTGTGTAGGAAGTATACGAGGAATTCCCCTCTCAATTGTAAACATTAATGGAAGAATTGGAGTCCTCGATATGTGGTTTGAACTTGCCTATGAATAGTAAGCACATTGTTTCCAGAATTAGTCTTATGTACAACTATATGCATCACGAGTATTTGACTCGTCCAATTTGATGCTTGTATACTTTTAGCTTATTGGGAGTCTTGTTTTTCTTCTATTACAAACTTTAAATATAAGCAGTAATTAGTTTTGAATCCCTGTTGCCTGGGTAATACTATTTTGGTGCAAGAGTAGTACATAGCCCCTGTAACCAGCGTAACACGGAGTGTTTTGCATTTTGAGTACATTTTTACTCGTCTAAGATGGCGCCCACAGATCTGGTGTACTTTGGTAGTCCTATTTCTATTTTTATTTTCTTCACGTAATAACCGGTCGAGAGTCGGCGTGCTCTTTACCTGTATTGGGGGGAAGAAGAGGAGCTGCATCGCAGCTACACACTGCGATAGGTTAGTTAATATGGCTTTGTTTGAGGATATTTGGAGGCAGACACGGGCGGAGGTGGCCCGCGTTGTGTAATTTGGATATTTTCCGTTCTTATGTTTTGCTGCAGTTATCCTTGTTTGGGACCCGGCGTAGTTGAGGATTTTAAGACTTTTATGGAAGCCGGTTGACATGGAAACACGGCGGTTGAAGACTTTGATTATATAGTTGTGAGTCACTGGGTATGTTTACTTTGGCAATTTGTAAATAAGTATTCAAATACTTTCTGAACCCAGTTTATGGTTTATAAGAATAAAAGTGTTTAAGATACGGGTACTGAATTCAATTATTGTATGTAGGTAGCGCGCGTCAGAGTCCTGATACTGCACAACATGAGAATTGATTGACACATCGGTTTTTTGTGAGAGTGGACCTCCGAAATCATACACGATTTTAGGAGGTAAGCCATATTAAGAGCATAACGTAGCAATTTCCAATATTGCAACTCTTGATTGAAAGGTAATCAAATATTGACCTTTATACATCATATATTTTTTGCTTCCTATTGACTCTCGTAGGTGCTAAATAGCCGAATCATTTTGTAAGAAGGTGCAGCATGCCTCCTTAATGTTTGATCTAATGAAGACTTTTTATGTAATAAGGTTCACATGGGATGGCTGTATATAAGAGTCACTGGTTTGAGGGGCTCTTCATTTTTAAACCTCAACCTTTTTACTTAGAGTTGGGAGTTTTCTGTCATACCACTTGGCTTGTCACTTTTAGTAATCACATATTTTTCAGCAGTCACTTGCAGAGCATGATGAAATGCATGAATTTGACGGCTGGCGCTTATCAATATTGTTTGGTTCTTCTCAACAAATGGTTTTGTTGGTTCTTAATGTCATGGGACGTTGTGTTACACTTTTCTGTAGGATTCCTTGCACAGGACCGCACATCATGTAATTTTGTGCAATATTGTACTATGTATGTACTACAACATTGGTGTCTTTGTTACTTTTTAGCCCTGATGAAGTCGTAAGGGTATTTCCCTACTGCAACGAAACGCGTTGGTGTATGGCTAAAGAGGAAAAGAGTGAATAAAAGAACACACAAAGGAGAAAGAATACATTTGTCCTTGGAGTGTTATTTCATGTCTAAAATTGTTCAATATTATTTTTTTTGATTGTAAAAGCGTGTGCTTCGAACCGTGTAAATCATTTTCGTCTATTACACACAGGTGATTCTTCTTTCCTATGGGCCATCTTGATGTACTCCTTCATCTTTACAACATTGGCTTTATTTCATTTCATGATTTCTTTTGTCGTACTTTTTTAACTCCAATATTTCTTTTTTCCATGTTGGCTCCCCTCTTACCTCTTCTTTTCCTATTTTCCTTCTTCGTGTTATACTTCCTTCCTTTCCTTCATTATTCTAACTTCACCTTTGTGTCCTTCTCTTTCCCAATTTAAAATGTCTTTTTCTCTTTACTTTTATTTTTATTTGTATTACTTTTTTTCCTTTGTCCCCTTTTATTTTCATTTCGTCCTTCTTGTTTTCTTTCTTCTTTCTTTCAAGCTCCTATCCTGTCCTTAGGCCGTTGTGTATTTCTTTAATTTGGCTGGTCAATGGCTAACTACTTTTTTTCCTTTGCCTTTCCTCTTTCTTTATTTGTGTTTCTTTTGCTTCCTTTATTCTTTCTAATTTCCAATCTTTACCCAGTCTTTGTCCTTTTATTTGCCGCATTGTTACCCTCCAGAAATCATTCGAGTCTCCTTGGACACAGCGTACCCTCTTTAACAATGCTCCTGAGCTTTGCCCGACCCTGTTTTTGGATGGAAGAGAACGTGTGCCTGGGCTGCTGATGGGACATGAACTGTATCTCCCCAGCTTCGCTCCCTGCGTTAGCTTCTCTGCGGGCACCACCCCGCCCGTCCAGCAGGTGAGCCCCTTTGTTGTGTCTCTGGAAGCCCCGCCCCCGGAGCCTGGAGCATCGCTCCCAGAGATGCCTGCACACGCGCTCGCATCCTGAGGGTAGCAGCAGCGGCGGAGGCAGGGTGGACAGCGCGCAGTGTGTGCAGAGCCGGACGGGGCAGCGCAGAGACGTGAAGACGCCGGCCACGGAGACGAGGCAGGGATGCTGCCGGGAGGCAGGGTGCAGTGAGAGGACCGGTGCCATGAAGTCCGGGAAGGCGAGCCGAGGGAGCGGGGTGCTGGGGGCGCTGCTGTGCCTGGCCGTCCTCTCCGCTCCGGCGGCCCCCTGTCCGGAAGCCTGCAGGTGTTACGGGACCTCGGTGCAGTGTCTGGAGCCCAACACCCTTCGCAGCTTCTCCGTATTGGGAGATGTGGAGAACCTGACCGAGCTGTAAGTGCCACGGACTGTTTCACTTGTCACTATTAGCCCGGTATGTGTTGCACTTGTGTCACTTGGCGAAGGGGTGTCTTGTTATATTCACTCACCGCCCAGTTCTGCTGCTGGGGTTTGCTTAGCGCTTCCAATCCTGACAGAAAGGGGAGGCGAGTGTCCGGGAATGGTAGGGACTTTAGCCGCGTCACTCATTTTAGTCAAGAGTGGAGAGTGGGGGTGAAAACTTTGGTGCCTGGACCGTGTCTCACTGCGCACTAAAAAAGAAGACACTAGTGACATCTCGCTCTATTGAGCACTCTACATTTGCACACCAACTTCTGGGTGCCGCCAGCGCTTGCCTGAGAAGGTAACTGAGCCGCGCAGAGTTGCCCAGGATGACACTACTTATAAAAGAGGGGCGTCGGGTAGGAAGTCGGGCCTCCTTGTTTGACTCCTTAGGCGTCTCTTCACCCTTATTCCAGCAGTCACTGAGATTCTAGACTCAGGGTGGGGGCTCAGGTTCAGCAAACTGTACATTAAGACTCCCATCCCCCCAATCCACTCTCACTTCCCACCGACAACAACTCCCACCCACCACGAATCTGATAGAAATACGTTCACTCTAGAAGCAGCACATTTCATCTTTACTCACTTCTAGAAGTTTGGGGATAGGAGAAGAGGGTTTATCCCTAAATTGGGGATTTCTCCGCGGTCTAGAATATAACAGTTTTCTGACTGTCAAGGAGAGATTGTTATATAGTAATTTGGTTTTAATGCAACTATGTGCCGAGCACCTGTTACTCACTCCCAGGTATCCCCCTGCTGACCCGTACGTAACCCCAAGAAAAGACTTTTTATGCTGCCGATTGGGGCGCCCTCAAAATGAACAGCGATGTTCTAGGCCAGCGACTTTCGAGACGTGCGGGCTTTTCCTTCCGATTCAGGGGCAGTTGTTGCGCGCGAAGAAGGCACCTGATTGGTCCAAGAAGCCAGAGATCTAATCCGACTTTTCAATTTAACTAAGAGGTCTGTAAACTTAGAGCCGCGCGCAAGCCGTCTCTTCGACGGTCTGCCTTCATAGCGCCTTGAAGAGTATGTGGCTATTGATGGGTTATGGAGGGGGCGTCGGATGGAACTGCACGGTGTTGCATGGAGCGTGTGCCAACTGAAGTGTAATTGTGGTGGTGTCTGTGTGAGAGGCGTTGCTGCTCTGGTGTATACCAGGCCCAGTGACTGGTGCTGGTGGTGGGTTGATGGTTGTAACAATCGGCACCACCTCGGCAGTTCGACGTGGCGCGCAGGTTTTGTGCCCATGAAGGGTTTCTGGGGGTGGTGTGTGGGAGTAGGCACTGCCCCGGCTATAACTCGTAGCACCGGAATTCTGTGCCCATGGAAGATATATGGTCGTGTTGATCGGGGGCTGTGGGTGGTACACTAATGCCCAACTGCAAAACAGACACTGGCACCCAGTGCCCAGGGAAGGTGTATGGAGGTGGGGGCTGTGAGTGGGACAATGGTGCCTCCCTGGGCACAGACACTGGAACTCTCTACACAAGGAATGTTTATGGTGGTGGGGGCTGCGAGTGGGACAATGATGCCTCCCTGAGCATATCCCTGAGCACAGACACTGGAACTCTCTACCCAGGGAATGTTTATGGTGGTGGGGGCTGCAAGTGGGTAAATGATGCCTCGCTGAGCACAGACACTGGAACTCTCTACCCAGGGAATGTTTATGGTGGTGGGGGCTGCAAGTGGGACAATGATGCCTCCCTGGGCACAGACACTGGAATTCTCTACCCAGGGAATGTTTATGGTGGTGGGGGCTGCAAGTGGGTCAATGATGCCTCCCTGAGCACAGACACTGGAACTCTCTACCAAGGGAATGTTTATGGTGGTGGGGGCTGCAAGTGGGACAATGATGCCACCCTGGGCACAGACACTGGCACCCAGTGCCCAGGGAAGGTGTATGGAGGTGGGGGCTGCGAGTGGTACAATGATGCCTCCCTGGGCACAGGCACTGGAACTCTCTACCCAGGGAATGTTTATGGTGGCGGGGGCTGCGAGTGGGTCAATGATGCCTCCCTGGGCACAGACACTGGAACTCTCTACCCAGGGAATGTTTATGGTGGTGGGGGCTGCGAGTCGGACAATGATGCCTCCCTGGGCACAGACACTGGAACTCTCTACCCAGGGAATGTTTATGGTGGTGGGGGCTGCGAGTGGCACAGACACTGGAACTCTCTACCAAGGGAAGTTTATGGTGGTGGGGGCTGCGAGTGGGACAATGATGCCTCCCTTGGCACAGACACTGGAACTCTCTACCCAGGGAATGTTTATGGTGGTGGGGGCTGCGAGTGGGACAATGATGCCTCACGGGGCACAGACACTGGAACTCTATACCCAGAGAATGTTTATGGTGGTGGGGGCTGCGAGTGGGACAATGATGCCTCCCTGGGCACAGGCACTGGCACTCTCTACCCAGGGAATATTTATGGAGGTGGGGGCTGCGAGTGGGACAATGATGCCTCCCTGGGCACAGACACTGGCACTCTCTACTCAGGGAATGTTTATGGTGGTGGGGGCTGCAAGTGGGACAATGATGCCTCCCTGGGCACAGACACTGGAACTCTCTACCCAGGGAATGTTTATGGTGGTGGGGGCTGCAAGTGGGACAATGATGCCACCCTGGGCACAGACACTGGAACTCTCTACCCAGGGAATGTTTATGGTGGTGGGGGCTGCAACTGGGACAATGATGCCTCACGGGGCACAGACACTGGAACTCTCTACCCAGGGAATGTTTATGGTGGTGGGGGTTGTAAGTGGGACAATGATGCCACCCTGGGCACAGACATTGGCACTCTCTACCCAGGGAATGTTTATGGTGGTGGGGGCTGCGAGTGGGACAATGATGCCTCCCTGGGCACAGACACTGGAACTCTCTACACAGGGAATGTTTATGGTGGTGGGGGCTGTGAGTGGCACAGACACCGGAACTCTCTACCCAGGGAATGTTTAGGTGGTGGGGGCTGTGAGTGGTACAATGATGCCTCACGCGGCACAGACACCGGAACTCTCTACCCAGGGAATGTTTAGGTGGTGGGGGCTGTGAGTGGTACAATGATGCCTCACGCGGTACAGACACTGGAACTCTCTACCCAGGGAATGTTTATGGTGGTGGGGGCTGTGAGTGGCACAGACACCGGAACTCTCTACCCAGGGAATGTTTAGGTGGTGGGGGCTGTGAGTGGTACAATGATGCCTCCCTGGGCACAGATACTGGAACTCTACCCAGGGAATGTTTATGGTGGTGGGGGCTGCGAGTGGGACAATGATGCCTCGCGGGGCACAGACACTGGAACTCTCTACCCAGGGAATGTTTATGGTGGTGGGGGCTGTAAGTGGGACAATGATGCCACCCTGGGCACAGACACTGGCACTCTCTACCCAGGGAATGTTTATGGTGGTGGGGGCTGCGAGTGGGACAATGATGCCTCGCGGGGCACAGACACGGGAACTCTCTACCCAGGGAATGTTTATGGTGTCGGGGCTGTAAGTGGGACAATGATGCCACCCTGGGCACAGACACTGGCACTCTCTACCCAGGGAATGTTTATGGTGGTGGGGGCTGCGAGTGGGACAATGATGCCTCACGGGGCACAGACACTGGAACTCTCTACCCAGGGAATGTTTATGGTGTTGGGGCTGTAAGTGGGACAATGATGCCTCCCTGGGCACAGACACTGGCACTCTCTACCCAGGGAATGTTTATGGTGGCAGGGGCTGCGAGTGGGACAATGATGCCTCCCTGGGCACAGACACTGGAACTTTCTACCCAGGGAATGTTTATGGTGGTGGGGGCTGTGAGTGGCACAGGCACCAGAACTCTCTACCCAGGGAATGTTTAGGTGGTGGGGGCTGTGAGTGGTACAATGATGCCTCACGAGGTACAGACACTGGAACTCTCTACCCAGGGAATGTTTATGGTGGTGGGGGCTGTGAGTGGCACAGACACCGGAACTCTCTACCCAGGGAATGTTTAGGTGGTGGGGGCTGTGAGTGGTACAATGATGCCTCACGAGGTACAGACACAGTAACTCTCTACCCAGGGAATGTTTATGGTGGTGGGGGCTGCGAGTGGGACAATGATGCCTCCCTGGGCACAGACACTGGAACTCTACCCAGGGAATGTTTATGGTGGTGGGGGCTGCGAGTGGGACAATGATGCCTCTCTGGGCACAGACACTGGAACTCTACCCAGGGAATGTTTATGGTGGTGGGGGCTGTGAGTGGGACAATGATGCCTCAAGGGGCACAGACACTGGAACTCTCTACCCAGGGAATGTTTATGGTGTCGGGGCTGTAAGTGGGACAATGATGCCACCCTGGGCACAGACACTGGCACTCTCTACCCAGGGAATGTTTATGGTGGTGGGGCTGCGAGTGGGACAATGATGCCTCCCTGGGCACAGACACTGGCACTCTCTACCCAGGGAATGTTTATGGTGGCAGGGGCTGCGAGTGGGACAATGATGCCTCCCTGGGCACAGACACTGGAACTTTCTACCCAGGGAATGTTTATGGTGGTGGGGGCTGTGAGTGGCACAGGCACCAGAACTCTCTACCCAGGGAATGTTTAGGTGGTGGGGGCTGTAAGTGGTACAATGATGCCTCACGAGGTACAGACACTGGAACTCTCTACCCAGGGAATGTTTATGGTGGTGGGGGCTGTGAGTGGCACAGACACCGGAACTCTCTACCCAGGGAATGTTTAGGTGGTGGGGGCTGTGAGTGGTACAATGATGCCTCACGAGGTACAGACACAGTAACTCTCTACCCAGGGAATGTTTATGGTGGTGGGGGCTGCGAGTGGGACAATGATGCCTCCCTGGGCACAGACACTGGAACTCTACCCAGGGAATGTTTATGGTGGTGGGTGCTGCGAGTGGGACAATGATGCCTCCCTGGGTACAGGCACTGGAACCCTACCCAGGGAATGTTTATGGTGGTGGGTGGTGGCACGGCCGGATTTGCACTTGCGGGGCCCGGTGCAGTGATCTTTGTTGGCGCCCTCCAGTGATCTCCTTCTTACCTCCACACTCCAAAGTGCCCTGCCTCTGTTCATTGCCCCTACATGCATTTCATTGTTTTACTGCGCTACTCATACCAATGTAGGGAGTCAGTGTGCTTCCATCACCCATACATCATATACAGACAATGAATCATATGTGTTTAAATCAATGTATAGGAAATGTTACATAAGACAATGAGGATTACAAGGTGTGGGAGGTACCTCACTCATACTAGGGGGCATTATATCTGAATAGTGCTTACTCTGAAGAAAAATCCAGGCTGGATTTAAAACATTAACACAGTGATTGGGGTTGGATTTGCTGATAAGGATTTATGTGAACCCAAATAAACTCTTTTTAGCAACCGTAGGATATGGAAAGACTGAGGTAAAACCAAAGCTTCTAAAGCTATGCCTTGCAGTTTGCATGCAGCTCTTTGATGCCAGTCCATAGCTCGCTGTGCTATAGTAGAAAGACTGTGACCTAAGAGCTGCAAGTGAGACAAGGATCGCTGTGACAAAAGCAGAAACCTACCTACCTCTGTACAGAAAATACAATTTTGTGGTCTGCATGTTACTCGTCTTTGCAGCAGGCAGATTAACCCCCTGCGCTACTTTAGTCAAAACCGGGACTAGACAAAGCAGGTCCATTCATCACCAGAGCCATCTTGACATGCTGTAAAATTGCTGGGAACGCAAGGAACCCCACAGCAAGTGTTTTTAACCCATAAGATATTTCAAAATACAATGCCCCAAGCTGGGTGCCTGGTGCAGTGGCACCGGTCGCACCGCCCTAATGACGGCGCTGATGAGGAGTGGGAAGTGGTAAAGGAGACCAAGCCTACACACTGTCTCTGGGACTCAGTGTCTTTGGGGGGCTTATAGTGGTATTGTGTGGAGGGTGGTGGGGCTAAAGCTCTGAAGCCCAAGCAGGGCCCAAGAGCACTGGGTACCCGTAGAGGGTGTATGTCATTGTGGTGTGGAGAGGGCACAGTGCTGCCCAACAGTACCCTATGAAACTTGAATTCTGTGCCCATGGTTGATTTTTGATAGTGTACGGAAGCTGGCACCACTGCCCATTTGTACTCTGAATCCGTACCCATGGATGGCTCGTGATGTCTGTGGTGAGTGGGGAAGTGCGTAACAGCCAGCCTTGCACGTCTTTCATCAGAATATTCTACTATTTGGTAACTTAGATTGTAGGTGCACAAATAGTGTGTGTAATGTGTATTTATTTCCCATTTCATCATCATATTTTCTTAGGAGGAGCACTGCTCATTGTGATCAAATAGTTAACGAATTTTGGGTGCACAGGATGTGTACCATGCTTTTGGGGTGCCCCCCTAATGTGGCAGGTACTTGCTGCTGCTGCCTACAGGACATCCAAGGGAGGTAGGAGCCCCGGGTGCTCAACACTGACGGTCCCGTTTTGCCTCCACGCTCCAGAATAATGGCTGACCAGGTCTAGAGGCTCTAGGGAAGACAACGCCCAGGATCACACACTCCTGGAAGCCAGTCTTAGAGCACAGGTCTCTTGGCTAGATCCAGCTGTCTAACCACCAAGCCAACAGATCTCATCAAGACGCGGCCTCTTTCTGTGCTTCTTCCTTCTCTAATCACTAGAATCTAGTATTCTCATGATTAGTTCCCCCTGGTAGGGTTGAAATGAGTGTGTATGAAGTGATGGGAGCAAACCTCATTAATGAGCAAAAGCACACAAGAATATTAGGGTATGTTCTGCAGAATAGGCGGCTGGACATTAGACATCAACAATGCGAGTAACCCCTTTTATAAAGGGACATGGAATAGGGTTCAACGAAACCAATACAAACGTCCAAGGGGAAAACTTTTGTGTTAGCTGGACATTAAAGACATTTATCCTTCCTGTATCTAGAACACATTATCGTTTTTATGTATTTGAAGTATAATCTTTGGCTGCTGTGATGGGACCATCAACATTCACAATGAACTAACGCCTCAGCAGGATGTTGTGGATTTAAAGATTTAGCGCACCTCAACCAACCAACCAACAACAGAGATAGAGATGTGTTGGCAGTGGCATAAAATACCCAAGTGAAATCCGACGAACACCTCACCACACCCGACTTAAAGCACCCGTACCCAACTATTTCCTACAGAATACATCTATTAGGAGGGTGTAACACTGCAAACCCCCCCCCGCCCAGCTACGCCCATGGGTGTTGGGCATCTTGTACACTGAGTGATGTGCGTCAGATGTTTCGCATTGCTGAGTTTGGTATACATCTTGCACAACGAGTCCGAACCCATGATGCGCTCGGATAAGACTGGACCTAAGAGTAGAGTTTGTATCCATCATCTATCTCCATCCGGGCTCGTGAGTTTGCTGTGCTGATATCACCATCTGGGATAAAGTCTGTTTTTGTACTGCTGCTTGGGGATGTTCTTTGTAAACTTGTGCTGTGGTAAATGCCTAAACCCTACTATGGAGAAGATTGCACCGCAAAGTTTTCAGTTTAAAAAATGTCTTGTGAGCCGTGGGGTCAAAAATCACTGTATAGATCCTCAGAGAGGTCGAAGACCAGTGGCCTATTTGGCAAGGATCTTGGTATGAGCAGGCGCGGCTTACTCATGTAGTACTCCTGGCTTATGCATGGTATCATTACTAAGTCTGGTGTACTTTCTATAGGTTGTATGTTAGAATATATATCATTTCACTGAAATATGTCATGAATTTCATGCACAAAAATATCATTCCATTGGGTATCGACTTTCAATCACTTACGCCAAAGAGCTATATTTACGTAGATGTCAGTTAGAGCATAATATTTACGCCATACGAAATTGTTAGACCACATTACGTTTTTCTGAGTTGTAATGTCTCTGTCCTGTCCTTCCTTCTCTTGAGCTGACCACCGCCCCCGGCGAGAGGCCATTTGTTGACATCTATATGAAGTGGCCTGGAGGCTCTCTCACCTCAGAAGACTGTTTCCCTTCCCACAGCCCCCTTCCTCTCTCAGTGACACCCCACCCAGCGCCCCATCTCTTCCTACTGCTAACCCCTCCTTACACCTCAGGCATCGTTTCTTGAGAACTCCTCCCACTTTTGAATAAGGGCTTCAGATGGCTATTTCTTGGTGATTTCCATGGCACGCCCATGAGGCCTGGCACAGCCGAGATGACACTGCCTGCCTTCCCCATTAGTTAAGGGAGACCTAGGGCCGGCAGTGTGTTGTGTCTATGTTAAACAAATTCCAAAAATGGGAAACATCTTCAATATTCAGTACTATAGCTACGCTCTTAATTTACACTCGTAACACAATAGTTAATTTCGAAACACTTTATATATAAATATTTAGCCAGCCCTTGAGCTCATGACCCCTGTTTTGCAGAGAACTGATTTCGTTATTAAATATGGGAGATGTATCGAATTATTGAAAAAAATATGTTAACATATAGACAATACACTGCCCGCCCTACGCCTCCCTTAACAGAACACGTATCTGTGGGTGTAGGGGCATTGCCCACTTCCTAGGGCATGGAAGTACATCTACATATCTATCCAGTTCTGGGCAGCGCAGTCCCTGGGGTCCTACCGCTCTCCTCCGCCAGAACCCTGCCTTCCCCTTTAGTTTGCGTTTTATGTCTTTTTTCCGCCCAGTTCTAAATTTCCTTCGTGCTCCTCGCGCTTAATTTGTGCCGGTGGTTGCAGGTAGTCGGCTCAGGCACACATTTTTGCAGGGCCGTGATCTGCCTTTGACTCGGGTGGAGAGAGAAAGGTATGAAATGGAGAAAGAAAGGGGAATATTGGAAAACTGTGAGAAACAGAACAAGAAAGGGTGGAAAAAAAACGCCAGAGTGAGAGGAGAAGCCAGGAAGCGCGGGTGGTGGAAGAAAGAGGCGTGAGGAGGATTCTAGGCTAGGCAGCTGCAGTCCAAGCGTCGGGCCGCACTGACGCTGGGTCCCTACAAGCTTTTGGGCCCCAGCACGCATTGTTTAACACATGACGCGCTCGATCCCCAACCCCCGCACCCCCCACCCCCCTCTCTTTTTTCCGACCTCTGTCCTGTGCTGCCCTGATGAATGAGTGCAGAGAGTTTCCATACTTCCTCCTTGGGTGGCCCCTCTCGGTCGCTGTCTTTCAGCACCTTGCGGCGGTGCACTTGCTCGCACGAGCGCGGTTGTCATTTTAGTAAGTTGCGACAGTAGGGTTCCAGGGGCGCGTGCCCCCTTATTTAGCCATGTGTAGTCCTGGGGGAGAGCTTTCTTGCGCATAACTCTCAGATCGATCGCCAAGACTGAAATAAGAACACAGAGTACGAGCACAATGTGGGGATAGGGCGATGCATGGCATTACAGTGGAGATATGATACCACAGTGCAGCCAAAAACGCGATATTATACCTCTGTCACATCACTATAAAACTATTACGTCACAGCGGAGAGCGCGTTTACCAATCACATTAGGGGTCGAGGACGGCACAATGGCGTTTGGGTGTCATTGTATCGCCGCGAGGTTGCTTCAAAGCTCTTTCAGAAGAGAGTAGGGGTGGGTACAGGTAGAGACTGGAGAGTACACGGCCAGTGGCACTGTAGGACTCACTATCATGTGCCCACAGAACTAGTCTTGGCCCCAGGAGGAAAGGGTTTAAATGCCAGCCACAGACAGGTGGGCGGTGTTTTAGCTGATAGCATTACAATGTGCCGTCGGGCCCTATTGCAAGCAAGGGAAATGGGCCACAGACTGCTGATTGGGGGAAAACAAAGCATGATCATGTTTAGTGGGCCCCCCATGTCTCTGGGCCCCGGTGGCACTGTACCAGCTGCACCTTTTACACCTACACGCCGAGTTGTCGCCCTCCGTCGACCAGTAGGGAATCTGAGAGTATCATGTCGATTCTTCACAACCGAACAGGACGCTTTACCACTGCAGCAAGCATTTACGATGCCACAAAGAGTGTATGTCGCGACACAAATCTGCGACATCGCAATATATTGTGCCATTGCAACACAGATTATGGGGAGGGCAATTGAGCGTGTACCACGCCTGCGGAGAACCCTGGCATCACAAAAGATGCATGCTGTTACTGCACAGACCTGTTGCATCGTAATGGGGTGTGTGTACTGTGCTACAGCAGAAATGCAACACTACAATCAGAGGTGTGCCTTTGAATCACGGATTTAGGACATGAATCGAGTGTATGTCGGTCCAGCACCTGAGGATTTACAATAAGACATATGGAATTAAAACACAGATATGTGACAAGAAAACGGCACAGATTTGTAGTAGCATAGTAGGGGATGTCACTACGACATAGATGTGCCATCATAATAGAAATAATGTATCATTTTTGGGAATATAAAATAATGTATTTACAACAGATGTGTATGACGCCACAATTGGGAGACCCCCCTGGAACAAATATCTATACAATCTCAATAAAGAGAAATGAGTCATTGCACGTGCCTGTGATATCACGATAGTGGCGACCTATTGTGTTTTTTTTACTGCTTTTATTATCAGGGGTAGCTTCTTCTGTGGCTTTCCGATTTTGCCACACAATGGTACCAAAGGTGCCCAGCGATGAAGTAATTTGCCCAAGATCAAACAACTTGTTCAAATGTGAACGAGGTTAGCAAAACTGGTGTCTGAAGCTAGCAGTAGCTGAGCTATCAGGCAATAACTCTTCTCCAAAGTGGTCTTTGACATCCTAGGAGACTGTATAATGTCGCATCTGGTATCTGTGCCATCACAATAGACTCTGTTATACCCTAAAGGCCATCTATAACTTCATAATAGGGTATATTATATCGCATTGGTCGCCTATATCATCAAATTAGGGTTTAAGATGAACGTATCACTTCAACATTTATGTCACCTTAATAGGGCATGTTATATCCCAGTAGCATTTATGACAACACAATAGGGTATCCAGGGCTTTAAGTGGGCCGGGCCCTGCTGAGGGCAGTTCTAAAAAGCAGGTGCGGAGACGGGTCCCTATCGGGATCTCCATTTTTACCCTCAGGGTGGAAAAAAACAACAACAAAAAACGTAACTCTGCAATATTACCCCTGTGGCTGCTTTTGATGTAATGAAAGAGACTCATTTTTTTGTTTTATGTAGCGCAAACCTGGAGCGTTTTACATGAGCACCAGTTATATTACACAAGGACATATTCACGTTTTGATCCACGGGATGTTAATCCGACGTCAGGCTCGAACCTGCTTTCTCGGCTCGAAAGTCAGCAGCTTTAGCTGTTAGGCCACATCCTCCCCACACCAACGGAAGCATTTTCAATATATTATACAGCGAATTCATAGTTATTGCTTCTGCAATTTACAAACATTGACAATGTCAATAGTGCTGGCTTGTTGTAGGTGCAATGTTTTTTGTTGTGTTATATATCTGGATGAATGGACAGAAGGAGCAAATTACCAGTGGGGCGGCACACTATGCTAAGTACAGATTTTTAATTTGTGTTTTAAGCCACGCCCTTAATTACACCGGCCACGCCCCTATGAGAGACCCCCCCCATTTTTTTCTTCCCACTTAAAGCCCTGAGGGTATCCCCTATCAAAACATAATACACCCTTATCTAAAAGTCATTTTAAGCAGCACAGTACATAATACCATATAAATCCACAAATGCATGTAACATAGCAATGAACATATGTAACATCAAAACATTTTATATCGTATTGCAATGGGTATAAATGACACGACAGGTACTATATGGCATCACAATAATATTGAATTGTAAAAGTTGCTTTTCTACCACGACGTGTGTCTCGGTAGCCTAGCACACAGGCGCCATAGGTGGGGCTGTGTTTCAGACGCCAATAGGTGCGTCCAGGGTGTCTGCCGAACAGAAGCACCAGTGGGCCGCTGTGCATCACATAAGCTCCCAAGCCCTGGGCCTCCTGGGCAGGCGCAGTCTCCTCAGAGAGACGCCCCTTTTGTGTAGAGTGACACTCCTCCCAGTAGTGCTCCCGGGAGGGCAAGCCCCGCCCTCGCCTCCACCTGGGGGAGGTGACGGGGGCGGCGGAAGAGCGTGAAGCCAGGGTGGGTCACCCCGAGCACGCGCCTGCGCACGCGCCCTCAAGTACAGGGCTGAACCGATCGAATTCGGCGCCCTCCGAGCAGGTGTCCGGAGGCAGACGGGTGCACGTGCCCGCACGTCACTCCCGCCCGTTTCCGGTGCTGCACGTGAAGCTGACCTCTTTTCACTCTCTTCAAGGCCCCTTGTCACCATAGCCGTCGCGCGCGGAAACACCGTGGTGATGACCGTGTGCATTGCAGCAGCAGCCTTTTATACAGCCACACGGGCGGCAGCTCAGTCAACCTTTCACTCCAAGTAATAATGATGCTGCTGAGGATTCGTATAACGTTTGTAAAAAGTAATAATGATAACAGCAGCAGCTGCGGGTATTATTTCTATTACTACTATATCATTATTGATGTTACTATTGTTGTTTTTATTTCTATAATTATTATTAAGATTATATACTTGTTGCTGTTGTCACTGCTGTTGTGTTGCTGATATGGCTGGAGTAGTTGTAATACTTTTAGCTAATACCACAGCTATGATTAGAATGATTATTGTTTTAAAATGACGACAGTTGTAATTATAATGCTACTAATAATGACCTTGGCGGTCAGAATAGAGTGACTGGCACCTGCTGCACAGATACCCACAGGGGTTCTTCGGGTCATGCATGCGCTGTAGCTGTTAGGTGGCAGCTCACTATACATGGCAGAAATAAACATTAATTCGAGGGTATCTAGATAGTGCTTGGAAACTTGGTGGCTTGGCGCAACCTATCCCCCAAATGTTGACTGCTGATCTTAGAACGATGGAAAATGATTTATGAACAATGAAAACTGCCCCGGAGAAGCCTTTGTGACTTAGGACAAGAGGCTGTGCGCAGCCGTGGAAGAGTAACGGGCAACCTGAAAAGTAGTTACAAAATCCTGGAGTTCTTTACCTCTGTGTGCAAGGCTTTAAGTGGGACAAAAAAAAACTGGGTGGCCTCTCAAAGGGGCGTGGCCGGTGTAATTATGGGCGTGGCTTAAAAGCACTTAAGCTGAAAATCTATGCTCAGCCTAGTGTGCCGCCCGACTGGTATTTTCGCTACTACTGTAATTGCATCCAGATATATAATCCAGCAAGTAACATTACACTTACAACAAGCCAGTACTATTGGCTTTGTCAATGGTTGTTAGATGCGTAACATAAATAAGCAACAACCGTGGCTTCGTAGTATAGCATATTGAAAAAGCTTCAGTTCTGAAATGGTGAGACTGTGAAAGAACTAAAATGAGTCTCTTTGAAGTGCAGCGATACTGCTGCAGAGTTGAGGACAAAAATGGAGAGCCGGATAGAGGTCCGTCTCAGCACATGCTTTTTAGAACTGCCAGTGCTCAGCCCCGGCAAGACCCAGCCCACTTAAAGCCCTTTTTATGTGTGAATATTTTTGCGACAAACCTGCTGATCAAGAGTTCCAAAACGTGAAAGCATGATTGTGTATATACTGGTTGAACTGATTTAAGATTCGTATCTCATTTTATGATGTTTGTTATATGATTTTTTACAAAAGGATGGGGACAATGGGCTTTTGGAAAGGTCCAACGTACATGCCCTAGATAGTCAATAAAGAAGAAGTACGTGGTTCCTCGGTGAATACAGAGTATTTATTGCAGGTCGTGAAAGGAAGGTATTCTTCCTTTCGGAACTGGTGCCCTCACACACCCAGCAAGCTAGGTGTCATGCTTCATCATCTGGGCCTGCTCCTCGTCGGGTCGGCGCTGCAATATCCGACGGGCACCCAAAAAGGGGCTCTTTATCGGAGATCTTTTGTTCCTTGCCGGTGGGTGCCGTGGGTGTGAGGGCCCTTTTGATTGTGTGGATGTTTCTCGCCATTGTTGTCTTAAGGATCCAGCGGAGAGGAGTAGGTCAACCACACGGCTGAAGAATCCCCTTCCTTTCACGACCTGCTATAAATACTCTGTATTCACCGAGGAACCACGTACTTCTTCTTTATTGTTTGTTATATGATGCCATGTGTGAAATGTTACACGTGGTATGTTATTTTATGTTGCTGTCATGTCCTTCGTAAAGTTGGAACTTTATTTTTTGTCATTTCATATTGTTGTGTTATGGTTAAGTTTGTGTTATGGTGTCTTGGATTGTTTTTCTGTTAGAATGTTTTGTATTGTTATATCTTGTTCTGTATGTCTAGGTTAATGTCATCACATCAAGTGTTATTCGTTATGATATATCAGGTTATTTTTATGCTGTGTTTTTATATATGTCATTCCATGTCTTGTATCTGGCCTTATGATATGTTAAGCCCTGCGATATAGGTTGCTTCGCTATTGCGTGTCATTTTTTATGTTATGTTGTATTTTTATGCTACGTTATATTAATTTAGGGGCGTGTTCACTGTTCTTACCTGGGCTATTTGTAGACGGTGGCACACAAGGTCTCAAACACCAATCTGACGCCATCAAACAAAAAACATGTTGGAATATGTACTGTTGGTGATTGTTATGGATACAGACCTTTTTTTCTCCTCTAGACTGTATGGCTCCTTTAATGCGCCTATTATGTCCCATCTCGGCGCATGGAATAGCCCTGATTAACCGTGGGTACACACATAACCTCTCTGCGGTGCTGCAATGCTCTGGGATAACTTTAGATTGTATTTTATTTACTGGAGAGAGAGGTGGATGCGGGGACCAGAATTCCGTCTTCCAAGGCAGAGAGGAGTAATAGGCTGCTCTGCACCCCAGTGGAAAATGGGGCGTCAGGCTCCACTGCCCTTCCCTGAATGCCCCCCACCTCCGGCCCGCACTTTACTCTGCCCGTAGCGCCGTTGTCCCCGGGTTATTGGCTGACGAGAACAATACAGGCCTCCGGCCCAGTGAAGCGCGGTCCAGCCGGAGCTGTCGACGGCCTGTCCGATAAGTGCCGACTCAGAGCTTCCTCTGAAGTCCGACCGAGGGCCGGGGTGACCCCGGGCATTCCCCGCCTAGCGTGGGCGTAGGAATGTGTCCATCATTCTCAGAATGTAGATGGGCTCCACGCATGACTGCGGAACAAGCAGAGAAACAGAGGACGGACAGCTCGTTTTCCCAGAATCCCCAAGCATTCCTGAGAACTGCTTCCCTGGGATCACCCCGTGGGGTCCTGATCCCTGTTAGTGGCCTGTCATTGGGCAGTGCTCTGACATGACTCTGTCGCTGAGCAATGCTGAATAAAACAGCACCGGCAAAAAGGCCAGCAGAATCCTTATTCGTTGAAAGTAAAAAATAATAAAACTAAGAATGAAAAAAAGGTTAAAGGAAAATGAGCGGAAAGTAGTTAAATGCATTACCCAGTATTCTGGCCAATTGAATACAATGTAGATCACCCAATCTTTGCAAGTATTCTGCCCTCAACGTAGCTATCGTGACCACTGCAAGACCCAGTAGCAAAATGGAGAGGGGCTTATTTACAAGCCCCCTGCGCCGCCGGTGCGTCACATTTTATATGGGGAAAAGTGACGCACCGTTGGCGCACGGGGCTTGTAGATAAGCCCCAGAGTCCTTTGGATCAACGGAAGCTGTCAGTGCGTTTGTGAGTTGTGAAGCGATTGGGCCGCAGCAAATATTCATTTGCATGGGCCGGTCCTCTGTTATGGCAATGGTGAGAAACAGCGGTAGAATTCAATGGTACCCAAAAGGAATTCCGAGTTGTAAGAACTGATCCAGGTTTTTCTGCGGCTCACTGAATTGCCGTTCTCCCTTCATTAGATAGGGCTTCACAGTCTTTGGTCCAAAACCTTTCGGACCATGTGAGCTCTGGCAGCACCTTTCCATTGAAGTGAAACAAAGCCAACCACACCTCGGGTTGTCCGTCTTCTCTTTCGAGGGCAGTTAAAATAGTCCGCTTTTTTCGGGTAGGCCACGGTGGTTTTGCATGACGTTAGTCTCTAGGGTGACCAGAACTTGAGAACCAAAAACCGGGACATTTTGCAGAAATAGAAAAAGGACTACAATTTTACATCAAGGGAGTGGCGCAGAATGACAGCTGTTATCAACAAAGAAACACAGAAGAGAAACTCAAAAAATAAATAAGATGTAATTTCTAAAACCAGTATCCTACCTGTTAATTAAATTGCTTACTTACAACAGCTGCTTAATAGCACTGCTTTAGAACACCCCAAAAATGCCTCTCACTGGTTTCAGTCGGCCCCTTCTAAAAACCGGGACGTGAGCCAAAATTGCTGAAATTTGCTGGGACAGTTGGCGGGAAACCGGGACTGTCCCGACAAATCCGGGATGCCTGGTCACCCTATGTTAGTCCCTTCTGCAACGGAATAGACAATCTAAAAAGATGGAATGGAATGCTATCCAGACGAATTCCCGTGGATTAAACCATAGACAATGTATCTGTATCCAAATATGATGGAGCCTCCAAATAGACAGCTCTGTGGATAATGCACATATCGCTTTTAACACTACTCTGTAACAGATTGGAAGCCAGGGCCTCCGACAAGTTTGAAGCCACAAGAAGTTATATATTAATTTGTTTTCTGTAACACCACACACTGCAAATAACTCTTCAGAACACTTGAAAGAAAATCAACTTTGAGGAAAGACAACAGGGAGATGATGGTGGCCGGAGAACAGGTTTTTGAAAGGCAAAGGGCAGGGTAAGATGGCTACTAAGAAGTAAAATGAAGATTTGTTATTTTATACCAGGCAAAGACATTTGCAGACATGGCCGCTTTCAGGTTGGTCTTGGATTACTGGAAGTTGTGGTTGCTCCAAAGGCCATGGAGAAGCGTGCGAGGTTAGCAAAAACCAAAGCTGCTATTGGATAACCGCAGGATAAGTGCGTTTTTATCCTGCCACACGTTTGGCGAATGCTTCTCTTACGAAGCATAGTGTAGAATGGCAGGGGTGCAACGCCCATAGGGCTGAAAGGGCTTCAGCCCCCACCGTCGTGTGTCTCAGCCCGGGCTGCTGCAGCTCGAGCTGCTGTGGGCTTGGCTGGACAGCGTCTGGAGTCTCATCTCCTGCACGCCCGAGTTTTTACAGGTCTTTAAAGACCATTTGCATATTTACATACCTTTGTAAACTGGTTACAGAGGCTTAGGTTTTATTTTTGTTCCAGTACCCCCTGGGCCCCCACTCTTCCTATTCCTTACATTTGCATTTTACATTTACTGCTGTAGTGTGAGAATGCATTTCATGAAAAGGAATATAAAGTAGGGTTGCCAAAAGAAAAATGCCAGCCATGTGTTGTTTAAAGAGCCTGCAACGACCTCGTCTTGACACTAAGGGGCCGATTCCGATCTCGGCCGGTAGTGCTCCGAATCGGATTCGGATTTACCGGATCCGATTCGGAGCCCTGTTTCCCGACCGAATCGTACGCGGGTCCGGCCGAGCGAGTACAATGCATGCTCCCGCGAAATCGCCGACCGACTCGTACGCGGCTTCAACACGCTCCGACCGACTCGCACGGACACGACTCGCACCGCGCTATGGAGACGTTTCCCGGCCGGGTAAGTACGATGCGCGCCGCAAGCAGTCCGACCGACTCGCGCCGTCCGGCTCAAAAGAGGTGTCGGAGCCGGACTTTGGGAGTCCGCGTCGGACCCCCTGAAAGCGTAGGCGCGCGAGTCGCACACAGGGGGACCCATGGGTCCCCCTACCTGTGCATGTACGCCGCGATGCGCATGGACGCGTACCCACTGTAGGGGCGCCCTTGTTCGCGTCGTGCCCATTGAGTCAATGGGAGCCCGTGTACGCGTCGTACGACTGGCTCCCATTGACTTCAATGGGAGTCCGACCGAATCGAGTCCGATAGCATGCGAATGCATCGTACTCGTCCGGTCGGACTGCACGGGTCCGATTCGGTCGGAATTCTCTCCGGGTCCGGCTCGGTCGGAGAGATTTCCGGCCCGAATCGGAATCGGCCCATAAATAGGGTTATAAATAAAAAAGTATGTATTCATTTGTAATGTGACTTTTCTGTCTTTGTTCCCTTTAATTATCAGTCATGGATCATTCAGGCAGCCCCTGAACACAATTAAAAATGCTTTATATTTATATTTGCTATTCGAAGTATGCACAGATAAGTGCTGAAAATTCGGCTTTAGGTGACTGCTTATTTTTGTACCGTCTGGGACATCAAAATAATGAGCTGGCAACCCTAATTATAAGACAGAAAGTTTGTTGCAGGATCAGCACATTATTTATTTCCTCCACCCTTGATACCTGATTAATGCCATAAAAGCAGGGCTTTAGGTGGGCCGGGTCCTGCAGGTGCTCAGCACTGGCATTCTTAAAAGCAGGCGCTGAGACGGATCCCTATCGGGCTCTCCATTTTCACCCTCACACTCAGAATGAAAAAAAAAAAATCTTAACTCTGCAGCAGTTCACTGTTTTCATGTAACTTTTATTTTTTTGCAATTCTGTATTGCTAAACTTGAAGAGCTTTACATGAGCACCAACAAGGTCATCTTCATTTATTTTTTGGTAGACACGGACGATTAAGTGATTTGCCCAGAAACACAGGATGTTTAGCCGACGCTGAGACTCAAACCTGCTTCCTCAGCTCCAAAGTTGGCAGCTCTAGCCATTACGCCACAACCTCTCGCGCAAGAACTAAAGCATTTTAAATATTATATACAATGAAGCCATAGTTGTATGTATGCATGTAATATATTTATCTTATGCAACCTTTGACAAAGCCAATAGTCCTGGCTTGTTGTAGGTGTAATGTTACTTATGTGGAGGCAATAACAGAAGCAGCAAAATACCAGTCGGGCGGCACATTATGCTGAGCACAGATTTTTAGCATAAATGTTTTAAGCCACGCCCTTAATTATATCGGCCACACCCCTTTGAGAGACCCCCCCAGTTTTTCCATCCCACTTAAAGCCCTGTATAATAGCAATAAATTAACTTATATTTGAAACCCTACGCCACCGTCAATAACATGCTGAGTTACTTCAAGTGTCTGGGAATGCACCCTGCATTCAGACTACTCACTCCTCATTCTCGCCCTTCACTTTCACACTCACCCTGCACTCACAGCAATCACAATGCACTCATACTGATCACCATGCACTCACACCATTCAGCCGCTCACCCTGCACTCACAGTGATCACTCTGCACTCACAATGCACTTGTGCTGTTCACCCTGCAGTTACACAAGCACACTACTCACCCTGCACTCATGTGGCACTTCACTCACCTGTCCCCCTCACTGCTCAATCTGCAATCTCACTCAAACAAGCCCATCACTAACCATGCATTAATTCGTCCCACTCTGCACTTACATCTGCACCCAAATTCATATGGTCACCTCACACACCCTGCAGTCACTCATCTTACCCTACTCTCACACTGTCGCATCGCTCAGCGTGAACTCACATGAGCACTCCTGCCACCCACACAGCGTAGAGGGTTAATGTGCCTGCAACAAAGAACGTGTACCATGCAGATCACAGAACTGAGTGTGAGTAAACTATGAGTAGTGCTATAAAAAAATGAAATGTTTGTCAGACAGGTGCTATAGAGAGATGAGGTGCATTGTTGGTGAGTGGTAGTGAGGGAATTCATGGAGAGAGAGGAAATGGGGGAGGGAGCGCCAAAAAAGACTTTTGCACAGTGTGTGCGACCAGTGCTAGGGCCAGCCCTGGCTGGGAGTGTTAGCCCCCCCCCCCCGAAGTTCGGGTCTAGTTGCGCCCCTGGCGTATTCTAACTGCACCAACTCACACTGTCAAACATTGCTGAGAAGTTAGAGAAGGAGACGAGGATGTAAATGAAGAAATAAAAAAACTACTTAAATACGCCTTTCTCACCTGGTCTCTTCGCGCTCGTGCGCCCTGAATTCCCTTAGGTGTCCACCTATACATTAAAAATCGATGAATACCAAGCAAAGAAAATAATTCAGTTTCTTCACTTCGGCACTTTAAACATAGTTGGACTGGCTTAAAGGGCAAACCAGCGGTGCCAAAAGGACCAGCCTGACAGGCCAGAGTGTTGGACAGTTTTCTGGCTATTTGTGGGCCTGTTTTATGTCTGGTGAGCCGGTCTGGACTGTTAATTTCCCCGATAATGTAGAGATTTTCTGCAGCAAGTACATATTCTTGCAGTGGGGCTCATACCTTGGAAAACACACAAGTTCAACACTTCCCGATTTGTCATTGTGGGCCACTTTTTTAACTCTTTGATTAGATATTGTGGGACGCATTTATGATGGAGCCAAGCCCTATTTTGTGCCCCAGTTCACCCTGATTGCCAATGTTATAACTGGGATCGGAAAATGATCCCCCTTTTGTTAGTACTGTGGCCAAGTATGAATTCTAGTATTGTGGCAGGGGAGGCCTCTTCTGGTACTGTGTGTGGGAGAGGCCTGTTCTGGCACTGTGCTCCTTTCCACACACCTGAAGTGACACCCTAGCTGATATTAGCACTGTGCTGCAATCAGGGAACCACACAATGATTATTAAGAGGGAATTGCATCAAACAGTGGTGGCTTCTCCACTAGGGCGGAGGAGCGTCGCCCCACTACCAGGAAGCAGCAAAAGAAAGGAAAAAATAAAATGATAGTAACGTAATGTTATTATCATTTTATCTTGTCCTCCTGCTGTGGCAGCGTGCGTGAGGGGGCGGGGCTGCAGAGCAGGGGAGGAATGGTAGAACACTCCTGTGCGCAATGATTGTTTGGTCAGCCCTCTCAGGCCGCCCAAAACAGTCATGCGCACTTCCCTGGTCTCCATGCAGGCTGCATTACAGCCTGCATGGAGAACATGCCCACCCCTCCATCCCCTGGCTGAGCGACGTGTGACGATGCTCAGACCAAGCACAACGCTGCACAACGGGGCGGGACACAGGAGAGGCAGCGGCAGCAGGCCAGCCGGCCGGCCAGGAGGTGAGTGACTTTTGTTATTTTTAGAATGAATTACCCCCGCCCCTTCGACCCATCCACCCAAAAGCTGCTTCTAGGCAGCAGCCGCGACTGGCATCAAAGCTGCTTTTCATGCACAAGTTTTGTATCTGTCGGCCCAATTCAAATTGTTCCATAATGTATTTCTCTTAGAAGCTGAAACATCTGAATTATTTTCGTTATCGTGTAAATGTATTTGTGTGTAGTCTGCATCGATTTTAGGGGTTAGAGCAGTTACACCGTATGACAATTTTAGCCAAATTTACAAAAATTCTGGAGGTGAAAAAAGAGGAATTTAAATTCTGCGTGGTCTCTCCAAAACTTAGAGAACATTTCTGCCCTTTTAAAAATCCACAAGGAATTGGGGAGGTGTTCCTGGATATGCATGAATACATAATTATCCAAGAGTAATATGCATACAGAAATTGGACAGTTCCATAGTACTTCCATGCCCAGAAATGTAACACAGAAGTGGATTTGCAGTTAAAATTGTTTTTGCTTTTTTCCACCATGGCAAAATTATTTCTCCTAGTGCACTGAACCCGGATCAATTATTGGAAGTTCCATCTCTCTTCTCCCCTCAAAAGGCATTTACTCCTGCAGGATCGGACTGGCCTACAGGGCAACCGGGCAGTGCCCGATGGGCTGGTCTGAGAGACCAGTGTGCCAGCCAGTTTATTTAGCAGTTGTGGGCAGGTTTCATGGCCGGTTGGGCTGGTTTTTACTGTTGATGTATCTGATATTACCACTTTTTAGTTATCTGCTTCGCTATTGGAGGGGGACTTTTATTTTGGAGCCCGTGCCTATTTTTTTGTCCCAGTCCGACCCTTTACTCCTGCCCTTGAGTTAATTTGTGCATGGTTTTAGGATGAGAAACTGTCAGCAATGTTTGATTTCTTCATGAACCTGTAAGTCTGTGGGTGTTCAGCAACATTATTTCAAAGGCCTAGTCAGAAATGTATGAAAAGACAAAGAACAAAGCTTTAACGGCAGACTAATGGCTCTGCACCTCACACCAGTTCCCCAAATTCACAGATCCTGCGCACTGAAACCCCGGCACCAGCCGTTACGTGATGCCACTGTCTCCCAGATCCTGAAAATGCAGCTACAAGTGGGTGTGCGCCAGGCGAAGAAGTCCAAGAAATTCTTGTAGTTTGTAAAGTCTTTATTTTCAATTAGTATTGTCCAAAAGTTAATGACACATTAGGCTCAGCCAACGCGTTTCGTTCTCTCACCGAGAACTTCATTAGGGCTTAAGTAAAGCGAAGCAAAAGTACAACAACAACAAGTCGATGTGGTCCAGTGTGAGTGCTCCAGTGTAATACACTGGATACACAGGGGAATTCCCAGGGCTAGGTAATGCCCGAAAGCGAAGATCAGCAATTATGTCCAAGCGAGACAGTCCGTGTGACACATTTTGCCCTTGAAAATGCATTTATTCACTCAACGGGATTGAATTTAGGAACAGAAATGGCTTTGCAAATCAGCTCAATAGAGAACATGCTCCCTTAGGATTTTTGTTTTATTTTTTAACTTACGTGTGGATGGGAGAACTGTTTAAAATCTTACACCAGCTTCATGATGTACATTTATCATACATCGATGCATGCCACCAGTGAGGCAGAAAAAAGCAATGCTTACTAATAAGCTATCCCAGGTGCAGAGTGACCCTTTTATTGAAAAATACCCTTGCCAAATCTTTTGTAGAGGTGATATCCATCCATCCAGCCAACCACCCATCCATCCATCCATCCAAACCCACCTACCCATCCATTCATCCATCCATCCATCCATCCATCTATCTATCCATCCATCTTTATTTTTTATTTGAACAATTATTATAGTGTTTTTAAGTAAAACAAATCTAATACCAAATACAGCTCATCTCATATTACGAAGTGCATTTAACTGAACCTCATGAATATATAAGCTGGTAGCACAGTATGCATTTTACACAAATTTAGACTATGCTTTTGGAACTAGTCATCTGAGAGGACTTTATATGTAATATTGAAACAGAAGGGTTTGTTTTTGATATTGGGATTTGTACTACGTATGCATATATCCCCGTAGATGCCCTTGTAGGGGCACAGGGTACGGTGGGTGGCAGGAGGGCAAGCGTCATGGTCCTTTATTTGAAAATAGAATACTCTTTATCTATTTCGAGAGGGTATAGTGGTAGAGTAGTCCTGCATTAAAAAAATGTATTAATAGTGTCTGAACATCAGCCCAATGGTTATGAATTGTAGGGATGGTGGGCAAAAATGTAGTTTGTGTATACGATTGAATACACTGCAAAATTGTGTGATTAAAAACAGCTATAGCCTATCTTTTGGTTGAGAGAAATCCTAAATTCCATATATTATTCTATAGTGTGATGCCAGAGGGAATATCTATGTCATGCATTCTCAATGAGTTGATGCCTTGAGTGATGCCTTGAGTGATGCCAAGTGATGGAAAATAAACACCTCTGAGACTAACAGAGAGATTGCGATCCAGTGGTACCAACATCAATTAGTCGTGGAACTGTGTAATGTTAATGTCAGCGAAAGGTGGAATGTGCGATGGATGGAGCTAGAGTGTGCCGTATGTCTACCCAGTAGGGTGCTAAGTCAGTTCATGACCATAAAAACATGGAAGGTCATCTCTCAGTGTGGTTACATCTCCAGCATATGGACTCCCTACTCAACACCGCCCTGACCAAGTGTCAAGCACCAATTGTTTAGGGTTGTATAATATGTGAATTTATGTCCGAATTCCCGGAGGGCTTTCTCATGAACTTCTAATAGGGATGTGCATTCCTATACCTTACATTCCTAAAACAAGACCTTTGGCCACGTTTGTCCTAAGTAGTTAGCGTTTGGATTGGAGAACAATTCTGTTGCAATCGCATGACATAGTCTGGAGAAAACGCCTCAGAATTAGCCCAATTTCTGCATGTATGTGAGTATGGGTGAAGTAGTAAGTGACGAGGAAATACATCCCATCCTCCATTTTAAGTTGTGCTTAGTTTGTTATTTCCAGTTTTGAGTTGCACCAAAGCCTGAATTCCATGTCGGCACATCAAAGTTACGGAACGAACTAACTGCAGGCAGTTGATCTACTTTATCACGACTAACAGAGGATCAACTGTTCTTTTACATGGTATGACCTTCGATTCTTAGACTGAGATTCTGACAAAATGCCTGAACATCTCCTGATTTTGGAGATTTCATGCATCGGCTGGTGAAAGTCATCGAGGACTGTGTTGGACAAGCCAAAATTGATGATATTTCCTTAGTATTTAAGGTAGCTTTTACGCCTTTTGAAGTGGTGTCCCTCTTTTGCTGTTCTGATTGCTTGGCTCAACTTGGAAAGGACGACACATTCTCTTCAGTTAATCTTGTAACCGTAGAAAGTTGAAAAATTCTCTCTCAATGGTAGCAAAGGAGAGACATCACAGGGTCCGTCATGGTGATGAGAATATCATTGGCATCAAGAGCGTGTTGGGTCCCCTTCATGACTAGCTATCCCCTTAAACTCCTGATTTTGATGGATCACAGTCAAATCAGTTTTATGGCAAGAATAAAGAGAAGCGGAGGTCACAGGCAGCCTTATCTGGTGCCTTTCCGGATGGTGAAGGGTTCAGATCTGAACCCACCACATATCACCAATGCCTTCAAAGGCAAGCCAGTCCAATATCCTAAACTGGTTCCCCCACTTGACACAGTCAAAGGCCTTTTCTAGGTCCAGAAAGAGTACCACAATATCCAGAGTGAGTATTCATACTGCAATAATAAATGAAATCGTGTTCTTAAGGGCTGTTCGAAGGATATCCCGGGGAAAAACCCTTCTTGGATGTCACGAGAAAAAGAAGGTATTGCCTTATGTAACCTACTCACCAGAACTTTCCCTAGAATTTTAAAATCTAAAATGAAAATGGGAAGGAAAGGGGAGGGCGTTGTTAGAAGCAGTGTGGAATGAGCCAGATTTGAGGCCATGTGAAGTGGTTTAACCAGTCATGGTTTGCCTACCTTATAAAATTCCCTAGCAAAGCTGTCTTCACCCAGTGATTTTATCTCCTTAGCTTTTTTTTACTTTCTAATTACAGCTTTTTTTCATCCGAAACTGAAGGTTTGTGCAGGGGGTTCAGGAACTGTTGCTCTGCCTCAGTGGTGTCAGTATGGCTGGAATTACAGCGATCACTGAGGAAAGAGTCATGTTATGTTATTAAAATTTATACAGCGCACAAATACCAAACGGTGTCTTGGCGCTAACAGTCCAGAAGCAAATTAGTACACTATTCGTTAAATAGCCATGTCATGGGTGTGAGAAGTTGGCCTGGTATAATCTGTCCACTAATTAAAGTGGGCACCTTGCACCAGTCCAAACAACCCTTATGATGATTTAAGAGGTCAAAGATAACCTAGAAAGCTATCCAAGTGGTAGCTGTGGAGAGCAGCCTTCAGGCTTAGTCTTGAAGGAATGTTAAGCAGCTTGTTTTACCAGAATGCAATCTTATACTATTGGTTAAAAAAAGGAAAACCACACACTAGTTATAAACACATGTATTTATTAATATATCACTCTCTAGTACGACACAGTATCTCCTACATGGAGATAATCACAAAGCATACAATACTTTAGCACAGAAATGACAGTAAATAGCACTAATACAGAGTCGGCCCCAAGGGGGGGACTAAACCATATACTAAAATAGTGGCATAAGAACCACAACTCGAGTCAAGACAGTGTTGAGAGGTTGTAGAATCGCTGGGACCCCAAGGAACCACCCAAGGTGAGTAAGTAGGGACCACATGGATGACAGGTGCAGTGTGGGAACACGACCGCGTGCTCTGTACAATTCTATGGGATAGTCGCGGTTGAAGTTTTAGAGTTTAAGGACCTTTCCCAGTGGACTTCGAAGAAACCCAGTGGAAGTGAGGAGGTTGGAGAGCCATCCCACCCGTGGATACCGAGGTAGCCGAGGTACCTATCCCAGGGAAGCCAGGTGCATAGGTCTGAAGTGGCGTCGGAAACCGCCGTCAAACCCAATGGAGGACTTCAAAGAAGAGTTGCTGCTGGAAGGAAGAAAAGTGTCAGTTGGAATCCAAAGGTGGATTCTTGTCGAAGGGTACATAAAAGCAGAGGGGACAGAGTCTGGGTCACTCCGGAGGGACCAGGGGCTCGGTAGACGAATGCCCACCGATGTCGGGTGCTTCAGGTGCTTTGATGGAGTTCTTGACTCTGCAGCCACGGGGACCAGGAGATGCCGAGGACAACCAGGAGCCGGATACAAGCTGTTCCACAAAGGATGTCGAGTGCTGAGGGGCCGGTGTCTGGTGTGAGCACCAACAAGCCTTGGCAATGGCAACCCATGCAGAAGGTCAAGGATGTGTACGGTTCAGACCAGCAAGGTCCAAGAGACTCACCACAGCAAAGGGAGTCAGGGAAGGACTGGAACAACCAGAGGAGTCCAAGAAAAGCAAAGTTGACCCTCAAGTGGACCCACAGGCCGGAGGCACAGGAGTCATGAGGGGACCTCAAGCACTTTCACCAAACAGCAGCCCACGGAGCACTCGGTGCGAGGAGGCCAGAGTTCTTAGTAGAATATGGTGCCAGAGGTTGGGGCTACTTGGAGCCCAGGGCACTTGTTCAGGAAATGCCAACAAGCATATGCACTTGCAAATGTATGCGGTGCACAGGGGTTCGGGTATTGCAGCCCCCACGAGGGATTCTGACCTCAAACTTGGTGAGAAGGCATCTCGGACCTCGAGGGATGTAGAAACCCACCTCCTGTGTTGCTGAAGCCGTCGGAGTCCATTGGAGCTCAGGGTCAGCAAACCAGACAGCAGTGGTGCGGTGCCTGCGAATGCAGGGGAGTGACTCCTTCACTCCAAGGGAGATATCTTTGGTTGTCCTTGATGCTCCACAGGTCCTGCATGGATTCTGTATGGTGCACAGGCACAGACGATGCTTCAGACTGAGAGGAAGAAGAAGTCAGGCCCAAACAAATTCCAGTGCAGTCCAGAGTGTCCAGACGGTCGAAGTTCAGTGGTTTCTGGTTCAGAATCTTGTCCACGTCTATTCTAGGGTCCTACAGCCAGGTAAGCCCTTTTGTACCCACGGGAGAGGGTTGGACAGATTCAGGGGACCCTCCCAGGGAAGGGTCTGGACAGTGGGGAGGTTACTCCCATGTCCTTTGTCCAGTTTTGTACCAGATCAGGAGCCACCGGCTCCCAGGACTGGTTTGAACTGAACTATACACGGGGACACCAAATGTACCCCTCATGCAGACTTTCGGTCGCTGGGAAGCGCACCCACCCAGCCCTAATACACTGAATCCTGTCTGGGAGGTGGTCACACCTCCCTGTGACAGGATGCCTATTGTTCTGCCTTCCCCTGCTCGAGCTTGGCTCAGCAGCAGGAGGGCAGAAATGTGTCTGTGGTCGGCAGCAACCATTTTGTGCTGCCCGGGACTAGAAGGCTGGTACCGGGAACACCAGGGACCCAACGAAGCTCGCTTCTGAGGGGTGGAATCATACCTCCCTCCCACACACCGGTTACCGGTGTGGGGGTATGATTCCAACATGTTTGACACCAAACACAATAGGGTTACTTTCAGCCATTTTAGAGTTGGTCATCACGTGGTCGCATAATGCCACTCTATATGGCGTAAATGGCTGCCTCACTGACAACCCGGGAGAATGGACTCCGTAGGCTGCAGGGGTGTCCTGCTCATGCAGTGGCACCCTTTCACTTAGAACCAAGCACCCTGCCTTCAGGATTGTTAAGGCCTGCTAGAGGGGTGACTGCTAGGTTTTAAGTGCATTGACCCTCAGATATAGTAAACCTATATCTTAAGTAAGTGGTGCATGCACCAACTTACACAGGCTGCAATGGCAGGCCTGCAGTTCCATTTTGCATGGCCTCTCATGGGTGGCATAATACATGCTTCAGCCCATGGGAGGCCTCTGGGGTACCTATGCCCTGTGTACATGGGTACCATATACTAGGGACTGTACCTAAGTACACAACATAACAGTTTAGGGAGAAAGCAGATAGACTGGGGTCCTGATTAGCAGGATCCCAGTCAGACTAGTCAAAAACCAGCTTAGCACCAGGCAAAAAGTGGAGGTACACATGCAGAAGGATCCTACCTTCCTACATAGGGTCATGGGTTTCCACAATATTTATTGGATGGTGTGCACATGACCCTGATCATCGAGGTTACGTGATGCTACCATTTGTGTTTCCCTTATTGCAATTCACAGCCAAGTGGTGCACCACATTTTCCCAGTGTTCGTAGTGATGCCATTTATACAACTGAAAGCGTATTCTTCTTTACTGCAGAAAAGAGTGCTTAGACTAAACGCCTCTTTTTGAGTTCTTGTAACAGAGTTTCGGTGGGTATCTGTTGTACTGCACAATAAAGTCCCTCATAGAGCAGCCCCATCGTTATGACATATCTTTGGCTTTTCTTTTGGCCAGGGCTGATTTCCTCACCAACTGCACCCCCACAAAGCCTTTTTCATCACCTACAGCGTTTGTGCTGAAGCTATTGTGGTTTCGATTTCCTCTAAGTAATTTTTTTAATGGGATCTGAGGGTAGCTTTCTTGAATCTAGATATGGTCATTTGTCAGGATTTTTGAATTGTTGCCATAACAGTAGGGTAACATCAAACCTATTAGTGGGTGGGTGCTAGAGGGCCTGCTGATAGATATGAGATGTCTTAAATATGGCACTCTGGGTCTTGACGCTGTGAGTACATTAGTTGGACATAGATGTGGCCTTCTTAGGAAATGAGTAATCCAAGATGCAGCTCGCAGTGGGGTGGTACAAGACTGGTGGATACATTCAGGAAGCAATATTGTGGTTTGGGAAAAGGAAAAAGAAATATAGATGAAGCTTATACGTGTATAGACAAATTTCAGCTGCTGCCAATCTAATCACCCTAACATCAGTGCTTAATTTGAGCCGGTGCTTTCTGGTGCTCAGTACTGGCACCTAATCCTCGGCACCGGTGCTTATAGCACCAGTTAAGGACACACTTTTTTAGAAGGCACATGATTTTCCCCAGACTCACAGGATGTTGAGCCACGCCGAGCCTCGAACTGGGTTCTCCAGTTCCGAAATCGGCAGCTCTACCCATTAGGCCAAGTCCTCTCCAGGTTAATAAGTGCTGGGACTCTAGTCAGGAGGCAGTTTGCACCAGCACATTTCTCCTGTTGGCGCTGCCTCCTGAGAAGAGCCCCGGCACTTTTTATTTTACAAATTAACCACTGCCTAACATATTCCAATGACTTCAGTAACAGGACCTTAAAAACTGTCAAAACAATCCTTAACTTTACCAGCAGTTTATTTTATTTCAAAAGTTTTATATAGCGCTGGCTAGACCCGGAGGTATCAGAGCGCTTTACATAAGGATCCGCAGGTTACAGGTTACGAAAGATACATCAGTTACAGTTGCAGTTATAAGTATAGGCTGAGGAGAAAAACATGAGATTACACGAATAAAGTAAGTTATTAGCGCGTAGCCAAAACATGGGGAAAGGAGGGAAGGGGGGCGGGGGGGGGTGGAACAGAGGAGAGGAATGCAGATAGTGTCAGGAAGACCGGAGGGGGGAAAGTACTTCAGGGGGAGTAAAGCATAGAAAGCAGTCTAAGAGGCAGACAGATAAAACCGTGAAGAACCGTGAGAAACAATGTCCGATGTCCGGCTGGGTAGGTGACGGCCGAGGGGGTGAACCATAGCCAGACTCCTCTATAGCTGCATGGGACAGCTCCACCGGGCAACGGCCAAGGGTACTCAGGCTCCGCGATAAAGGCCAAACAGTTTCTGAGCAAAGCATTCAAAGCAGTCAAAGAGAAAGACAGATGAAGCCGTAGAACCGTGAGAACAAATGTCCGATGTCCGGCTGGGTAGGTGACGGTCAAGGGGGTGAACCAGACTACTCTATAGCTGCATAGGACAGCTCCACCGGACAGCTCCAGCAGTTCCATAGCTGATGTTTAAAAGGGCGGCTGAGAGACCTTCATCAAGGTGTGAGTCTGTAAGTCGGATGCGAAAGGGTACCACTGACTGGTGCTCTTTGAAGGAGAGGAAGAAAAGTAATGGGGGAAGAGTCAGCAGTGAGTTCTGAAAGATTGAAGCTATTGGATTTTGGATGGTGTGTGTTCTCTTCTTCCAGGTGTGATTGTCACATGGGGCTTCAGAGCTGGGAAGAGGCCTCCGGGGTACAATTAGTGGGTAGCTAGATCTTTTCTTATTGTATATGCTCCTGTAGTCTATTTTATTAGCAAAGGATTAATACAGCAAAACTTCCCATTACCGCTTTCAAGGAGTATTTCGGGAAGATGCTACGTCTTCTCCAGATTTTCATTGCGATCTAGATTTGTCTTGGTACCCGCCAAGGTCTCTTTAAATTAATTTAGTCCTTCTTAAGCTGAGCAATATCATTAGGAGTGAGATTCCTCATGGTGATGATGATTGTCACATTTTGAACATCCATGTCTATAATTTCCATGATGCTCTAGAATAGATTTTTCCAGTTCTGAATATTTCTTGGTTATTCCTCTATTGTGATGACCATTGTCGCAGGCTCTAGGAGACAGATTTTTGTGTTCCATTTGCAGACCCTGGTCATAAAAATAGGACGGCTTTTATTTTCAAGTTAGTTTCATAGGAAAAGCTTCATCAAGATGTCAAGTGTATGACGTTCCAGGGCGTAAGGAGCATGTTTTTTTTCATGCTTGGATGGGATGTCTCACCAGTTTGTAGTTTAGGAAACATGAGCTGATCAGTTGGGGAAAGTTTGATTCGGTGGTCTCCCAGGGCCTAATAGTATGGGCTCTCAGGAATTCCAGAATAAGAGAGAAGTCTATACCCAGTAGATGCGGCAGAAAAGTTACAAACATTTTCCCACAACTTGTTTTTGTATTTTCTGGGATTTCGTAAAATCACCTGTTGTGTTATCTTGATCTTTCTTCTAAATCTGCCACTTTTTGTGCAGATGCCACACATTCTTGCCCATCTGATATTGTGCTCAGTGTCTCTTCTAAACTGTAAGGAGGTGATTTCTTACCGAATAAATTTAGTTTCTAAGGTTACCTCAGTCAGTATAGTTTCCATTACCTTACCCATGATCCCACTGCTGTGATTTCTCTCATCATTTCCAATGTGATTCCTGAGGATTTCAGTGATGGGGCTACTGAGATTTGCTGTGTTCCTTTCATTGCATTGGTGATCAGCGATTGTTTGGATGAGTGATTGTTAGACTTGGCATCTTTTGGCATGTTTCCCCTTTCTTTTTGCTTTCTGACCTCCCCGTTTTGACTCTGTTTTTGCTGGTTTAGTGTCTCTGCGCACTTTCTCACTGCTGTTCAGTGTTAAAGTGCAAGTGCTCCTGTTGTAAATTATGTTATGGATTGGTGTTTCCATGATTGGCATATTTGATTTACTGGTGAGGCCCTAGTAAAGTGCACTGAGGGCTGGTAAATCAAATGCTACTAGTTGACTGGGGGTGAGTGTTTGATTTGCTCTAACGCTCCGTCCATCATCCCCTTTGGTATCGCTTTGTTCGCCCTAAGTTGGCAGGGTATGCCCAGACGTGGGTCCCTTGCTCACTTTGCCACTGGATTCAAGATAGCCTGGCTGATGAGGGTTTTGAACCCGAAACCGGTCCCAGGATGCTTGTTTCCGGTCCAGGGAAGACATGGCTTGGCAGTTCGGGCTGCACTGTTCCCATGAGGCACAGGGTCAGACTGATTTGCATATGGCCATGTCTGAACTGGGGTGGTGGAGTGAGCTAAAGAATGATGATGGATTAAACCCAGATCAGTTGACTGGGGGTGAGTGTTTGATTTGCTCTAACGCTCCGTCCATCATCCCCTTTGGTATCGCTTTGTTCGCCCTAAGTTGGCAGGGTATGCCCAGACGTGGGTCCCTTGCTCACTTTGCCACTGGATTCAAGATAGCCTGGCTGATGAGGGTTTTGAACCCGAAACCGGTCCCAGGATGCTTGTTTCCGGTCCAGGAAGACATGGCTTGGCAGTTCGGGCTGCACTGTTCCCATGAGGCACAGGGTCAGACTGATTTGCATATGGCCATGTCTGAACTGGGGTGGTGGAGTGAGCTAAAGAATGATGATGGATTAAACCCAGATCAGTTGACTGGGGGTGAGTGTTTGATTTGCTCTAACGCTCCGTCCATCATCCCCTTTGGTATCGCTTTGTTCGCCCTAAGTTGGCAGGGGTATGCCCAGACGTGGGTCCCTTGCTCACTTTGCCACTGGATTCAAGATAGCCTGGCTGATGAGGGTTTTGAACCCGAAACCGGTCCCAGGATGCTTGTTTCCGGTCCAGGGAAGACATGGCTTGGCAGTTCGGGCTGCACTGTTCCCATGAGGCACAGGGTCAGACTGATTTGCATATGGCCATGTCTGAACTGGGGTGGTGGAGTGAGCTAAAGAATGATGATGGATTAAACCCAGATCAGTTGACTGGGGGTGAGTGTTTGATTTGCTCTAACGCTCCGTCCATCATCCCCTTTGGTATCGCTTTGTTCGCCCTAAGTTGGCAGGGTATGCCCAGACGTGGGTCCCTTGCTCACTTTGCCACTGGATTCAAGATAGCCTGGCTGATGAGGGTTTTGAACCCGAAACCGGTCCCAGGATGCTTGTTTCCGGTCCAGGGAAGACATGGCTTGGCAGTTCGGGCTGCACTGTTCCCATGAGGCACAGGGTCAGACTGATTTGCATATGGCCATGTCTGAACTGGGGTGGTGGAGTGAGCTAAAGAATGATGATGGATTAAACCCAGATCAGTTGACTGGGGGTGAGTGTTTGATTTGCTCTAACGCTCCGTCCATCATCCCCTTTGGTATCGCTTTGTTCGCCCTAAGTTGGCAGGGTATGCCCAGACGTGGGTCCCTTGCTCACTTTGCCACTGGATTCAAGATAGCCTGGCTGATGAGGGTTTTGAACCCGAAACCGGTCCCAGGATGCTTGTTTCCGGGCCAGGGAAGACATGGCTTGGCAGTTCGGGCTGCACTGTTCCCATGAGGCACAGGGTCAGACTGATTTGCATATGGCCATGTGTGAACTGGGGTGGTGGAGTGAGCTAAAGAATGATGATGGATTAAACCCAGATCAGTTGACTGTGGGTGAGTGTTTTATTTGCTCTAACGCTCCGTCCATCATCCCCTTTGGTATCGCTTTGTTCGCCCTAAGTTGGCAGGGTATGCCCAGACGTGGGTCCCTTGCTCACTTTGCCACTGGATTCAAGATAGCCTGGCTGATGAGGGTTTTGAACCCGAAACCGGTCCCAGGATGCTTGTTTCCGGGCCAGGGAAGACATGGCTTGGCAGTTCGGGCTGCACTGTTCCCATGAGGCACAGGGTCAGACTGATTTGCATATGGCCATGTCTGAACTGGGGTGGTGGAGTGAGCTAAAGAATGATGATGGATTAAACCCATATCAGTTGACTGGGGGTGAGTGTTTGATTTGCTCTAACGCTCCGTCCATCATCCCCTTTGGTATCACTAGTGGGCTTGCAGCACTGGTTGTGCCACCCACAGAAGTAGCCCTGAAAAGGTAACTCAGACCTGCCACCGCAGTCTGTGCGCAGTTTGTAACTGCCATGTCGACCTGGTAAGTGCACCCACTTGCCAGGCCCCAACCATCCCTTTTTCTACATGTCAGTCACCCCTAAGGTAGTCCCAAGGTACCCCTGTGGGCAGGGTGCTGTGTATGTTAGAGGTAGGAGATGTACTGATGTGTGTGACATGTCCCTGTGGTGAATTACAGTGTATTTCGTTTTTCACCATTGCAAGGCTGCCTGTTCCCATAGGACAGAATGGGGAGTTTGTTTGTACCATCTTATAAATATAACTACCCATGGGAACAAGGTAGAAAAAATAAAGTTTAGTATGTCTGGACACAGAATGTTAAAATGCATCTTTTAGTGAAGATGATTTTTACATTCTGGGTTTGAAAATACCAGTTTTAGAAAGTAGGTATTTTCTTGCTTAGCCATCCTGTGTGCCTCTGCTGGGGTTGTGGATTGACTGTCTGACCTTGGGATGGCAGGGGCTGGCGAGGGGCATTGGCTCCAGAGAGCCTGATGGGTCAGGGCTGGGCTGAATAGACCTGGGCTTCATTTGGAGTTGTGGGAGGAGATTTCCTTGCACCTGAATGGGCCTGGTCTGCCTAGCACAATGCCACCTCCTGCCAGGAAGCTGCACCAGTGAGGACAGAACTGGTTTAGCCTGGGTACAGGCACTCTCTGCCTTCAGAGAACAAAGGATTTGGTGGTATAAATATTGGGGCCCAGACCCCAGAACTTTAGAACTCTTTTGGAACCAAGAAGACTGCCAAGAAGAAGAGCTGGATAAGCTGTGAGGACGGACTACCACTATGCCTGTGTGCTTTGCTGTGTTGGCCTGCAGTGGCTGCTTCTGTCTTGGGCAGTGAAAGGACTGGACTGAACTTTCTGCAACTTCCTTTTTGAGAGTTTCTCCAAGGCCTTGAGATAGAGCTTGCCCCCTGTTCAAGAAGTCTCAGGAACAGCAAAGACTTCAAGTTCTTCTGCCCTCAGCACTGGGGACTGTGTGTTTTGTGCTGCAACAGAAGAAAAGCAACCCGATGCCCTCTACGACGCCACTGCCGACTCCATGTCCTGAAGGCACCGCAGAGGGCACCGCCGCATCGCAACCCAGGTCTCACCAACGATGCCATCTGACGCCGCCACCGAGCCGCTGCTTGCACCGCGACCTGTGGGCACCGCACTCGCTTCATACGGTCGCCCTGGTATCCCCAACGACGCCACTCCACGCTGACATCGACACCGCTGCTTGCACCGTGGTGCGAGGGCACCGCTCAAAAGTTACATGACGCACCGTCCTCAACCCGCACCGCAGCCTTGGCCTACCAACGCCGGCGCCATCGACTCCAGTTCGTCAGCCAACTACAGCGCTTCAGCAACGACGACGACGCTGCTTGCATCGTTACCTGCCCGCACCGTGACGAGCACCGCATCACTTTTCACCGCAGCCCTGGTCTCACTGATTCCGCTGGACGATCGTCACCGAGCCGTTGCCTGCACCGCGACCTAAGGGCACCATACGCCGCATCGCTGCACTTTGTACCGCAGCACCCGACACCTGCCAACGCCGGCGCTCCTGACTTCAACCGTGAGGAGTTCGATCTGCAACGCGTGTGACTTCAAGGGCCCGACGACTCCAGCACCGACCTCCGGAACCGATGCCTGCGGACGCCGTGCTTTTGTAGCTCAACAAGAAGTCGCCGACGCCCTGCATTTCAAAAGGTACTGTTTTGCGAGTCTTCCCGACACCGTAGCTGGCCCGCGATGCCACGGTCAGCCAGAACTGTTTAGGATTTGTTATTCACGACGCCGTGATAGCCCCAGACGGAGCTATCGACTTCAAGGAACTTTATTTCAAGTCTATTTTGATAACTGAAGATTTCTAAGTACTGTATTGTGGATTTTTTTAATCTTTTTTGGTCTTGTTTGAGTATATAAAAATATTGGATATTTTTCTGAACTGGTGTGGTGTCCTTTTGTAGTGCTTTCACTGTGTTACTGTTGGTTATGTGCAAATGCTTTACACACTGCCTCTACGATAAGCCTGACTGCTCGTGCCAAGCTACCAAGGGGGTGAGCAGCGGTTGTTTTAGGAGTGTAACTCCCTTATCCTGACTAGAAGGAAGGGTCCCTACTTGGACAAAGGTGCAAACCCTAGCCAACTAGAGACCCCCATTTCTAACAGTGATTGTTTAACTTCGTCCTTGTTTTCCCTTATTTAAATAGAATGCTGTAAAGTATTGTCTAGTATTGTTGGAAAAGCCCGAGGGGCCTGAGAATGTCTGTCTTGGCACCTGACCATTAGACAGTGGCCGGAGGCTAAGCCCTCTTCCTTTCCCTGCCTCCTCCTGAGATCCCTCATTGAGTCGAGGAGTGAGGGCTCCGTCCTTCCCATTAATATGATTTGGTGTGCACACTCTTTCCAGGTGAAGCTGGAAGGTGGTGACGAGCCGCTCTTCTTCCTGTCAGGCACTCCGCTGAGGTCCCCATCAACGCTGTGGTGCTGTCCCTGAGGCAGCTTTTACCTTGGTTGCTACTGCAGTTGTGCTTCGAGGCCAGCAAAGGTCATCGACAGCAGCCTCACCCTTCCAGGCCCTTTTAAGTACACTGCACACTTTCGTTGGGTTCTTCACAGGAGATTGTTTCAGGACCTTCAGGGAGCTCTCAGTGGCAGCACATTCCAGTTTCAGGTTTTTGGTTCCTACAGGAGTGGGTACCTCAGAATCAGCATTCTGGCTTATCAATGTTTAGCAACTAGCACTGTAGTCGCACCACCCTTTCCTCTCTCTCTCAAGCCAATGAATGCAACTAATCGATGTCTCGATTGCAGGGTAGGTACTCCGGCGTGGTGGGCTGTTCAGAACTTCTGCCATGTTGGGGCAGGCCAAGCTATGCCTCCCTCAGTTTTAATTTATTTTAAAGTTTGTTTTTGGTTACATACCATACTAAAACAAGCATTTGGAATGCAATAGGTCTCGCATTTGCGAGAGTTTAAGCTATTAGAATTGTAATTGACAATACCTTTTTATTTATCTTTTTTTATAATTAACACATAAATAAAAGGCATTGTCATTTACAATCCCAATAGCTCAAACTCTTGTAAATGCGAGACCTATTGCATTTCAAAGAAGCGGCCGCCATTGTCCCGGGCTGCTTGGAAAGTGAAAGCGTACATGGCGCGCTGAATGTTGCAGGAAAGCATGTGGTGCCTGCAGTAGGAGAAACTCATTAAAGAAAATAGTGCTTATAGACTAAATAAGACGTATGGTGTAACAACCGAAGTAAAAGGGCCAGTCCTCATGGGAAGTTACAAATCTTCATTTGTAACTTCCCATGAGGACTGGCCCTTTTAGGCAAGACGGTACTAAGGAGGGACTAACAAACCTATCAACGAATCAGAAGCCAGCATATATGAAGGACAATGACACAAGCCAATGACAAATATGGGTGGAGAGTGGGCGGGGCTTTAAGTCCTTACTCGAATACGGCATGGCTTGCAGAGTAGCGCATGCGCTGCCCAGGCTTGACCTAAAACAATAGATTGATGAAACAGAGCTACATTTCACAAATCATTTAATTTATGTATCTGTCTATCGAAACATGTGTAGTCAAGGCCAGCTTCTCTGTTAAGGCAGAGGAGCATCGCCCCACTAAAAAATTGCGCTCAGAGATAGAAAAATAAAATGGTAATAAAGTTAATTTCTTCCCATTTTATTTTTCAAAACCCATCCCAAGCCGAGCGTCAGGACGGGGGGGCTGGGGCTTTCTGATTTATGCTGCTGCCAGTCAGGCAGCAGCAGAAAGCAGTGATGGGCAGGGCACTTTAAGTTTAAAGTGTGCATGTCTTTTTGGCTGGCCGTCTTGCGACGGCCAGCCAGACATGCGCATGTTAAACCTCTCTAACACAGCTGCCTAAGACATCTGGATTAGAAACAGCATAGGGCTCCAGTATCCTTGCGAGTGGCAATTGAGGCCGCTCCCTGCAATCCTGACCTGGCGCTGCTCTCATGCAGCATGAGAGCAGCACCAGGATTGGTTACTGCAATTTCCTGGAGCCTGTTTGCCTGCCTGGAGAAGACCAGAGCGAGGAGGAGGACGTCATGCCAGGAAGGTAAGTGGGATTATTTTTTGTTTACTTCTTTTTTCACTTTTATTTTTGCCCCACCACCCTCTATACATGCCAGCCCCACTATGTTTAGTATAAAAAGCAATGTGATTTTACTTCACTTATACAAATAGTCACGCCAAAAATATATTGTTAATTTTAATTTTACACAGGCGAACAATATCAGAGCAAGGAAACAAGTTATTTCCTATCCCGAAGTGGGTGTTCCAAAACATAATTTAATGGAGGCGCAGTGGTGGCGAGGCTCTTCCCTTCAGATAAGGTGAGAAAAATGCGCGCCACAAGATGGCGTCCTTCCACATACATAGGACGATAATTTTATTATTTACAGCAACTAAATACCATTTCTGGCCGATTTAGCTCCACGATGGAGCTGCAATCCTAGCGGCCTACTGTACTGAGACGCTCTGCACCAAAATCTGTGGAAAATCATCTCGGTTGAGGCAAAAAGTGCTTGTGTGAAAGGTCCTGCGGACCTTTTCTTCCAGGTTTCAAACGGACACAGGTTGAACATTGCACTTATTTTAATTCACGAAATAAAAAAAATAAAAAATTGGCATACATTTTCTCAACGCCTCATTTTAGACTCTACATAGATATGGATGGCCGACATCATAAAATGAAGAAGAAATACAATTTTGATTCGTTTAAAGGATCGGGAGGGACTCTTATTCATGCAGGGCCCTGGGTTTTAGAACGTCCATTAGTTCATGCAGTCGTGCCCCCTCAAGAGTAGCACCCCCCCTTCCCCACGTCAGCCCCCCCCCCCCCCCTTACCGCCCGTTGATTCCCCGCGAGGAGCCGCCATCGCTGCCAGCACGGAGTCACAATCACTCCAACAGGCAGGATATTATTTAATGGGAACCCCGGAGAGACAACTCTTTAATGGCTTGTTTATAATTCACTTTTTTTCCGTACATTATCACCAATTACATAAAGTCTATCAGCACCAGCCTGTTTGAGCCTGACAAGAGCGTTTTTCCATGGCAGAGTGAGTTCCATTGGATCCAGGGCATCTTATGATGTCAAAATAATTCGATGACAGCCTGTCTGCATTATAGGCGGGCCTAATCATGTGTATTGATCGACAGCCAGAGAGATGGACAACAGAAAGAAGCACATCAGACACAAAGACAAACTACTTTGCTCCCCCACCCCCGGGGCATTAATATTTTGTTAATCCACTACATTTATTATGGACAAATTAGCACATTATCGACCCCAGAGAGGACTGATGACCTTGACGAATACACATATGGTAAACAACACAATGCTGTGAAAGATCTGACCAACACAACTGTGCGTAAAAAAATGCGAAATACAAAAGTCAGACTAGCCCTTGAAGATTGGGTTTTGGGTATAGAGGGGCAACAAGGGGGAGTTGAAAAAACTTAGGGGGATATGTACAAGGAAGTGGCGGAGAGAGGCGTTAGCCTTCCTGGCTTAACGCCTCTATCCACCACTTCAGAAACGCAAGGCTGCACCATATTTACAAGAATGTGGTGCAGCCCTGTGTTTCCCCCTTCACTGGCGCTAAGTTTAGCAACTTAGCGCCAACGCAGGCACCCTTGCACCAGAGTGCAAGGGTGATTGCGTGCAGGGGAGGATTGTTTATGTGTAGGAAGGTGTCCCTTCCTGCACATAAACAATCCTAAAATGCCATTCTGTCACTGTCATGTGTGCTGCTTCATGCAGCACACATGAAAGGCACTAGATGGCAGTTTTATTAAAGGATTGTTCATGTACAGGAAGGTACACCTTCCTACATATAAACAAACCATGGCATTTTGCTTCTTCCATGTGTGCTGCACAAGGCGGCACACATGAAAAAAGCAAAAACGAGGAGAAATAATGCATTTCTCCTCGTTTCGCCAACTTAAGGCCAGGTTTTACCTGGTCATAATTTTGGCGCTGTCTCCTATGTATGCTGCCCTTGTACATAGGGGGCAGCGTCAAAATGAATGGGTGTTGCGGTGGAACGCCCATCGCAACACCCACTGCCCACCCCTTTCACGCTAAGCATAGCCTTAAAGGGGGTCTTATATACAAGGCAGCGTTAAGCCACATTGAGTGGCTTATGGCTGCCTTGTACATAAGGCGCAGCCCCTATCGCTACCACAACGTCGATATAAGTGACGTTGTGATGGCGATAGGGGCTTGTACTTATGCCCCTTAGGGCCTTATTTATGAAGGCCTTGCGCCGCCGGTACTTCACTTTTTCCCTTTTTAAAAGTGCCGCACCAGCGGCGCAAGGCCTTCATAAATAAGGCCCTTAATGTGCATTTAGGTGGTCACCACCAGTGCTTATTAAGGCAGTGCAAAGACGTTTCGGCTACTGATGTGCAAAATAGCAGGTTGTTTAGGCCAAGGAAAAGTTGCCTCACCAAACCTCAAACAACGATAATTACTGCAGTAATAGTTAAAATAAATCCGCAAATTCTTTATTGTAATTCTTGTCATGTGCTTTGAAACATCATTGAATGAATGAATGGTTGGCTTCTAAAGCACTATGTAACTCGTGTTTGTTCTGGAGACTCTCCAGTAAAAAGAGAAACCACAAAACGGGCAAAAGATGATTCTTAATAGTTTTTTTGGGGAACAAGACATAATGATCAGATGGGCGACCTTAAACAAATTTCATATTTTAGCACCTCTGTAGGAAAAAGATTGAATGTGAGATTTCTTAAAGCTCGGAACCTTAACCGTAGCTTTACATTCTGATCAGAGCATCCTAATTAACATAAAGAGTACATTTGTGTTGTAGATACTTGGGGTGAGGGTTATGAAAAGAGCTTTTAAAGGAGATTCACTTCCATCTGAAAACTAATGGAGTGCCAGTGTCAAAGTCCATAGCCATATCACAGGGAAGTCAAATGTTGGTTCATCAGGACCTCAGCCTTGCCAAGGATTGCACATTACATATATTTACATTCAATTTATTTATTTCAGGTATTTTATAGAGCAGTTCAATGCCCCAGTTGCAGAGGATTTACATTGTGCAGATTCCTAGTGCATGCTGCACGCAAGAAGATGGACTTTAGTCCAAGACTGAGGCGTAACACAACAGATCAAAAGCACTTAAATATGGTGAAGGACATTTGGCCCCACAAACATGAATGAGAGTGATATGTTTGCAAACCATGAAGGTTTAGTAACTGATTAGCAAATTAGAAACACAAATCATTCAAATTAGTCATAAATCAGTTATCAATACATGAATATATTCATCAGTATAATTTAAAACAATTACAAATCATAAGTACAAGGCAAATTGTTTAAAGTTGTCATAGAGTAAATCAGAGGGAGGCACACTTTTCATGAAGGTAAGCTCCCTAATTTGCTACGGTAGAAAGGTTGGGTAAATTGGGCAGAAGACAGCCAGAAGGAATCAGCAGATACAGCCTCGTAAGGCAGAATCAAATAAACATTTGTTCATGTAAGTGAGAAAGGAATTTGCCCAGGATTCTAACTCTCTCGGGCAAGGGCAAAGAGAGTGGAAATGGCATCTGAACTAAGTAACACAGCAGTGCAAAATTAAATTATGCCTTCTTCAAAGGTTTCAACTCTGTAGGGTTCCCATGAAGGGAACCAATCAGAATCGAATATGTTGCAAGAATAAAGTTTGACAATGTTCAGCATTCCATCCATCATCTTTTTTTCTTGTTATAGCCACCTCAAGTGGGAAGGGTATGCTCAGACGTGGGTCCTGGGTTCACTATGCCATTGGATTCAAGCTAGCCTGGCTGATGAGGGGTGATGCCTTGATACTGATCCCAGGATGCTTGTTTCTGGTCCAGGGAGGACCTGGCCTAGCAGTTCGGGCTCAACTGTTCCCATGGGGAGCTGGGTCAAGACTGTTTAGCATATAGCTGGGTCTAAACTGGAATGGCATGGTGAGCAAAAAAACAATGGATTTAGGGCCAGATCTCTGTACTGGGGGTGAATGCTTAACAATGTTCAGCATTCCGTCCATCATCTTTTTGTGTTGTTACAGGCCCTGCTCCCAACACATCGTGGGTGGCCAACTTGCTGCTGCACACGGCCTTGCCTGTGGCCAGGCCCTATGCCCAACCCTCCCCCGTGAGCACCAGTCCCTCAACAGACCCCAACCCCAAATTGTATTTATTTTTCTGTAATTTTTTTCACAATAACGTGGTACCCTGGTGGTACCACAACCAAGTGTCACCACCATTGTACCACTAGACCGTGCAAACGTTAAAGAGTGAAGTTTGCAGAATCCCGCATTAATGCGTTGAAGAGAGTACCACGCTACCTCACAGTCCCCATGTTCTATGATGGAGGCTGCCATATTCTGGTTCAAGTTGTGGCGAGCCAATTAGATTGTTTGGTTCTGCAGGATAGAAAAGGCCCACAAGAAAAAGCTCTACCAGTCAATCAGAAACGCTTATTTCTTAAATTTACAGTTCCAGAGGAGTCCCACAGGACACTTGCGGGACCAAGAATGTAAATGTACCTATTTTTTTAACCCCTTCATGATCACCCCTACCACCTCTTTAAACATTTTTGGGAAAGTTTTGTGAAGATTTGTCAAATGACGCTGAAGTTATTACCGAAACAAAAAAACCTTTTGAACTGAAACTCTGACATAACAATAACTACACAGTAGTGACCACCACCATGTACATATAATTTGAAAGGCATAATAATTGTAATTATTTAACACCAGTTCCTCTGGGGTTTTATTCCTAAACCTTCATTGTTTTCTGGGGGATTTTTTCCAATATCTGTGAGTGGGTATGTGTGGTGTTTTACTTACTCCATGCATGTTTTGACTTAGGGCAGCAGTAACTTTAGGAGTGTAGTTTGGGAATAGCAGTGCTCTTGCTTACTCTTTTGTGGGTGTGAGTGCATTAGCATGCCCTTCCCTAAACCCCTCCGATTTACTAGTAGTAACTAATCACCATTTTCCAGCGGTTCCTCCATTCCCCTCACTTATTTGCTATAAAACATATACCAACGTTTGAGGAGCTCTTCGCCACCTTTGTGTGTTCAAAGACGCACATAACTAACAGGTTTCTTAATGTTCCAAATCTGCTTCATTTTTATCAACTTTTGCAACTGAAGTGCAAACCTGGCGATGTTTAAAAAGAAAAGGAAGAGAAAAATTGGCCCTGCATGACACTGTCTTCTGCTGCCTAGGTACATGACTGGATTGGTGACGCTCTGCTCCACGTACTGAATTTCCACTTAGTTGAAAGCAATGGCGGCTCCACCGCTAAGGCGGAGGAGCGTCGCCCCACTGCCAGGAGCAGCAAAGAAAGGAAAAAAGAAAATGATAATAACGGAATGTTATTATCATTTTATTTTGTCCTACTGCGGCAGTGCATGAGGGGCGGGCGGAGCTGCAGGGGAGGAGTGGTAGAACACTCCTGTGCACAATGACTTTTTAGTCATCCCTCTCGGGCCGCCCAAACCAGTCATGCGAACTTCCCTGTACTCCATGCAGGCTGCATTACAACATGGAGAACATGCCCACCCCTCCAGCCCGACACAGCGCTTAGACCAATCACAACGCTGCATTGCAGCATTGTGATTGGCTTAGGGGTGGGAGCCTGGCTGCCTGCTTCCTGTTCCGACCTGGAGTCGGACACACATGTGCAGGAGAGAAGACGCGGGACCCGGCGGCGGCAAGGTAAGTTTTTTTTTTTCAAAGCAGTCCGTGCCCCCCAACGATTCCCCCCCCACCTGCGAGCCATGCCGGCTGCCTTTGGTTGTAAGGCCCTCATTTTTAAGTGAAGGACATTGGGCACTGGTGATTCACCAGTATGCAGCTGCCAGGCGGTGACTGACCTACCCGCTGTCACTCAGGGCTACGGGAAGCCAAGAGTGGTAGTGAATGAAAAGGCCCACTAACCTACCAATGTCCTGATTCCCTGCAGGTGGAAATCCTGCCCTTCCTGTTAATAATCGCCTTGTTCAAAATGGGAACTCTTCACTCGCCAGGGCAAGTGGCGAAAATCTCCAACGCCACGCGACTTCATGCATGGAACGTGTATTTGCACATTGCACCCCCTTCTAATAATGGCCGTGCAGATAGATAAGCAAAACGTAACACTGGGTGTTCAATTTCCTGAAATGCCGTCTTCCGGTCCAAAATAACTGTGTTTAAGGTTTTTCTATATGTCAACAGAGCGGGAGGTGTCAAAGCCTGAATATAGAGCACTAACCAAAGCGAGAGCTGTCAAGGGTTGTGTGCACTTTAAGAACACGATTAATTATGGCAGACCGCCGCCATTACAGAAATGAAATGTCGTCATCGCCTGAAAGGCGCTATGAGAACAAAATGAAGTCTATTCTATTCTTGCTGCTTCTTGTCAGTGACATTGCACTTCTCCGCATGTGTGCATCAGTAAAGAAGGTACTATAAAGAACAACGCTACTAAGTTTTGAGGTATGCTGAATTATTGCCACTGTTCCCAACTCTGTTCTGTCATCGACATTACTATTCCTTTTGCTAACTTTCAGAATTTTGATTTATTGAGCTCAGCATCAGGGCCACCACTTCCATAACACACAGCAGGGCATGAAGGCACCACTTGCTGTTGGTATCAAGTGACTGATGAAAGGCCCAAAAAGGATTTTATTTCAATGTATGGAGAATGCTCCAGCTGACAGGTCTGTCCTGCAGGGCTGAGAATCCCTGCATAGTTCCTGCACACCATAGTTTTTCAGAGACAGAGCAGAATGAGAAAGTCCTTCAGTCTCATATAGGAGTTTTACATTCTGTTATGCCAGCTGCAAAGCATGGGCGTGTGCTGGCACATACATGCCAGCATTTTAGACCAGGCAAGTGAGAGATTTTCAAAAAATAGTCTGGAGAATGTATTTTCCCCAATGACTTATATCGAAACAGAGGCAATCTGCCTGAATCGGGTCTATTTGTATGTATGGTGACAGACAATCAGAATTTCATTTTTGGCAGTTTAATAACATAGCGCAAAAAACTAAACTCTGGCAGCCGAAAACACTTCTAAATTCTGTTTTTGTTTACGCTATGTAAAACTGCCAAAAATAAAATGTCGAGGCGTGACGCAAACTCTAATCTCCCCCTCCAAGAATTGAGGACAAAGCGGTAACCTTTGATGTCAGAGGCAGAGATTGGAACGTGCACGACAGTTATACATTTTTTATTTTTGGCAGTTTTATAGACCTCTGAATCGAGTAGCAAACCTCGATTCATTACCTCACTTACATGAAAAATGAATATGTTTTCCTACTTTATCTGGGGTCAAATTCAATAAAGTGGAGCAGTGTTCAAGCAGTTTTTCACTGAGGTTACACAACATACAGGGTTCTCCGCTGCCCCCCTGTGTGATCTGCTCTTACACTTTCGTCAAACCAGATATGAAAGAGGACTGTGGGGGACCCCTAGTGGTGGTGTACGCCTTTCCGAATGAGGGCTTGATGTTTGTGGGAGAAGACCATGCCTACAATCCACCACCTTCCCCCTTAAATGCTTCAGCGGTGTCTGAAGGCGGACCCCCCCCCCTCAGCGCCTTGAGACCCTCACGGGTGAGTAGCGCGCTTACAATTCCCTGATTGATTGATTGATTGATTGTTTCAAATGAGTGATATATCATCTCTGGATTCTCATGCATGAATGTGCATTGTGAATTACCCTTAGTTTGGGCATTCTGGACAATTGTGAAACCACAAGACCGCAAGTGAAATTTTGAACACATACCACCTGTGGCTTTTCCAGTTGATGTAATCAATGCCTAATATTTTCTATGGCTTTTAATGCACCTGTTGTCATTTTATGTAAAGAACTTTGTGCTTTATATATGATGTGATTGAGCTGCCACAAAGCCTGTTATTGGCAAAATCACAAGGTTTGCAGGGGCGTAGCTAGGCCTAAGGCTGCCCGTGGCGGCCCCTGCATTTGCCGCCCTCGGCAAAATTATAGAAGAGCGGGGGGGTGGTAGCGGCCGCGGCCGATTCTTGCGGCCGCAACGGCTGCAGGTAAGAGCGGGGGGGGGAAGGGGGGCCGGCTGCCGCCCCAAAACTCGTGCCGCCTGGGGCGGTCCGCCCCCATCGCCCCCCCCTAGCTACGCCACTGAAGGTTTGTGACCACAAAATACCGTTTTAGTATAGGGAAGACCCCTTTTACAAACTGGAGTAGTGTTTTTGTCTCGTAAAAGGAGTTTTGCCACCCGTTATGATTCACAAGTGAGAGGAGGCATGAAAAAGGTTCCCCCCTCCTACTTGGAAGTCACAGTAGAATACTTCCCCACCTCCATTGTGGTAGCAACCGCTGATCAGATGCAGTCATTGTAAAGAGGGGGGTATATCATTCCCCGGTGAGGGGGTGAGGTGTCTCCAGAGTAACAGCCTGCCCTTTGGGAATCGTGTGATTGGGCGAGCAGACAGTGATCCTCTGTTAGGCTTCTCCTGATGTGTTCCTAAATGTTTTTAAAAGGCAGCACATGTTCCTTTAATGGACATGGGGCACTGAGAAAAGGATAGGCGAAGCCAATCGGTTTCGTCTATGATAACTATTGGCTTTGGCAATTATTTTTAGCCATGATGTACAGTAGGGCAAGGACGACGAAGGTCTGGAGATGGGGAACCACATTGACAATGAAGGGAGGGTGGGTTGATTGGAAAGCACACAGAGGGCGGGGTTGGGCAAGAACAGGAACAACTGAATGCAGGCAGGCTGGGTGGGGAAATAAACAGACAACAGAGGGCAGACAGGCAGGAAATGGGGAAGGAAGCAGATAAAGGAATGGGGTGGGGAAGCAAGAACATCAACAGAAGGTGCATGGGAAGGAGGAAGCAAGAACGACAACTGAGGGAAGGAGGGCGAGGAGAGAAACATGGGCGAGAAAGAGGAACACAAAGTACACAAGGGAGACCACCAGAAAAACACATGCACTCTTGTAGAGTGCTTAACTAAAAAGAAAAAAGGAGCACTTGAAAATGCAGCTGTGAAAGGAATCAAGTAAAGGGTCCCTGCCCCAGGTGAGGGATAAACACCAGAAGAGGATGGAAAACCCATGGAATCTGACAAATAGGAAGCCAGGAAATTAGAGTGGCAATAAAGTCAACCAATGGTAAGCAATAAGCCCAAAGTAAGCTAAGAATATAGCACTTGAGCTGTCTTAGGCGAAGAAGACAAATGCAAGGATGATGGTCTGCTGTCCCTTGCAAGCCACCACCCCTGCAGTTGTAGCTATATGCAGGTGATTGCAAATTGCAACCAGCCCAATCAATATTTATTAAGCAGGACACTTTTCAACTTTCACTTAATTGACCTATCAGTACAAATGTCTCATGGCAAAGTGACAGGCAGGTTGAAAATAGTTAGTGTGGAATTTACGTCTACTATTTGCGACCCGACTGTAGGTACATCAGGTCCTTTGTCCCAGGCACAGGTTATCATTCCCATATTTCATTATATATCAGACATGAAAACCCAATTTCTTTCTTCTCGATTCCAAAGAAACATAATACATTTGCAAATTAGACCAAACACTGAGGATATAAGGGTTTAAAAAAAAAAAACATCTATTATCTTGACATGTCTGAAGGTGTGGTATAATCTTAGGGACACGCTCTGAGCTATATGGTGCCCCAGGCTGGGATCAAACCTTTTAAGTCTGGAACACTGCTATCTGTCATTTATTGGGCCAAATTTACAAATGTTTGCCCAGTTAAAGAAAGAAGCCTTTAGGCTGTTAGTGTAAAAAATCCAAATAGGTCAAAAACATTTCTGTTACAAAAATGCCTATAGTTTTCTTTCTTTTGTACAATGTTTATGTGAGCGGCATAAGGATTTCCTTACAGTTCCTAGCAAAATAAGATAAGGAACTTAGGGCCAGATGTACTAAGCTTTTTTGTGTGTGCAAACTTTCTGATTCTCAGAATTGGCCCATTTGTGACTGCAAAAAGCATTTTGGGATGCATGAAAATGAAACTGCGATTCAGTAACAGGTTACCAAAACGCAATTTAGGTTTGCTTACAAATAAATATTTGGTATTTGGAAGGGGTTTGTTTAGGGCATCACTTCCAAATACCTAATTAGAATGGTATGTATTAATGTTTTGTGACCTAATTCTTGTCTCAAAACAATACTTTATTGACTACGAACATGTTGTGGTAACCCATTCGCAAACGGGAACTGGTCCCCTTGGGACCCCTTCCCCTTTGCAAATGTAAAAAAGAGGAGAGTGTCCACCGGACAACTGCGGCTTCTTAAACAAACAGAAAAAAAACCAAAGAAACATTTCTTTTTATATGCAGTCCTATTTTCTTTAACGGAAATGGGTTGCTTTAAAAAAGATTGCTTTATTAAAAAGAAACTAGAGACATGGTGGCTGGGTAACCTCAGCAGGCAACCATCTCTGTGATGGCTGAGATTCATAATGGGTCGCAATTTGCAACTTACCTCATTAATATTCATGAGGTAGGTCGAATTGCGACCCTCTATGAATCAGTAATTTGCAAATGGACCTATTAGTACATAGGTCAGTTTGCAAATGACCACACTGGGTAAAAAATACTGCAAACAAAAATTGCAATCAGTATTTTGCGACCAGTTGTACATACAGCAGGCCCTTAATCCTGCGTACAATTTCTGTATATGTACCACAGGCAATTTTCAATGTATTTTTGGATATTTGAGTTATTTATCCTTGCCTTAGTCCATCCTTTATTCCATCTATTATCAGAGTATGTGATAGTATGTTTATAGTAAAAACTTGATTTTTATACAGCGCATCATGCCACACTACTTTTGTTTCTATGAGCTACGGATAATAGGTGCTACTGTTAGCCAGTAATGATAGTGGAGTTGGTTAGTCCATAGGAAACTGACATTTTGGATTGTTTTTTAAAATAATTTTTTATTGAGCAGAATAAAAAATATAGAAGAAGGCAGTTAAACATAAATAATATGCTAATACAGTTAATACTATACAATCATCGCAAATTTTTATGTACTGGAAAGATATCATATCATATGAACTAAAGTGCAGCTGCTAAAGTGCTGTCGATCCAGTAAATATATTACCTGGACATCATTTTCCATTTAAACAAAATACAATACATACTATACAATCCTATTGGATTAAAAAACATCACAGATATTATATAATTTCTAAAGTGCAAGTGGAAAAGTAAGATACAGCGAGGGGATATGTTATCCCTAAAAGTCCTTTTCAATTCGATCAACATTCAGTTCATACTATACAATTGTTTTCTTTAAAAAGAAGTATAAACATCTCAAATGAAATATATTAGAAAAAGGATAATTTCATATAAACTAAAGTGCAAGTGCTAATAGTAAGATAGATCAAACAGACATAATATCCCTAGAAATCCTTTTCCATTAGATCCAAATTATGAATCCTACAAAGCCATCCTTTTGATTAAAAAGGAAATATAAACATCACAAAAATGATAAGTATTCGAAAAAGATCATTTTAAATAAACTAAAATGCAAGTACTAAAATATAATAAGACCAATGGATATATTACCCCTAAACCACCTTTCTCATTTGATCCAAATTCAATGCATATCAAACAATTCGTGCTAAGCTATCCTTTTGTACAAAAAAAAAAAAGAAAAAGAAATATAATCATCACAGATAATATATATTAGAGAAAAGGTCATTTCATATAGACTGAAGTGCCAGTACCAAGATACCATACATCCTTCAAAAATACTATCCCTGGAGATCCCTTTCCATTTGATCAAAGAATTTCCAGACTGAAACAAATTTCCTAGTAGCTCCCACCCTTCTCGCATATACTTCTTCATAAGCTCTTACTCGTTTCATTTTCTTATGCCATTCGAGAAAGGTCGGGGTTTTGGTTGTTTTCCAATTCTGGAGAATCAGTGAACGTGCCACCAGGAAGGAGATTGATAAAAACATTTCGCCCCTCTTGTTAAAGCCTGGTTTAGGCTCTGTTTTAATAAACCAAACAATACCACCTCCGGTTGTATATTTCTTCCGAGGGTACGACTGAGCTCAGCACACATTTCCCCCCAAAACTGACTCAACCTTGAACATGTGCAAGAAACATGTAACCAGCCACCTTCGCCAACCTGCTGGCAACGAAAACACTTATTTTCGACCTCAGGATATATTTTATGCAAAGCATATGGGGTATAATAAGCCGTCCAACGGGACAGGAATGCCATCCTTTTGAAGTTTGCGGCTCTAAGTGCCTTGCTGCCGTGTTGGGCGATAACTTGCCATTCTCTAATTGAAAAATTGCAAGACAGTTCATTTTTCATTTTTTCCAAAATATTAGTAACAACAAGGGGCTCCCCTTGATTTTGAAAGACTCGATACCAATTCCCTATCCCTCGCAATTTAGTTCTAAACACAGCAGCGAGGACCGAGGAGGTACCTATGTTTCCTGGGGATATATATTTATTTATCAAGGATCTAAGCTGGAGGAAGCTAAAAAAGAGTAACCTGCTCTGCATGCCGCATCTAGCCTGAACCTCCTCCCAGTTAACACATCTACCTCCTATTATGAAATGACCTAGCTCTTTAAAACCTTTTAATTCCCAAAGTTTAACATGACTGTTGCGAATGAAGAGGCCCAAACTTCTGGCCTCTGTCAAGCCCAGATATTCAAATCCCGAGGACTGAGCCTTTTGAGAAAAAAAATTCTGAAGTCTATTAGAAAATACTTGAAGCGTCTTGTATCTTACTTTTTAGGCAGTTTTGATGTTTTTAAGAAGACCGGAAGCTGAGTTCCAGCTTCATGGGCCATCTTCCTAAAGAAAAAGCCATCCAAAGATCCCCTATTATCGAGCAACCGAACTAAAATATCCATAAACGCGGCTTCATAATAAGTGCGAATATGGGGTAGTGCTAGCCCACCCCACCTTATATCCAATTGAACAATTGATAATTTTAACCTAGATGCTTTTTTATTCCAATTAAACTGGCGGAATAATTTTTCCAATTCTCTAAAATAAGCTGTATTAACTTTGATCGGAATATTTGCGAAAAGAAAAATTAATAAGGGTAGTACTGACATCTTAATTAGGGCAACACGCCCTATCAATGAAAGGGGAAGAAATACCCATATTCCCAATAGATCTTTAATTTTATACAGTGTTGCTTCATAATTTAGCCTAAATAGATCCGCATATTGGTTTGAGACATAGATTCCCAAATAGCGAATCGGCTCAGGAGAATATGCTTGTTGTTTTAAATTATCTGGAAGAAAATTACAGGAGACATTTAACGCCAATACTTCAGTTTTTTTATGGTTGATTTTATATCCTCCAATTGCCTCAAACAGAGCGAACTCCCTTAAAATCCCATCAATATTTTGTCTTTCCGGTTTAAGATAAAGTATGATGTCATCTGCAAATAATTTTATTTTCAACATCCCCTCTATTGGAGTTTTTATACCTATATTATGCCGAATCCTCACGGCTAAAGGCTCTATGAAGAAAGTAAATAAAACTGGCGACAGGGGACAACCCTACCGGGTCCCGCGTTTAATATCAATTGTGCCTACCGATTTTGAATTTATCCTAATCTGAGCCTGGGCTCCTTGATATATGTTCTGGAGCATAGTAATGGTTTGCGCTGGAAATCCAAACCTTTCAATGCCATAAAAAAGCGCACCCCAATTCACAAGGTCGAATGCCTTCTCAGCATCGACCATCATTATTATTGCGGGGGTTTGGTGAGTATTAAAATAATCAATTGCTTGAATTAGAAAAACAGTATTTGACGACATTGACCGGCCTATTATAAAGCCAGATTGATCTACATGTATTGCATGTTGGGCCACAGAGGTGAATCGATTGGCCCATATTTTCATCAGTAGTTTGTAATCTACATTTAAGAGGCTGATTGGCCTATAGGAGCCAACCTCCCTAGGACTTTTTCCCTTTTTTACGAAACTAACTATCGATGATTCTTTAAAGGCCACTGGAATGTCCCCTCCCACTTTAACATGATTAAATAGCTCGAGCAGAAATGGAAGTAACTCTTCCGAGAAAGCCTTATAAAATTCAGACGGAAGACCGTCATTTCCACAGGCCTTACCTCCAGGCATTGAGGCCAAAGCCCTAGAGATTTCTTCTGCTGAAATGTCGGCCATTAGAGCCTCTTTCTGTCCTGTAGAGAGCTGAGGGAGGACTAAATCATCAAAGTAAGACTGAATAGCTCGTTTAGATACCTGATAGTTGGTTGAATAAAGATCTTTATAGTGATCTACAAAAATTTTAGAGATATTATCTTGTTCAGAAACTATACTCTGTGTCCCCGGAATTGCCACTTCATCAATTACCGCCGCTTCTTGTTTGACTCTAGTTGACCATGCCAATAATTTTCCTACCATCTGGCTTTCTTCGTAAATTCTCTGTTGGTATGCTCTTGAACTACTTATCTCTTCCATAATAAAAAAACTCCCTCAATTCCTGTTTGGCCCTGGTTAGTTCCTCTCCAGCGCGCTGTCCCCTCCCAAAGGAACCTCTCTTTTTTTTTACCAAGGCCGCATCAACGGCTTTCTGGAGTTCTTTAATTCGAGCTTTGCGTTCTCTAACTTGTTCTACCATAAAAGCAATCATTTGTCCTCGTATTGAGGCATTAAAGGCCCCCCAAACTGAGAAAAGCCTTGCGGTGCCGCTATTGATCCTAAAAAACTCCCTAATCCATTCTCACATACTCATTATCCACTGTTGATTGGTTAAGAGAAGTCTATCCATCTGCCACCTGGATTTTTCTCTCATTCCCAGTACTAAATCTATTTCAAATTTTACTAAAGAATGGTCTGAAAAAGAATTGGCCATAATCTCAGTATTCGAACAGCTTAGAGAACGTGACACTAAAAAGAAATCAATCCGTGAAGCGGACCTAAATTGACTAGAATAATTGGTAAACTGTTTAGCTACACCATGAGCCCTTCGCCAAGGATCGACCAATTGATGATCCTGTTTCATGACATCAATCAACTTTTTGGTCCCGGGTTTCATCTGCTTTTTTGCTTTATTCGATGTATCTAATTGCAAATCCTGTATAATATTAAAATCACCTCCTAAAATGATTGGGCCCACCGCTGTTCTAGCTTTATCAATAATACTTTTAAGCGCCCCAAAATCATCTACGACTGGTGCGTAATAGTTCACAAAATTCAACATATTGCCATTCACCCTTGCAACAATCCAAATCCATCTGCCATATGGATCTCTATAGATATGAGTAATATCCCAGTTTAACCCTCGTCCAAAATAAATAGCCACCCCCCTTATTGCTGCCTGGGCTGAAGCAAAATATGCCTTAGAGAAACTTTTAGGGATAAACAGATTAAGCTGATTAGTTTTAAGGTGAGTTTCCTGCAAAAACAAGATTTGTGGAGAGAATGCCGCCAACCATCTTATCAACCCACCATACTTTCGCTTGTTCGAGATGCCATTTACATTAATCGATATAATGCGGACCTTTTTATCCATTATTAACACTACTGATTAGATCCAAAACGTCAGTGAACATACCCTTCCTTCTAATATGATGTTTTAAATAATTCTGCTCATTTCCTTTTTCTGCACCACCACCCTCCCTCAGTGCCCTGACCCAGACCCAAACCCACCCCAAAACCCTGTGACCCTTCCCACTACTGGCAGATGGGGAATTGCCCGCCTTACCCCCTGCCTGCCCAAACATTGGACCCTTGGAATCGGGTGCCATGATATTGCACCCCGGTGTGATGCACAGGCCCCCCGACCTGAAAAAGAAGACAATAGAAGAAACAAAAAAGCAAAAAACCAACAGCAAAAACACAAATGTCCTTCATATCAAACGATAAAGTCCCTTTACTTGTCCTTCGTGATTTGCTGCAGAAGTTCCTGAGCTTCATCTAAACTTGTAAACATATGGAACTTGCCGTGCACTAAAACTCGAAGTTTCGACTGTTGGGCAATAGCCACTTGAGCTCCCTGTGCTTTAAACAAATAAAGAAGCTTGACAAACTCCTTGCGGCGACGTGCTGCCGCTGCACTCATATCCGAAAATATGCGACAGTTGGGAACCTCTCATGATGAGAATTGCTTCTTCTGTATTGCCCTAGTCAAAATCTGCTCCTTCAAACGATAATCTGAAAAATTAACTAAAATAGTTCTGGGCAGTTTAGAATTCGGAAAAGGCTGTGCTGGGACTCTATGGGCGCGAGTGATCGTAAGGTCCCCTGAAAATTCTGGAAGTACTGTCTCCTTTATAAAGGACTCAACCCATTGTACTGGTTGAGACCCTTCGCAGCCCTCTGGAACCCCAACCAACCGCAGATTAGTCCGCCGTGAATGATTCTCTAATTCTTCGAGCTTTATCTCCAGCAAATTCTTTTGTTTTTTGTCCACTAAGACCTGCTGCTGAATTGAGGTCATCTGATCCTCTAACTGAGAGATTCTAGATTCGGCCTCCTGCAGCCTGGATGGGAATGCCCCCACTACCTCTTCAATTTTGGAAAGACGAGCATGTAGTGCTGCAGTTTCCATTGCTTGGGTGGCCTTCATTTCCCTAATCTCATCGAGGATAAGATTGAGCATACTTTTTATATCGCACTGAAAAATATGACTGGCCCCGATTGCAAGTTCCGTAGTAGTTTCCGAGATGACCTCAGCCATTGCCGATGATGATGGTACTGGAAGCAGAGGATTTACCAGTGGTTGAAAAAGCAGAGAGGATTCCAGAGCGATTATTTCAGGACAAGATTGAGACTGAGACTGAGACTGTACAATCCGTGCGTCAGTTGCACCGTGACTATCCTGCTTAGGAGCCTGATTGGAAGCCTGGTGCTGCGGAGATGGGGATGGAGGCTGCAGAAGAGATTGGACATTTTGGATTGTTAATAAATTTAGGGCTCAATTTTTTCAGGCCTTTAAACAGTGATGCTTACAAACTTGCGGACTACATTAATACCCAATTTAAAATACATTTAGTGGCCTGTCCAAATCATACCTCTTCGTGGAATGGTGTAAATCCAGGAAGTGTTTTTGAGAAAGCCTAAACAAAGGGATAAAATGTAGACATGTACAGTGTAGAATTGTTATATCCCCAAGTCAAACCCCAAGCAGGGCATCGAATTTGCAGTAGTGTTTTTCATAATCGTCAATGTTGGATTTGTGGATTCACGTTCATAGTAGTAGTAGTAGAATCCACAGGCATAACTGTGAAAAAGTGACCATAAAAGGCATAGCAGGCATCATAACACTATGTCATGACTCCCTGATGTAATAGAGTGGTGTTCCTGCTCAAGCCAAGATGTGCATATCTAAGTGGTTGGGATGATGCAAATTCTTGCAACCACCTGAGACAAAGAAGGCAGAAAAAACTAGACACTGAAAATGTGGAATATTATACCACGAAAATGTATTTGTAGTATCATTTTAATTCTTGACATTCTGCTCAAACTCTGCTGAAATATTGTTCGACCAACTGAAAATCTTCATAATAAGACTTGGGATTAAAAGTTGAATAGGCCAAAATGTATAGGGCTGTCACAAAAAAACACTTGACAGGAAAGATTTGCTTGCATGTAACACAGAGATAGAGAGGCAGGAACATTTTGTTTTGGGCAGTAGCGGTCGGTGGTGGGAGTGCCGCCGGGCGATGACGTGGGGCGGGGGAGGGGCAGGGTGGGGGGTAGTAAACTACGGATTACGGCGGATTACAGGTAAGTAAACATATAAATAAATAAAACGAAATTCGTTTTATTTATTTATATGTTTACTTACCTGTAATCCGCCGTAATCCGTAGTTTACTACCCCCCACCCTGCCCCTCCCCTGCCCCACGTCAGCGCCCGGCGGCACTCCCACCACCGACCGCTACTGGTTTTGGGGACCATCAGCTTTCCGCAACAGGTTTCAACAAAGCACAACAAAGATGTGGAGGGAGTGGTTGTCCAATTATCACAATCTCCACAGATACTTACAAAAAGGACTAATAAAAAAAGGAAAGTTCGAATGATCTAAAAACCGTGGCACTTAAAATCAGTGCAAGCAGCGCGATTTAACATACTCCGCCGCCGGTGGAACTCCCTAGAGCGCGGCGGAATTTTTCTGTCACTTTGTTACCTAGTTAGTAGTTGTGTTAGCTCTGTCCTTGGCTGCGCTGGCAGTGGCAATCGGTGGTACAATCTGCAGTGGCCTCCTGACGGGAGCCCTGGCACCAAAATTTCTAAAACCATCGTCGACTAGTAATGCACATGATTTGTGGGGCAAGGTTGGTCAAGGAGACCAAAGGGTTCTCAAAAAGAGCTTCTCATTCAAAAGCCCAAAGGCGTAATCTTTGCTTACTTGTTACACAAAATGTGTTCTATGGAACATAGCCAAATTTTACATACAATCAGGTCTGGACTGGCATATAGGGCAATTAGGCAGTGCCCAAGGGGGTGGTCCGACAGGTCAGTGTATGGGTCAATTTTTTGGCTGTTTGTGAGCCTGTCTTATGGGCTGCTGGGCCGGTTTTTACTATTGATTTCCCTGATATTAAAACAAGCATTGCCTGCATCAAGCTCAAATCCATGCATTCCTCCTTACCTTGCAAAACACTTGTACAGCGTGAATTCACAAGTTTAAAACTGCTGAAATTTGCAAACATGGAGAACTTTTTTAGCTTTCTAAGTCACTGATGTGGGCCACTTTTATTTTGGTGCCTGGGCCTATTATCTGGCCCAGCCCGGTCCGGCATAAATCAGGAGCTGTGATGAAGGAGAAATTATCTTCATTTCAATAGTTCCCCGTGAGAAAAGAAGAATTTCCGTTTCTATTCCACTTTAATTTGCCACAGTGGCTTATTGATTACATCATGTATGACATTAATGACCAATGTGACACCATCAATTGGCAACGTCGGTTACATCACTTCTAACACCAAAGCGCCAAGAGAAAGCATAGAGGATATGGCGACCATCAGGGAAAATAGATAAGCATGAGCACCACAAAGGAAGTCTTTCAGAAATCAAGCGTATTCGAATTTTAACAAAAATAATACATATTTCTATTTTAAGGTACTACCCATCTGTTCTGGCCTAGGACACATTCTAAATAAAGCAATGCACTTTTTAGTCCTTGCCGATATGTGTCATTGTAGTTCAAAAGATCCCTTTCATAAATGCCCACCAGCTGTACTGTTTCCAGGGCTTTAAGTGGGATGAAAAAACTGGGGGGTCTCATAAAGGGGTGTGCCAATGTAATTAAGGGCGTGGCTTAAAACATGTAAGCTAAAAATCTGTCTTTAGCATACTGTGTGCCGCCGGACTTGTATTTTGCTGTGTCTGTCATTGCATCCAGATATGGTACAACAAGTAACATCATACTTACAACAAGTCAGGACTATTGGCTTTGTCAATGGTTGTTGGTTGCATAAGATAAATAAGCAGCAAATATGGCTTATATATAATATTGAAAAAGCTTCCACTTACTGCCCTGGTGACACCATGGCAATGTTGCTGCTCCTGTGTTTCAAAGAGAAGGGAAATCCAGAGAGAAAATGACTCTCTTTAAAGGATTTCCCTTCCCTTACAAGCTCACCTGGCATGAGGTCATGCCGTAACTTCTCCTCTAGTGAGAGGTGAGCAGTGTGAGCACGCGCACATCGATGTGCCTGCTGTCGCTGCAGTCCGAAAAAATGGATTGCCTGTGCCAGGGGACAAAACAGAGCCCGATAGAGACCCGTTTCGAGGCCTCCTTAAAAAAACTGCCAGTGCTCAGACCCGGTGAGACCCGGCCCACTTAAAGCCCTGACTGTTTCTATCACCAGTCCACTCCTCCATGTGCCCTCACGTTGCTTATGTTCTTGTTAGGTTCTACCATTTTTTTTACAGTTTTATAAAGCGCAAACTCGACCCGAAAGTATTGGAGCGCTTTACATGAGCACCAGTTGTGTTACACAAGGACACATTCATTTTTTGGTAGGCACGGGGATGTTAGGTGATTTGCCCAGAAACACAGGATGTTGAGCCAACGCCGAGACTCTAACCTGGTTCCTCAGCTGCGAAGTCGGCAGCTCTGGCCGTTACGCCTTCACATCACAGAGTGGATTGGGAGCGCCTTCTTGAGTCCTCAAGAAGGGTCACATTCAGGTAGGTACGGGTGCAAATCTGCATCTCTCCTGGATGTACCCGAACTTTTGTCCAAATGCGATTGGCTTGATAACTGAAATACTACCGGTGGGAAGACCAGACTCATCTGCGTAGACAAAAACACAAACCAATCAAAAGGGTTCCTGCAAAGATTCAAAGTGATTTTGAACAAATCTAGTAAGACTCCGAGTAGTGTACTTTATTGTTTTAATCGGATATTGTTTGTTGTGTATAAATAACCCCATGCATTATATGGACTGATTTGACCCTTACTCTCTCATTAGATTAAGTGTTCTGAGATCATGGGGTTAACACGCTCTAGGCGACATGCCACCTTTTTGTGCCCTCTGAAGTTCATTGAGAGGAAGTGGGGGATTCTATCACATTCTGTCTGCATGTACTAACGGACTGCACTTGTGGCTGACGGTTAAACCGCTTCGAAGTTTCCCAAGAGTGGTGTGTGCAGAAGATTTGTTAAATGCTGGCCCCAGGCCTTGGGGTCTCACTTTGGCGTCCATCAGCACCCTCCGTTGGCTGCCTGTAGAGACTTGAATCAGCTCCATGGATGCTGGGGATGGTTCACTGGGCGGTCCAGAGCTCAGCCCTGTGCTTTCTTAAGGCTGCAGTAAGGATCCATATCTCTAGCTGTATTCTAAGATTATTTTTGTGTTGATATCTTTCTTTTCGGATGCGAGCTTGGTTGGGGATGGTGATTATATGAGGTTCTCTCTTTGGACCAATTTAATTGCACCTTTTTTCCACTTCAGGTTAAAATTTCCATCCAAACATCCGAAGGCAACTCAAAAAACATCTATTCTAGTAGTCTGTGTAGGGGACATCCAGTTAATTATGTAAGGTCACAAGCACGAACATTTCTAACAACATTTTCAAAATACGGCTATTTTGCTCTGACATCACAACTCAGACAAACCTGCCCGCTTTTCCTCAGGTGTGCCACTTCACAAAAGTCCGACAAAGAAAATCTTTATAACCAGACTCTGCTTCCTAAAAGCAAAGTAGGTCTCAGCCTCTCCATAATACAGTCGTACATCACTTAAAGAGCAAGGCATGTGTCCCACATAAGACTAAATATAAAGAGAAAGGAATCCCATGCTCTGGAAAGCAAACACTGACAAATGAAAAAGTGATTTTAATCTGCTAAGAAACAAAAGAAGAATTATACGCAATCTCATCTTGAAATAGTGATGAATGAACACCTGAAAGACTGCAGGTCATGAATATTAAAATAACATATTTTACTTCATTTGAAAAGGTCATAGTATAATTTGTCTTACTTTAACACAATATGCAAGCACTGCTAAGGGCAATAAGTCACGCCTTTGGATCCATTGGGTTTGCCAATGCCTTTTGAGAATGTTGTCAAGCATTCTGAACATGGAGTGCAACATGGCCAAAAGTAAATAAAAATAAGTGCACTGACGTGGCTGCAGCGGCTGCGCCATTTTGTAGGCGCATGCATGAGTCATTATGCATGCACACCTACTAAGTCATGTGAGTGACATTTTTTTATTTACCGATTTTAGATTGATGAGTAGATCTAAAAAAATAAAGAAAAATTTGAAGCTCAAAAGCTTTATTTTAAAGCAGAGATGGGTTGGCAACAATTTTCTTTCTGCTCTTCTGCATCCAAAAAATGACATAAAAGAGTAGGTGGGTGAAGGGAAGCAACTGGCTGTGCATAGAGGAGGGGAAAAGCAGCACATGCTGGAGAGCAACACAGAGGTGGGAGTAGGGGAGAAAAACTCGACTAAGAAATCAGCACAGCTGGAAGGGGAGGCAGGGAGTTTGGCAGAGGAAGAAGCACATGAGAGCTGGCAACAAGGGAGACAACGTGAGGGGAGAAGACACACAAAAGGTAGGGAGATGGAGAGCACACTGCACACTCTCATGGAGTGCTTAAGCAAAAAGAAAAATAAGTAGTTCCCTAAGAGTGAGCAGTGGAAGGATAGAAGCCAGCCAATCAGAGAGATGGTGAAGCGGCTATGCTCCAGAGGAGGAACAAGCACTAAGTGGTCAAGCTTGGACTAGGAAAACCATCAAATAAGAAGCAAGCAAAAGCGACTAGCAATAAAGCCAACCAATGGTAAGTGGTGGATGAGCTGTAAGCTTCTGTAAGTTTTTGGCATCCCAAAAATAAGTATTGTAGCAAGCAGACAGCTTGCACTGTGTAGTAGGCTCCACTTAAAAAGGACGTTGCTATTAGTAATCATGTGTGGGGTCAATTTATAAGATAAAATTGGATTTGGATAGCTGTGGGCAAGTGGGATATTTTTTCAGACCAAAATTCCAAGTGACTTGGTAGACAGCATGAGCTTCGCTCTTGATGACATCATTCTGACCTCCAGAGTGAAAACACCTATTCCTGAGAGCTCCCTACCCTCAGCTCTCCACGTTATCGCCTTTGTTTAATAACAGCAGAGATAAATGCTACCATCTTTAGACAGAGCACAGGCCATGTGAGCTGCAACATTATGCACATTTGTGTCAGTATAGTGGTTTGTTTTCAGTCTTGATGTTCATTGGTCGAACTCACTGTGCTGAGGCCACACGGGTCTGCCTCTTGAAGAACTAATCCACTCCAGGCTGGCTGTCTCCACCAGGCTTCCGTTCTTAATGGCCTGAGGTGAGAGGCTGCAGTAATGGCAGATTCTGAGGGGATTACAGCTATTACAGGCTTTTAATTTATTGACTAATGAATCTTAGGCTAGAAGCAGCCCTGAAGCAACTGTAATCAAAACACTGCCTGGAAATTGATTGTCCTTTTTCACCCATGAGTTGATTTTGCTGCCATTTTGCATCTTTTGTTCATTGTTCGACTAAAATAGGACAATACACAGTAAGGGGATCAGCAAATAAGTTCATCTCAAGGCTCGGGAATCTTGTTAGTCATTGTTTGTTACACCCTTTTGTTTTCACTCTAAATCTCATTACCTTCTAGAATATGTTGCGAATTGTCCAAAGCAGCCTTGAAATTAAAATTACGAAATATATAGATTATCTAACCCTCTTTAAATGATGCCATTAAATGACATCAAGCAGACAATTTTGCTTTATTATTTATACCTGTTTTAATTTAGGGGCAATAGGGTGTGGCGTTTCGGCCAGAGCTGCCGACTTTGGAACTGGAGAACCAGGTTCCATTCTCGGCTTCGGCTGAAAATCCTGTGATTCTGGGCAGACCACATAATTTCCCTGTGCATTAGAAACAACATGAATGTGTCCTTGTGTATTCTAACTGGTGCTTGTGTGAAGCGCTGTATAAAATCGAAAAACCAAAATAGTGTATTTCATACCAATGCCCCAAAACCTAAATAAAATATTTAAAAACATTATACACATATAAATGATACAAATAAAAATCTCCATCATACAGCATAAATAGACACAAGAAATTCATGGATTATTTGATTCATTCAATAAATGCAGAGCCTGTAGTTATTGTGGGACAGTGTGCTCGCTAAGTTTCAGTCTGCCACAAGAAAAATTGCAAAGATACAGGCCTTGAGGCATCGGGTATAATAAAGTCCATTGCAGGCCTCATCTTCCAGACACCAGTGTTTCTTAGCAATAATAATAAGATCTTTATTGTCTGATTAATAAACATCATTACAATCGTTAGAACATGGAAAACCATATGCTCATTAATTCATAAGATAAGTTTAAAAAAAAGTAAAAGGAAAGCCCATTAAAAGTTCAACAATTATGCTCCAAATATTGTGATGATTTAGGGATAAAAGCCAGTGTTTCTCAGGAGTTGATTAGGCAATTTTGCCCTCGAGTTAGCATACATCGGGCAGAAGAGGAGAAAGTGTATTTCGTCCTTTACCTGCTCCAAGCAGTTGTGACATGATCTTGTTTTTCTACATATTAGGTTCCTAACCGCATAGAAAGGACTAGCTTAGAAACAATAATAATAATAGTTTACCATTTTGCGCCGGAGTGTGCAACTGGAACTGGAAGCATAATGGTGGAGGCAGAATCAGTTTGGTAAACAAAAACAAAACAGCAAGTAAAAAGAGAAAATACCATGAAAAACAGGGAAAAGGGAAGAAAGGGATAATAATGGAAGAGAACTGGGAGTAGCAAAGGAACAGAAGCCTTACAAGGGCATAGAGATGGTTAGGCCATTTGTAATAAAAAAAAACGGGCAATGCAGTTATGGTTTGGGGAATTTCCTGAGCAGCAACACCGGAAGGAATATTGCCGTATGAGAACCCTGTATGTCAAACCTGTCGATGCTGGATTAGAGCCAATAGCGTCACTTTCATCAATTTGAAAACAATCAGGGTAGGTAATGCAGGAAAGGATGTGGCCTTACGGCTAGAGCTGCCGACTTTGGAGCTGGGGAACCGGTTCGAGCGTCAGCATCTGTTCGCCAACCGGTGATTCTGGGCGAGTCACTTAGGGGCATATTAGCAAGACCCACGTTAAAATTATCGCCGTTTTAGCGGCAGGAAACTGCCGCTAAAACGGCGATAATGGGCTTGCTAATATGCGTTATAGAATTCCAATAGAAGCCCAGGTTAGATGTGCAGGACATCTAACATGGGCTTCTATTGGAATTCCATAACGCATATTAGCAAGCCCATTATCGCCGTTTTAGCGGCAGTTTCCTGCCGCTAAAACGGCGATAATTTTAACGTGGGTCTTGCTAATATGCCCCAAGATCTCCTTGTGCCTACCAAGAAATGAATGTGTCCTTGTGTAACGTAACTGGCGCTTATGTAAAGCGCTTCAATACCTTCAGGTCGAGCTCGCGCTAAATAATTCTGCAAAAAAAAAAATGCAACTGTAACTAACCTAGGTGGTGCTCATTATGGCGTCTCCTGCGCAGGGGGGGGAGCTGGTTTGCCCTGCACTTGTTTTGAAACTGTGGCCGAAAGGTTACACAAGAGTTGCCTCCATTTTATGATTTCTAACCTGAAGGAAATCTACTTTAAGAGCCGAACTCACCACAAGCCCCAATGGAGAAGGTTTTCCCTCTGACACAAAGATTGACCCTGACAAGCACAGCAAACGAGCCAACTAGGCAGATGTTCACTGTGACTCAAGCACACCTGAACTGTTGGTGTGAAATGGAGCCGCAACCAACCTCAGTTAGATGCAGATCTCTGCAGGGCAGGCCTGGCGCAGGTTGATTTAGCAGTGTTTCACAGTTACTTGGTGGCAGGCACACTATGGGCAACTGTTCGGTGATTAGTGGGGAGTTTTTCATCTCTGCCTTAGAGGTTCGAGCCCATTTATATCAATGCTGATAGGGAGCCCCTGTTATTTGTAGGCTGTCGGTTCATGGCAGTGTGAATGCAGAAGAAGGTATTTCAGAAGGTGGTTCACATATGGATGGAGCCGTAAAACCTCCTTTGAGAACCTCCCCCCCCCCACCTATGTTCTTCTTTAGAGCTCTGTTTCACATGGGTACAATCTGTGGAATGTGAGATGTTATGGACAGTTGGACGCCATTTCGGAATGATAATAGTTTAATGGGAAATGGATACATAATTTAATATAAAGTTGTTGAGTATGCCTTGTTTATTTGTAAACAGTACTTTTTTTAGTAATATTTCTGAATTACCAAACTGTGATGAAAATACAGATGCCCTTAAGGTCTAAGTGTCAGGAAAAGTGTGTTGGGTGGAATGCTGCCAGAGGTCTGTGTGTAAACTTTAGGTAAGGAGTTCAAATAGTCAGTACTGAATCCGATTTTCTCCCTTTGGTGATTGATAAATTACTGCTATTGAATTGGTTCATAACAGCAAATAGTGTTTCGGTACCGAGACACAATAAACTTTGTGTGCTAGGTCAATGTAATTAGTATTTGTAAATGGGTCGCTTCACATGTATTGCATCAGCTGTGCCTGATCAGTGAACTGAATTTGTTTGGGGCGGATTTAGGGTGGCTTGGGCCTGTCAGGAGGCTCCACGCCCATTCACATCCTGCATAAACGGCCCCTTAATATAATTTTGTACTATGAGACCCCGACCAACACCCCACCAGCACCTTTCATGATGCATCACTGGCTTACTATCAGTTATCTCTAAAACAGAACTTTCAGTTTTGAACATGATGAGAACCAATCAGAAATGGTAAAACAGGCCTCTATTTCAAGCTCATTCATCAATTCTGATTGACTGCTAACAGCCATTTAGAATGGTTCTCCGTGTTTAGACCCTGATTGGATGATAGCAGTCCATCCAGAAGTAGCCCTGTCCCTGCACACCAATCCGACCACTATGGACTATTCCGGGACCGAGGGGATGGGCATCAGGCCAGTAATTTTGCAGCTGTAGTCAATTTGATGAAATATACTTCCCGCCCTCTGCTTCTTTCACCCATACACAGAAATAACAGGTAAAACCAAACGAGCAGAATTTGTGGATCTGTCCTGAGATTTGCCTGTATATTCTACATAAAGATTTATCCGCCCTAGTCATGAGTGCAAATCCAGGCAATGCAGATTCAGCCATCCTAACACACTCAGTAAAGCATGTACCATAAATTACATTAAAGGACCTTCTGGTATTTACAGGACTTAGGAAAGGCAGGAATCATTAAGTGCACTCCTGGTTGAAGGAACAGGGTTGCTTCAAGATGCAAGACTACTAATGCCACCCAAACCTCTAAAACTAGCGGGGGAAGGGGGTTAAAGGTACAGTTACGATGTGCCTTGTACATCTGTGGAAATTTATGGTAGGTTCCACGCTGAGCTCCGAGAGGCACTCGATCGGGCCTCAGTAGTAGCTGACCCCTCATACACTGCACTGAGCGCCCTAAATCATGAGAATGAGGGATTATGGCATTCGATGCTGCATTTTGAGTAACAGTATGTATATGCTGCCTATGCAACTTTCCTTCTGAAATCTAACTCATTCTCTACCTTAGCAAGGGACAGTTCTCTCGAAGCAAGAATGATGGGCTTTGAACACTGAGGTATCTTCCTTAATTTGGATTTTGAAAGGGGGAATGGTGGAGGAAGAATGGCAAAGGAGGAATGGCTGATTGAGGGATTGGGGGATTTTCTGACAGCTGTTGCCTTCAAAAAATCTGTAGGGATTTTGGGCCAAATCGACCACAAGTCATACACACCTCTTCACTGGCACTGTTTGTGTTCAGCAGAGCCTGACTGCCAGGGAAACACCTTCTTTTCATTCCTCCCAGTTGTAGTGTCTCTGCGCCAATACAAATGACACAGACACTGTTCTTAATAAGCGGAGCTTTATTCACGTGCACCCACTACTTTCCCATCTCTGCTCTGCCCTCTCTTCACTCGCTCCTCCTCTTCCGCCACCCGGTTCTCCTCCCACCTCTTAGCCTCATGTGCCGGTCCTAGCGCCCAGCACATATCACAACATTACACCAGTCCACCTGCATGAGTAGAAGATATGAAATGCTAATATCCTGTTTTTAAGTGGACCTTTACACTGGGTTTACCTGGTTGGAATTTCTCCAAACGTTGAAAGGTAACAGAAACGAGTAATAAAGAGATAACTACAGGTGCCCATTATCAGGCAGTAGGGTTACGTGGTGAAGTCGAGAGTGGAAGCAGTTATTTGGCCTTCAGGTTGCCCAGGTATTCCGGTTTCACTTGTATTCAGCATCAGGTCAGTGCTTAATTTGTTGTGTTGGTTTCAGGTGCCGGACACTGGCACTGCCATTCGTTTACGGGACCTGGACTTATTTTTCATCACGAGACTTTGTGCCAGAGAGAGAAATACAGAAAAGAGAGAAAGAGCAAGATAGCAAAGCAGTGACAAAAGGAGAAAGCATGGGTGAAAAAAACCAGGAAAAATCAGATAAAGCGACATGAAGTGTGTGATGCTGCAATAAAGAGGCATGATTTGGAATCAAGACCAGGCAGTCTTGGCTTTCAGCAGCCCTTACATTCAGAAGCATTAGTGGTGACAGTGAAGAAAAACTTTAGGCTGCTGCACTATTTATTTATTTATTTTTAAATTAAGCACCGAATCGGGTTGCATCATGTGCAGGCACTGCCGAGGGTTGGACTAACGTTTACTTCTATTTCTTGAAATTGCTCAAGAGCTCCTTGCATCGTGCGGTTAGGTTGATGCCACCTTTACATTCATGCAAAGAATTGACATTTTTTCATAAGCCGTGAGCAAAGTTTTTTCCCTCATCTTCAATTTTTTGTTCAAAATTCCAGTTTTTGTATCCTATTAGATTCATTGCAAATGCCTCTATTTAACACTGAAGATGCACCCAAGCTCTTTAGTGGATGGCAGGGGAGGCTTCTCCGCCATGTCGGAGGAGAGCCACCCCACTGAAAAATAAAATAATAATAAAACTATTTTATTATCATTTTATTTTTCTTACCTTTATTGCCAGCCCAGCCAAGGTTAGGGCGGGGCCATGCTGGCGAGGGTCACGTAATCAGTAGGGAGTGGTAGGCGCATGTCAGTTTGGCCAACCGTCTTAGCCCGGCCAAACAGGCATGCGCACTTAGGTTTCTCCAACCCAGCTGTGTTGTACTGCTGGGTTGGAGAAAAGCTGCAGGCTCCCTGTGCCTGAGTGAGCATTAAACCAGCCAACTCAGGCCAATCCAGGTGCTGCTCTCATGCTAGGTGTAGCATGAGAGCAGCGTCTGTATTGGGTGGGGAACCTGTGCAGTGAAGCCCTCCACTTCCGGGGTGAGAGGAGCAACGTGGCGGCCAGCAGCGGGAGTAGAGCAGCAGGTAAGTCTCTTTTATTTTATTTTATTTTTAAAACCCATCCTCAAACCCCCAGTCCCACTGCCCTACCACTTTACCATAGCGGCAGCCACTACTGGCGGATGGGTAGCATGCTACACTGGGGAAGGGCTTGATTGATTGTCAACAATGTTGAATTGCAGCGTGGTCTATATAGCAAGCGTTTTGTTGCTGTGCAGGATAGACCAGGGAGGTGCTCTAATTGTGAGCTAGGTCGCCATATGAAGTTTATGAAGTTTTACAGATTACTTTGACACCCCCCCGCGCAAAATGTTTAGGCGCTTTTCAAGATCAGAACAATATAATTTGCACTTTAATAAAATCTGGCCATGCTGGAAATAGTGTGCAGATGTTGTCCTTGCCAGTTTCTCTTCTTCAGAGCTGTTATCTATCAAAAGGCACATTTGTGCAGATTGTTTGTTTACAAGATTACTTTTCCCGGAGCTTCTCTGTGCACAGTGGTAAAATACTCCAGTAGACCTGGAAATTAGGGTATTAGAAATTAATGATGTAGGTGGGTATAAATGGGGAAAAAATCCAAGTTCAGCAGTTTTGCCCTTTTCTGTCTGAGGCAGTACAATTGCACGCACCTTATCTATTTCGCTGCACATATGCTGTAGGGCGAGTTGAGGCCGCTTTATTGAGTGGAAGCGGAAGTGCTGTGGAATTGTCTTCCCAGTGGGAAAAGGCACTGCATTTGCGATGGCTCATCGCACAGTCGCTCAGGCACTCTATCACTCTTTTTTTGCCTTGTCTGCAAAATGATGACATTTGGAAAAGCTGTCTTATGGCAGTCCCTCGAGGGAGCTGCACTCACTCATGTAGGGAAGGCACAGCTTTCCTGCATAACAGTGACTTCTCATCACCAATAGTGATTATTCAGTCCTGATCCATCATTGGGAAAGAGCGTAAACATGATCCATAAGCCATTTTGCAGACTGTGGCTGTGAGTGAGTGATTGCATTCAGTTTTTGGCTGTTTGGCCTTTTAACGATCTGTACAATTAGTATAGCAGAATCATTTAAAGCAATTTTTAGTCAAGTAGGGCCTTGGGCTTCACCCACCGGAATGGCTGAAACGTCCTTTTTGCTGGCATTGCTGTCCCATAACCGCTCCCTTTGAAATGTATACACCTCGCCAAGTCTGCAAAATCAAAATAATAAATTTGCTGCAGATTTCAAAACATTTGCTTTACAAAACTACTTATCTTTACATACAAGTGCGCAAATGACCTTATAGAGAATGCAAGGAAAGCTGGAACAAGAGATTGGAGATACAGACATGCTCCTAAAATCCAGAAATATTTCAATGCCGGTCATTCACAAAAACTAGAAATATCAAGAAAGTACCAGAGGTGAGAAGTAGGTTTTCCACTGACAAGTAATACCATCCTACAATATTCTACCATTTATGATAACGCGTTTGCTATATATGCTTTCATGCAGGAAGGCCAACGTAATGAATTTGCATACCGCTTCACAAGCTTGAATAGGGGATATATCATTTAAAACCAGACTGTCTCAATTCCCTGGTAGCTAGAAATGTTAGTGCATACAAGCACCACAGGACAAATAAGATACCTGGAACTGGAGTATTACCAAAACATCAAAGAGCTGCTAATGGCACTTTATGTTTGTAACATTGTACAGTGTACTACATTTATAAACTCAATTCCTTTTCACAATATGATTACAATGAATCCAAACATTTTTGGTGTGAGTAACTGAGAGATAATGTTGAATCTTTGGCTATTAGAATCTCTGGTTATTAGTTGAGCGATGAGAATACAAATAGAGACGTTTTCCTTAATACAATATTTACAGCACTGGGTATGTTAATTGACCCACTTTAGAAAATCTGATTAGGAACAAGTGTGCAGTGTGATAAAGTCGTTATCAGCTGCAAATGACTGAAAGTTTGTATTGCCAGATGCACATGGAAGGCAAGAAAGATGGAATGCTCAGAAGGTTTGCAAAATAACCCGTGTTAGTGGAGAATGTAAACTTGAATAAGTTAAAAGAAATTATGGTGGCTTTCTTGTAGCTAAGGACGTATGGTGATGAAGAAGGTAGCAGTCAAGGAATTGTGCACACGAGGAACAACAATGCCAGAAACATTTGTATATGGTATTTTGATATGATATATGGAATTTGCAATTTTACCTCATCGTGAGGTATCCTGCAAGGAAAGAGATAGTCTTCTGTCAATTGATTAGAAGGAATATGCCGCAAACAAGGGATTCAACCGGAAATGTGTTATAAATTATTTTCAATTTTTTTTTTCAAAAAAGAACAATTAAATGAGTTAACGGGCTTCCTTGGGCCAAGGCCAGCGGTGTTTTTTCACTGTGAACTCCGACTTGCCCCCACTCTCTAAATGAGGTGGTGGAATCGAGAGGTGCATGGGAGGGGCATCTGACAGTTTTTGCAGAGGTGCTGTTACTAACTTCCTTTAAAAAAAGGCCTTTATACTTAGAAAGGGCTATGGTCAAAGGTATTGATTCTTTTGAATCCATTGGACTAAAACACACAAAGACAATGATTTGCAACAAAAAAGTCCAGTTCTTTACCCATGATATCCTATCAACACAGAGCAATTTGGCAACACAGGTCATGTGTCAGGCATTGCCCTCAATTATGACAAACTTCCCTCAACCTTTCAGAGGCTCAACTTTGTCTGGGTCCTCGCCGGACATCTTGAGGCGAATTGATACAGGTTCAACAACTTCAAAGTCCTGGAATGCTGCTGAGCCCTTCACGCTAGAAGGCACCATTGGCTTCTGGAATAATGGTAGTGTAGCAATTTATTGAATGCTGCCTGTATTTGCTCTTTGAAACTCTGTGATTCTCTTGGTGTGAGCAGTGGTTAATCTGTAAATAAATAAGTGCCAGGGCTCTCGTCAGGAGGCAGCTTCCACCAGCCCATTTCTCCTGATAGCGCTGCCTAACACAGAACCAACTACTAACCATGAAACCCTACAAGTGGGAAGAGGGTGTGGTGTAATGGCCAGAGCTGCCGACTTCGGAGCTGGGGAACCAGGTTGGGGAACCAGGTTCGAGTATAGGCATCGCTCAACATTCTGTGATTGTGGGCGAATCACTTAATCTCCATGTGCCTACCAAAAATGAATGTGTCCTTAACTGGTGCTCAAGCGCTGGTGTTGATGATTAAGTGCCGGTGCTGAGCACCAGAAACCACCAGCTCAAATCAAGCACTGGGTATGAGAGGCATAATAAAAGTCCCTGTGCTTCCTGTTTGGCTCACTTTTTAATGTAATGTTGCATCATGTTCTGGCTTACTTAGGCGCTCACATTTTTCATTCAAAGACTCTCATCTGCCCTGAGCAACGAAGCAAAGTAAATAAATTGATTTTATTTCCTAGGTCATTACATGTCCCATTAGAGGGTGACCACAAAAACGTCCTATTAAATCATGCATTGCAACTCCTTGAGAGCTCACATTGCGTTTTAATCCATGCAAACATAGTCAAGTCTTCCATTTTTAGGATTCAATGATTTGGACATGGTTGGAATCAACCTTGAGGAGCATCGCTCCTCCCTAGATAGAAGGCACTAAGGGCTCCTAGGAGAGAAGACATCCTCTATAGGAGCGAAACACTCACAGTGCTTCCTGTAAGATCTAAATGAAAGGCATTGACTGCTAACATGTACTTACCGCTCTGCTTCCAGATGATTGCATGCATTCTTACTGACGCAGGCGTCACCATGATGCGCCTGCTCTTCGATGTTATTTCCTCACAACCCAACATATCCTACTTTTCTTCTACTCTTTTGGTAGAGATCTTGCATTATCAATGGTTTCCGTTGTTCGTCAAAAGGGTCCATGTGGAGGTACATAAATAAATAAGCCAGAAAGCAAGATTAGGTGGATCAAGTCTGTGTGCGTCTGATTATTTGGTGCAATCCGGAGCCCACACTTAGTCTTTCATCTTTACCCCAACTTTTACCAACCCTTGTGCCCAGGCTTCGTTTCTTAATGTACACTTACTTGAAGGCCACAAATGTGATGAATGTAATCTACGTGGGTCACCTATTGCCTCCCTAAGATACCGTGGAGGCCATATAGACTAATAGCAGACACCCAGTGTCAAGGAGCCTGCCTCACTAGGCTTATCCTCCGTAAGCCTAAGAATGTTGCCAAGCCTTTCTACTCAACCTGCATGTCCAAAATGAAGGTGTGGGTGGTATGCACTTGATTGGCTCACTTGCAATCAATTCAGTACGTTAAGCACAGCACATTACTTTATTGTAAATGATGGAGACCCCGATCAATTAATCATTTCAACCTGATGTTTCTAGAGCACTGACAATTTAGCAAACTTCAAGACCCCACTCCTTAATTTTCTTTTAAATAAGTGTATGGCTTGCCACAACCACAAGGAGCGCTATTGGAATTTTGAGCACGCTTTAGATTGGTGGGCAGGTAGTCCGTCACAAACATGACGGAAATCCAGTCTACCTTATTAAAATTGCGTCATATCCTAATGAGTATTTGTTCGCCAAACTCTAAATCAGGCTCTTGGTCTCCAAGGTCCAAAATTGTACTTTTCTAGAAATCCTGTGGTAAAATAAAATATATTAGCCCCTCCCTTCCGGGGTTGCTTCAGATTCTTTTCCAATAGGAGAGGTAAGTTTTAGGTTTTCGGTTTGTCAAGCCAAACCTAACAATGTGTGTTTCTTGAGTTGCCATATGTCCACACAAAATTCTGTTGAAAGACAGACTCGTCCATCTCAAATTCATATTCCGTTCAAAATATTTTTAGATGGACAAGTGTGCAAAAAGTCAAAACCTGTCTGTCAATTAAAACTGTAATATTTTTTGCAAATTAATTTTAACCAGCAACATAATTGTTGAATATTGACGCAGACTTTTATAACTAACATTATAAAACACATTGATGAAGGAGTTTTATTTCTCGTTTGGTTGCTTGTAGGTAAAATGTTTTTAAGTTTGGTAAGATGGACATTCATTTTGATATGCTCAACTTGTCACTCTTGCTTTCCTTTGCCTAATAGGCTGCTTACTTGTATCATTTGTAAGCTTGAAGATCTCTGTCATAGGTTCTCTCCTCAGTCTTCCCATTTTATGCTTGTTTGATGTTCCCCTCGTAAGGAGAGGCTGGCACAGAAACATCAGGAGCACAACACCATTCACCCAGCAGCATCTGTTGCCAAAGCTGTGCCACCCAGCTCCCTGGTATGGGATGTCCTGAAACCCCAGCAGTTGTAGCTTCGTGGCGCATGCAAGGGAGAAAGGGAAAGAGCAAATGTGTGAATTTTACTGTGATTTGTCGTTTCCATGCTCTCTGATGCTGTAAGTGCTTCACTGTGCATTATTGAGTATATGAGTAGCTGACCTCGCTCTCAGAAATCAGCATTGGCAAAGCGGGCAGGTCTGGCTTTAATGTGCTTACACATACAAGCAGCTATGCACAACTGCTGTTTGCCTGCATTAGCACATTAATGCCACACATACTGGCTTTGCAAATGCTTGTTCGTTTTTTGGTGTGTACGAGTTATCTTTTTATAAAGAAGTTATCGGTTCTCACAGGTCCATGTCATATCTGTAAGGGGTGTGCAAGTGAATCATGAAAGGAAGATGCAATGTAACTGTCATTGTTCTTTGCAATGAAGTAAGATAACAATTATTTAGATCGAGCCTAGTAGGCAGCCGGGCGCTGTCTGTTGCAAGACTTACTGTGGGCTCTTCAAGAGCATACAGGGCATTGGAGCCCCCAATTGCTTACTTTTTGTTGGCTTTCCAATCACTCGCATTTGCTGGCTTTTTTTCATTCGCTTTTCCCTGTTCATATTGTGACTGCGCTACCTGGGAGCATTGCCAATTTATTTGTGTTCTTCCACTGGGAAATTTTAGGGACCTACTTTATTCTATTGACTTAAGCACTCCACGACAATGCAGGTGTTTTCCAGCTGTCTCCCTAGTGTGCTTCTCTTACCCCCACCGTACTCCTTGTTGCACTCTCTAGTCCAAAAACAACTCCTGCGCCTGCTCCATGTTGATCTCTTACCTGTTGCTTTTCCTCCCCACTCCCGCCCTCTATATTACTTCCCCACCCATGTCATTTTTCTCTCTCGCCATTTGTTTCTCCTCCCCACTCTTCGTGTTGCTACTGTCCCCACAGCGTTGCTTCAATCACTCCCCCTCCTACACTGTGTTGCTTTCCTCCCCACCTGGCTCTCCTATTGCTTCACATTCACCTTGGCCCCAGCGGCTCCCCCTCCCCAATCAGGGCAGAGGAGCGTCGCCCCTCTGCTGCCAGTGCAGCAAAAGTAAAAAATTAAATGAATTACCATTTTTTTTTCCACTGCTCCCATTTTGCAGTGTTTTGGGCGGGGCTGCTGCTGACTGGCAGCAGGGGAGTGGTGCTCACTCCAGTTTACACTGCGCATGTCTCTTTGGCTGGCTGTCTTGCGACGGCCTGCCTGACATGTGCAGTGTAAACCTCGGAGAGCAGGCACAGGCCCCCTGTGCCTGCTGGAGCGTCAAGGCAGCCTGCTCCGGGCAATCCTGGCGCTGCTCTCATGCTGCTCATCTGAAGCATGAAAGCAGCATCAGGATTTGGAGAGGGGAGCTGGCTGAGGCTCTAGGAGGATTCGCACTGACTGCAATCGAGACGAAAAAAGGTACTTTTAAAAAAATTAAATTTTTACCTTTTTTGCCCACCGACAGGCGCTGTGAGGAACGCACATTGCCTTCAGCCTTAATTACAGACTTCTCAGTCACGGCCCGTTATAAAATCTGTTAACGAGCCATGATTGAGAGCTTTGGATTGTGAGCTTAAAGGCATTGTGATTTATCACAGTGCCTGTCACTGGATTTGGCACTGGCTCGGCAGCCCTCCACTTTTGAGGGTCACCGACCGCCACTGCCTGGCCCTCCATTTCGCTTCCCCCTACAACCAGGTCATTCATGTTGCTTGCCCACCACCAGCGCTTCAATAAAAAAAAAAATTGCGTATTTTTGTAGGCCCGAGCATGCTTGGTGTGAGTGCCTACCAAATGACGCAACCACTAAGTCATAGCAACATTTTTGGGAGAAAAAAAAACGTTTATTTGCTTTAGCCAAGCTGCACAGCATCTAGGATTCTGTACTGCATGGCTAAAAAAAACATTGGCAAAGCCAATAGGTCCCAAGATGAGACCTATAGGCTTTGCAATGCTAGTTTACTATCTGCCTTTGCCATGCTTGTGAGTGTGGCACAACTGCAGCCAGGCTTTTTTTGCCAGTACCCCAAAAAGACGGCATTTAGTATTTGTTAATGTAGACTACACAATGCATATACTGCACGTTATAGTAAAACATCGATTTGCAAGTATGTTAATCGCTTGATTTAAAGCATAATATATGTTTACAATATGTTGCTTTATAATTATCAATAGTTTGACAACCAACCTGACAATGTTGGAAAAAAGCAATAGTGCGCTAACATTTCAAAATCGCTGAGAAGATCAAAGGGATGACTAACGCCCACATTTTATTGTGGTCTTTCATGGTATGCTTGGGAACAGTATCATGGCAATACTGATGCATGGTGTTAAGGTGCTAAAACATGCAAGAACAAGCATGCATAAATGCAGACCCTGTGGGAAACCCTAAATTTGGTGGTCTCGCTGAATTTAGACCATGGCATGACTCGCAGAAGTGATTCTTCTAGCGCTCCATCCATTTGGCGGTCCGCCTGCCAAACTCAGGATGGCTCCGATGTTCAGCGATGATATTGGATGCCTGTAGGGATGACTCTTCCTCACTCAAATGTGAATGTAAAGAACATAACAGAAGTTAAACCCCAGAATGACACCAGCCATATTCTTTACCAATAGCAACAAACACTCTCAAATCCTAGGCTCACAGCAATAGACAGTAAAGAGTTCTAGTCCTTGGCCTCGCTTTGTTTTATATTAATGGCCAAAATATCAAAGGAGAAAATATCCAGAAGATAAGTGCATATGAATAAATATAGATTGTAGAAAATTGGGTTGTTTACTTCGACTGGGGTATGAGCCCTGATCAACCAGCAATCACAATCCTTGTCAGGGTGAGGCACAAGCCAACCCTAAATTAGCCTGTGCTCAAACCTCTGGTACCTTGGCACCAAGCAGTCAGGCTTTCCTAAGAGGCAATGTGTAAAGTATGTGTGCAAGACTTCAAACAGTAAAGCGAAAGTTCACACATAAAGTGAAAAACACCACACAAAGAGGATTCCACACCAGGTTAGAAAGATAGAGTTATTTTTAATAAATAAAACAAGACCAAAACTACAAAACTCCAATCAGTAAAACTGAAGATATGCAATTTTAAAGGTTTTAGTGAAAATAGCGCAAAAAGTACCAAGTGCCAACTGTAGTTATCTGGTCGCGCTGGACTGGGACAAAGTCACAAGTCACAAGTTCAGGTCGACCATGATGGTACATAGGCTGGTTGCAGGGGCCCACTTAGGTCTGCTGAACACACTACCTTAAATCCTGGTGTGTGGTCTGCGCGGCATTGATTTGCAAGATTCCGCGTCGTCCGGCATCAGTTCCAATGAAGCTCTGTGGCGAGGCTTTTCAGGGCTTTGCATCGCTTCGCATTGGTTCTGATGAGGCTGGCAGCTGTGCCTGCGAGGCTTTGTGTCGTGTCATGTCACTTCGCGTCGGTTCCGATGGGGACCACAGATGGTTTTGACAGAGCAACAGAGCACCTTCAGGCCCACTTCCAAGGGCCCAGGACTGTGGTGGCATCACTTGGGGAGTGGGGCAGGACTCACAGATGACAGAGCCCAGGTGCTGGCTTCAAGGTTGTTGGAAGCCTGTTGTATCCCTGAGGTTTCTGATCCGGAGGGCAGCCAACTAGCCCTTGGAGTCACTCTGGGGTTGTGGGTTCAGAGATGCAGGTCCAGTTCTTCTCCCCCCGGAAAGAGGGCAATAGGTCAGCACAGTAAGGCAGCAGTTCAGCAGAGTGGCATTCCTTTCAGCAGCATAGCAGTCCTTCTTCCTGGGAGAGTATCCAAAGGTCTAGAAGAGTACTGAAGAGGTGTGCCTGAGGTCCAATATTTTTGCCTTTATGCCCTTCCTCTGGAAGGTGGGAGAAGCTTCAACGATTCCCTTTGAAGTCCCCAGCATCCTACCCAGCCTGCCCTGGCTCAAGACTAATTATATGGGTATGCAGTCTTTTGTGTGGAGAGAGGAAACAGCTTATTCAAGTGTAAGTAGGAATGTGCCCAGCTGCTCCCTCCCATCCTGCCAGTGATGGCTCATCCAGGCACACCTAAGTTATCTATTGTGTGTGGCTGTCTAGGAGGAATTCACAAATCCCAACTGTCAGCAACTCCCAGCCATGTGACCCACAGACAGGCTACAGGCACTAAATGGCTAAGGCAGGAAAATGCCAACTCTCTAAAAGTGCCATTTTCATAATTGAAATTTAAAATATGACTTTACCATAAGTAAAAAAATTTCATTGCAGTTCCAAGACACCAAACATGAACTTGTTGCCTGCTCCCATTTGGAAATTACAGATTATTAAATGTAATAAAGTAACTCCAATGTTCTCATATGAGAGAGGTAGGCCTTGCAGTAGTGAAAAACAAATGTAAGAGTTTTTCATCACCAGGACACGTCCTACATTTTAAATACATTGCACCCTGCCCTCTGGGCTCTCTAGGGTGTACACTAGGGGTGGTTTATCTGTATTAAAAAGGAAGATTTGGCCTGGAAAAGGTTTTTTTTTGCCAGATCTAAATGGCAGTTTAAGAACTGCACACACAGGCTGCAATGGGAGGCCTGAGACTTTTTTAAAGGTTACGTTAGTGGGCGGCACAATCAGTGCTGCAGGCCCACTAGTAGCATTTAATTTACAGGTCCTGGGCACATGTAGTACCACTTTACTAGGGACTTACAAGTAAATTAAATTTGGCAATTGGATGTAAGCCACAATCGAATTCAGCAAAAACAATTGAGTAAAGGCAAAAAATTTGGGGGCTACCCTGGAGAGCCATGTCCAACATAGATTTACTATTTTTAGCTTTACCTTTACATACCATGAAGATATATATGTATTGTCAAGGTACATATTTATGCAATTAAGTAAAGTAAAGCTATATCTACCTTTAGATACTTCCCTTGTCAATATTTTGGCCCTCGAGATTCTGTCCGTGATATTCTGGCAGCACTATGTTTTGTAGTTGATATTACATTTTGAATACTATAGTTACAGTCATGTCTTCTTCAAGATCCATATAACAAATAAACAGATTTGTTCCAGCTATCCCTGCCGTGCTAGCCTTGATCTTAAGGAACACTGAGGGAGAAATGCCCTATTAGCCTGCCTGCCTCACTATACTCTTGCTACATTTAAATCCATACTCCCTGCCACAGAACTTGACAGCATCAAATGGTGTTCCCTTTTTTTCTGTGTCCCTCCAACCCGAGTGGCCCACCTTGTGAATCAAAACCATCATATGGTCCTCTCACATCCCCTGCAATGCAGTGATGGATGCACAATCAACATCCTTGGCTGCAAAAACCATTGTCTATATGAGAAACTGCACATTGAGATACCAAGCTCATTGCCAGGCTGGAACAACAAAAACTGCACTTTGTATGACTTAGACCGTGGAACAGCAGCCTTCAGCCCCATGCTCCTTTAAGACTTGTGAAGTCCTGCAATTCAGGAAAGAGCGTAAAACGCAAACGCCCATAATTTGAGTTGCAGACTATACTGAGAAGAGGGTGTGGGAGAGTCACATTGCTGCATCTTCGCTTCAGGGGTTTGTCATTCGGCCTCCGCAGCGCAGACTTTTCAGCACAATTCGTAAAAATGAAAAGTGAGTCTGTTTTCAGACCACACTGAAGTTTAACAATACCGAAACAGATAGATATAGTGTTATTGGAAATGAGGTAGTATGGTGCTATTGGTTGGGCAGGATGCACCACCCAAAGCAACCAATAGTTGACGGGGGCTGACCCAAAGTCCACTGTTTATTTCCTAAACTGGAAAGGCCTTTGGCTGTACCAGACCTAAACATGAATATGGGAAGATGATCAAAAATTCAAAATTTATCTCCAGCCACTTTTAAAGAGCAGTAAACTTGACGTGTTTGTGTTTGTGTTGGACTTTGCCCTTTTTGGCTAAAGTTCCCTAAACTTTTTGCTTTCCCCCTAGACCTTTTTTTCTGACATGGTGTTGCCAACTTAGATGACACTTTGCCACTGCTAATCAGTGTCAAAGTGCAAGTGCTCCCTGTATAAAGTGTAATGGTAATTGGTTGTCCATGATTGGTATGTTTGCCTTACTAGTAAAGTCCCTAGTAAAGTGCACTATGTGTGCCAGGGCTGGTAATGCAAATGCTACTAGTGGGCCTGCAGCACGAATTGTGCCACCCACACAAGTAGCCTTAAAGAGGGAACTCAGGCCTGCCACTGCAGTGCCTGCGTGCAGTTTGTTAAACTGCCATGTTGTTCTGACAAGTGCACCCACTTGCCAGACCTTACCCTTCCCTTTCTATGCACATCAGACACCCCTATGGTAGGTCCAAGGTACCCCCTGGGCAGGGTGCAGTGCATGTGAAAGGTAGGACATGTACTAAGGTGTGTACCATGTCCTGACAGTGAAATAATCTCCATTTCGTTTTTCACTGTGAAAAGGCCATCTTGCCCATAGGATACAATGGGGAGGCTGTGTAATATGTTTTCCAGCCTATCTTCCCAAAGGCTTAAGATGGAGAGGTGAAGTTTAGTGTGCCTGAACTCACAATGTAATAACACATCTTTTTATGAAGGTGGTTTTTGCATTGTGTGTTTAGAAGCCACTCTTTTAGAAGTGGCTGGGTTTTTGTGCTTTAACATTTCTGTGTGTCTCTGCCTGGTTGTGAATTGACTGTCTGGATTTGAAAGTGATAGGATCTGGGGAATGTCTTGACCCAGGGGAGGAGGTGAGACAGCAACAGGCTGACCTGCATCTGGAGTGTAGGGGGAGGAGTAGCCCCTAGAGGTGAAGAGGCCTGCGCTGCAGCCATAAACCAATGGCTCCGGCCCCTGCTGAGTGATTGAGGATCCAGACCCCCACTTTCAAAGGAATAAGGTGTCACTGGTAGGGAGGCACCCAGAACTGGTTTGAACAGGGGTCAGTGCCCCCCTGAATACAAACACTTCAAAGACATTTAGGGGTATAACTATGAGAGCTGAAGCCCCTGAACTTTGGAGAAATGGATTGATCAAGTTTGAACAAGACTGAAGCTACTTTGTGGTCAAGAGGAACCTTTGCCAAGGAAGAAACAGCTGAAGAGACTAAAGGACTGACCCTTGCTGTGTGTTCTGGGGCTGGCCTGCAGTTTGCTGCTTTAACCAAGGAGAGGCTGAAGGGACTTTGCTGTGTGCTGTGTCCCCCTGCTTGAAAGGACTTTGCTGTGTGCTGTGTCCGGAAGTAACTTATCCCCAAGCGCCCGAGGTGAGCTGGCTCCCTGTTGCGGAAACTCAGGAACACAAAAGTTTCCAGGAGAGTCTCAGCGACGCTGTGTGCGTGTGCTTTGTGCAGCCTGAGACCTTTGTGAGGATTGCCTTGTTATCGTGTGCACCGGAGTTCAAGTGAGTCTCAGCGACGCTGTGTGCGTGTGCTTCGTGCAGCCTGAGACCTTCGTGAGGAGTGCCCTGTGACCGTGCACCCGAAGCTCAAGTGAGTCTCAGTGACGCTGTGTGCGTGTGCCCTGTTGCAGCCTGAGATCTTCGTAGCATCAGCGGCCCGGCAGCCCCGGAGGAGCCGAGCCGCCGGCCCGAGCCCGCCGTTGCCAGAGAGGGACTTCGAACCAACCTCGTCGAGGGAGGGCCCAAGTCCCACTGCCCGGAATTCACAAAGATTGCATCGGAGGCCCGAGTCGCGGGAAGAGGAGAGGAGAGTGAGGTTGCACCCCCAGGTAACGTGTGTTGACGCCTGGGGCGGGGTGCTGGCTCGGAGGGAGACACTCTCGGCCTCTCCCATTCCTGCAGCGCGAGCCTCTGCTTCGGCTCGTATCGCGGAACGTACTTGCCAACGGAGTGGCAGTACCGGGGCCGGAGTGCGGAGCTGCACTTTTTGTTACATCATACCCGTGTGGGGGCAACTGTTGACAGAGGCTGACTGCAAGTCAGTACGAGTGGCGGAGAGACCGCCTGAGGCACCGTGATCGGTGCTGGAGTGCATTACGAATTGCATTGTTTCTGCATAACGAACTACCTGATTAGTGTATTACGCATTGCATTATTTCTGCATAACGAACTACCTGATTAGTGTATTACGCATTGCATTATTTCTGCATAACGAACTACCTGATTGTCGTATTACGCATTGCATTATTTCTGCATAACGAGATACCGGATTGTTGCGTTCCGCATTGCATTATTTCTGCATAACGAAATACCTGATTGTTGCGTTACTCATTGCATTATTTTACATTGCAAAGTGCCTGATGCTAGCATTACGAACTGCTTTATGTCTACATTGCAAAGTGCCTGATTCGAGCATTACGAACTGCATTGTTTCTACATTGTAAAGTGCCTGATTCTAGCATTACGAACTGCATAGCATTGCATTAGGGCTGCAGTGGAACGTTTAGAAGTGCTCATTAATATCGCCAGAACTTACAAGGGCTGGCTGGCCTAACAACCGGCCAGGAAGAATAGTCCAAATACGCATATGTTGGATTTATATCGTGTGGTCTTATCGTATATCTTTTTATATAAACTTATACTCGTTTTTATAAAACTCGTGTGGAGTCCATTTGTGGTGTCATCATTGGGTTGCTGTGAGCGTGATTGCAAATACTTTACACATTTACCTTGAAGATAAGCCTGGCTGCTCGTGCCAAGCTACCAAGGGGTGAGCGGGGGCTATCTGAGAAGGTGTCCTTCCTTTCCCTGACGTGAGAGCGGGGGTCCCTATTTGGCCTAAGGTACCTACCTCAGCCAACCAGGGATCCCGGGTCTAACAGTTTCTATATATAATAAAGTTGACACATCACAAGCCCTCTGCAATAAACGTTACATCATCAAGAGCTGGCTAGCATGACCTTGCCAGAGTGCGCTATATTGCACCAATGTACTTTTGAGCACCACAACATTCATTGATAGGGTGTGGTTCAAGCCAGAAATGTCAATGTTTGCATTTTGTCCACTGTTATGGTCACATATAATGAGGGTGACTTTTCAGCCAAAATTATTGATATCATCCTAGAATTTGTAGGTCCACTTTCCCCACTGTAATAGCCCAGTGTGCCCAGTGCAGGCGATTGAAAAAACAAGGACTGGCTACAAATCTCGATCATAATATGTGATCAGCTGACAGCTATAATTGTTTGCAAAGAAAACAATGCAAACACGGAGTTTTACTGTCACCAAATGCAAGAAAACAGCAAAAAGCAAGGTAACCTTATGTTAAGTGTTGCTAGGCGTAATTGACATCCTGACAGTTAATGTGATCTGGCCCCCAGTACGTTCCTAAAAAAACTCGACTTCAAATACTGCTAAAACGGAGGATCCTCCCAAAATGTTTATTACTACTATTTCTTAGTGACACTTTACCAACCTATGAACATTCATTTTACCTTGTATTTTTCATACTGTATTGTATCCCTGATCCTAAAATAAATGATCGGTACCTTTAATTCCATCACAATGATTAGAAATATAAGAGCACTTGAGAATGGAAAGGGGCAAACTAAAGCCAAAAAACTGTGAAATGGACCAGGTAACGGATAATCTAATAACCTGACCTTTTGGGTCCTGCATCTGTTTCAAGACCGATTCTATTGAATTGTGTATGGGCAATAAATATATTGTAATAATGCATGTGTTTATCCATTTAACAGGAATCTGCTCGTGTACAGTGTTGTATTTACAGCTCGGGCCTCAGACAGCACCATCGACCCAATATCCCCTCACAGAGCGGTGTAGCCTAATCACCGCTCCTAATTGAATCTGAGACGCATTCAAGCTATTACAGGCAATCTATGGAGTCCTGAAAGGCTCCTCTACTATCATCTTTGTGGTAAAGCATCCGAGTGAAGAATCGGCCATAACTCCCTTCTCAGTGCCTCTGTCCTGGGCCAGGCCTTCACGGCCGTCAAATCACAACAATGCCGCGGGTAGGGGAAGTGATGTTATGTGACTGTCGACCAATAAAGACGTCACAGGAAATGACATGATTGACTCTTTAACCTGGCAGCATCACAAGTGATATCACTAAACTTGAAAAGTTAGTGCACAATTTAATAAAACAATAAAAAAAAGATCATTTAGTTAAGATGCAAAAAAAAATAGGATGCTTCCAATATATGCCCAAAATGCAATATTGTTGCTGTTGGCAGCAGCATTAAAATGAGAGGCCCAAAGAACTTATACGCAGGTTACCACTCAAAAATCCCTACTGATGCCACCTTTCCTGAAAAAAAAAATACTTTCCATACTGACACAATATAAAGTGCACAGCATTTTGCCTTTATGGCGCAATTCTGGTCGGAAAGGTCACTCAAAGGAGGATTTCGTCCAAACCTTTTTTGTGGGGGGGGGCACTCCTAGACCAGTTTGTTTGTCAAGTTATTCATCCTCTCACATAATAATCCTAAGACCTGATGGGGCATATTAAAGCCCCAGCGATAATTATCGCTGAGCGCGCTTAGCGCGCTTTTAATTATCGCCGGATATCGCTGGAATATATCGCCAAGCTAGCGCTGTATTATCAACGCTTAGCGCTTTGGCGATAAATATTCCAGCGATAGCTGGGTTTTCCATGGAACATCGCTGGTTTTCCAGAGATGTTCCATGGAAAACAGCGATAAGCTTGATGATAGGCCCTGTGGCCTTAGCCCCACAATCCACCTCCCATGTTAGGTATGCCTTAGTCAGGAATTTAACAGACGTTAAATTCCTGAGTTAAGGCAGAGTTAGCGCGATTTAAATTATCGCTACGACTCGTTGTTAATATCGCGAAGCTGCCTTCGCGATATTTTCCCATGTTGTTTTCACAGCCACGCCTACTTTGCATCTCATTATCGAGGCGAGGCGTGTGTAAAACGGGAGCTAAGTCAAGGAAACACGCGCTAGCGTGTCCTTGTAAATAATGCGATATAATTATCGCCGCTTTGCGCCCGAAAAACGGACGCTAAAGCGGGCGATAATTGTATCGCCGGCCCTTGGTAATATGCAACGATTTGTTTTGAATGGCTGTTCAGTGGGTCAATGATAGGTATATGGCTGCAGTGGGCGAAGCCATGCTGCCACACAAAAAAATGCCCTTTGCATCGCAGAGGTGATTATGGACTTTTCCCCTATATTCGAAGTGAATCAAGTTTCCAACCGAAGTTTAAGTTGCTGAGATGCCTTAGCTGAACCTTCTCAATCCTTGTCTTCCTTCGGGCAGTGTAGGTGAGCATCTCCTTAGTGGTTTCCAAACTCAATTATTGGACTGGACTGTACCCTGTAGCACCACTACTAACACCTACAAAAAATACAAGGAATTCTGAATGTGAGTGCCAGAATGCGCATCAACATTCTCATTTGCGTGCACATCATACCAACCCTTATCTCCCCACGTTGGTTGCCGGTGGCTCGACAGATCACATTCAAACAAGGTGCATTTAAAAAACGGAAACAGGAGTATAGCACTCTTTAAAAACCCCTGGGGTGGTCCGGGGCCCAACGGTCAGCCCATCCTGGTTTAATTGCCCCATTTGGGGAGATGATGTGTGTGGGGCCCCTATCCCTGCATATTATATGTCCCGGGGACTCCATCTCCAAGGTGGCTGACGCAAATCCTCTCCTACCTCAGGGACCCCACTCCTCGAGGCAGGCACCTCGCAGCTGGGCGCACTGCCACCTCCATTCACTTGTTGGGGGAGGCAGGTGAGCCCAGCATCTCGCACTTGGTCCTGCTGCGGAAGCACCAGAGGAGTTGCTGCCACACAGCTTGGAGCAGGAAAGAAGGGTCCGATTGCCGCGCAGCACAGGAAGAACTGCGAATGGGAAGCTGGCAGACTGATGGGAGTCTTGGGCAGGGCCGTCTTAACAGCATTATAGGCCCCTGGGTAAAGCAGTGCACTGGCCCTGCCTACACAACCACTCACAGGAATAAAAATGTTTAACTGAAAATCAGTGTTAAATTCTGGTCTGCATGGGCCCCTATTCTTGTGGGGCCCCCAGGCAACTGCCCAGCGTGCCCATGCGTTAAGACGGCACTGGTTATGGGGCTCCTCAGAAGCTCCCAACAAACGGCTAAGCCTACGGGTGGGACCGGAGCACTCCATTTACAACAAAAGAAATGGAAAGCAACATACTGCGCAAGGACCTGGAAGCCTCAGCAAAGCGGGCAAACCAGCTCATTAGTTATTCAAACTCCCAGCCTAGGCATGCACTATAATGTCCAACACAAAGGATTAATTGCATATTTTCTTCTTTTTGGTGCCCAAGGAGAGGCAGGGGCACCATCAGGGGACAAAAGTGTAGAGAGAAATACAGAGGTCCCAGCAGCCCCAAATGTGTTCTTGAGGAAGAGGACCCGAAGTCTCTCAGGAGCTATAAGCATGTCCCTAGGAGAGGTTTAACTCACAGTTAAAGCTTTCCATGTGCTGGAATTGATGCTTTTGATTTCGGGAGTGCAAGGCCTCCTTGTGTTGGTTTTATGGTTTAAATCAGTGGACTGTAAACAGTGGAAAAAGACAATGACACATATGTTGTAGATGTTTTGTGATTACAAATGTTTTATTGACAATAGTCCTTTACAACACTGCAATATCTAAACATATAATGAGTGCAGTTCAATGTAAACAGTGGTATATTGGAGAAGTATAACACGTGGAGGTTGTAGAAATGTGATGACCCATTGACAAAGCCAGTAGGCCTGCCTTATACCTATTGGCGTGGTGACCTCTTGACAAAGCCAGTAGGCTGCCTTACACATAATGACATCCACTTAGAGTGTGATTTTAAATCTGGTGCAGGTGAAGGGTATTGTGATTATTGATCTAGGGGTGTAATGTGATATGAGGGTGTCACCAAAGGTATTTCCATCTACCTGATGTACATATTGATATGGGGGAGGGAGTGTGTGTGTGTGTGCGTGTGTGTGCATTTGTGTGTGCGTGTGTTTGTGTGCGTGTGTGTGTGATAAAAGTACTTTTCCTTTTTAAATGAAAAAGCACTGACTGGGCGATGATTTATAGAGTGTTGTTGTTGCATGCCAGCAAATTGAGATTGCAAGCCCACACTACTTTCCTTAAGTAGGCCTTGTACTGCTCTGCTTTGGTACCTTGAGAGTGTCAAGTGCTGTAATGGGGTACTTGCTTCCCAGCAAAAGGATAAATGTGATCTTCTTACTTGTGCAGGACCCACAACCTTCACAACTAATAACCCAATTTCTTACAAAGGGCAATGTAACTCTCCAGCTGGTGGCTTTCTATTCTACCAGTAATTCAGTCATAAGGTGTGTACTCCCAAGTCTAATCTCCATATACCTTCTTCCAGTGGTGGTATTCATAACCACTGGATTGCTACAGAACATAATCTAGAACACTTTCCGGGAAGACAGCTGGTGGGACAATTTAAACTGTTCTATCCTATGGAATGCAGAATGGTCTATAAAAACAATGCAACCATTATAAGTGATGCAAAGCCTCTTGTATATCAGAGAGGATAACATCTTTATGTGATGTATCACAAAAGCTATTTTTGATAAATCTCTCAGAGCCCAAGATGCAAGCGCTTGAAATATTATTCAATTGCAGGTCCTATGTGACAGTTTGGCCTCTTTAATTGTTAAGAAGTTGGTGGACATTTTCGACGCTCTGATTGACTCATGGGGTAATTAAGTTATCTACAAGGGCTACTGGAGCAGAAAGCAGGCCAGTTCATTTTAGGATCCTAAATAAACTGTCTCTCTTCAAGGTCTCATCTGCTGATAAGAGCCTTATATCTGGACCCCAAAAAGATCCTTGTGTAATATAAATCTCATAACTTCTAGAACTTTCTTTGACATCATCAATCAGTTGCAACCATCTGGGCAGGTTCCTTGGGCCTGTAAGGGAAGGGTGATCATACCCTTACTAAAAAGAATGATCTTCACACCATTACTTCGAACAAACATTGGTAAAGTCAATAGTTCTGGTGCTGCCGGCCAGCCTTTTGGCTTTGTCAATGCCGCTTTGGTTTGTCGTTTTGTTTTAAAATTTATTGTTGGAGAAGCAGCTGGGCCCGTGCCAATATAAAAAACTGAAACATACATTTTTTTATCTCAAAAAGTACATATTTCCAAAGTAACCCTTGACATTGATGGGGAGATTCTTTGTGTGTGAATGTGCTCCAGTGATATAGCAGAATGCCATCCCTACTTTTATTAGTAGAGGCTCTTATACTACCATTGATAGCGCATTGATATTCGCCATCGATTAGAGGCTCTTATACCATAATTGATCGCGCATTGATACTCGACATCGATAAGGAAGTGGTTCGCTCTCTCAATATATCTAAGACAGCGGTGAGTGACCAAAACCCCCTAATAATTTTACTCTCAATCACGGCCCATGATACCAAAAGCAATGTGACAATCACCAATGTTACACCACCTAGGCCAAATAGAGTCCAAATGAAATGGCTAGGAATAGACCCAAGTAGTGTTTTATGAGAATTGTTAACCTCGAACTCCGATGAATTTAGCTATTGTTGAGAAGAGGAGGTAGAGCATTTTGGGGTATTAAGTGCCTTTGGAAAGATCGCTGCGATGTTAAAGTCATTACTTACAAGACTCATTAAATCTGTCAGGGCAGGAAAACAGGGGTGGTTTGATCAATCATGCTCTCAGGCATCGAAACTTCTTATAGAGGCTCTGCATGGGTCTCCTAGGTATAGCTTAGCCATTAGTTCCCTATGCAAGAACTATGAGCAGGTTATTGCAGCCAGGAAGAGAGTTCTACAAGAGGAGGCTTGGATCAGTTTGGCACAGGCCTCAGAGACTAAGGATTCAGCTTTATTTTGGCGTACAGTTAAAGTCCCTTTTTAAAAGCCGACACTCTGCCTGAATTCACCTCATTGGTATCTTGCGATACATGGGTGACCCACTTTACGGGCATTTTCAATTCACAATTGATAGACTACTCATGCTTTGAGGACAAGGAGGCATTAAATAAGTCTCAGGCCCCATTGCACAATACCTTGGAGGAGGTTCTTTTTGCCTTAAGTACGAGTGCCGGAGGGAAAGCACCTGGTTCGGATGGGGTTCCAGTAGATGCTTTTAACGATGGGAGGGAGCTAAGGGGTCCGATTGTGACAATCGTACTCAATGCAGCTGTAGAGGCCCCAATACCTCCCTCCTGGGCTATTTCAACTATAATTCCCATTTTTAAAAAGGGGAATAAATCTGACCCGAAATGTTATTTTCTGATTTCCCTCCTAGATTCATCAGCTAAACTAATGGGCAAGATCTTCCTTCAAAGACTAGAGAACTGGGCAGAAGATAATTCCATCATTTCTGAATAACAATATGGGTTCGGGAGAGTGCGGGGGACTGTAAAGCAATGTGTAAATCTCAAATTACTTAAAGGGAAGTACACCAAAGCCAAAACAGGGTCTCTCTACTTATGTTTTGCTGACCTAAGCAGTGCCTTCGATCTAGTGGACCATTCAATACTCTGATTTCCCTAGGCGCTCCGAGGAATATCATTAGTGTCCTTATATGAAAATCTACTGGCTAGTGTGTGGTTTGGCCCCAATGGGGAATGTTTTCCTCTTTTTAAGATCAAGAGGGGCATCAGACAGGAGGTGCGTCCTGGTGCCATTTATGTTTTCACTCTTTATTAATGGGGTGGATGACACCCTACAGACTTTGCAGGCCAATGCACCCACTGTCAAGGGCCGTTCGGTACCAATATAATTGTACGCCGACAATGCTGTCCGGTTATCCAGGACACCGGCTGGCCTACAATAATTACTGGACACCTTTGGATATTTCATGACATCTAGGAGAATGAAAATAAACAAGGAAAAACATTCATGGTGGCCTATGGGAAAAAGGTGCACAAGTGCAGGTCCTTTTATATAGAAGGTTTACCAATTGCTAGTAAACACTCCTTTTGCTATATAGGAATTATATTTTTTAAGACTGGATCTTGGGTGCAACAAGTCTTAAATACTCAGTCAAAATTGAATCGAATATGCAAGGGAGTATTTAAGTTTTCACATAAAGTTGATTGTCAGCCAATCAAGTTGATGGTCGATATATATAAAGCAAGAGGTGTATGAACTGCCACCTACGAGGGAGGACTATGGGTTTACACATCCAGTAAATCCCTCCAGATAGAAGAGACTCATTTTCTCAAATGTCTGTTCTGTGTGCCTAGCTCTGCATCCACTTTTATAGTTCATAAGGAAACTGGTCTGTGCTGAGGGTATTTTAGCTTTAAAACCTTTACTATTATGGCAGTCTATCTGGACTAAAGCTGAAACCAGTTTTGCAAAGTCTGTTATCTTAGGCTGCCTTGCCTCCGACTATGCTCTTAAGATTCTGTGGTTGTCCAATTAAAATTATTGTTTGATCTACCTGTGCTGCAAGACCCCGAAAGTAGCCTCTCCATTGAGAAGAGTGTAATCAAGGCCTCCTTTATGAATTAAAGACAGGAGCAAAGGATGCAGGCAGAATCCAGGAAGCAAACAGTTATGATATATTTATTGAGCAATCTGCTAGAATGGTGCCAATCATCTCTTTTTTGGGTAACCAATGGGCAAAACCGTTTTTCCTAACCAGATTGCAGTTGGACATTGTTCATCACCTTGTTGCCTTTCCTGATATGAATAAATGTCCTACAAGTATGACCCCCTGTACCTGCGGTGGTGTAACACGCAGCACTTTACTTTATTCTGTGGTTTTTATGTAGGTTTGAGAAAACATTATTTAAAATGAATCTTGCGCAAAACATCAGGAATTTTAAAATTGCGGCAAGTCATATATTTACACTTGAGAATCCTTTTGTTTGTTTTAGTACCACACTTTTTATATATACATATATGTCATCTTAGTAAAATCAAGTTATCTTGGCTAATGAGTACAGACACAACACTCTACTACTCTCTAACGCTAAATCTAACTCTAAAATCATGTGATGAATAAAGCCGGCTGGTGAGATAGGGTTTCGGATGGATCTCAGGCAGATTTCCCCTCACTGAATACCACTGAACCTGCTGGATTGGCAAGTCTGCATGAGTTGTTGGCAGGTAGGGAGTGAGGCATCCGAGCAGGGCTGCTTCTTTTCCATTGCTCCAGAGCCTTCAGAGCTAAAGATTCTGAATGGCCATCTCTTGTCTGCAGGTCTGGCAGCTTCAGCTCTGCTGTGGTTTAAATGCTTCTTGACTAATCTGGTCCAGGTGGCTTGTCTTCTGTTGTTTGCTGAACAGTACATTTAGTGATGTTTGGAGTGCGACCAGGCTCACTGATCTCTCCCATTCCCGTTATATGTGGAGCTACAAAGCAAGTTAGTTAGCTGGTGTGTCTTTAAAGTCCCCTCCTCGACAGACGATTCTCAGCTGTTGCTGAGATTAGATCAGGCATTGTCCAAATCCATCAGCCATCTGGCAGAGTGTCTTACGGCCATTCGCCGTTGAATGGGCAATAACATCCTATAGATAAATAAAGAGAGGGTGCAGGCCCTACTTAGGACAACTGACTCTTTGCTCCAACAACCACGTAGAAATTCAGGTGTAACGTTTGATTGTATCCTTTCTTTCAGTCGCAGCTCGCAATTCTCACCGGGGAGGGGGGTTGCGCGGGGGTTACCGCGAGGGGGGGTAAAATAAAAATAAAAATAAAACTTACCTGACCGGTCCCGTGTCGCCCCTGCTCCTCGGCCGGGTCCGCGTTTTCCTGCTCCTGAACAGGAACAGGCATGCTCCCTCCGCTCCTGTAAGCCAATCACAACGCTGCAATGGCAGCGTTGTGATTGGTGCGGAGTCCCGGACAGCGCTCAGCCGGGAACCTGTAGGGAGGCCATTTTCTCTATGTAGGCTGCATGCAGCCTACTTAGAGAAAATGTAGAGTGCGCATGACTGCTTTGGTCGGCCCCAGGGCAGACCAAACAGTCAGGGTACCAGAGTGGTACAAGCCACTCCTCCCTGACCCACCCACCCGCCCGCCCCCAACCAGGCATATCCTCCCGCCCGCCCCCAATCAGGCATACCTCTGCCTTCTGCTTTCTCGCAGCGCGAGAAGCAGAAAATAAAATGGTATATAAAATACCATTTTGTTTTCTGCTTCTCGCACTGCGAGAAAGCAGTGGGGCGGCGCTCCTCCGCCCTAATGGAGGAGCCACCCCTGCTTTCTTTTAAGGTTCAGATTCAGAAGATCTTGTCAGTCTGTTTTCTACCATTGAGGCTCCAATGTAAAATCTTACTTTTGTTTCTTCTTTTGAAAGCCTAGGCGATGGTGTCTTTGTGCACTTTCCTGTCTGACTACAGAAAGGTCTGGTCTCTAGGCCTACTGCAATTACTGATCCAAGTACCTCAAGTGCCAAATAAAGCAGTGAGGCTCACTTGTAGCCTCCGAAAATATCAAGTGTTGGGCAGGGCCAGACTGTGAGCCTAAAGCAGCCCTGGTAATTTTGTCGGCCCAACCGCCGCACATTGCATAGTGAGCGAGCCTGACCACAACAAGTGGAGATTGTGGAGGGGTGGTGCAAGTGTGAAGCACTGGCTGGCCCTAGGAGGCTAGAAATGAAAGTCAATAGATTATGCTTGCAAGCTGCTTTTGTTACCGGGGGCCCATATTGCAGCACAGCTGCAAAAATGGCCCCCAGTAACAAAACCAGCCCCCGTTCCAGCCTCCTGGGAAATTGCCGATGCCTGGTACGGACAGTTTGGCCCTGGTGTTGGGGGCTAAACACTCACTACACTGGCTGACAGTTAAACAGAGAATCTATTTCAAGGTGCTCTGCTCTATCCTCCTGGCCTGTTATAAAACTGAGCTGACATTTCTGCCCAGCTTATCATTATACAATATTTCCCTTATGCTTCTGGGGTTGAGGACACCTGCTCCGCACCATATACTGCATTTAAACATGCTTTTTATGTGCTCGGACTATGGCTTTGGAATGAGCTACCTTTAGCTCTCTCATTGGTGTCCAGTAACAAACCTTTCAGGAAAGATCTGAAGACACTTTGATTTGCTAAACTAGTTTCCTCTGTTTGCATTACTATTTGGGTCTGTGCTGCACCCCATGTCTTTGTTTATGGTTCCTACCGCCACGACACCCTTGTTCTGTAAAAATAGATAATAAATGTCTAAGGAGTAAAGAATTGTTCACTGGGGGATGAAGAAAGAGGGAAGGCATGGAGTCACAGAGTGGTGCTGCTGTGGAGGTAGGGCAAGGGCTTTTAGTGGCAGGCATTTGCATTTCTTTGAGAGGACAATTCATACTGAAACGGAGCACCCAGTGGTTCGGAGCTGGAATAAGGACTTTAGCAGGTGGGGCAGATGGAAAGGGTAGTTTGGATCAGGGCAGTCTTTAGCACTGGTGGAACCCCGTGCGACAATCATTTTTGCCCCCCCCCCATGCCCTATGACCGCCTCCTCGGATTCTCTCACGACCACCAGTCAAAAGTGCTCCTTATCTCTCCAATCATAAGTTATTGTTTAACACAGCGCCCCCCCTGAGGTCAGCGCCCCCCTACACAGGTCAGCGCCCAGTGCTGCCGCACCGGTCACACTGCCCTAAAGCTGGCCCTGGTTTGGACTCAGTGTCTTAAAAGGAGTGGTACATTCCAGTGTCTCTATGGAATACACTGGGGCAGTCTGGGGGCAGTGAAGTGCAAAAAGCAGAGGGGCAAATGGAATGACGGTTACTTGCTGAGGACTGTTGTGTCTGGGGTTCCTTTGGGCAGCTGGGGCTAGTGGGGCACTAGGGACAGAAGTAGAGGAAAAATCTGAATTGCTTCTGGGTGGTGTTGACAGGCCACATCAGGGGCACAGTGGGAGGGGCTTAAGGGGCACTTACAGAAAGGCATTCTCTGGGTGATGTTCCCCTATACAGGCATATGTTTTTTTGTAATCCTTAGATATTATCCTTTCATTTGGATTTAGTTCCACTGAAATCAAAATTATCACTGCTATTTACTTTTATACAAAATTCATATTTATTAAACTTTCTGCACAGCCAGCCAACACGTGTTTCGAGGGGAATCCCTCTTCTTCAGGGATGTAAAAATCATTAATACGACATAAGTACATTAAAATTCTGAGCATGCAGATTCAATATATAACATGTTACAGTGAACTTAAAATCCCTAGTTGATATGTCAGATTCCCTGACATATTTCACATAAATCAAGACCTCATACCGATTAAAAAGTCTAACGCAAGTTAGGAATTATTTAAATATAAATTAAATATTTAGAAAGAAATTTCTTATTTAGCTCCGTGTCAACTAATTATAATCTTGTTCATGATAAATGAAGATTCAATTACAACAACAAAAACAAGTGAGAATAGAGATGGTGACACCAACTAATAGCAGTAATATGGGTTGAACAACATATGAACGCCACCGACAATCAGTAGCTGAGGAGAATTGACCTATTGCTTCTTTTTTATAAAACTGTGTTGTAAAGTCTGTGAAACAGCCGATAAGCTAACCAGACCTAAAAAGGTACTGCATCATGACATCATGATCAAGATGTCAACTCTATTAACATGCCTAGTTGTTATCGCCAATCAATGGCAGGACGTTTCTGCATTCAGTTTGGATGTAGGTAGGATCAGACAGTGACAGCCTGTACAGCTGTACTGATGGGGACTGTGAGGAGCACCTTTCTCTGGAACTTGCAAAGATGGACGACGTTCACCTACACTGATTCCCATAGGCTGTTAGCCTAGCTATCCACTGCTTTTGCTGTGAGGAAGTAACAGCAAAGCAAGGCATTGGCAATCTCTAGTTATGTGCAAGAACTGGACTTACTCTTGCCCTTACACAACAATTGGCAAATCAGCAGTGCCCTTGAGTGGAAAAGAAGCTTATTTCCATTATATAAAGGCAAAATCAGCTAGCAGCCATCACCTTCAAAGGGATAAAACAGGGACGTGAAATACAACAAAGTTTTACCTATAAAAATGAAGTACATTTTCTAATTTCACAAACCTTTCAAAGTTTAACAAACACAGATTCTGTACTATTTGGCCTAGCAGCCACCTATAGTAAAGGATGTCTACTGATTAGCCGGCGGTCCAGCAAAGTGATATTTGTCTATTTGCCTGGCCGCTGACAAATGGTATGCAATCTCTGCCGGATAGTTGGTAGCAAGGAAATTGTTATGTGTCTTTTGTGCATGCCTGAACATCCACTAAAAAGTAAATAACTTCAGCTATTTACTCTGCAGCTGGATAGTGAAGTTCTTTGCTATTGACATTCTCTGTTGTTTGGCCTATGGGCGGCTGAATCCAGAGATACCACACTATTTCCCTATCACTCATGTGATTTTGCTTTACATGTCTGGTTCAAGACTGTGTAATATTTTGCTTTGGGATATTGCAGATTCCGAGGTCCAGGTACCTATGTGCCAGTCTCTGATTGGTGTGGCCCAGTCCTTCATTTGTAAAAGAATAAGAGCCAGGACCCAAAGTTGTGCTCAGAAGCTTGCAGCCGGCACGATCGAACATCGGGATGTTGAATAGCAAGACTACGTAGTCTTGATCCCACCTCTTGGCTTCCTTAATCCACTCCATGTCTCCTTATCTCACACTTTTGACGGGTTTTTTTCACCTTCGCTTTTTTTCTTTGTCACTGTTTTTCAGTTGTTCTCTTGCTCCCTCATTTCTCCTTTTTCTGTTTTTCTTTCTCTTACTATGGGTCAAAAACTGATGAGGGTGCAAGTCCACAAAAAAGTTCCACCTGCAACCTCTGGCTGAAATTAAGCACTGGTCTGGCCCAGAGGTTGTTTTTCTTCTGCTTCTCAGTGATCTCATAGTGTAACAGGAAACTTGCATCATAGAACCGCATGAGGTAGGTGGCATGGAGAGAGTTTTTGTCTTTGAAATGCAATCTCTAGTCTGGCTGAGCAGTTGTCTACTCTATGAGCAATAAAACGTGCATAACCTCTGCTGTTTATTTGGCCACTGGGCAAAGAGTAAAGTTTCTTTGCTATTGACATTATCTGTTGTTTAACCAGTGGGCAGCTCATGGTGTAACAGGAATCTTGCATCATAAAACCGCACAGGGTGGGTAGCATGGAGAGGGTTTCTGTCTGTAAAATGCAATGTCTAGTCTGGCTGAGCAGTTGTCTCCTCCTTTAGAGATGTCTGTCCTGAAATCAACCAAACTCAAACATTTTTTAACAGTGAGTGGTCTGTCTTGTCTTATTTTTACCTACCTATGTTTATATCAAGATGTCCAACCATGTTCTCAGATTTTCATCCTATATGTTTTCTATCTTTGGAAAGGGATTTTTCATTGTTTTAGGCAGCTTTGAATTTTCAAATAAAAAATTATTACTTTCTACCACGCGTGTCTTATCCTAACAGTTCCACATTGGAAAACAATTTTCGGGGCCTCACTTTAACATCTTCACATAGAAAGAAATAACATGGCATGAGAAAATAAGAAATGGTAAAGGTATGACCTAGAAGGGCATTATAGAGAGGTTTGGTCAGACAAGGCAAGTCTATGTCTAGAAGAAAGGCACAAAAGAAGGATAAATTGACTGTCTTCAGCATTTTATGTTCTAGGGAGAAATGGATGAAATGCTTGTATGTCACACTCTGATGGTCAGGCATATGGACCTGCACGTACATCGAGTCCACATTATCGACTAGAAACATGTCATCTGGGTAATCATACAGAGAAGTATTCATTTACTCGACATCTTCCCTTGACAATACATTGGTAGTCAATATTGTGGAGTGGATATAAGTACAGATCAATATTTAAACCTTGATTGCATGATAGAACACTGAATGAATCTGCATCCCAAACACAAGTCTAATCAATTCCAGGTGATTGAACAAAATATTGAGTTATAAATATTGGGAGACAGAAATATCAGAAAAAAATATTGTGATTCAAAAATATTGTGATGCAGAAATATCGATGTCAAGAATATTGATTTTTTCAGGTAAATAATATTGTTAAGAATATTGTTGCTGTAAATATCATCAGTTAATAACATAGATGTAAAAAATATTGTTTTTTAATTATTTTAACGTGTTTTAGTTCATATATTATTTGTATATGTTACTATAATTGTTATTTAAATGATTATTAATTATGTAAATTGTGTAGTAATCATATATTTTAGTTATGTTTTAGGTGCGGGCTTCTGGGTTTGTAGGGCTATATGGTGGGAAGTTAATTAAGTAATAATGAATTTACAATTAGTTATTAATGTATTATTAATTATTGAATGTATTATAATTATGTACATTATGTAATGCTGATTTATTTTAATATGTTTTAGTTGTGGGTTGTTAAGTTTGTAGGGATATAGGGTGAGAAGCTAATTAAGTAATAAATAATCATTATTAATTTATATTTAAATATTTAATTGATTAATAATTATGTAAACTATGTAATAATTATACATTTTAGCTATATTTTAGGCGTGGCTGAGGGGTTTGAATGGTTATAGGATGGGAATTAAATTAAGTAATTGATTAACAATTAATTATTAATTGTTAATACATTATCTAATTGATTCTCAGTTATGTAAATTGTGTTATACTTATTTATTTAAGTAATATTTTATGCGTGTCTTGCTAGGTTTGCAGGGGTGTAGGGCAAGTTAGTCAACTAATACTTAAATAGCAATTATTTTTTAATTAAAAGTTAATTATTACATTATTTATTCTTTTTTAATTGTTTAATTGTTTTATTATTCATATATAAATATATATACACATATATATATGTATATATATATATATATACATATATATATATATATTTTATGTTAAGTAATAATGTTATTATTAAGACTTTTACTTTTTTTTCTTCTAAATAATATGTATGAATGTAATGGGTTTTGAGGTGAAGTAGTTTGACTACTGTTGCTTAGACTGGAGTAGGAATAGTAGATCTAACCTCTCCAAAGTCCAACGCTTTCCTTACTGTTTAACAGACTGGAGTGGAAATAGTAAATTTAACTCCCTCCGAAGTCCAATGATTTCCCTACTGTTGCACAGACTGGAGTGGAAATAGTAAATTTAACTCCCTCCGAAGTCCAATGATTTCCCTACTGTTGCACATATTGGACTTGGATTAGTAAATCTTACCCCTCCAAAGTCCAATTTTTCCCTATTGTTGCACAGACTGGAGTGGGAATAGTAATTTGAACCCCTCTGAATTCCAGCACTTTCCCTACTGTAGCACAGGCTGGAGTGGGAATAGTAAATCTAACTCTTCAAAGTTCAATACTTTCCCTACTGTTGTGCGACTGGAGTGGAGTAAATGTAAAGATCTCCAAAATCAAATGCTTTCCCTACTGTGCCTTAGACTTTCCAATTGGGAATAGTAAATTTAACACCTCTGAAGACTAACTCCTTCCCTACTGTTGCACACACTGGAGTGGGCATAGTAAATCTTACCCATCCGAAGTCCAATGTTTTCTCTATTGTTGCACAGACTAGAGTGGAAATAGTAAATCTTACCCATCCGAAGTCCAGCACTTTCTCTACTATTCCGCTGTTTGTAGTGGAAATAATAAATTTAACCCCTCCGAAGTCCTACACTTTCTCTACTGTTGAATGAACTGGAGTGGGAATAGTATATCTATTATTCCCAGACACCAATACTTTTCCTAATATTAGTTAAATATATTTATGTATAATATTTGTTTATAATTTTCATTTTATATTATTTGTATACATTTTTATTTGTTTTAAAACTTTTATGATAATTTTTGTAAATGTTTTTTTTTTTAAAATAATTTCTTTGGTAATTTATTTAATGGTTTGGAATTGAAATGAACTATGCCTCCTGTTATAAGTAGATACATTTATATAAGGGGAAAGCTACATATAACATCACAAGATACATGTGTTTATTATACTATACCAACATTGTTGCTTCTATTTACATTTAGGTTTATATGTAGAGGGTTATACCTGCTACTAATAACTACAGTAAGTGACGTGTATATTTATGTACCTATAAGTTAATTACAGTTATTTGAAAGTACAAAAAATGTACCACTAGATAAATGTTGACAGCAAACCATGTAACTATGTTGCTGCTTCAATATACATATGTACTTATGGGTATTTATATAGAGGGGTTTAATCAAATAAACATAACATTATCAAGCATCATGTCTATATAAACGTATATATATATGTTACATTTTGCTATTAAAAACCTTTGTGAAATAATACGTTGAGTAAACAACTTCTGACTAGACCCCTAAGGTTGGTCTCCCAGAACCTGTTGGCAAACTACATGCGGGGCGGGGGAGAGGCCTCCCATCTAGGGTTCACTCCCTGGAATGCCTTGCCCTTCTCCAGAAGCTTGAAATGTTCACCCTTCGATTCAGCGAGTTCTATCCTGTGCTGCATAGCATATGACGTGCTGTCATGGCCAGGGCCAGAAGGTGAATGCATTTGAAGTTTGTGGGGAAATATGTATTTTTTTATTTATTTGTTGGTGTGTACATCATGTTGCGTGTCTGCCACCTCACAGTGGGAATGTAAGGTGCGTGAACCTGAGCCGAGGGCTGTCATGGGGATGTTGGGATGCTATGGCACGCCTCAAGCAGAGTCGGTATGTTGCTCTCTGGTCTGTCCGGGTTTCCACTTATGAATTGAGATATGAAAGAGCCTTATTGAGTGGGCGAATAGCGTCGGAAGAGTACACAAGTCCATGGCTCTCACCACTTGGCAGCTGGTGGAAGCAGGTCTTTGGCATCACACTGGCCAGATGAGTACGATTGAGATGTATCTGAGAGCCAACTCGATTGATTCAGTAATCTAATAGCAAGTGAATACAAAAACTGCTAGGGAATAAGATGTACAACCAATCACACGTGGCGAAACCTCAGTTACACCGAGTACCCCCTCCCATACACCAAGATAGACAATACAAGAAAGTGACTGGTAACGGAAAGCAGTAGGTCCTGGCAGATGCTGACACAGGTAGAAAATCAGCATCACTCCAGCTTCCACCTGACCTTTGACCCTTAAGAGAGCACTCAGCTTGAACTGAATGTGGAAGCAATCAAACCTGTGGAGTTGTCCCAAGACGCTAGCCCTCTACCCACTCTACGGTGACGGTGACGCGTTCATTGACTGTCCTGACAAACTCTACATCCCTAAATGATGTCATCCTGAGTGAACTCTTCCTGACCTCCTCAAAGAGATCTGTCATGCAGCCAATATTTTTGGATTAATAGTATTTTGGGGGAAGCGTGGCAGGGAAGGCGGAACTTCAAAGCAGATGTTACCACCCCGCAAGGCAGGAAGCAGCAATAAAGGCCATTTAGTGAACCTGTGGCTCCGTGTGTGCTTAGAATAGCTTATAGTCATAAAGATAGGGGTCCATTAGCAGCAGAGGGCCTGCTGCAGGCTGCCTTCCCTACTAATGCTAGCAGTTTCTGCCATCTAGCAATAAAGTGGCCAGTCGAGTCTGCCTCTAATTGAGCAGAGCGAGATAGTACATTTACTTTAATATGACAAATGGAGGGGCGGGAGGCCTGCGGGTTACACGCAGACAAACCTTCAGCTGCAGATCTGGGCAAACGTTGAGTTTATTTAACCCCTAGCAGCTAAAAAACACAAAAAAAGTGCATGTGAAAGTTTAAGTTTGAGTGCTGTTCAAACAGCAAAATATAAAGTGGGGCTGGATTTATTGGGTCACACCTTTACACTGACTTTTGCACTGAAATTATGAACAAGAGGTGCAAATGTTATTTTTGCAGTGCTACTGGACCCCACAGCAGTACAGGGTAGTGCATTGTAAACACTGTAAGCGTGCCACTAGGCCTCGGGATTTTTGTAACCTCCATTCCACTGGCAGCACCCCATCTATTTCTGGGAATTGCCCAGTAGGGGATTGTGTTTTAATCTCTCAACTCAGGAACAGATAATTTAACAAAGTAACCCTCCTATTGTTTAAGGTGCTACAAATGTGAAGCATTGTGTTTTTGCTATCGAGCTAAATATATATAAACAGCAGGAAAAAACGCTCAATAACCACACGCTTAATAATTAAAAAGTACACCCAGAACATATTTTACTCACTAAAAGCTGTTGAAAAATGTAATTTAGAGGTTCGCGTGTGTGAATATTTTCACTTTTAGCCATTTCCCAGTAGTGTTACACCTTTGATATGTGGAAAACAAAATATACATGTGATTTATAAAAAGTAAAACTTTTTTTTCATATTTCTTTGTGATTATGTTGATGTTTTGTTTCTGTAAAATACATCCTTCAGTTTTTAGGTTAGCATTCCTATACGGGCATGTCATCACTTCTTGTGATGTCACTTCCTGTGCTGTAATTTGTGAATTACATATGATAATTAGTGCACCCACTTATTTACTAAGGGCTTGTGCCCTGCTGTTAACCATTTACAATCTAACGTTTTTATTTTTGGCAAGAAGAATATAAGCCATATGTGGTGATAGAAGGAACAGCAGCTAAGTAAATGACTATAGTTACTTAGGTGTGTGGATTGACAATATACTTGCGTGCTGTAAATGATAAGTTACAAGCAGTAATGGGTCTTGCCTAGCTTCAAAAGCTCTTTGGTGAACGGAATATTTCTAATTTGTGGAAGGTATATGAGATGAAGTTAATTTCATATTTTTTTTATAATAGAGCAGCCATTTTTGAATGGGATGCAAAACTGGAACTCTACAAGTTGAAATGAATGATCAGATGAATGAACAAATGAATGCATGAAAGGTGTTTTGTAAAGTGCAACAGCTACTCAAACAGGTGCCAGTGTCCCAGGCCTAAAGACTTAACAGTTTCCAGCTTAGAATGACTGAGTTAGAATGAAGCCAAGAAGAACCGAGGAGTTTATTTACAAGAGGCCTGCGTAGCCGGAGCATCACTTTTTTTGACGCTACGGTGGCACAGGCCTCTCAATCATATCTATGAGTGGACGCAAAGCCACCCTGCATTGCTTTGCATGGCTTCATAGATATGGAGTAAAGCAAGGCAGTGCAAAGAGCTGCATTGACTTACTCTGAGTCAAGGAGGCGTTCCATGGGCGTTGCAATGGGTGTTCGCACGCAACACACATGGATTTTGACTGTGACCCAGATTTACAAAATCACATAAACCTGGGGTAGTGCTAAAACCTTACCCCCGCAGAGTAGGCGTAACGGGGAGAAATGTTTTCATTTCTCCTTGTTTTTTCCTCTTTCCATGTATGCTGCATTCTGCAGCACACATGAAGGAGGAAATCTTTTCTTAGATTGTTTTTGTACAGGAAGGTGCCCCTTCTTGCACAAAAACAATCCTGCCAACAATGCAGACACCCTTGTACCATGGTGCAACGGTGCCTGCATTGGCTCTAGGCACCAAATTGTGTGCCGGCGCTGGCTGAAAGGACAGGAATGCACCGTATCTGGTAAATACGGTGCATTCCTGCCCTTTCAAATTGGTGTATGGCAGCACAGCAAAAAGACTTGCAACACTGTCCTACACCATTTTTTTGTAAACGAGGCCCCATGTTTTGAAGCCCTTGTTGGTGGTGGTCCTTGAGAATGAAGGCATGGCTTCTGAGCTTGGAAGTTGGGAGGGAAGCAGCTCTTCTACCACAGCACACTGGACGGTCATAGGAGACCAGATAAAATAATAGATTCTAGATCTCAACTTGCGCAGCAGAGGATATTTGTGGAGCCTGGTTCAAAGAAAGTGGAGGCTTCCCAAATGAACAGCCCTATAAGAATTGCAGAAGCATTTGAATATGATTTGCTTACATACTAGTAGCCAGTGAATTGTGGTAATTAAGACTAAACATGTATCATCGCAATAATGAAGAGGTATAACCAATCAAGCTTCAGTCGTCTTCAACCCCTGCATCTATAGTGTAGGCTCTGATCTACAGCATGGAAGTAATTGCAGCCTGATAATAGTTTTGCAGCGTTTAATGGGTCAAAGAAGAAGAATTTTTGCAAGGTTTTTAAATAGAAGCTAGAAATAAAGGTTTGTTGACCTAATGCTCAAATGATAGAGTGTACCAAAGAGTATGCCTAAATCCTGAACAGTCTTTGACGGCTGAATTGGATCCACCAGGAGTCAGACTAAGATGAACTGGAGTTACCAAAATAAGGAGAACCGTTTTTTGTCGGTGTTCATCTGGGGCGCATTAGCACTCGTCTAGTTCGCAACAAAGCCATCTTGGAAAGTCCGTTGTGTCGCTAACAGCCCTTTATCCAGTTTACTTCTAAGTTGGGTTTCATAAGTGTAACCGGAGAAGATAAAAGAACAAAGGAGCGTGAAAATTTGGCAAGAGGGGCAACATATATATCAAAGAAGGCTGATCTTAAAGAGGATCCCTTTAGGACACCATGAGGGGTGTATTTGGCATATCTAAATAGAGCCATGCTTGGCCTATCTATTTTGAGGTGTCTCATGTCCAGGTAAAGAAAGAACTCAGACAATAATTTTTCTGTTGTATCATGTTTTTACAAGTCAGGGCTCATTGTAAGAGAGCAAGAGAATATGCTGCTTTTTATGAAGGCAGAAATATCTGACGTAATTTAGAATCTGTATTATTGTCACATGTGCCGGAGTGGTTTAGAGGTTCCTTTGTTTGGGAATAAGAGATTGTTAAGCTCCACTTAGTGGATGTTTTAAGTGCCCTGCGAATGGCTATACCTAAAAGTATTTGGTGAGTTGACTTCCACCGCATGCATTGAGGATGTTTACGTTATTTCGACTTGCCAGCTTCCCATGTTGGATGTAGCAGAGGCCTGGACTGGATCAGCTGAAATGGTTTGAGAACAGTCCAAATTCCAAGTGGCACATTCTGATCCCTGTGGAAATTATATGCACAGGATTGGAATTCTGAGATTTCCACCCTTACAATTGTCCTCTGATTAAGTTTAACAGGTCAAACCTGACAACATTTACCAGAAGAATAACATGAATTTATTCTGATAAATGTGGAATCCAGTGCAGTACTCATGAATTCACAAATGCATGTCATTTCTTATTTCCCAAGTGAAACCTTGGAAAAGGAGGTATTTACCACGTGTAATAAACATCTCACCTCTGGGTGCTGGTGTTTCCTGGGTAAATAAAGACCTCACTCTTCCCTAGCCCACTTGAAATCTGAGCCACTAGTGACTTGCAGGCAAAACAGTTTTTTAATCCTTGCCCATAAAGTAGCCTCTTTTTCCTTATGGACAAGGTAGACTTCCAACAATTTAAATAGTGAGTTGGATCTTGTTTACAAGCTTCCTACCAGTGGTGTAGCAAGGGGGGAGGGGTGCTGTGGGGCGGCAAATGCAGGAATTGGCAACCTCCCCCCGCTCTTACCTGCGGCTGTCATGGGGCGGCAAACCCAGGAATCGGCAACATCCCCCGCAGGCTCTTACCTGCAGCCATCGTGGGAGGCAAACGCAGGGACCACCACAGGCAGCAAAAGGTCTAGCTACGCCACTGCTTCCTAACCACATCGTTCTCTGTGTGAAACTGTCTTTTCTAACACTACACATTTTGTCAGGCATTGTGGAGCTGTCAGTCGATTTGGGCTACTTAAGCGATTGGTAATCAGCACATAAGCTCTACGAGTCATATCCAGGCATCTTAGATGTAATCATACAGATTCGAAATCTCACGATGAAATCTGCATCTTCTCTAAAATATGGCCTGTGTTCTAGGGCACTGTTGTGGCATTCTGGGTTTGCAGTTCTCATCCTGGAAATAAAGCTTGCAGCTTTAAGTCAATGCGGCACCTTTCACAGGCTCCGTAATCAGACCACAAATCTCCAGCCCACTTAAGTGTCATGGACCCGTTCTCTCATCCATTCCATTAGAATCACTTTGTGTGAGTGGAATATAAGAATGTTGTCAAGTGGCTAGAGCAGAAGACCCCACGAGTCAGAGAGCGAGGAAAGCGCAGTTGCAGCCTGAAGGAAGCTCGCTGCGACTGCGTATCCAGGGTCGTAGACAGAGCACTATCTTCTTAGAGGAACCACAGAGCACTTTGCTGAGGATCTGGGCATTTTATGGTTGCATAATTACAATTGATGATGCTTACTGGCTGCCAAGATTTCGACCAAATGAAAGTTCATTCTCACATCATGCTAGAGGCAAAACTGACCACATTATGGTGCCTCATGAAACATCCCTCAGGATTTGTGGCCCAATCAACCACCCACTGATGCAGGCACGCAATGCATTCTGGCTCTTTGTGATGTAGAGACAATGTGTACGAGATCTTGAAATGACTGTTCTTCCCGGAAATGACATACAGAATTTTACTTTTGTGTTTCTGTAAGCTGACAGAGTCTTTCATCACAAAGTGACTGGCAGGCAGTTAACAAACCACCTATTGGGATAAGCAGTCTCTTTCATCTACGTTTGTCTAAATGTGGCATCTGGGATGATGGGAGTGACAGATAGCAGAGTTCATAGTTAACAAATGTTTTTGTGATCAGACATTTCCACACCTGATTTTCTATACTTTAATTTATATCCAACATGGACTCTTCCAATCACGTCCTGTGCCCCAAATATATTTTTCATGATTACAGTATACTGTAATCATTCTCAAGTGCTAGAAACACTGAGGGGCTGACTGGATGAAAATAGCCTTAAGTTCTGTATCCCCTGAACTGGAAACTTAAAGACGGTTGAATGATGAATGATATCATATTTTAGCAGTGTGTGCAACAAACATTATCCCCCTCATTGGAGGCAGGTGTAATCTGGGAATAAAGCCCTAAGAAATTATTCTAGATTTTTGCTTGAAGATGGGTGTGTTGCCCCTAATCTTCAATGTGAAATATGATTAGATGGAGGAATGAAGGCATTTTAAATGCAAGACATTCAAATTTCAACTTAAAAGAAAACCTATCGATAGCTTCAAAAAATTGCAAGGTATATTATTTAATACTTTTCTTGGGGCCTGGAGACTACATTCACATTGGCATTCGACAACATTTAAAATTGGTCAAGGGCCCTGGCCAGCAAAACCTCCATTAAGGGAATATCACAGTTCACTGCTACGTTCCTGTTCCCCAGAAGGAAGCAAATGAACTTACAGTGAGAAAAGCTGTTTGGGGGATCATACAAATTTGTAGCGCTGAGGCTATAGCATACCATGGACAAAGAGAAGGTGGAGTTTAACTTTAGGGGTGTGCAAAGTTGCAAGCTCTGTTTCTTGTAATCTTCCCAAATTTCTAAGAAAAACCTCACAGCTTTACAAAGTTGTAAAGATTTACGTTTTCCCTACATGTGTGAAAATTCTGAACTTATCAGCAATTTATGTTGCAATGGGTAAAATTGAGAGAAAATTCTGCATACATTTGCCATTGTTTTATTACAGTTAAAATCATCATTCATTGCAGTGAAAATTATCTTGCAGTGGGCAGTAAATCTTTGCACGATCCGAAGCAAACTGAAACCAGGAAACTTCGCAAATGGTGAGAAACAGGAACTTTGCGAAACCTCTGAGGCGCAAAAAACGGCGCACCTCCAGTGATCTTCCCAAAGATGGACCACAGCCTGCTTCCCAAGATGTCTTATCGAACAGGAAGCATTTGTTTCAAAAGCAGCACCTGTCCCTCTAATGGACCTGAGCTGCTTTCAAAAAACATTTCAATTTTTGGGGATGCATACACAGGGACAGGGATCTGCTGTTCCTTCAGGCGTCCATCCTCAGATTCAAAGCCCATGATATGTGGTCACAAACAATAACCTGCCTAATTAACATTCATTAGACAGGTCGTTTTGCGAGCCCTGCGAAAAGACAGCTTGCGATGTGGCTTACTAGTACATAGGTCGAATCACAAATTTCACACTCGTTCACAAACCCGTCAGTGTGCAAACTGCACATCCTGGTTTGCAAATGGGTCTTGGTGGATAAGGCCCTCATTGTCATCTCCCGCCGCCTCTATCTCAATCTACTCCCCCATTACAATGCTATAATCCAACTCCTTTAAATGGTCTTGTGCTCCCATCCCCGCTTCTCTTAATTGAATCTATTACTTACATTTGGCGATCTTCAGTTATACACCTCTATTTATAGCTCCAATGTTGAGCATTTTCAAGTTCCTGGTTTTTATTCATTCTTTTATTAATTGGTAAAGAGGTAATTCAGTCCGATTAACTAGAAAATTGATTTTGAAATATGGGTGATTAGGTTTGTTGTCCTCAGTGGCAAACTGTTGCATTAGCTGGACCAGAAAGTGAGCACTGCAAACTTTACGCTTTGCCACCACAGCATAGAGTGCAGTGGCGGCTCGCATAGGGCCACTGATAGAGTGCAAACATGCACCAGTGCCTTTTATTGTGATCATTGCACACTGAAGCTACCAGAGGTAGACAGATGTTGCTGCCTAGCGATTAAGAGAATTCAGTGGGCGGGGAGAGTTTGAAGTTGGAAGCAAGGCTGCAAGTGTGCTTGAAATTTAGATTGTGATTATGCGTGATGGATGAGTCGTGCCCAAAGATGCAGTGGTATGGTTGTGGAGCGTCCATCCATCACCCCTGGCTTACAATATCAGTGAATGAGTCTTCACTTTTTGGGTCTTAGCCTGACCCTGGTGGCTGGAGAGCACAATACCATGTGGCCCATAACCCCCCCCCCACTCACCTTCGTTCCTTGCAATGATTGGCTGAAGGTTAGAGCTATGGAAAACGGCATGTGGGGTTGTACCAGCTGTGGATGGATGCCATCCATCCTGGTCCCTACAATCTTGTCTCCAGTCTCCCTTGAAGAGGGGAGGCTGCACAAGGACAAAGGAAACAGCATGCACAAGCCTTATCCACTAATGATAGCAGAGCTTGCCATGCCCATGGCTAATCAACCCCACCCCCCAGTCTCTCCTTGGCCTTCTCACCTCTGGGGGAAGCTCATTCTGGAGATTCAATGGCTGCACATATGGTACTGGAGCTTTCTGCTACATGTGAGGGAGAGCGGAACAATCGAGCCTGTGAGACTAATAAACTTTTCAGGGATTCTTCCATCTGCAAGTGAAGAAGTGCATTGCACCTGTTAGTGGATTAGGTCATGTACTGAAAAAAAATGTGAATTACCCAATAACAGACTAAAGGAAGAAGAGCTAGCTGAAAGCCCAGATAAGTTAATATATTATGCATATTATTTTAGTAAAATCAAAAGATCTGGGCAGACTTGGAACGCAATAAATAAGTCAAAACATATTTCAAATTGCCTCTATACCGATGGACTTTGGTGTTTTTTATGGTCTTGCGTTGAAAGCACCCAAGAATTAAGTCCTTTTCAGCACTCTGATCTTGACTCGCATTGCTACAGCGCTCATATGAGCCCACTCTTGGGCTATGTTACTATGATTCTGGCTGAAAACTCAGTCAATACTTAGGGGCTTATTACAATGTCGGTCGGAGTTGCCTCCAACCGACACCGTCTCGGTCTCGGGACTGACCGACCTCCGGTCGGTGGCTCCGACCGCCTGATTATGATGCGACCCAAAACTGTTCGGTCGGATACTCACATTTCTCTATGGGAGCTTGTGTTACGGCCGTAAACCAGCCATAATACAGGCTCCCACAAAGAAATGGGGGTGTGTGTAAAACCCTGCACTCTGTAGCGGGCACCCCATGGTGCCTGCCACATAGTGCATGGATTTACAGGGGGGTGCCCTAGATACCCCCTCGGCCACCAAACGTAGGCTGTGGAGGCAAGGGGGCCCTGCTAGGGGGTCCCCAAAGTTGCTTTCTGACAGCCTTTCCATATCCGAAAGGCCGGCATGGAAAGGCTGTGGGAAACCGACATCGTAATCCCGATGGCGGAAACGGGGGAGATTACGGTGCAGTTCCGACCGGCCAGAAGACTGCGAGAGCCGGTCGGAACCACATCTGAATGACAGGCCGGTTCACGCTCTGACCACTGACATCATAATTCGGCCGTCAGACCATTAACGGACTGTGTCGGTCAGAAAGCCTCCGACCGACATCGTAATCGGCCCTTAAATCTTTCTGACTGTCACAAAGATCAGTTTATGAATGTTTACACACACACACACACACACACACACCGGCTAGGCTCTGTGGGGCCAAAATAGTCCAAAAACTCTTTGGTAGCTGCTCTAGGAACAGCATGAACTGTGCTGGTCAAATAACTCTTTCATGGGCGATGTGTCATCATCCCCAAAATCACTGTCACAGTTTACCACAATCAAAATCCTTATCCTTGTAAGTCCAAAGCTTACTATGCGGATTGCAGCATGTGCCATGCATTACCATGATGTGTGTAGCAAAGACTAGAGGCAAGTAAGGGTACAGTGACATGTGGCAAAAAACAAATCGGACTATTCACAAACTGCATTTTGTAGTACGTTTTGAAGTACTACAAAAAGTACTGCAAAATGCTATTCACAAACCTACATGCGGAATTTACACCTCTGCCTCTCCTATACTTATAGGTGCAGAGAGCTCCACTCCGACTGCGGAGTTTCAGCACATGTAGGTATATGTTTTAGTAATTAATGTGGGAGGGACACAGATGAGTGACTGGGAAATGGGGAATTCTTATGAATAAAGGGAAGGGGATTAGGGAGGAGTAAGGAACTTTTTGTGGAAAAATGAGGGAAGGCCAGGCTGGGATGTCAACCCACCCACAAAAGAGTAAGCATATAGCGATTCACAAACTACACTTCTATAGATATTAAAACCAAAAAGGGGCCCAAAAACAGTAGTAAAGTGCTCAGAGCTGGAGTAAGTCTAGTACCACGCATTACCAACAACTGATGTTGCAACCCCCTCTCACAGACATTGCGGAAACCTTAACTGTCTGTACTTACCGCGGTGCCCGAGCAACCTTGGCTGATGCCCGGTGGAGCTGTCCTATTCAGCTACGGAGGAGTTTGGCTCTGGTTCACCCCTCGGCCGGCACCTACCCAGCCGGACATCTGACATTTTTTTCCTCGCCTCCCCGCCGTGTTTCCTACCTGCATTCCTTACCCCTGTTTACCTTTCCCACTCTACCTTTTCACTCCCCATAAGACGTGTGTACGCGCTAATAACTCACATTATGGTGTAATCTCATGGTTTTTTTCTCCTATGTCTATACTTGGCTATGTAATTTTGGAACCTGTAACTCGCTGATCCTCATGTAAAGCGCTCTGATACCTCCGGGTCTAGCCAGCGCTATATAAAACTTTGCAAATAAAATAAATTAAAAAAAAATTTAATTAATCGTGTGAGGGACTTAAAATAACCCCCCCCCCCCATGGGAAACAATGTTAAATAAAATATTTTAAATAGTTAAACATAGAAATAAATATAAATGAATGTTAAAAATAATTTACAAAAAAAGTTCATATTTTAAATGTAATTATAAATATATATATTTTTCAAAACATATTTTATTAGCATATTTTCAGTAGCTTGATAGTCCGATTACTATACATCATTCCTTGCGGCTATATACATGCATTATCATATCATATACTTTTAATAACATAATCTTACAACAAAACAACCCCAATGCATTAGTATGTTCCCCTTACATATACTGTAGTTAGATATGAACCATAATTCGAAAGTCTTGTCTCAGCGTATAAGTCACTTCTGTGCATCATATATTATAAATATATTTTAATACTCTTTTTTGCATTTAAAAAATAATTTAACCATACATTTTATTAAATATAATTAAATTACTTTTAATAAATTATATAAATCACTTTTAATCATTATTAATGCATAACAAACATGTATTTGTTTTACTTAAGGTGGGAATTTATGTTTTAATTGAAACTTCAGAAAAAATATTTGAATTTACTTTAACTTAGTGTAATTCTTGTTCTACATTTAATATATAATCAATGAATTACATTAATATTTACCATAAAATACTTATACATTTTTTCCAAGTTTTATAAACGTTTAAAATGTCCCCTATATATAGGGAGACTTCGCAGTCAGGCTGGAAATCTCCACATGGCAAAATAAGGGGAAAATGTAAAAGGTCTGTTCAAATAAAAAAAAAAATATTAAAAACATTTTTATGTTATAAATTACTGTGAATTTATTCTATATATTTATTTGAAAAGTAGAACAAAATAAAAAAAATGCTACAGCACTACTAACCTGATTTGGAATTAATCTGTCTAAATATATTAAATTAAATTATTTTTTTCTGAATTTTAGATAAAAAAATAATTCCCACTTAAATTAAAAATAAAAATGAGCAAGCATTAATAATTAAAAGAGTTGCATATAATGTATTATAAGCATTGAATTATATTTTAGTCACATTTATTGTAACATTTTTTAAATGCAAAAAATGTTATTAAAATATTTTATAAATAAATAGAAAAATTTACTATTTTTGTTTAAATAGTTTGATTACTAAAATATGTATTTATACTCTTAATTTTTTTAAATAATTTAGTTTAACAATATTTCCTATGGGGTTTCATTTTAAATTCCTACCTCCATTATTTTCTATGGTGGGTGTTGCACTACCAGCAATTGGTCTTATTTAGTACTAAACTTACTACTGTTTTTCTTAATAATACCTTATACTCGTAAATTTGATTCCACCCCCTTTTCTTAGGGGGTGGAGATATGTAAATCTATACTTTTGAGTAATTTTACTCTAGGACTGTTTGAATAACCAAAAGTAGTGAAGTTGCTCGAAAGTGTAAGAGTAATTACATGTGCAGACTTACTCACTACTGTAAATTACGTTTGTGAATAGACCCCAAAGAGATTTGGCTGATGAGGATAAAAGGAAAGCGAGTGACAAGGTTTAGCATGATGTGTGAGGCAAGGATTAAAGTGATGAGCCTAGCAAGGAGTACTGTGAAGTACATGCCAAGGATTGAGTGAAGTAAGAGTATGGCAGAGAGAGAGGGGGTGAGAGAGAGAGAGAGACAGAGAGAAAGACAGAGAGAGAGAGAGAGTATATGTGTGTGTGTGTGTGTGCGTGCATGTGCACAGAATGTCAGAGGATGCTTCACTTTCAAGTGCACTTAGACAAGGTGTTCAACACAGCCAACTAATCCATTCCAATTTCCATGCTTAGTGTGAATTAATAGAATTTTGTGCCTCTCTGTGTCATTGTGATGTCAAGAGAACTCACCTCTACTGTCACTCACAACCTCTTCGTCCTTTCTACAGGATCATCGAGAATCAAAAAGACTTGGTGGAGTTAACACAAGTTGACATGAAAAATTTCAAGGAGCTGAAAAATCTGTAAGTCCTTCTTTTCATTGGGTTTTCGTTGCAGTACATTTTGCTCTGTATGATTATTCATTTTATGGATGTGAGACTTAAGTTACAGTAATATGTGAGGTCTCCATGCTCAGTTGGGCAATGCAAAGCTAACCGTAGAAGTAAGGTAGGTAAGAGCAGTGAAGTTTACAATTTGTTCTGAAACTCAGATGATTCAAAATACAGAGGCTGTTTTTCAAAAATGTGGATGTTTTAAAGATCCTACTGGAATGAATCCTTAAAACATTGTCAAACAATGATGAGCACTGACTGACGGCATCATCAACATAAACCAGCCATGGATGTTTACGGTGCCCTTGAAGCTTAGCCCCGCCAAGATAGAGTCATTCTCTTCCACTGACTTATTACTGTGTCAAAATCACAGTTGTTTGCTATATATATATTTTTTTTCTTCATCTGCTCCCATAGTGCAGCTGGACCAGTTGGTATGATAGTGCTTCACATTGCACCATAAGTTAACACCATTTGAATTACATCAAAATGGGAGAAGGAATTAAATCTGAGAGTTAGGTACAGTTTAGCATTCATCAAAGTAAAAAAACTTGTAATCCAACTCTAAGTAAAAAGTGTGGTTAGAAGGCTAGGAATTTGAGGATGTGTGAGAATTAACCAAAGACTAGAAGGTACCATGGATTTCAACAGGCTCAAAAATGTTTGTGGTAGGGATTCTATGAGATTAGCATGGGACCAGGTTTTTTCAGTGTGAAAAAGTCTTGTTATTGGAGAGTTCATGTTTGACCTTTGAGTGACACATCTCACAAGTAAAGTGAGAGTTTATTTGATGGTTTCAATCATTGCAGTGGCCTTCAACTAAAACCTCTGCCATTGCACATCTTAGGGAATGCAAAATCTTTTCTCTGTTTTATGTAAACAAGGCGGTAATGGTGGGCCAGGTTTAACTCCATTATGCATTTGGGCAATATTGTTAGGTGCCTATTGAACAAGCTGTTGAATGCAGCCTAAGTAAAAATAGATTTGTAATTAGGCTGAATTGGAAGGAAGGGTAGGGGGTTGCACATTTGAACAAAAACTACTCAAAAGCTGTTAGAAGAGACATGACAATTCACTGGCTATACATCAGAACTCAGTTGAGGATGGTGCTGCATTAGTTCATAATTAGGTTAAGTATGCAGTGTTGAATGGGAAAAACTTTGTAGTGTAGAAGTGAGTGGATGGTACTTGAAAAGAGAACAGCATGTAAGCATGTGAGGATAAGTTAGCATCTTCACAGTTAAACAAGTGTTCATGAGCTTCACGGACAGCTTTGCTTGACTCATATGAGAATCTTGTATGTTGTTTTAGAACAGTTTCCTATACCGGACTTCAGCACATCTCTGTAGACGCCTTCAAAATGAATCAAAGGATGACGCACATGTAAGTATAGATTTACTCCTCTCTATCAATCTATTTGTCATACACAGGGGTGTAGCAACCATTGGTGCATCAGGTGCAGTGGCACTGGGGCCCATTGAACTCTGCTGATTGTTGTTTTTACAACCCCAACAGCAGCCAAAGGGGTCATTCTCTGGCTTGCACCAGGGCCCATAGCTTCTTCACTATGCTACTGGTCTTAGAGCCGCAACATCTGAAAAATACCACTTTTCGTTTTGCATGAATGTTGTTAAATGTTGTGTTAGTTTCATGTCAAAAGTCAAGTGAAGATCATTAAAACGCCAACAAAATCCATAAAAACCATTCTTTACTAAATTCCAACATAGATCTTCAGTAAAGACAAACATTCAAACCGTAAACCACTTCGAACTTGGGATGAAAACAACAAAAAAATATGTATGGACCAATTTAGGGGCCTATTAGGATGGCGGGCGGACTTCAGTCCACCCGCCACCCTAGCGGTGCTGGGACTGGCCGCCAGCGGTGCGGCGGTCCCGCACCACCAATTAGGATGCGACCGCCACCCTGGCGGTCGCATCCCACATCACTAACATTGCGGCGGGTGCTGCTTACAGCAGCACCCGCCCCAATGCCAGAGAGGCATGTTGTGCATTGCCATGCACAACGTGACAGGCACCGCGCGGTGCCTGCCACCTTGAGCATGGCAATGTAGGGGGGTACCATAGGTACCCCCCAAGTGCAGCCCCCCACCCCTCCACCCCCGGGGTCTGCAACGGGCCCATCAGCAATTCCCGCCAGCCCTTTCATGGCGGCATCGCCGCCATGAAAAGGCCGGAACCGCCAGGCATCATAATATGGATGGCGGTGCCTTCCAGGCACCGCCACCATATTATGCCCGAGTTGCGCCCGGCCGGCAATCGTGACGATTGCCGACCGGCGGAAAAGCGGCGGACGGACTTTCCGTCTGCCGCGGTACCCCCGCCATAGTAATATGGCGGGGGAAATTATGTTGGGAGGGCGGGCGGATCGCCACCGCCAGCCGGGCGGTGGCGATCCGCCCACCATCATAATGACCCCCTTAGTGTATACGTCGGAGGCAAACTCCAAAGCACAATCATCAGTTGTTTTTAGCTTCAACTTGGGTTTAGCATTTTGCACTGAAAAATGGGATATAATGGGCAGTAACACAGTTGCTGCCTGCCATTTTGCACCTGGTTAGCACACTTACAGTCAGTATTTTGCTTGTGGCAATAGCACATGTTTTGCATTCAGAGGTAGTTTCTACTTCATGAACTTGGCAAAATACCTCTCACATCACATTGTCACTTACACATACCCATATATCGAGTGGTCCGCTCTTTTCCGAACCTGTGGAAACTCCTGTTTACAATGACAGGTTTTGTGGTAATTGCCACATCCCCTGCAGCTCTCATCAGGTAAATTTTTAGCGGGTCAAAAATGACAGGAAAGATGCCTGGTGAATACTCATAGGTGAATTTTTTGCAGAAAGATAAAATAATTGCATGCTATACCCCATTTAATAGGAATAAGATAGAGGTGATAGGTGATCATTTTCCCACCCAATAAATTGTGATCCCTGTGTATCTGACAATTATCGTCAACCCCGAAAAGCACCTGTAGTCAGGACAGTAATCTGGATGCAAGTAATCGATAATCTGTGTGGTAAAGTTGTTACCACACAGAATTACCATTTGCTCTATCATTTAAATTACCATTCCAAATTTACATAATTTGAGTCATTCTTTGTTGCTGTAGTACTTGATGAAGAACAGAACCCTTTAAGAATGAGGTGCTGTATTTAGATCAGTTTACTGTGTGGGGTCGGTTGAGATTATGGTCTGAGTTGGTAGGAGGAATAGATGCTATAAATAGCACCAAATAAAATCTGACACTGTCTGGTTGAAAATAATCAGGTGTGATAAATAGCACCTATTCTGAGTTTTTAGTAAATAACATGAATGTTGGTGCTTTCCACTCCAAAATCCTCATGTCACCATAAATGTTGCATTGTTTTCCCTCTGTTTAATTTCCGGCTGGTTTGGCCTGTTGAAATTTAAAGAAGGGTGCAGTAAATACCACCCAACTTGGAAATCTGACCCCTTCAAAAACAGGGGTTTGTGCAGGGGTTGGAAAACTCCAACCCAGGGGCAGAACTTGGCACCAAAGACTCCGAGGAGGGAAGCAAGACCTGAGCCTTTTAACGGACTCCCTGACGTGCCTGGCCACAATATGATGTGGGATTCATCGACCAGAAACTAAGCTGACTCTGTGGCGAGCATTATTTTTATTGGAAACGTACTCATTCAACCAATACTCCGACTTGCCCCGTACGACACACCATGAGGTGCTGTAGTGCGCACTCCTGAGCAGCTTGGTGCATACTTGACTGTTGGTAGGGAGGCACCAGGAGCCTCCGAATGACATTTAGAGAGCCCCGGGAGATAACGGCGGGGATTCACTGATGCTTATGCGATGCGTTCAGTGCATCGGAGTGGACTCATCGGTGTCCTGCTCCATTGTTTGCCTCTAATTTGGTCACGTGCTCCTCCCTGATTTCACCTGATACAAAGGAAACAGCGTGCTGACGAGGGAGAGCGTCTCTCTCCCCACTGCACCCCCGTGGCATCCTGATTTACTCGAGCATTCCCCCAACAATTATTTTTGTTTTTCCTTCTCCCATATATTTTGCTTAATCATTTGATTGTTACTGATGGCTGATTTTTAAAGGGACTTTTCTTTCTCCCACTGTACGAGACTTAATTGATAACTGCATATTGAATGGCTTTACATTACTGGATCCTATGGCTGCTGAATATAACCCCCTCAACCTCATCCCTTCACATTGACTTATGATAATGTACACTTCAATGATGTTGATTAGCAATGACCAGTGGGGAGGCACAGAGGAGTGATAGAGGAGCAACTTGAGGGGAGAGAGGTGTGAATAGAGATTACCTCACTGATCTAATGATTGAAATGTAGAGATAATGTGAATAGTGTGTTACTACTGAGAGACTGAGGATAATGCTATAAATTCTAGGAAGCCACGAACTTTGACTCTCCAATTCCTCGGTGAGTGATCAACTTTCCCTCCCCTTTACCCTCTCTTTTCTTGGTCTCATCAATAGCAGTGCTGCTCTAATAGGTTTCATCATTAAATTACATCTACCTCACTCCTCAAAAATGTGTTTTGCTTTAGGTTTAAAATAAGGGAGAAAGTTATCTCTATTTTCTTTCCGGCCATTTCTAATTCCATGTGGAAAGTTAATCATATTAGATACCTGTCATACAACGAAGCTTTATTGACTGCTCAAACCAATAGCGATCCCCCTTCCAATATGTCAGCCTCACAAGACATAGCTGCAATTGCAATGGATACTTTACTTATGAACTTTTGGACATTAAAAATTCAATTGCTTCAGTAAACAATGCAGTCACTGCAAATACCCAGGAAGTAAGGTCTCTTGGGAGGGGAGGGTACCCAATTTCACTCACATATGCAGCTAGTAGACGGTCGCCTCACTGAGGCTTAATCGCAAATTGATAAACTTCCCGAACACAGTCATGACATATGGTACCTCCAACAGAAGACAATTGACTTGGAAGATCGCAGTACAAGGGCCAACATCAGAATTATTGGTCTTCCAGAACAAATGGAGAAAGACAATATTTTACAATTTCTTACTACTCTAATTCCAACCCTCTTAGAGCTTACCTTTTCTCCACAACTCAAATTTCAACGTGTCCATCGGGTATGTTGCAAAAACTCCCTCCCAAACCCGTCATATTCTGGCTTGTTGCCATCGTCATCAACAGGCTCGACAAATCATAATGTAAGCAAGGAAACATGGACCATATACCTGCGACACAGCTCAGATTATCATTACTGCAGGCTTTTCCGCTCCTACTAATCTCAAGAGGAAACAATTCTTAGCTCTACGTCCTAGGTGAAGGGAAATCAAATATTGTGTTCTGGAACAGCAACTATGATTATAATGTATCAAGGACAGGCTAAGGCATACTTTGACCCTCACAACTTGGAATCTTTTCTAAACGATTTGGAAGAAAACAAGTCAGAGATGAAACACAAGTCTACCCTCCTCTTCAGCTACACAAGACTCGAACAGTAATATCTCTTCAGACTTACATGAACATGGAAGATGGGAAACTGTGACTCGTAAATGGTCTCATGGTGATAAATTTAAATCTTGGAAGGGTTCACAACCGAGGGACAAATCAAGATCAACGTTGAAATCCTGATCATGGTCTTTTTCAATATACTTTTTACCGTAGTGTTACACTGAAAGTATCATATTTTTCTCTTGATTTTCATCTCTTCTACATCTTCTTTTTGAATGTTATTACATCATATTTTGTAACAATTGTATTTCATACACATTCCTTTTCTCTTATTGCTTCTTGGGAAGTGGTTCATTTATATTTTCGTCACCATATGCTCCTCCTCACCATATATATTCGATGCATCCATTTATACACTGGGTATTGCAACTCAATCTTTACAAGGCTGATGGTCTCACAATACTTAATTCCACATCATCTCATACCCACCACCCCAGTTAAAAGTTTGAAAGTTTGTACATTATTGTCTGAACGTTTATTGTTGGACATATATTTGATCCTTATTTGTATATCTATTTTTCTTTTATTGTCATATTATATGCTTTACAAAGTACCTATCAGTGAATTATCTTGAAATTAGATTTTGTTGTTTCACATCAATATCATATTTTATATTAACATTATTTTCATTTAATATCCATTTGCAACTCTTTATTACTAATCATTTTTAAATCATCAACCTAACCTATGCAGTCAACTCATGCAAAACCGTTGAAAATTGTCTCCTTAAATGTCCATGGTCTAACACACTTTATAAAAAGGAAAAAAATACTTACATTGGTCACAATAAATCGAATATTGCATTTCTGCAAGCAACCCACCTTACCCCACAAGAAAGTGAAACGTTAAAGCAAGACTGGGTAGGCCAAGTTATACATGCGAGCATTGCCCCTAAGAAGATTGTTAGTGACTCCACACCACCAAGGAAATGTGGTGCTGCCATTCTCTTTAATAAACTTTTATCTTACAAAATATTGCAAACATGGGAAGATACTGAGGGAAGATATATCTTTGTTACACTTAACATGGGTAACACTTTTATTTGTGGGATCAGTATATGCTCCTACAGATTCCAAACTTACCTTCATATCCCATTTTAGTAGATAACTAACATCATTTGGGTCCACACGAATATTAATAAGGGGAGACTGGAATGTCACTGTTGACCCATTCATTGATAGATCTGGCAAACCTGACATTCATAATAATAAAGACAGACATATGCTTGGGGACTTCATTAATGATCATTTATTACAAGAACCCTGGAAACTGTTACACCCAAATGAGAGAGACTACACCTTCACGAATAATCCAAGAATTGATTATTTCCTGGCATCTTCTTCTGTTCTAGAATTGGTGACCCAAGCCAATATAGTTCCATGCAGTATATCGGATCATGACCTTATTGATAATAGCATAGACTTGGGGTTTCATGAGCCCCAAAATCTCCCTGTAGACTCAATCTCTCCTCATATAAATCCCCCCCAAGAGAAACATATACTGTGCTTGTATGTGAATTTTTTTTTTTTAAATGAACATTCAATTTCTAATGCTCATACACTATAGGGTGCTGGGAAAGCAGTATTGAGAGTCTTGACAATGAATATGGAACTTACGGACAAAGAATGGGATATTATATTAGAAAACTATAACAAAGGGCATAGAAATTCCCGTCTTAAATTTAATTACTTCAAAATATTGCACTGTTGGCACTGGTCTCCAGCTAAACTACACTCAACTAAACTTAGTCTTAACTCTCTGTGAGAATGCGCCGACATTCATACATTTTTGCTTCAGATTGAAGATTACTTGAAGACTCACTCTTCTGTTAACTTCTCCTTCGCAAAGCTTTTATCACTTTTGCATGACACTTCAGAATTACCCTCTATATCCATTCATACATTTAAATGTCTTTCCACCACTCTCAGCCTAGCCAAAGTTAATATCTTACGTTTTTGTAGGACCAATGTTATTCCGACGCTTCACTCCTGGCTTGAAGATATGTTTGATTTGGCTAACTATGAAAAATTATCTATAAATTAAACGACAATTTACATCATTTTGATCATATATGGGCCCCTTTTTTAGGTTCACGATGATTTTGATTCTAAAATATATACTTACTGTTGATGGGTTTACACTTCAGTGGCGGCTGGTGTCATTTGAAAGTGGTAGGGCGTAAAATTTGTGGTGGAGTGCACTGTGACGAGCGAGCTAGAGATCATCAGGGCAAGACTCTCTGCACAATCGACTCCGAGTTGGCTTTGGAAGGGGGGGCTAAAAGTAAGTACTATGGGACAAGTCCCAGCAGTACGGTCCGACAAGACCCAGCAGTGTGTTATGACAAGTGCCAGCCTTCTGGGGCAGGGACATCTTAAGGATTTTGGGGGCCCTGGGCCAAACGTATTTTGGGGGCCCCTGTTTAGAATGCATCGTTGAACTTGTGGTCCACTTTCAGCTCCTTCATGCCATCTTTGGCCATGTCACTGACAGAACATAGGCAACACCCATCCAAATTCTAAATGTGTTTACACCTAAAATTCAGGGATAGTGACCTGTGTTTTCAATATTGTAACACAGCAGTAGCTCACTAAAATGACTGCAAATAAACTCTGTGACACTTTCTCATTTCTGAAATCGGTCCTGTTTTGAGCTAAAAGAAAGTTTTTATGGATGTGCATGAAACATAAACACAACATTTATCAGCAAAATGTCTGTAATACACTCACATATCACCGACATTTAAAATAAATTAAAGCAAAACAGTGTTTGAAATAATCTGTTAAATAATTATTCAATATTATCAGTGCAAGACTCGCTGCAGAAAAGAGCTAGCTGGCTCTATCAGTTGACCCCCTGATAGGCTGGGGCCCTGTGCCAGAGTCCACTTTGCCCATGCCTTAAACCGTCTCTGTTCTGGACCTAGCTTCAGAAACATAACATCCCTTTTAGATAGAAATGTTTCTGAATCTCCGCCCTGCTGGCACGCACCTCGAGAAGTGTACACGTGGCTGCAATGCTTCTCAAAGGTGCTTGCCAGCAGGGCCTAGCTTCAGAAACATAAAATTTCTTGTAGATAGAAATGTTTCTGAAGCTAGGCCCTACTGGCAAGAACCTCCGAGAAGCATTGCAGCTGCGTGTACGCTTCTCGGAGGTGCGTGACAGCAGGGCCTAGATTCAAGCTAGCAACATTTCTGTCTGCACCAGGTCCGTCCAGGACTGGTCTGCACTCTGCTGCTGCGCACCACTTTTTAGGAGGCAAAGGCAGCGCTGCAGGCACCGGGCATGGGGAGATTACGTGATTTGCCCAGATCATAGAATATTGAACTGACGATGCCAAGACTCGAACCTGGTTCCCCTCAGGTGAACCAGGTTCGAGTCTTGGCCTCGTCGGTTTAACAACACCCGATCGTCCCCCTCCGAAGTCGGGAGCTCTGCTGGCCATGGCATTGCGGCGGTAAGCAGCTGCAGACGGCATCCTCTGTTACCAGGACGCTGGCCAGTCACACTCACGGGTCGGTTCAGGATTTTCACTATCACTAGTAGTGACTGTGATAGTGAAAATAATCATGGACCGTGAAAGAGTGACCGACCGCGACCGGACTTTGAGATTCAAATCAAATCTAGGGACGGTCAGTGACCGTCCCCTGGTCTGATTTGAATCTCAAAGCAGTCTGTATCACTTGTGTGTGTGTGTGGGGGGGGGGAGGTGTGGGGGGGGGGAGACACACACACTTCACTACCTCACCTCACAGTGAGTGACTCAGTATTCCTGATCCTGTCTGCCTCTGCGCTCAGCCTCAGCAGATTCCAGGCAGGCAGGCTATCTATCCAACGTCGGTGACGACTCACTCACTCCGGCCAACATCACATTGGCAACTTAATCAGTGCTTTAAATGGAAAAAAATAAGTGCAGGTACTCATTAAAATGAGCTACAGGTGTAGTGAGGGGGCGGGGCAAGGCAAGGGGCGGGGCTAAGGGCAAGACATGATGATACTTAACGACTTCTAATTAGTTGCAGCACATACCAAAACACATGAGAAATGTGTTTATATAAACAAAGCAGGTTAACTCATTACACAAAACGAAAGAGAAGTGCAATAATATGTTAACATTTCCTATTTTTGCAATAATTGCACCTTCTTAATGCCATACTGTTAATTGCTGTTTGGCACAATTGTACATATTTTTGAGCATGTGAGTAGGAAGAAATTGAAAATACCCCACTTCGATCCAAAGCTCTTATGGCACCAAGCAAATGAAGCAAATCATCATGACCCTCCCCAGAAGATATCTCTCGTCTCTTCCATCGATCTATCCATTCATCCTACCATTTGCCTGCTGATGTCCACCATTTAACCTTTATATTCTGTTGTCTATTCAGTCTTTCATCCATCATTCAGCCTTTCACCATTCTGTCTGTCCACCCTTCATATCCAACCATCTCCAAACCTATCCATTCATCCTTTCACTCATCCATCTCTTTATCCACCCTTTCGCTCATCCATCAATCCTTTTGCTCATCTATCCATCAACCTTTTCACTCCTTTATTACATCCACCCTTTCATTCCATCCACGCTTTCACTCAATACCTCCTTTCACTCATCCATCATCCACCCTTTCATCCATCCTCCCTCCCTTTCATTCATCCATCCAATCTTTCACTTTTCCACCCATCATCCGCCCTTTTATCCAATCATCCACCCTCTTTCACCCACCCATCCATGCTTTCACTCATCCATCCATCTATTCATCCATCCATGTATACATCCACCCTTGCTCACTCACTCATCCACTGACCCACCCACCAACCCTCCCTTTTACATTATTTATGAATCTTTGTCGCCGAGCAGACATGTACAAACAAAGTGCCACACATTTTCTTTAAAAACCTCCTGAGAGTGTCTTGATTCTCTCTCTCGTTCTCTCACTTTTTTCTTACAAAAAACAGGCATACACACAAACATAGCAGACACACAAAAGACTTAGGTATGATAAAAGCCATGTTATACCTTTCACCCACCATGGCTTTTTTAATTGCCACCAGGGCCGGACTGGCCGTAGCCTGATTGTCACTGCCAGGGGACTGATATGATTCCTATGCTTGGAGGAATGCACAGGGTAGTGTGAATGTGATTGACAGCACAGGGCCTGAATGGACCCTGCTCTGTCAAGCACAGCGTGATGGTGAGCACCGGACATTATTCAAATGAGCCCTGCTGAATAGCTCAGCTGGGGCTCAGATCGGGGATGCAGAAGCGGCGCCTTGGCTGCCAGAGACACGTTTCACTCCTGCTCACCAGCACTCACAGCCTACCTTTTCATGAGTACCGGTACTCTCCTCGGCAGTAGAGAAGTGCCGGTACTCGGAGTGATAAATTCAAGAAGTGCCGGTACTCAGTACCGGTGAGTACCGGCCCATTTAAAGCACTGAACTTAATTTAAGTTACGCAAAGCAGGAGGCCTTGCATGAAGATCAGGCTCAGGGGGCCAGCGGAGGTCATGGAGCTCTCCCCGGGCCCTCGACTCTCTCTCTCCACTTCTGTCCCATGTATAATGGCGTTGGTCACCACAAAGAGGGGAGGGGGAGAGACGAGGGAGAGGCTGAGCTGGGGCAGACCAATCACTGCACAGCTTCACAATACATTAGTGCAGTGATTGGTGAATTATGCTCCCCAAGCTTGCCCTGCCCCAGGCTCTGCGTTCTCTGCCTAGAGACACTAAAGCAGCCAATCCAGGCGCTGCTAGAGCAGCGCCTGGATTGGACAGGGCAGCACAACTCGCCGCTCATTAGGAGACCGAGGGGATGCGGCTTCCATCCCCCAGCTCCTTAATTTTACAGGTAGCGCTGCTGAGGATTGCGCATGTCGGGCTGGCCAGTGAAAGGTCCCTGGCCAATCCGACATGTGCATTAAGCAGTGTCACTGCTGTGCACATAACCTCACCCCACCCCCCGTAAGCCTGCCTGGTGGTGGTGGTCACGTGATGTTGGCCCGCGGCTGAGACAGATCACTGCCGCGGGCTGATATTCCATCTTTAAAGCTGCCAGCCTGGGGTAAAATAATCAGGGGGGCGACGCCCAAAGCGCTCACATGAAGGAGCCGCCACTGTTACACTTGTTTACTATATATAGTTTACATAAAATTCTTTGTTTTTTTGTAACAATACATTTGCATTTTTGATGTTTTGACCAATCATTCATGTGTGTAAATATGGTACTTGTAATATTTTTTCTTATTTTTTTTTATTTCTCTGTTATTAGTTTTGCTCATATCTTATATCGTATCATTGGCTCTTTTTGTTTATATGAAGGCATTTAATTAATTATCAATATTTGTTTAACTGTGAAAAACGTAATAAAGAATTGAGATGCAGAAAAAAGTCCAACCAACTTGGCATCAGGGCCTATAGTACAGAAACCATGATGTGAGTGTGAAGGTGGAACACATTTCGGGCACAACAAGAGTAGATTGGGCATATATACCTGCTATTGAAGATAGACACATAACGGAGACCAACATCAGAGTATGACAATAAATATAGGCAAGGGGGTGAAATAAATGACAGTTGGTATAGAAAGGTGTGAGGGTGAGATGGAAAAACCTTTCTGAAAGTTGGGGTTATAGCATGAAATGGTGCAGATGGTTGTGCAGGTCAAAGCCATGCACCAGTGGTGTTCAATGCATCATCCCAATGGCTGAAAAAGTATGAAATGGTTGGGTGACGATTGCAGAATACATAAGTAAGTCAGAGTAATAGATAGCAAAGGAGATAACGACAGAAAGTAAAGAGTGAGAGGGATGGATGACCTAAAAAGTATTCCCACAAATGTTCGAAAATGTAGAAGCAGTTATCATCATGTAACATATTTTGAAGGAAATAAGTAGGTGATTTGTTGGCTGATAAGTAACATATTAGTTTGACCTATTTTTTTTAAATAAAAAAATCTGATGAGATTCAACATTCTTCGTCAATGATTAAAGAGTCATGCCATCGTTGTTCTGTGGTTAGCACACCAGCGGCTAGATGTGAAAACACATCGCAAATAGTGGGAGTATTGCACACCTACGTTGTGCTACCTGTCTGTAATTTTGTGATGCATCTTGTGTACCTACAGACAGCATCACAAAAGCCCTTTTGCATGGGGCCGCAGCAGAACCTGCATAATTAGGCATGGTGCTTCGTGCATCTCCGTGCGATTGGCTATCAACACTTGGTTGTCACGGGTAGCCCCAGGGATCGGCAGACCACAATTCCTCCGACTGCATCCTAAAACAAGATATATTTGTTTTTAGCAGCCGTGTTCCTAAAAGGAGCATGTACTACTTTAAAAAAATGCATGTTTCCCTCTTGAGAATACATATGGGGTAGTAAGCAGTGGTCCACTGGACTATTGCCTACTCCGCGGGGGCCACCCAACATAATTCCGAAAAAGGAAGCTCTCTAATAGAGACAGCTGCCCCTTTCAGAATGATTTACACCCTCCTTTGGGATGTAGGTAAGTTTTCAACAGTGCACACCCACAATTGCAGTAAAAAACCATTGATACAGCTCAATGTTATGTTTCTTTCACACCCATCCGAATGGATCCCTCGACCCCTCGCAGTCCGGGTTTCGGGCCAACCACAGCACCGAGACCGCCCTTATCGCAGCCACCGACGACATCAGAACCCTAACCGACAACGGGGAAACAGCTGCCCTCATCCTCTTGGACCTCTCCGCGGCGTTCGACACCGTCTGCCACCGCACCCTAGTGAAGCGCCTCAGCAACATCGGAATCCGAGAGAAAGCACTGGAATGGATCATCTCGTTCCTCGCCGGAAGAACCCAGAGAGTCCGCCTCCCCCGTTCAGATCCGAAGCCACCGAAGTCATCTGCGGCGTTCCACAGGGATCCTCACTCAGCCCAACCCTCTTCAACGTCTACATGAGCCCCCTCGCAGCCATCGCACGCCGACACAACCTCAACATCATCTCCTACGCCGACGACACCCAGCTGATCCTCTCCCTCACCAACGACCCCACCACCGCCAGAGCCAACCTACACGACGGGATGAGAGACGTCGCCGACTGGATGAGGAACAGCCGCCTTAAACTGAACTCAGACAAGACGGAAGTCCTCATCCTGGGCTCATCACCCTCCGCCTGGGACGACTCCTGGTGGCCCCCGGCCCTGGGCACCGCGCCCAAGCCAACGGACCACGCACGCAACCTGGGCTTCATCCTGGACTCCTCCCTGTCGATGACCAGACAAGTCAACGCCGTCTCATCTTCATGCTTCAACACCCTGCGCATGCTCCGCAAGATCTTCAGATGGATCCCCACTGAAACCAGGAAGACCGTCACCCAGGCACTCGTCACCAGCCGACTGGACTATGGGAACACCCTCTACGCCGGAACCACAGCCAAACTTCAAAAAAGACTCCAGCGCATCCAGAACGCCTCCGCACGACTCATCCTGGACATCCCCCGACACAGCCACATCACCGGACACCTGAAAGACCTGCACTGGCTCCCCGTCAGCAAGAGAATAACGTTCAGACTCCTCACCCACGCACACAAGGCCCTCCACGACCTGGGCCCAAAGTACCTCAACGACCGCATGACCTTCTACACGCCCACACGCCAGCTACGATCAACCAGCCACGCCCTCGCCACCGTACCACGCATCCGCAGAACCACCGCCGGAGGAAGATCCTTCTCCTACCTGGCAGCCAAGACCTGGAACTCCCTCCCCACTCACCTTCGGCGAACCCAGGACCATCTCTCCTTCAGGAAGCAGCTCAAGACCTGGCTGTTCGAGCAGTAACTTACCCCCTCCCCCAGCGCCTTGAGACCCTCCCGGGTGAGTAGCGCGCTCTATAAATGCCGTGATTGATTGATTGATTGATCCTAATTGCAATTTGGAATGAGCCACAAAATCCCTTTTGAGTTTTGGAAAGGCTTTTTCGAATTGCTAAATGGGTTTAATAAATTGCAAGAAATATTTTGCAGTTACAACACCTGAAATGTTTTGAATCACTGGGTTTGCAACTGCAAAATGATTTTGTACCTCTGGCCCCACGTAACATAGTATGAACGAGAGACAGAAGGGTGAAATTCCTGTCCATTTCCCTAGGAGCTCTAGGACAGATTATTCAACAGGGGTAAGTTCCAGGGAATGTGCTAATGTCTGTAATAACACAGTGGGCTCCATTTCCCTAGGAGCTCTAGGACAGATTATCCAACAGGGGTAAGTTCCAGGGAATGTGCTAATGTCTGTAATAACACAGTGGGCTCCATTTCCAGAGCTATTTGCACTTGTAAACTTAGCAATTGCAATTTTAATCATGCGATAAAAATTTTCTATGCACAATTGTGCCCCATATGTAATTACACACCCGAAAATACCTTCATGAACACAAGTAGGATTTCACAAACGTTTTCTAGAAACAGTCATAGAAACAAGTAACTGTTTCCTAAATCTCATAAATCAGTAACCATCTGACGTAGTGTACCTGCACTTGAAGATGTCTTTATTTTTTGTTGGTCAGACTCAGTTCATGGAAGGAAACACACAAAAGAAGACTTTTAACACAGTATAATCTCAAAACATACATTGATGTACCAATTTCTGCATTTCTGTCACGCCTGATTGCCACTTCACGAACTATACAAAAAAAAAGAGCGAGAGAAAGAAAATACAGGGAGCACCATCTAACTTCACCATGAGCCCTGACTGCATCATTAACGATAACAACTCAATGAGTAGTATTAGAACAGAGATCTTTGACCCATTACATTGATGCTACAGCAATCTGTATGTAACCAGTCTATCCATAGGGTGCTGGATTATGTAAACTGCCAGGGTGTTGCTGTTTTGCACTGAGGTTTAATTTAGTACTTTGTTATATATTGCTATGGCGGTACTATTTTGCTTCATTGTTTTTGCATCACTCAGTACTGTTTGGAGGCAGGATTATAAACCATAGCACAGATTTACTAAACTTTGAAGCAACATGTAAAGAGAAGTTGTTTCACTGCCTCTGTGTTGGGGCTGGACTGTTTCCATGAGGCACAGGGTCAAGACTGATTTGCATATAGCTGTGTCTGAATTGGGGTGGCAAAGTGAGCTAAAGAATGATGATGGATTCAACCCAGATCTCTGACTGGCGGTGAGTGTATGAAAAGTTTCAGCGCTCCGTCCATCATCTCCTTGTGTTTGCTTTGTGTCAACAGGAGAGCACATAAATGTGCCATATCTACTAAGCTGTGGAGCTGTTCTACTTTCTCGCAGCGGTGGTGCACTTCCAGCTGCCTAGCACCAGTGCAGGCACCCTTGCGCCACGACGCAAAGGTTTCTGCTTTGTGGTAAGTATAGGTTTTGTTCAGGAAGGTCTGCCTTCCTGCACAAAAAACACCTTAGAGGCTTCTTCTTCTTTGTATGTGCGCTGCAGAATGCTCCAATCATGAAACACCTCCCGACACAAGGTAACGCAACCCACGCAAAGCTACACAAATTGGGCTTTGTGTTGCTTATTAAACACCAAAACAGATTTCGAATCTGGGCTGCATCAAAAAAGTGGCACAAACCCTACACAAAATCAGAGTAAATCTGGGCTAATGCATTTATCAATGTAAATCATGGCTCAAATTAGCACCGCCTCAGCACCTCATGTAATCAGGCCTGTTGGGAGAGCAGAATCGGCTTGTGGCACAGAAGGTATGATGCTCAAGATCCAGGAATTATCTGTTTGGCTCAGCAGATGCACATATTCCTATTTTGTGAAGCTGTCAAAACCTTCCGGGTTTGTCGGCAGGCTGATGTATCGGAAAGATTGTAATTGTGAGGTCAGTCCCTTTTTAAAGTCTTGCAGTGCCTAATTTGTAAAAAACAAAAAACAGGCAGGGATACAAGGAATTCTTCAGGAGCCCATCACTAGAACTACTGAGTGTTACCAAATGCTAAGACTGTCTTGATTCCACCTCATGCCTCTTTCTCTTTATCTCATTCATGAAGTTTCATACTCATGCCTGCTTCCTTCCTTTATCACAGTTTTCCAATATTTCTCCTCCTCCTTTCTCTCTCTCTCTCTCTCTTGCCCAAAGTTTGATGATATAAAATAAGCAGCTGTACTCAAAAATGATTGCCGGTGGGCCTCACCTGCAACCACCGGCCCAAACTAAGCAATGAGGCTCTTCGGATTTGACCACTTAATTCCAATGGCGATGGTAATGGCAGTGACTGGCTCCATCAGAAATATGAAAACAGTAGAAAATCTACTGATCTGTGTACTTTCACCTGGATCAAAATTAGGAATTAGATGGGGAAAATAACCAGAATTACCAGTTGTGATTCCTCATTCTCAGTGTACCATGAGGGAACAACTAGTAGCTGAGGCTGTTTCACCCTCTCTGGATTTATTGGTGCCCCCAGTATCATTTTCTCCAGGGGTGTTAAAATACTGCCCCATATCCGAGGCCCCTCGTCATAAGGTCTTAAACCTCTCTTCAATCTAAATGGATATCGGGACTGACCGGTGCCTACAAAAGACTAGTAAGGGCTGGAACAGAGTTCAGTTAGATATCAGTGCTATGTTATGTGTCTTGCTAACCCTGATCTATTCCCTATTTGGAGGGACTGGTCTGTGTGGATTTCCCAACAGACCTCCCAGTCCATGTCTCACTCTGGCTTACACTTTATTTTCAATGCTTCTTATCTCGTCTCTCTTAATAAGGCCAGCTCTTGGCATTTTGTTTTCCTTCCAATTCAATTAAGTATTTCCCCTGAGTGCTGATTGTAGGAAAACGTTGTTGTCATGGGAACTAGGATACTTAATGGAAACTTCATTATGAGAGGTAATTTCAGTGCTTAATTTAAAACGTAAAGGAGCAGAAAATCTTATCATGTTAAATTATTCTTACTAGTTGTCTCACAGAAGGGGTCTAAATGCTTCCATTGCCAGGACTTATTCTCGAGATCTTCAGCCCAATCACATACATTGAAATATTCTCAATCATTTTTCACAGGGAAATTTCTCATGTGGGGCCTCACCTTCCAAAAGTACTGTAAAGTCTGATACATTTATCATGTAGCAAACAACAATGTCTCAGCTGGAAATCACTAAAACAGGGCAATAAAAACAGTGATATAACTCACAGATGGTGGGAGCGAAGGAAGGGAGACCACAACGGAGAGGGTAAGGTGAAAAGAATAATATTTGTAAGTAGTTATAACAGCACTACAGTACAATTTAATATACAAATGACCATAACACACAAGTGAGCACTGAACGTGCTAGTGATAGTGAACGGCGCAGTGACACAGGGGTGAAGAATAACAGCGTGAACGGCGAAAAAGGAGTAAGGAAAATAACAATGTGGTCAAAATTACAAATTAGTTATATACAATGTTGGTATTTTGGATTCAGGATAAATAAATTGACCACATCAGCGCCAAAGTTCTATGCTGGGTAGTCGTTTCAACCTGATTGATTTCAGGTCATCATCAGGACAATGGTCATTGGTTTTAGAATAGTGCTAAACTGAGCATAGGATAGGTCATGCGTCCAGGCGTGATAGATCAATGAGAATGTTGGCAGGGCCAAGAGCGGCGGGGCTTCAGGCAAGCGTTAATCCATTAATTGGGTAGGTAATTCGGCATGAGAGGTTGGAGGGGTCCGTCAATACCCGTGAAGTATCCGGGCACCCGGCGATTAGGAAAGATTTGATTGAGGGGATCCAAAGTGGTAGAAGACCGGTCTGGAGCCGGCTGTGGGGTCGCTCGGTAGCGATCGTGATACGGGCGTGCTACGGGAGAGGAACCAAACCTCCAAGTTGCAGCCTGGCGGGGGACGAGTCAAGCAATACATTTATCAGGCAGCAAGTTGTACTTTAAAAATTCTTTGCAAATTGTATACAACATGCACATATCATATATGTTGATCTATTGTAACAGAAAATTTGGATTAAATACCTCACTTCTGGGGTTGGAGGGTACAGTTGACAATGAAAAGAAGTCAGGTCTTGTTGGCTCAAGTGCCGGCTCCTTTAACAAAGACATCATGTGATTTTGGAGAACGGGATCCTCATTTAAAGCTCATTACTCATTTTGAAGATATGTCTAATACATATATATATATATATTTTTTTTTTTCAACAAAGATTAAAAATTCACCGCACTCCAGGAGAGTAGATTTCCTCAATCCAATTTATTCTCGTAAGTGCAATTATCATTAATTGCACTTATGAGAATAAATTGGATTGAGGAAATCTACTCTCCTGGAGTGCGGTGAATTTTTTATCTTTGTTGAAAAATTGATGCGAGGTACAGTCCACCCTCGACGCCGGCACCTGCTGTGTAAAGAGCGCACTACTATATATATCTTCACGTTCTCCAAGCCTCCACACAGCAAGGACTTCATGGCACCACGAAGAAGGGTCTAGACAGGTAGCTTCTTCTTTTTGTAAGTATTTATTTAACCACCATTGTGCAAAAACATGGACGGTCTACGTGTTTCGGCTCTGTGCCTTCAACTGGACCATAGAGTCCGGCTGTCTAGATCGCCATTTTAAAGTGGCAAGTACCCATTCAAGTCCCTCATTGATTTTTACTTCTTGTGCAGATACTAGACTGTTAACCCACTTAGTTCCGTAGTGGCGATATATATCCGCCATTTTTCCACATTTCACTTGCTGTAAAGTACATTAGTGAACATTTTTAAATATTTTTTTTAACATCTTTTTAAACATTTTTTTAAACAATTTTTTTAAACATTTCATGGCAGGAAGTGCAAATGCTTAACTTTCAAAAAGTGCAAGTGAAAATTTTCCACATTTCACTAACTGTAAAGTACATTAGTGAACATTTTTGAACATTTTTTAAAAAAACATTTCATGGCGGAAAGTGCAAATGCATACATTTCAAAAACTGCAGGTGCAAAAAGGTGCATTGAATCACAAGACAATTTGTACAAAACGTTTTAAGTAATGTGCAAATGCGTTAAAAAAGTGCAAGTGCGAACCACGGGAGGAGGGGGAGGAAAGGGAGGGAAGGAAAGGAAGGGGGAAGGGGGGAGAAAGGGGGAAGGGGAGGGGTGAAAGCAGGGTTGAAAGTTGGGTGATTTTGTTATTTTTTGCAATTAATTACACAGCAGTCTATACAATATATATATATCTATATATAATGGGCCAGAGATTAATTTTTATTCAACGTAACCTAAATAAGTTAAAATGTAACGTTCTTGTTTAGGAACTTGTGGCTGTACTCCATTCTGCCAGGCCTGCAGAGGGAGTATGTTATTAAAAACAAAAAATGTATGTCTCTGATATGTTGGGAACTTTCTCCCAGCAAGTGACGATCATTTCTATCTTTTCCTGTCCTGAAGTGCCATGCTTTCCCTGGCATTCTCGAAAGAATTACCTCCCAGCGTTCACTCTACAAAGGGCAAAGGGCGGACAGTCTAGGGTATGTTGCACAAAGGCTCAATATCACCCGGACTGTCATTCAAAGGTTTGGGCCAGCAGAGTCACCAGAGGCTCTGGTGTTGGAGACATTGTAATTCTGCTCACTCTGAATAGAACAGGGAACTGCGAGTTTGGCATACAGGGTTCTCCACCACATTTTTTGGCAGAGTACCAAGTACGTTAAACTCTAAATAAGGCCCAAGGTTTGCTAATGTGGTTGGCATTATCTTACCAAACACCATCAAGTAAACTCCAGATGCTCCCTGGATTATGAAAACAGTTGATTGATGTAAATACCAAAATTCACAGGTTTCAATCCCATTGAGAGTGACTGAGCCTTCCATAATTTACTATCCTGATGCAATGACCAGGTGGCTGTGAAGGTCACGACCTACATAAAAAAAATTCCAGTGGAGAGAGGAACTCTTTGATTAGGAGATCCACCAACCTGTTGCTGTACAGTCCTTTATGTGTACTGCTGATAGTGTGAGTAAGAGCTACGCCTGGGCGGATTACGCAGAGTTCTGCTTAGCGGAACCCCACGTAGTGACCAAAAAACTCAGCCGCGATACGCGAAGTTCTGCAAGCATCAGAGTGTGCTTGGTCATGCCTGTTCGCGTTGCTTTTCAGCGCGGGTGTTTGTCCTGCTCTGGAAAATGAACAAAGAGGAGCACCTTGCGCAGCGCAAGAGGGCACTGCTTCTTTTCTGCCCCCCGAGTGGATTTTATACTCGAGCGGCAACTTTCTCAATGTGAACGTGGAGTTTCTCAATGCGAGCCATCTTTTATTGTGAGTGTGGATATTCACTTGTTGTAGGCTGTATTAAACTCTGTCAGTTTATCTAGCTCTGTCTCTGCCTCTGGGAGCCCCAATAAACTCTTGAGTTTTTCATCCTCCATCCCAGTTTTCTTTTCTCCTCTCATTGCAGATGGTAGTGTCTGTGGTTTCTCACTGAGTGTGTGCAGCCGTGTAGATGCACCAAAAGAGACAGTTGAATCAATGGCAACTTGCTGGGGTTTGTGAGGTTCCAGTGGAATGTAACCCAAAAAGATGATATGCGTGCTGTGGTACCAGGGCAAAGTGGACACTAGAGCAGGACTGGTAATCAACGGTGAATCATGCATATCTGGGTTTCTCCCAAGCAGATAGTATTTCTTCTCATCAATGATCAGCTTCTCTATAGGTTTGTCTCCTTTGACTACATCAAGATGTAAACCAGGTGGAGGTTTGCCTGCCCAGGATGGGCAGTCGAAAAAGGGCTTGTTCAGATTTGGGGCTCCATCCATTTTGTGAGATTTGCTATGTATTACATGAAGGGTACTCCTAATTACGACTCTGTCAAACTTAGGGGACTAAATTTCAAGTTTTATGTAAACTTTCTTAAGTCTTGCAAACTATGTGAACATCACAAATTCTTCGTTAAATGCAAGCAAAAAAACTCACTTAAAGTACTTTTTTTCACAATATTTGAAAGACATTTACAGCTATCAAAATTAATAAACTTACAACTAAACAAAGTGCATGATTCGTCATCTTTGAGTAATGTCTGCCACTGGATTTTAGTTTCACCCCCGTAATATTTACAGTTATAATACTAGAGGTGATGGAATATTTTGCTGTAAATCAATTCAGGTGGCAAAGATAAAGAAAAAGAGGGAGAGTGATATTCGTTAAGAAGAGAGGATCCCTGTTGTGCATCATTGGAAGTGCATCTGCTTGTTTGAATGTGAATGAGGGCTCTAGCTTTAGTGAAATAAGGGACTCTCACTGGTCTTCGAGAGAGACAGAGTAGGCTATCAGTTATACCTCACCATCTTGATTTATAAGCAAGCAGACTCTCTGGGATAGTGGTTAGACCCAAAATGTCTTCAAAGTCAGTTTCACTAAAGAGGCTAGTCAAAGATGGGCCCAGGCACATACAAGCCACAACTCTGACCTCTTATCCCCTCACACTCTTGACATACCGTTCTTCACAGAGCCATGGCTCCTCATTCACTTCCATTTTATGACATTTAAATTACAATAAATATGCTGTCCTCCACAAGGATGGACCACAGGAGGTGAATAGCTATCATTAGAATTTTCTATTTGAGTTACCCCCAACAATCTTTTCCTTTAAAACATTGTCAGTTACAATCAACCCTAATTATAACAATGCATAGTGTTTCCACTTTGTCTGCTGTTCCCACTTCAAAGCTCTTCCTTCTTGATCACTTCAAAGAACTCACCTCAATAATGAAATTACACTACTCAAACAGCATCTTTATTGATGATTCCAGCATCCTCTGGAACACTGCTAAACCCCTCACAGTGAAACTAAAGAAAATCTTTGCGGACCAAAACCTCATGCAAAGTATCTCCTCTACACCACATAAGAAAGGCAACAACCTCAAACTGAGCATAATCAAATTCAGTGTCATCACACTGGAGGATCAAATTATTTTTGAGTGGTCTAATTACCAAGTTATTCACTTTCAAACCTTTAAACACGACGGCCAAACTTAAGGTGCATTCAAACCCATCAAAATATGGAAAACAGTCCTTAGGGATAATTTCATCCAGCATCTCTTGGAAAACCTTAGAGGCATTACACAGTGCAGTGATATCCACAATAACACTGACTTCCTCACAGTCTTCAATATTGAGTCAAATAGTAATACCATCAACAAGATTGTTCCCCTAAACCTTATGTCATGCCAAGACAGATCTCATTCAACAGGCATCTCAGGGACTTAAAATCATGAGAAGAGAACACTGGAGAAAATTTCATCAAAACCTGGATTCTCTGTAACACTCCTAGCCCTTATAAATCAAAAGAAAATTTACAAAGATATTTTATACCTAAGTAAAGCTCACTACTGCAAGAACAAGATCAATGAATGTGCTAATCTGCTAAGACTCCTCTTCCGTACAAGCTTAGCTACCATGGCCGAAAACTTTGCAAATTCTTCTCAGTGCATGTTCTAATGATTCTCAAAGTCCTTCTAAAACCCTCTATCATGCTCATAGATTTCTTCAAAAAACTGGAAGGTTTGACACTCTGACAGATCATCACCACAACCAAGCCATCATTTTACAGTGATGAGCATCTGTCAGCAATTCTAGTTCAAATGTGCACAGATGATAGTTCTGCTGTTTTACTCAAAACTGTAAATGGGTCAATGGCAGAATATCAAGGAAAATAACATTGACTCACCAAAATGTTGTCAAAATATTATTGATTACAAAACATCATCATCCTATACTAAACCAAACAAGATTAAATAATGATGACAAAAATATCTAAACTTAACAATATCAAACACACAAATATCGAAACACAAAATAGTGTATTCTTGTTAAATATATAGACAATATAAAAAAATATGGATATGCACAATATTGACTACAACAATGCCACTAAAAATAAGGAAAACATTATATTTGTAATCAAAAACTCCTTTTTTTAAATTAAATAAATAAAAAACATAACAATAAATAAATTGTACACAAAATAATAATATATTTAAACAAAAAACATAAACTAATTCACATATATAATCATACGTATTCACAATATATTTGCTATTAAAGATAACACATTTTTAATAAACAAACATTATTAAAAGAAAATAAATATCACAACACACATTAAAAATAAATAAAACAAATGTAACATTTAAAATATATTTATAACCCAACAAATGTACATATTTAAAATGAAAACAGAAACATTAGTTAGTGTCCACATGAATGGTAATAACTGAAAAACAAAATTTAAACTACACAATATTGTAACCAATAAAATTAACTGTAAAAGAAACTAACTAATAAAAATATAAACATCATTAAGTGAACACTATGAACAGAGCACAAAGACTCACTATTGTTCACAGGAAAACGTAACAACTGCAAGAAAACCACACTCTGTACACAGACTTCATGAAGAAGAGTCAGAATGAAGACTTCAACAAATTCCAAGGCTCCTTGACAAGTAATTTTGAAAATCAAATGAACTACTATGAACCTGATTACGAAGTGAGGCGGAAAGTAATCTGACAGCTCGTTGGAGGCTTTCCGCCCGACATCATAGGTTTCCGTCTGATCGCCGTATTACGATACAGGTGGTCCGAGGGTAACAAGAGGGGGAATTCCGCTCCACTTCCAACATGCTCAAGGAGCCCGTCGGAGCTTCAGAAGGACAGATAATCCCCAAATGGCCACGGTGCCTGCTCAGGCACCGCCGTCAGGATTATAATGTCTCTTTCCCACAGCCTTTCCATGTCGGTCTTTCCGACATGGAAAGGCTATTGGAAAGTGACTTTGGGGGCCCCTAGCAGGGCCCCCTTTCCCCCTGGGCCTGTGCTGTGGGGTCTTGAGGGCACTTATGGTGCCCCCGTAAACATCTCTGCACCATGTAGCAGGCACTGCATGGTACCTGCCATACAGTGCAGGGAGGTTTTAAAAGTGTATATTTTCTATTTAGACTGGTGCTGCAACCCGCAGCACAAAGCTCAATAGAAAATATACACTTTCCAGCTGCTTTCAAGGCAGTCGCATCATAATTGTCGGGCAGTCTGTTTCCGCTGCCATGTCAGTCAGGCACTGGTCCGACCAACATCGTAATTAGAGCCTATGTAACTGGACCAAATTTTAAAACACAAATAAATTATTAAACTCTCTCTTTTATTATGTATATGAATCCTTAGATACTAAAGCAGCACTTCATCAAAAACGAAGCACTGAACACAGAAAAATCCAAAATCACTCTTGTAAACCTGAACAAAGGCGCTTTCAAAGTAAGCAAGATGAAAATTGTTATAAAAATAAAATAACCTCTATATGTTAAACTTAAAATTAAAACTGCACCTGCCCCCACAACTACCAAACCTGTATTTTTAACATGTACCTAAAATAAACATGCTCTCCCCAACTGAAAAGGAAAACCCACCTGATATAAATTTCAGCTACGTCAAAGAGAAACTGAAGAAAATCAAGTGCAATCTAAAGCAAAAGCTCATATCTAAGTATAAAATGTAAAACATTTGAAAGCGTGTTAAAATTATATTAGAAAACACAATAAACTTTTTGACAAAACAATACATTTTAAATTATGCTTCTCTCAGACAGAATGGCAGAAAGAGACACATATATCACCTTAAAAAACAGGCAAACCATTGCTTTTCTGCATGTGATTCACATACAGCCAGGAAAGCACAGGCGCTGAGAACATGAATGGGAAATGTACTAAATATTATGCAAATGGTTGTTATGGGAAAGTTAAAATGAAATCAATATTGCAATTAACATCAGAGAATACACCTGCCCCCCAAATGTAACAGAGATAAAAGTAAGACAAGTACATCAAGATTTAAAAGAGGCAAGCACTAGTTCCCAAGAGCCCACTGCAAGAATTTTAAGACATACTCTCTAAAGTACCTGACCACATTACAGGTTAGCTACCAGCAATTCCCATTTTAAAATTACTAATTTCACATACTAAAAAGCCACAAGTCAAACCCCTGCTGATCCTAGATGATACCAAGATATACAGTTTCCATGAACCGTAGCCACTACATATAAGGAAGAACCCTTCCGCCTACACAATAACCACAATAAGGACAGAAGATTAATCAGATTTGCAACCAAAAATATCCTCCTAGACTGTGTCATTGTGAAATGTAGATGCTGAATGGAAGTTTTAAAAGGGGCCCTCCACCATTCAGTCAGATATATGCCATACACGGTGAATATCATAACAGTAACATATCCCGCATTTCTGCACTGCTGCCTAACAAACAAAGAGAAACTTACTATGAACTTTTAAAACAAATCAAAGTGAAAACTATTTACTATAATTATAATACACTTTGAACAGGCAATGATACAAACAATACTTAAAGTATACCTATACACAGCCATACAAGGCTGCTATTACCACTTCAACCAAAGCATTTAAAAAACATCTGCACTAAGTTTAGATATGTAACAAACAGCTAGCTTGCTTTTGAAATAAAAAATGTAATAGCTCTGGCATATGAACCTGTAACAGAAATAGCTAACAACTTCATTATGTTAAAAGAATCCCCATTTTACCAAAGAAATAAAGAAAAACGAAGGGCCTGATTACATGTTTGGTGGTAAGGGAACGGCTGTCGAAACGGCATCGGAAACCCCACCGTCTAGGTGGTGGTCTGCCCACCGTATTATGATGTTGGTGGTTTGCAGACTGAAAGACCACCAGAGCACTGCCGTCACTGCCAGCCATTCACCGACCACCTCGATGGCAAAATGGGGAAAGCAGCTACCAGAGGGCGTTACAGACAACCATTCCGCCATCTGAATTATGAAGTGGCTTTCCATCGAGCCGACTGTGATGGAGAGACCACCTGCTTTGAGTCAGAGGAAACAAAAGACATCGGGTGCAAACTCACCCATTTCCTTCTGTTTTCTTCAGTCTTCGACATAGGACCCTTCGTCCAGTTCCCATCTTCACAGCAGCAACTTGACCACGAAGAAAACGACCCCGCCTGCGCTGAAATCCAGGTAAGTCCTTTTCTCCCTTTACTCCCACTGCCTGGACAGAATATTGTTATCTGCTCGGCGGTACACTGCCAATACGGCAGTTGGAGAGTACTTTCAGATGTTGCCTGCTACAGCATTATAATATGGCGGGCAGGACTGCCTTCAGCGTGGCGGAGTTGTCAGTCCCGGCGCGATGGCAGTAAGATCACCAAACTCGAAATCGGGCCCATAGTCTACTAATTGACTACTTCAAAGGCACTTTGGTTGACAGAATGCACTGTTGTTAACAAAGACACCAACCCAAATTTCAAATGCCATGGTAGAATGTCTAACAGCAGCACCATGGCTCAACAAGCCAGAATCAACAACACACTGGAAGGATGGCACAAAGCCACACTAGGATGAGCTCAACCAGCACTCTACAAATTCATGGAAGACCTCCAAAAAGAACAAACTAAGGAAAAACGTAAGTGAACCAAATAATACATAGAGTAACCAAAATATATGAATAAAGTACAAATATGACTGATAAATAATTTTAATATTTAATTAAAACATTCACAGGAAAACCAAAAAGATGCAATTTAAAAAATAAACAAAGCAGTTCATGAATTAAAACACACATATAAAAAATATTTTTCTCAATTGCAGTTAAAACAAAATATATATTAAAATATAACATCTTGCCCCGAAAATTAGATCAAATTATTGTACTTACAGTTGGGCAGCTGAAGTTATTGATCTACCTCCGCCTCACAAGAGTCCAATCCACATAAAATTCAAAAATGATAACTATGACCTACCCCCCCAAAAAAAATTACAAAATTAAATATCCCAAATAAATCTACCAAAGTAATTCACAGTCATTGAAAACCACACAATAAAAAGTAAAAATCACTCCAGAAAATCTGAAAATCACAAGAAATTAAAAATAATGTTGCTTTAAATTAAACAAAATGTATTTCTTTAAAAAAGAAAACACAATAAAAATAGCTGTTAATGCTGTACTCCAACTTCCTAACCTGTAAGTAAATATAACATACACACCCTCACAATACATGCTTCCCAATTGCAATACAAACATAACATTACAATGCTACAAACATAGTACACCACATGACTACATGTACAATAACATACTACTACTACTACTAAAGTATAGCTAAGCCTACCACATCACACTACATAACAAAGCAACGCAGATACCACTAAACAACCGTACCAAGTAAAACTAACACTGCAACAATATTGACTAGACCCACCCACATCCCCCTACCCCTGAAACCCTAAATACAATTTTTTAAAAGGCCTTACCTTGTCTTTCAAACAGCAACAGGGAACTGAGACCAACAAGAATAAAATCAACTTAAAAAAATGACTCAGATAGAGTACAAAATGCATGTAGTGTAAAGAAATTGGTGCTAAATGAAAATAAACAAAGACTATCTTCCTATAAAAATCATTAGTAGTTCTCCAAAACTCAAATATTTTTGTAAAAATGTATTAAAATCTTAAAGAATGTATGTGATAAAAAATACATGCATGAAAAAATAGTTATGTACCATTTGTATATAACGGTGTAAATTATACATGGCCTAAAAGTGTGTTAAAAAATACAGTACATGTGATACTACACCAAAAAAGTATATACAAATATTGTATCACTGTAAGATGTTAAAATTATGTTTTTTTGCAAAAACAAATGTTTCAAAAAGACAAAAGAAAAATGTTAAATTAATAAATATAAATTAAATAATTAAACAAAAATGATATATAAATCTTGATACATATTGGCTATTATTCTACAAAACTACACATGATACAAAAGTACAAACTACAGACCATTTTGGGGATGGTGTTTAACATTAAAAGGGTAAGATTTACTATTCCCACTCCAAAGTATACCATTTTGGGCAAGATGTTGGATACATATTTCCCAATTACGACTTTTGGTGGTCCTGGGGTAGGTGGCACGCCGCCGCTGCGCCCATGCACTGCCAAGAGTCGCCACCACCCGCCCGCCAGCCAGATTACAACTTAAAAGTGGTCTGGTGGGCAGGTGGCATTGCAGTTCCCATTGCGTTGCCTTTGAAAAAGACACTGCAATGGGAACGCAACACAAGGTTCCTCCACGGCATGGATTTGAAAGTCCATGCCGTGCAGGAACTGGTGTGCATGCACACAGGGGGGCACATGTTGTGAACGCCGGATCCCTGGTGGCATCAGAGCTCCCATGGCGGTCCAACCACCAAAGTCATAATGGGGCGGTCGGACCACCGCGCATCCACGAGTCTAGCGTTCCTTGGACCCGCAGACTCATAATTGGGCCCTAAGATTACTACATTTACTATTCTCACTCCAATCTTAACAGTTTTGTGAAAGGTATTAGACACTAAAGACATTTCATTTACTAATCCCACTCCAATCTAAGCATTTTGGGGAAGGTTTTGGGCACTAAAGAATGCTATAGTATTCCTTCAAAATGATACATTATTTTTCAAATTCAGAAATAGCAACAAAAATCAAAAAAGATAATTTACAATACATATTTGCAATTTATATAAATATTGGAAAAAACATAAAACAAAATAGAATGAAACAGCTTGTGAAAAGAAATAAAAACAAATATTTAAAAATGGCATATTATTAAAAATAAAAAACAAAATATAACTAATATAAGTGAAATATTTATAACCATCACAGTTTAATTTATTAACTATATAAATATTACAACAAATTACAAACTAACAACTTAGGGGCCGATTCCGGCCGGAAAACGTACCGACCGACTCGGAGCCGGAATTAATTCCGACCGACACGTACCTGTGCAGCCCGACCCGCCAAGTACGATGAGAAGCGAGCAAAACCCGACCGACTCGTACGGAACACAAGCCGAAGGACCGAGTCGTGCGGAAAACAGCAATCCGGCCGGAAAAACACGCGATTTGAACCGACCGACTCGCACCCGGAACAATACCCAACGAGACGTACCCGCGGACTCCCACCCGCCAAGTACGATGCAAGGCGTGGAAAACACGACCGAGTCGCACGGAGGACAAGCCGTACGACCGACACGCATACAAAACTGCGAGCCGAAGCAACCCAAAACACTGTGACCGACGCGTACGCAGCATAGAAAACAGCACAAACACAGCGTGAACGAAACGGACGAGCCCGTACCAGACAACTGCAGGGTCCGACTCGGTCACAAGAACGTCTCCTACATGCACGAAAAGTACAAAGGAAAAATACACACAAAAAGGCCAAACAAGCAATTACAAAGCCAATAAATACTGGGGGAGGGGCAGGGAACAAAGACACACCCACAACTCCACCCATATAAAGGACACAAATCCCTACCATGATCCTTTGCAAATTCAAATTACCTGCCAGCACTCAACAGACAGCAACCACACACCCACAGCTCATCCATCACACAAGCCACACACCATCAGCACCACAACAAATAGAAACCTCACATACACCTAGCAAAACACACACTCACACACCTTCACCTGCACACCAACACACACATCACTCACCATCACCACCCATCACCATGCCCCCAAAGAAGAATCACAAGTTCCTAGATAGTGAATTGGAAGTCCTGGTAGATGAGATCCTCAGGGTAGAGCCACAGCTCTTTGGTACACTGGTCCAACAGACACCAATGTCACAGAAAACAAAGATGTGGGAGAGGATCGTCGACAGGGTGAACGCACAATCACCATGTTTGCGCACAAAGACAGACATCCAGAACAGGTGGTATGACGTGCGCAGGAGGGTCAAGGAGCTGCTAAAGAAGGACTACATCTTGAGCCAATACACCGGCAGTGGCCCTCCTGCCAAGCCAGTATACCTCAGGCCCTGGGAGGAGAAGGTGCGGGCCATCCTACCACCAGTGAGCGTCTATGGACTAGAAAACATCCCAGAGCCTGGTGAGTACACAACAAATGTACACAATATTCTGCGACTACACACACACATCACTGTCAAGGGGAGAGTCAAACCATGCACTCTTAGCAAATACACAGCAACCAGAACAGAATCATCCCAAAATGTGTATGTCACTCAGAGAAACACAACACATGCCATCACAAAGTGACATTTAACTGTGTCATCACATGTACAAACACAACTACAACTACAGCTAGGCAGTGGCACAAATATAACTGACAAACACATCCAGACAAGTAGCCACCACTACAACACCAGCACACAGTGAAGCCCACTGAAAGAAAGGAAATATGTGTATGCTGGGCAAGTCAGTGTAGCCAATAGCATGATGGGAGTTGTAGGCACAGATATTGCTCACCCCCACAACTGTCCCATCAACACCACCCTGAACTATGCGCACATCACAGGGAGTGGAAAACAACTTACAAGATGGCTGACACTGGCTACCGCTGTGGGGAGCACAAGGCCCTGCTGGCAACTGTGCACCAACCAACAGCAGGACACCACTGACTGACATCCTGAAAGACAACTTGCACTCCCTGCAATGGAAGCACGTTCCATGGTGGGATATCTGGCTGGACGGGAAGGAGGACTCACAGCCCTGACCATAGTTACCAGCAGCGTTTCTCACACACACCCTAACACAAACTCCACAAAACTCACCTGGGAGAATGCATTGCCTCACACTGCAATCAAATATCCCACAAAGAACCACAACCCTGGGTCATGCTGAGTGAAGCACAGGGACACACATGGGACTTGTAGCAAAACTAACCCCAGGATAACACTGTCAGCCATCTTGTCAGCACAGGCACACAACCCCACAGGGAAGCAGAGTCAAAGGGAAGGAAGCATGGGCATGCTGGGAAGGGGGGTGGAGGCAATAGCATGATGGGAGTGGTAGTCACAGCTCAACATCCCCCACCCACATGGCCCAGCAAGCTCACCCTCAAGCAAGCACACCCCACAGAGAGTGGAAAGCCCCATCAAAGATGTCTGACACTAGTGCTCTGTTGTGGGGAGCACAAGGCCCTGCTGGCAACTGTGCAACAACCAACAGCAGGACACCACTGCCAGCCATCTTGCCATTGCTCTCACACTCACACACACTGAAGTCCACCCAAAAGCAAGTAAGTATGGGCATGCTGGGAAGTGGGGTGGAGGCAATAGCATGATGGGAGTGGTAGTCACAGCTCAACATCCCCCACCCACATGGCCCAGCAAGCTCACACTCAAGCATGCACACCCCACAGAGAGTGGAAAGCCCCATCAAAGATGTCTGACACTAGTGCTCTGTTGTGGGGAGCACAAGGCCCTGCTGGCAACTGTGCAACAACCAACAGCAGGACACCACTGCCAGCCATCTTGCCATTGCTCTCACACTCACACACACTGAAGTCCACCCAAAAGCAAGTAAGTATGGGCATGCTGGGAAGTGTGGTGGAGGCAATAGCATGATGGGAGTGGTAGTCACAGCTCAACATCCCCCACCCACATGGCCCAGCAAGCTCACACTCAAGCATGCACAGCCCACAGAGAGTGGAAAGCCCCATCAAAGATGTCTGACACTAGTGCTCTGTTGTGGGGAGCACAAGGCCCTGCTGGCAACTGTGCAACAACCAACAGCAGGACACCACTTCCAGCCATCTTGCCATTGCTCTCACACTCACACACACTGAAGTCCACCCAAAAGCAAGTAAGTATGGGCATGCTGGGAAGTGGGGTGGAGGCAATAGCATGATGGGAGTGGTAGTCACAGCTCAACATCCCCCACCCACATGGCCCAGCAAGCTCACACTCAAGCATGCACAGCCCACAGAGAGTGGAAAGCCCCATCAAAGATGTCTGACACTAGTGCTCTGTTGTGGGGAGCACAAGGCCCTGCTGGCAACTGTGCAACAACCAACAGCAGGACACCACTGACTGACATATTGCCATTGCTCTCACACTCACACACACTGAAGTCCACCCAAAAGCAAGTAAGTATGGGCATGCTGGGAAGTGGGGTGGAGGCAATAGCATGATGGGAGTGGTAGTCACAGCTCAACATCCCCCACCCACATGGCCCAACAAGCTCACACTCAAGCATGCACACCCCACAGAGAGTGGAAAGCCCTATCAAAGATGTCTGACACTAGTGCTCTGTTGTGGGGAGCACAAGGCCCTGCTGGCAACTGTGCAACAACCAACAGCAGGACACCACTGCCAGCCATCTTGCCATTGCTCTCACACTCACACACACTGAAGTCCACCCAAAAGCAAGTAAGTATGGGCATGCTGGGAAGTGGGGTGGAGGCAATAGCATGATGGGAGTGGTAGGCACAGATATTGGTCACCCCCACAACTGTACCATCAACACCACCCTGAACCATGCGCACATCACAGGGAGTGGAAAACAACTGACAAGTTGGATGACACTGGCTACTGCTGTGGGGAGCACAAGGCCCTGCTGGCAACTGTGCAACAATCAACAGCAGGACACCACTGACTGACATCCTGAAAGACAACCTGCACTCTCTGCAATGGAAGCACGGTCCATGGTGGGATATCTGGCTGGGTGGGAAGGAGGACTCACAGCACTGACCATAGTCACAAGCACCTCCCCTCACACCCCCCCCTCAACACATACTCCACAGAAGCCACCTGGCGGAATGCAATGCCTCACATCCTAACTCAAGGTCCCACAAAGAATCACCACCCTGGGTCATGCTGTGTGAAGCACAGGGACACTCCTGGGACATTTAGCCAAACAACAGCCCGGACAACACTCCCAGCCATCCTGTCAGCACAGGCAGCCCACCCCACAGGGAAGCAGAGTCAAAAGGAAGGAAGTATGGGCATGCTGGGAAGTGCGGTGGAGGCAATAGCATGATGGGAGTGGTAGGCACAGATATTGGTCACCCCCACAACTGTCCCATCAACACCACCCTGAACCATGCGCACATCACAGGGAGTGGAAAACAACTGACAAGATGGCTGACACTGGCTACTGCTGTGGGGAGCACAAGGCCCTGCTGGCAACTGTGCAACAACCAACAGCAGGACACCACTGACTGACATCCTGAAAGACAACTTGCACTCCCTGCAATGGAAGCACGGTCCATGGTGGGATATCTGGCTGGGTGGGAAGGAGGAGCGGATGACAACCAAATACAACCAATGCAGACCATGTACACACCCCAACATTCACATAGAAATGCCCAAATAATGCAGGACAATGTGCTACACCAATATCAACCCCTGACTGTGACAACTTAGGACAATGCATTGTACAGGCCCGCATCCAGAGGCACAATCACAACTGTCAGGTGTGTCAACCATTGATGCCTGCAGAAACATAACATACATTGTGTGTGTCTCCCAAAAACAGGTGATGATGGGGACACAGCAGCAGATGCTGAGGAGTCCTCGTCCCAGGCTCAAGAGGATACGGAGCTCACTGGTGTGGAACAGCCTCTGCCCTCCTCGGATGACGAAGACTTACCTGGCACCTCCGGAGCAAGTCATCATGCAGCACCAGCAGGACCACCAGCTGCACCCCTGCACCCACCCCTCCAACGACTGTCAACACACATACCACCCCTGCCGACACGGACAGACCAAGGAGCAGCACCACCACCAGCACAGGGACCCTGGACCAACGTGGGGCCATGGACACCACCACCACCAACAACCCACAAGGTGGCCCAGGGTCACCTGTGCCTGCCACCTCAGGTACTGCACGTGTCGCCAGGGGTGGTGGGAGGGGTGGGAGACATAGGTCGCTGCTCACAGAGGGGTCTGGACTGCATGATGACCCACAACTGGCACGCATAGCCGATGCCTACCAGTCCAGCACCGGAGAGTTCAGCCAGGTAGTGGGGCTCCTCAGGGACATCAAACAGCAGCAGGCTGCCCATCATGCCCGCTTGGACTCACACATGTCCCGCTTGGAGTCCAAGTGGGACACACTGCAAGAGATGACGGCGGTGCATAGGGACATATTACAATGCCTCCGCCAGATGACCAGCAACCAGTCAACACCTCCCTGTGTGCCCACAACATCTGCTGCTGAAACAACTGCAACTGCCACAGGGAGGCAGGATGACTCTGGCGGAGAGTCCCCTGCACTGCAGCAGCCTGCACTTGAGGATCCCCCCCCAAAGAAGAGGGGCCGTCCGAGGAGGGGCAAGTGAGAGGCCGATGGCCATGTGCAACCCCCAGGAAGCCAAAACCTGTTCTGGAGAATAACCTTTGTGCGCAAACTGTTCACCCTGTTGACTGCAACACAACTCTCCCACATGACATGGGGAGCTCAAGTTGGACCAATGTCTCTGATTACTGTGGACTTTACTCTGGACATTTCTGCTACCAGGACTTCCAAATTATTTAGGAACTTTGGATCACAATCACAATGTACAGCACCCAACAACCTGTGCACTATACTCACACATGTATGTCAATAAACTCACTTATACACCATACTTGCCTCTGTTGTGATTCCAATGTTGTCTCAGAGGTTGCGATGATGATCGGGGAAATGACACTGTGCATGCTAACTGCTACAGCAAGTACAACACCGGCATGTGAGTCATGGCGACTTCACACATATGGGGGAGGCACACCACCAGGGCTACACAACACATACACACCATGGACATCTGACTCATCGCCTACACTGGTGTTGCCAGGAAATACGTTGCATTGCACAGACCCAACACCTATTCACAGTCTGTGTTAACTAGCCCACTGGTGCAGTAAGCAAATGTCAGTCAGATGTGTGACCACAGACAACGCACATCACATAGTGAAGCACAGGTTTATTACACATTTGCAACATGTTGAAACCACCACAGATGCAAGGTAATCCCACCTGGCAGTGGGCACATAGTCAACAAGTGTAGAAGGAAGGAAGTCCATGGGTGTGGTGCACATCACCTGTAGGGACACAACAGCTACCACCCGGGAAGTCGAATCACGGTGTTGGGGATCACAGTTGACCAAACGACTCTGAAAGTACCCTGTGAAGGACAGAAATGACACACAGTCAAAAGTACTGAAGAACAGGACAGAACTGCAATACTCATGCACAATACATGTTACAAGATACCCACCCAGAACCAAGTAGCATGTCAACACTGTTGGGGAGTACAGACTACCTGCAAGGACACATCGCTACACGCATACAGACATGTAGCCCATGGACACACTCAAACAGCACCAGAGCACCACCAACACATATCATGCAAACTCACATCATTGACATGCCATCTCTGGATACTCACATTCAGCTGAAGAAGTTGGTGATGAGCTGTGTGCGGACATCACCCTCAACATCATCATCATCATCACTGGCATCGTGGTCCAGGCCAGGATCCTCCACAGGTGGCGGACGTTGGTCATCGTCATCCAGGATGAGAGGCAACTCCTTCCGCACTGCCAGGTTGTGGAGCATGCAGCAGACGATGATGATCTTGCACACCTTTGCTGGGGCATATGGGAGGGACCCTCCTGTCTTGTCGAGGCAGCGGAAGCGGCTCTTCAGGAGACCAAATGTCCGCTCAATCACTCTCCTGGTCCGACCATGTGCCTCATTGTAGCGCATCTGGGCTGGTGTCACAGGGTTCCTGAGGGGCGTCAGCAACCACGGCATGTTGGGGTATCCGGAGTCACCTACATACAGACAATTGCACATTAGCAGAGTTGGAAAAGAGGGTGGAACACTACATAGCAGAACACACACAATGGTACAAAGTCAGTACACACCTACAAGCCAGGCACGCTGGTTCCGCATCTGTGCCATCATCCTCGGGATGCGACTACTCCTCATCACGTACGCATCGTGTGCAGAACCAGGGAAACGGGCACACACGTGTGTGATGCTCATATCTGCAAGACAGACCACCAGTGCATTGACCGAGTGGTAGTGCTTGCGGTTACGGTAGGCCTGCTCTTGGGCCTGTGGTGGTACCAACGCCACATGTGTCCCATCAATGGAGCCAATGACATGCGGCATCCTCCCCAGGGCATAGAAGTCACTCTTCACGCCAGTGAGTCGTTGGAGTCTAGGGAAATAAATGTACTGGTTCAGGTATATCAACATAGCCTCCAAAACATCCCGGAGCACACGGCTGAACATGATCTGTGACATCCCACCAGCAGTCGCCAGAGTGTGTTGAAAGGTACCAGTGGCAAAGAAGTGTAGGGCTGCCATCACCTTCACCTTGGGGGTCAGCGCTGTAGGGTACGGACGGCCAGGTTGCAAATGTGGTGCCAAGCGCACTGCCAAATCCTCAATCAGCTGCCTGGTGAAGCGGTACCGTCGGATGCTGTCCCGTTCCACCATCGTTGCCAGGTCAGGGAATGGTCTATGGACAGCTGGTGCCCTGCAGTGCATAGGTGAAGAAAGCAAGATTGTCAGTCACCCCACAAATGTGGCATTGAACACACTCAACATCACATGATACATCATAATGAGGCACAAGTACATGATGTGTGCAGTTCCGTACGGATATGTATGGCACATACATGGCCAATATCTAACATCACAGTCCAACAAGTGGCATCAAGAAGTCCCAGGTCCTGCCATCGGATACCATGAGGCCGTGTCCCAGTACCCATCTCCTGCTGCCAAATAACAAACACACGCCACAGTGACATGTGAGGACTGATGTGCCCCAGGCATCACAGCTCAACGACAGGTAGATTCCCAGGGACCCTGTATTGCCACATGGACACTGGCATGACATGGTGTATCATGTATACACCACAGCAAAACAACCATGACCCCCACAGGTAGTGGTCCATGTTGCCTCGGCAGGACAAACATGGACGTCTGTGACACACACACGCACAACATCAAAGTCCATGCACAAACAACGTGGATGTGGAGACTGCCTCCCATTGTGCACATGAAATCAGAGACATTGTAATCACAACATGCACACAGACTGTGGAGGACCATCAACATTGTGCCAATGGGTCACCCTGGGTTGAACATAACGTCCCACATGGGACTCAGGGGGTATGTGACATGACATACACATACACCACCGTGAACTGTGACCATGCCACATGCTCAGATATGAACAGTTGCACATCACAGTGGTCATGTACACGAAACACCAAGGATTCTGTCCCCATAAACACGTGCACAGCCTGGGGGTGGCTGCCCCCAAGTGACACCCACAGAACAACATGTTCACCCCCATACACGGAATAGGTAATGCAGCCTTACATGCCCTAGGATACAGTTTGGACAGGCTGTGGTGTTGTAGGTGTGCCCCTCACTGCCTGGGAAGTATATGTGGCTGGCATATGTTCACCTGTGACAGGCATGGTGACATATGCCAGTGACTTGTACAGGGATGCGTTGGACAGCAATGGACCGATCAGTGCGCACACATTGGCCATTGCATTCAATGTGCGCTGGTACGCGTTGTATTGGCAATACGCCTTGGACAGCAATGGACCGATCAGTGCGCACACATTGGCCATTGCATTCAATGTGTGCGGGTACGCATTGTATCCTATGTACGCGTTGAACAGCAATGGTCCGATCGGTGTGCCCGGCCGGCCCATTGCATTCAATGTGTGCGGGTACGCGTTGTATCCTATGTACGCGTTGAACAGCAATGGTCCGATCGGTGTGCCCGGCCGGCCCATTGCATTCAATGTGTGCGGGTACGCGTTGTATCCTATGTACGCGTTGAACAGCAATGGTCCGATCGGTGTGCCCGGCCGGCCCATTGCATTCAATGTGTGCGGGTACGCGTTGTATCCTATGTACGCGTTGAACAGCAATGGTCCGATCGGTGCGCACCCATTGGCTATGGCCTGGCCTGGCAACGGACGCGTTTTGAAAATTTGAACGAGTCTGATGCTGTAAATTCAGTTGGTCACCCACAACAATGTTGCAATTTCATGGGTGTCACGAAGTTGAACATTTGAAGGATGCTGGGGGCGTGTGTAAGTGGTGCAATTCCATGGATTGGCCAGATTTAGATGATGCAAACGACTTGGACCTATCACTTTGGACACATGGGACAGTATCTGCCTCTGCAGCACACATATAATGCTGGCTGTTCCCCTGAGAGCTCACTTGCCTGCACTACATGCTTCAGGACGACATCTGCCACTACACTGCTGCTGTATCTGCACCCTCTGGACCCTGCAATGGCACGTACTGTGGAGAGAGCCCCAGCCTTCAGCACTGAGGAGAACCAGGCCCTGCTGGATGGCCTCCTTCCACAGTACAGCAAGCTGTATGGGAAAGCAGGGGAGCAGGTGAGTGTTCTGTCCACTGCCTTTCTAAATGTGCATGTTGTCTGACTAGCAAGGTTAACAGTCTGCACGCCACTGGCTAGCAGGCTCACTGAGTAGTTGTCACCCCCCATAGTGTGTAGTTACATGCACTGGACAGGTATAGTGCAGTGACAGTGCATTTAAACTAGGTTTTACTTCCCAGGCAATGATACCATGTAGTAACTGCTGGCATACTGTCCATAGCCATCGTTGCACTGCCTGTGTACATCATGTGCCCCTGTGATTGAGACATGTATATCCAACTGTGTAATGCACGGATATGTTGCATGTGTAGTAATGGCATTCTCACTTTGTTATCCTCACAGGTTGATGCCCACCAGAAGCAGAAGATATGGCTGACCATCGTCCGGGCAGTGAGATCCGTGGGGGTCTACAAGCGCCGGATCCGCAACTGCCAGAAGAGGTGGCAGGACCTTCGGGGCTGGACCCGGAGGATCGCACGGGTCCAGCTGACCCGCAGGAGGGTCGGACACCGGACCCTGACCCCCCACATGCTGAGGATCCTGGCGGTGGTCTTCCCTGATCTGGATGGGCAGCTGAAGGCCAGAGAGCAGCAAGGAGGGGGTGAGTCCATGTCTGCATTGTGAACTATGTCTGCCATGCTATGTGCCCTCCTCTGGCCTGGTTAAACTTCCACAGTACATCAGTCTTGTGGTCCAGGACCCATGTCCCTCTATTGTGCACTGCCCACTCCTCATCTGATACCCAGGTGTGGCCCTTACAGTCAGGGTATTGTGTCACTTGGGTACTGTGTCCTTGCAGTTTGCTTGACTCAAGGTGGGGGACAGCATCTGTTTCCCTGACTCTGTGGTGGGCATCATGGGTGGGTCCATTGCTTACACATTGCCTGTGTTCTGACATGTGTTCTGCGTGTCATTTTGATATGTGGCCCAATTGCTGAGCTGATCCACCACATGTGCCTGGGGTATCAGGCACACACCCATGCTGCGGGTGGGAACAATGTTTGTGCCCCAGGAGTGTGTATATAACGTGTGTCACACATACTTAGCCAGCTGCCTACTGTCCAGGGCTCATCCCTCATTCATGTGGGACAGGACAGTCATGCCTACTCCAGGCCATACAATACACTCTGTACTCCCACTGCCGTGTATCAGCTGACACGTTTTGCTCAGTGATTCGTCCCCTTAGGTGTCTGCCTCTGTGTCAGTGTGCTGTGGCTTCGTTGTCAGGTCTGCTGGGGTGTTCCTCGGTTGGGGCTCCGCATGCCACCGGAGATGTGACCATAAGAGATGATACATGTGTGACACATAGGTGTTTGATCACCTGACCGTGCAGACTGGGGTATGCGAATATGAGGTTGAGGCAGCTGTTTCCCATACACAGCAGATTGTGATGTGCTCAGGTGCAGAGGGTAGTGTTACAGGTCTCCCATATGTACAATGGATATAACCTGGACAGATGAGGGTACAGATGATGTGGTGTGTGGGGGATGTACATGTGCACTTGTTCAGCTCCAGGACTTGCATTCCCCATGATCTACTATTGTGACACAGTGCAGAGTGTTGTTGTCTGGCTGCCCTGCCCATGTGACTGGAGACAGTTATGTATGACTTAGCAGGCATGGCTGTGCCATGGCATGTGACTTCCTATTAGTGATCCTGCAGGGGAGTGACATTTGCTACATGCACACCATTGTGGCAATGGCTATCAGGACATGGGTGCATCATGGTGTCTGTCGCTGGTATGCATCACATGCATTTCCTATTTGACTCTGGGCATCCCTTTCATCCGGACACCTGCACTGACTCAGTGGCAAGAGTTGTGATGTGTGCATGTCCACATGCTTCACCGGCTTCTCTGCACTGTCCAAATACTGTGTAGGTGGTGCATGTGTCCACACCGGGGTATTGCCATCCCACAGACACCATACAGATGGGTGCAAGGCCAGGTGGGATGTGAGTGCCATGGTTGACCATCAGACTGACAATTGACTTCTCCTGTTCTGTTTGTGCAATTTTAGCAATGTTCAACTAAGGATGCCATGGCTTGCTCTGTAATGTGCTGTACTTACTGTGGTGTGTGCGTTCGGTGCAGGTGACTGATGTCTGTCTGTTTCCCTATTGATTGCAGATACATCCACGGCCACAGGAGGGGACAGCTCCACGGACCAGGAGGAGCTGCAGAGCCAGACTGGGTCAGCAGCCGAGGAGTGGTCGGAGGGACCCAGTGGCACGGAGGGCGAGGGGAGCCACACCGAGGAGTCCTCAGCACCATCCACCTCAGCTGAGGACCAGAGCAACTCGGACGATGACTCCCTTATGGAGGCGGGTGTCAGCAGCCACCACACCCCAGCTAGTGTTGCTGTCCCCGCCACCACCACCACCACCACCACCACCGCCCTCCCGTTGGCTCCCATTCCCGAGGTCTGTGGAGGCTCCCATGTTCGGGAGCGTGTCTCCTTCGGGCCAGGCACCGCACCCCTGCACCTGTGTCCCCTGCTGCCCTGAGTGAGGAGTCTGTGTACCTCCTCCGCCAGCTCCATGTAGGACAGACAGCGATGCTGAGTGTCCTCCATGCACACACCAGTCTGTTGACTCAGCAGGTGTCATTCATGGAGGGCATCTCATTGGGCATGTCTGACCTACAGAGGGGCAATAGGTCCATGGACTCCTCCCTGATGGCAGCAGTGTCCCTCCTCCGACAGTCCCTCACCCCTCCTGCCTCTGCCCCATCCACACTCCCCAGCACCTTACCCGTCCCAAGCACACACACACTGGCACAGGCACACACCAGCACAGACACATGCAGCACACGGACACACACGCCAGAAACAAAAAGCACACGCACGCACCGTCAGGGGACTGCAACCACACTCACAGGGGATGGGGCACAGGCACAAACACACGCATCCACAAGCACTGCGCAGTCCTCAGTTGCCTCTCCCTCCAAAGACCCCTCCCTTGCCTCACCTGCAACCCCATACAAACAGCGGCTCTTCCTCTGTGACCTTGGCCTCTCCCCTCCGACCCAGCTGATCCAGCATTCAGGGGGAAGAGGAAGCCCACCCACACGGAGCGGAGTGCCCCTGGCCCCCGGACACCATCCCCCAGGCGCGGACCGACTGAGGCCCCCACCCGCAAGTCCCCCGGTCCTGGAAGAGCAAGACCCCGCCGCCGCCCTGCAGCTCAGGCACCAAGTCTCCTTCCTCCATCCCTCAGGCCCCCACTCCACAGGTGCCCCCACCACACCCTGCCCCAGGTTCCCCCACCCACAGATACACCATCCCCAGAAGGGTCAGGCCTTCTCCCCCTGCCACTTGCTCTTCCGGCCCCACACCCCCCGCTGCGCTTGTCTGTACCACTGATGTGGTGAGGGTGTCCTCCCCTCTGTCCTGCCCACCTTTCCTGATCCCCATTCTCCACCCCTGGAGGTGGGCACTGCAGTGGAGTCCACTATCACCCTGTCTGACTTGGGCGCTGCAGTGGCGGACCTGTCCACTCCATCTGCAGGGTCCACTGCAGTTGTGCCGGCACCCACAACATCTGAGTCATGCCCCCAGTTGTGCCGGCACACACCATGTCAGACACCTCCACTGCAGTTGTCAGTGGCTCTCCAGCACCCACCACCCCTTCCCTGCCTCCTCCTGGTGAGCCCTGATCCTGTCCCTGCGGTGCCTGGCCTGCCCCCGTATGCCCCTCCTAGGGGATTGTCCCCGGTTGTGATCAGTGCAGGCATGCATAGGGTGACATCTGCCACTGTCACCCTGTATAGACTTCCTTGATGGACTGGCCATTGGCCTTTGTTGATACCCTGCAGTTCTTCCAAGTTTTGAACCCACATGCTGAATAAAGCAACTTTCTGTTCTCTAGTGGTTTTGCTTCTGATGTACATGATGTTGATGATGCTAACCGTGCCCTTGCTGCAGTGATGGTGATTTTTGGACTCATGAAAATGAAGTGTTACTGTGCATGTACCCATGTGTTCCAGGGGGACAGTGTCCTATCCTGTGGTGAATCCATGTCGTCCTTAGCAGCATCTGAGGGTGTCATGTATTCAATATTTGGCAATGGGATTTCCTACTTACAGTAGCAATGTCACATCTGTGGGTTCCACCCATGCACATCTGTTGTGTTTGCCATTGTTCAATTAATCTAGTTCCCTGACCGTGTGGCCATCTCCACTGGACATGCAGGTTTGGGCATCAATGGGGAAGGACTCTTCTGTGTTGTCAGTGCAACTTGCTATACATGTGTGTTGGATCTGTGCTGTTGATTTCGTTGACATTCCCATGACCAGGCTGATGTGACGGGAGCCTTCATTTGGTGCTAATTGTTGACTGTGTGACCAAGTGTTCTGCTGACATGGTGGAGCCCTACTGATGCGACATATGGCACAGCTTTCCTCACACAGGAGTGGAGTCCCCTCATGGCAGTGTGTATTCCTGTGACATCTCGTGCGCCCAAGGTGTGGGTTGTATGAGCATGTGTGTGTGTTCACTTCCATGTTGCTGTGCATGCTGGGATCCCTAGTGATGTTCCTGTTTGTGATGCTTGCTGAGTTAAGCTATGTTCCCCCAAAGTCTTCTCCCTGGGTTCTCTGTGATGTGGGTGCATGGCACATTACTGGTCATCAGGGTGTCACCCATAGGTGTGTTTGCTGTCAGGGCTGAGTTTGTGGACAGACGCTGATGTGTCACAGTCCGGATTCCCCTTTGCACTTGTTGTTGACACCTGTCATGTGATTTCTGGTTTGTGTTAGCTTTCATTGGTTGTGACACGTTGTGTGTGTGACTGCTGGCACTCCTCAGGGCTGCAATGTTGGTAGTTGTCTATGTGTGTCCTTTGTGGGTGACCTTGGCTTCTTCATAGGTGTGTGACTGTGGCTGGGATCCCATTGGTTTGTGTGGTATTGCCGTCATGTCCATGTACAGCGTAGTGTGCAGTGTGTCAGACATTCAGGTGTCTGGTAGAGTGGCCATGTGTGATGTGTTCCTGCACCTTGGTTCCCACCACCCCCCTGGGATTGTCATGGGTGCATGTGCAATGTCACCAGTGCATGTGAGCTTAACTGCTGCACATTGTTGGAGGTCGAGGTGTGTGGTGTTGAGTGTGTGCAGATGGGAGTTGTTGCCCGGCTAGACCCCTGCCTCCATGTTGGCCTTGGCTGACAGGCCGTGCGGGTTGATTTGTGCTTGTGTAGGTGTGATGGTAGTTTGTTGCTCAGGACACATGACTGTGGTTCACACTGTGAACGACATCTAGCTTTGTCATCACAGTGGGATTGTAATGCAGCCCAGGGTCACCACATTGTGGGGGCCCTGGGTGTGGTGTCTGTGTGTCTTGCTGTGTCAGTTGCTGTTCCTACATGCTTGTGTGACATGTGTGATTTGTGCTCCCACTGATCTGACAATGCCTGATTGCCCACATAGGGGTTTGGATCCATGAGTTACCTTTGTGTGGCACTGTATGCACGTCTGTGTAATTGGTATTCAGGCCTCCTCATGTGTTGGGTGTTTGCCTGGGGACACTGGTAACCCCCCCTCACCTATTGTGTTTGATGTGCAGTGTGGGTCTGCCTGTTTGTGTTTGTGCATCTGCACCACTGCATTGGCATATCTTTAGTGTGCCATTGGCTGTATGTTGTTTGGTGGGTTTGCCCTGCTGTCCCTGGGACTCCTAGGTCATCAGTCAGCACAATGATCATTGTGTGTGTCCCCCATTGCTGCCATGGTATGGTATCTGTTCACATCCCTTCTACAGTCTCCACTGGGTATCTGGATTTGTGTGCCCATTGGTGCAAATATGTGGGTCTGCATTCTGATGGTCACTTCTGTCATTGAGTCATTGATGAGTGTTGACAGTGTCAGCCCCCATGGGTGATGTTTGTCTGCACATGGCCAAAGGTATGTCTTGTTTGCACTGCACTGTTTGCCTCCCCCATTCTATGTTGCTATGGGACACAAGCACTACTTTGCCACTGATGTGTTTGTTGTTCCGGTGACCAGGAATAATCCATGCAGTTTGGCAGTTGCAGCTTATTCTTTGTCAACACATACATTTTGGTCACTGTGATGATGGGGGTCTGGACCCCATTGCCACAATGGTCAATATGTGCTTCAGCTATGGACCCCACACTCACATTTTGGTCACTGTGATGATGGGGGTTTGGACCCCATTGCCACAATGGTCAATATGTGCTTCAGCTATGGACCCCACACTCACATTTTGGTCACTGTGATGATGGGGGTCTGGACCCCACTGCCACAATGTTCAATATGTGCTTCAGCTATGGACCCCACACTCACATTTTGGTCACTGTGATGATGGGGGTTTGGACCCCATTGCCACAATGGTCAATATGTGCTTCAGCTATGGACCCCACACTCACATTTTGGTCACTGTGATGATGGGGGTTTGGACCCCATTGCCACAATGTTCAATATGTGCTTCAGCTATGGACCCCACACTCACATTTTGGTCACTGTGATGATGGGGGTTTGGACCCCATTGCCACAATGGTCATGGCCTGCTTGCATTGTGGGTGCCACACACATTTATGTGTGGCACTTGTGATAGGGGGTCACATTGTATGTCCACAGTCCTGTTCAGTGTTGTAGGCATTTGACACAGTCTACACACGCTTGTCATGGTGTTGGGGGGGATGTCTTTGTGTTGCATTCTTTCTGCTGGTGTGTGCTTCTTGTGGCATGTATTTGCCATCCTGTGAGTGGGGGTGGTAGTAGTAGGCATCCAGCCCCCCATGGGTGGAGGTGGTAGTAGTGGTAGGCACCTGGCACCCCCATGGGTAGAGGTGGTAGTAGTGGTAGGCACCTGGCACCCCCTGGTTAGAGGTGGTAGTAGTGGTAGGCACCTGGCACCCCCTGGGTAGAGGTGGTAGTAGTGGTAGGCACCTGGCACCCCCATGGGTAGAGGTGGTAGTAGTGGGAGGCACCTGGCACCCCCATGGGTAGAGGTGGTAGTAGTGGTAGGCACCTGGCACCCCCTGGGTAGAGGTGGTAGTAGTGGGAGGCACCTGGCACCCCCATGGGTAGAGGTGGTAGTAGTGGTAGGCACCTGGCACCCCCATGGGTAGAGGTGGTAGTAGTGGGAGGCACCTGGCACCCCCATGGGTAGAGGTGGTAGTAGTGGTAGGCACCTGGCACCCCCTGGGTAGAGGTGGCAGTAGTGGTAGGCATCCAGCCCCCCATGGGTAGAGGTGGTAGTAGTGGGAGGCACCTGGCACCCCCTGGGTAAAGGTGGTAGTAGTGGTAGGCACCTGGCACCCCCATGGGTAGAGGTGGTAGTAGTGGTAGGCACCTGGCACCCCCTGGGTAGAGGTGGTAGTAGTGGGAGGCACCTGGCACCCCCATGGGTAGAGGTGGTAGTAGTGGGAGGCACCTGGCACCCCTGGGTAGAGGTGGTAGTAGTGGTAGGCACCTGGCACCCCTGGGTAGAGGTGGTAGTAGTGGTAGGCACCTGGCACCCCTGGGTAGAGGTGGTAGTAGTGGTAGGCACCTGGCACCCCCATGGGTAGAGGTGGTAGTAGAGGTAGGCACCTGGCACCCCCTGGGTAGAGGTGGTAGTAGTGGTAGGCACCTGGCACCCCTGGGTAGAGGTGGTAGTAGTGGTAGGCACCTGGCACCCCCATGGGTAGAGGTGGTAGTAGTGGGAGGCACCTGGCACCCCTGGGTAGAGGTGGTAGTAGTGGTAGGCACCTGGTACCCCCTGGGTAGAGGTGGTAGTAGTGGTAGGCACCTGGCACCCCCATGGGTAGAGGTGGTAGTAGTGGGAGGCACCTGGCACCCCTGGGTAGAGGTGGTAGTAGTGGTAGGCACCTGGCACCCCTGGGTAGAGGTGGTAGTAGTGGTAGGCACCTGGCACCCCCATGGGTAGAGGTGGTAGTAGTGGGAGGCACCTGGCACCCCCTGGGTAGAGGTGGTAGTAGTGGTAGGCACCTGGCACCCCCTGGGTAAAGGTGGTAGTAGTGGTAGGCACCTGCCACCCCCATGGGTAGTGGTGGCAGTGGTGACAGGCATCTGGGCCCCTATGTGTATATGTGGCATTGGTGATGGGCATCCCGCCCCTATGGTGCTGCTGTTTCTGGAGTAAGTAATGTCTGCATCCCTGTGTGTGTGATATGTCTGGTACGTGTAGTTTGTGTTTGTGGTTGGTGTCTGACTTACCTTCTGCGCCGTACGCGTCCGTGCCTGTTCCGGTAGTAGATGTAGAATATTGGTAGGATCGGAACGATGGGATTCATTGTTGGTTCGTCTCGTTCGTCTTCGTCGTTGCTTCGCCTCGTCCTCGTCGCTGGCGTGTTCGTCTCGTAGCCGTGGATCGTGTTGTGGCGCGAATCGGAGCTTATGTGCGGCTCTCCCGGATTCTTTGACGTGCCGCGCGTAGCGACGGGTTCGGCGCGTACGGTAAGCGCATCGTACTTGTCCGGCCGGACGGGGCTGCTTTTTGGCTTCCGGGCGACTCGTATCTGCGTTTACGGATCCGGCTCGGTCGGGGATCAGGACCTGGATTGGGTGAGTACGAATCTGCGCTGTTGTGCGCATCGTACTTGTTCGTTCGGATTGATGTGCGGATCGGTCGGGAAACAGGCATTCGCATGGCTTTTTCCCGACCGAATGGCGTTGGGTGCGTCTCCGACCGAGATCGGAATCGACCCCTAAATTTCTTATTTTAATTTAAAACAAATATAAATAAATTATTAAAATTGAATAATTTAACTAAACAACAACACAATATATACATAAAGAAACTAAACATATATACAAAAGTAAAATATATATTACATTTATATAAAAAATCTAAAATATTAAATTATTTAAAATTGTAATTACAATTTTAAAAATAGAAAAATCAATCATAAATCTTATATATAAAAATGGAAGATTTTCTTTGAAATATTACAAATGCAATCCTTAAAAAGTCCCTACTCTATTCCCCTATATCTCCAACATCCCACTAATAAAAATAATATTCATTTTTTAATTCTAAAAAACAACAACATACAACACAGAAAACATAATTTTTAAAATAGATATTCAAGAAATTAAATACACATTTGTATTAGCAAAACAAATTTACATAAAAGGTATAGTTTATAGTAAATTATAATGATTTATCATTTAAAATGAAACTTAGCTAATTATTACAATAATAAATTAAAATGCATTTTTTAAGTTTATACATTTTATTTATAAAAAACAAAACATATACATACAATAACGTACCATAAACATAAAATTAAATAAATAATAACTACATTTAAAACTTTGTAAAAATAACAAAAGATAAACATATAATAATAACTTTAAATTAAGTTGAGTTTAAAAAGAAAAACATTATCAAAAATAACAAAAACTGTTTAAACTTTACATATGTGTTTAAAATTTAAAATTACAAACATATATAATTACTAATTACAAAATTAGAAATGAAAAGCTAAAAAATATTTATAGAAACATACTTTAAAAATCTCCCCACCTTTTCACTCTATAAACCCAACATCTTGTCACTAAAAGGTTAATTAAACATATGTTTTTAATTAAACATTTTACAAGAAATATATTTCAAAATGAATATAACAAACATTACAATAGCTTTTTTAAATAAATATACATAACGTCAAACAATTTTTAAATGAAATATATACAACGATATTTTAGTCACCAATATATTTTACAATGATATTGAAAACAAGACTAAAAACAATGTGGCTGATTACGATGGTGGTGAACCTGCCACCGACAGGTTGCTGGTGGCGGGTTCACCGTCATCGTGAGGCCATTTCCCGCCCGCCATATTATAATGGCAGGCGGGTCTGTGGTGGTCAGAAACTCTGACCGCCACGCATCCGACGGGCTCCTTGAGCCCGCCGTTACTGCGGAGGCCTCCCAATCGCTGAAATGGCAGCGGTGCCTACCAGGAACCGCCGTAGGAATTATGATGGTCCATCCCCGCCAGCCTTTCCATGGCGCTTCACCTGCCATGGAAAGGCTGGCAGGGATGGACATTGGTCACCCCGGGCCCTTTCGTTTGGGAGTATGGGGGGGCACTTATGGTGCCCCCCAACATTTCCATGCACCATGTGGCATGCACCACATGGTGCCTGCCACGTAGTGCAGGGAAATGTCAAACGTGCCGTTTTTACATTGCGGCAGGTGTTGATGCCAGCAGCACCCACCGCAATGTAAAATATGGGAAGTGCGACCGCTGTGGTGGCGGTCTCCTTTTAATCAGCCCTGTAGGACCGCCGCTTTGTAGGCGGGCGGTCCCACTCCCCGATACCATGGTGGACGGACTGAAGTCCGTCGGCCATCGTAATCAGCCCCAATGTACTTACCTTCAATATAGCAGAAACAATATCTTTATCTAACAATATTTTTTTCATTAGTGTGTCCATAACACCTTGTAAACACCTCAGTGGATGAAGGCATATTTTGTTATAATGTTCTGTCTATCCAACTCTCCCCCTACTGAAGAAACAAAACCTCACCACAGAAAATCTCCACACCTTCAGGCTAGATACAAAATTATACCACCTGGTAAATATTATTGGAAAAGCTAGTGCTCAACAACTGTTAACCCATATTTCCTATCAGGACCTATGAAACAAATTCTAATCCAACTTCAGATTTAAACTCAGCACCAAGATAGCAACCCTTCTAATCCTGAACAACATCCTCAAAATCAAGGATAAAGGGGACACCATCTACTAGTCCTCCTGGATCTGTGGCCAGCATTCATCAACATAAGCCACTCTTCCCTTCTGAAAATGTGTTTCTCAGGAACCGGTATACAAAGAAAAGTACGAAACTGATTTCAGTTTCTTGATAATGAGATAGCATTTTGTAAAACTGAACTCATTCATGTCTTCCTCTTGCTATGTGAACTGGAGTTTGCTTCAAGGCTCAATTCTATCACCATAGCAATTTAACCTCTAAGCCGATGCCCTAACTGCAGTGGTTCATGGCAAGGACATTTTCATACACAAACACACTGATGACAGTCAGGTATTACTCAAAGTTCCCATAAATTTAAAAAAATTGGTACCCAAACCAAATATTGCCCAGAAAATCCTTTAAGTACCTAGTGAACCCTAAAGAAGGCTTTTTTAAATCAAGCAATAATATGGCAGTCGGGTCATTTCCAGACAAATGAATAATATAAATCTGTGCCAAAGTATTAAATTCTTTATCCTAAAATGATAATAACAATATTTCTAACACCTGGAAGTGTGGCCCTTTGTTGGTGCAAAGCTTATTTTTCTTTTCCCTACTGCAACATACCTGTTCATTTCTAGGACTCAGCTACAAACAACTTAAGCTGCCAGTAGGCAGACCTATTGAGTCCAATATAGAATGTATATGTAGGACCTGATTTAGAGTGTGTTGGAAAGGGTACTCTATCACAACTGTTACGGAGTACCGTTTCTGATGTAATGAAGGTCTGCTCGCCTTATTTAGAGTCGGGCGGATCTTCAGTATGTCAACAGAGGAGACTATTCCATCTCAGCCACTTACATACAAGGCTGACAGTACGAGGATCCGACGGAGTAAGGCTCATTGGAGGTTTTTCCATTTGTCTGCCTGTCCTATTTAGAGTTGGCAAACAAATTACACGTTCTTACTTTTTCTTACAGCCATCCAAAATATGGGGGTAAGTGAAAGTAAATAATTTTAACTATATACACGCCATGGTAGAAAACTCCCAGAAAATCCTGCTTTGGGATTTTCTTTTTGAAAACGAAATAAGAAATTGAACGTGAACCACCATGATGGTGGTTCCTACCAATGTAAAAAGTGCCTGCTGGGGCAGCCGACATCTCTAAATTTGGACTTCAGTTACTCCGTCAAGCAAAGGAGTAAAATAGTCCATCGCTCTGACAGTAACCACATTCTAAATCAGGCCCTTAGAGTCAGCTCTGGGACTCTCTCTAGTTCTCGTCTTTCTTGTCTGTCTCAGTTTTCTGCTCTTGATTTGATGATTTTCCTTCATATTCTTGTGTTAGCCCTACCCAGTAGCATTTCAGTCTTACAATGTTCTGATTGGATGAGTTGTAGCTTTCTACTACATAACTCAGGGAACTCTCTTTAATTTTGAATCCTGTGCCTCGTGGCAGTGCATGTGTTTCAGTGCTCACTCCCCTAGCTTTTGCTTCTGCTTCCCAAGCATGCTGTCTTTTCACTCCTTATTGCTCCCCCATCCCCTTCACCGGCCCATTCCAAATGTTAATGTTTTCGTTTTTCATTTGAGAGGAATGGAGCTGTAAAGTGCTGCTGGGATACCAGTGTCCTTTTTTGCACTTTGTGCACATTTGCTTTTCACATTTTTAACATTTTAATTTACCATCTAACATGGTAGTCAGCCATGTTAGAATGGTAAATTAAAAATGGACTTTATGGGGCAGATTATGATGTCATTAGGAAAGCATTCCCACCTAATCGGGTTAGGAATGCTTTCCGAACGACTCGTATGCGGGGAGTCCTACCGACCGATTACGATGTGTCCGGATGCTAACGGTCTCGGTTCGGTCAGACTCACATTGACTTCAATGGGAGCCTTCTCTCCCGAATGAGAACACAGCCCCAATTGGAAAAAGGGGTGGGTGGGGAAAACCTTGCACCCTGGGGCGGGCATCCCATGGTGCCTGCCACATTGTGCATGGTTGGGAAGAGGGGTCCCTTGGGTACACCCACAGGCCACATTTGGTCGCCTCCGGGTGAAGGGGGGCCAGCAACGGGCCCCGAAAGATCGATTCCGAAAGCTGTTTCGTCTCGGTGAAACCAATTCAGAGCGGCTGACCGAATCGGTCATCATACTCGCTCGTTCGGAAACTGTCTCCATTGGGCTGTACGATTCGGCTCTGAATGGCTCGGGCTGCCAGAATCCCATTCCGAACCGATTCGGACAGCCCGTATGGCTTCCTTGCATCGCACTCGGTAGTCCGGAAAGGTGACCGATTCGGTAGGAAACGAGGGTTCCGAATTGGATTTGACAATACTGAATCCCATCCAGAGCCCTTCCTAATGACATCGTAATCAGCCCCTATGTGTGTGTATTTCTGAACATGTGTCACAAAAAATGCTTGCACATCGACAGCAATTCTGTAATTGGTTTTCTTTACAACAAACTCCATTGCAAGATTTCCATTCATGTGTGCATGTGTCTTGACACATTTACAAGCATGCAGTTGACAAAAAGCATTAGTAATGTCAACTGTTCAGTGTTTTGCAGCAGAGACCTATTGGCTCTCCAAGTGCTTGTTTTCTTTTTAAATGTAGACTGAAATGTGTTTACCACAGTGTCAACCTTTACTTTTGCATATATGGCAGTGTTAACCTTTACTTTTGTATGTATGACCTGTCTTTATATTTTTCTTTATTGGAAACAAATGTGTTAACCTTTACTTTTATATTTATGACTTTTCTTTATATTTTTCTTTATTAGAAACAAATGTGTAATATTGGTATGGCTGCATAACAATATATATTAGAACACCACAAACAAGTGTGTGTGTGTGTGCGCATGTGTTGTGTGTGTGTGTTTATATATGTGTGTGGCAGGGGGGATGTGCATATGTGAGGTCTATGTATGTATGTGTGGAAGGGTGAGCCAACAGGTACTTACCAAGAAAAGTCAGTTTTATTTTGTTACTAACACTTGTTATAGCACGCAACTCAGTCCTGAAGGAGTGTCTCAGCACTTGCTATTCAGGACAAAAGTGCAAATATAGAAAGGGAGTTTGTTCCAATGGAATGGGGCCAGACAGGAGAAGGATCTGCCACCAAATCTGGAGGTGCGTATACAAGGAATCTTTAGTAGGGTTTTATTTGTGGACCAAAGCAGTCTGGTGGGCTGGTAGTGACAGAGTCTAGAATGTAGATAGGCAGGAAGAGACGTGTTTAGTGCCTTATGGGTCAGACAGCATAGCTTAAAAATTGCTCTTTTCCTAATGGGTAACTAATGCAAGGGTTTTAAAATAGGTACAGAAGAGGAATGTGGGAGTAGGGTACAAATTAGCCGCACAGCCGTATTCTGCACAACTTGCAGTTTGGACAGCAGAGTGTCATTAGCTGCCACTAGCAGTGCATTCCCATAATCTAAGTAACTTGTAATTAGTGCCTGAACTAAGTATTTATTGAGGTGGATAGAAGCCAAGGGAAAACATATCTTAGAAGATGCATGGTGGCAAAGCAGATGCCACAGGTTGCGTTAACTTGGTCTTTCATGGATAACGTTTGGTCAAGCATTATGCCAAGATTCTTCACCACCTGTTGTGGGCAACGGACTGGACCAAATTCTGCTGGCCACCAGTCAGTCGACCAGATCTCCTGTGCTTTGTCAAATAGCACAATCTCAGTTTTCTTGCCATTTAGTGGGAGACAGTTTTTAATCATCCAGTCAGTGATTTCCCTAATGCAACTTGTAAACTGAGATTTCACTTGTACTGGATCTGGCCCAAAAGAGATGACAAGTTGGGTATCATCAGCATATGATACAATCTGACATCCACATGATCTCACAATTTGTGCAAGAGGAGCTACATAGATATTAAATAGAGTTGGGCTCAGGCTGGAACCCCGAGGGGCTCCTTTGTTGATCAACATCATTCAAGATTTGAAGGAGTCAAGTCAGCTGGTTTGGGTTCAATTGTCCAGAAAATCCATGAGCCAATGTAGCTCTCTGCCATATACTCCTGTGTCATGCAGTATGTGTATTAAGATTGAGTGAGAGACCATATCAAAGGCCACAGATAGGTCCAGTAGTACCAACATGACTGGGATGCCTGCATCTAGTGCAGTCTCTGTGCTGTGTAGCGCTCTGAAACCCAACTGTGAGAGGTATGGGATTGTGTGTTCATCTAGGAAGGTTACCAGTTGTTTGTTTATGTGACTTTCTAGAATTTATCCTAGCAGAGGGAGTAGCGAGATTGGTCAGTAGTTGGAAAGTATCTCAGGATTTGCTGAGGGCTTTTTGAGAATAGGAAATACTTAGGTGCACTTCCACTCGGCCGGACGTTTGGCTGAAGCTAGAGATAGACTGTAGAGCACCATTACTGATGTTGCAATGGAAATGTCTAAGCAGGACCAGAAGGGAGTCTGATTTTGCCAGGGCCAATATATCCTCCATGCTATGGTTACGCTCCCAGAATTACTTTCCCCCTCTCCATGGCACACCGCCACTGGCCAGCTCGAGCTATCTATTGCACCCGTATCCCCTCAGTCCAGCAACCTCAGCAGGTTGGACTCTACTTTAGTCTCCACTACAGACTCCGATGAGCTCCAGCATACTCCCCTCCCCACGACAGATCCAACAGTCTCTCAACTGATCCCTTTCTTAGCCCAACTAGAACACAAGATTAACAGGATTCTGGAAGAAATGATGTTGCTACGCATGGACAAAAAAGACTAGCCACATACTACCCCAATCCAACCATCTATGGTGAACACCAATTCTGCTACAAACACCCACTTTGACCCCCCACCCCTCACCCCCAGCCTATCTGTCGACTACACCCATTGCCTCCTTAAACCTAGACACACCATGACGGGAATGTCACAGGGAGAAGATGAAACGCTGAGCAACCTATTTAACAATGCCCCCAGCCAACCTTGCCACAGCAAGATCCTGGTCATTCTTGGCACAAATTGGACCCAAAACACCATGCTCCCTCCCAGGCCGCTTGGCCACTAATGACCATCCATACCAGTCAACCTGATCCTAGATCTCTACCTACACTTTGCTGCTTACTAATAAACTGTCAGTCAGCTGACAAGCATGCTGTTGAAACTATCTTACAATACAATATTGACATCTGCTCTCTAACCGAAACCTGGCTAAACGACCACTCGTCCCCTTACATCGACCTTCTCACCCCACTTGGCTTCTCAATCATTTGCTGCGACCACAAGAATTGCAGGGGCGGTGGAGTAGTTATCATACACAAGAATGATCTCTGTCTAACTCCCTTCCACACTACCAAATACCTTACCTTTGAATATTTAGGAATTCAGCTCTCCCCTCAAGGACCCAATGCTACCAAACTCCGTGTCATCTATCACCCTCCAGGTGACAAACAACAATTCCTTGAAGACTTAGCAGACCTAATATCACTAACCTCCCCAAAAGACAGCACATACATTATACTAGGAGACTTAAACCTACACCTGAATAATGAAGAAGATCATACAGTGCAAGCCTTATCCACCCTTCTGGAAGCGCAAGATCCTATCCAACAGTGCAATAAACAAACTCACAACAAGGGTTCGACCACTGACGCAATCATCTCTAAACATAACACCTTATCCCTCCAATCTGTCCTACCATCTGACTGGACTTCTCACCAACGAATCCTTTTCGATCTCATTACCACCTGACCTAAAGCCCACCCCCAATCAAGCCGCCACAAGGACTGGACGAGGAACATACATCATATTCCGCTGGCAGAGCTAGAAACATTAGTCAGTACCCAAATCTTACCTTCACCCGACCTCTCTTCCACCGATGACCTGACCAACCACCACAACACAAAAATGGCTGAGCTCATTGCGACCCCTCTGAAACTCAAAAAAATCTAGAAGCATCCCCTCCAGTTCCTGGTTCAATAATGACCTTAACATTGAGAGGCGTCAACTCTGACAGGCTGAGAGAAATTGGAGACAGCAGCCCTCGTTAACCAATCTCTCGATCCTCTGGGCAGAAAGACTAAAATACAAACAACACATCTGCAGAGAAAAAGCCTCCTTTTTCTGAGACCAACTTGACCGGTCTAGGAACAGACCCAAAGACCTCTTCAGCATCATCAAACAGCATACCTCCTCTTTCCCCCAACACTCAATTAATGGGTCTACTAAGCGCTGCGAAGAATGCACAACCTTTTTCTCTGAAATAATATCTAACATCGAACTGTCTCTCAAACCACCCACCTACACACCCTACACCAAGGATACCCTGCCTTTCAAGAAGGGTCCACTTAGAGCCTGATCTCCAAAAGACAGCTGTCTCTCCCTCTCAGCAACACAGTTCTCCAACCTCAACCCAATGCAATTGAAAAACGATGCAACCTGGACCGAACTCAACTACATCCATGAAGAAGAAAACGTCAAATTACTCGCAAGCATGAAGCCAACATCGCACATCTCTGACCCCCTCCCTGCGGCACTTGTAAAAAAATCTCTGTCACATCATTGCTCTGAAATGGACCAAAATCATTAACTAGGGCGTAGCTTCAGTGGGGGTGTTGAGTCAGGTCTACTATAACTGTGACAGGTTTTCTCTTCGTTTTCATATCCCAGGAACTTTTAACTTGTTCATTTTAGGATCAGCATCTTAAATATATATAGTGACCTGTTTATCAGAAAAGTAGTAACATAAGTATTCTTTGAATGGGTGCAAATTTACTATGTTTTAGAATTCATAAATATTGTCAGTAGTAGGCTTGGTGAGTTGCGCCAGCCTCAGGTTTTCAGGCGAACTACTGGCAATCAAACACTCAAATGGTGATGGGATGAATGCTTGCAACTTGTATAATCAGTAGCAAATGCTCTGGGTAGCATTCCAACCCTTCGTTTTTCACCCACTGTGCCACTCTTGATAGAGGTCCACGTAATGAAAATCAGTACTGACCCTGCTCGTCATGGACGCAATGAAAATCAGAACTGACCCTGCTCGCCATGGACGCAATGAAAATCATTACTGACCCTGCTCGCCATGGACGCAATAAAATCAATACTGACCCTGCTTGTCATGGACGCAATCAATCAATCAGGGGTTTGTTAAAGCGCGACTACTCACCCGTAAGGGTCTCAAGGCGCTAGGGGGGGGGGGGTGCAGGTTCCATCCATCAAGGAGAGGGTCTGTCGAAGAGCCAGGTTTTGAGGTTTCTTGCAAAGATGGGGAGCGATGTCTGTCTGAGGTGGAGCGGAAGGGCGTTCCATGCTTTGGCCGCGAGGAAGGAGAAGGATGAAAATCAGTACTGACCCTGCTTGTCATGGACGCAATTAAATCAGTTCTGACCCTGCTCGCCATGGACGCACTGAAATCAGTACTGACCCTGCTTGTCATGGACGCAATGAAATCAGTACTGACCCTGCTCGCCATGGACGCAATAAAATCAATACTGACCCTGCTTGTCATGGACGCAATGAAAATCAGTACTGACCCTGCTTGTCATGGACGTAATGAAATCAGTACTGACCCTGCTCGCCATGGACGCAATAAAATCAGTACTGACCCTGCTCGCCATGGACGCAATGAAATCAGTACTGACCCTGCTCGCCATGGACGCAATGAAATCAGTACTGACCCTGCTCGTCATGGACGCAATGAAAATCAGTACTGACCTTGCTCGTCATGGCAACAGTCCATCCCGAACCTTGGTCATCTCACCCCTCCACCCTACAGCCCACTGATTTTTAATGTTCGGAAATTTGAGATTCACACACACAGACTCTCACTGAGTAAGCTACGCCCCTGCAAACAGTATAGGAGGGCATTAGTGTTCCTTTCCTGCTCGATGACACTGAGCATGAAAAGGTCCGCAAAAGATAAACTTACAGATATATTCTGCAATCATATCCCAACCCGGAGTGCTGCAAAATGTAAACAAGTGGCCCGAATCACACTCTGCAATTCGTGTTTGGTTTGAATGAGTCTATTAGCATGACAATGAATTAATGTTGGTGAAAAATACATGTATTTTACTCGTAGCATCTGTATAGCGTTTACTAGCCTTTGTGAGCGCTGAAGCGCTTAGCTACAGCGATAACAAGCAACATCGTATAAGGTGTGTGTGGTTGGAGAGAAGTTGTTTTAGTTTTGAACCTGTGTGGGAAATGTATTTATGTTTCGTTTGACCACCGAGGTGTGGCTATCACACTGGTGAAACTTCCCAGCCCTTTTAAAGGAAAAATCGTAAAGTACGCCAAATCTCTAAGGCAAAGGAAAGTTTGCACCACCTCTTGTGTGGCGTAGCTATAATTAGTGCAGCAAGTGCAGTGGCACCGCGGCCTCGAGAGTAGGAGACCCATTGCACCCAAATTAAATCTGTTTTTTTCTAACACCCTGCAACGTGCCAGGAGACCCGTTTTCCTGGCTTGCATTTTTGTTCATGACATGCTAATCCGCCTCTGCCTCTAGCGTGTTTGGCGTGCATGCTGTTGTGTGTGGCATCGGATGGACAGTGTACTGAACTGTGCTTCTAGCCTCTATCTGGCCTGGGCAGCCTGTGCAGCATGGTGTGTAGGCCTGACTGTCTCAGAGTGCTCTGCTGCGAGCAGACCGTCCCTGCCAGCCTAAGGTTTGGAGAGACAAGTAAGTGACAATTGATTGAGCGCAGATGTCCCTCCCACTGAAATCAATGCCTCCTGCAGAACCCGATCTCTTGGCAGCTGGGTAGAGGGAGCAGGGTCCTTCTGAGACCGGGGGCTGCTCTTTCCCCTCCCCCACCCGAACTCCTCGGTGCGAGGCCTTCTATCTGGCAAGCATTAGAATCCAGTCCCACTTGGCCTATTGTCGACGAGATGTGCTGTAAGTGACCCTTGAGGGGGCGCTTTCCCTGTCACATTGTTTATGACTCTATTTGCTGTCTCCGGTTTGGACACCTACATTTGCATCTGATTCAAAGAGCACATTGGCAGGCACCAGGGGGCAAAGGTTGGATAACGCTACGAGGTGACGTCACTCATGAGCTTGTGTACCTTGTATAGAGCAGAACGTCTCCCAAAGACCGATTAAGCGCGAGACAGTGGTACATCAAGAATGGGTTAATGAGCAAGACAAGTTGAGGTAGATTCCCTTTCTGATTGGCACACGCAAAAGCGCGCGCCCGGCACCAATGTGTTCAATCTCAGGATTACGGAAAAACGTGTTCCTGTGTCAGCACGTCTAGGGAATTTACCTATCCATCACTACTACTTTCTTCTTCACTTCCTGTGAAGGTTGGGGAACTTCAAAAGTGATTGGGAATGGACAGTCACCACAAGTAGCACTGAGCAGGCTTGATTTCAAGCATGACGTATTTCAATAGAGTACGATTTGAAATAGCGCACCCCAACCTTCTCAAACAAAAAGGGTTAAAACGGCTTTAAGCGGGCCGGCTCCTGCCGGGGCTCAGCATCGGCAGTTCTACAAAGCAGGTGCTGAGACGGGTCCCTATCGAGCTCTTCGTTTTTGCCCTCACCATCAGGGTTCAAAACAAATCGTAACTCTGCAGCAGTGCCACCCTTCACAGCCTTTGATGTAACTAAAAAGAGACTCGTTATGGTTCTTGCACGGTCTCATCATTTCAGAACGGAAGCATTTTCAATATTCTACACAACGAAGCCATAGCTGTTGGTTATTTATCTTATGCGACTAATAACCATCGACAAAGCCAATAGTTCTAGCTTGTTGTAGGTGTAATGTTACTTGTTGTGTTATATATCTGGATGCAATGACAAAAGCAGCAAAATACAAGTCGGGCGGCCCACTATGCTCAGCAAAGATTTTTAGCGTGGGTGTTTTTAAGCCACGCCCTTAATTATATTGACCACGCCCCTTTGAGAGACCCCCCTGTTTTTTCATCCCACTTAAAGCCCTGGATGCAACCATGATGCAAAGGATGCCTACAACTATGCTAGGGCCACAATCTATGGCTAGCCCCATTATTAATGGTCATAACTGCAGAGTGAGCATGACGTGACACTATTATGCTGTGAGTGGCCATGGAGATAACAAGGATGGCCAAAATATACCTAGAATTTCAACATTATTCTAGGGATTCCATAGCCAGGAATGGCTACATTGAATGGTAATGACAGAAGTGCCCAGAATCTGCCATGGAAGGTCATCCAATACTTAGACAACAGTTAGCCAGTGATGGTCACCATTATGCCATGGATGACAATCAGTGTGCAGGGGATGGCTGCAATTACGTCAGAAGTGAGTAGCATGCTTAAATCCTTGACCATCGTCTTTAGAGTTTTTAGTTAATCTGGCCTGCAATATCTCTCTGATTTATTTGCACACTATGGTACTCAAAGACTGTTAAGATCCCTAATACTAAACTCCTACAGATTCCTAACTTCAGATTGATTACCAGCAGTTGGAGATCATATTCTGTTTTAGGGGCCAAAGCCTGCAATCAGCTCCCTATTTCTCTGAGAAAGGTTGAAAATGAGTACATTTGCAGAAAACATTTAAAGACCTGGTTATTTTCCCTGCCTACCTCCTGCATCCATTATTGTTTCAGTTTCTACTCTTTAATTGCAGTTACTATTCCAAACCTATAATACAACAACCATTTTGCTATCTTATAAAGTTCATGATGCAAACGATATACAAAATAAACCAAGCATGTCCTGAAGAAGAAGTCCTAACATTCTCTCCAGCATGAAGCAGCATCTCACATCTCTGAACACCTCCCCGCCACAATTGTTGAAAAGCCCAAGCACGCCATCTCTCCCATTTGCACGAAAATCATCAACTCCACCCTATCGAGGGCTCCATGCCGGGTTCTCTCAACCTTGGCCAAGTCACACCCCTCATCAAAAAAACAGAGGCAGACTAGAACAACCTTAATTACAGTCCTATAACCAACCTCCCCCTCCTTGCTAAAACAACTGAAAAATGTGTGCTTGCTCAACTCAACACCCATATCGAAAAATACAACCTACTTGACACTTTCCAGTCCAGATTCAAGAAAAGGCTGCGTTACAGAGACGGCTTTACTAAGCATCATAGATGACCTACGCAAATCTTTGGACGAGGGCCAGGCCAGCCGCCTACCCCTCCTAGATGTCTCGGCTGCTTTTGACACATTATCCATGACATCCTCCTAAACACCCTCTTGCAATGTGCAGGCATAAACTAGACTGTCCTCCAATGGTTCACTTCCTTACTAAACCAACGCTCGCAGCTTGTCAAGCTCAACAAATCAACCTCAAACACGACTCCAGTCTCACAAGGAGTACCGCAAGGGTCAATCCTATCTCCTACCTTATTCAACCTCTATATGGAACCCCTTGCAATGATCCAGAAGCAAGCCAAAATAGCTAACCATCTATATGCTGGCGACACCCAACTTTACATGAAAATCTTGTCAGTCAAAGACATCCAGTGCCTAGATAACACCCTCAACACAGTTCAAGCCTGCCTGCCAAACAACCACCTCACACTCAACCCCAACAAAACTGAACTCCTTCTCAACCATCCCAAAGGAAAAACCTTTCCCGTAGACACCTGGCTCGACAACCTCAAGGCATTAAACTGCAAACTGACCATATCCAGCTCTGTCAAATCCCTGGGGATTACTCTTGAATGCCATCTAAGCATGAAAGACCACATCAACACCTCTGACAAAAGCGCTTTCTACACGCTGAAAAACCATGTCAAAGTTAAACCCTTCATCCCCATTGAAGACTTAACCGCTTGACCGCGGCGCGATTTCCGCCGTGGTGCAGGTGAAATAATGAGTGGGTGTGTCTCGGACGGCCGGGGGCCGTCCTCCGCACACGCCCACCGTGACGTCGGACGGCCAGGGGCCGTCCGACGCATCGAACGGGTTAAAGACAGCAGTGCAATCACTAGTCCTACCCAAGCTTACCTCACCCCATTGAAAGCTACTCTCCACGCTGCGGTCAGACTTATATTGGGGGAAAAAACTCTTTGACCACATCACTCCCACCCTCAAGCAACTCAACTGGCTGCCAATAGAGGTTAGGGCCATTTTAAAAAACTGCCTGCATAACTCATAAAGCACTCTACCCTGAAAAATCAATCTACCTCACTAATAAATTATCAAAAGCCAATCAAAAGAGACATCTACGAAGCTCAAACAGTCTACTCTGATTCCACCAAAATTTAAGAGAGAGAAATCTCGCACCCGATCCTTCTCTGGGAATGCCCTTAGAATCTGAAACGCCATGCCCCAGGCCTGCAGGAAAACCAATCCTTCCTGCATTTCAACAAGAAACTGTAGCTTTTACTCTCCAACAAATACCTAAATCCACCCCCTTGAGCACCTGTCTAGTCTGTGAGTACAGATTTCGCTTCCTCTAAGTAAATCGGTGCAACACCATCCCAGAGAAAATTGTGCCTCTAATCTCCCTTGCCCGCACAAGTCCTTACCTCAGGCTACCTCTGAACTACATCGTCCATTTCTAAGGCTGATCATTCTTGCTCTGCTGTTGACGTGATGCACTGTAAAGCGCTATACATAATTATGTGTACCTATGATCAAAATTTATATACCTTGTCGCATACCAAGCGTCACTTTCTGTCACTATGTATATGTATCTACTCCAAGCGTATCTCAGGTATTTGCCGCTTGAGTGAATCTCTGTGAAGAGCTCTAATGCCCTTGGGTCAAGTCCGCACTATATTAAACTCTATAAATAAAAAATAAAAAAATCATTGACCACTGCCACAATTATGCAATGGATGGTCACAATTATGTCATGGTAACAACCAGAAGTGACACAGTAATAAAACAACATGCCCCCAATGTGCTATGGATTCTAACACTATGACAGGAACACAATTCTGGTATTGATAATTGTCATTATGTAAAGGATGTCCATCATAATCCATGGACTATGACCGCATGCCACGGCTGCAATTATGCAATAGATGTCTACAATTATTCCATTGGTAAAACCCACTATGCCTAGCCACAATAGTGCCAAAATCTCTATTATTGTATTTGATTTCTGACACTATGCCAGGATGATCATTATGCCAAGGATAGCCACACTTATGTTAAGTGGACAAAATTACTCTGGATTGACAGCTATTACGTCTCATTATGGTCATCATAATGCCAGTCCTGCTCACAGTTTGCCATTTATGGTCACATTAGGCCACATAAGCAATAATCCCTAATGAGGTAGAGGGTGTGTTATACTCCAAAACATTTTTAATAAATAGACTTAATAAACAGATATCTCTAGAAAGTCTCACTCCCACAAACAGCAAATACGCGAAGACCAAGTGTTAAGTATTGGAACTGAATTGATCAGAATTGATTTTTTAATTTTACGAAGGGCACTAACAAGTTGTGGCCTCCATGGCACTTAAATGATACATGATGCCTGACTGAGAAGAAGTGCCACAAAGGTATAGAGAGAAATTAACAAAGCAAATGTGTCTTGGTGACTTTCCTAAAGGTGGAGAGGTGTTTAATCAGTTTAAAATGTACAGGGAGCCCACTCATCAGATGAGCAGCGAGGACCTAGAAGTAACAACCACCATGAAAAGCCACATTGATCTAGGGAATACATAAAGAAGCTGGCCTCATGAGAGGGGCGCTCTGTGGGTAACATATCCCTCTCTCTGATCGGTTGAGACACAGAGTTTTGTTTGTGTTGGAAGAACGCTTTTTAAATGAGGGAGAAGCATTTCAATTATATCTTTTGTTTTATTACAAATTAATTAATCTGTCTTCTCAATAGATACACCTGCTCAAATTGTATTAGGTGGAAACAGTTGACAGGCGCATTGTGCACTTTTTGAAGCTTCAACTGGCTGCTAACCCAAGATATAATCTGTTGTAACATATTTGCCTAAAAATATTACAAGCTGAGGAAGTGGATGCATGTATCTCTGTAGGTAAATATGTTAGGACACGTCTTAGGAGCATAGGATAATTGCTGGTGCTCCTTACTGCATTGACATGATGTTTCAGAAAAAGATCGTCATTGATTAAAAAAAATGGCGTTATTTTACTTTTTGTAGTGAAGCTGGGGCTATATCTGCTTTTGCAAGCCAAAGGGAACCGTTCCTTTGTTTCCGGCCAGCAGGAGTTCCTTTCTATTCACTCTAACTTAAGAAAATTGTGGGCAGTTGGATATCGCAGTGGATCTCTGTCTTTTAAGATTTAAAATCGTGTTGTCCGCTTAAAAAAGGAAATATAGCGAAAAGATGTAATGAGCTTTGATACATAGCGCACATATATATTGAAAAGGAGGAGAGAGAGGGAGGAATCCTCTAGAAAGACTCATCTGAACTAACTGAGAATAGCCTCACTGCTTGGGTTCTGTCTTCTAGAAAGGATTTAAACCTCTGCAGCACTGTGCCCTTGATTCACACCTCTGCCATTCCTGTCAATCAGAAAGGAATGGTCAACCATATGGAAGACTGCCGAGAGGTCCAGAAGGATTGAAGCAGATATGTCTCCTACATCGAGGATGCTCTTAAGTTCTTTTGATAGGAGCAGTGCCATTTTCTTCTCTCTTTGTGAATGAAAGCCACAATGCCAATCTTCTACAATGTGCCCTTACTTCAGGAAAGCTTAGACTCTATCTTTTCTAAAGTTTCACCAGATATGACAAGAGGGTAACTAAGTGATAGTGGCCACTAGGTCTACATTTATTTTTTGTTCCCAAAAGAGGAAGTCACTTGCAGGCTGATGGCACCGCAGACCTGCCAACCTCCAACTAAATGTTGCCATGTGAAGAGGGGGAGTGGCCTTGGAGGGTGAGACCTCATGCCAAGAGCTACCTAACAGGCACTCTGCCCTCCACAAATCCCCCCCACACACACACTCCAAAAAAAACAAAAACAAAGGGTGGCTGAGGCTGCGGCCGATATCATGGGGTGTTTTCACACCCCTTGATGGACGTCGATATCCCTGGGTGTTTTCACGCCCCTTGATGGACGTCGATATCCCGGGGTGTTTTCACACCCCTTGATGGACGTCGATTTCCCTGGGTGTTTTCACACCCCTTGATGGACGTCGATATCCCGGGGTGTTTTCACACCCCTTGATGGACGTCGATTTCCCTGGGTGTTTTCACACCCCTTGATGGACGTCGATTTCCCTGGGTGTTTTCACACCCCTTGATGGACGTCGATTTCCCTGGGTGTTTTCACACCCCTTGATGGACGTCGATATCCCTGGGTGTTTTCACACCCCTTGATGGACGTCGATTTCCCTGGGTGTTTTCACACCCCTTGATGGACGTCGATTTCCCTGGGTGTTTTCACACCCCTTGATGGACGTCGATATCCCGGGGTGTTTTCACACCCCTTGATGGACGTCGATTTCCCTGGGTGTTTTCACACCCCTTGATGGACATCGATATCCCTGGGTGTTTTCACACCCCTTGATGGACGTCGATATCCCTGGGTGTTTTCACGCCCCTTGATGGACGTCGGCTGCTTACAGCCTGCAAAGACAAGCTGAAAAGCAACTTTTTGAAGTGGTTTACAGCTCCCATTGCCTGCCACCACGTGATTTCGGCTCCTCAATGGGTGATCGTGTGAAGGGAGCCGAAATCGTGTGACACACGGTGGCACAGCGTGATTTGCAGGTCTGGGTACTGTCCCAGTTGAAATAAATAGCTGAAATAATTTTTGACCAGTGGAGGCAAAAACGGATAAGTGTTTTCCAAATATATGCTGGACGGAATTGAGGGGAGACCCAAACTTGATATTCTGTAATAAATGTGCAAATAACTGAACATGTGGGAATAGTAAATTATGCCCATCTTCAGTCCTGTACCACAAGAAACTACGTCTCGGCTGATGGAGCAATTCAGCATTTACAACATCAGTAAATATCCCTATGATTTTATAGTGGACAACATAAAACACAACAGCCAGCCATGTTAGACAATGATGTACATATAACAATGATGGTACTCTAGGTCCTGCACAATGAACACATATGTACTACATACATTTAATTGAAGTGCACCACAATCCGCATGAAAGAATGGCAACATATTTCAACCTTGCTTTAAAATCTAAGAGGGCCTTCATCCGAATAATAATCTAAACAATGGTGTAAACTGAGAGATAACAATACAATAAATTATTTACAATGTTACATGACAAATAAACAAATCACTGTAAACAATGTGTATTAATACACACACATTCATTGTCAAACCACAGCCCAAATTTGATGTTAAAACGGCTTCATCAAGTTTACCAAATGCTCTCATAAAACCTGCCAGGCTAATTCTATTAACACATATACCACCATTATTAAACAATGTCTATCATTCAAAACTATTAGTGCTAAAATTGTACATGCTGAAATAGGCGCAACAGAGTGAGGGGCTGGCTCATAACTGCATTGTGACACAGCTTGCAATAGATGGAGAGAGTAAACAATTTACTTCCTAAGTGTGAGACTCCTACTAACAGAACAAGAGGAAAATGGCATGTTATTTTGGCCAATACATCTTTAGAGTGGAACATTCAAACTCTAGAGGATTATTAATTTAAGTATTTTTGAGTCCATGGCATTAGCTTCATATTCTATGACACAGTGTTGATCAAATGTCTCAGTGCCTGTCCTGACATGGCCTGGGTAGTATCAGAATGTTCAGAATTAGGACTACATCTCAGAAGACATGCCTCAGACATGAAGAGGACCATGTACCTGGTGAGGTATCTGATAGGATTAGGTAAAGCCTTTATTATGTAAGTGAAATCTCATCATTGTCACGTATTTAATGTTATACAAATTTCACACTTATTTTTCCAATTCACAGTCACATAGTTTTGTTGTAACTTTGCCAGCAGTAGACTGGCTGGAGCAGGAAATGTCTGGTGGGACTTGTGAAACTGTTGTTGACATACATTTCCTGCTCGGGCCTTTCCTGTCAGTATGCTTGAGGGTTCAGTTTTCATGTGAAATGAGAGCGCATTCCAGGTAATAGCCACAATTTTGACAATTTTTGAGAAAATTACTCATATTTCGAGGAAATAATCACATCTTTGCTCACCTTTAGTGCCTCATCAATGTTGTATCCTGCCCAGACAACAACAATAGTAACATGGATCCAATTTATAGACATGACCAGACAGTGCTATGGGATCTGGTTCTTCTGTGTCCTTCATGGCCTGCTGTTGCCCAGCCTGGAATGTCATTCTTTATGGAATGTTAGATCTCTCATCTTAAAAGTGTATGTGTGAATGAGAAGATCAGTTGGAAGAGGACGCGGAGCAGAAAACTGCTCACTTTTGTGCACTTGTCATCATCTGTCCTTTGCTACTGATAACGGAGCTACCTACATGAACACAGGAGTCCAGCATCTTTGTACATTTTTACAATTACCCCAGAGAATCAATGTGAAAATGTGTTGTTTTTCAAGACCGTTATGAATGATGGTTGCGACATCAAAATAATGAAACTTGCAACAATGGAAAGACGTGCAATCTCTTAGAGAACCATGGAGACAGCTAAAAGAATATCCCAATATTGTGAAAAATGTGTAACAGATTTCAGAACCATTTTCCTCATCACATTAACAGCTTCCATATTACAATGCATTAGTCAATGATATTTCACATTGAGTGCGCCTCATTGTGGCAAAAGTAATTGAGTCTTTGTTATTTTGAAACATTTTCTAATGACCCCTTTTGTTCTTTTGCAGAAACCTGTCCTCCAACTTCTTGGTTACTCTCTCATGGAGAACGTTTTACAATCTGCCCCTTCAAGAGCTGTAAGTTGAAGCATCCCTACATTTTTGAATTAAAGAAATGAATGCCTAATCATTAGGAATAACTTGTTGATCCTATAGTTCGCAATCAAGGGCATTTAAATTGTCATGCAGTAGTGAACCCACTGACCCCAGTAAATTATAATCGCAAACTGCAAAACCTTTACCAAATATCATACTCCGTTGCTGCATTCTCCACTTTACATTCATGATGCTCTGACCCTGATACTGATATCACACACTAAGGGCCTTATTACGAGTTTGGTAGTCCTCCTGTAGGACCACCACCGCTGCGCCACAGGAGGACCGCCAATCCTGTGGTGCACCTGCTCACTGGATTCTGACTAGAATCCAGGGCGGGCGGATGGTGCTGCGGCAGTCTCACGGCGGCAGCTGTGTTAGGGTCATAGGAGAGCTGTGACATCGCCTGCAGCACGTTCCTGCATGGTGGGGCATGCACCATGTTGTGCATGCCACACCGTTCAGGAATGGGGGTGCAATTCCAGGGGGACACAACATGTGCCCCCCCCACATGCACCTCCAGGCCCAGAAGCTGCAGGGGGCCCTGTTAGGGCCCCCTTAGTTGCATCTCTGCCACCCTTTTCATTGTGGGCTCCCTGCCATGAAATGGGCAGCGGTAATGCAACTCGGAATATGCTCTGTGGGTCCGCAGTGGCACCAATAGCATATTCCTGCCCCTTTCCGCTGTGCCATCGCCGCAGGATCATGGATCCTGGCAGAGGCAGCGGTCCTGTCGATCCGACCGCCACACTCGAAATATGGCGGGTGGACCCGCTTTTTTTGCATAAAATATCTTGTACTGGCCAGAAACTTTCCATCTTTTCAAAGGTGAGAATTCTCTGGAAAAATCTAAACTCTGAACAGCCCTGAAATGCTTGGAAATGCATTTACTGGGTAATTCTTACTGATGTGTGAGGTGAAAGGAATTCTGGCACTATAAGGGAGAGGTGTGGCGCAGAGGCCAGGGTGGCTGACTCCAGAGCGCAGGTCTCACGGTTCGGTCCTTGACGCCGGCACCAGCTCAGCACCATGTGACTATGGGCAATAGCTCACTTAATCTCCCCGATGGCCCACAGCGCCTTGAGACCCTTAAGGGTGAGTAGTTCGCACTTTACAAATACCGGATTTAGATTTAAGAATGGATTATGGACTGAGGCCTACAATCGATACGTCCGCAAAGCACATTCGTCTTTTCCCATTTTAAATTGTTATGCTGAATCACATCTCCCCATTTTCTATATCAGTGTGCTGCCTTCTGGTGACATACAGTATGCAGAGATATTTAGCAGTTCACTGCGAAAGTATTGTTTTTCCAGGAGATGACAGCAGTGGGTGTCACGCTATCACCAGTAATTTAGCCCTGGTACCCCTTCACCACATCCTTCTCCAGCAGTACTCAGGCATCTCAGAGGTTCCTGTCTGCATCAGGAACCTAAAGGTTTAACTCATTAGGATTCAACTCTACCCATTTAACAGAATCTGCATGTCTCGGTAGCAATAGTAAGCAAAAAGTAATCAATCGAATACAAATATCACTGTGCAACTACTTGTGCTTACATCTACTTTAAGGATTCTCACTGGGAACCAGTTCCATTGCTCCTGTGAGGTGCGCTGGCTACAGCTCTGGCAGGAGAGCGAGCAGGCCGATCTCGGGAACCAAACCCTGACCTGCTGGGTGGGCCAAGAGGAAATTCTGCTGGAGGCTATGAGGATCCCTAACTGTGGTATGTGCACATCTGACTTTATGAATATGTACATACGCTGTTGAAGGACCTGCATTTGAAGCTAGTATGAAACAGTTTGCAATATTGGATGTCTGCTTTTCGTTTGATGATATAATTTTGAACTGGGGAACATTGTCAATGTAATATTAAAACTGAAAGCAATCATTGAACAGTCAAACCACCACCCACCCATTCATCCCTTCATTTTTCCATCCATCCATGCACTCATTCAATCCACCCACCCAGGCACCCAAAAACCCATACATCCATAAATCCATCCATCCATTCTTCCATCCATCCATCCATCATCCATCCATCTATCTGTCCATCCATTCATCATCCATCCATGCACTCATGCAATCCACCCACCCAGGCACACAAAAATCCATCCATCCATCCATCCATATCCATCCATCGTCCATCCATCTATCTATCCATCCATTCCTCAACCATCCATCCATCCATCCAGCCATCCATCTATCCATCATCCATCCATCCACCCATCCATCCATCCGTCATCCATCCAACCATCCATCCATCCATCCATCATCTATCCATCCATCATCCATCCATCCATCTATCCATCATCCATCCATCCATCCATCACCCATCCATCCATCCATCATCCATCCAACCATCCATCCATCATCCATCAATGCATCCATTGGTCCGTCCATCCATCATCCATCCATCTATCCATCTATCAATCCATCCATCCATCTGTCCATCATCCATCCATCCATCATCCACCCATCCATCCAACCTTCCTCTCCTTTCCTCACTATATGCACTTTAAAGACAGCATTTATCTCAAGCCGCATGTTCCAACTTTGTGCTTCACCTTCCAGAAAAAATATAAACACCAAATGTTCCCAATACAACCAAGAACTCTCTACTTTCTCCTAAACATTCTATCCATTGTCCAATATACAATATCTCACCAAGAATCCTTACATCCGACAACCCTGCTGCTACATTTTGATCCATTCCATGCACCAACACTTCAATGCACCACGATGCCACATTTCTATCACAGACACATATATCCGCAACCTAAGCATGCCTCCATGACTACATTCCTGACATCATCTGTCTCTTGCTCATCCATCAATTTATCCCATTATCTATCCCCAAGGCACCATATTCAAACATGTTTTAATCACATAACCCTGCTATTCCAAACCAAAATATTCACTCCTCAAACCATGGGGTAAAGGATGTGGTGTAACGGCCAGAGCTGCCTACTTTGGAACTGGGGAAAAAATGTAATCTCTCTATGCTCATAGGAAATTAATGTGTCATTGTGTAATGTAATTGGTGCTCACGTAAAGCTCTCCAATTCTTCGGGTCGAATTTACACTATGTAAAACTACAAAAAATTAAATAAATCTGTCCATAACCAACCTACCGATCCACTACAACATTTATCTCTATCACACCTTGGTTTCTGAAGCCAACATGCACCAATCTCACACCATATACCCCAAACCAATCATCCATCCCTCATGCCATCAACCCTAAAGGTATACCCTCACCCCCAATACACCATTCATTCCCATGCACCACATATACCCAAAGCACCTTTACATCCACAATACTATCTATACTTGTACTAGGTAGTAATCTATATATTACTTACTTATGCCTACTAGCCTTCCTGGGGTATAGGCCATCAACCAGGATTCTCCAGCCACCTCTGTCCTGGGCTTTGCTTTCAATCTGACTCCAGGTGAAACCCATCTCCTTGCAATCAGCCTTCAGGCCTTGCGCCAGGTGTTTCTTGACCTTCCTCTTTTCCTTTTCCCTTGAGGGATCCACGTCAGGAGGTGCCTGGTGGTGTTGGATGCAGGCTTGCTGAGGCGGTGACCCATCCAGCCCCAGCGTCTTTTCATGATTTCTTCATGAGCAGGAATTTGGAAAGTCTGCTGCCATAGGTCATTGTTGCTGATGGTATTTGGCCAGTGGATTTGGAGGATTTTCCTCAGGCAGGTGTTGATGAAGGTCTGGGGGTGGTCACTGTTGTCTTCCAAGTTTCTGCTCCATGCAGAAGGACCGATTTTACTTTGGTGTTAAAAAGCCTGATCTTGGTTAGCAGCATTAAGCCTTTGGAGCTCCAGATCGTCTTTAGCCGATCGAAGGCAGCCCTTGTTTTGCCGATTCTTACCTTGACATCAGCGTCTGTGCCACCCAGCTTGTCTATGACTCTGCCCAGGTAGGTGAAGGCCTCAACCTCTTCCAGTGCATTGCCTGCAAGAGCGACTGCAGTTGTGCTGGCAGTGTTAGCCTTCAAGATCTTGATTTTTCCCCTGTCAATGTGGAGGCCAAGTTGTGCTGATGTGGCTGCCACCTTGTTGGTCTTCTCTTGCTTCTGCAGATGGGTATGGAAGAGTAAGGCCAGGTCACCTGCAGAGTCCAGGTCAGCGAGCTGCATCCAAGGTGTCCAATAGATCCCATTTCTTTTCCTTGCTGTGGAAATCTTCATGATCCAGTCTAAGGCCAGCAGGAAGAGAAAAGGGGAGAGCAAACAACCCTGGCGGACTTCGGTCCTCACTTAGAAGACTTCCGTGAGTTGTCCTCCATGGACTATCTTGCATGTCATTTACTCATATGAGTTCCTGATAATTCTTACAAGTTTATCTGGCACACCTTAGTGGTGGAGAAGTTTCCAAAGAGTCTCTCTGTCAACGCTGTCTAATGCCTTTTTATAGTCAAGTAAGTTGACATAGAGGTGGGAGTTCCATTCCATCGACTGCTCAATGGTGATGCGCAGTGTTGCAATCTGGTCTGTACAGGATCTATCTTGGTGGAAGCCAGTTTTCTGATCTTACAACTGAGCGTCGACTCGTTCATTCCTTCTGTTGAGGATGACTCTGTTGAACACTTTGCCTGGGGTTGATGGAAGAGTTATCACTCTGTAGTTTGCACAGTTACTCAGGTCACCTTTCTGGAGATCTTGATGAGGTATCCCTCCTTCCAGTCTGACACCACCTTTTCCTTTTTCCAGATCCTTCCAAACATGGGGTAGAGCATGTCTACTGATGTTTCAGTGCCTACCATCAGTAGATCTTCAGGAATGTTGTTGGATCCAGCTGCATTCCCATTTCTCAGATGTTTGATGTTTTGATGTTTTGATGTTTTTCTTGCTTGGTTGGTCAGCTGCAGTGGATTGGCAAGTCCTTTTCAGCTGGCTGTATGTCTGGTGGAGACAGCGGCACAGGCTGGTTCAACAGTTCTTCAAAGTGCTCCACCCATCTTTGTTGCTGGCCTTCGTTACCCATGATTGTCTTCCGAGCTTTGTCTTTAATAGGTCTTTCTGGCTAACTGTATCTGCCAGAGAGTTTCCTTGTTATGTTGTAGAGTTCTTTCAAGTTTACATGGATTCCTGGGCTTCTGTAGCAAGACCATCAATGAATCCTTGCTTGTCTGCTCTTAAGCTTCTTTTTGCTTCCTTGTTGGTTTTGGTGTATTCGCCTTGAGCTTTGGCTTTTTTTGGCCTTGTTCACCTGGTGCTGACTACAGCTTTCTTTTCCTTTCTATCTTGGATTTTGCAGAGGGTCTCGTGGCAGGCTGATTTCACTGTTTCTTTGATCTTTTCCCATTGATTTTCTACTGGGTCTCTGTTGTCCTATAGTTCTTGCAGTACTTGAAACTTGTTACTGAGGGTGACTGAGAATTCACTACATTTCTGTGCATCTTTAAGGAGGTTGGTGTTATATTACTGGTGTTGGTTAGCTGGCTCTATCCATGCTTTCTACAGCTGTAGCTTTAGCCTGGCCACAACAAGATGATGGTCCGACGTCACGTCCACTCCTCTCATCGCTCTCACATCCTGCAGGGACCCCCGGAACTTCTTGGCAATGCAGACATGGTCGATATGATTCTCTGTTGCGTGGTCTGGTGACACCCATATTGCCTTGAGTATTCCTTTGTGTGGGAATACTCTACCGCCTATTACCAGGCTGTGCACAGAGATCTGCGATCCTTTCACCATTCTCGCTCATGTCATCAATGCTATGGTTGCCCATGACTTCTTCGTACCAAGTGTTGTCACTTTCAGTCTTGGCATTGAGGTCCCCCATCAGTATGGTGATGTCTCTCTTCAGGCATTTCTCTAGGATGGACTGGAGTCTGTTGTAAAAAATTTCTTTTTCATCTACTTTGTTGTCATTTGTAGGTGCATATTACTGGATAATATTCATGTTGATCCTCTTTTTCTTTATGCAGAAGGTCACTGTGATGATTCTGGGGCCATGGGCTGCCCATCCAATCAGAGCTCTGCTGTCTGCTGACGTTAGCATCAGTGGTACTCCCTGAGTATATGGGGCGTTTTCTTCCTCGTGTCCAGAATACAGCAGCATTCCTGCTAGAGACAGTCTTTTCTGTCCGGACAGTGTCCATCTGGTCTCGTTGATGCCAAGCAGGGCAAGGTTTTATTTTTTAATCTCTGCAGCCATTTGGGCTGTCTTGCTTGTCTCGTACATGGTCTTCACATTCCATGTGTCGATGGTGATGGTCTTGGTCAAAAGCAGGTGGATCAGCTTTGTGGCTTCCAGGGATCTCTGGCATTTCACCACAATGCATCATAGCTCTCCATGAAGGAGATTCCTCCCTCCCCAAGGCGGGATGTCTTTTGGTTGATATTTCTGTAGCTTGGATTTTTTACTTGGTGGGGTAGCCAGCCCCACGCATAACTCTCCTCTTTTCGCAGCTGGGCTTGGGACCAGCCATGGCAAAGTTAATAATCTATATACTATCTACCCCTAACTGCCATCGTGCAACTCTCACAACCCATCATTCAATATTCCATCAAAAAATGCACAGCCCACCCCTTCCTTCAAGCCCACCCTATCCATCCTTCATCCGAACACCCTCTGTCCATAAGCTTTCCATCCATCAAGCTCGCCTACATGTTCCTTCGACAAATTAGAAGGCGATATAATGCTTTGTCACTCTCAAGGTATCTTCCTTCCATAATTCCATCTCTCACTTTACAGCATACTATCAAACAATCAATCTGCTCAGGCACACTCACACTAGGCTTGGGCAAAAGTTGTATAATTTATATAATGTACAGAATGCAAAATTTGCAAAATGTCTTGAAAGAATTTAATTAAGCAATTATACTTGTAGTTTGCCCACTGGATACTGGTTCAAGCAGAAAATATCTTGTTGCAAGACATTTCCTGCTTGACTCACTGTCTTGGAGAAATCTCATTTGACTTTTTTTAGGGAATTATGACCTTATGTAATTTTCACAAAATTTCATGAAAAATAATTATGCAATTTCGCCCACACATAACTCAAATATCCTTGTCTGAACGTTGTGCCAACTAGTCCAATCACAAACCAACAATTAGCAAGTTCCACACAACCACCAGCAACTGACTCTCTCTTTCTCTTTTTTTGCAGTTTCAGTTTTAATAATAATGTCTTGTTAAGCAATTATTCAAAAACTCTAACTTTGCAAATGTGGAATTATAAAATATTTATATCAAAATGTAATTACTTTTCCTCCCCATTAGAGGTCCCTGATGTTGTTGTCACTCATGAAAATCTCACAGTGCTTGAGGGGGAGAATGTGACTCTGACATGTACTGTTGAGGGACACCCCCCTCCCACCGCAGACTGGCTGATTCCAGATGTTGAAGTTTATTCATCTATTGAGGTAAGAAGGCATTGAGTAAAGGTGGTCTAAAGGCCCCATGGCAGAATGGCTTAATTTTAAGTATGATTCGCAGTTGGTGACAAACGAGGGTCTGGAAATCACTGAAGGAGATCGAAGTTCAAGACCTATAGATGGGTTTATGGCAACCATTTTGGATGGGCAATACCTTGCCGACTGATGCAGAAAGTGCTTTCCTGTGTGCAGACAATCACTGTAGGTTTGGTCAGTAGCAATGACCAATGTTCATTAGAGGAAGATGTATAAATAGAGGAGAGAAACTTAGAGATGATCCTGCAATTCAATGTTATAAGATGCCTAAGGAAATCATTGGATTTTTCTTATTGAGCCATACTCACATCTTGCAACTTCCAACCAGTGACCTGATTGTTTGAGGGACCAGGGAGGTAAGGAAGCTGTGGTGTAGAAGTCAAGTGACAAGTCAAAGAAAACATGCACCAGTATCAGTACAAAATTCTGTTCCCTGTTGCAGTCACATACCAATGTGACAAGTCAATTTCTCAGCAGTAATATAAATAAACTAGAGGTGTCCAAAGTTGGACTACACTAACTTTACCAAATTCTGGTTCAGTCATTAACCAGGGCCCATTTGGTCCTCACTACCAGTAAATGAGTCATATAAACAATCCTTCAAAAGATTTACATTTTTCAATGTATTTATTTTTTAAATTAAAGACAAAATTGGATTAAAGTAGCAGTATCTGTCCTCCGCTCCATCTTCATTTGTCAGTAATTCACGAAAGGTTTCCTGGCAGAGGTAAATGGATTTACTGCTGTGGATTTCTTTTCCACAAGTGCACAGAAATCCGCAGTAGTACATCCAACACATGGTGTGCTGAGTGGATGTTACCAGGCTTAATTAACCTTATAAACTTGTAAATGCTTGCAAACTGAATTCCGACTATTTCCCACTTGAAAATGGTCAGTAATTTAGTCCCAACAAGGGCTGTCGTAAGGGAAGGGGAACGGATCACTAAGATGTGCTGGGGGTTTAGAGGATGGATTTTCCGCATATGAAAAAAAGTTTGCTTTTGCACATTTGGCTACCCCTCCCACTGTGTGGAATTGAACGCTAAGTGCATTCCAAGAAAGTGGGAATAGACAGCCTTGAAAAAGTAACATGACAAGTGCAGTAGTACACCTGTTAACAAGCATCTGATGGGGCTTCACAGGACAATACTAGATCTCCGCCGGTACTTCTACATTTGTGTTCTTTGAAATGGGCCACTGTTTTCTACAGATTTCTAAAACCCAAGGACTTAGAATTCAAAACTGATGGATTCAGCACACCAGATTTGCCAGTATAATTTAAGAAAAATACTACATCTTGACATCTCACCCTAAAATATTGAGCACGTTCTTTTGATGCACAAGAAGGGGGATGGACCTAGTGAGTATAAATGTATCTAATGGGGTGCCTATATCCTCCGCCATCATATAAATAGTCTTAAAATAGAAGTTGATTAAGATCGAATTAGACCTCAACTCATCTGTGTCTTCCATTAACAAGTAGTCTCTCAATGGATTGCGGAAAGGTGACCACATCATATACATGTATATTCAGACATCTCACATCGAAACTTTATTAATTACTTTCCCCTTATAGATCTAGATCCTTGTTCCCGTTCATGAAAAATAAAGTAAACCATGTAGCACACAGTGTATCAAACAGATACACCAGCCTTTCAGACAGCCTATCGTACTGCATGCTGTTGTCTTGCATGTTATATGATTCTCTACATTTATGCAAGTCAGTAAATATATTTAAACAAAAAAGTGATATGAGAAAAACAACAAAACATCTTCATGGCTTCAGACCTCTTAGCTACTGATACAAATATCGTTCACTATGGAAAATAAGTGTTATAAAGAAAATAGGGACATGAGCAAGGTAAAAGGGCATAAACACATAAGAAGAATTGAAAAACAACTTCAAAGGGGTGAAGGATTGAGGGAAAGGATAGTCAGGGAAGGCCTGCAAAATATTAGATAAAGAAAATGTTAAAACATTGATATTGAGCATTGATCTGAAAACTCATCTCTTTTGGTCGAACCTGGACAGCACATGCACTGCTTCTGCGAGCCATGCTGTAGTCGAGTATGGACTTGAAGCTCCTCCCACTCTCCACCCATATTTTTCATTGGCTTGTGTCATTGTCCTTTGTAAATGCCGGCTTCTGATTCATTAATAGGCTTGTTAGTCCCTCCTTAGTACCGCCTTGTCTTCATTCTTAACCTCCCATGAGGAATGACCCTTTTTCTTCAGTTGTTATACGGTATGTCTGTAAGCACTATTTTCTTTAATGCGTTTCTCCTGCTGCAGGCATGACATACTTTCCTGCAACTTTCATCGCACCATGCATGCTTTCACTTTCCAAGCAGACCAAGACAATGGAGGCTGAGGTCTCGCATTTACAAGAGTTTGAGCTATTGTCATTTTAAATGACAATGCCTTTTATTTATGTGTTAATTATCAAAACAGATAAATAAAAAGCATTGTCATTTACAATGCCAATAGCTTCATGCAAGACCTATTGCAAATGCAAGACCTAAATGCTTGTTTTAAAAAATGCTGTTGGAAAATAATTTGCTTCTCTAGGTCAATTCCATTCCACAGCTTAACTTTCGGATAAGTAATGTTATGTGTTCTGCATTTTTCAGGCCTGTTGTTCATCTTTGTACTGCTTGCCTTGCAAAGTTTGCACTTACTGAATATTGTGAAGAAAAACTGATAAAATAAAAGGTTAATCAAATCACTTTGCACCCATTTTTTTTAATTTATTTTCGGAAACTCAAAAAAACATGTCTACATGAAGCAGCACATGGCCAGGGAAGTTGTAAATTTAATTGTCAGCTTGATGTACTCTCACTCCACAAAAGTAGAAGCCTTAGATTATTGCCAAAATGGACAAGTAAACTAGACCATGATGGTAAAAACAAAGAGAAAACCAAATAATAGAAAGACTGATAGAATTACTCAAAACTGCAAGACTGTGGTTTCGAGGTAACATGGATTCTCACATATGAGGCACTGTCAGAAAAAAATGATGGATTTTCTTCATAATAGGACTCAGTAAATAAAAATTGTAAAGCTCACCATGAATTTGGCAAAAAAATCAAACATATTTTTAGACACCATTTTTTAGTTTGTGCGGATCGTTGCGGGCACTGGGCACCTTATTACTGGGGACCGAGGGGACATATTTTCAACATCAAAGTTCAACCTAGAGCAAGACAGAGAAAAGCATAGAAGGGAGAGAGGAGGAGGAAGAGAAGAATATGAAAAGACAGAAAGGGAGGAAGTTGGGTGAAAGAGAATCTGCAACAATGACATAAAGATACTGGAAATTTTAAGTCATGTTTCAGAAAGGTGCAATATTAAAAGTAGTAGACTCGCATGATGGGTTTGTAAGTGCGATGTTTTTAGTGAAAAAGTATGACAAGGGATGGCGCCCAGTTATAAACTTAAGAGACCTGAACAAATACTGGGTTTATCACCCCTTCAAGATGAAGGGAATTCATCTTCTATGGGATACTCTACAGGAAAAAGAATGGTTAGTAAAGCTAGACATATAGGATGCGTATTTCACGATCCCTGTGGCAGAGTGTTCACAGAAATACCTCTGGTTCAGATGGAGAGGAGCGGTTTACCAATTCTGTTGTCTTCCCTTTGGGCTTTCCTCTGCTCTGTGGTGTTTTACCAACGTTCTAAGACCATTGGCGGCCTTCTTGAGGGAGAGAGGAATTTGGCTGATAATATATTTGGACAACATTCTGTTGATGAGTCAGGTAAAGACAGAACTACTGGTTCAGCTAGGTGTAACAAACAAACTCTTAGAGAGCCTGGGTTTCATTATCAACGTAGAAAACTCAGTACTGGGACCAAGTCAGTCCTTGGAGTTTCTAGGTTTTCTGGATGATACTCTACAAGACACTTTCCAAACAAGAAGGTCCAGCTTTCCTTCTATCACCAAAGGATGCTCTTCCCCATCTGGGCCTATAAGTAAACCCTGATGTACTGGTATAAGATGGGGATCCTACACTGCAAGTTCCATCACCTCTGGCAACCAAACTTGTGAGGTCAAAAAGGGGGTGACCAGCACTATCTTGCACCTCTCTTTCCAAACCTTCCAGAGTACCCTCTGGACCATGGCAAACGGAGGAAAGGCCTAAGACTTTCCCAATTTCCAATCCTGAACAAACTCATCTACTCCCAGAGCTTCTGGGTCTGGTCTCCAACTGAAAAACCTTGACACCTGACGTGTGAGCCTCCTGGCAAAGAGATCTAAATGTAACAGGCCCCAAACTTCTTGAACTTTCTTGAAAATCTCTGGGTTCAACTGCCAATCACTGAAATCCCTGAGGAGACGAGAATTCCAATCTGCGCTGAGATTCTGCTCGCCTGGAATGTGACCCGCTGTCACAATCATTTTGTGTTTTCAACAGAAATTCCAAATGTCCCTCGCTAGTTTTGCTAACTGCTTTGACCGCGAACCTCCCAGGTGATTGATATAGGAGACTGCTGAGACATTGTCCAAACGACTCAGGACCATTCTGTTTGCCAAATGAACTTTGAAACTCCGTAGACCATTCAGCCCTGCCATCAATTCCATGCAAATTATGTGTAATGAACTTTCTAGACTTGACCAGCGTCCCCCTGTCTCTAGGTTGTTCAGGTGGGCTCCCAGCCCAGAGAACTGGCATCTGTCTATAAGATAAACTCTGGCACATTCCCAAAATCTGCTTTGCCGTTCAAACACTCTAGACCAGAGGTCTTCAAACTGTGGGGCGCGCCCCCCAGGGGGGGCCTGGAAACATCTCTGGGGGGGCGCGAGCTCCACAGAAAGATTTCCCCTTTACATCATTTATTCTGACGTACGTTTACTGCCGTTTATTTCTCGAAAATCGTGGCCATTACAAACAGGACTCTGTCTGATTGGAGGCAGCAGTCAGAGCAAATAACTATGTGGAGGCGTCAACTTTGACATTCCTTTAATCCGAGACACAGCAGCATAAATACAGGAAATGGAAGCGAATTGCAGTTCCATAGAAAATGAAACTTAAAAACATATGCTGCTTTGCAGGGAGAGTGGTGCTTCTTCCCAGTCCTTCGCCTTTCTTGCTGGTGCCTTTTGGCGTCATTGGTGCTGCCTTTTACATTGGTTCATTGCACTGCTGCCTAGACATTTGAAGCTACTCGTAGGTTAAGTTTAAACATTTTCCTGCATTATAATTTTCTTATTCCCCCATCTTCACTCTACTTCTGTTTTTTTATCACTGCCAAACATGAATTGAGTTTTGCCTCACAGCAGGGCACTTGTACAAACATTATCACTCAACAGGCGTTCACACTGTCAGTCAAGCAGACATTCTTTCACACATAAATACACACACACACACGTAGGGTAAGCGACAGTTCAACGGACTTTACACGTACTTGAAACAGGGAAAGGTTCACGAAACTTGGGTGGGTTTAAACACCACCAGAAGGTAAAGGAATATTAGTGACTCCGAATGTAATATCCAGAAACTTTACCCCGCGCTGGTACTTTCAGATTGCAGCCACTGAATTCTGAAGTCACCGCTGTCGACCTTCTCAAGGTCCGGGTGATGCTTTCTTAGCTGAGAATCTTTCTAAAAGGCAGAGGAACACCCTGATAATCAGACAAAAAGGATCCATTAAATAAAAATAAACTGAAAAAAAAATAGAGCGCCGTGCAAATGCTGATGACCTAGCGGCCTTGCACTTTGTTGTTGTAAAGAGGTCTCAGTTGAGAGTCTTATCTCTGTGAGTCCTGGCATTTTAGCTAACAGCAGTTTGGCCTCTACAATCTGCTGTGATGCAGGCATTTTCAGAGTTTGAGGCAAAATTACATTTGACCATTTGTCATAGTATTTTCCATAATAATAAGGCATTTTCAGACCATTTGTTGCAGTTTTGCATTCCTTCCTGTTTATTTGTGATAGTGCTTTCAAGAAGCTTCTGCACAGCCTTAATGTAGATTCAGCCCATTAAACCCTGATAGTTGCTGTGTATTCCTATCTCAGCTCTAGTCAAGGAGGCCATTTCCGTTGCCTGCACCAAGGCCCATGGTATCTATACTGCTTTCACATGATAATACAAAATACGCATGTATGGCAGTGAGAATTTCAATTGATTGAGATGTATCTTGAGAGCAAAGACTTTGCCCCAAGAATGATGTGCTTGCCAGGTCTGCCAACATTCTGCTTGTTCGCTGGATCAGGCTGCATGGCATTAGATGTGGTCCTGAAAGGTGGGGGTGCTTGCATTGACCTTGTGGTGGTTTTCCCTAAAAGAAAGTTTCCCATCAAAGGGCGTTGCATGAGTTCAGTGGTTGTGGGCCAGATTTACAACTCACAAATCTTAACTATACAAAACTCTGCTAATGTTGTTTTGCTGTTGCGAGAATTAGTTGTCAGCTGACACCTCAGGGATAAACCGGTTGTCAAAGATGCTGAATCCCAACTTCCAGAAACTTTAGTGATGGGGGGCCCCGACTCCTAAAAAATATTGCCAGGGGGGGCTTGGTCTAAAAAAGTTTGAAGACCTCTGCTCTAGACCGTTCAACCACCATTCCCGGTCAGAATGAGCCTCTGGAAACACACTTATCGAATCTGCATACCAAAGACCCTTGCGTAAACCATCTGTCTTTAATCTCTGGAGGGCGCTGGAATGCAGGGGGCCTTTCGAAATAGCCTGGATCGAAGAGGACAGGAGACCAATGGCCCTCGCTAAGTCTCTGAGCAGAGCAGTTGCCGAAACTGTGTGGTGTGAGTGCCAGGCCGTGCCTCTTTCACACAGGTCTTTTGAGCGGTGTGAATTCCTGTAACTTGTACGAGTGGCTATCAAAATCCCCACAATCTCACAGAAGGGCGCCAATGACAGGAAACAAATTAAGGGGGAAACATCCATAAGGATGAAGCCGCATACTGCAAAATTAATCACAAATAGACGCATGCAACAGAAATAAGAGCTTACTCCATACATTGGAATAGCTCCATCAACATCTATGTGTTTAAACAACATACATAGCATCAATAGCCCATATATGAGTGTTTAAAAACACTAAGCAAATATTCAGGAGAAAAAAAGTAATACTTATCTGTATGAGGTAACAGCTAATAAAAGAGGGAGATGGTTGTTGTCATGGCTATATATGCTGTACCATGATTCAAGAATGAAATATTTTACTTTATGACGTATGTTTGTTCTTTAAAGGGCTGCATGTTTGGTAGCAATAAAGGTCTGCCTTTGCCGTTCCAACACTCTAGGCTGTTCAACCAACATTCCAGGTCCGAACAAGCCTCTGGAGGCAAACCTATCGAATCGGCATACCAAAGACCTTTGCGTAAACCAACTGTCTTTAATCTCTGGAGGGCCCTGGAATGCAGGGGGCCTGATGAAATAGCCTGGATCGAAGAGGACAGGAGACCAATGGTCCTCGCTAAGTCTCTGAGAGTTACAACTTCTTTCCTTAAAATACATCTCACTTCCTTCTTATTTTTTTTATCTTTTTCTGAGGCAAAAGAAGCCGACACTGTAGAGTATCCACCTGAAAACCTAAAAACTCCAAGGACAGACTTGGTACCAGTACTGATTTCTCTAAGTTGATAATGAAACCCATTCTCTCTAAGAGTTCCTTTGTTACACCTAGCTGAACCAGTAGTTCTGTCTTTACCTGACTCATCAACAGAATGTAGTCCAAATATCAGCGGCAGTCGGTGCAGGTAAGCGAGGTGGGGTGGCGTGGGGCGGGGCAGGGGGATGTGGACAGCCGACGGAATAGGATTTATTTATTTAATTAATTTTCCCTATTCCGTCATCTGTCTACTTCCCCTCCATCCCGCCCCGCCCCACCACACTTACTAGCACCGACCACTACTGCCAAATATATTATCTGTCAAATTCCTCTCTTCCTCAGGAAGGCCACCACGGGAATTAGAACCTTGGTAAAATACCAAGGAGCAGGGGAAAGCCCAAAGTGAAGACAACAGAACTGGTAAACCACTCCTTTCCATCTGAACCAGAGGTATTTCTGGGAACTCTGTGCCATAGGGATTGTGAAATACACATCCTAGCTTTACTAACCAGTCTTTTTCTTGTAGGGTATCCCATAGAAGATGGATTCCCTCCTTCGTGAAGTGGCGATAGACCAAGTAATTGTTCAGGTCTCTTAAGTTTACAACTGGGCGTCACCCCTTATCCTTCTTTTTCACCAGACAAATCGCACTTACAAGCCTAACATGCGAGTCTACCACTTTTAATATTGCACCTTTCAGTAACATTTGGAAAACCTCCACCGTCACCAAATCCATTCTCTCTTTGTCAAAGACAATTTCTTGGGTTTCTAAGTCTGAATTGGGGTCTCCCAGAATTCTATGTTGAAGCCTGATACAGGCCCCTAAAGCCCAGGGGTCGTTTGTTATCTATGCTCATCTATGAATGAAAAGTTGCAACCTTCAGGCAACCTTTACTAGGGAAGAACCATCACAAATCACTCCACCTACCTTCAGATGTTGATTCTTGGGATCTTGCTCTTCCTCCCCTAGATCTCAATCTACCCCTCTGCGGGTGGAAACCTGGTGAGGATTTGCGGCCTCTGCCGAAACCTCTGGAGCCTTGAGGGTATTGGTTTTGGGAATAGGATTGGGATCTTCTGAGTCCTCGCCCAGCAGCCAGTCCCCTCCTGTTAGCCTTTCCAAAAACATGTGACCTGAATACATGCCTCAAATTATACTGGGCTTTTCTTAAGGTCGTAAAGTTGGACACGTATTTACCCAGTAATTTCATGAATTGTGTCCAAAGAGAAGGCCTCCAAGATCCCTTCTGCCTCTCGATTCGTCAATTCTGCGAGCTTTGGACTCACCCTCATAAGGATGGTTCTCTTTCTTTTGGCTATGAGGCCTGCGTTGGCATTACCCAACATGCAGACCGCTTGCTGGCTGCAGTCTCTAAGGAGGTCTATGTCTATCTCAAAGTTATTGACATGTGCCTCCTGGGCAATGTTAGTATTCAGGCCAAAGGGCCCAAAACATCCAAGAGATGGTCCTGACATTGTTTCAGGCACCGTTTTAGGCCCTTTCTTGTGTCCTTACCAGACTTAAACAGCAATGTAATCAAATCTGGTTCCAAGTTTGGGGTTTGTCATCTATGAGTGGTCTGGGGCATTCGGTCTGCATCAGGTTACGCTGTTGCCTCTCAAGAGGTCTCCTAAATCACTGCTTAATACATTTTGCAATGTGAGTGAGTGGCCACCACTCAGAGCTGCGTGGGTGTTTCATAGTGTCTGGGCTAAGCATGTCTTGGCCCAAAAAGTCCTTAACAGGTCTAGTTGCAGAAGTGTCTTGCAAATCATTGTCTAGACTGTCAAGGGGATTTGGGCCATCATCAGGGTCAAAAATGGATTCATCAAGCCCCTTCTCGTTATCATTGACATCGAACATTTCCAGGCTAAGGGAGTCCTTGTTGTCTATTGTGCCGTGAAGGACACCACTTCCTCTTGTCCCGCGACGGACAACAATGTCTTTTGTAGCGCTGTAGTTTCCTCTGTCTCTTGTAACGCTCAGGCTACCACACATTGAGGACAGGGTTTCATCCCCCTTTGTCCTTGACGCAGTGTTCTTGGGTCTTTCCAGATGTCTTGTTTTACATAGAGCCTTGCCACCCTTTTTGGGGATTGTGGGTCTATCCTCATCAGAAATAAGAGAAATACTCCTCCTCTGAAGGAGCACTCCTCCTCCTCTTAGCTTTAGCAGCCTCGACCGCCTCCTTAATAGAGGTATTCAGACCCTCCTTAAAATACTTCTTGAACATATGTTCACCTACCTCTAGCTGAGGCAAATCCTTATCCTCAGCCATAACTACTAACAATAGTAAACTGAAAGCTAAATTATATAAAATATTACTCCTACAATAATACAGTGTAAAATATGCTAATCCTAAATATTAACTCAAAGTATCATAAACAGACTAAATATTTAATTAAGATTAAACTAATCCTAAAATACTAAGGCCAAAAATATACCAAAATTAGCCCCCAGTATAAAATATTACGGGCCAGATGTACGACCCTTTTTTGCACTTGCAAACGGGAGATCGGCTCGTTTGTGACCGCAAAAAAGGGTCCTTGCATGTACAAACGCTATTTTGTGAGTCACTGACTCGCAAAATAGCGTTTGCGACTCTCGCTATTAGGAAGGGGCGTCCCTTCCTAATAGCGAGTCTCAATGCCATGTACTATTGTTTTGTGACCGCATTTGCGGCCACAAAACACTCGCAGTTTACCACCTACTTCAAGTAGGTGGTAAACCACTCGCAAACAGGAAGGGGTCCCCAGGGTACCCCTTCCCCTTTGTGGGTGTTTGCGAAAATATTTTTTAAGAGTGGGCAGTGGTACCAGGGACCACTGCCTGCCCTAAAAAATTAAACTGAAAAGTTTCATTTTTCTTTTTTAAGTGCATCCCGTTTTCCTTTGAGGAAAACGGGCTGCATTTAAAAAAAAAAAACTGCTTTATTTAAAAAGCAGTCACAGACATGGTGGTCTGCTGACTCCAGCAGGCCACCATCCCTGGGAGTGCTAGCCATTCCCAATGGGGTCCCAAATTGCTCTTGCCTCATGAATATTGATGAGGCATGCAATTTGCGACCCCATTGGGAATCACAAACAGTGTCTGAGACACTGTTGCACATTCACTTTAGCGAGTCGCAAATTGCGAGTCGCAATTTGACGCAATTTGCGACTCGCTAAAGTGAATGGTCGTACATCTGGCCCCCCATTCTCTCTTCTCTGTTTCTCTCTTCTCTCTTTCCCGTTTTTTAATTTTTTTGGCACCCTGGCAGTCAGAGAAAATCGGGGGTGGAGAGAAGGACCAGCTGATCAGCAAGCGAAGCAAGAGCTAAGCGGTTAACCTAATCAGTGTTCGCTGGTTAAAGGGGCATAACTAGGCAACATGCCGTGGGTAACTTATCCCAAAGTAAAATGGCGGCTGGAAAAAAACAGTCCGCTTTCACACTCAATACCCCTTTTCGAGGAGCATCTGAAGGAGCAGCTGCTCAGCTACGCAAGTCACTGCCATGGCCCAGGCAAAAGTAAGTACCTGCGCTGTAATCTGGGCTGTGATCAGAGCCTCAGTGTGGGTGGTGGGTTGCCCGTAGCACAGCAGATAAAGACCTCCTTCTCCTCCCGGCCAAATCCCCATGCACCAGCTGATGGGAGGCCAGCCGGGAGTGGGGAGGCCATGCGGGAGAGCCACAAGTCAGAGTACTCATGCTGGCAGTTGCCGAAAGGCTGCGGTGTGAGCGCCAGGCTGCACCTCTTCAAACAGTTCTGTTCAATGGTGTAAGTGCCTGTAACTTGTAGGAGTGGCTAACAAAATCCCCACTATCTCACAGAATTGCGCCACTAACAGGAAACAAATTAATGGGAACACATCTATAAGGATGAAGGAGAATACTGCAAATTTAAATACAAATGGACGCCTGAAAAAGAAATAAGAACTTACTCAATACACTGGAATAGCTCCATCAACCTCTATGTATTTAAACGACATGCATAGCACCAATAACCCAATATCAGAGTGTTTAAAAACACTAAGCAAATATTCAGGAGAAAAAGTAGAACTTATCTGTATGAGGGAGCAGCTAATAAAAGAGGAAGGTGGTTGCTGCCATGGCTATAAATGCTGTACTATGATTCCAGAATGGAATATTTTACTTTAATGCATGTTTGTTCTTTAAAGGGCAGCAATGAATGTTTATGCCTAATGATAAACTCCGGTCTTGTAATGAAATCTGCAAGAATGAGATAAAGATACTGGAAATGTTTAGTCATGTTTTTCCAGCCTTGATAGAACACCACCAGTACTTTAGCAACACTGGCAACAGGCTCTTAAGAAAAACATTTGTTTTCACTTATATGTTTTTTTAACAAAGTAATCACTGGAGGCATAGAGAGCATTGTTAAATTAGAAATCTTTAGTAACATTGAAATTTGTCTGTCAGGGAAGATTAATGTCCCTGCAGAAGAGAAATTGAGAATCTATAGCAGTGAGCATGAATTTCACTAGAATATAATCAGTAGAATTGTTTTGTTTAATCTCCACTGTATTGCAGAGGTCCGAGGAGCTGGAGATGGAGATCATATTGCAGCTTATCAACGTATCTTCCAGCTTCAACAAGCAAAATATTGTCTGCATGGCTGAAAACATAGTGGGGCCCACATTGGGCACTCTACAGTTGAATGTCCTGTGTAAGTTCAGTGCTTTTCCTCCTGGGCCATGCCTCTTTGGTTATGTTTAGGAAGCTGTAAAAGGCAAAAAAGACTCATTTTAAGTTAATTAAATCATAAGCAATTCCAACGGTTATATGTGAACGTACTGAGAAATCTGAGAAATAAAGTGCATATTAATGAAGTTGTTAAAGGTTAACCATGGCCTGTTACCAAGACAAGGAAATTTTATCCGGAGCAGAATTACCTTTACGGAAAATTGAAGATTTTCTAACAGAACTGTGCATCTAGAAGCCACTAAAGTTGGAGAATTTTATTCAGGCAAGCAATGTCTCACAAACCTGTATAGGGGCAGGAAATACAGCACATGACAATGCACTTCTGTAACATCACAGTGAGGGGGATATTCTCAAGAACGTGCGATAACCATCGCCAAAATAGGTTAACGCAAGTCCTCATATCGCCGTCTAGCGCGGGAAAATAACCCCATGTTAACGTGGCATTCATAACACGGCGGTAACATGCGATAGTACCCCGATAACGCGGCAAATGTCCGCGATAACACTACCGGGACGGCGATAAAAATCTCAACCCGAACGTGAAAAAAGTTGCGATGGGCCCAACCGCAATAGAAAAATCGGCGACAAGCAGCGGCAGGCTTGCAATTCCCACGTCAGGCGGGTAAAATCACCATAAAAGCAGCAAAAAAGACCAGAAAGAAATAAAAAAGACATAACAACTGCGAAGCACAATGGAGGGAGCTGGAGCAAGTACAGAGGACAACCCGAACCCCACAAGCCCCACGGAGGACCACCCTGGGACCTCGGGGCCAGGGAAGGGCAAGGAGAAGAAGAAGAGGAAGACGCGGTTCAGTCCGCAGGAAAACAGGATCCCGATAACGGAGGTGACACTCCCACCATCCAAGTGCCATTGGTGTAATTGACAGCACTAAATGTTGCACATACACTTGTCCGAGCGATGTGCCAATGCAGAGGAGTGACATGCACACAGGGAATGTGTCTAGGAATGAATTTATTTGCACATGCTGTGCCTGTGGTCATTTTGACCTGTCCCATGATTGCTAAGGACAGTCCCCATGTGACGTGCCTATGTGAAGAAATTGTGAATGATAGTGTCCCTTTGGGCTATTCCAGCTGCTGCTGCACTGGGTTGTGGTCCACCTGCCTCATCTTCATCATCATCGTCCGGTGCATCAGGCACTTGGATCCATGGGGCATTGGTGCGTACACATATGTTGTGCAACACACAACATGCAATGATCATCTTGCACACTATTTGCGGGCTGTACAGGAGTCTTCCACCTGTGATGTCCAGGCACCTGAAACGTGACTTCAACACGCCAAATGAGCGCTCCACAATGCCCCTGGTGCATATGTGGGCCGCATTGTACTGCCTCTGGGCCGGAGTGTTCGGGGCTCGGAGGGGTGTCATCATCCACGGGCAGAGTGCATATCCTTGATCACCTGTGACAGGGGAGAGAGATATGTGTCAATCGGTGGTTCTGCATTCTGTGTTGGCAGGCTTATTAGTATATTGGTGTGTGATGTGTGGGACTTTGGGATACATGTCTGACATGTCTTGCATGTGGCAAATAAGCGGCATCCATGTGTAGTACGTTGCCTCACAGCTGCTCCTCACTCCCCCCGAGCCTATTTACTTGTGTGCGCTGCGCGGTTGCATCACTTGCACTCCTAGGACACACCATTGTCATGACTGTCTGCGCATGTCTACAAGCCTGACAACGACACTGTGATATTGGCCGTTGAAGGTGGTCGGCCACGTGTGTGTAGGCCTATGGTCAGGATATGGCGGAAACAGAGACACACGCAGTAGTTGCCTTGGTGGCCATCCCGGAAGTGAACCACGCCCTGAGCCCCGGGCTATTGATTCCCACTCCTACGCTGGCCCAGCCCACTCCGCTTACGCTTACAGGGGGGGGCGACATAGCTACATGTCCAGGGTCTACCCCACTGCCTGAGGTAACATGGTTGCGCCCACTGTCTACGACACTACAAACACCAGCAGTATATGTCCACATGGACATGTCTGTGCTCTGCATACTTGTCTGTCCAGCACATCCCCGCCACACTTGGCATTGAGTACATTCTGATTCATGGGTCACTTGCCTCCCTCGCGCATACTTGGTTCCCGCCTCTCACCACATCCTGCTATTGTGTGGCAGAGGTGCCATTACGTGGATGGCTTGTCTGGATGTCTGGCCCCTGTTACCACATATCCATGTGTTGTCGTGTCTGGTAGGTGGGCATGTTGTTTGGCATGTCATATGTGATGTTGTAACGTGTGCATTTCCACAGTTGTGAGTTGTCTGATTGTGGAGTTGAGGTGTGTGGTGTGTTCCGTTGGTACTTACCGACGAGCAGTGCATTTCCGTAGGTGCCATCCTCGAAGCGCTGGTTGATGATGGACTGTCGGAAGATGTAGGAATCATGCACACTGCCTGGGTAGTTGGGGACGACGTTGGTGAAGAGTCCCCGGTGGTCCACTATTGCCTGCACATTGCTGGAATGCGTGTGCTTCCTGTTGCGATAATTGTGTGCAGTGTCGGAAGGGGGCACAAGTAGGACATGTGTGCAGTCAATTGCCCCCAACACGTGCGGGAAGCCAGCTATGGCGTCGATGCCTTGCTTGGTCTCCAGCTGTTCCTGCGCAGTGTGGGGGAAGTGAAGGTACTGGGGTACCAAGCTGATGATGGCATCCAAGACAGGTGTGAGGAACTTTGATAGGGCTGGCTGTGAGACTCCTCCGACTCTGGCAGTTGTTGGTTGGAAGGTACCAGAGGCCAACAGGTGCAGCACAGCCAGCAGCTTTGTCTGCGGAGGGATGTTGGTTCTCCGCTGTGTTGGTACCGTCAGCCTGTGGGCAATGTGAGTCAGGATGCGGAGGATGGTCGTCCTTTTGAGCCTGTAGTGGGAAATGACTTCCTCTGGCGTTAAGTCTCCGAGGCTGGTGCGTTTTCGGAAGGACCGCTGTCTCATTGTGCGCTGCCTCGGTGGTAGTCCGGGGGTGGTTCTGGGGGGGTGGGGGCCTGGGGGGTGGCGGTGGGTGTTGTGGGCCTCTTGGGGCTCCGAGCTGCATGATCAGTAGCTCCATGACATGTGTTGGTCTGCCGATGTGGCTCTGGGCTGGGCTCCCTTTATACTGCAGGTTGTCGTCCTGCTTTACACCATTAAAAGGCAGGTGTTAAATCCCTGCTGCTAACGCGCCTTATTGCCTGTTTTTGGGTCGCATCGCAGTTCTGGCTGGTCGTTGAGAATCTCGCGAAGTGGTGTTTTCGTGTGTTTTTGCACGGGAACGCCTACTCTGCATATCATTAGCATTAGTTGTCTCTCTCATCCGTGGCGATGTTTTTTGCGGCAGCTATCGCTGGTATACTGGCGATGTGGTGAGTTTGCACCAGCTTGTGAATGGGGCGATGATTCTTTCGCCACTTTTGCTGTGCTAAAGTGCCGTTAACTCAGCGATAAGTCCTTGAGAATATGCCCCTATATCTCTTCAGCCTTCGCAGCTTTGCTTTTCTATTTTGCACTAGCCATTCTATAACATTCATAGTGAGACATATCTAATGATAAGTCATAGAAGTGAAAGTAAGAATCTCTTAAAAATGATCGGATTGATGTGGTTCCATAGCAAATGTTAGAAAGCCAAGGAGAGTGGTTTAAATAAATGAAGAAGTGATGTAGTCCATGATTGTCACGCCAGATTATATTACCGTCAATCTCAGGCCTTTTATTACAGCAGACTCTAGAATATTATGCACTCTTCATGAAACGTTCCCAAAGAATCATCTTTATCTATTAGCTACCAAAGGCAAACACCAGGATTGAGATTAAATACCCTGACGTCCCTGGTCCCAATGACCCTGCAAGAGCTCCCATTGGGGGTATTTTCCTTTTTAGTCAAGTTCCGAGCAACTGTTGAGTTTACCAACAAAATATATGCTCTTTGATCAAAATAATGACCCTATCATCAGGAAACGTTGTAGTGGAAAGTCCTTACCAATTTTTGTGTGGATAATTGATGACTTTGCTTATTACGATGACACTTTCTGGTATAGCCTTATATCCTTCATTCCTGTATTTTCTACATTCGGATTCACAAAGTGGTTGAAGGTGTTTAAGGAGTTTTATGCTCTCTTTAAAGGCATTGCTTCACTTACTGCTAAGACACCTGGAGACCTTTCACAGTCAAGTCTTGCAACACTCCTAATGCTATGTACCCTTGTTCTGGCGCAGGAGTGTATCACAGATTGTGAAACTGGGATGTACACCTGCAGCTCATCAAACATTTTAATTCAAAAGTATTGTTGCAACTGTTATGTGGTTATGTAGGCCTCGGGCTAGGGACACCACCATTTTACATGTTCACGTTTTAAGTTGACATCTTTCTCAAACGGTGACTCTTAACACACATTTGCTTGTGCGCCCATATGAGATAATATTCTCTGAAATGGATTTGCTTACCTTTACACTTCTTCGTAGGCATATTATCAGGGCCTTGAACATTCAGTACCAGGATTAAGTTCACTGCGCAAAATGCTGATGTTTGTTGTTGTCCACTCAGCGACAGCCTTGCAAGGGTAGCATAAATAATGACAACCTGACTAGAGCTCCGGCATGCTAACATGGATGAAGTTTATTATATAAAAGACACAAACCTTTGTTTAGACAGAGGAGCATTTCACTGTCACTGTAGAGGTCGGCCCATGCCAGAATTCCAACCCAGCTCTATCCTGTTTACCTTCCTGAGAAGGTCGCTGGCCTGCTCTGCACAAGAATGGGCTCCCAGATGAAACATACCCACAGGTAACTGGGGAGTTAGATCACTCTAAGGTATTCTGGCAGATTTGCACCCCCTAAACCCATTAGGTTAGGAAGCGCTAGGTAGGAGTATATAAGATTATATATGTATGCATATAGTCAATGTAACAGCCCAATGGTTGAACTATCTTCTTTACCATTCTCGTAACGCTGATTACTCTGTTCTTTTTCCTTCTAATAATCATTGCAGCACACGTATTTTACACAAGATTCTTATAGCTTCAATAAATGTTTGAAATGCCAATTCGAGTATTTCTTGTGTCTCCCTTTGGGCATGCATGAGTCACTAACGAAAGGGACTGATCTGTTTCCACGATTTCCTTGGGGAGTCAGCGTGGTCATCTTCCCAGGTTGCACATACCATACGGTACATTGTAAGGTTAGAGGTCCAGATTGTGCACTGTGAGCTAGCCAGGACTAAGGCCAACATATCCTGATGGTGTGCGTGGACTCAGTCTCGCACAATTTTAACGTTTATTTAGTCCAAACGCACAGTCTTACTGATAGAGTGTGAGCTGTACAACACAATTTGGTTAAAAATTCTTCATGAATATTGAAAGAAATTAGCATTGACAAATATAATATGAAAGGCAAGCCTGACCCAGAGTTCAAGTTTGCAAAAATAAATTCTAAAATGAATAGAAGCAACACAATTATGTTAGATTTATCTCTGGCTAACAAATTCTTAGACACTCAAGATCTTCCAATTTCTCAATAGTTTTTTGTAGATAAGACTAAAGCATCATGACTGACTTGGGATACATGCATTAATATCTTCAATAAACCTCCAGAATCAACATTAGCAAGGCAGTATTACAGCAGAGCATGGCATATCCAATACGTAGTGTGACTCAATGCACGATAAACGCACAACTGTGCTCACTCACCCACAACACCAATATTATTCCCACATGCGTACAGAAAGTACAAAACCCATCCAACCAAGCACTTCATCATTATGCAGCATGCTAGCTATCAGATAATGCAATTTGATGCCCCACAATGTGGTATGAAATCCTGTACAAATAATACTTCTGCTGTTACTCCTACTACATACAAGATAAACCGTTAACATAACTCACTGTAATGTGATATAGAGCGCTCTAAAACAGTGTCTTGCTTTCCCCAGTCCCTGCAACAATCCTAAGTATTCAGGATGCTGTCCCACAGCACTTCTGGTGCATTCCGTTTTCAGTGGATGGCAACCCTCGCCCACAAATCCAGTGGCAGTTCAATGGCACCGCCCTGCGGGAGAACGACTTCATCTACACAAAGATCCTGGAAGAGAGTGAGAACACCACTTCTCTGCATGGCTGCCTCCTGCTCAACAAGCCCACTCATGTCAACAACGGCAACTACACCCTGGTGGTCAGAAACTTCTTAGGATCTGCGTCACATACTGTGTTTGGCAGATTCATGGACAACCCCTTCAGCTTTAACCCCGAGGAGCCCATTGTTGGTAGGAAAAACCTTTGTATTTATCATTTTAGTTACATTTGTGGTGCTTTAAATTTTCAAGTGTATGAATAAGAGAGTGCTATAGTTTCCAATGGTATTCATAGAAAAGTCTAGGGGAGTAATGGATAGTGACTTGCCATACAGTCAACTACAAATGAGAGGAGCTCTTCTGTTAATATATTTAATGTTGGACCAGTCTTGTACACTAATTTCTAGGTTAGAAATCACACATCCTAATTCAATATAGGTAATCCTAAAACATTGCAATAAAACCACTTAACAAACAACTACAAAGACTATACGAAACGGTACTAGTCATGTTGCCCAAAGAAAAGTAGAAGTTGTCCTGAAGGTTGTATGACAGAATATCAAGTAGAAAAAGAAATTGGGGCCAAAATATTGAGGCCAAAATGTGGAGTAATAGAGAGAAGGTAAGTGTATGCATGTAAGTAGAGATTTATTACTCCTAACTCCACATCTATGTACCTTGACAATATACATGTATTGCCACTGTACATATGTGTGAAATTAAGTATAGTAAACCTATACTCACCTTCATGATATTTTAGTTCTCAACATTTAGGCCTCGATTTTTTAGCCCCCACAATATTTCCTATTTAATACTCTGGTTGAATACCATCCTCAATCTAAAAACAGTAGATTACACTATCAAAGCTGTCTCAGGCCACTAGGAGGGTCACAAGGCCCGAAACCGCATGGGGCAACATCCCACCGCAACAGCTCCGGACAGTGGTAGCTCCTCTGCTAAGTCAGAGAAGTGTCCCCCCACTGATTTTTAGCAGTGAAATAAAAGGAAAATGAAATGATAATAACTTGCGTTATTATCATTTTATTTTCTCCTAGTTCCACAGCTTTGCATTAGGGGCGGGACAGGAGAGGAGTGGTAGCACCCTCATAAGTGTGCAATGACTGCTTGGCCCGCCCTCTTGGGCCAGCCAAACAGTCTTGCGCACTGCGCATGTCCTCCATGCAGGCTGCATTACAGCCTGCGTGGAAAACATGCCCAGGCTCCCAGTCAGCGTCTGAACGCTGAAACACGGCGCTCAGTCCAATCACATCACTGCTAAGGCAGCATTGTGATTGGCTGACTGGGAGCCTGGGTGTGCTTCCTGTTCAGGCCAGTGAGGGAGGACTCCGGAGGAGAGGCGCAGTGAGGAAGCGGCGAGAAGGTAAGTTTTTTATTTTATTTTTTAATACCCGCTTCCCCCGCATCCTCCCCCCTTCCCACCCCTGCCCCCGCCCCCTACCTCTGATCCATGCTCCCCCTCCCACCCCTGCCTCCCTACCTTTCGATCCGTGCTGGCCGCCGCTGGCTCCGTACATAACCCACATCTACATAGGTGAGCCTCCAACTCACATCGTCCATTCTCATTTGTGCCAAGTTCATTTGCACATTCCAACCCAGTCCTATGATCCTCTAATAGTAAAACCTTTAACTCATAGACCTAAGTGTACTATTATGAAGTGCCAAGAGGTAAAGTAACTGGTGAACGCTGTGCTGTATAAAAAAAAAGTGTAAGGTAACCCATATTAAAAAGCATAACACAAAATATAGAGACTCCTTTCTGTTTCTTTTTATTTCTGTTTTTTTTCATCCCTGTCTGTTGAGTCTAAAACAACTACTATTTTCAGTGATAATGTCACTAGCGGAAAGGTGCCATATTACATATGTTTTCTTTTTCCAGACTAATCATTACGCATACTTTGCATCTTGATGAATGAAGTCTTCTTTGGTGAGCTAAGAACTCTTTGATAGCAGTTAGACACACTTGTATTTGAACCCTCAGACAACGTAGCTCAATCTGATGATTGCTCAAGGGCAGAAGCACTTGACTCTACCAGCCATTGCTCTTGGCTTCACTTAAGGACCATGTTGAAATTCGTAACCAGAGGCACAACTGCCACCATGGCTGGGTAGGGAAACAAAAGCACATCTTGCAAAATGCACAAACAAGCCCCACTCCATCACCATCAGCAGCAGCCATGGGGCATAGCTCCAATCCACTGGGAAAATGGCCAGTGAATTAAATGGTCAGGCTGGCGCTCACTGTCTAAGTTTTGCTCCTCTTCAACTTTGCCCACTTTTTGTCAATTCCACTGAGTTCCTACTGGTTATTCAAATGTTTCCCTTCTTTTTTTGTTTGGCTTAACAATCTAGTTTTTTTTAATCAAATCGTGGTATTTAGATTGTTTTTCGGTATTGCTGTGATTCTTGAAACCAATCACTCCATTCCTGGTGAAATCTAAAAATGCTGGTCACAAGTAGTGGCAAATGCAAAGTAAAAACATTCAAGTAGATGTCACGGTCTGATGAAATTCCTATAGAAGATGTGTGTCAGGAATATCAAACACAGAAATATCGAGAGACAACATAACGAAAGATAAGTTTGTAAAGATTTTCTATACCTAACTCCACATAAATGTTCTCTGGTAAAATAATATATATATATATGTGTATATATATATTACCTACTGGCGGTCGCCAGTAGGAAGTTATAGTTAGGATCTCGTTTCTATTCAAAAAGCGTTTTTTCTTTTGCCAATATGTTTGGCGTTGTTTGACGAATCTTTGCGAAATTTTCAAAACTAATGGCCCGCTCAGGTCAGCTCCTGTCTTGAAAGGTTCGGGGTGATTTGTCAAGCGGGAGCCGAGAAAAAAGGGGGGTCCCAAAACGCGTTTTCCCCATGTTAATTTCCATAGGAAAAATTGGAACAGGCTACAGCCTGAACTGCTGAACAGAATTACACCAAATTTGGCAAAAAGGTGGCCCTTGGTTCAGAAAGAGACCTTTTTTTTAAATGGTGTAAATCCGTTCACTAGTTCCTGAGAAATTAGAAAAAGAAAAGTTTCGATATCTGAGCACCGAGGAGGGTTGGCGAACCCTCCTGGGCACGAGCTTCACTCTGATTGGCTGCCAACACTCTAATCCAGAATGTGTTGGCAGCCATCTTGTGACTCGGTAACCGAGTCACATGAAAAGAGTAAAAAAAAGGTGAAAAACAAGAAAAGGGGGCAGGGTAGAAACACCCCGAGCCCCTAGGCCTGCTCAGGGGGTCCCACAAGGACCCCCAGGGCCAAAAAAAGCATTTTTTTTTTTTTAAACGGCAGAATTCGCATTGGGGTCGCGAATCCTGCCGCGCTTCGTTTTTGAAAGCCCCCGGGTGGGCCAGCTCTGTGGCGCTTACTGGAGGTACCTGGTGGGCTAGTTGGCCCCCAGGGAGCCTCAGGACTCAAGGGGAATTAATCCCCCAATTTACAATGCGCCAGGGGGCGCGTTTTCACAGTGGTGCAAGGAGGGGGCGGGGCCTAACAAAACAAGTGTGCGAATGTGCCCCCTGGCGCTTTGTAAATTGGGATTAAGTCCCTTGAATCCTGAGGTTCGTGGGGCCAACTAGCCCACCAGGTACCTCCAGTATGCGCACAGAGCTGCGTTGCAGAGAGGTGTTCCGAGGCCACGCCCTTTTACACCTCTCTCCAACGCAGCTCTCTGGCGCTTACTGGATGTACCTGGTGGGCTAGTTGGCCCCCAGGGACCCTCAGGACTCAAGGGGAATTAATCCCCCAATTTACAACGCGCCAGGGGGCGCGTTTGCACAGTGGTGCAGGGAGGGGCCGGGCCCTGATATAACAAGTTAGCAATCTTGCTGTGTGGGACTTACTGGAGGTAATAAAAGGGGTAGTTGGCCCCCAAGGTTGACGTTGGGGGCTAACTACCCCTCCTGTTACCTCGAGTAAATCCCACACAGTGGGATTGCTAAAAGGTGTTTGGAGGCCACGCTCACCTTTCTCCACCACCCTGAAAACGAGACTGCTATGTTATAGTTAGAAATTAGCATTTAAAAAACCTTTGAAATTCACTGAAAAAACCATAGGTTTCAGGGACGTTATAGTTAGAAATTAGAATTTAAAAAACCATAGAAATTCACTGAAAAAACCATAGGTTTCAAGCACGTTATAGTTAGAAATTAGCATTTAAAAAACCTTAGAAATTCACTGAAAAAACCATAGGTTTCAGGCACGTTATAGTTAGAAATTAGCATTTAAAAACCTTAGAAATTCATTGAAAAAACCATAGATTTCAGGGACGTTATAGTTAGTTGGAGATTTCACTCGTACAAAACCAGAGGAATTCCACTGTTATAGTTAGATCAGCTAACTATAACTCGCGCCCCGCAATGCACTGCTGATGACGTCACATATTACATCATTCATGACAGGGGGTAGAGGATTGTAATCCTCATGGTGGGTTTGCACATTTGTTCACGTTCTCACAACAGGCTGAAAGTAGCGTCAAACTGGGAGTTGCACTCACTACATTCACACTTGCACCTAAACAAAAAGACTTCCAAAATCAAGGGATTCACGGACATCATGTGACAAGGTAAAGTGAACTCAACTTAAACGTGAAGAGTATATTATAATGGTTGTTAAAATTCCACATTTAACATGCCCATCAAGGCATTACATATAAGGTATGTCTGGTGGCAATAAGCCATACTTTCAGAGATGGTCAGAGGAAGGATTACTCCAAGGGATAACTATGAAATGTTTAAACGGTCTGGTTGACATATTATGAGAAAATTCTTTTTAAGGTGTTTCACAGATTTAAATGTGTTTCTTTTTTTCTGTGTCTTTACAGTGTCATTGTCTCCTGCCAGTAAGTATTGATACCATTGAGTTCATCTTTTAGCTATTTGAACTGTATAATAGAGGAGGTGTTATCTCCAACTTGTTTTGTAGCTCTACAATAATATTAGAAACTCTTTCAATGTGCAAACTCCACACCACTACACGCCAACTGGGTTAGGTGCCCTATTCCAGTGATTTTCGATTTGTATTTCCAGCCTGTTAATCTCAAAAGTAGACATTGTAAAATACAGCACGCGAGCTGATACCAATTGTATACTGAACTTTTTAAAAACTAGATCGGAATTAATTTTATTTCATTCGCATTCAGATTGGTAATAGAATCATTCATTGTATAGATGATACAGAGTGAGTTGTCTGGTCACTGTGTTTTACAGTCAAACAATGCCATCGATGGCTTCTGAGGACATGAAAATAAAGCCCGTGGCTAAAGGCTCTACCGCTGTGACTGTCTTATTCTCATTTTTTATTACAATGCACAATTCCTTTCATTTATTTTTTTATTATGGTAGCTTCTTTTTAAACTTTCTTTTGATTTAAATCCATAAATTGTGGACATTATCTAATTCTGCTAAATTATAGTAACTATTTAAATACTACGGCATAATTCCCATGAATTATCGGCTAGGAAACCCTGCTGTCTGTGCAATAGCTGTAGCATAAATGTAATGTAAAAATGTATGCATGTATGCAATGCAAGAGTGAAAAAAAATGCGGGCCAATAAAACACTTTCTTGGGAATTATTGTACTAGTAAAAGCAGCGGCGCAGCTAGGGACTTTGCCGCCCGTGGTGGTCCGTGCCGCGCGGAAGACCGGGGGGGGGAGGGGGGGTGCTGGTGATGATTCTTCCCTGCGGCAAACTCATGTAAGAGCGAGGGGAGGCCGCCCCCCCCAAAACTCATGCCGCCCTGGGCGGACCGCCGCCCCCGCCCCCCCTGCTACGCCACTGAGTAAAAGGATTCTCACGCATTTAATACTACAAAGTAAAAGTTAAATATCGCATAATTATTGCAATAGAGCCTGACTAACTTGAGAAATTTCTGCATACTGCAGTGCAAGTTCCAGGTTGCAATCACATTACAGGAAAAACAATTGGGCCATTAATCACAAGGTCTTTTTAATGAGATGTTATCTTATTGCACTGTTCTCTGTTTCCTTTTAATATGCCCTTTCTTTACATGTCCTCATGTGAAAGTATAGAATGATATTAAGCGAAGATGTAGATCCACTGCTAGCAATATGGTTTTTATTAGCACACTTGAGGGCGTGGAGGGGCATCCTGGTGAAAACGATGATCTGCCTGAAGAATGCTCCTCCCAAGTGCTCAACAATGGAAATAACAGCATATTACACTATTCACATCTGCATCTATACTATGCATCTCATGGGTATAGTGAGTCATTTGGTTTTCCAAATACATCCTCGTCTATGTCCATGATATCGACAGAGGCTATCGGCGAACTGGGCAAATTTCCAAATAGAGACCAATTTTACCTCTGGTCGTTAATAACTGCTATGCACGAGGTTCTGCGTGTTGTTGTGCATAGAGTCCACCGTGTGCACACTCCCTCTGTTGTATTTGCTCCCTTTCATATTCTCTCTGCTTGCATATTGAAGTTGATGAAGACCCATTTCTATTGAGAACAACATATTCTGATTGCTTCTCACTTACTGTCAAGTCATTTTATTAAGCCTCTGGGATTGGGTTTGTGAGCTCTGCACAGTGTTAGACCAAGCAGAGATACTTCCAAATATATTACAAGCAATTTGTGCATTTGGTAAGCGCGGCGCAAAAGTGGGTAATACAATCGGGAACCCAATTCTTCTAAATAATCCCCATCAGCTTTGCTTGTGATATGGCAAGTGCATTAAGAAACAATTCATTTAAGCACTATGTCGGTCAAAGCCATGCTGCCCGACGTTGTATTAATAGGACTGCGTATTCTCAGGGAAAATCAGAAATGCAATCACAATGCTGGACTTCACATTTGTGTCTACATTCTTAGATCAAATTAAAAGAATCCCCAATTTGATCTCAGCTGTGTTTGACATCATCCAGTTGCTAAACAAACTGGGCAAGTGGCCATCTTGTTTTAGCTTGATATTTATATTCAGGAAATTGCTTTATTTGACCATTGGTTATTCCTGTTTTTTTCCATCATCAGGTGGTGGCAACAGCACCAACGGGAACACCGTGGAAGCCGTGGAGGAGCACACGTTTGGAGTGAGTAGCGGGAGTGACACACAGGGCGGCTGTCCACCCAAAGCATGCCTGTCTTCTGTCATTGCATTAATGTGCTAATAATAATCATGAGCTCACTGCAGGTATTACATTCAATTAGCCCCCTGTATTGAATGCTGGCAACGGCTGAGTTAATCAGTGTGCTTCAAGTGTGGGCACTAACTACTGTTGTTTGACTGCATTTCTGAGCCCAATGAGAGGAAAAAGAGTGGAAATACAGCAGAAAGGAAACATTTGCCTAGTTTTCCACCTAACTTGGTGAAATTGTGGGGGTTGCCCCTAATAGACTCGTCGCCCATATTTGTCCTTGCCTCTGGCTCTGTCCCATTACTAAGGAACGGACAATTAACACCAAATAAAGGCCATTGTGGGTGGAGGTAAGCATTTAACAGCCTGTGTGGAGGGGTTAACCTCAGCTAGTTCTATGAGTAGTTTACAGTAAGTCTTAACTATACTTGCAAGACCCAAAGTGTTCATCATTTAGTTTGAATGAATGGTTGAGAGGCTAAGCTATCCCGCTTGACTTATCCGACTACCAACTGCGCTAATTCATGACTTTGGGAAATACTTTGGCGATTGTACTGCTGAAGTTCGACCCCCAGAGTATCGTGTACAAGAACACCGAGGACAGAATATCGAGGGACAGAATATCGAAAGGTATGTGCACTGAGGAGAGCACAGATTTACTATTCCCAACTCAACATCTATAACTTGAAGATCCATGTGCCGCATAGGTATACATACATGGAGTTACATATTGAAAATCTAGACTTTCTTACCTGGCGATATGGTTTTTTTCAATATTTTGTCCTCGATATCAGTGTCAAAATGGTTACATTCTTTCGGGCACTGGCTCTGCTCCATGGTATTTTAATGTTTCACTTTGGCTCTTAAGCAAGTGCTAGAGTGCAGGTGCATTTATTCTCTAGCAGTCTAGGGACTGTCTCTTTTACTTCGGTCGGGCAGTCTCTACTGCCACATATGGTGGTTATCACTTCCTACAAATTCAGTGCCTTTCCTTTCCCTCATCAGCTTGGCTTGTAGCAGTTGTTACAGTTGAACCAAGTTAGAGGCATATATAGGCAGAGGCATATGTAAGAACAGATGTCTAATTGCAGATCTGGTGAATGAGCCCAGATGCCAAGGTGCTGACAGGTCTCTGTGCCCACAGGTATCCGTGGCCGTAGGACTGGCTGTGTTCGCCTGCCTTTTCCTGTCGGTGATGCTGGTTGTGCTTAACAAGTGTGGAAGACATTCGAAATTTGGACATAACAGTAAGTAGCAAGTTGACCTTCCTCCCTTTCTCTCTCTCTCTCTCTCTCTCTCTCTCTCTCTATCTCTCCCTTTCTCTCTCACATCTTTCTGTCTTTCTGGCTCCTATCTTTCTCCCCTCTCTCTCTCTCGCTGTCTCTTTCTTTCCTCCCACTCTGTTCATTGCCTACCCTTCTCCCTATGTGTCTTGCTCTCACTTCCCCTTCTCCTCTCTTTCTCTGTCTCTCTCTCTCTCCTTTCTTTCACGTCGCTCTCGCTGTTTCTGTGATTTTCTAATACTCTCCTTTCTGTCTCTCTCCCTTCCTCTGACCTTGAGCCTTCTCTCTATATCTCTTGTGCTGTTTGGCCCTTCTATCTCTCGTTCTCAGACGTTCTTTGTGTGTGTCATCCTCACTGTCTCTTTCATTCTCTCCCTCTTTGTCTTTCTCTATTTCGATCTCCGCTCTCTCTTTATTTCTACTTTTTCTGCCCGCTTTTGTCTCTCACTTTCTCTCTCCTCTCATCCCGTTTCCTCTCCCTCGCTCTCTGCTTCTCACTCTGTCCGCCTCTTGTTTTTGTCTGTCTCTCTCTCTCCATCTCTCTAACTGTTTTATCTCTCACAAACTACCTCTGCCTATCTCTTTCTGACCCTGTCTCCTGTATCCTGCTTTCTGTTTCCCTCGTGTCACACACTCGTTCACTTACACTTCTTTACTCTAAGGTATTTGTCTTCTATTCCCATTTCCAACAAATCTTGCCAAGTGCTGTGCTGATGAATGGGGTCAGCTTCTTTCGTGATTCCCGATGGTTTGGTAAAAATTTGTAGTAAGAGTCTTTGGCAAAGCCTTGTTTCAGATGGAATTTCGAACACACAGACAAAGTTGTGCGAAGTATACAAACCCCACACTCTGCTAGCTGCAAATGTTGCGTACTTTGTATTGCTTTGTTGGAGAAATAATCAGAAATGTACTTTTTGCATTTCCAAAAGCCTGATCCCTATAATTATTCACAAGTGCCAGATGTCACCTTCACCTCAGCACGAGTCCCGAGCGAGCCCTGTTCTAGGGAGAGGTTGAATCCCATATATGCAGTGCTTAATTTGAGACAGTGGTTCCCGGTGCTCAGCACTGGCACTCAGTCATCAACACTGGCGCCTTTCATGAGCACCAGTTAAGGACACATTCATCTACGGGGAGATAACGTGATTTGCCCAGAATCACAGGATGTTGAGCCGAAGCCGAGACTCGAACCTGGTTCCCCAGCTCTGAAGTCGGCAGCTCTGGCCATTGCGCCACACCCCCTACCCACTTTCGTGATTAGTACTTGTTTCTGTTTTAGGCGGCGCTAACAGGAAAAATGGGCTGGTGCAAGCTTCCTCCTGACGAGAGCCCCGGCACTTGCTTTTTTACAAATAAACCACTGCATATATGTCCCACAGCCGGGCAGGCTTCACACCAGTGCTGGGCCTAGATGCAGAGAGACGTCGTCCCCATCCAGGAGGAGAGTGACAAGGATTGATACATAGGAAGTACTAATTCAAATATATGTCTACAAGGTATCAGTTCTGTTTAAAAACTGCATTTTTCACAGGGTAAATAAAAGATGCTTGATGTATTTTTAAAGAGCTATTTGGCATCTTCCTGCACGGGTGTTTAACTAGCATGAAAGCACAAAAGCATCTTTCCACATCGTTAAGGCCCGAAAATGTCAATGGTGGCCCAGCTCTGGCAGCTCTGGCCATTGCGCCACACCCCCTACCCACTTTCGTGATTAGTACTTGTTTCTGTTTTAGGCGGCGCTAACAGGAAAAATGGGCTGGTGCAAGCTTCCTCCTGACGAGAGCCCCGGCACTTGCTTTTTTACAAATAAACCACTGCATATATGTCCCACAGCCGGGCAGGCTTCACACCAGTGCTGGGCCTAGATGCAGAGAGACGTCGTCCCCATCCAGGAGGAGAGTGACAAGGATTGATACATAGGAAGTACTAATTCAAATATATGTCTACAAGGTATCAGTTCTGTTTAAAAACTGCATTTTTCACAGGGTAAATAAAAGATGCTTGATGTATTTTTAAAGAGCTATTTGGCATCTTCCTGCACGGGTGTTTAACTAGCATGAAAGCACAAAAGCATCTTTCCACATCGTTAAGGCCCGAAAATGTCAATGGTGGCCCATCCCTGCTCATAATCCCATCTGGGCCACTCTCATGTCTAAGCTTAAAGAGGACATTGCCTCGGGGTTATGAACGCACTGTGAGACCGCAATGCAAGCAAATGCTATAATATAACTCTCTCAGTGTCAGGGCGACATTTGAGCCTCTTTCTCAGGGCTGGACTGAGAATCCAAAGCAACCCTGACAAATTTTGTCAGACCACCCCCTGTACAGTGCATTGCAAGCGCGCGCAGTAAGTGTGTCTGATCAGTACCAGGAGGTTTGGAGGGATTCTCTCCCCAAGGAAAATCGGGGGAAATGGTGCATTCTACAACATTCTACAACACATTTGTCATTATATATTCAATTGTATTTGTTTTTAAAGCATAGTAAAACATGACCTTACTGTGCACCAGGATACCGCAATCTTTATTGGGGCCCTTCAATGATTCCCTCATTATCGCCCTCCAGCAGTGCCTCTCATGCAGGGCCGGACTGGCCGTAGCGGGTACCGGGCGTTTCCCCGGTGGGCCGCTAAGGTGGGGGCCGGTTTTGGGCCCCTGGGGGCCGTTTTTGTTACCGGGGGTCGGCAATATCGGCCCCCTGTAACAAAATCGGCCGAAACCGGCCCTCGCAAACTGCTCGGCTGCTCTCCCCCCTCACCCCAGGGGGGGGCCAGCTGAGCAGTTTGCCAGGGCCGGTTTCTGTTCCCAGTCCGGCCCTGCTCTCATGTCTCCAGAGCCCCTCTCTCACATGTATTTCATTTGTTTTGTAGCGCCTCTCATATCAGTGTAGGGTGTTGGAGATATTTACACACAAATACAGAGACAATTAATAATATGTGTGCAAATCAGTTATTTAGAAATGTTACTTAAGAATAAAGGGACTACAAGGTGTACCATTTGCATGTCACCCATACTGGTAGGCATTTTCCTAAGAGTCCTTGGTCTGGGCAAGCACAAACATAACACAGTGGTTAAGGTTGACTTTACTCTTAAGAATTGATTTCTACCCAAACAAATCCTTTCTAGCAAAATTAGGATAATGAAAGACTAAAAAAAAAAAGAAAAAATAACTTTCTAATGTAGTTTACGATTGTGACTTATGACCTGCACAGTAACAAAAGGATCTCTGTGACAAAAGCAGTAACCCGCTGAGCTATGCACATAAAATACTGTTCTGCGATCTGCATAGTACACGCTCTTTGCAGCATGCATTTTAGCCCTCTGTGCTACCTTAGATGAGTCAAAACTGCCACTAGACAAAACTCCGATCTCAGTCCAGCAGGTACATTAATCGCCAGAGTTATCTTGGCACTTTTATTGTTGCCTTAAAACTGCTGAATATACAAGGAACCCTGCAGTGCTTTTAAAACTTCTGCACTGCCTCAAAACAGGTCCCCAGTAACAAAAGTGGGCCACCACCCTACCAGACTCCCGGGGAAACGCCCGATGCCCGGTATGGCCAATCCAGCCTTACTCTTTCTGCCTCAAACTAAGTGGGAGTGGCATCCCCTCGCTAAAATTAGTAGCAGACTCCATCCACCCCTGACTTGTGCCCTGCTTTCCATCGTCCATTTGGTCTAGCCCAGGCCAAGCTCCAAAGACCAATTAACAGAGAAGCATCTCAGTAATGAGCTGTGCCAGTGTAAATAAATATGGTCCCAAGTCATGTTATTTGGAGCAAGTGTAGGTTCAGCATTTATCAGCACAGTGCAAAGGTCAAATCCTGTGTTATTACCACAGACCGGGAGCGCATTGTAGATCTTCACTGTCTCACTCTATCGGACTATAGAGATAGTCAATTGTTCATGTGATTGGAGGCTTTGAAAAGATAGAAGATAGGGATTGCCAGACGCCCTAGGCATTCCTGAGGTAGCTTTTTTTATTTTCCAGAGTCACAGGTAGGAAGTAAGAGTGTGTGAAGTTTAAGCTCACAAAATTGAGTAAAGATGGAGGCCTTCACCTTCATAATGGAGGGTGACGCTTTCAATGTTCTCGGATGTTGACATGGCAAGCCTTACTTTCTCTGGCAGCGATTCCCTACATCCCGAAGTCCCTCCCAGGAAGGGTGGGACACCAGGATGTATGGAGTCACGTTCCTAGTTTTAGAACTGCCACTCAAGGCTGCTCTGAGCACCAGAGGAGAAACCCCGAGGAGGGCGCTCACAATCCATTCCATGCCTACCAGAAGTTCGAACTTCAGAGCAGACCTTCCAAAGAGCAGGGAATGAGACCAACACTGCATGGGAATGAAAAGCTGAGAAACGAGGAGAGTTCAAGTGGCACAAAAAAACATTGTTGTTGCGAAGCCTCTGTGTTTGCAACTTTTCAAACACCTAGTAGGAAGCAGCCAAAGCCCCAAACCTTCCTTGCTTACCGTGGCTTGGAACAGAGTGGGTCATGGGCTAAGGATGTACTGTCCCCACCCACCCCCCTCTCCCCCTCCCCCGACTGTTTCATAAATATCTGCAGTGTGCAAAGTCCTGAGACCTCCCAGGTTAAAGGAGCACAAGGAAAAGCAAGGTTTGCTGCACCTTAAGCCACAGCGTCATATATTTCAGTGTTGACCGGCTGTTTTGTGAAGCTGTAACATTTTCACCTTGTGAAATTTGTGAAGGCTGTCAGCTGTTAAAATCTTTGTCCTCAAGATCATGTTCTCACAAGAAAAAAAATGTATGAAGTTATTTTCCAGCAAAAGTAATATGCGAGAGAATTCTCTCTCTAAAAGTGAGTTTTGATGTCTTTGTGAACTTCACGAAGCTTGCAATGTTTGGCCAAGAACGCCTTTAGAACTTCACATATACCCAAACGCCTGTCAAAAGACCTAGCGCCCTTTCATCATGCAGTGTTGGTAATAATACAACATAATGTGGATCAAGCAACATCTTACCTATGAGAGTGCATGATTTCTTCTCCACTCTCCTTTCACTGCTGATTTCTTTCATAGCTTTATTCCCCACTCTCTTTACTTCACTTTGTATCCTTCCACTCACCTGCTACACCTACTTTTATCTCCATTCGTTCATCCTCAGTACTCATTTACAAAAATGCTAGGGGGAGAGGAATTGACTTCACCCACCTTCTGACCTCTCATGACACAATTGATCCTTTGTCCCTCCCATAGCCCTTCAAGCGCATCCTACTCGCTGCTGAGGGGCTAGTGGAAGAGCACGTAGAGTAAACTACAGAAAGTAAGCATGGGACTTGCAGCCCTATTACTTGCTCTTCCTTCGCCTGCTTTCACGACCTCTGAGACCAAGAGTAGCCAAGACAATGCCAGCGGCCCAAAGAGAAAAGCAATGGGAAGCACTTGCTGACCCTGGCTACACCTATTTTGTCACCCATGCTAAATAATGTGATTTCATACTCCTTCATTGATTACTTTCTCTGCTAATGATTATAGATGCAGATAGTCTGAGATTTTGAATTTGCCCATAAGGATCTTCCTTGGAAGGCAGGTGTCTGTCCGTAGAGAAGCCGTGGCCCGGAATGTCTGCATATTCAGAGCTCTGCCAGTTCAACATGCAGGTCATGATGCTCCGCTATTGGGAGATCTCTGCGGTGCAATAAAAACATGTCCAATTAAATTATATCCAATGACTTGGATTTACACATTTATTGATTGGCTGAACTTCTAGAACAGAAACACTGAGCAGAGGTCCCATTGAATGGTCCATAGGACCTTAGCAGTGGATGTTAGCAGACATCCAGTTAATGGGAGCCGGGTTTGACATGAGAAAAAAAATCTTTCACACGATCCTCTCAGCCCCATTTACTCTTCTATCCCTTTTGATGATCCTAAGCACTCAATGCTGTCTCACTCCTGTAGATCGCCTGCTGTGCTACGGGTGCCCTTCTGGTGCTTTAGACATGGTCCCTCCTGACACTTTATCTGGCCTCTTCATTGACCCATGGGCCCGTGCGTCCAGGTATAAACCATGATTAAGAGAATTGCAGCTGAAGAGTTTTACTTCTCGCAGTTTTTAGATGCCCTATCATAAGACTTCAACATTATTTTAGTGATATGCTTTGCCTTCATCTGCTACTATGAATGTTATGAGCCCATTCACACAATCTGTTTTTCAGCCTGAACCAGCTGTGTCCACACCCTGCACCATCATTTTCCACCCTTGCTGGGACATCTTCTGGGGGGATGGCAGAAGGGTTATAGTCGGGGAGCACAAAATGTCATCCAAGTTTGGCCAGAGCATTAAACTTCGCATCTGCGGAAAAAGAGAATTTGGGAAGATTTGCCCGTCTTTGCCACCGTCAAAATTTCCAAAGTATATCCAAGCGCGTGAGCAAGTACAAACTTCATTCATCCTTTGCTTGTCTTTGCCTTGAGCTTAATTTCCAAACTTTGTCTCAGTGTGCGAGCAATGTATAAACTTCGCCCACAACTAATAGTTAGTGCTAAAAGTAAGTGCACACATTTCAAATGAATAGGGAATGTGTAAGCATACCTCCAAAGTTACGACTCTGCAGACACTTAAAGGAGAGGGAGTACTACAGTAAGTGGGCGGCACTCCTGACCTGTCACACTCTTGGTTCTTGCACTCTGTTTAAAGGCAGAGGAAGCTCTGGGTTTACACCTGAGCCTCAGCTGGCACTGTTGGCGTTAACTTCTAACCTGGTAGCCCATCTGCCACTTGGCCTCTAGGTCACAGTGGCGCTTACCAAGACCTATTTAGAGAAGCTTAATAGTCAGTGGTTTTCCCATCCCGGACTGACTTGAGGCATGGTGGTCCCCGCTAGGGAAAAACACACAATGACCACCCAAAGGCTTTATGGTCAATGTTTTTTGACTTCCAATTAAAAAAAATCTCTGAATCTTATCTGAAGAACAGAGATCCCTGTGCGCCCGGCAGGGATTTCTAAGTATGGTGGATGGCTTTCTGCCAGAGGTGTGGAGGATGTAGCTGGTGACCTGGTGGGCCGGTAGGCGGCCCCTAATGGTCTAAATACCCCTGTTTGTGAGTGACCAACTGCATTCCCAATGGTCTCAACCACGCGTTGCTTGCTTTCCTGGCATTACCCTTGGTTCAATCCCTAACCAGAAACTCATGACTGAAGAATATCCCCTGTACTGGTGGATTTTCCAGAGCACTAAGTTCCATTTGAAAGTGTGTGAATCCGCGGACACTGAGTCTTTGGATCAGGGTCTGATATTTGCTCTTGCATGTAACCCTTTTTGCACCCTCTGAAAAAACATTGGTGTGCATGGAGTATGAAGGCACTTAACAATAATCCCACCCATTAAGTATTCTCCTTTATGACTCATATCAACATCACATATATGTAAAAAACATAACCCAATTTAGCGACATTGATCTTGATGAAGCGGGCACCTATAGGTAAAAGTCTCTTGTGTGTATAGAAACGCCCCCCACCAAGGTCATGCGGAAGGGGTGGGGGGCAAGGCTGGCTTTCCAATAATTCACATTTGATTTTATGCTAGCCCAAATCCCTAGGACCAATCACTGAAAGTGCCCTTTCGGTGAACCGCGGGCCCAGACATGGAACCTTGGAGTGGTTTTCCATGGCGACTTGGCAACCTGAGCTGATGTGTGTGTTGTTTTTCCAGAGTATGAAAGAAAATCAATAGAGAGGGTGGGTGATGGGATGAGGTCAGAGACTGACAGACACAGGAAAAAAGGAGTGGAAACAAAAGGTCATAAGGTCAAAAACGTCTGGCTCTACAAGAACAAACTGGTTAACAGGACCAGGCTTATGCACCCACACTGAAAGGAAAATATTCAGCTTCGTTTTCTAATATCCGCTATGGATATTAATGAGGTAAATTTACCTGTAATGACATTCAGTGGAGACTGTTTGCATATTGGCCGGTTATTCTATAAGCTGGACTGTATTTTAGTGGTCACTGGATCAGAAGCCTGTCTCTACTATTTAATGATTTGCAGTCAAACAATTTAAACACTGCGGTTAATAAAAAAAGGTGATAGGGTATTTTTCTGGCAAACGTCGAGAATTAATTGTAAAAACTGCAAAAAAAAGCGAGGTTTCACGCATGTTCAGCTTTCACATGAAAATGAGGATTTCACAAGTATGTTGTACGTAAGTGGCATTTGTGTTGAGTCACTCTTGTGGAAAATGTAAGCAAGGTACCCACCTCTATATGAAATGCTCATGAGTTACAAACCCAGCAAGGTTTTGGAGCGCTACCAACAAAAAGGCTAAGCGAGTCATCTCTCAAGTACAAGCTGTTCATGAGTTACCAGCATTTTACAGAGTTCTCGATAGAGAAAGCTAAACGAGGTATGCACTTAAGCGCAAACTTTTTTAACCAACTAACACTTGTGAGCAAAAAACCTATGCGAGTGTGTAGGGTTAGGAAAAGCATGAATCTCTGAGGTTAGGGGTGTACTGTTGAAGTGCCCGATAATAGACCCATGAGATGGGTCAATAGTAGGGAACTTCACCAGTTTACACTTGTGTCATAAGATCCTTGTATAGCCCTGAACACATGCACCCTTCCTTCACAGGTGATGCATCATTATCTACGACCATCCACTTAATACAGTGAAACTCCTCTTTTGTGACTATTTCCACACAATTAAGGCCCAAGGCATTTGTATAATAATGTTGGGCACATTGAGCCCTACATTTTATGTCTCACCTGAGACAGCACATGCGCTAGCGCATGAGCTCTAGCTTATGAAAGATATTCTTTTCGACAAAGGACCTGGAGCCCACCCATTGCTTAACATTCGTAAGTTTCGTTTCCACTGTCATTTGCTGCCTCCTAATTGGACAGTGCGTGCCAGCTGCCCTTCCTCTTCTATCGCTTGAGCATGGACCAAGTACTGATTGCTTCATCTTGAGTAGAGTCCTTCCGCTACTGGCGCTGTGATTGAGGAACTATTTTTCTTTTTAGCTAGCGCAGTCATCCTTGTTGCTTCTTCCCTCCCATTCCCCACCCCTCTTGTCCTTGTTGCTTTTTCTGTCCCACCTTTGAGATGTCCGTCTTGCTTCTTCCCTCCCACCGCCCCACCCTCCTGTTGTGCGTGTTGCTTCCTCCCTCCAGCCTCCCATTGGCCATGTTGCCTCCCCTTGACAGCGCCCACCCTCCTGTTCTCCGTGTTGCCTCTTCCCTCCAAACCCCTCAGCCTACCATTGTCATTGTGGCCCTCCACCCCCTTTCGCAATGACATGACCATCGCTTTTTTTTTTTTGCTTCCCAATCCAGCAGCCACGTTCTATTTATAGCATGGCTGAAATACATTGACAAAGTCAATAGGTCTCACATGAGCACAAGCTGTTGACTTTGCCATTGCTTGTTTAGCTTCAGTGGCCGCAAGAGACAATGGGAGCAACAGTATAAGTAGAGTCTCTGTCACTTCAAACATGAATTGGCAGCTAACGAACTCTCTCAAAGAAGTTCAACAATCCTACGTGTTTGGTCATGTTTAGGAGACAGTTGACAGGCTTTGAGCAATGAAGCATGGAGGAAAAAATATTGATGCTCATGGGAAACGTTTATTTTATAATCAAGTGACGCAATACCGTACAAGATGCAGACAAACAGAGTTACAGCATTGATGGCAAATATTCCTGTGGCTGAATATTTAAAGCCCACCTTGGTTTCTGACTTTAGGTCACATTTCTTTTTATTTAGTTAATCCTGACATTTTAATGAGCTGTAAACATTTTTCGTTCATAATACTAAGACTGTGACGTGTTCGAAGTGCAGTACAGTGTTACTCACAGGCATGACGTATCCTGAGCTGTGCCAGGGTTGGCTTGGCACTACAAGTCTAAGCATGGCCCTCAAAATATGGCATAGAAGTCACACAAAAAAAGGCATGTAAAGGTGTGTTAAAACTCTTTACAATTTTTTTTAAATCTTATTTTTTTCAACATTTGTGTGTCAGTTAAGTACATTCAGTGATATCACTGTCACTTTTTAGAGACAGATCTCAGGTGGTTTCTATTCCCCCTTTCAATTCAATCGAGGATTTTGACTAATACCTGTGGAGTACCTCAGGGATCTTCTGTGCTTTTTAATAGTTTTGTTGTCCCTCTGGCAAAGATTGTGGAGCCTTAGGGTTCTGAGATTTTGTCTTACGCTGACTATACCCAAGTGGTGATATAATTTGGACAAAACCTTGAGGTCAAAAAGCTGTGTTTGTTGATTGTGTGTGTAATATGGCATCCTGAATGAAACAGAACTGCCTCCAACTTAACAGAGAAAAGACAGAAATGTTATTATTTGAGAAAGTCAATCAGATCTGGTCACAGGACTGGTGGCCCCTGGGAGTGGAAACTGCCCCTTGCCCAGATAGGGTGGTAAAATACTGGACATTGTATTGGATGACAAGCTTTCTATGATTAATCAAGTCAAGGCTAGCTGAGGGTCTTGTTTTGGCACTTTTCATCTTCTCAGGAAGGTTATTCCCTGGCTTTCCTTTAACTGTAGGAAGTCCGTCATACAGTGTCTTATAATTAAGGCTCCCTGTTTTCCGTTTTTACTGATTTTTACAGATAAATACAGACAGAAAACCATTTATTTTCTTGTCTGTATTTATTTTTAAATGTGTATAAAAACGGAAATTGGGTATTTTTTGAGTGATTCTAAATACACTTTGCCATGACTGCCAGGCCAATAACTGTGTGGATTGATAGGTAAGGGGTTAAAAATTAAAGGAATTTTAGTAAAGAAGCACCGCAGTAGAAATGCACAAGGCTGATAACTGAAATGTGCATATTTTCATATAAGTCCATTGATTTATCTTCTGCGGGTGTTCATATCACTGAAACCTGGCAGGCATTCAAGCATGACTGCGTATTTATTGGTTAAATAAATGTGGAAATATACCAGTTTCAGCTTTATTTTTTTCACAATACCCATAATAAATATGGATAAATACAGATAAAGTTGACAAAAATAAATATGGATAAATACAGACGGAAATGACAAAAAAATAAATACCATAAAACCGGGAGCCCTACTTATAATTAGTCGCCTAGACTATGGAACTGCTCTCTTGGTTGCTATGAATGAGTCGCTTTTATCACAAATGCAGGTGATTCAAAATACCGCTGTCTGAATGGTCTGTCATCTTTCTCTGGGCTCCCCTTCAGAGCTGATTTTAAGGTCATTAAATTGGCCCGCCAGTCAAGAAGCATTGCATATTCAAGCTTCTTCGCCATGCCTATAGAGCCCTGCACGTGCAAGGCCCGTCCTATCTTGGTACAAGAATTAAGTTCTACCATCCTTCCAGTAGTCTTAGATAATCCAACATCTCACTTGCCTCTCCCCGTTGCATTCGAACAGCTCGTAATGTGGGTCACTCTTTCTCTTACTCTCTCCACATTATTGGAATAAGCCAAAAGTCGTACTTGCCAAAATTTTCCAACTTTACAAAAATTTCTAAAACATGGTTATTTTAAAGTTCTTAGAAGGGTTGACAGCCACCAGTCCTCTAGATTGAAGCTTTAGCGCTGGACAACTCCTGTAGAAGTGAGCTGTTCACGCTATAATGAATTACTTTAACATATAACGTACCATAACATAACAGAACATAACACTCTATTGAGTGGCATTTATTAAAATTATAGTTTATAAATATGAATTTAGAAACCTTCAAGAATACCCCAATGTCCATTGTTATGTTCAATGTTTATAATCACGTAATGTTGTTATTGTTATATATGCGGCACATCAATATTATCTATTAAACGTATACTAGTGAGGAGGTTTTGTGGAATGTAAATACTGAACTGAATTATTGAAAAGCACTGGTCGATCAATGAAAATGAGACATTTTGAAATAAAGTGATTTGCCTAGGATCACAACATTTGCTCAAGTGGGGATTTGAGCCAAGGTTTCCTAGTTATTCTGTAACATTCCTTTATTTGGTTTTCCAGAAAATGTACCATTATCACATACAGTGCAAGAGCAGAGGCCTCGTATCAACTCAACCAATGCAAAATAACTCATTTTGTTTCTTTGACACAGTCATGAAAATAAAGGATATTGCCAGCAGACAAACTCCTACTATTCTCATCTAACATTAACCTTTCCTTTAAATACCTACTCTGAGAGGGAGGGAGAAATCAAGAGGTTGGAGGGAAATAGAAATAACAGAGAATGGCTTAGAGCATAAAGGTGGGGCGAAGATGTTTACACCACCTATTTGTATCTGAAGAGTGATTTGCACGTGTGATGGATGTAGGTTCCATTTAGGCTATGGTAAATGTAGCAGGGGAATCCTCGAATAGAACATCAACCAACTTGCAGAGCTCAGTTGTGTGGCTGGAAATTGTGCCACCTTGTTAACGTTCTAGGTGAGCGTACTGTAGAATGAGGGTGGCTTATGAGAGTGAGGAGAGGATTTCACTCGGACCTTGAAAAATTGGGACCAAATCTCATTGAATCTCCACCTAGTCAATCTGATTTTGTATGATTCTCTCAAATGGCACCATCCAGCACATCTCAGTGAACCAATTATAATGCAGTGGTGTTTTGGCTGATTTCCAATGCCGAAAATGGCCTGTTGACATCTCCAACAAATTGCAGAGGGGTTGAATTTTGCGTTGGAGAGTCTAGAGGCGATTGTGTACCAGTCAGAGCATCTCATAATACCTGAATTTCAGTCTGGCTACCATAGGCTTTTGTCATGATATTCTAGGAGGTCAATATAGTTTTTCTCTATTCATGGGACAAGTTTTGTTTTCAGAAGTGTCTCAATTCTTCTTATAGTTTATCTGAAAAGAGATGTTGAATGATTGTTTGGTAAAGACAGTAAGAAATGGGGTTGGTGGTTTACTAGAGTGTGAGCCCCGGTCAAGCAGCAGCCACATTCCTTGTCAGGATAAGGCACAAGCCAACCATAAATTCAGGAGTGGCCAGTGCAGGTAAGAGTGGCGGGGCGGTGTGGGGAGTCGACAGACAACGAAGAGGGAAAATCAAATTTAAAAAAAGCAAATCACGTACCTTGCGCTCCCTGCATTGGGGCGCTGCAACGAGCGCAAGGTAAGTGGTTTTCTTATTTTAATTTTGTTTTTCCTCGTCATCGTCTGTCAACTCCTCCCCACCCCCGCCCCACTGCTCTTATCTGCACCGGCCGCTCCTGATTAAATTAACAGTCAGGCTTAACTTAGAGGCAATGTGTAACACTTCAAAGAGTAAGAAAGTGAAAAACACACAAAAAAGATCCAACACTAGGTTACAAATAGAGCTTTCTTTAATAAATAAAACAAGACCAAAATGACAAAAATCCAATCAGTAGAAATAGAGATATGCAATTTTAAAGATTTTAGGGAAAATAGACCCAAAAAGCACAAAGCTGCTACTGTGGATATCTGCTCGCACTGGACTGGGACAAAGTCGCAAGTTCAGGCCGACTGCGACGGAGTGCAGGCCGGCTACAGGAACCCAGTAAGGCCCGCTGAACAAATTACCTGAAATCCTGGTTTGCAGAGTTCTGCGAGGATCCTCGTTGAAGATGCGTTGCACAGCCGAAGCGATGCATCGGTTCTGAAGTGCGGCGAGGCTGCAACACGAGGTCCTGCGTCGTCATCGAGGAACCAGTCCATGAGGGTTTGTGATGGGAACTTCGGCATCAAAGGTGCATCATTCAATTGTAGCGATGCGTTGGTTTCGAGGAACTGTGAGTTTGCGATGCAGAGTCCGGCATCATCATCATGGCTGCCATTGAGGGATATGAGGTCTGCTCTGAGGCTGTGTCGCGGAGTAGCAGTTCCAAAGAGGTTGTGGAGGCGATGCAAGTCTTTGCGACAGGTCCAATCCATGCAGCAGTGGAAATGCATCTGTTCTGCTCGGGGTTGCGTCACGCACCAGAGGATATTTGTTGGTTTCCTAGGATCCACAAAGGCTGGCAGAGCCCCTTAGACCCACTTCCAAGGGTCCAGGACTAGGGTGGCACCACTTGGCATAATAGAATCACGGATGGCAGAGTCCAGGTGCGGGCTTCAAGGTTGTTGGAGCATTCTGTCCCTGAGGCTCATGACAGGAGGCCAGACAACTAGCCCTTGGAGTTACTTTGGGGACCAGGGTTCAGCAGATGCAGGCCCAGTCGTTCTCACTCCGGAAAAACGGGCAGCAGGTCAGCACATCAGGGCAGCAGTTCCTTCAGAGCAGCAGTCCAGCAGAGTGGCAGTCCTTTCAGCAGCACAGAAGCCTTCTTCCTGGCAGAGTATCCACAAGGCCAGGCGTTTACTGGAGAGTTGGTGTCTGAGGTCCAGTATTTATACCCAGTTGTGCCTTTGAAGTAGGGAGAAGTTTCTAGAGGCATGCCTTTCGAAGTGCACAGGTGTGCTGTCCTCCCTGCCCTGGCTCCAGACTAACTACAGGGGTATACAGCCCTTTGTGTGGAGGCAGGACACAGCCTATTCAAGTGTAAGTGGGACTGTGTCCTGCTCCTTCCTCCCATCCTGCCAGTGATGGCCCATCCAGGCACACCTATGCTCCCTATTATGTGTGGCTATCTAGGAGGAATACACAAAGCCCAGTGGTCAGCTACACCCAATCAAGTGACCCAGAGACAAGCTGCAGGCACTAAATGGATAAGGCAAAAAAATCCCAACTTTCTAAAAGCGGCATTCTCAACATTGTATTTAAAAATTCAACTTCATCAGTGAATTAGGATTTTTCATTAAAATTCCAAAGACACCAAACATAAACTTATTAAATGTAATAAGGGATCTCTAAATGTTATCCTGTGGGAGAATTAGGCCTTGTAGTAGAGAAAATAATTGGATTTCAGAGTTTTTCACTACCAGGGCATGTATAACTTAAAATCACATCTCCTATGTTTTAAATACATTGCACCCTGCCCTCTGGACTGTCCAGGGCCTACACTAGGGGTGATTTACATGTACTAAAAAGGAAGGTTTGATCCTGGCAAAGGGTTTATCTTGCCAGGTCGAAATGGCAGTTTAAAACTGCACACACAGGCTGCAATTGCAGGCCTGAAGCATGTTTAAAGTGCTACTTAAGTGGGTGGCACAATCAGTGCTAAAGACCCACTAGTAGCATTTAATTTGAAGGCCTTGGGCACAGGTAGTGCCATTTTACTAGGGACGTACAAGTAAACTAAATATGTCAATTGGGTATCAGCCAATTCCACCATGCTTTAGCATCTGGTTAGCAGTGGTAAAGTGTGCAGAGTCCTAAGGCCAGCAGAAACAAAGTCAGCAAACAGGAGGCCTGAACGCAAAACTTTAAGGGGGAAACCACTGCAAGGATGCCATGTCTAACAAAGGCCAAATACTACCCCTCTAGGTTGGCCCCAGATTTGAATGTATGTACAATTCAGTGAAGTGGGAAACTGACAGGTTTTCGACCAAGTCTGCACTGCAGCTAATGTAAGAGTTGTCTGTACTTCCATCCTTGTACTTACTCTAGGACATGGTCTGTACCTTGGTCTTAAAACATGTGGATGTCTCTGTCACCCATAAAGTTGTCTAGGCTTTGAATACCCTCTCTCTTCCACGTGTCACTGATGATCCTGCAGCCTGCTATCAAAAGTCTAGCATTATTGCACAGTGGTGCCAATGTATGGATTAGGAGATCTATTTTTAGTTTTATGCATACAAATTTCAACACCATCATCGTGGACCACTCAGCTGTGACAGTAAAAGCAACACAGCCTGAGTCCAGCGGGAGATGGATTGTGCATCATGGGTAAATGAAAGCACATGTGACAGAGATTGGCCAGCCAATGGGATTCTCTCTAAGGCAGTCTCAAGCTCCCTCCTTGAGTATATGCATGAAGTTTCTATCCTTTCAGGTAGAGTCTCATTATTCCCCAAATGAGTGATGTGATATTTTTGTGGATATAAGCGAGTGCTTTCTTCAAAATAAAGATGGGGAGCATACCAAATAGATAATTAAAGTGAGGGGCAACAGTTATTTTGATGATTTTGTACTCTACCTCCTGTCAGGGGTAGGCATGCAGGAGCACTATTCATGTGATCAGTTGAAGTGAGAAGTATGCCATCAGCGTAAAGAAGTGCCTTCGACTCTCCTACTGGGGTGCATATGCCTTTGACTTCTGTTTGTTGCCTGGTTGCTGCTGAGACTGGCTCTAGTGCCAGGGGAAATAGGAAGGGTGAGAGGGGGTTACCCTGTCCCGCACCTTTTTCAATTGAAAACAAGTTAGACATAAAGCCGCCACAACTGAGACTCGTCTTCATGTTCATTTAAAGCAGGTGGATTTTGGCTATACAGTTCTAACCCAGGCTTGACTTTTCAAGAGTCAGTGTGTTTATTCAGACTTTACAGATTCTTGAAGAAGGTGATGAAGGTTTCAACAATATTGAGCAGGGGAGTATGAATTGTTCCTTATACATATTGCTAGTATGCCTGACTGGATCTCTATCTGCCTGAGTTGTGCTGCAAGCATTCTATCAGCTTGATCTACTTCCTGATGGCACCATTGCAATATGAAGAGTGCATGTCCGCTTCAGAGGCGCAAGGGGTGTAAAGCACAAATTTCTGTTCCTTAGGCCCCTTTGTATTAGGGCCATGACGGATTTGATTCTGTTCTCAACAGTGGCGGCTCGCATAGGGCGTGCTGCGGGGCGGTGGGGCGGGCGGGGAGTGGAAGGGTGGGGGGTTAGTAAACTCGGACATACGACGGAACGGAGGAAAGTAATTATTACGTTCCTCCGTTCCGTCGTATGTCCGTGTTTACTAACCCCCCACCCTGCCCCTCCCCCCCACCCACCCACCCCGCAGCACGCCCTATGCGAGCCGCCACTGGTTCTCAAGCCTGCTATGTTTCATTGCAGCTTTCCTTTCAGCTAGGGTTGAATGTATCATCATACCTATCCAGGTTGCTTTTCCTGCAGCTCTTAGAGTTTGTGCTGAAGAGGAGGATGGGATGTCATCTAGGTATGTGTTAATGTGGAACCTGATGGTCTTTTTCTTTGTGAAAGTCTTATGTCTTCTCATTTCTGCCATAACTTGGGTGTAGTGCAAATTGTGGAATAGCTTGATGCCACAACTGTTAAAGCATCTTTGTACCTAAGAGCATGCCATGGTGCTAACTGCTTCTTTGTGTGGTGGGTAATACTTGGGGTCATGTGTCAATCACCATCCAGTGAGACAGTAGTACATAAGTCAGAGGCATCTGCAGTCATACTAAGCACACGTCGAGGAAGGGTTAGTGAGGTGTTTCGTAGGGAATAAAGGCCAAGAAAAGTAGTTCTTATTGAGACAGCGATAGATATAAGTGAAGATTCTTCTGGTCAAGGTGGCTGAAGTGGCAGGAATGATGTCTGAATTTCTAACAACCTATCATTTATGAAAACGCAATTGTAATGTCCTCATCTGTGATTTCAGCAGGGGTCTAGAGTTGCCTCTTTCCATGGTAAGGGTCTCAGTCACTAGATTTAGGCCATCTTGATCTGAACGTCACTGGAAAAACCTGTGATTCAGACTGCCAGGTGATCGATGGAGCCAAGCACAGTTGGTGATGCCTAGACGGTGATCATTGATGTATCCAATTCAGAGGATCCCATATGTTTAGAAAGCACTCTGGATCATCCAGTTTGATGTATTCTGAAATTCTCCCAGCCATTGTGGGAGGCTCAAGAAGGCCATATTGCATGTCTATTTTATTCAATTTGGGATGGAGTGCTAGGAAAGCCTTACACTTACAACTAATTTGCATGGAGAAATCTACTGAAATGTAGACGTTTTGAAGGTCGTAAGTGAAGGGGTTATGCTTCTTCCCTAGTTAGTGTTACAGCAAACAAATGATGGACGGAATGCTGACAATGCAAACATTCTCCCCCAGTCAAAAGATCTGGGTTAAATCCATCGTTCTTTTGCCCACTACGCCACCCCAGTTTGGACCCAGCCATATGCAAATCAGTCTTGACCCTGTGCCCCATGGAAACAGTCCAGACTGAACTGCCATGCCAGGTCCTCCCTGGACCGGAAACAAGCATCCTGGAACCGGTTTCAGGGTATGTTACCCTTCTTCAGCCAGGCTAGCTTGAATCCAGTGGCACAGTGAGCAAGGGACCCACGTCTGGGCATACCCATCCCACTTAGGACGAAAAGTGTTACAGCAAACAAATGATGGATGGAATGCTGACAATGCAAACATTCTCCCCCAGTCAAAAGATCTGGGTTAAATCCATCGTTCTTTTGCCTACTACGCCACCCCAGTTTGGACCCAGCCATATGCAAATCAGTCTTGACCCTGTGCCCCATGGGAACAGTCCAGACCGAACTGCCATGCCAGGTCCTCCCTGGACCGGAAACAAGCATCCTGGGACTGGTTTCAGGGTATGTTACCCTTCTTCAGCCAGGCTAGCTTGAATCCAGTGGCACAGTGAGCAAGGGACCCACGTCTGGGCATACCCATCCCACTTAGGGCGAAAAGTGTTACAGCAAACAAATGATGGACGGAATGCTGACAATGCAAGCATTCTCCCCCAGTCAAAAGATCTGGGTTAAATCCATCGTTCTTTTGCCTACTACGCCACCCCAGTTTGGACCCAGCCATATGCAAATCAGTCTTGACCCTGTGCCCCATGGGAACAGTCCAGACTGAACTGCCATGCCAGGTCCTCCCTGGACCGGAAACAAGCACCCTGGGACCGGTTTCAGGATATGTTACCCTTCTTCAGCCAGGCTAGCTTGAATCCAGTGGCACAGTGAGCAAGGGACCCACGTCTGGGCATACCCATCCCACTTAGGGCGAAAAGTGTTACAGCAAACAAATGATGGACGGAATGCTGACAATGTAAACATTCTCCCCCAGTCAAAAGATCTGGGTTAAATCCATCGTTCTTTTGCCCACTACGCCACCCCAGTTTGGACCCAGCCATATGCAAATCAGTCTTGACCCTGTGCCCCATGGGAACAGTCCAGACTGAACTGCCATGCCAGGTCCTCCCTGGACCGGAAACAAGCATCTTGGGACCGGTTTCAGGGTATGTTACCCTTCTTCAGCCAGGCTAGCTTGAATCCAGTGGCACAGTGAGCAAGGGACCCACGTCTGGGCATACCCATCCCACTTAGGGCGAAAAGTGTTACAGCAAACAAATGATGGACGGAATGCTGACAATGCAAACATTCTCCCCCAGTCAAAAGATCTGGGTTAAATCCATTGTTCTTTTGCCCACTACGCAACCCCAGTTTGGACCCAGCCATATGCAAATCAGTCTTGACCCTGTGCCCCATGGGAACAGTCCAGACCGAACTGCCATGCCAGGTCCTCCCTGGACCGGAAACAAGCATCCTGGGACCGGTTTCAGGGTATGTTACCCTTCTTCAGCCAGGCTAGCTTGAATCCAGTGGCACAGTGAGCAAGGGACCCACGTCTGGGCATACCCATCCCACTTAGGGCGAAAAGTGTTACAGCAAAAAATGATGGACGGAATGCTGACAATGCAAACATTCTCCCCCAGTCAAAGGATATGGGTTAAATCCATCGTTCTTTTGCCCACTACGCCACCCCAGTTTGGACCCAGACATATGCAAATCAGTCTTGACCCTGTGCCCCATGGGAACAGTCCAGACCGAACTGCCATGCCAGGTCCTCCCTGGACCGGAAACAAGCATCCTGGGACCGGTTTCAGGGTATGTTACCCTTCTTCAGCCAGGCTAGCTTGAATCCAGTGGCACAGTGAGCAAGGGACCCACGTCTGGGCATACCCATCCCACTTAGGGCGAAAAGTGTTACAGCAAACAAATGATGGACGGAATGCTGACAATGCAAACATTCTCCCCCAGTCAAAAGATCTGGGTTAATTCCATCGTTCTTTTGCCCACTACGCCACCTCAGTTTGGACCCAGCCATATGCAAATCAGTCTTGACCCTGTGCCCCATGGAAACAGTCCAGACTGAACTGCCATGCCAGGTCCTCCCTGGACCGGAAACAAGCATCCTGGAACCGGTTTCAGGGTATGTTACCCTTCTTCAGCCAGGCTAGCTTGAATCCAGTGGCACAGTGAGCAAGGGACCCACGTCTGGGCATTCCCATCCCACTTAGGGCGAAAAGTGTTACAGCAAACAAATGATGGACGGAATGCTGACAATGCAAACATTCTCCCCCAGTCAAAAGATCTGGGTTAAATCCATCGTTCTTTTGCCCACTACGCCACCCCAGTTTGGACCCAGCCATATGCAAATCAGTCTTGACCCTGTGCCCCATGGGAACAGTCCAGACCGAACTGCCATGCCAGGTCCTCCCTGGACCGGAAACAAGCACCCTGGGACCGGTTTCAGGGTATGTTACCCTTCTTCAGCCAGGCTAGCTTGAATCCAGTGGCACAGTGAGCAAGGGACCCACGTCTGGGCATACCCATCCCACTTAGGGCGAAAAGTGTTACAGCAAACAAATGATGGACGGAATGCTGACAATGCAAACATTCTCCCCCAGTCAAAAGATCTGGGTTAAATCCATCGTTCTTTTGCCCACTACGCCACCCCAGTTTGGACCCAGCCATATGCAAATCAGTCTTGACCCTGTGCCCCATGGGAACAGTCCAGACCGAACTGCCATGCCAGGTCCTCCCTGGACCGGAAACAAGCATCCTGGGACCGGTTTCAGGGTATGTTACCCTTCTTCAGCCAGGCTAGCTTGAATCCAGTGGCACAGTGAGCATGGGACCCACGTCTGGGCATACCCATCCCACTTAGGGAAAAAAGTGTTACAGCAAAAAATGATGGACGGAATGCTGACAATGCAAGCATTCTCCCCCAGTCAAAAGATCTGGGTTAAATCCATCGTTCTTTTGCCTACTACGCCACCCCAGTTTGGACCCAGCCATATGCAAATCAGTCTTGACCCTGTGCCCCATGGGAACAGTCCAGACCGAACTGCCATGCCAGGTCCTCCCTGGACCGGAAACAAGCATCCTGGGACTGGTTTCAGGGTATGTTACCCTTCTTCAGCCAGGCTAGCTTGAATCCAGTGGCACAGTGAGCAAGGGACCCACGTCTGGGCATACCCATCCCACTTAGGGCGAAAAGTGTTACAGCAAACAAATGATGGACGGAATGCTGATGATGCAAGCATTCTCCCCCAGTCAAAAGATCTGGGTTAAATCCATCGTTCTTTTGCCTACTACGCCACCCCAGTTTGGACCCAGCCATATGCAAATCAGTCTTGACCCTGTGCCCCATGGGAACAGTCCAGACTGAACTGCCATGCCAGGTCCTCCCTGGACCGGAAACAAGCATCTTGGGACCGGTTTCAGGGTATGTTACCCTTCTTCAGCCAGGCTAGCTTGAATCCAGTGGCACAGTGAGCAAGGGACCCACGTCTGGGTATACCCATCCCACTTAGGGCGAAAAGTGTTACAGCAAAAAATGATGGACGGAATGCTGACAATGCAAACATTCTCCCCCAGTCAAAGGATATGGGTTAAATCCATCGTTCTTTTGCCCACTACGCCACCCCAGTTTGGACCCAGCCATATGCAAATCAGTCTTGACCCTGTGCCCCATGGGAACAGTCCAGACCGAACTGCCATGCCAGGTCCTCCCTGGACCGGAAACAAGCATCCTGGGACCGGTTTCAGGGTATGTTACCCTTCTTCAGCCAGGCTAGCTTGAATCCAGTGGCACAGTGAGCAAGGGACCCACGTCTGGGCATACCCATCCCACTTAGGGCGAAAAGTGTTACAGCAAACAAATGATGGACGGAATGCTGACAATGCAAACATTCTCCCCCAGTCAAAAGATCTGGGTTAAATCCATCGTTCTTTTGCCCACTACGCCACCTCAATTTGGACCCAGCCATATGCAAATCAGTCTTGACCCTGTGCCCCATGGGAACAGTCCAGACCGAACTGCCATGCCAGGTCCTCCCTGGGCCGGAAACAAGCATCCTGGGACCGGTTTCAGGGTATGTTACCCTTCTTCAGCCAGGCTAGCTTGAATCCAGTGTCACAGTGAGCAAGGGACCCACGTCTGGGCATACCCATCCCACTTAGGGCGAAACGTGTTACAGCAAACAAATGATGGACGGAATGCTGACAATGCAAACATTCTCCCCCAGTCTAAAGATCTGGGTTAAATCCATCGTTCATTTGCCCACTACACCACCCCAGTTTGGACCCAGCCATATGCAAATCAGTCTTGACCCTGTGCCCCATGGGAACAGTCCAGACCGAACTGCCATGCCAGGTCCTCCCTGGACCAGAAACAAGCATCCTGGGACCGGTTTCAGGGTATGTTACCCTTCTTCAGCCAGGCTAGCTTGGATCCAGTGGCACAGTGAGCAAGGGACCCACGTCTGGGCATACCCATCCCACTTAGGGCGAAAAGTGTTACAGCAAACAAATGATGGACGGAATGCTGACAATGCAAACATTCTACCCCAGTCAAAAGACCTGGGTTAAATCCATCGTTCTTTTGCCCACTATGCCACCCCAGTTTGGACCCAGCCATATGCAAATCAGTCTTGACCCTGTGCCCCATGGGAACAGTCCAGACCAAACTGCCATGCCAGATCCTCCCTGGACCGGAAACAAGCATCCTGGGACCGGTTTCAGGGTATGTTACCCTTCTTCAGCCAGGCTAGATTGAATCCAGTGGCACAGTGAGCAAGGCACCCACGTCTGGGCATACCCATCCCACTTAGGGCGAAAAGTGTTACAGCAAACAAATGATGGACGGAATGCTGACAATGCAAACATTCTCCCCCAGTCAAAGGATCTGGGTTAAATCCATCATTCTTTTGCCCACTACGCCACCCCAGTTTGGACCCAGCCATATGCAAATCAGTCTTGACCCTGTGCCCCATGGGAACAGTCCAGACCGAACTGCCATGCCAGGTCCTCCCTGGACCGGAAACAAGCATCCTGGGACCGGTTTCAGGGTATGTTACCCTTCTTCAGCCAGGCTAGCTTGAATCCAGTGGCACAGTGAGCATGGGACCCACGTCTGGGCATACCCATCCCACTTAGGGCGAAAAGTGTTACAGCAAACAAATGATGGACGGAATGCTGACAATGCAAACATTCTCCCCCAGTCAAAAGATCTGGGTTAAATCCATCGTTCTTTTGCCCACTACGCCACCCCAGTTTGGACCCAGCCATAGACGTGGGTCCCGGGCTCACTGTGCCACTGGATTCAAGCTATCCTGGCTGATGAGGGGTGAAACCCCGAAACCGGTCCTAGGATGCTTGTTTCCGGTCCAGGGAGGACCTGGCTTGGCAGTTCGGGCTGGACTGTTCCCATGAGGCACAGGGTCAAGCCTGATTTGCATATGGCCAGGTCTAAACTGGGGTGGCATGGTGAGAAAAGAATGATGGATTTAACCCAGATCTCTTGACTGGGGGTGAATGTTTTGATTTATTCTGCATTCCGTCCATCAATTGTGTGTCTTTGCTTTCTCGCCCTAAGTGCGCCAGGTATGCCCAGACGTGGGTCCCAGGCTCACTGTGCCACTGGATTCAAGCTATCCTGGCTGAAGAGGGTGAAACCCGAAACCGGTCCTAGGATGCTTGTTTCCGTTCCAGGAGGACCTGGCTTGGCAGTTCGGGCTGGACTGTTCCCATGAGGCACAGGGTCAAGACTGATTTGCATATGGCCAGGTCTAAACTGGGGTGGCATGGTGAGCAAAAGAATGATGGATTTAACCCAAATCTCTTGACTGGGGGTGAATGTTTTGATTTGTTCTGCATTCCGTCCATCAATTGTGTGTCTTTGCTTTCTCGCCTAAGTGCGTCGGGTATGCCCAGACGTGGGTCCCAGGCTCACTGTGCCACTGGATTCAAGCTATCCTGGCTGAAGAGGGTGAAACCCCGAACCGGTCCTAGGATGCTTGTTTCCGGTCCAGGGAGGACCTGGCTGGCAGTTCGGGCTGGACTGTTCCCATGAGGCACAGGGTCAAGACTGATTTGCATATGGCCAGGTCTAAACTGGGGTGGCATGGTGAGCAAAAGAATGATGGATTTAACCCAGATCTCTTGACTGGGGGTGAATGTTTTGATTTGTTCTGCATTCCGTCCATCAATTGTGTGTCTTTTGCTTTCTCGCCCTAAGTGCGCCGGGTATGCCCAGACTTGGGTCCCGGGCTCACTGTGCCACTGGATTCAAGCTATCCTGGCTGAAGAGGGGTGAAACCCCGAAACCGGTCCTAGGATGCTTGTTTCCGGTCCAGGGAGGACCTGGCTTGGCAGTTCGGGATGGACTGTTCCCATGAGGCACAGGGTCAAGACTGATTTGCATATGGCCAGGTCTAAACTGGGGTGGCATGGTGAGCAAAAGAATGATTGATTTAACTCATATCTCTTGACTGGGGGTGAATGTTTTGATTTGTTCTGCATTCCGTCCATCAATTGTGTGTCTTTGCTTTCTCGCCCTAAGTGCGCCGGGTATGCCCAGACGTGGGTCCCGGGCTCACTGTGCCACTGGATTCAAGCTATCCTGGCTGAAGAGGGTGAAACCCTGGAACCGGTCCTAGGATGCTTGTTTCCGGTCCAGGAGGACCTGGCTTGGCAGTTCGGGCTGGACTGTTCCCATGAGGCACAGGGTCAAGACTGATTTGCATATGGCCAGGTCTAAACTGGGGTGGCATGGTGAGCAAAAGAATGATTGATTTAACTCAGATCTCTTGACTGGGGGTGAATGTTTTGATTTGTTCTTCATTCCGTCCATCAATTGTGTGTCTTTTGCTTTCTCGCCCTAAGTGCGCCGGGTATGCCCAGACGTGGGTCCCGGGCTCACTGTGCCACTGGATTCAAGCTATCCTGGCTGAAGAGGGGTGAAACCCTGGAACCGGTCCTAGGATGCTTGTTTCCGGTCCAGGGAGGACCTGGCTTGGCAGTTCGGGCTGGACTGTTCCCATGAGGCACAGGGTCAAGACTGATTTGCATATGGCCAGGTCTAAACTGGGGTGGCATGGTGAGCAAAAGAATGATTGATTTAACTCAGATCTCTTGACTGGGGGTGAATGTTTTGATTTGTTCTTCATTCCGTCCATCAATTGTGTGTCTTTTGCTTTCTCGCCCTAAGTGCGCCGGGTATGCCCAGACGTGGGTCCCGGGCTCACTGTGCCACTGGATTCAAGCTATCCTGGCTGAAGAGGGTGAAACCCTGGAACCGGTCCTAGAATGCTTGTTTCCGGTCCAGGAGGACCTGGCTTGGCAGTTCGGGCTGGAGTGTTCCCATGAGGCACAGGGTCAAGACTGATTTGCATATGGCCAGGTCTAAACTGGGGTGGCATGGTGAGCAAAAGAATGATTGATTTAACTCAGAACTCTTGACTGGGGGTGAATGTTTTGATTTGTTCTGCATTCCGTCCATCAATTGTGTGTCTTTTGCTTTCTCGCCCTAAGTGCGCCGGGTATGCCCAGACGTGGGTCCCGGGCTCACTGTGCCACTGGATTCAAGCTATCCTGGCTGAAGAGGGGTGAAACCCTGAAACTGGTCCTAGGATGCTTGTTTCCAGTCCATGGAGGACCTGGCTTGGCAGTTCGGGCTGGACTGTTCCCATGAGGCACAGGGTCAAGACTGATTTGCATATGGCCAGGTCTAAACTGGGGTGGCATGGTGAGCAAAAGAATGATTGATTTAACTCAGATCTCTTGACTGGGGGTGAATGTTTTGATTTGTTCTGCATTCCGTCCATCAATTGTGTGTCTTTTGCTTTCTCGCCCTAAGTGCGCCGGGTATGCCCAGACGTGGGTCCCGGGCTCACTGTGCCACTGGATTCAAGCTATCCTGGCTGAAGAGGGGTGAAACCCTGGAACCGGTCCCAGAATGCTTGTTTCCGGTCCAGGGAGGACCTGGCTTGGCAGTTCAAGCTGGAGTGTTCCCATGAGGCACAGGGTCAAGACTGATTTGCATATGGCCAGGTCTAAACTGGGGTGGCATGGGGAGCAAAAGAATGATTGATTTAACTCAGATCTCTTGACTGGGGGTGAATGTTTTGATTTGTTCTGTATTCCGTCCATCAATTGTGTGTCTTTTGCTTTCTCGCCCTAAGTGCGCCGGGTATGCCCAGACGTGGGTCCCGGGCTCACTGTGCCACTGGATTCAAGCTATCCTGGCTGAAGAGGGGTGAAACCCCGAAACTGGTCCTAGGATGCTTGTTTCCAGTCCATGGAGGACCTGGCTTGGCAGTTCGGGCTGGACTGTTCCCATGAGGCACAGGGTCAAGACTGATTTGCATATGGCCAGGTCTAAACTGGGGTGGCATGGTGAGCAAAAGAATGATGGATTTAACCCAGATCTCTTGACTGGGGGTGAATGTTTTGATTTGTTCTGCATTCCGTCCATCAATTGTGTGTCTTTTGCTTTCTCGCCCTAAGTGCGCCGGGTATGCCCAAACGTGGGTCCCGGGCTCACTGTGCCACTGGATTCAAGCTATCCTGGCTGAAGAGGGGTGAAACCCTGGAACCGGTCCTAGGATGCTTGTTTCCGGTCCAGGGAGGACCTGGCTTGGCAGTTCGGGCTGGACTGTTCCCATGAGGCACAGGGTCAAGACTGATTTGCATATGGCCAGGTCTAAACTGGGGTGGCATGGTGAGCAAAAGAATCATGGATTTAACCCAGATCTCTTGACTGGGGGTGAATGTTTTGATTTGTTCTGCATTCCGTCCATCAATTGTGTGTCTTTTGCTTTCTCACCCTAAGTGCGCCGGGTATGCCCAGACGTGGGTCCCGGGCTCACTGTGCCACTGGATTCAAGCTATCCTGGCTGAAGAGGGGTGAAACCCCGAAACCGGTCCTAGGATGCTTGTTTCCGGTCCAGGGAGGACCTGGCTTGGCAGTTCGGGCTGGGCTGTTCCCATGAGGCACAGGGTCAAGACTGATTTGCATATGGCCAGGTCTAAACTGGGGTGGCATGGTGAGCAAAAGAATCATGGATTTAACCCAGATCTCTTGACTGGGGGTGAATGTTTTGATTTGTTCTGCATTCCGTCCATCAATTGTGTGTCTTTTGTCTTCCCTAGTTAGAGCACCTGTCTCATTTGTTGGTCTCTTACAAAACCTGCAGTGATGGGTCTTGGTTTGTATGAGTTCACAGGGTTCTACAGTTTTAGTTTGAACGCTATCTAGAATTCAAGAGCCATTATGAAGGCCTTGTTCATCAATTTGGACCAGAATTGTGTGAGAAAGGCACCAGCATCACCTCATTTTAATGTTGAAGGAATTTTGAAAAATCTAACTTTGGCTCTCCAGAGCAGTCTCCCAGGTCTTTGATCTTCATTAACAGATGCCAAATCTCCTGACCCAGTCAGGAGCCGAGTTCATGTGTATTTCCAGGTCAGTTACTTGCAGGTCAGATGAGTCTAGTCTTTGGTAGAGCACTGCAAAGTCTGACCTAATCGATTTTATATTTGCGGTCAGTTCTAGGATTTCCCCTTCTATTGTAAACACTGAAGTCCCCACAACTGAAATTTCCTTGAGAATTGTTTCCGAGTTGATGCCTGAAGTTTGTGTTGCAGTGGCAGCGTAGCATGTTTACTGCTATTGGGTACTTCTGAGAATAGTAATTCTCTGGATGTGCGAGTGAATGACATTTCACCTTCGAGATTCTGACTCTCATTCGTAACAGAAGGAGCCAGACTTAATATTGAGATGGATAGTTCATTACCTGTGGCGTCGCTGGTTGTTTTGTGATCAGGACTGAGAACTACCTCTCGGGTGTCTGTCGGAAAGCACTCTTACCTAAGGAATATGGTGGTGGAGTGAGGTGGTGTGAGGTGAGGCAGACCTCTCTGAGAGGTGAAGACAGAAGTGAGAGCGGAGAGGAGTGATGTCCTGTCTCCTCAAGTGCAAGTTGGCACAAAGCACTTATGCAACGGGATATTTACAGTTGCCTCTGTCGTGAGCTCCACATAGGGAGAGGTCAAGATGGTAGCCACTTCATGCTTTACATCCTGTAACACTCTGTATGGGAAAGATCCCTCTGGTGTGGCGATACAGCATGCGAGACGTGCAGAGGGAGTGTGGTATGTTGTGAATGGTTCTCATTATCAAGCAATAGATATCACATGCTCCTCTGTTTCATGAGCTTAAAGGTGTCAACAGTTGCAGATATTGAGTGCCGTAAGGTATCTCGTATATTTCACTGCAGTGATGCAGCCTTCTTGGCATGCCTGTTCACATGCACATGTAGCGGGCTCAATTATCGTGTACCCAGCTTGGGTGTAGCTAAGCACTATGAGATGTGATTTTTTAATCTGCTTTGTCTGGTGTACTTTTTTGGGCAAGGGCTGAGGGGCCTCCGGTGTCACTGTCTATAAGGGTCACATTCAGTTCCCAGTCGGCGCCAGCACTGGAGTTCACACACAGGGAGGATCATCATATGCGGCAGCTTCTTTGGCCTTGAATCCTCCAGTAGTTGAGTGTTCCTTCAACACTGCAGCGCTTGTGGGAGAGAGCTGGGGTGATCATGGGGCTTAATGCTGTATCGCTTCACGGGTCCCTTCTCCCATGACCCTTACATCCTGCGCCCTCTGGCATCTTTGGTGGCATCAGTGCATCACTCCGCTGCCTTGCTGAAAGCAGGTGTGATAGGCAACCTTCACAATTATTTCGAGCCTTTTTCATTCCAAGCGGAGAGGTCCCAATGTGCCTCTTATGTTACACCTGCCCTGAGAAATTACCAGGATATCTATTTCTCAGTACAGAAGATGGTGGTGGCCTACTGCATGGAGCTGTAGACAGTGGCAACATCTTTCTAGCATCCAAGCACTGCCCCCTGGTTTCTTAGTTATAATAGTGCAATAGCTATTGTATGAGAAACTTCATTTCCCATTTGAAGCCAAAGCACAAAGCTCTGTGCTTAACTCTTACAGGAGCTAAATTAGTTGACTGTGCTCAATAAATATGATGTTAAATCAACCTGATAATATATACAAACATAAAAGTGCTGATTTTGAACTTAAATTTACAACGAAAAAGTTCAAGCAGGAAAGCAAGCTTCTAAATTTTATATATGTGCTTAGTTATCCAGCATTTTGCAGTTTTTTGTGTTTCAAAAACTTCATTGTGAAGAGAGAACAATGGTGTCTTGCTCACCACTAGCTGGGTGCAAGCCAGAGATCTTTCCATTGAGAATCTTGAGGGATAAGCCAACAATCCTCTTCCTCAGAAAGATTATTAAGTCTGTGGCATAGTGAGTCCTGTGCCCGGATTAGCTTGGCATGTTGCTTACTGCTCCTCAACTCACAGCCTACCAGAGGCGTTCTACCATAGAATATGCTTCCGAATTCATCACAGGCCGCGGCTGTGCTTAAATTGTAAAATGAGTGCAGGATGATGAAGTTTTTCTGAGCAGCACACGACAGGAGCGGCCAAGTCCAAGGATGCTGAATGCCAAGACTGACTGGTCTTGGTTCCACCTCGCGCCTCTTTCTTCCACCACGTTACACTTCCTGTCTCGGTAAATCACTACTGCGGGTTTTTTTTTCATTCCTGTGTTCTCACTGTTTTCCTATCTTTCCTTCCTTCTGCTTTCTCCCATTTCTCCCTTTCTCTCACTTGCTCTGGATCACAGTCTGATTACGAAATATGTGCCCTCTTCCCCAAAAATGAGTCCTGGTGCCAATCACCTGCACAGGCTAGGCACAGGGCCGCCCATCTACAAGTGTAAATGAGCATGCGTTGCAAATACCCCCAGCGCACAGCACGTGGTTCCTTCTGCTCGTAGTCCACCTGCTTTGCTCCTCTCAGCACATCCAGCTTCCGGGCCCTTGGGGGAAACAGATAGATTAAGCCCATTTAGGCCCTGAATCAATTTCAAAAGTGAATTAGCAACTGCTTCCCGCCTGTCAAGGGACAGACGATCCTAACGAAGCCGAACTCGGGGGCCCGTCCTAAGGGCTCACTGGGTGAAGCTGAACACGCAGCACGACCAGCGCCTTTCGAGAACATTCTGCTTTGTGTGTGCTTACACATCAAACAGGCTCTTTTAAGCGGGAAATCCACGGCACTGTGACAGACGTGTAGTCAGCTGGCGCAGGCCTGTTATACACGTCGGCGGGGCTCGGTGAAAATTACTGTAAGCAGAACCGTACTTTTGCTTTCGGCCACGGATTTATTTTGAAAAAATTGAGGAAAATTACGTATTTTCGTTCAAGCAATCCAACACTACTTTCAGCCTAGTCTCTTCAGTCAGGTAAAACTTGGTCCCAGCATGGAACCCACGTTTGGGCTTACCCTTGTCTGCTTAGGCCATTACATTGAATATATGTGCCATTGGAACCACGCTGCACCTGACTGAAGAGGCCCAACCGGGTCAAAACCGGTGGTGAGTTGCTTGAGTTTGGGTTAAGAGATGACTCGGTTTGGCAGCTCAGGCTAGATTGTTCAAATTGGATCAGCAGCAGGCCTGATTTGCACACGACTGCGTGTAATCTGATGTGGCGTGGTGGGCACAAGAAATATGTGTTGGAATGCTATCCGGAACGACTGGAAGTGCTTTTCTATTTGCAGGATTCCTCCCGTCCCCTTTAGAGCTCCATGTCTGCTTTTCCCCTCTGAAATACTTTTTGCTTGGTTTGCCCAGTACCCTCTAACCTCTTGAGTGCTCATGACGGCTCCCGGTCGTCATGAGTCACAGTAGACGTGTGCTCATGACGGCCGGGAGCCGTCCGAACGTTGCCGCTCCGCCCACGCGGTATTAATTCCCCGCCTGTGCGGGGAAATTAATCAGTGGGCGGAGTTCGGACGGCTCCCGGCCGTCATGAGCACACGCCCACTGTGATTTATGACGGCCGGGAGCCGTCCTGAGTACCCGAGCGCCACGCCCAACCCCGCCCCCTCTCGCACCGCGGGGGAATTTGCCCTGCAGCGAAGGGGTTAAACATGCATTACAAAGTAATCCACTTGTTACCATTCTTTACAATGCCTAGTAAGCAGGGCTGTCTTAACAGCATTATAGGGCCCCGGGAAAAGCAGTGCACTGGGCCCTGCCTACACAACCACTCACAAAAATAAAAATGTTTAACGGAAAATTAATGTTAAATTCTGGTCTGCATGGGGCCCCTATGTTTGCGGGCCTCCCGGGCAAGTTCCCAAGCATGCCCATGCGTTAGGGCGGCACTGCAAGTAAGTGCACAATGGGCGTTACACGGAGGACCAGTAATACAACATTGCTAATATTCACAATCCTCCAGTCAGCTTACATGACACCATTACAAGAATGTCCTGACAATTTAAGTTTGTCCCAGACAGTACCCACAGTACCCCAGTAAAGACGAGCAGTTTCCTCAAAGCCAATTAAACACACATTAATGGTTTTCCTGATGCTTCAGAAAACACATATTGCAAGTTTCCAAAATACTATGATATGCACACATTTAGTCAAAAATATCGTCTGGCATACATAATGTGTCCTAAATATCGTTTACAAAAATAACATCGAATTGGATGTACATTTGTTAAGTCCACTTGGGTGATACTTTTGTAAACTACATTTTAAACAAAATATTTATGTTAGACAATATTCTGAATATGGTATTCTGGTATCACACCTCTAAACGTGTCCATTAATCCCACTGTATCAATTTCAACAATTCCCCATTAAAGCATCTTGCCTGTTTTCACAGACATACACGCACATGCAGATAAATAGGCACACATGCCCGCACACACACACACACACACACACTCTCTAAAGCACAAAGCCACTCACACTGACAAACGCACATAGGTACTGTAACCAGCAATACAAGCACAGGTACATTATTGCTCCCTACGACGAGATAAAGAGACACTGTTACACACATGGATTCCATCACAGATAAACTCTTACACACATGGATATATACAGATGAACACACTCTTTGTGAGTCTGCTGTGTCACCCTTGTGAAGTGGATGGCTGTCTGTACCCTGGAGGTCGCTGTCCCTGTTCAGCGTCATCCATCTCTAATTCATTGATTGCTCTGCCTTCACCTGTAAGAAAATTGTCATGTCTATATGTGTACACAATATTGTGTTTTGTCTTAATGACCTCAATATCCCTAAAACACAGCTGTATAACATATATCAAATTATTCACGGCTGCTAATTGTGGTATACAGATTGACTTACATTTCAATCTACTGTTCTTACTCACGATGCTAACGTCCAAGTCTGGAAGTAGTGATTTCTTGGACTCAGAATATGTCTTCGTGATTAGTAGATAATAAAGCCAATGCTTCAGAAGCACCTTGAATGGTATATTCTCCCTTGCTGTCCTGCTGTTTGGATCTGTGGAGGAGTCGGGGAACTCTCTGGTTGCTCTCCAGTGCCTCTGTGTGCCTTGTCAGGCCTTCGCTGGTGCAAGGCATCGCGGCATCTCCACTCTGGTGGGACTCGGTGTCCCAGAGTGCACCTCCACTAATTGACTGCAGCTGCTGAGGGCGGAGGCGTTTCCATCGCGCTATAAAGCGCTGCCTCGCGCCCCGCAGTGTGGGAGTTGCTTGCCTTTCTGTGTCTCCCTTGCTGTCCTGCTGTTTGGATCTGTGGAGGAGTCGGGGAACTCTCTGGTTGCTCTCCAGTGCCTCTGTGTGCATTGTCAGGCCTTCGCTGGTGCAAGGCATCGCGGCATCTCCACTCTGGTGGGACTCGGTGTCCCAGAGTGCACCTCCACTAATTGACTGCAGCTGCTGAGGGCGGAGGCGTTTCCATCGCGCTATAAAGCGCCGCCTCGCGCCCCGCAGTGTGGGAGTTGCTTGCCTTTCTGTGTCTACCTTGCTGTCCTGCTGTTTGGATCTGTGGAGGAGTCTGGGAACTCTCTGGTTGCTCTCCAGTGCCTCTGTGTGCCTTGTCAGGCCTTCGCTGGTGCAAGGCATCGCGGCATCTCCACTCTGGTGGGACTCGGTGTCCCAGAGTGCACCTCCACTAATTGACTGCAGCTGCTGAGGGCGGAGGCGTTTCCATCGCGCTATAAAGCGCTGCCTCGCGCCCCGCAGTGTGGGAGTTGCTTGCCTTTCTGTGTCTCCCTTGCTGTCCTGCTGTTTGGATCTGTGGAGGAGTCGGGGAACTCTCTGGTTGCTCTCCAGTGCCTCTGTGTGCCTTGTCAGGCCTTCGCTGGTGCAAGGCATCGCGGCATCTCCACTCTGGTGGGACTCGGTGTCCCAGAGTGCACCTCCACTAATTGACTGCAGCTGCTGAGGGCGGAGGCGTTTCCATCGCGCTATAAAGCGCTGCCTCGCGCCCCGCAGTGTGGGAGTTGCTTGCCTTTCTGTGTCTCCCTTGCTGTCCTGCTGTTTGGATCTGTGGAGGAGTCGGGGAACTCTCTGGTTGCTCTCCAGTGCCTCTGTGTGCCTTGTCAGGCCTTCGCTGGTGCAAGGCATCGCGGCATCTCCACTCTGGTGGGACTCGGTGTCCCAGAGTGCACCTCCACTAATTGACTGCAGCTGCTGAGGGCGGAGGCGTTTCCATCGCGCTATAAGCGCTGCCTCGCGCCCCGCAGTGTGGGAGTTGCTTGCCTTTCTGTGTCTCCCTTGCTGTCCTGCTGTTTGGATCTGTGGAGGAGTCGGGGAACTCTCTGGTTGCTCTCCAGTGCCTCTGTGTGCCTTGTCAGGCCTTCGCTGGTGCAAGGCATCGCGGCATCTCCACTCTGGTGGGACTCGGTGTCCCAGAGTGCACCTCCACTAATTGACTGCAGCTGCTGAGGGCGGAGGCGTTTCCATCGTGCTATAAAGCGCTGCCTCGCACCCCGCTGCGCGGGACGTGCGCGGGACGTGCCGGGCGAAGCCCGGGCCAAGGGTGGGCCCGTCTGAGCCCGTCCGAGACTGATTGAGGCTGGGCTGGGCCACCCTCTTTGGTTATTTTTTCCTCTTTAATTTTTTGTTTTGTTGGATATACTCTCTCTGTCCATTAGACGAAGCACAATTTAAGGGTTAGCCAACTGGGGTATCCCTAATCAGCAAACTTTGAACCCGGTGGAGCTTCAAACCCCCAGCGTATCCTGCATTGTATAATGTAACTACAACACGAACTATTCCCAAGGTCTGGCGAGCTATTGATCCCTAAGAAGCTATGGGTAAACGTTCTCCCTTATCGACAAGATCAACCACTAGGCAGAAGGTTCCACTGCCAGTACCCATTGCTCAACCGACTGCAATTGATAAAATGCTCCAACGGGCCATAGGAGCAGTGTCCTGTGAAATTGAGCGAACTGAGAGACGTCTCTCTTTAACACCGATTCTCCCTCATAGTTCACCATCCACGGAGCTTGAGACCCTAGACCTATCCCATACACCTAATGTGCTCCTAATTCCGGACTCTCTTCCCTTACAAGAACCTATAGCATCTGGCCACACTACTAACCCTATTGAAGGAGGCGGGGCAAAAAAGAAGGGCGGGAAGAAAAAACCAACAACACACAAGGGAGGGAGACAGAAGAAACGAGCTCTTGGGATGGCACCAACTTCGCCCTCAAGGGGACAAGTCAACGATGAGCGCTGGCAGAAAATTTCGGACGCTCCACCATGGGCAACTCATTTGATAAAAGAACTTAAAGCACATCTTGCCACATCTATTAAATCTGAATTTGATGTAGTGACTAGACGAATTGATAATCTATTAATACAGCTGGACTTGTTGGGGAGCAAAGTAGATGCCATTATTGATGCAATTGAACCTATTAAATCCTTAATTCCTAAGTTAGCCCCGCACCCAAAACAGTTAAATCCACTTGGCTCCAATGCACTACCCCCTCCTTTAGGGCATAATCCAACGGTGCACACTAATACATCCACTGTGTCTAAATCCCCAGTCCCTCAAAAACAGGTCCTAGCTAATCCTCAACAGAGATTTCTTCATCGCACTGATAATGCATACAATAGCAGAGATATAGAAATCCTAAGATCAACTAATAAACATCATACACAAAGTAATAACGAGGTTGAGGCTAGGACCATACTACCTTCCAAAATAGGGGAAACAAAATCCTTATCATCCCATTTAGACTTGCCCCCAGCCTCTATTCCATACGTAATTATTTTAGCAGGTGTCCCAGAGCTGGATACAGGTCGAGGGGAGACACATTTCGAACTCAAAAACAAAATCACTTTTTGGCTAAATAAACATAGGCCCCTCCCCTATCATGAACAAAGTGAAATCCTGATGACACGTAGGGTTAGCTGGTTGGGGCGAAGAAGAAAGGACATCCCGGGGGATTGTATCGTGATCAATTTTAGAGACACCCGGACGGTCCAACACATCTTGGCTTGGGGATACACCAGGGAGATAGGGGGTATTGTATCTTTGCCCTTGGGATATTTTTATCCTTCTAAGCTTGGACATGACCATGAGAGAATTATGCATAAGAACTGGGGCCCAAGAGAACAGGATGGAGTTACGCCAAATCCGGGCTGGGAACGCCAACAAATAGTGACGTACAGCATCCCTGTCGATAACAGATTTAGCTCCTTGGACCTGGTAGACTGACTAAATTCTGACAGTAAAAGGCCCATTAATAACAATATGAATGAGGACAATTGGGGAAATACACAGCAAGCTGAGTCTCAAATGAAGGGAATGCCATCGGCGGGAAATAAAATTTCCAACAAAATTTGTGAGACCCTCACCACAACTAGTACTACCAGTCCCCAGAGTGAGATCAATCAGACTGCTGATTATAGCCCTGGGGAGGGGCCAGGGAATAATGACAATGATAAGGAGATGCAACAAGTCCCACATCATATAAATTGTACCCCCAGAACTCGCCACTCACAACTAACGAATTATTGAATACGCAGATTCTTTCCTGGAACATAGCAGGTCTCAGCTCAAAACTGGATTTTCCAGACGGGGGTGAATTTATAGATAAACATGACCTATGCCTGTTCCAGGAAACATGGTCAAGGGTAGATCTACATAGAGTGGGCTATGCCACATATAGCATTCCAGCAGTCCAGGGGACGAGGGGAGACCATCAGGGGGCCTATGTACTTGGGTTGGAATACACATGGGATGTACAGTTAAAATGCTAGAGACCTCCTCCCCCGACATTCTGTGTACCCTTCTTACCTTTCACAATTTATTGAAGATCGCTATAATAAATGTCTACTCTCGACCAGTGAGGCAGGGGCACACCTCGCAGACGCTTGACTGTCTAGTCACATTTCTGTATACTTTACCAGTGAGCTGTCAAGTGATCATAGGTGGAGATCTTAACTGTCAATTCGAGCCACTTAATGGTATTACCACACCCATTACAAGTGAGGAAGACTCGGTTTGGTCGATTCCGGAAACCAATATTCGGCCAATAAGGGCATGGACTTCCTTGGCCCTGCAGGTGCATTCAATCACACTTAGCCACTCTTTGAGGGCCTGCAATGGCCGATTCCCATAGTCCGGGGAATTTTACTTTCAATAAGCCGGGACAGGCATCTATAATTGACTATATATTGGTTGATGTTCAATTATGGCATAAGATTAGGGATTTTGCTGTTATTTCCCGACATGAAAGTGACCACAACCCGCTGGCCCTGGAATTAGCCCTTCCCATGCTCAATGACCCTAAAAATACTCCTGTACATCCTGCCCCAAATTTAGTATTGATTGAGGGAGGTAGGAGGGTACGCTGGGGGGCTTTTGTACAGACACCAGAGAAAGTGGCGACTTTATATCAGCAAATTGCCCCCTTCCTGGAAACTGCTTTTCAGTTGCCTGTAAATAATTGGGACGTGGCATCGCAATTGGCGATGGGAAAAACTACCAGGATCTACTATCTACATTGGCTCCGTTTTTCTATAATAGTGATAAGACCACGCACAACTTTAAACCTAAGCACCCATGGTACGACAAAACATGTAGGAAAGCTAAGCAGGCCTTAGTAACTAGAATCGGAGAGAATGATAAATTACGAATAAAAGAAGCTAGAGCCTTCTACAAAAAAACTACAACTGATGCAAAAACTAACTGGGAGATAGATAAATGGGAGGCCATTAAAATAGCTCTTGATAACCACGATATGCGAGGCTTCTGGAATTTAGTCAAGACAGGGAAACCCGAAGGCCATTTGGCCCTTGGACCCAATCTGGGGGAAGAAGTTTGGAGATCCCACTTCAAATCTTTATACTCGCGGCCTGTAGTAGGGGTAGAAGATCGCAGCGAAGTATTAGCGGCCGTTGAAGTAACCCCCAAACTTGAATACCCCCTGCACAATGAAGGAGATCACAGTGGCCTTGAGCAACCTATTACCAGCCAAGGCACCTGGGCTAGACAAGATACCTGGTGACCTATTTCGTACCGAACCAGCAGTTTGGGCACCATATTTATGTTTATTATTTAATGCCATCCTACAAGGTATGGCGTTGCCCCCGACCTGGGCAGGGGCAGAGATCATTCCTATTTATAAAAAAGGTACACCTCTTAACCCAGCTAATTATCGCCCAATAAGCCTCATAGACGTTACCCAAAAATCTATGCTCGTGTTCTTTTGGGTCGACTTTTAAGCTGGATAGAAGAAAACAATGTACTAACACCTCTGCAAGCTGGATTTAGGGCCAAGACCTCGACTATTGACCAGATCTTTAGATTACAGTTGATCCATTGGAAAATCGTGGTCCTAGAGGGTGGCAGCCTCTATGTCACATTTGTGGATCTTAAATCCGCATTTGATATGGTGCGGCGAGATCAGCTATGGGACATACTTCATGATATGGGTTTACCTGATTACCTTTCCCATCAGCTGAAACGCCTGCACCAAGATAATTATGCAAGAATTAGATTTGGCAAAAAAGGCGAGTTGACAGCTCCCTTCCCCGTAGAGAAAGGGGTGAGACAGGGATGTGTCCTTGCCCCGACCCTGTTCTCCCTCTTCTTAAATGGTTTAATTGAAACCTTATTAGCAGGGAAAGATATAGACGCACCGAGGTTGGCAAATCGTAAAATTCCAGCACTTATGTTCGCGGACGACACGCTGCTACTCTCTAAGTCACCCATGGGTATGCCCCGTGTACTTGAAGTATTTAGTGCCTTTTGTAGGAAGAGGGGATTGGAGATAAATCTTCAAAAAACCAAATATATGGTTTTCCATGCCAACACTATTAATTGTCCACATCCCCAACTGGATGGCACGGCTTTAGAGAGGGTGCCCGTATTTGATTATTTAGGGCTCACACTCAATGATAAGATGAACTGGGGACCACAAGTTAAGAAAGCTAACCTCAAATTGACTCAGTCCGCAGGTGGCATTTTAAAAATATATAAAAATTGCTCCCAGAAGGTGATAGGCCCACCAGCAGAAATATATAAAACACAGGCTAGGGGAGCCACGCTATATGGGGCAGAACTCTGGGGCTATTGTTCGGCAAATATGCTATCCATGACAGAGAACTTATTTTTAAGGCAATTGCTGAGCCTCCCCATGAGCACTCCGCTAACACCCCTTAGGATGGACTTGGGGATCGGTCCCATAGCAGATGTTGTTGCCTTCCGACCACTCTTTTATTGGCGTCGTCTCTGGAGTATACCAGAGCTGGCCAATTATAGGGAGGAGCTAAAGGATGTCATGTCCCTCTTGGGAGCGGGGAACCTACCTTGGTTGGCTTATATAAGGAATTCTTGCCAGGCATTGGGGAGGTTAGACATGTGGTTAACTCCTGAAGAGACTTGCCCCTCTATCCCCAAAAAGGCTCTATTCGCTTCCTACAGGGAACACAAAATGGTCCAATTATATCAGAGTATTAATCCCAGTAGTCTGACCTCAAAATTTTTAGAGGTCAAACAGCAATACAAGCTTGAGCTGGTATTGGACAGTATTCAACCACTGCTTGCGAAGAAACTGTTCCTACAATTTAGACATGGGGTGCTCCCGCTTCGAGCACTCACTAATAAATGGCAGGGAATGTCTAAATTAGACTGCCCTGGGTGTGACATAGTTGACGAAACAGATCTCCACGCAGTCCTTTTTTGCCCCGCCTATAAAAGGCCAAGGTCTAAATGGGTTCTTCAGCTCTGCAGAAACCTGGGAATCAGACACCATACTGAGGCTTACAGACTCCTCAAACACGAAACAGACCCGTTAATCGTGTTTGCCATCTCCAGGTTTTTATATTCGATGTGGTGTATCCGTAGGGCCATTCTAAAGAAAAAGAACTCTATTGAGAAGAACCTCAATAGAGTGTGTACTAAATAGGTGGCTATTTTAAGGGGGAATATCCCCTAGCCCGAAATTTGTTTTACATATTTTCTTCCTCCCCTGGGTCGCTTGTTCACCTACCTCTCTTTTAAAAATGTTTTATATATTCTTAATGTTCTTTACTTACTTTTTAATCCCTTCGGGTTATCAGTCAATAGCTGCTTTTAAATATATAAATTGATGACAGTAACATTGCAATTGTTTGCAACATGATGTAAGACACTTTTTTATTGCTGGGATGATTGTTGTACTATTCCTCTAGCAAGTATTGACAAGGGGGCGTCTAGTCATTGCTGGCTACTGTTGTTTTTTAAACCCCGTACAAGTGATGATACTTTTTAACACAATATTTATTACTTTTTCTCTCTTTTTATATATGTTTTTGAATACATGTATTTGTAATATTTTATGTGCTTTTAGGGCTGTAAGGCCGAAATAAAGCTTTTTGACTGACTGACTGACTAATGCTATAGTTATGTTGCATAGTCTGTATTTTAGCAGTTTATCAATTTCTCTGTTAACATGCATACAGATTTATACCAATCAGCTCTCAATTTATTCAAGTCACAATGTTCAAAGGATAAAATTCCATCAATAACTTTCATCAATACAGAAAGCATATTGTGAGACAATATTGGATAAAGGTATCACAGAAGCATCATGAGAATATATATTTTCTTCAGGCAATGGTAAACAGTTATCATATTACACAACATTCACCCTTATCACATCTTTTTGTTTGACCAAGACAGACTTTGCAATCTGTTTATTTGCTTGTATCCTTATTTTCGCTTTCTTCTCCTTGTTTTCCTGTAACTTTCTGCTTCATACTGGTACTACCCTTTCTATTTCCATTCTGTATTCCTTTTATGACTTAGAAGAAAAGATGCGGAAACCATGGAAGAAGTAGTTGCTCATTCCGTAACATTACACATTTCCTTACTTCCTTTGCTTACATAGACAGTTTTGTACTGTTATTACTAAAATAAGTCCCAGTTTGTCTCTTTCTGTCACTATTTGGATTCTATTAAATCATCAGATTTCGTGGTGAACATAAATAGCCATTCATCAATGTAATCCCTTTTATCACTCTTTAAGTTCTTAGCTTTCCAGTGTTTAATATCCTTTTAATAATCTCTCATTACTCCTTTAAAAATGGCAGGACTCATTTTGTTTAGTTTAGGTAAACCATATACTCTAATTTCATCCTTCAACCTTTTATTATCCTTTCCAAGTTAGTATATTTTTCAATGAAAGTTTTCATCGTATTAATAAATACATTATTAAGCTTGTGGTCCAGTTTACTCATAAGATCACTATCCAAATCATCATATATGATGAACATTAAGATGTTCAGTCCTCAGGCTTCTCGATTATTTACCATATATATCCACCATGACATACCATCCTTTCACTTAGAAAACTCTGATTTCTTTAATCTCTCCAAATGATTGAACCCATGGTTTAGATTGCCACTAGTACTAGATGATGTACTGGCATTAACCTTTTTTAGACCCAAAGTAGCTGCCAATTTGCTCTTTTGCAACAATCTTATTTTCATCACATTCAGCCGTAATTCCAATATTATAGTAATACTGTGTGCAAACAAATCCCCTGCGCCAGAAAAAGCTGTCATGGGCAACTAAGGAAATTCTTAAGATGCGCACCAAATCCTCTAATGTGCACAACTAAAAGTGCTCATTATTTATAAAACAATAATCATAGTCCACAGTTTGTAGTTGACTCTACGCTAACCGTAATTTCTCATATAAATGTTTTTCTAAATCCCTTTTCACCCTCCTTCCTGTACTATGTAACTGGGCATTTTTCACATTGTCTCACAGATAACTGTTAAGAGCTTCTAAATTTCCAAAGGATTCAAGTGTTGTAATGGCGGTAATATGGATTTGCCAAATAACTTAATGTGTAAACTTTGGTTGACCCTAAACCTAGCAGCACACGTATTGCTTAGCTTGACTTAAAATGAGATTATTCAATCAGCCCTGGTTCTACTACATTAGTTCCCAAAAGTTAACTGATGATACCCAAAACTTTGTACCTGGTACATACCATGCATTTTCATAGTTTCTAACAACAACACTCTCAGATCATAAAAGGGCCCTACATTCCTCAGCTACTTTGCACTTGGCTGTTCCAACTTCAAGGGAAACTTTAATTGGATGATAACCATTTTCCTTTCAAGCCTTTCACATACAGAATACACTGCCTGTTGATTTGCAACTACAATTTGATCGTTTAAAGTTTAAACCATAGCAAATCTGTCTGTACCCTAATCAAAATCTCAGTCAGCATTCTGTGTCTTCAATATCTTTAGGAGGCCTCTGGGTATACACTGTGCTCCAAAAATCTGAATATCAGAAACAATAACAAGTACCATCCATAGACGCCAAATTATTTCTAGAGGTTTATTTATTGCTCCTTATATTGCACTTCCAACTTGACTTCCTGGGTTCTATGCGCCTCTTGCCTTTCAGCCCGCTTTCACAGACACTATTATACTTTGTTCCCTATTTGGTCTGCTCGGACATCCCATCTGCTTAAGCTCAATCCTGCGTCTTGGCATGACAGAAGAATATTCAGCGATGAAAGCAGTAGAAAATCAGCTCCGTCAAGATCACTTTTTCAGTTCCATTGGCTCCTTGCCGACACACTAATGTGATAACTAGATCGGTTATTGGAGTGGCTGATTGAGTGAGAACACAGCCTTTCAGCAGGCAGACGTTATTGGTTCATGTTATAATTTGATCTTCCCACGCCTCTCTATATTTCCAGACTAATGTAAAGAAGTTCAATAATGCAACCGCTTGAGCCAAGAAATTAAAGCCAGTTCATTTTTGGTAAAAGCTGATTGTTGCTTATTTTGTGTTCAAGATTGGTATCATTTGGTAAATGAGGTGCCTTTGGACCTCGGTTTGATCCCATTTGTAACTACCTGAGAAGGATTGCTAATGTTCCTGATATGCTATTTCCTTAAAGTTTGACTGACCTATCACTATCACTATACAAGAACAAACCTTTAGTTAACAGCAAAAAGGAGCTAGCTCTCTTTGACCACACTTAATAGTTCAATTTCTATCCACACATTCTCCTCTACTATGCCTTCCCTTGTGAAAAAAAGACATTGTAATGCACTTTTTTTTTATTCTTTCCCTTCTGTACCCATTCTTGTATTTCTAGCAGCAAGCGTTGTCCTCTGAATGAAAACTCTCTCTCATGAATACTCCCAAATTTGTTTATTTTCATCTCATCTAAAGAAAATCAATTTTATATCCCTTCTATGTCCTTTCTCAATCTTTGCTAGGTCTACACTGGTTCTCTAGGGATCTCTCAAAGTTGGCGGTCAGTAAAGTCCAGTGCATCTGGAGGCAATGTCATCTTGTACGACTTGATTTGTAGCTCAGCAGCCAGCATGGTGAGGTAGACTGCAGAGAGTTGTCATTATGGAGTTATTGTATGATGGCATTCTAACATGACACATCGTTTTAAATAGGTTGACTTCTTCAATACTGGTGATAACTCTGCTCTGCTAGGAAGCCTTATGCTATGGCAGAATTTTGATCACGTGTGCTGATTATTTCCATTTATCCATATAGCCAGTGAGGTCAATTAATGGGTCACCTATTGAACTAAATCCTCTGTGAACCATTGGACTGCTCCAATAGTGTTCTTATGGTATTTTGTTGTTATTCTGCCAGAGGTTATTTTATGTATCAACTTGCCTTCCTGTCAGTCAAAACGTCTTTGCTTTTTTTCTGTGTCAAGACCACCATCAAATAGTTCTGCTCTGTTAGAAACTATTTACCACCTGCACAACATTAGTTCTTTTGAGGTATCCAAATACTTTATCACATCGCCTTCTCTTGTGTAAGTGCTGTATGTGTTTAGAGATATTTGTTTGTAACGTTTCATATTGATTTAATAAAAGACAACATCTTGAAGAAGCAGAGTATAGTCAGCAATAACTTTTGTTTGGTCCTAGACTATGAAGACTGGACAAATTACAGGTCATTTGTTAATGTACAACAGATGGGCATTGCTATGCTGGAGTCACGTTGTGAAGGGGTGTGTGGGGTCAGGTTGATCCCAGTTCTAGATTTTGAAGATTGCCATGTTAAAGTTTCCTAGGTTAAAGTCTGCAGTGTTTGAATCATTGTAATAATTCCTCTTCTGGATTATTTCCACTTTGTCATTGTGAACCCCAGCACTGAATTAGTTCTATTTACGTTTTTTTAATACAAGTGTTATCTCACATAAGCCCAATCATAGAGTTGCACATGTTGCATTATTGTTTTTACTTACAGTTACATTTTTGCAACATGTTCTGATGTTGGAGACTGGTATGAGTATGAAGTATCACAGAGATTACAAACCAATACATTGTGAAGATATTTCACTATGTTTTGTACTCAAGGGCATACCACAATTAAAGTTTGCATGCAGATGACCTGACCAACAATACACTCAACAGGTATCTTCTGTGACTTTTGTTCTTATTGGCATTCATTGTCTACAATTTCCAAGCATGCAACCACGCAGAAGTAATTCACGTAATTTCAAGCATATTATATGTATTCCATATGGGAAAAGTGTGCAATTACACACACTTCTATACTGAATGCAATATTGAAAATGTGGTCTGCCCAATAGAGTTTGAATACATTAGAAGCGTGCCAGGTACTCTAAAACATTAGGGTATTTAACTAACATTGTTCTAAAGATACTCCAATATCACTAGTTCTCAACAGCCAACCAAGGTAGTTCCTGGATTTCAGATGTAAGCTCAGTGTCAGAGGAACTTAGCTTCTGACCTTGTGCCTAAAATTTCTATTGGGTCAGCAAAACATTGTTCACAGAACTTGGCCTTTTTTTGCTTTAGAAATGTGAGAGTCAAATGCTTATGCTTCCCATTGGACGCAACCCATCCCTCTTGGTTAAGATCTGCTCTTCATTGATCTCTACACATTACCAGCCTGATCCCAGGCTGTTAAATGTATTTGCACCCTTGATGAATTAAACTATATTTATTAAGGCTTTAAGGAATATTGGTCTAATCATGAGGTTATGAGATTGATGCTCTATGGAGGACCAGATTTATCAGCCACACATGTTTGCATGTGTCTTGCATTGCATAAGTGTACCTATTGCTCACACGTCCCAGACCATGAATCTATGCACTATTCTTAGGACCAGGTATGAGGCGGAGGTGTTGTAGATTCTCAAGCAGGTAACTAAAGAGAGGTTGTGGCCTTACGGCCAGAGCTGCTGACTTTGGAGCTGGGGAACCAGTTTCCAACCTCAGCGTCGGCTCAGCTTCCTGTGATTGTGGGCAAATCACTTAATCTCCCCGTGCCTACCAAAAAATGAATCTGTCCTTGTGTAACGTAACTGGCGCTCATGTAAAGCGCTACAATACCTTCGGGTCGAGTTTGCGCTATATAAATCTGCAAAAAAATAAAAATAAAGGTCAAGAACACTCAGAAGGCAAATAGCGCTGGCAATTAGGACTTAATTATTTAACTTGTTTGCTTGCAATATTCAGTTTAATAAGGACAGGCTGCCACATAATTTACATGTATGTTACTGTGATTAAGCAACATGTAAATAATGAAAAGCGTATCTTAAAAATATAAAAAATAAAAATGCTTCAGCCACTTTCAAATATGGAATGCTTTTCGATAAAGATAAATAACTTGTTTTTTTTAAATCAATTCTGCATACATCGTGCATTACTTTCTAAATGCCCAATACAATTTTTATATGTAATTAATTTTAAATATTCAAAAAGAAAACAATGTCAGCTTTGTAACAGTATACTAACTCTGTATTGCAATCTTGCAAGACACATATATATTTACCTCACCAAAGCTACAATCTCAACGAATGCATACACCCTGCAACCACATATTAGGCATTGATTTCATAAACGCAGTGTATACAAACAAAGCGTTTCTCTTATTTTCATCAGTATTGTTAATGCAACCAACTCGTTTTACAATATTGACTGCTCAGACACTGAAAATAGAAATATCCCAACTCATGCAACATTTTAAAACTGATAATAAAAATAAACCACTCCAAAACAATATATTCAATGCCTAATTTCATATTGTAAACACTACCTAATACGCGTGTGCCTTTCAGTTAAGTGATTATGTAGGGATGAACAATAAAAGCAAGGGCATTCCTCACGTTAAAATGTCCTGCCTTTCTAGTTTTTGTTGTATAGTCACTGTCAAAGTTTTAGTCAACATCACCTTCCTTTCAAGTTTTGTATTTTTAGAGGAATTGTTTTGCCATCATACCTCTGGGCAATTCTCCAAAATGTTTATGGTGAAAAATTGTCCAGCAAAAAGTAAAGGTTTTGTTTTTTTTGTTTCCGAACTGTTTGTGAACAAACGAAGAAGGTTTCATTAAAATGTTGGAATAAATGTCTGAAAAAGTTTGTCTAAGACTTTTCTGCTAAATAGCCGAGTTTTACATGTTTTCTTCCTAAAATTGTTTTAAAGAAACCTAACCCTTCCTGATTTTTTGTTTGATACTCAACTTTAAAAAGCCTATGAAACCATATTACCACAATTTCACTTAACTGCTTTTCAAACCCATCTTTCTTAGTAAAATAGTTTTCATCGTAATTTTATGTGTTTCACATTTGTTTTTATAACTTTTATAGAAATTGTGATGCTTTCAGATAAATTGTTAAAGATAAAAGTTGCATTGCTGACGATGCTAACTTCCCTATAGTTCATGGAATTAGTACAACATTCCTATTAATGTATGGTGGACATTAGAGGTGTGTATCTGTGCATCTATTTATACCTCTATCATCTCCATTTCTTACCTAGGAGCAGCTGTGTTAGCACAGGAAGACGATTTAGCCATGTCTCTTCATTTTATGAACTTTGGTGCAAGCCCACTGTCGTGCGCAGAGGGCAAGTTGGATGGACTGAAGACTAATTTCATTGAGAACCCACAATACTTCTGTGATGCATGTAAGACTCACTATGGGCTACCTTCCAAAAGTAAATTGTAAAGCTATTGGTAGAAGCAGATACTTCTGTCAAATGTCTTACAACCATTTTTTAGGATCACTGTGATTAATAATGAGTGGCTGGCAAAGCTGGAAAGATTTCCCTTCATGCACTTCATGTTGTTTGTTCAAAACGTCACTGGATTTAAAAATGTCGCGCATGTTGTGATATTTTGGAAAGAGTTTGTAGAAAAATCCTGCATGAATCCAACAGAAATTCGATTTAGACAAAGACTTCTATTCTAAAAAGGTTTTTGTGGGAAATCTGTTCTAAAAAAGAAATCTAGGATTTTCGCCCAGCAGCAAAGCTTTGCGAAGTTTACAAAAAAAGTTGTAAAAAAAACTTTGCAACCTTCAGAAAATACATTGGAGAACTTAGGCTTAGGGAAACTGTGGATGAAATTTAAATTTCTCCCACCACTAGGGATGATTAGGATAGTTAAGGCAAGCAAATAATTTTTTGAGAGTGCGCCAAAGAGTTTGCTACAGCAAGTGAGTATAGTTATATAAAAAGTGACTTTTGATAAAAGTGGCGAATTGAGCAGGTAATATACAAAAGTATGCAGAGAATAAGACAGAACAAAGAGATTTACATGCAAAGACAGAAAGGGGGTGCAAGACTGTGAATACAATTGAAGATACAACACAAGTCACATACAGAAAAAATGAATTGAAGTTGAAGCTTCTACCTAAAAGACTGTGAGGCATGATCACAAGGCCATTGTGCCACCGGAGCGTCACTTTTTCTGATGCTCCGGTGGCGCAATGCCCTGCTCCATATTTACACAGCAGTGCGAAGCCACTTTGCATGGCTTAATGCTGCTTTGTAAATATCATACCCGTTCAAGCAGGTATCTGCTTGAAAGGGGCGTGCAATAGGTGTTCCTGTGGGTGTTCCACCGCAACACTCATCGCTTTTTGATGCTGCCACAGATTTACAAGGATCTGTAAATCTGAGGCAGCGCCAAAAACTAATGCCACTGAAAAGCAGGCGTTAGGGTGGGGCAACGAGGAGAAATACTTTTATTTCTCCTCATTTTTTGCTCTTTCTATGTGTGCTGCATTCTGCAGCACACATAGAAGTAGCAAATCGCTTTAATGATTGTTTATGTGCAGGAAGGTGTCCCTTCCTGCACATAAACAATCATCCCTGCAACACAGGCACCCTTGCACCATGGTGCAAGGATGTCTTTGTTGGCACACGCAACGTTTTTCGCGCCGACACAAGGGAAAACACAGGGGTGCGCCGTATTCTTGTGAATACCATGCAGCCCTGCTTTTTTTAAATGACGCAGCACGGTGCTGCTAAATTGCCTGCAGCGCCGCGCTGCGTCACTTCTTTGTGAATATGCCCCTATGTGAGGTAAAGGGACGCTGGAATTATAGGTTGGCCACACTGTAGAAATGGCATAAAAAGGAAGGCTACCAAAAGGGGAGACCTTAGTGACAAACAGGAATCCGCGGGGGGTAATATGTAATTCTCAATTAATAGTTTTGGGAAGAACACATAAAAAATTTAATCTTGAGCCACATTAAAAACGCTTGAAAGAATTATAATTAATATAAAGAATTTAAGAACCTCTATCATAATCAGAATTTAATATTGGCTTAAGAGACTCTAACCTAGCATTGAGAATGTTTTACTGTCGATATTTACTCTGATGCCTAATGGTGAGGTTGTGTCACAGGGTGAATAACTATTCTATGGTGTTTCCAATGGGTTAAAATGTACTTTAAAGCACTCAAATTGAATATTTCTTTATTTTGCAGGTGTCCATCACATCAAAAGGAGAGATATCACACTTAAGTGGGAGCTTGGAGAAGGGGCCTTCGGAAAGGTCTTCTTGGCCGAGTGCTGTAACCTAACTGCAGAAGATGAGAAGATGTTAGTGGCTGTCAAGGTAATGTCAATGATGCTTATACTTCTGCTTAAAATCTTCTTGTCAGACTCTGTAGACCTATGCCATACATATTCTGAAATCAGGAGTCCTTGACTTCCCGGCCCATTCTTCTTCCTTTATTACCTCTTGATACTTTTTGATATTTTTTTCCTCACCATATCTCCATCTTTCTTCGCCTGGTCTCATTTTTTTACTTCCTTTTTAGGTCTCGCGCCTAGCGTTGCAGTGCGCAGCCCTGCTCGCGCAGCGCGAGACCTTTAGAAAGGGCTTCTGAAAACGACCTACACGCTCGTGCGTGTGGCTTTGTTTTCAGAAGCCCACATTGGCTGGTGCGTCCGTTTTTTTTATAGGGACGGCACGCTATTGGTCAAAGGCGGGCGCATGTCCCGCCTTTGCCGCGCCCATTCCCGACGGTGGCCAGAACGCGCAGCAGCGCGCGTTCATCTCGCTTTGCTGCCGTGCTCTCTAGCCCCCGCTCCTATGTGGTGCGCGCGCACTACGTTTACTTTCTGAATCCACACATTGCACGGTATGGACATTTTATCAATGATCTCTCAGATTTGAAATTGTAATTGAGATTTGTGTTTTGAAAGTTACATTGGCTCTCAGCTATCTGTGTCATGGTTGTGTGATCTGTTATTTGTGTCTGCAATTTCCATCCAGTATGACCCACGTAAACTGTTCCTCATAGATATTTAGTAACATTTTCGAGATTTTGTGAATTACGTTTTAAAAAGTTATAGTAGAGTTTTCCATTTATCGAGTGTAGCGTTTCAAATTCTTTGCTCGTGTTAATGCAATTACTGCAGCAGCAGCACGTTCCTTTTAGGAGTTATGAACGCTTTTGCAATATCCCCGTTTGTGTGGAACTCAGCATTTACTATTTAGGAATGTTTTCTAGAGTATCAGCACAATCAGAGGCTTTTGTTTACCAAACAACCTATTCTTTATTACATAGGATTTTCCAGTTTTTGTCCTTTATTATTTTTACTATGGGTTTGAATAATTTACTCTAATGAATATCAAAGTACCTTCTTGCATATTCCTTTGAGCGGCTCTTTTCGATGTGTCACTTTTGTCAATAGGTTTGTTTTCTGGACTGCTTCTTGAAACATATTTTGGATATTTTCTTTGTACGTCTCATTCGATGTTAGTCTTCTCACTCCCAACATATGGCTGAACGTGCTTGGACTATGGAAAGGGTCTGAAGATTAATTAAAAAATGATTGGTTTTCAACTGTAAAGACTTTTAAAGAGGTGAGAGTGTAGTACTTGAGCCATCGCCTCTATCCATCTAATCTCTTGCACACACTCCCATGCAACTGCATGCTTCAGTGCACAGTATCCCCGGGAGTAGTCAAGCGTGTTTGTTTACATATTGGTGCATTATCCAACAAGTGACTGGTATGGGCAATGATAAGTGATACTGGTGGTGTGACATAAGTGCAGCTGAACTGTATCAAGGTGTGTGTAGTGTCTAGTGTGTAGAAGTGGTAAGGTAGTGCATAAGCCATGGGCACTCAGTGGCTTGGTAACTGTCAGTCATGCAACTTTGCTTGACGCTGTGCCTTACTTGACTTGTTTTTGAGGAGAGCATCTGTCTCACCACACAACGCACAATACCAGACATAGTGGCATTGACTTCTCCTACTGAGGTCCCTTTTTCTACCTGTAGTGAACATTGTAAACTAGGTGGTGTTTTTTCTTGCTGCTGTTCGTTGCATGGTTGAAGTAAGAATCCCTAACAGCTGTGCTTTGCTGCTGTGCTGCTTTAGTATGGCAGCCGTAGGCTCCGCGTGGGCCCCAGGCCCCGAGCCTTCATCAGGGGATGGACCCCAGCACCTGCAGCCTTCTCAGCATCTTTGTTCCGCTGATCATTGTCCATAATTCTCCGGAAGGCCACCAACACCACAGTCCTTACATGCCACAGCATTCAGAAGCAGACCTCTTGCTGCCTCTTACTAGAAATAGAAATCCGGTCCAGCACTGCAAGCAGGCTGCCCATTACCGTTATGCATTACCGTTATGCAACTGAGGCCCAGCACCCCTAGTTGCTACAAAAGAATGACCGTGTTACTGAATGTTGCAGAGGATGGGGACTTGGCGTATGTGGCACCTGTGTAGGCAGACTCACTGGCTGTGGTGCGAATTGTGCCATAAGTAGTGCCCTCAACAAAGACAATGGAGCCATGTTCAGTGGTGCACAAGAATAGTTGGTTTCTGCTCCAAAGCCTATGCCAGCTTTGGGCATAAGAAGCCGAAGGCAGGGTATATGGCTAGTAGAGGTTGCATGTGTTCCTAGGACTGTTTATTTGGGTTTGGCAACTGGATCACATCTGCAGCCACATAACAGTACGCCACCTTCTCCTGTTACTGCAAGCTGGGGAATGCCTGCTGCTCCCTTAGATTCTTAATCTGACAATAGCTCCCTACCCTCAGCGGTGGGTGGTGCCTGGGTGTCAGAACACACCACCACTGGAACTGAATGGGAAACATGCTGGAACAGTCTTTACGCACACATAGGTATGCGTGTTCATATAATGCAGCGCACATGTATTTCTTCACTCACAGAGTGCCAAACCCACAGACTGGACAGCTGAAATGATTTATCTGACATATATTGAATTTATGGTGGTAAAAACTCGACCGCATGAAAGTATGAAGCTATGTCTAATTTTTATTGGTCTTAAGAGTAGCATTGCCTGTATGTATGATCCTGGCTTCCTGGTCTCACAAATTCTGTTGGGTGCTATCACATCTGAATTCACAGGCTTATTTTCAAAAGCAGTTTGTTTAAATATGGATACCAGTGTTTTGATGTTTAAAGAGTATACATTAAATTCTTGTAATTGCCATTAGTAGGAGTGAAGCTATCTTGCTTAGTGATTTTACTGTCGTTGACGGGTTGCTACTGCATGGATTCAATAGACCATTGGCTTGAGTGAAATTGGCAGCTCTTGGGTTAAGTTGTGAGCAGGAAGTAAGCTGATGAATATATAACTTTGTCATTTACAGGCTTGTCATGTGTCTAGGAACACACTGTTATCGGCCCTCCATGAAGAGCAGGTTGGCATGTGTATTCTGAATACTGTTGGCTCGAGGAGTAGTGTGACCAGCGTAACTACTTCTCTCCGAAACCGTCCACCGCTGTAAACTTATTAATATGCACAACAAGGCTATCCTGGGTCTTGGGCTCATAGCTTAATCTTGCCGGTCTTTTTTATGCATATTCTGAAAATCCTGTACTTATGCCATTATGAGGGAAAGTAGGTTAACACTTTTAATAGCCACTGAAGAAGTTGTAAGGGCCTCTGTAATATATAGATCTATTACATTCAGTCACTGGGGCACAGACTGCTGATAATTCACCAATGTATTAATGTTCTTATTAAACGTGAAAATCTTAAATTTCATGTCTTAGCTCCTAGCAGAAGTACTGTTTTTAGGTCTAGCCTAAAGGCAGCGTGCATGTGCTGCTCTGCGAGGCATGCTGTAATCCCTCTGTGCAGTTTGAACACACATATCACATGCCCACTGCTTTTCATTTGTTGCTTGGTCCGCCTTTATAAAATTCCATAGTTTTTGTTTGAGAATAGAGTACATTTGTCCCACCTTGTGGCTGTTTTGTTCCGCAATGCGGACTGCCCCTGCTACATGGATCCTTTCGATATGGGCAATATGTTTTGGTACGCGCACTACTTTTTCTTTTTCCACTGCTTGTTTTGTAACTTTTTGTGTTTCACTTTGCTCCTGCCCCCTCCCATTGTCACTGTTCACTTTGCTCCCGCACCCCCTTCCGTTGTCCGTGTGGATGGACATCTACATTACCTACAAATGAGACCCTGGGGTTCTTTAGGACGTGATGCACCCTCCAACAAAATGCATCTATTCGAGAAGAGTGCAGAAGGCCAAAAGACTATCTCTACGCTTTCCAGTACCCATCCCGGGCCTATTTATTTATTTTATTTATAAAGTTTTATATAGCGCAAACGTGACCCACGAGGGTATCAGAGCGCTTTACAATATATAATTATTAAACATTAGATGGTTGATGTAGTATACAAACATTTGGTATTCGCTATTCAGTACAAAAGAAGTATATAGTATTATATGGATAGCATAGGTGACTAGTAGACAACAAAGAATGATCCACGAGGGCATCAGAGCACTTCACAGTACACAGTTATTAGACATTAGGAGGTTGAGGTAGAATATATACATTCAGTAATTTCCATAAAATCCAAAAGAGGTAGACAGAAATATCTGGATATCATAGGTAACTATTAGTCAACATCGAATTAAAGCCTTAGGATGTAAATTTGTTCAGAAGAAGCATTTTTACTTCTTTTTGAAGGAGGTAAATGATGAGATTCCACGTACCAGTGGAGGGAGGGAGTTCCAAATCTTCGGTGCGATCCCTGAAAAAGCTCTGCAGCCAGTTCTCTTTTTATGGAAGGATTGTGGTTTCAGTAGTAGTGACCTCGCACTACGTAATTGTCTGCATCCTCCCGATCGCTCTAACTTTAGTGCTAAGTAGGTGGGGGTATTGTTATGCAGGGCTTTGTGGGTCATGCAGGCAACCTTTAGGTGTATTCTTGCCTCGTAGGGCAACTAGATCAGAGCTTTCAAGGTTGGAGAGATGTGGCTATTTCTTTTAATCCCTGAGAGCAATCTGGCCGCAGCGTTGAGCGAAGCCCTCAGCGGGGCCAGCTTGTATTTGGGGAGACCGCATAGGGTGGTGCTTCCGTAATCCAATCTTGGTAGCACCAGGGCTTGTACCGCCATTTTTAAGTCTGTCTGTGGGAGGAAGGGTTTAAGTTTCCTTAGTATACTCAACTGGTGATACACGAGGAAAGCAAATTCTTCCCTCGAGTTAAAGGTAGGCGTTCAATTCAACACATATCAAGCATTTGCAATGCAATAGATCTTGCATTTGCAGAGTTTGAGCTATTGGCATTGTAAATGACAATGCCTTTTATGTGTTTTGAAAACCTGCAAGCGGTGCGTAAACACGCACTTTGTACTTATAGTCCTTGCTTACAAGAAGCAAGGCTTGCAGTAAAAGAGGCGCAGTTACTGACCGCCTTGCATCATGTAAGCAACAACTATAAGTACAAAGTGCGTGTTTACGCACCGCTTGCAGGTTTTCAAACACATAAATAAAAAACATTGTCATTTACAATGCCAAAAGCTCAAACTCTCGCAAATGCGAGACCTATTGCATTGTAAATGCTTTTTGTTATCTTCTCTTTGTTTTCTTAATCCATCCTTCCTGTTTCTCCCAGCTCAATTTGTATTTCTGTGCCAACTAAGTAAGCAAAGCCTAATAGTACAGCAACATGATCTGTAATAATTTGGCCAGAAACCTGGCACTACAACAACATGAAAAGATGGAAAACACCGTTCTAGAGAGGATAAATGCTTAGGGCTGCTTAAAAATATAGAAGTTTGAAAGTGGTGAGCCGTGGCCATTGATAAAATAGATGGGCAAGAGGACCTGGTGGAATATCCAGTAGTTGCTGGAAGAAGGAAAACCACCCCTTGTCTCTTGTAGGTAGATGACTAGCACTAGACCTCTTGATGCAATAGTGATAAATAGGTCTTTGTCCTTCCCATTTGTGCAGTCTCCAGGTTCCCTGATTCACTTTAACTCACAATTTCCTCTTGAAATTAAGGAACAGGCATACACCTAGTGGAGGAAAGGGGATTGTAAGGTGAATTTATGATATTTGTAATTGACACAAGGTGAAATAATTCAAAGATTGTCGGTGACAGTTTCCGGGAGGAGCAGAGGAAGGGCCATTAGAATGTATCTATGCTGCATCGTGTATGCGCTGGCTAACTGCACAATAATATTGTTTATCTTGTACACCACCTAGATAAAGTTTTGTTATGAAACTATAGAAATTGTTGTAGGTTTAGTATTCCATCACATGTATTCATTTATAAAGCAGTGGTGACTGACTTCTTGGTGTGAGAATTCCTACAGGTGAACAGTCTGAAGGTACTCTGATCACTTATTCTTCCTAAGTTTCATCACAACTATGTGGAATCCTGTAGGCTGAGCAGAAATAAATCAATGCTACTTATGTTTTTGTTTTTCTCTGTGTGATCTAAGGTGGAATTGAGTACCGGCATTAGTTTTCCATCTTAAACTAAGTGAAAAAAACTCTGGGTTAACAAAATCCACCTGATGCCATTTGTGCTACTATTTCAGCAGTGGATTAATTGGGACAGGCTCCTCTTCATCTGTAAATGTGGAAAGGTTTCTCTTACACCCACCTCTAAGGCAGACCTTACTACATATGCATGTTAGACTATTGTACCCCTTAATCTCTGGTATGGACCATGGAAAGACACACAAAGGAGTGGGTCATCATCATAGAGTCCTTATCCACTTCTTAGTCCTTAGGTGGCCTTGTGGATAGGCTGCTGGGTGCCATGCATCTGCTACCCTTCACTTCCTCCTCTTAAGACAAGCTGTCAGTTGGCAGCGAACCAGGTGCTGCTGAGAGTGGGAAACTCTGGGCGAAATGGGAATAGGTGGAATACGGAGGGCAAGGCATCAACATTATTCTAAAGATAGATAACCAGGAAAGAATGACTACACAATATACTACATTGATAGGTATTTGTGAATGTGGTATGGTAGGCTTCTGCCTAATTTTTTTATGTCTTTTTCGAGGGGAATTTTCATGTAAACTTTTCAACTTTAAAGAGTTGCAATTTTTTGAAGTTCTCAGGCTGAATTTCACATTTTGTACACTCCTAAAATTCGTCAGTACCATTTATTATTCAAGGTGTTCAAGTGAAGTTTACCGGGCCTTCAAAATCAAGTTCTTATATTGAAATGTATTGCTTGTGTTGGGTGTCGTCAATGGAAGGATATATGTGTTTTGTGTAGTGCACTGGAAAGATCTTTATCCCAAGACTCATTAGTATTTAAGAGATAGCTTTTGATTTGAAAAAAACATTGTATATTTAGCTATGTATTTTGCTGTTTTTTAGACCACCTCAATGTCCCTTTCCCGCTGCTTCATAGCATTAGCCGACTAAAGACTCGATCACAGTGGGGCCAGTGATCCAGTTCCGGGTGCCAACTCACCATTGCTCGAAAAACGAGATCACAAGTCGGGCACAATTCTTTGGCATCTGCTTCCTTGAATTTCAACAGTTGAAATAGCAATAGCAAACGTGCTGTTGGCGCACACTGGAAAGGGGATTAGCAAGCACGATTGCCACGTTATTCCCTATTCCCATGTGTTAAAGGTGGAATCAAGTGCACATTGCACGCCCTTCATTGGTGCACCCTGGCTAATGTAATTTGTGTGTGTGCAGCTTGCACCTGCATTGTTGCTGGTTTATCGCGGTCAAGCCCTAGGTATAAAATAAGGAGCTGGTTGTTCTTGGTGAGTGGCAGGTGTCCTCTGGTTGTTGAGATCCAGTCCCGCAGCAGAGTGGGGGTTGGTCCTGGTGTGATCTGCCAGATAATGTGGGCTGGCTTTCAGTCCCTTATCTTAGGATCAGTTTAAACAGCCAAAATATGGTGTCATATAGAAGCAGGGTCTACATGCTTGCAGTTTTAAGAACTAGCCTGCATAAAATCATCCTTACTTTTAATATTCTATTTTTTATTTTACATTTCGCCTACTGGCTTTTGTAAACAAGAAATGAAAAGGAATTAGTGCGCTGTACATAACCAGGATCAAACAAGGATAAAAAGGATCAAACATCTAACCTACACAGGCCAGGTGGAAAGGTTTGTAAAATGTAAACAAGAGAACTCTACTGTACATAGCAGTCCTGGGTTCATGTCCACTTGCGGATAGCTTTTGAAAACAGGGCCATCACAATGGCAGAGGGGCAGTACGTCCCAAGACCCATGCTTTTGCAGTCCCCCCATTTCAGTCTGAAAATCTATCTATGGATGTATACAACAAGCATGTCAATTTTCACTTAATGATAAGGCTGCTACATGAATATGCCACTAGATGATGCTGCAGCTTTTCTCTTTCAGTGGCATACATGTTTATTCTTATTGGTGTGTTCTTGGCACCTGGGATAAATGTAAGAAGTGGGCCCCGCATCTAGTGGTTAGTGTCAGACCCCACAAAAACTTCTGACATGGCTTTTGGAAACCCAGAAAGTTCTATAAACTGGAATATTCTCTAGAACGGCGCTCAAAGCAAGTTTGTGCGACAAATGTATTCATTTTGATAAGTCCTTGTTAACAAAAGATTGTAGGGTGTTTGGTTTTGGAGTTCTTATAAAAGAATTATGAGAAACATGGAATCAAGGGACAAGATAGGCAGGGGAGAACGACAGTGTATGGTTAATAAATCAGAGGTAAATCTGGAGAGGCAGCTGTTGGCTAAGGCAGACAATGCATAGTAACACTCCTACCAGGGCAGCAGAGAAGAAGCAGAACAATCGAAATCAAAACGTTAATTAACCAGGTCACAATTTGTGCTTTTCATCACTTCCAATATTGTGACATGTTCAGCACGTCCAGCTCTTCCGTTGGTCATGGCCGGACTGGCCGTAGCGGGCATCGAGCATTTTCCTGGGAGGCTGAAAGGGTGGGGGCAGTTTTGCAATGGTGGGGGCAGTAGCGGCTGCTACGGGTCAGTATTGGGGAAGCAGGGGGGTTTAACAAAAAAATAAAAATTCACTTACCTGCGCTGCCGGCCGCCGCTTCTCGTCCATCCTCTTCGATCCAGCAGGAAGCAGACTCCCCTAGCCAATCACGATGCTGCTGTCACCATGATAGCTGCGTTGTGATTGATCTGAGCACTGTAGTTCGGTGCTCAGACAGGCAGTAAGAGCCTGTGCATGCCCTCTACCCAGTCTGTGCATTACAGCCTAGTGCGCATGACTGTTTGGCCGGCCAAACTGTCATGCACACTTAGAAAGTGCCACCCCTTCTCCCCCTGCTCTGTGGGCAGCCCCGCCCTGCACCTTCTGAGCCTTCGGAAAAATAAAATGATAATAATGTGGAGTTATCATTTTATTTTTCCTGTGAGGTGACGCTGCTCCCCCTTAGAGCAGGAGCCACAGCTGGTTGGTGGCCGTTTTTGTTACTGGGGGCCGGTTTTGCCGCGGTGCTGCAATATTGGCCCCTAGTAACAAAAGCAACAGTGCTTCACACCTGCACACCTTCCCTCCATCCCCCTCCCCCGAGGCTGGTCCAACAAAATTGCCAGGGCTGCTTTGGGTTCCCTGCTGTTGGTGTCGGCACTGCACTGTCTGTTACTGTGGCAGGCTTATGAGAGGATTCAGGCTGGCAAGAGTGAACTGATGGGATCCATTTGGATCCATCAGGGGTGGGAGAAAATGTGGTTGAAATTCTCCAGTCCTTTGATGAGACGTGCAATGGGGAGCACTTTTCAGTGAGGGCTGCTTGGAGGGAAGGATACCCTTGAGCAGGCTGTTTAAACTTTCTAGGGAGAAATTGCTTGAAGTTCGTTTCAGAAAGGAATGGCTTGTTTTGTGTGTGAGTATGAACTGGTGCCAGGACTTCTTTGTTTTCTTGGTGCTGTGATCTTCATGGAGAGGTTGAAATTGATGGTGAAGTAGAGTGATTTTAATATTTGTGGAGTTGTGGTGTAGTACGGTCCAGTTTCAAGTGGAAACGGCGGAATCCAAGGTGGAGTAGATTGATTTTGCATTTGTGTGCAGTTCTTGTTTGGATCTGTCCCGTCTCATCCAGTCTCACGTTGGAAAGTTTGAAACCCATGGAGAAGCAGAGTGATTTTGCATTTGTGTTGAGTTCTGGTGTGAATTTCTGCGTATATGCATTCCTGTTGGTAACAATGATATTTTCTGTCTTGGCCATGGCCAGATTCACCTGAATGGTCTACAAAGGTCTGGTGCATCTACATTGTTGTCTAGTTCCACTAGCCTCTTTTTTATGTAACACTTCTTGCTTTCTGAGTATAGTCAAGATCTCTCCTGGTGACTAAGATGTACACACACATATATTAAGTGTTAAGGTTTTCTCAGCTGTGCTTGATTTTGGTTGCAACATTTTTGTCTGTTTGTTTCTCTCCAGGCCCTGAAGGAGGCAACCGAAAATGCCCGTCTAGATTTCCAGCGGGAGGCAGAGCTCTTGACGGTCCTGCAACATGAGCACATTGTGAAGTTCTATGGGGTCTGCACTGATGGTGAGCCCCTAATCATGGTCTTCGAGTACATGAAGCATGGTGACTTGAACCGCTTTCTCAGGTGAGACTTCACATCCCACTGCAGCCAACATTGCTGCAGCAAAACCACCTACTTTGATGACAATCAGCGTTAAGATGCATGAAACGGTTCCATGTTGCCTGCTGACAAATTAACAGAGTTGATACAGATCCAATTTTTCTACCACATATGTTTGGGGAATTTAGTCACAGTAGTCGATTTGTGCAAAAACAAAATTTGCAATTTTTATTTAAACATAGTATTTCGTTTTTGGTGAACAGTCAGGCTTTTTCCACGAAGAAGTGATCCTATCAAATAACATTGAGAACTTCCAAATAATTTATAATAGCTATTAAATTCAATGATTCCGACTCTTTTGAAACTTTATTGCCTTACAAAACATTTTCTCATTTATTAAAACCTTACAAAATAACATTAAAACATTTATGAAAAGTTCAGATTTTATGCTAATCTTCTGTTTGTGTACAACATTTCACTTTTGAAGAAAGCATACCAAGTAATTATATTTATGCGAGAGAGCCAGCAAAACTGAATTGTATGGGGTGGCCTGTTCAATTTACATTAATCTTCTGGTGTAAAGTTGCTCATAAAGTGGCACAAGGCATGTGGGAAGCCCTCCAACAGAGTGTACATTGTACTTCTTACTGACTCTCCCATGTTTCAGATTTCCACGATTTCATAGTTAAAACTGATTTTGAAATGTCCTCCATCTGACTATCCTTGTGTATTTGATAACTGGTCTGGCCTGTTTTTTCAAACAATTTCTATTGAGTTTTTTTAAGTAAGATCACAAAAATCTTAACATGTCACTATGGGACTGTACATGAAAATTAACAGCAGAAATAAATCGTATCCAGGCCCCTGTGCGAAAGTAGTTTCTTCACTCGTTAAGACATTACTGGACAAAATTTACAATCGCAAGAGAACTATGTTACATTTATGCATGCAGGTGGTTAGAGGTACAGTACCAGAATATATGTGGAAAGGGGAGACCCTGGTATGACCACACACAACCATTCCAGCAATGTTCCCTCAGCGTCCACTGGGGTTATTGAAGGAGCTGGCCATATCTTCCACCTCAGCAAAAAATGTAGATGTCAATTCCTTGTACAAGCTGACAATACGTTTTTTGTGTTATCCTTTCTTTCCTCTGGAAATTTCGCCACCATCAGTCAACATTTCTAGAGAGGAGAGGCGCTACTTTTTTTCACGACATAGCATTAGTTCATTTCGCTAGTTGCAGCACAAGGTCTATAAACTTGTTGCCTACATTTTGCTTGTAGAATGAGAGAACAGGCCCAACAGCAAGCTGTCTGGACTGTTTTGATTCTTCCTCCCTACTGTGTCTGAGAAGGTTTAAGCGATTTTCTTCCAGAAGCTTCTCAGTTTAGGGCATCCCCATACCATATGAGAGAACGCTGTTTCTGCCTGTAAGCATCTGGAGCCCAATGAAGACGCTGAGTCCAACATCTTGTGAACGTTTCTAGAGTGAGGTAAGTTCTATCCAAGTAGTTGAATTGTGCATGTTGGAATCTCACATTTCTAGAGACAATCCAAGTATATCTAGGGCTGTACTCCATTATCATCTAGTTCGTTACGTTAGCCCCCACTCCACTTAACTCTTAGTCCTGCAATATCCTCTTTAGTCATGTTCACAAGAGCATTATAAAACCATGACACCAATTTTCTTTCTTCACCTATAATATACAGTAAATGAATGACTTCAGGAGACTGAGGTTAATTTCTTTTGAAGAGACCCCATCAAGGCCGTAAACGGGAGAAATGATCCCGAGGGGAGGTCAGTGCTTTCTCCCAAAGCAGGCACTGTTAGTAACTCACCTGAATAATAATAGCCTTCTACAGTCAGTACACCAGCCCTGGTCCAGCCTTAGCCGGAAAGTATCTCTTGGATTTAGGGAAGACTACTGAGGGGGCATAAGATGGACTCCACTGTGTTATCCACAGGCATTGTTTCCAACATGTCAATGCCACCTACACTAGCCATGGGAAAACCCCCCACCACCATCCAGTTCCGAAAAAGCCTAGCAAGTTCTTCCTTGTGTACGATATTTGTGGGGATCGCAGTGTCAACCAATTGCATTCACGCTTACTATTTGGCCTTCCACTGAACTTGAGCTCACAAGTACTAGAATTCATAGTCTGGTACACCTACGCCGCAGTCCGCAACTGGAAGATTCAGTTTTCACAAGGACTCTCTATGACTCTTACCACTCCGACTTTAGTTCACCATCAGACAGTCTACATTGTGGAAAAAAATTCCAGGAGTTCATAAACCGTTTGATAAAGTAATATAATAAACACAGCAGCATAACTTTTTAAAACCACTATTCTCCCAATGACTGTCAATAGTAGTATTCTCCAGAATCCCACTCTCCTCCACAGCACTGTCAGACCATGGACACATTTCCAATCATCAAGTCATCTGCATCATGATAAATTTCCACTCACAACTATCAAAATGTATTTGGCTCCCACCTGAGTCTCTATTTTACAATGATAATAACTCGCCGTCACATGATGCGAAACCAGAACTACGCACTTTTTACGCCGGTTGACCTAAAGTCTGGATAAAAGTCTGAATTCTTCCTTCCAGGGAAGTGACCACTTCAACTGTTCCTTTGGTGACGTCCCACATACATCACAATAGATGCCTTGCATATAGTGATATGCCGTGTGTTCCATCTAGAAAGTAAAGTCCCCATTATTTGTCTTTCGACATCATGACACTGACAAACGTTTTCAGTGCCAAAGCAATGAGTACTGGGGACAGAGGGCACCCCTCGTATGTACCCCGTTCAATCTCATTAGAAGTGGGGATTATGGTTCCTGTCCTGACTCTAACCTTAGGTCTAGAGTAAAGGAGTTTATTAGCAGTGCTTATGCCCCAAAAGTTCCAAGTCAGAAATGTCTTTGTATTCTGTCTAGTCATTAGAAAACAATGTGATATAGTTTCGGATTGGGCCGCTGAAGTATCCTTTAGACTCACCAATCGCAAATGACCAACAAGGGTTCATCATTAACTTATAAGTGCTGTAAGCAATGTCCACTGCCAACTCAAAGCTCCACAAAACAATACCCAACTTCTCCACCCCAGGACAGAATGGCAACTGCTGTTCGTCCAAACTAATAGAAGAAAACACTTTTCAACCTCTAGAACAGTAGAGGAAGCTTTGAGGGGGGGTGACCCCTAACCCAAGGACTCCCCACCAGCGTCACCTCTTCTGTAGTATAATCGAATCTATCATGGCACATTGACGCACCTTCACTTATGAGCATTAAACTACCATGTTTATGTCACTATAAGGCGGCAGTCACATTTGTATAGAGAATTTGGCAGTTGTCCCTTTAAATCATAGATCATCTGCAATTTTTGGAGTCATCACTGCAAGGTTAACGTCACTATGCAAAGAAGATTCCACGCCTGATTCAGAGTCTGTGGAGTCCACAGATGAGGCTCTTGTGCTCGTAGGTGCTTACACAGAGTGGTGGGCACCCCCTGCAGCTACAGCTAGCACTCTTTCGCTTCTCACTTGGCTTGTTGAAGGATATTTCATAGTGCATCTCAAGGGTTTCCTTGGTCTACTTCACATCATTGGCAGAGCGGCCTCAGGTGGTTTGCAATCCTGCGAACTGCATACCTGTACAACCAGCTTCAGTGTTCTGCGCAGTTCATTTAAGGAGGGTTCATTCATGGGCGCAGCTTCAGTGGGGTGTTTGGGGTGTGACCCCTCCCAAAAAAAATAATAAAGGCATACATGACTTGTTAGTTGGGTCTGGGGCCCTAAGTTGGGTCTATTATCTCTGTGTTGGTATTTCTCCTCCTGAGAGAAGAATGGAAGGCAAAACCGTCACCTTTAATGTAAACTACAGAGAGAGAGAGAGACACAGAGAAACCTAGCTAGTGGTTGAATTTCAAAATGTGAAACCAGCTACCCTGGAACCAACACAGCTTCCCTGCTTGTCCAAGCTGTGTGATCCAAGGCAAATAGTTTATTGCACAGAGCCTCCTTTTTCATTAGTATCACATATGAGCGCACTTTTAAATGCTACCTTTCTGGATGTGCGCTGTACAAGCACCTCTTACGTTGCTACATCTAGTATAAGAAACTCTAGGCCATGTTTAGGGTTTACATGACTATTGGCTTGCCTCTTAGTTCACTAATAGCATTGTCGCTGGTGTAGAACAATGAAGTTTTTAAAAACCAACACTTTTAATAAATATCTGTCTATGCAGTGATATAATCAGATGAACTAAGGTGATACTCTTCCCCATGTTGAAGAAATACACTTTTTTAAATTTTGTTGAGATTGTGTCATATTTTTACATTGTTTGTTGCATGAGAAACATGCCAGAAGTTTTCATGGCCGAGCAAGACCCATGGCTCGCCCTATTAATTTTCCTGCAAGCCCTCCGCCATTTCCAGCTAGGGCTTAGTACATAGGGAGGTAGTGTCATTTGATAAAATGATTTGTAAAAGATGAGGACTACTAACATGGAGCCCTGCCCACATGCACTGGTTTAACAGCTCTACCAGCAAGGCTTCTTGTAGCAGAGACGAAAAAGAGTGTGTGCAGTGAAAATCCATTTAAAATTAGTGATTCCATGACACGAACTCCAGGCCATGTGTTGTTCTTGAACGAAGTCATCAATTCTCTAGGGTGAACTACCAGGCCCAGGTGGGACAGGCAGGGACGTAGCTTCAGTGGGGGTATTTGGGGTGTGATACTCCCCAAAATGCTTCGTTGGTTCGGTCTGGGGCCCGAGTCGGGTCTGCTATGTCTGTGTGGATTTTTCTCATCATTCTCATTCCACTAAGAGTTTTTAACTTGTTCTTTTTTTGGTTCGGGATCTTAAATATATATAGTGATCAGTTTACCAAAAACTTAGTAAATCTAGACCAACAGAACTACTCCTTGAATGGGTGAAAATTTACTACTTTTGGAATTCACAAACATTGGCAGGGGTAGGCTTGGAAAGTTGCGCAACTCTCAAGTTTCCAAGCATACTACTGCCATTCAAACACCCAAAAGGTGATGGGATAAATGCTCGCAAATAGTCTAACCATGAGCAATCGCTCGGGGTAGCATTTGCACCCATCTTTTTTTGCTCCCTGTGCCAATCTAGAAAGAGGATCCCACCTAATCCAAATAAGTACTTACGCTGTTCCTCCTGGAAACCTCACGAACCTTGGTCATCTCACCCCTGCACCCTGTAGCCACTGCTTTTTTGGTTGGGTAATTTGAGCATCACACCTCCCGAATCTCACTGACTAAGCCGCGCCCCTGGCTTCATTATCTCCGAAACCTCCGATCTTCCAACCTCGCACTGGCCGAAACCCCGCGCATCCACAGAGCCAGAGCAGGCGGAAGATCCTTCTCTCACATTGCAGCCAAGACCTGGAACGAGCTACCGGCAGACATCAGACGCGCCCCCTCCCTGAACACCTTCAGGAAGACCCTCAAGACCTGGCTCTTCGGCTAAACAGATCTGCGAACCCCCCCCCTCAGCGCCTTGAGACCCTCACGGGTGAGTAGCGCGCTTACAATTCCCTGATTGATTGATTGATTATCTCTAACTCTATCAGCCACCTACTGCAAGTTCATATCAATCACAACAGAGTCTATTTTGTTTTCCAACATTCCTCTGGGTGCAGACATAGCTTCCAATATCTTGTCTGCTTATTCAGAATGCAAATTTCCAGCTCAGTATTGTCTTTCTTTTTGAGCCCGAAAAGTGACCTCTTGCTTAAATCATGAAATTTGCAGTTGATCCCAGAAAGCTTATAAGGGTCCTTGATGCGCTTAGATTTCCCCATTTCTGTGAATGCACCCGCGTCACTATTTAAGGGTTAGCTTGTCAATTAAGATATTGTAGGCTACGCCAATCTCCTCCACAACTGCCAGGGCACATCTGGAGGAGTCCAAGACAATAAAGTCACAGAAAGCAGCCCCAAGTTTGGAAAAAGACAAAAAGTATGCCATATTCCTATGAGGGGTGCTCGTCAATGTGGGCTCTAATAAGAGGCTGCGTACAGGATGAGCAATTGCTTGTGTCTATTCCATGACAGTAGAAGGTTCAAATGAAACATATGCAGTAGCACAGAAGAGATCCCCATGCACACCACTGAAGAGAAGTCACACTCATTTCAATGGTCCCTCAAAACTGGGGTTACTAGTGTACGCGGCCTATGACACGCCACAAATCAATACATAATACTAGATGCAAAAGTGGAGAGACGTCAACAAAGTTTCAGTCTCTACCACCAGGGTCTCCACTTCCGGTCCGCTCCAGCAGATAGTCAGTGGTTCATTACCTGTAAGCACTTTCCGTGTCACAGTGGTGGGGGGAGGGGAGCAGAACCCATGGGGGCAGAACCACAGAAGTTCACAGGTGGGGCTTCCCGTGTGGTCTGGTACTGCCTAATCCCCCTCCCCTTATCAAACCAAAGACCCTTGGGGTGGGGGACCCTCCCGGCTCCCGTGGGGCTCACCGCCCCCCCTTTCCCCCAAGGCAAACAATGCAAACACCACAACTGTTTGGATTAGGGGTCGTAGCAACCCAGGCCGTATTTTATTACATAAAATAATCAAACATTGAAATTATTATTATTTACATTATGTACAATACGCAGAAAGTCCAATACATTGATAGGTACAAGATGTCAATTGGCTAACCTTAACATGCTTCTAGTACATAGCCATTCCTATCGTAAGCTAAGCGATGTAGATATTCTCTTTCTGCGTATCCCTGTTAGAGCCTACGGTAAGGTCAATGACTGGCGTCCCCAGATCCCGATCAAGCTAGGTCCCAACCTCCTACCGGAGTGACCTTGCGCAGGGGGCCCAGCTAACAGGATGGATACCTCCCCCGGGCCCCCCCTACGCCCTCAACGTTAACTCCATAAAGGGGCGCTGCAGTTATGCATCCTTGCGCCCTTGAGCGCATGCGCGTGCGGGGATTGGCCAACCAGCCTACTGGAAGCGAGACTTCCCTTCCCCCCGCACCCCTCCAGCCTACCGGCTGTAACTGCCCCTGGAGTTCCATGAGAGACCCTCTGTCTCCCCCTCGGGCGACCCCATTTGACAATGGTGATGCCCGCTAAGGACCGAAAATTATGCTCACCAATCATGACCTTACCGCCTGACCAAGGGAAACACATACAAAATACGACAAAATAACTTTCCTGAAAATTGAAACAATTTAGTTAAGAAAAAGAAAACATTTTTTATTCCAACATTACGACAACGCATCGGTCAAGTAGACTCTTTTACATTACTCCTCCTGAAAATAGAAAAAACATACTGATCACACAATATATCTGCCTTAGGGGATGGTGGACGGGGAAAAAAGAATAGTTGGGGCCTCCGACTGAGGCCCTGACCCGTCTCGTGACCTGCTGGCTGGGGGGCAATGAACAGAGAGACCGTCCGCTCCGCTCCCCAGCCTTTTAAACTGCAGTGTCGGGCAAGCCGGTTCTGACCGGCTTGCCCGACGTTGGCCGGACGCGTGAACCGGAAGCACTTGTAAGTGCTTCCGGTCCACGCATGGACAGCCAATCACATGCGGGGCCAGGGAGGTCGGGCGCCACGTCACTCTTGTGCGCGGCGCGCCCCGCCTCCCGGGTGCGAGGGCCCGGCGCGACCGCCATACTGGCGGCGTGCCCGAGTCCGTGCCCGCCTTGCAATATGGTCTGGTACTGCCTAATCCCCCTCCCCATATCAAACCAAAGACCCTTGGGGTGGGGGACCCTCCCGGCTCCCTTGGGGCTCACCACCCCCCTTTCCCCCAAGGCAAACAATGCAAACACCACAACTGTTTGGATTAGGGGTCGTAGCAACCCCGGCCGTATTTTATTACATAAAATAATCAAACATTGAAATTATTATTATTTACATTATGTACAATACGCAGAAAGTCCAATACATTGATAGGTACAAGATGTCAATTGGCTAACCTTAACATGCTTCTAGTACATAGCCATTCCTATCGTAAGCTAAGCGATGTAGATATTCTCTTTCTGCGTATCCCTGTTAGAGCCTACGGCAAGGTCAATGACTGGCGTCCCCAGATCCCGATCAAGCTAGGTCCCAACCTCCTACCGAAGTGACCTTGCGCAGGGGGCCCAGCTTACCGGATGGATACCTCCCCCGGGCCCCCCCTACGCCCTCAACGTTAACTCCATAAAGGGGCGCTGCAGTTATGCATCCTTGCGCCCTTGAGCGCATGCGCGTGCGGGGATTGGCCAACCAGCCTACTGGAAGCGAGACTTCCCTTCCCCCCGCACCCCTCCAGCCTACCGGCTGTAACTGCCCCTGGAGTTCCATGAGAGACCCTCTGTCTCCCCCTCGGGCGACCCCATTTGACAATGGTGATGCCCGCTAAGGACCGAAAATTATGCTCACCAATCATGACCTTACCGCCACAGGCCAGTATAGTTGCCCGATTATCTGGCCTCCCCCCTCTGCCTACTAGAAGGTCATGCCCCGCGCCTTGCGCCCTCTAACCATGCCAGTATATTCTCCATGAATATCTGATTACCACGACTTGAGAGATGAACACCATCCTGCAGAAAAAGCTGCTCCCCTCGGATGCACCCACGACTTATTGATCTAAGCTTCGGAGTCCTGAATAACTTCTCCATTTTGTTGTTAATCCTCTTAACCGAATGATTCAAGGCCCACACAGACTCACCCCCTCTCCACTCGAGTCTAGGAATCATGTGTGACCACACTATCATTGCCTCGGGGCACCTCTTTGCCAACCACCCTACTTCAGTAAGCAGGGTCTCTATTACGCCCCTCCGCCCCAGGTGCACCAGGTCGTTACCCCCTAAATGCAAAATACAAACCGCAGGGGGTCCCTGACTTTTGCCCAGCGCGCGTGTCACCAGGTCCCTGAATTGACTAAAGCGCAGACCACCTTGCCCGTAAACAGAGATTTTTGCACCTGCCTGCCGTGCCCTGACCTCATAGGTACCTGTAAAAAAGAACTTTTGCAACCTCCTTACATAAGAGTGGCCGATTATCCACACATCTTGTTCCGCATGTTCCCAGGCGTGAACCTGGTCCATAACGTGTGCTGTGTGTCGATGAATTGTTGACTGTTGTCCTCCTGACTGACAGGATATCGCAGCCCTTGGTGGATGGTGGACCGATGCAGGCTTCCCCCCTGCGTGACAGGATGAGGAAACTGCAAATCAAACCATGGAAGAAAACCAACCGTCAGAACATTATCTTTGACACCTCTATAGCATGTGTAGGCGCACATAGCGTTTATAACAATTCGAGGACCACCTACCAATCCTGTGCACCTCACTCCCAGAAAATCCCCTGGCCACCGCTTCGGTGGCGGCCCCTATCCTAAAGGAGTGGGTCCCAAAACTGTCTGGATCTAAACCGGCTTTCTGCATGGCTAGGCCCATGACCCTCTTAAACTGGAAAATAGTGAGCGGTGTCCCGTCTGTGTGCACAAGTAATGGACCCCCCGCGCCCCTTGGACGTTACCCCAGGAATGCCTCCAACCTGGCGATGGGGCAGCAAGCGCTTCCTTCAGCCCTACGCAAGACTACCCCTTCCCCTCTGCCTTCCTGATCCGTTTTGGACCTGGCGATTGATATCAATATGGAGTCCCCCTGAATCTGCACGTGCGCCAACTGCAGCCCCCCCTGCCTATCCAATTTGTTTTTTGCTACCAGCTCCCCTATCCTGAAAGCGCCATAGAACGCTAAACGGAAAGCTGCTTGGAACAAAAGTGCTTCCCCAGCTGAAGTACACACTTGATGCAAAGCATCCATCAGTGTGGCCAATGTCTGTATTCCTATGGGTCTTCTTACGTCCGGCTGCCCCCCCTGTAGGCATTGCCACCCTCTCAAGGCTTTCCGCACTATAAAAGTGCAAGTGGGATCCCTTCTTTCCTTAGCTTTCGCGAAAAAGGAAATGGCTGCAATATGTCGCCTTGCTGATGCCACTGAGCGCCTCTCATCTCTCATAGTTCGCAAATAGGAAACGACAGACCCAGTGTCGTGCCATTTTTCCTCCCAACTGTCCCCCAAGAAATAGCAATAAGCCTCAAACGCCCCTTCGTATGCCCTCCTGGTCCTGGGTGCTAGGCTAGCTGCCACGAGGTCCGATAACTGGGGGCACCAAGCTGCCAAAGCTGTTCTGGGAAAGGCGTTGGGTTCTCTGCCGCCTCTGGGTGATGAGACCTGAATACCTGCATCTTAAAGCGAGAGAGCGCATCAGCGGCATGGTTTAATACTCCTGGCACATGTTTGGCTCTAAACAACAGATTCATTCTCATGCACAGCAGTATTATCTCTTTCAGTAAGCGCGAGATCATTTTACATTTTGCATTTTGATTATTGATACATTCCACGACAGCCATGTTATCGGACCAGAATACCACAGATTGATTCCTCAGTAGTTCTGGCCAGACGGACAATGCCACAAAGATGGGGAACAGTTCAAGGAAGCTTATGTTACTTGTAAGCCCTGTGTCGTCCCACCACGCTGGCCAGCGTTGGGCAACCCATGCTGGACCTAGAATGGCAAAAAGAACAATTGATGGACAGAATGCAGAACAATGTCATACATTCACCCCAGTACAGAGATCTGGGCCTAAATCCATCGTTTTTGCTCACCATGCCATTCCAGTTTGGACCCAGCCATATGCAAATCAGTCTTGGCCCTGCGCCCAATGGGAACAGTCCAGCCCGAACTGCCAGGCCAGGTCCTCCCTGGACTGGAAACAAGCATCCTAGGACCGGTTTCGGGCTTTCAGCCCTCATCAGCCAGGATAGCTTGACTCCAGTGGCATGGAGAGCACGGGACCCACGTCTGGGCATACCCGTCCCACTCGGGGTGACAAATGCAAAAAGAACAATTGATGGACAAAATGCAGAACAATGTCATACATTCACCCCAGTACAGAGATCTGGGCCTAAATCCATCGTTTTTTGCTCACCATGCCATTCCAGTTTGGACCCAGCCATATGCAAATCAGTCTTGACCCTGCGCCCAATGGGAACAGTCCAGCCCGAACTGCCAGGCCAGGTCCTCCCTGGACTGGAAACAAGCATCCTAGGACCGGTTTCGGGCTTTCAGCCCTCATCAGCCAGGATAGCTTGACTCCAGTGGCATGGAGAGCACGGGACCCACGTCTGGGCATACCCGTCCCACTCGGGGTGACAAATGCAAAAGAACAATTGATGGACAGAATGCAGAACAATGTCATACATTCACCCCAGTACAGAGATCTGGGCCTAAATCCATCGTTTTTGCTCTCCATGCCATTCCAGTTTGGACCCAGCCATATGCAAATCAGTCTTGACCCTGCGCCCAATGGAACAGTCCAGCCCGAACTGCCAGGCCAGGTCCTCCCTGGACTGGAAACAAGCATCTTACGACCGGTTTCGGGCTTTCAGCCCTCATCAGCCAGGATAGCTTGACTCCAGTGGCATGGAGAGCACGGGAGTGCCCACGTCTGGGCATACCCGTCTAACTCGGGGTAACAAATGCAAAAAGAGCAATTGATGGACAGAATGCAGAACAATGTCATACATTCACCCCAGTACAGAGATCTGGGCCTAAATCCATCGTTTTTTTGCTCACCATGCCATTCCAGTTTGGACCCAGCCATATGCAAATCAGTCTTGACCTTGCGCCCAATGGGAACAGTCCAGCCCGAACTGCCAGGCCAGGTCCTCCCTGGACTGGAAACAAGCATCCTAGGACTGGTTTCGGGCTTTCAGCCCTCATCAGCCAGGATAGCTTGACTCCAGTGGCATGGAGAGCACGGGACCCACGTCTGGGCATACCCGTCCCACTCGGGGTGACAAATGCAAAAAGAACAATTGATGGACAGAATCCAGAACAATGTCATACATTCACCCCAGTACAGAGATCTGGGCCTAAATCCATCGTTTTTTTGCTCACCATGCCATTCCAGTTTGGCCCCAGCCATATGCAAATCAGTCTTGACCCTGCGCCCAATGGGAACAGTCCAGCCCGAACTGCCAGGCCAGGTCCTCCCTGGACGGGAAACAAGCATCCTAGGACCGGTTTCGGGCTTTCAGCCCTCATCAGCCGGGATAGCTTGACTCCAGTGGCATGGAGAGCACAGGACCCACGTCTGGGCATACCCGTCCCACTCGGGGTGACAAATGCAAAAAGAACAATTGATGGACAGAATGCAGAACAATATCATACATTCACCCCAGTACAGAGATCTGGGCCTAAATTCATCGTTTTTTTGCTCACCATGCCATTCCAGTTTGGTCCCAGCCATATGCAAATCAGTCTTGACCCTGCGCCCAATGGGAACAGTCCAGCCCGAACTGCCAGGCCAGGTCCTCCCTGGACTGGAAACAAGCATCCTAGGACCGGTTTCGGGCTTTCAGCCCTCATCAGCCAGGATAGCTTGACTCCAGTGGCATGGAGAGCACGGGACCCACGTCTGGGCATACCCGTCCCTAGAATGGCACCAAAACCTTCGCTACCTGCTGCGCCCATCATCAACCCTATCTCTGGGCTGGACCTGGGGGGACTGGGCCACACAACCCTACCGTTGAAGTCACGCAGGAATGCCTTCCAGATCCGCATGTCCTGTCTGACCTCACTGGACAGTCTGGTGTGATGGTGCTTCTCCCTGAGTCCTGACATAGCCTGTGCGATGGTGCGCGAGAAAGGTCGTGCCATTGGAATTATTCTCAATGCAAAATTCAATTGCCCAACGACCTGCTGTAACTGATGTAGTGTAACCTTCTCCTTTGTCAAGCAATGCTGTAAGGCAGCCCCAAAAGCCGTGATTTTTTCCAGAGGTAGCCGTGACACTCCCTGCACTGAATCCAACTCTATCCCCCGGAATTCAATCACAGTGCTTGGCCCCACAGTCTTGCCCTGTGCCAAAGGCACGCCGAAGTCTCGCATGAGTGCACAGAACCTCTGTAATGCCCACCTGCAACCCTGAGATTCTGGTGCCCCCAAGAAAAGGAAGCCATCTAGGTAGTGTAATACCCACTGGTGCCCCGTCGCTCGCCTGAAAACCCATTCCAGAAAAGAGCAGAATTTCTCTAAATAAGTGCAAGATACCGAACATCCCATAGGCATTCATTTGTCCACGTAATACTTCCCCTTGAATTGGAAACCCAACAGGTGAAAATCAAGTGGGTGCACTGGCAGCAGGCGGAAATCTGACTCAATATCTGATTTGGCCAACAATGCGCCCCGCCCCAACCCCCTGAGCATCTCAACTACTTGATTAAAGGAAGGGTACTTGACACTGCATAGGTCGTCATCAATGGCATCGTTCAGTGACACGCCTCTGGGGGCCGAAAGATTATGAATCAGTCGGAATTCCCCTTGCTCTTTTTTGGGAACCACCCCCAATGGGGAGCAGACAAAATCTTGCATTAGGAGGTCATCAAATGGGCCAGCTACTCTGCCCAACCTAACTTCCTTCTCAATTTTTGCTGCCGCCACCCCTTCATTAGCCCTGACCGATAGCTGATTCTGGCAATGCGACACCCGCACGTAACCAGGCGCGGGGATCCTGAATCCGTCCCTGAAACTTTCCAGTAAAATTCTAGCGGACTTGGGGCAATTGTAACTATTCAACCATGGTATCAAAGCACTTGTTATAATGGGAGACCTGGCCTTACCGAGGGACACACTCTTAATCCTGCTTTTTGCCTCCCTTGTCCTTTGATTTCTTAAAGCATTTGGACTCTGGGTGCGAGGAGTTGCCACAGAAAGAACATGCATGTTTGAATTTACATGTGCCAGCTGCTCTGGTACACGAGCGCCTGTTGAAATCCCAACACACCCCCTTACTCTTTCCCCCGCCCCCCGAGCTGCCTGGGGGGCCTGCACGAAAGGACTGACCCCGAAAGGTGTCTTGCGACTGAACCCGAGTGGTGTCCTGTGGACCACCTCTGAAATGTGTTAGATATATGATCATGTCAATCTGATTCCAGCCCAGTGCCGGGTCAGAAGCCTTAGCTCTTCTAAAATCCTTGTCATAATCTTTCCATCCATTACCACCATAAGTGTCATGCGCACAAGTAATTCTATTCTGGTAGCAAGCCATGTCTGAGCCAAGACCTGGGAAACGCTCACACATTATTGACGTGAAAACAGTAAAACCTTTGATCCAATTCACCAACGTCTCCTCGACCCTAAACTTCAACAACATATTAGCCCACTCTCTTGGGTGCGTCCATTCCTTATTCTTTTTGGCCTCCTCTCTTTCTGTCTCATCTAGCAGCAGGGAAAACATATTCACATAAGAGCCCTTCCAAATCTTTTCTTTAGTTTCTTGAGACACATGTCTCTCTAATTGCTCTCTAACAGAGCGAACTTCACCTAAACCCAAAGGTGGCATGGTTTGAGGCATACCTGTTAGCGCTGTCTCTGCCGGCTTCGTTGCTCCTGCATCTGATGGCCTGGTGGCTGCGGGCGGGACTCTTCCACTCCCCATTGGCCCTGTACTCGCCACCATCGCACCCCCTGCTGGTACAGCCAGTCCGTCTCCAGGCTTACCCCCATCCAACTGTGCCACTATCTGTCTGGCCTTCTCCAATGCGTTCTCCCCGCTACCCGACACCCCTGCTGCCGGGGATCAGTTACCCACTTTTTCTAGCCAAGGGAGTACTGCTGCCAAATTAGATACCAAATCAGGCTGACCCGGCGTGCTCCCGGATGGGCCCCCCGTCATGGGACCAGTGGGGCCTGTGGGGTGCCCCCCGCTGCTCCCGGCTGCCCGGCAGTGGGAAGAGGCGCACCTGGTGCACTTGGCTGACCCGCCGCCGGACCTCCTGCCCCCTCGTTTGCCGGCTGATCTCCCCCCCCACCTGTATTAGGCTGCCCACCGGTGGCATGTAGGACCGGTACAGGCTCCACCGACCGGGGCATCACCCCCTCAGAGGCTGGCGGTGTGGCCCCATCAGTCCCATCCCATTCCCTAGGTGGAGAAGCCCCACCTTTCTTAGGTCTAATCCTTTTAGGCACTGGAGGAAAAGCTGCCTTAGGGACTACCCCAGCTCACCTGGGCCTATCCTCTGCCCACTCTTGGCCATCCACTTTATCCTTTAAAGCAGCTAAAGCCTGGCCCATATCATCAACTTTCTTCATCATGGAGTCCATTGCCCCCATTTTACGCATCATCGTCTCCATAAAACTATCCATGCGCGAACGCTGCTCGTTCCGCTTCACCTTAGGGGCCATTTCTCTACAAAACTCCAATGCACTGCACCACCCGATAGAACAGCAACCTAATAGCTGGAACCAGGGCCCCACAATACGCTGTGCACCAATGTAGTAACAGGTTAATTAGGGCACAAAACACACCCCCTAAGCATCAACTCAAAACAATGGCACACACACCACAGCCCACTGTGCTCCGGTCTGGGACATTGCCCAGACCCTTACCTCGTAGAAGTAGCAGCCCCCTGGCCGGCCACAGCACCCACGCAACCAGAGCCACGCCCACCAGCTAGTCCAGTGGGTCGGGTGAGTAATCTCCAACCCGCGTGGCTCCTGGAAGCGATGAAGATGCAGGCTTGCCGGAACTGCCAAAACGAAGTTTCCACGTCCTTTTCTCCAATGCCCACAATACTCCTTTGGAAAACAGCCAAATCAGCTGCTCGATGCCCCTGAAGCGCTGTCTTTGCTCCCCTGCTCAGTCTCACAGAAGCGATGTCCCTGCAGTGGGTAAATATAATAAAGAAAATTCACGGGGAAAAAGCGGAGTACTCCTGGGGAGCTCCGATCACTGACGACGCCCGCTCTGCTGCCCCTGCAAGAAGGAGACCCACAGGAACTGCTGTGTGCCGACCGGAGTGCAAACAACAGCTGCTCTATCCGCTGGAAAAACGCTGCACCTGCAGTGGAACAAAAAACAAAGGAAGTTGCGGGATAGAACAGGCTCCGTCTCCCGATCGCCGTCCGTGCTGCCAGCAAGCTCAGTGTTGCCTCTATTAGGGAGAGAAAAAGGTAAACAGAAAAAGGAATCGTTGGGGCCTCCAACTGAGGCCCTGACCCGTCTCGTGATCTGCTGGCTGGGGAGCGGTGAACAGAGAGACCGTCCGCTCCGCTCCCCAGCATTTTAAACTGCAGTGTTGGGCAAGCAGGTTCTGACCGACTTGCCCGACGTTGGCCGGACGCGTGAACCGGAAGCACTTGTAAGTGCTTCCGGTCCACGCATGGACAGCCAATCACATGCGGGGGCCAGGGGAGGTCGGGGCGCCACGTCACTCTTGTGCGCGGCGTGCCCCGCCTCCCCCGGGTGCGGGGGCCCAGCGCGACCACCATACTGGCGGCGTGCCCGAGTCCGTGCCCGCCTTGCAACGATCTGCCCAAGTTTCACCACCTGTCCAGAGTTCTGTCTGCAGCCACTCCCCAGAACCGGGACCAACGCAGTCACTGATCTTCCTCCTCGTCAGTGACATTGCTCTCTAGCTTAAATGAAGCACAATGTGTCTTTGCTTTTTATTATTCTTATTAACATACATTTTTAAAGCGCATCGTTCACCTTTGAGGTATCATGGCACTTTCGTCACCCGTTCGTGCCTTGAACCAAGTTGATGATGCAAATGTCGCCATTCATAGCTCTTCTCCTTAGGCCAAGGTGGGTCACAGGGCCACCGGAATTACGCGGCAGAGGAGGACACAATGTGGCAGCATTAACTAAATTATGAAACTTATGAGGCAAGCAAGTGCAAATTTTGTCGCATAATGCAGCACATTTTGTGACAGTTATTTTGACACATGGTAGCACTGTCTGTGCAAAGATTTCACTTCATTAGTACTAGTTCAACAACCAGATACAGCAATAAACAACTGTAAGATGACCAGTCAACATTTGCGAAGGGTCTTCCGCTGTGCAGGAAGACACATCGCTACGTTTTTGGTGTTTTGTAACTTTTGATCTGTTTGAGCTAGAAACACTTTTTTTTATAATCTGCAGATTATTCAGAAAATGGTGGATTATGTGGTAAATGCAGCAAATTAATAATTTATGCAGAAAAAGCCACACCCACAGAATCACATAATTCTAGTGATCCTGGTTAAATACCACTCGCCCACATGTAGGATGATTTGATGTGAAAGAAAAATACAGCGCTTCTTAGATTTTGAGAATGTTTACTTTGTGATCAACATAAATAAGAAGCGGCAAGACTGTGTCTGAAATATTGTTGGGTTACCTAAACGTTCATTTTGTATGTGTGGTGCTTCCGGGATGACTCTGCTCATCCTTTCAGCGGCACCAATCTGCTGACATGAGATAGATTTTGCTCCCGGATTAATAGTCCTTCACTGTTACTATCCTGCTGACGTATGACTCTGCCCAGGTCCTAGCGATCTAACCTTGTGCCTGATTCTTCCACAACATTACGGGCTGCTTTAAAGTTTGATGGACAGAGGTAATCGGTATGGAGAAGTACTTTACTCCCTCCATGACGAGGGTCCTCCGGCCGCCAAATTTAAAGTCGTCCGCCAGCCCTGGGGACAACTCTAAACAGTGCCAGAAACTGCTGTCACGGTGGTTCCTGTCAATGTATTAGAAGTTTGACGGCCAGTACCGTTAAAATGATGGTACATTCTATCACACTTTTAACATGCTTGTGTTCTTTCAAAAACAAAATCCCGAACTAATTAGTCCCACACCATGAAAGTTTTCTCCCATGTTGTGGGGGTCATTTAAATGTTGTTACTGTTCGTTACTGCCACGTTTTTCATGGCAGTGAGGGAGAGTGAAAACTCTCATTCGACCCTCCACTCTCAGGCGGGCTGTGGAATGCCCAAACCTCAGATGGCCCTTACTCCATCGGGGCGTTGGAGTAGTATGTCAGCGACGGAGACGGATCAGACTCTGTGGCTGACATACTTAAGATACGCCGTCTGTAAATCAGGTGGGTGGACCTTAAGTTAGGCGGAGAGGGTACTCCGTCGATGTTGTGATGGATTATCCTCTCGGCCAAAGTTTAAATCAGCCTCATAATGTCCTTTCAATGAAATGGCCCACTGAGATATGACTGACTCTTCCCTAGCCCTTCTTTTTGCAGCGGCGGCAGGCTCAGGTAAGCGCGATGGGCGGGGAAGCCGACGGAATAGGTATAATTAAATGAATAAATAATATCTATTCCGTCAACCGTCGGCTTCCCCACTGCCGCGCCCTGCCCCGCCACACCACGCTTACCTGAGCCGGCCGCCACTGCCTACCAGTCTTTCAGAGGTACCAGCACTCTGGAATTTAACTAATACTGGTCCAACCTTACTGGCATTTGACTGGCATTTTCTTGCTGACATAAGACCAGCTCTTCTTCAGCACAATTGTTCTTTCCAAAGCAGTCTCTTTCTGGTATGTAACTGTTTCTGCTCTAGCCTGAGAGGTGATCTTTCACTGCATCGGCCTAGTCACTCTACCCGAGCCCTAGTAGCCTTTCAGCAGTACCAGCCACCTCGAGTGTGCCTGATTCCGCTCCAGCCTCACTGTCCTTTCACTGGCATGGCCCTGCTGACAGTGGATGGCCTCTGCCCCATCTATTGTGACTTTCAGTAGCTCCACCCTACTGCATGTGGAGAAATCTGCCCTAGGAATGCTGCCCATTCACACACACTGGCCTCCTTCCCTGTGACTGACTCTCCCCCAGTATTTCAGGGGCCCCACTCTGCCAGCAAGTGACTGATTTTACTTCTAACCTTTCATTGACACTGGCCTACCACTGATTCCGCCCCAGCCCTATCTGTCGTTCAGTGGCACCGATTAGATGACGTGAGTCATTAAGTCCATCCCTACCAGCCTTTCAAGGAGGCCAACTTATATGGAACCCTCCACTCTTCTTTATAGTAAAGACCTCCCCTCTCCTGGTTGGTAAATAGAATGACTATCAGGGCCGAGCCCCGAGTGAGCCCAGCGCCCTCTCTTAGCTCTGAGCAGGGGCAGCTGCAGAGAGCCCTGATCGCCTGGCCAGGCAGCAAACTGAGCCCCCAGGAGCGGCCTTTTCATCTCACATCTAGCTGCCGAAATGTAAAAAAATGACAATGATCTCTCATCGGAGCTCTGACCCGAGAGCGCGTTTCCCACACCCCACAATCGCCTATTACTTTCATATTCAGTTACACTCCCTGTCCTCCTCAGCGTGGACGCCGCCCCGTGTGGGAACAGCCCGGCTCTGCCCAGGGGTCAGCATCCCGGGTAAACAGTTTCTGAAAGATGTTAAAACGACTTATTGTTAGGGTTGATTTCCTGAAGCTGAGTGTGCAACTCTGAGGAATTAGGCTCTGAGTGAGTTATGTTGTGGAAATAAGGCTGGAAAGAACCAGGGGTCACCCGTGTACAAGTTCTCTTTTGTTACATGTGGTACATGGCAGTGAAAAAACACGATGTTACCACTAAACACAAACGTTGTTGCTGATCTGCATGGCATTACTTAATCCTAATCGTAAATTACAGGTGTGTGTTTAAATTATGCTTCACCCTATACAAATCCAGGCAAGGCTTAAAAATGGCTAACGCTTGAAATAAAGGTAGATGGTATTCACAACTGACATTGACCACCAGTTTATTTTGTTTTGTTATGGTTTTTGCAAAATTATTTTTTGGGGGAAGCTGCCTGGCCCTCATCTGTAAAAAAAAATCGTGTAAAAAGCAAAAATATTTGTAGCCTCAAAAAGCATACACTCTTCCTGGCACTTAAGAAAACTACCTTGTGTGTGGATGCCCAACATGTGGAAAGCCATCATGCCATCACTCGCAATGGGTAATGTGGGCTGACACCCCGCGCCGAAAGAATCTTCTCAGCGGTCCCACAAAAAGATGCGGGCAGATCCCAGGAGCGTCGGCGGTCCTCAGGGGCAGCCAGGCAGGAAACCAGGTAATGGTGAACGAAAATTGTCCCTCCCTTTATCCTACCTGGCTGCCCCTGCCGCCCCCCCCCCCCCCGCCGTCCCCATCCGTCTCGCCAGCCAATGGCTGACGTGCCAGGGTGCCCGCGAAAATTCGAACCTACGGCGGGCACCGTTGACCGCCGCCCTAAACTGGTCCGATCCGGCCCGCACCTGTCTTTGGGGCCCGCCATTTTCGACGTTGCCCCCAGTCCACTCTTGCTGGTCCCTGCTTTCTCCATCTGTGACCATAGTTCCGTCTTCACTGCCTCCTTCCTTCCCGTTCGTGTTTTTCTCTCTCCTACTCTCAGTCAATATCTGATGAGGAAAAATAAGTGCCGGTCACCAAAAATGAGTGCCATTGGGCCTTACCAGGACCCACCGGCTCAAATTAAGCACTGGCAATAACAAACCTATGGATGAGGCTGGCTTGTGGAAAGCCCTACAAGTATAGTATACATATAATTTTGATTAATCAAAAGCTCTTGCCTAAAGTCAGACCGATAAAACAGATACTTGAGTCAATGGCAGTGGGTAAAACATGACATAACTTATGCCTCGTGCCATGCATAAAGTAAACCAATGGTGCAAATACCAGTCATGAAAATGAAAAAGATAAAAGCAAGTAAATGTTTTCTTCTCACCACAATAATAATTTTTCTACAACACACCTGCTTTCTGAAAATGGGGTTGATACCAGGGGCGGCTCCTCCGCTAAGGCGGAGGAGCTTCACCCCACTGCTCTCAGAGCAGTGGAGAAGGGAAAAATAAAATGATAATAACAAGGTTATTATAATTTATTTATTTTTTGCTGCAGGGCTGGATTAGGGCGGGGCAGGGCTGGTGGCTCAGGGAGGAGGAGTGGACTGTGCACACTAAGGGGCAGATGTACAAGAAAGTGACTCAGTGCCGAACGCAAGCCATTTGGCTGCGCCGCACTGAGTCACTTTCAAAGCACAGGGATGCGACATATTTACAACAATATGTCGCATCTCTGTGCTTCCCCCTGCGCTGGTGCACAAACTGCTGCCATGCGCCGGCGCAGGCACCCTTGCACCATGGTGCCTGGGTGTGGAACATGCTCATCTTCCCTGTCCCCATCTGAGTGCCGAACCACAGCACTCAGACCAATCACAACGCTCCATTGCAGTATTGTGATTGGCTCAGGGGAGCCTTTGTGCTTTCGGACTCTTCAGCAAAGACGGAGGAGAAATGGAGGCGGCTGCAGTGCGAGGAGGTCTGTTTTTTTTATATATATATATATTTTATCCCCCGCCCCGTTCCCTGCCAGCCACCACTGGTTGATACTAATTCTTTCTCACTTAGCCAACCATACATTCTTCACCAATCTGCACTCGTAACTTAGACGTGGCTGAACTGACCAAATGTCCTTAAAGTTACGACACAGTGTTGTTCCGGTACTCTAACAATGCAAACTCTGCTCCCATCACATAACCACAAGCACAAAAAGCACCTCTCATTCAGTGTGTGTATGTGTGCGCACACACTTACACCCACACACCCCACACGGTGTAGCATGCTGTCAATGTAGGCAAGTGCTTCAGCACACCACATAGGGATGACAAGTACCATATAAATGTTGTACTACAATACAATTATGCCCACTCATGCGTGTTTTACATACACCTGCAAAAGATGTACACCATTGAAAGCACCAATGTCAGGTGTTTCAAGGCTTGATGTAGACGTGTGTCTTTGTTAGACATGCAATGACTTTTAAATGTCTTACAGTGAATGTAGTTCTGAGCCATATTTGTATCCGTGACTGCTACAGGGTGCGTTGGTGCGTGTGAATCCTTACATTTGATTACCGTGCCTTCTTGTAAGTTGATGATGCATGTGAATTGGCCTGGACTGTGGTCCAGATTATGGCTCTGGCTATAAAAAATCCGCCGCCAACACACATGACATGTGTGGCATTTATATTTTGATTGCTTTCCCCCATGTATGTTATCATGAATTACTTTGTGAAGTATGAATTGATGATTGTGTAACTTAAGAAAACATATGTAAAATACAAATTTTTATAGGATCATTTTCAAGGTACATTCAAACAATCAAGCAACATTTTGTGAATTGCAAAAAATAAGAACAGTAGTAAGGCAGGAAGCTCTTTCAAACTTAAAAGCCTTGTAGTCTTGATCGTGCGTAACTAATTCAGCCTATTGCGTTTTGCTGCTCCATCAAATACTAATAGAGCTGCAATACATTACTTTATCGGCTCAAAGCACTAGGACGAAGAAAGTGCTTTGAAACATACTAGATCTGCAATACATGACTTTATGGACTCTAGGCACCAGGACGAATTAGGTGCTTTGAAACGTACTAGATCTGCAATACATGACTTTATGGACTCTAGGCACTAGGAGGAATTAGGTGCTTTGAAACGTACTAGATCTGCAATACATGACTTTATGGACTCTAGGCACTAGGACGAATTAGGTGCTTTGAAACGTACTAGATCTGCAATACATGACTTTATGGACTCTAGGCACTAGGACGAATTAGGTGCTTTGAAACGTACTAGATCTGCAATACGTGACTTTATGGACTCTAGGCACTAGGACGAATTAGGTGCTTTGAAACGTACTAGATCAATCAATCAATCATAGCATTTGTAGAGCGCACTACATACCTGTGAGGGTCTCAAGGCGCTGGGGGGGGGGGGAGGGAGTGCTGCTACTGCTCGAAGAGCCAGGTCTTGAGGAGTCTTCTGAAGGTCAGCAGGTCTTGGGTCTGCCGTAGGTGGATGGGGAGGGTGTTCCAGGTCTTAGCGGCGAGGTGGGAGAAGGATTTGCCACAGGAGGTCGCTCTTCGGATGCGGGGGATTGTGGCGAGGTCGGCGGAGCGAAGCTGGCGGGCGGGGGTGTAGAGGCTGAGTCGTCTGTTGAGGTACGCAGGTCCAGTGTTGTGGAGTGCCTTGTGTGCGTGGGTGAGGAGCTTGAAGGTTATCCTCTTGTTGACGGGGAGCCAGTGCAGGTCTCTCAGGTGGGGAGTGATGTGGCTGCGGCGAGGGATGTCGAGGATCAGGCGTGCAGAGGCGTTCTGGATGCGTTGAAGCCGCTTCAGGAGTTTGGCAGAGGCTCCAGCGTAGAGGGTGTTTCCGTAGTCCAGCCTGCTGCTGACGAGGGCCTGGGTGACCGTTCTTCTCGTTTCGGTGGGGATCCACTTGTAGATTTTGCGGAGCATGCGGAGGGTGTTGAAGCAGGAGGAAGAGACGGCGTTGACCTGCTTAGTCATGGAGAGGGTGGAGTTGAGGATGACTCCTAGGTTGCGTGCGTGTTCGGTGGGTGTTGGAGCTGTTCCCAGTGCGGTCGGCCACCAGGAGCCGTCCCAGGCCGAGGGGGTGGATCCGAGGATGAGGACCTCCGTCTTGTCCGAGTTCAGCTTCAGTCGGCTGTTCCTCATCCATTCGGCGACGGCCTTCATTCCTTCGTGGAGGTTGGTTTTGGCAGTGTGGGGGTCCTTGGTGAGGGAGAGAATCAGCTGGGTGTCATCGGCGTAAGAGATGATGTTGAGGTCATGCAGTCGGGCGACGTGGGCGAGCGGTGCCATGTAGATGTTAAACAGCGTTGGGCTGAGGGATGAGCCCTGGGGTATGCCGCAGATGATCTCGGTGGCTTCGGAGCGGAAGGGGGGGAGGCGGACGCTCTGTGTTCTGCCGGAGAGGAAGGAGGTGGTCCAGTCCAGGGCCTTCTCTTGGATCCCGGCGTCGTGGAGGCGTGTGCGTAGTGTATGGTGGCATACCATGTCGAAGGCAGCTGACAGGTCCAGGAGGATGAGGGCCGCGGGTCCTGATGTCATCGGTGGCGGCGATGAGGGCAGTTTCGGTGCTGTGGTTGCTGCGAAACCCGGACTGGGACGGGTCCAAGATGCTGTTCTCCTCGAGGTAGCAGGTCAGTTGTTTGTTGACGGTCTTCTCGATGACCTTCGCCGGGAACGGGAGCAGGGAGATGGACCGGAAGTTCTTGAGGTCCTTGGGGTCCGCCTTGGGTTTCTTGAGTAAAGCGTTGATCTCGGCGTGCTTCCAGCTTTCCGGGAAGGTTGCTGCCTCGAAGGAAATGTTGATGGCTTTCCGGAGATGGGGTGCGATGGCGGTGCTGGCTTTGTTGAAGATGTGGTGTGGGCATGGGTCTGACGGAGATCCGGAGTGGATGGTGTTCATGATCTTGATGGTGTCGTCGTCGTTTATGTTGGTCCAGGAGAGCAGGCGGTTGGTGCGGGTGTTGGTCTTGGGGGCGGAGGTCTCAATGGTTGTCGGGGCGGTCGTGGTGTTGAAGCTGTCGTGGATGTCAGCGATCTTGCAATGGAAGAAGGTGGCCAGCGAGTTGCACAGGTCTTGCGAAGGTGGGATGTCGTTGGTGTTGGAGCTGGGGTTGGAGAGTTCCTTCACGATGTTGAAGAGCTCTTTGCTGTTGTGTGCTGCTGTGTGTTGTCTAGGCGGTCTTTGAAGGAGGTCCTTTTGGCGGATCTGATGAGGTGATGGTGTCTGCGGGTGGCGTTCTTGTGGGCTGCGTAGCTGTCCGGTGTTTGTTCACGGTGCCAGTTCTTCTCTAGCTTTCGGCAGGTTTGCTTGGAGGCCCAGAGGTCTTCAGTGAACCAGCTGGCTTTCTTGCTGGTGTGGTTGTTGGAGGGTTTCTTGAGCGGGGCGAGGGTGTTGGCGCAGTCGTCGATCCACTGTCTGAGGTTGCGGGCGGCGGTGTCGGGGTCGGTGGGGTCGGCGGGTGGGCTCCGGGCGAGGGTGGTGGTTAGCTGGTCTTCGGTGACTTTGCTCCAGCAGCGGCGAGGTATCTGTTGGGTGCGGTGGTGCGTGGTGGCTTTCTGGAAGGTGAAGTGGATGCAGCGATGGTCGGTCCAGTGGAGTTCGGTGGTGTGGCTGAAGGTGACGTGGGAGCTTGCGGAGAAGATGGGGTCAATCGTGTGGCTGGCGGAGTGGGTGGGTGTTGTGACGAGTTGTCTGAGTCCGAGGTTGTCGATCAGGGTGGTAGAGTTGTTGTCGTTGTTGTTCTCGAGGTGGAAGTTCAGGTCCCCGAGGAGGATGTAGTCCATGGAGGCGAGGGCGTGTGGGCTGACGAAGTCGGCGATGGAGTCGCTGAACTGTGGTCGGGGTCCGGGGGGTCTGTAGACGAGGGTTCCTCTGAGGGTGGTGTTGGGGTCGGTGTGGATCTGGAAGTGCAGGTGTTCGGCGGTGCTGAGGGTGTCGTCGTTGTTGGACGAGACTCTGAGAGTGTTCCTATGGACAATGGCGATTCCTCCTCCTACTCCGTTGGTGCGGTCCCTGCGGGAGATCTTGTAGCCTTCCGGGATGGCAATGGCGATGTCGGGTGCCGAGGAGGGGTTCAGCCAGGTCTCCGTCAGGAAGGCGACATCTGGGGAGGTTGAGTCGAGTAGGTCCCAGAGTTCACTGGCGTGTTTGCAGGCAGAGCGGGTGTTGAGAAGAATGCAACTGAGGTAGTTGGGTTCGTTCCTGGTCGGCGGGTTGGCGGGTTGGCGGGCTGGGTGCTGGTGAAGCTGCAGTTCCAGCAGGAGAAGGGTCCTTGGGTGCGCTTCGGGGCGGCCAGGAAGCAGGTGCGCGATCGTCCGGCGTTGAGTGCGTGGAGGGTGCTGGAGTCGTAGCGGAGACGGGCGTTGTGGCGTTCGCGGGGGCCAGGGGTTCTGGCGCTGGGCGCGGTCCAGGCACGGACGGGCACAGAAGGGCTTGCTTTAGTCGTGCCTTTGGCGTGCCAGCGGCGTGCCCGCTGTGCGGCCGCTGCGCGGCCGGCATATATGGGGAGGTGGGCTGGAGGAGCAGCTGGGAGGCGGGAGCGGGGCGGCGAATGGGCGAGCGGGGGGGCGGGGCCGCAGGGACGCAGCAGCGGGAAAAAACAGGTGAGGAGCGGCGGGGGAAAACAGAGGGCAACGGGGCACAAGATCACAGGGGGGAAAAAGAAAATAAAGGCAAAGCTAAACACAGGGCACAAAAATGAAATACAGGGCACAGAACAAAAGGAGGAATACAGGTGGCAATACAAAAGACAATACAGACCAAGTGCAGCGAGCGAGCCTCGAACTCGCGCCCGGCAGCAGTAGCTAGCTGGGAGAGGCGCTGTTGCGGAGGTGAGGGGAGCGACCTGCCTGAGAGCAGGGTCAAAGGTCGCTCCTTTCACCGCTGCGCGGCTGGCATATATGGGGAGGTTGGAGGGAGGAGCAGCTGGGAGGCGGGAGCGGGGCGGAGGTGAGGGGAGCGACCTGCCTGAGAGCAGGGTCAAAGGTCGCTCCATGACTGCAATACATGACTTTATGGACTCTAGGCACTAGGAGGAATTAGGTGCTTTGAAATGTACTAGATCTGCAATACATGACTTTATGGACTCCATGCACTAGGACAAATTAAGTGCTTTGAAACGTACTAGATCTGCAATACATGACTTTATGGACTCTAGGCACTAGGACGAATTAAGTGCTTTGAAACGTACTAGATCTGCAGTAGTTACTTTATCGGCTATAAGCACTAGGACGCATTAAGTGCTTTGAAACGTACTAGATCTGTAATACATTACTTTATCGGCTCAAAGCACTAGGGCGAATTAAGTGCTTTGAAACGTACTAGATGTGCAATACATTACTTTATGGACTCTAGGCACTAGGACGAATTAAGTGCTGTGAAACGTACTAGATATGCAATACATTACTTTATGGACTCTAGGCACTAGGACAAATTAAGTGCTTTGAAACGTACTAGATCTGCAATACATGACTTTATGGGCTCCAAGCACTAGGACAAATTAAGTGCTTTGAAACGTACTAGATCTGCAATACATGACTTTATGGACTCTAGGCACTAGGACAAATTAAGTGCTTTGAAACGTACTAGATCTGCAATACATGACTTTATGGACTCTAGGCACTAGGATGAATTAAGTGCTTTGAAACGTACTAGATCTGCAATACATGACTTTATGGGCTCCAAGCACTAGGACGAATTAAGTGCTTTGAAACGTACTAGATCTGCAATACATGACTTTATGGACTCTAGGCACTAGGACGAATTAAGTGTTTTGAAACGTACTCGATCTGCAATACATGACTTTATGGACTCTAGGCACTAGGACAAATTAAGTGCTTTGAAACGTACTAGATCTGCAATACATGACTTTATGGACTCTAGGCACTAGGACGAATTAAGTGCTTTGAAACGTACTAGATCTGCAATACATTACTTTATGGACTCTAGGCACTAGGACGAATTAAGTGCTGTGAAACGTACTAGATATGCAATTCATTACTTTATGGACTCTAGGCACTAGGACAAATTAAGTGCTTTGAAACGTACTAGATCTGCAATACATGACTTTATGGACTCTAGGCACGAGGATGAATTAAGTGCTTTGAAAAGTACTAGATCAAATCTGTAATACGTTACTTTATCGGCTATAAGCACTAGGACGCTTTAAGTGCTTTGAAAAGTACTAGATCTGTAATACGTGACTTTATGGACTCTAGGCACTAGGACGAATTAAGTGCTTTGAAACGTACTAGATCTGCAATAGTTACTTTATCGGCTATAAGCACTAGGACGAATTAAGTGCTTTGAAACGTACTAGATCTGCAATACATGACTTTATGGACTCCATGCACTAGGACGAATTAAGTGCTTTGAAACGTACTAGATCTGCAATACATGACTTTATGGACTCTAGGCACTAGGACGAATTAAGTGTTTTGAAACGTACTCGATCTGCAATACATGACTTTATGGACTCTAGGCACTAGGACAAATTAAGTGCTTTGAAACGTACTAGATCTGCAATACATGACTTTATGGACTCTAGGCACTAGGACGAATTAAGTGCTTTGAAACGTACTAGATCTGCAATAGTTACTTTATCGGCTATAAGCACTAGGACGCATTAAGTGCTTTGAAACGTACTAGATCTGTAATACATTACTTTATCGGCTCAAAGCACTAGGATGAATTAAGTGCTTTGAAACGTACTAGATCTGCAATACATTACTTTATGGACTCTAAGCACTAGGACGAATTAAGTGCTGTGAAACGTACTAGATATGCAATACATTACTTTATGGACTCTAGGCACTAGGACAAATTAAGTGCTTTGAAACGTACTAGATCTGCAATACATGACTTTATGGGCTCCAAGCACTAGGACGAATTAAGTGCTTTGAAACGTACTAGATCTGCAATACATGACTTTATGGACTCTAGGCACTAGGATGAATTAAGTGCTTTGAAAAGTACTAGATCAAATCTGTAATACGTTACTTTATCGGCTATAAGCACTAGGACGCTTTAAGTGCTTTGAAAAGTACTAGATCTGTAATACGTGACTTTATGGACTCTAGGCACTAGGACGAATTAAGTGCTTTGAAACGTACTAGATCTGCAATAGTTACGTTATCGGCTATAAGCACTAGGACGAATTAAGTGCTTTGAAACGTACTAGATCTGCAATACATTACTTTATGGACTCTAGGCACTAGGACGAATTAAGTGCTGTGAAACGTACTAGATCTGCAATACATGACTTTATGGACTCTAGGCACTAGGACGCTTTAAGTGCTTTGAAAAGTACTAGATCTGTAATACATGACTTTATGGGCTCCAAACACTAGGATGAATTAAGTGTTTTGAAACGTGGTAGATCTGTAAAACATTACTTTTTCGGCTCTAAGCACTAGGATGAATTCATTGCTTTGAAATGTACTAGATCTGTAATACATTACTTTATCATCTCTAAGCACTAGGACGAATTAAGTGCTTTGAAACGTACTAGATCTGTAATACGTTACTTTATGGGCTCTAGGCACTAGGACGAATTAAGTGCTTTGAAACGTACTAGATCTGCAATACATGACTTTATGGGCTCCAAGCACGAGGACGAATTAAGTGCTTTGAAACGTGGTAGATCTGTAATACATGACTTTATGGACTCTAGGCACTAGGATGAATTAAGTGCTTTGAAACGTGGTAGATCTGTAATACATTACTTTATGGACTCTAGGCACTAGGATGAATTAAGTGCTTTGAAACGTGGTAGATCTGTAATACATTACTTTTTCGGCTCTAAGCACTAGGATGAATTAATTGCTTTCAAATGTACTAGATCTGTAATACATTACTTTATCATCTCTAAGCACTGGGATGAATGAAGTGCTTTGAAACATACTAAATCTGTAATACATCACTTTATCAGCTCAAAGCACTAGGATGAATTAATCGCTCTGAAATATACTAAATCTGTAATACATTATCATCTCTAAGCACTAGGATGAATTTCAGTGCTTTGAAACGTGCTAGATCTGTAAGACATTACTTTATCATATCTAAGCACTAGGATGAATTTCAGTGCTTTGAAACGTACTAGATCTGTACTGTAAGACTTTACTTTATCGACTCTAGGCACTAGGATGAATTAAGTGCGGGAAGGGTCGCATTGGAAACCGGAAGGTTCCACGCTGTGATATAAGAGTCATTGGTTATTGAAGTGCAGTGTTACATAACAGGTAAGGAGTTGCAGCTGCGTGCCATGTCTGTCTGTCTTAATGACAAGAAGAAGCATGTTTCGAGTGGTTCAAGGAAGTGATGAATAGACTGTAAATTAGGCCATAAATCTGATGTTTTGCATTGAGTCTCGAACCGACAATTTTCATACCAAGTGCTTCCACCTGTGCATTTATTCTGGTATGATAACCCTTCAGAAGAAATTGCGATTGCAGCATAAGGAATGACTCTTTACAGGTATCCACTTGTGAATAAATGTGAAAAAGAATAAAACACGAGAAGGTAAACCTTAGCTACGATTGAAATGTAACACCTTTGCAAGCGTATCCGTAATTATGCTGCCTCGTTTCCGAGCGCGCGCCTCGTTTGTTTGTCCCTAATTATGCTGCCTAGTGTCCGAGCGAGCGCGTGCCTCGTTTGTTTTGGCCCTAACTATGCTAGCTAGTGTCCGAGCAAGCGCGCACCTCATTTGTTTTGTCCCTCATTATGCTGCCTAGTGTCCGAGCGCGCGCCTCGTTTGTTTTGTCCCTAATTATGCCGCCTAGTGTCCGAGCGCGCGCCTCGTTTGTTTTGGCCCTAATTACGCTGCCTAGTGTCCGTGCGCGTGCCTCGTTTGTTTTGTCCCTACTTATGCTGCCTAGTGTCCGAGCGCGCGCCTCGTTTATTTTGTCCCTTATTATGCTGCCTAGTGTCGGAGCGAGCGCGTGCCTCGTTTGTTTTGGCCCTAATTATGCTGCCTTGTGTCCGAGCGCGCGCCTCGTTTGTTCTGTGCCTAATTATTCTGCATAGTATTCGAGCGCGCGCCTCTTTTGTTTTGTCCCTAATTATGCCGCCTAGTGAAGAGCGCCCGCCTAGTTTGTTTTGTCCCTAATTATGCTGCATAGTGTTCGAGCGAGCGCGCGCCTCGTTTGTTCTGTCCCTAATTATGCTGCATAGTGTTCGAGCGCGCGCCTCTTTTGTCCCTAATTATGCCGTCTAGTGAAGAGCGCGCGCCTAGTTTGTTCTGTCCCTAATTATGCCGCATAGTGTCCGAGCGCGCGCCTCGCCTCAGTCCCACCTTCCCTTCCATTACTGCTGGAGTCTCGCGCAGCCGGCCCTCCTCTGCTAATGCAATACTCCTTGCAATATTGATTAGATTAGCTGTCTGAGAGGCCCAAATAGAAGGAGATTGGCCATCATTCGAAATAAACAGAGACTTTTCGATTGCCCCCCAAGGTATTGCCGATAGACGCCGGGCTGCCAGCGTCCTCGGGATCTGCTGGGGGGAAACGCGATTTTTATGATTGTTGTGATGGGACCTGGCATTAATGACCGTATTTCACCGTTACCGTGGGGTGCTCTGGGGACGGCCCCCCTCCTTGCCCGGTGTCAGCCCCGCTCTGAATCAAAAAAGGCACCTCGCGTCGAATAAAGTGAAGGATGTCTCCTCGGAGAGTCAGTGCGCCCGGCGGGCTGCCAGGGCGCGCGACAGCCCCAGAAGGGAGGAGAGACGCACTGACTTTCACCGTCGCTTGGAGGTATTGCGCGTTGATGAAGGCACCTTTGAAACACGTGCTTTGAAGTGATACAAGGTCCTTGCACTCAGTTATTATCACTAAGGGAGCTGCTGTTTCTAAAACCATCCCTCTTCATACGGGTTTCCGGGTGGTTCTCAATGCTCTTCACAGAAGGTAGCGTTCATTAGCATGCTGAGAGGCTTTTGCTCTTAAAGGCCTTTTAAAGTACAACTATTGCCTTGACTTCCCCTTGTGCCTCCAGTTTCGACACCTGAGGCCAGATTCATGTCAACAGCCAAAGTTTCCTGTAGGAAACAAGTTAGGTCATGTTTGACTACAGTAATTCTGGATTTTTTGAAAAGGGTATTTAGACTGGAGACACATTTTAGGCCTGGGTAAAATTTTAATTACATTGATGAAATGTACTAAGCGCTTGAAATTTCGTGTTATATGAAATTCGCAACATTTCCTCATCACTTGCATTATGCAGTTTTGTGAAATTTTAGACCACTGGTGACTGGTTTGCTCGAACATATCTTGCCCTAGAGATATTTTGTGCTCAAACCAGTGTCTTTCTAGTATCTTGTGTAAGGTCTTTATTATTATTATTTTTTTTTTAAAGTCAGGCCTTCCCTGATGTGAAATTTTCACTTGAGTTACTGGAAAACACATTTGTCCAAATTTTGCATAATTTCATGTAAATCTGCAAAATTTTGCAAAATAAAATTACACGATCTCACACATTGCGAGAGACGATTTGAAATGTAGTTATCTGAATGCTATTAATAATAACAACATTTAGGCATGCCCCACTAGTACTGCAATCACTGGATTAATTACCAGAGGGGGAGCAGGGTTGAATTTAAAACAGCGTGCAAAACCATCAGTAGTTTACGACTCCAATTTCTCAGGCATAAACTAAAATCCTAAATCCCTAATTGACATCTTAAGGTTACGACTACAAGGCTAGCCATCAATTTGATGCTTAACACAGGTGTAGTTTAGAGGAAGGTCCTTTTCCCTTATAGTTACTCTAAAATGGAACACCGTCCAGTTGAAATCAAAACTGAAAACCTATCTGTGCAGACAATGTGGAAATAATAATCTCTTGTTGTTATGTAGCGATAAATTTACTTTGGATATAGTTTACTGCTATAAACAGCAAACGGTGCTACTACCAAATTAAATTTTCAGTCTACCTACTTTGAAAGCAAGGAAAACTTAGTTTTCCTTGGTGGGATGCAAATCACCGCATTTATTAGCAGCAAGCACTCAACTCACTGAGCTATCCCCGTGGCATGTAATGTTTTCAAGACCTTTCTCATCTGCTGATGTTGGTGTTTCTTTGTGCTAGTTTCTTGATCAGAGTCGAGGTACCATCATGTGAAAATTTAAATTCGGATATGGACATGGTGAACAACCATGTCTGAACAATGTCCAGTCTCTGCTGACTCTTTAAAAGAAGCGGAACACCAGTGCTTAATTTGTAAAATATTAAGTGCCAGGGCTCTGACAAGGAGGCCACTGCAGCTTTCACCACCCATCGCCCTTGACATTGCTGCCTAAACAACTACTAACCATCTCTCTCGCATGTAAATGCGACAGTTCAGATTATTCCAGGTCCCCAAAGCTAAAGGATTGGCTGGGGAGGCAGGTATTAGCAATTTTTTAATGTATATTGTATTCATAAACAACTGTTATACTGCTCATCTCTAAATTACATGAGCAGCGCCACCCTGTGGCAGACTGCCCTAAGTGTGGTTTTGACAATTAGGTGCCGGTGCCGAGCACCGGAAACCAATTAAGTCCCGGTGCTCAGCACCGGACAGCACTGGCTCAAATTAAGCACTCGGGAACACATATAAATGTTGGAGAGTCGAATTGGCAAATATCCAGGTAGCCTCGCCTTGATTCCACCTCATGCCTCTCTCTTCCAGCGCCCCTCAATCCTGTCTCTTTATCTCACTGTTCCAGTTTCTTTTTATCCCGGTTTTCTCACTCTATCACTGTTTTCCTAACTTTTTTGTCTCCTTCTTTCTCCCTTTTCTGCCTTTGGCACTCTGACTCTTGATCAAAGTTTGATGATGAGAATTAGGCCCCAGAACCAGTGCCGGTGCCCAACACCTGAAACCACATGCACAGATTATGTTCTAGATGTTCAGGTTGTTTCGATCAACCTGTGAGGTGTCTAGTTGTGGGATAAAGTGTTTGAGGAGTTTGTGTCTTTTAGGTGTTTTCTTACTGAAAGGACTGCATAGCTTAAACATGTGGAATGCTGGTTTTCAGTATGTAGCGCCATGAGTGCCAAGCAGAGCTGCTTGAATTATTCAAGTGATTCACTTAAAATGTATGAACCTGTTAGATAGGAGGCTCTGATGGGTATTAGAAAGCTGAGGGATATTGGGCAGTAAAGTTCTTGTGGTCCAGGGCCACAGGACCAGGTAGTAATGGCCTCAACCTGAATAGTGATTGCTCCGACTTGGATCACACCATTCACAAATTTGTTGCAAAAAAGAAACGGCTTGCGAAATTCACTCCTTTCGGATCTTCGTAGCCCCCTTGCTTTGTAACTCTTAAAAAGGCGTTTAAAACCTCCTATTCCGGACACTTCTTGACTGTGACTGATGGTCTGTTTCTGACTGCGAATCAATATGAACTAAATATACTCCTTGGTGCCAACCTTTTACGCCTCCATGCATTGTTTGCTAGTGTTCGTACCCTATAATGGTCACGCTTTATCAACTTTACCCGCCATTACATGCAACCTACCCTTGTCCTGCTTACTCTTAACCTGGATCTGACTTTTTAGTATTACATCTTTTTATTGAGAGATTTGAAGCTTTTTAAATGATTTTTGTTGATTATCCTGCACTGCGTATTCTCGCTCTGTTCTGTAAAGCGTTCTCAAGCCCCAGGACCATGCCTGCGCTTTAGAAACCCACATAATTCAATAAATTTACAAGTTCAAATCTAGACAAGGCCAACTCAGCCTTCCACCTTCACAGGGTTGATAAATTCAGTACCATTAAATTGGGTAATAGTAACACCTGTTATTTACAGAGCTTAGTGCTACATACAAACAAGGTATTCTTTTTAATAGGCACTGCAGTGCTGAAATGCTTCCAGGGCTAGAACGTCTAAAGTGATTGATTTTCTGAATTGCAAAGAAATGAAAGTGCGGCATATCACCACCCCCTACTGGGAACGGTTTAGCTCTATCTCCATATTCATATACCTGTCTAGACATCTCAGCGAATGGAACTCTAATTGTTATAATATCATGCTCTCTAAGCATGTTACAGAAAGTTTTTGTACAGTGGCGTAGCAAGGAGGGGGCGGTCCGCCCGAGCCGCACAAGTTTTCGGGGCGGTGCCCCCCTGCTCTTACCTGCGGCCGTTGCGGGGCAGCAAACAACGCAGTAATCGGCAGCACCCCCCTTGCTCTTACCTGCGGGCGTCACGGGGCGGCAAACGCAGGGACCCCCACGGGCGGCAAAAGGTCTAGCTATGCCACTGTTTTTGTAAGAAAGCTTGAAATATCTCACACTGTGGCTCCTACTGGTGTAGATTTAACTAGCGTGGTGGACTGTAGTGTTGGGAGTGTCCCAGATAATGTAGTGCTGCTGTGTAGATAATTAAACTCTGTCATTACATTCTTTCTGAAACAGATCCCACGGGCCTGATGCCAAGATCCTGGACAATGGTAACAGCCAATCCTACGGCCAGCTGAACCTGAGCCAGATGCTGCAGATTGCCACACAGATTGCCTCCGGGATGGTGTACCTCGCCTCGCTGCACTTCGTCCACCGTGACCTGGCTACCAGGAACTGCTTGGTTGGTCACAACTTAGTCGTCAAGATCGGAGACTTTGGAATGTCCCGGGACATTTACAGTACAGACTACTACAGGGTGAGTTACCCAGAGGGTGGACATGGTGATGGGGTTCTGACACATGTATGGTGCTATCCTTACGAAAAACTGAAGTGAAATATGGGATGTCACGACCAGTGCACACCGTTGCTGCCTGCAAACATCTTTATCTACTACTTTGTTTTATTACTGCCATTAAATGTCTGAAACCCATCACAACATTAGTAGCCATGCTCTGCTCACAGAATCCTGTTCTGTCTCTTTCCTTCTTTGCAATGTTATGGCGGACAGTGCACTTTGCTACTTGACCATCTGTCTCTCTTGCATTTAATTTGAAAATATTGTTGCATGCGCCCTCTTTCCTCTTGCCTTACTTTTCTCCCTTTTCCTTGACATTCCATCCTTCCCTTTGTCATTCCAGTTGTTCTACCTCATGCCCCTGTGTCTTTCCATTAGTCCTTCCTGCTACATTCTGCATATGTTTACCACTAGTATTATGTTCATCCTCTGCTGTGAATTTCTGCACTCTTCCTCTGCATTTTGTGCACTTCCTGTCCTTTCCACCCATCCATCCTTCCTCCAGTCCTTTCACTATTCCACCACAGTGCCATTTGACTTTTGTCCGTTCTTTCCTTCCATTAACACTGGCACTCTTCCCTCATACTGCCCTCGACTTTCTCCATCTCCATCATTGAAATCACCTCTTTTCATCCTGAAATATTTTTGATCTTACTAAGTTGGACATTTCACTCGTACAAAACCATAGAAATTCCCCCGTTATAGTTAGTTCAGCTAACTATAACTCGCGCGCCCGCAATGCACTGCTGATGACGTCACATATTACATCACTCATGACATGGTCAGTGACATCACTCATGACATCACTGATGACATCTCAAATGACATCACTGATGACATCACTGATGACATCATCCTTGTGATAGAGTGGCAGACCTCCTCTCACCCTAATATAACCTTTGATACACACACTCAAAAATACAAACTAACATTTTCAAAACAATGGACATACCAATACCAGTTACAACACACCTATTCATTAATTCCAAGATCTACACACACATCCACTCATTCACCAACAGTCCCTATACAGTCACTCATACATGTACTCACTCATCATATGTACTCATACACCTATACATCCTGTTACACACACGCCACTCATCCATAGAGTTACTCACACACATAGTCACACATGCAAACAAAGTATCAAACATCCATTTACTTGCATATACAGTTATACACACACTACCACACTTACTTCTACAGAAACTTACATACTTACTCTCTTAAACAATCACTTATAGAAACACCTAATTATTTGTACAGGAACTCTTCCAATCTCTCACTCTCACATATACTCACTTATATACACCAATACTTACATATACTAGTTTAAAACATATGTAGTTACTCATAAATACACTATTGAGACAGTCATTCACTCACTAACACACCCATACACATACTCATCCACCTATACAGTCCTGCACACATGCTGTCTTCAACACATACAAACAGTGAGTCACTCATTCATGCATCTATGCACTAAGTAATACCCCCCACTGAACCATACAGACACTCAGACACTCATACTGATACTCAAAAAAACAACTAATAACCCATATAGACACTCATGTAGCTACTCACCAACCCATGCAGCCACTTATACACAAAGTGAGAGACTGAGACAGATATTTTCATATTTAAACATTACTCACTAACCCATGTATTCACTAAGATACACTTAGTCAGTTATACAATCAATTTTACAAAAAAATCATCCATTTAGACACTTATATACCCATTTATTCTTCCATCGACCTTGAGATATACATATATAAAACATATTTAATTTTCAGAAAAACACACATTCACTGGATGATGTCATCAGTGATGTCATCAGTGATGTCATGAGTGATGTCACTGACCATGTCATGAGTGATGTAATATGTGACGTCATCAGCAGTGCATTGCGGGCGCGCGAGTTATAGTTAGCTGAACTAACTATAACGGGGAATTTCTATGGTTTTGTACGAGTGAAATGTCCAACTAACTATAACGCCCCTGAAACCTATGGTTTTTCTGTGAATTTCTAAGGTTTTTAAATGCTAATTTCTAACTATAACGTGCCTGAAACCTATGTTTTTTCAGTGAATTTCTAAGGTTTTTAAATGCTAATTTCTAACTATAACGTGCCTGAAACCTATGGTTTTTTCAGTGAATATATATATATTTATTATACTATGTATACATGTGAAAATGTCTCGGTCCCCTGTTTGCCTCGGTGGCACGGAAAAAATGGGTGGAACTGACGTCAGCACGCCGACGAGGTCCTCTTATGGCTCCGATGACGTCATACGGTGTCGCGAGCGGAGCCGTGCTCGTTGACGTGGGAGAGCTAGGGAAAGAATTTCCGTGGAATGCTGGTGCAGGGGATATTCACCTAAGTGTTCAGGCTAGTCCTTTGGGAGCAACTGTTTATGTTGCCACTCCAGAAACCGAAACCAGTGATCCGAGGGCAGAGGCCCTGCAGATGGCACACGAGGTGGGGTGCCCAGTCGTGTGCACCGGCGGGGCAGCGAAGTGACAAGCACCACAACCCACAAAAAAGGTAACGAGGGCACTGAATAACACAGGATCTTCTCTTTGTATCTGGCAGGAACAACGAAGTTAAAATGCCCTAGTACCAAAATGTAGAATTAGTGCTACAACGGTCTTCAAGAGGACCTGCGATGCCGCTTCTGCCTCCCGTACCCTGGAGGCGGCACATGGGTCACGCGGTACAGTCATACTGCGGTGGGACGCACACTCGTTGACCTCTCATGGCACTGCTCCACACTTCAGGGAGGACGCTTTCCATTAGCTATGTTTTCTGATGACATGTCGCGCCGGCCCCGTCCAACAACAGAACTCCTTTAGATCCAAACAGACTCTTCCACTCTCTCACCGGAAGTGAAACCAGGCCACGCGGACACTTTCACAATACAACAGCCGGGAATGCACTTTTCGGTAAAAAACCACATTCCTTCCTCCTAATTAATCAAATAAACGTCTCACTGAAGAACAGGGGCCAGCTTCGATCGGTAAACAGCCGTTACAACGACTTTTTACTTTGCGATACCATTACAACGCATGCATTACCACGCATGCGTTGTACATCACGAAGTCATTACTACGCATTTTTAGAACGCATGGTCATTTACCACGCATGCCTTTACAACGAATTTTGTTGTAAAGGTATGTATGGTAAATGACCATGCGTTCTAAAAACATGTAAACGGTCCATGTCGTTGTAAGGAAACAGAGGCTGTTCTGTTTCCTCACAACGACGTGCACCGCCACTCAGAGATGACGTGAAGCAGGAACCACGAGGAGAGGAACCATGAGGAGTGAGAGGTAAGGGGATTGGGCATGGGGTGGGGTTTCTTTCTAAGGTTTAGGGTAGTGCAGTGGTGTTTGGGTGGTGTAGGGGGTCGTGCTGGGGGTAGTGTTTTAGGGTTTAGGGTAGTGCAGTGGTGTTTGGGTAGTGTAGGGGGTCGTGCTGGGGGTAGTGTTTTAGGGTTTAGGGTAGTGCAGTAGTGTAGGGGTCGTGCTGGTGGTAGTGTTTTAGGGTTTAGGAGTAGTGCAGTGGTGTATGGGTAGTGTAGGGGGTCGTGCTGGGGTAGTGTTTTAGGGTTTAGGGTAGTGCAGTGGTGTTTGAGTAGTGTAGGGGGTCATGCTGGTGGTAGTGTTTTAGGGTTTAGGGTAGTGCAGTGGTGTTTGTGTAGTGTAGGGGGTCATGCTGGGGGTAGTGTTTTATGGTTTAGGGTAGTGCAGTGGTGTTTGGGTAGTGTAGGGGTCGTGCTGGGGGTAGATTTAGGGTTTAGGGTAGTGCAGTGGTGTTTGGGTAGTGTAGGGAGTCGTGCTGGGGGTAGTGTTTTAGGGTTTAGGGTAGTGCAGTGGTGTATGTGTAGTGTAGGGGGTTGTGCTGGGGGTAGTGTTTTAGGGTTTATGTTAGTGCAGTGGTGTTTGGGTAGTGTAGGGGGTAGTGCTGGGGTAGTGTTTTAGGGTTTAGGGCAGTGCAATGGTGTTTGTGTAGTGAAGGGGGTCATGCTGTGGGTAGTGTTTTAGGGTTTAGGGTAGTGCAGTCATGTTTGTGTAGTGTAGGGGGTCGTGTTTTAGGGTATAGGGTAGTGCAGTGGTGTTTGTGTAGTGTGGGTGGTCATGCTGGGGGTATATTTAGGGTTTAGTGTAGTGCAGTGGTGTTTGGGTAGTGTAGGGAGTCGTGCTGGTGGTAGTGTTTTAGGGTTTAGGGTAGTGCAGTTATGTTAGGGTGTCGTGCTGGGGGTAGTGTTTTAGCACTTATTTTTCTTTCTACAGCACTAACCATAATTTCTATGGCAAAATGAACCCCCTCATTTTGTTCCTTTTTAAATTAAATGTTTTAAGTGTTACCAGTTTATTCCAATCAAGATGGCTTCAGGTGTGCCATACTTTTGTCATAAGTAAGACTGTTAGCGCTCTAGTTGTTCTTTAGAACACTCTGGGAAGCTGCAGTAGAACACAAAGGCATCAACTGACAGGCTGCTCCTGTTGAAATATAACAGGAAGATATTTGAGATCTCACTTAAAACATGTCCTAATTTTCTTTCTACAGCACTAACCATAATTTCTATGACAAAATGAACCCCCTCATTTTGTTCCTTTTTAAATTAAATGTTTTAAGTGTTACCAGTTTATTCCAATCAAGATGGCTTCAGGTGTGCCATAATTTTGTCATAAGTAAGGCTGTTAGCACTCTAGTTGTTCTTTAGAACACTCTGGGAAGCTGCAGTAGAACACAAAGGCATCAACTGACAGGCTGCTCCTGTTGAAATATAACAGGAAGATATTTGAGATCTCACTTAAAACATGTCCTAATTTTTCTTTCTACAGCACTAACCATAATTTCTATGACAAAATGAACCCCATCATTTTGTTCCTTTTTAAATTAAATGTTACCAGTTTATTCCAATCAAGATGGCTTCAGGTGTGCCATACTTTTGTCATAAGTAAGGCTGCTAGCACTCTAGTTGTTCTTTAGAACACTCTGGGAAGCTGCAGTAGAACACAAAGGAATCAACTGACAGTCTCTGCCCTTGTTGGATGTACATGTTTTACTGAGAATGTCAGACTTCATTCTCACATGACTGAGAAAGATAATGTGAATTTACAGAAAATATGCTCTCACTTTAGCTTCTGGAGCACCTTCCAAAACTGTATGGGACAAGCATGTGAAAATAGTTTTCTCTCAAACATGATTCATGATATCCCAGCAGAAGGTTTTTCACAGGGTAAAATCACCTTAGAACACACCACAATTCCTGAAATTAGTATGGTACCATCAACAAATGAATTCTAATGTAACTAAAGTCTGTTATCACCCTTTATAGTTCTCCTTTTGGTAACCCTCAAAATCTTCGATTCACTACAATGCATTTCAATGGGGTACTATCATTTATATTGGTCCCAAGATGGCTGCCAGCAATTCCAGGATGAAGTGCTGACAGCCAATCAGATCTCACGATGACATGTGTGGTTAGGCTCCGCCCAGATATATATGTGTTTTCTTTTTCAAATTTCTCAGGAACTACTGAGCAGTTTACACCATTTAAGCAAAAGGCACGACCCTGAACCAAGGGCTACCTTTTGGCAAATTTGGTGTAATTCCGTTCAGCAGTTCGGGCTGTAGCTGCGACTAAAGGTTCCTATGGAAAATTGCATGGGAAAACACGTTTTGGTACCCCCTTTTTCTCGGCCCCCGCTTGCCGAATCACCCGAGACTTTCAGGATAGGAGCAGACCGGAGCGCCTCAACAAGTTGGAAAATTTGCGAAGATTCGTCAACCGGCGCCAAAGTTATTTCAAATAGAATGGTGCGGATTTCCTATGGAAAATAGGTCCTAACTATAACTATCTACTGGCGACCGCCAGTAGATAATATATATGTACATACATACATAACAATACATACATATATATATATATATATATTTTTTTATACAAAAGACGCGGCACTCTGGAATCCTGTGATGTAAATTTTAATTACAGAGCCAGTCTGTCACACCGACGCGTTTCGGCCAACACGGCCTTTCTCACGGTAGGGGGCACTACTGTTACAGCTGTTTTAATCATTTCCTGTGATTGACAAATCCCATGGACTTCTGGGAGTTGTAGTGTAGTAAAAACCAATGCAAGTTCCCTCGTAACAGATGCATTTTTCGCCTGATTGGTATTAGTTATCTTACCATGCTAACCAAATATCTAATGAGTAATGTATTTAGTATATGAAACTAATAACAATTTCTCAATAATGTTGCTTAGTATAAACACATATGATAAATCGTTAAGTACAATATAAATGTAATTTAAGCTGTTTGATCTGATGTGACATAGTGTTCAAATGTTTTTGTCATTCGAAAAATGCATCTGTCACGAGGGAACTTGCATTGGTTTTTAACTACACTACAACTCCCAGAAGTCCATGGGATTTGTCAATCACAGGAAATGATTAAAACAGCTGTAACAGTAGTGCCCCCTACCGTGAGAAAGGCCGTGTTGGCCGAAACGCGTCGGTGTGACAGACTGGCTCTGTAATTAAAATTTACATCACAGGATTCCAGAGTGCTGCGATCTTTGTATCAAAATTGAATTTGGCCACTGGTTCGACCCAACGTCTGCACCCGCTGCTGCGCGCTCCGACAGGAACCACATTGGAAAAATATATATATATATATATATATATATATATATATACATACACACACACAGACACACAAGATATTTATAAGTAGTTTCAGGCAGCCCTTTTTATTTATTGGTCTATTATTGTGCAATTCACTGCTAGTGGAAACCGGTGGAGGTCGTGGTCTGTAATCAACGCTATGGTATCAAACATCTCCAACCAGAAGTGTGCAACCACGGGGCATTCCATGGCCAAGTGCATGAAAGTGGTGGCAGGTGCAGTGCACAGCAGACAAGGCGCCTCATTGACCAGTCCCATTCTAAACATATGTGCACTGTGCGATACACTCTATGTAAGAATTTAAAATTAATTAGTCTGAGTCTAGCTCGGGGAGAGGTCTCCGGATTCGGTGCAGCAGTGCCGCCACTGTTCTTCAGTAAGAGGGGGGTCGGGGGGTCCAGGTCAGATGACCAAGCAAATCTGGTGGGGGGGACCCATTACTGCATAACGTCAGAGAGTCGAATAATAGGTTTGTATGAGGACGGGTTGGTGAGCAGCAATTCCAATGCATGGAAGGTTGTGGGGGCTGTTGGAAAAGTGTCATGCATGGGTCACAAGGCAGCGCGTAGTTGGTGGTAGGAACGTACATCTACAGGCATGTGGGCCGGATAGTAAAGTACACATCGCGGGTATATGAAGCAATTTTCTGGCTATATATCACCGAAGGTGTGGAGTTGTAAACATCTCAGGCAGTTGTGCAAGCTGGTGTCTGCAAGAGCAGGGAGCACATGGTGTCCCGCAAGTGGTATGGACGAAGCATACATGCAATCCACTCCAGAGAGTTGAATATCTGCATGGCATCAGGCAAAAACATTGCATTGCTGAGGTGGAGATCAACGGAATGAAGGAATACGAATGGAGTGTGTAAATTAAGTACTGACGATTGACCGGGAAAAAAGCCAGATTGGTCTGAATGGATAATGTTCGGAAGCAAGGGGAGAAGATGAAAGGCTATCACTGTGGCCAAAACGTTGTTATCCACATTAATCATAGATAGCAGCCTATAAGAGTCACAATAAAGCAGAGATTTGTCCGTTTTCAATATGATGACAATGAGGGCCTCACGGAGAGAGGGCGGTATTACACAGCGTAGCAGAGACTCTTCGTGCATTGCCAGAAGGTGTGACATGAGAATTTGAGCATATTCTTTATCGAACGCCACAGTTAAGTCATCAAGTCCTGGTGCCTTGTCTCCCAGCATGCTTTGGATAATCTAAACAACATCTTCTATCGTAAAGGGTGCATCAAGAAGCTGCCGGTGTGCATCATCAAGCAAGAGTAATTGGATAGAATCACGGTCTGCAGCAACAGGATCATGTGGCAGTGTTGAGTTATGTAATTTGGGATAGAAAGTGGCCATGACACATCGAATGGTGTTGGGACATGCATGTGTAACTTGTTTGTCACCTACTAGCTCAGTGATAAATTCCCTGGTCCAGGGTTTATGGAGTAGTCTGGCGAGTGTCTTCCTCTCCCTGTGTCCCTCCCTGTATCGCTTAGCAACTGCCTCCTTACCAAGGTAATGTGTCTCCCTCAGTGCTGCCTCTTCATATTCCAGTAGTTTGCCCCTCATAGATGCCAGCGTGTTGGAGTTCCCAGAGGCAAAAAACGAAAGCTCCAGTGAACGAATGTCTGTGTCCAGTTGAGTAAGGTCTCTGCGCAAGGTACAAAGTACACCAGCCTGTTTGGCGATGCATTCCCCATGGATAACTACCTTAAAAGCTTCCCAAAGCATTGAGGGGGAGTCAACTGAGGATTCTATTATATTCAAAGTAGTTAAAGATGGCAGTTCTGATTTCAGACTTGAACACCTGGTCTCTGAGAACATTGAGGGGAGTCTCCAGGAGAAGGACATTACTCCAAGGTCTGGGGGATAATCTCCAATAAGACCGGTGCAAGGTCTGATAAAGTTCTGGAAAGGTGACTAACCTTTGAAGCCCAAGTGAATATGTCTTTGGTGATTAGCCAATTGTTTATTCTGGACCAGGTGTTGTGTGTGGAAGCGATACATGTGCCCTCTGTACTAGTTCTATGTCGAAGCTGCCAAATATCTGCAAGATCATAATCTGTCATGAGAGTGCGCAACTGTGCAGCGGTGCCCGGGTGCGGCCAGCGAGTATCGCTGGACCTATTGGCGCGATCGTCAAGTATCATGTTGAAGTCATTGTCCCAGATTACTGAGCACAGGCCCATGCTGGCGGTCAGCTGCCGGACCTCAGCGAAGACGTCGGGATCATTCACATTCGGCCCTTAGACTCAGGTTAATATAAGCGGGAGACCCTGTAGTGTCCATGCCAGGATAACAAACCTGCCCTGCTATTGCATAACACCTGGCGCGTGCTCCATAGCAAACCTTTGCGGATAAGTACTGCCAACCCTGCATGCGTGGTTAGAATGGACAGAGAGATGTGTTTCGGCAACCAAGACTGCATGCAGTCGGGCGCGTTCTGCATTGGTTGGAAGCAGTTCTTGGAACAGATGTCAATTTGATGCCTTTTCAAGTACACAAGCATGAGTCGCACTTTGTGTCGATCGTTAAGCCCCCTTACATTCCAGGTTAGACACTTTATAGTGGCCATCTATTAACCGAAGAGTTTAATGTCCAATGCTGTGCATATAACCCGTAAGGAACAGACACACCTGTAGCAGTAAATGACTGTGTGACTAGTGGGGGACAAAACATCTGTTATAAAATGAACAGTAAACACACATTCAACATCCACCCCCTCCCACTTTAACTCTCCCAACAGAGTTGAATTTCCAGCAACCACCCCCTGTCCAACAGAGCATTCCAACAAACATAAGGAGTAAAGGGAATCATCCTAGGTGGGCTTCTGTAGGACCAAGCGAACACCTCAGCCAAGAAGCAGCTGAGCGACTGGGAAGAAAGTATAGGGGGAGTCACATAGAGGCTCAGGCACCATTTCTACACCACATGGTATTACATGGTGTGCTTTGTACCTCCAAAGGCACCTAGTCCTCTGTCGACAAGCGCCTTTGTTCATAATCTGCACAGGACCAATGACAGGTCCCTCCCCTGGGCCTCACAGCCTCCCCACAGCAGCAATATCAGAGTTGACAGATAATAGCAGTTGTCACTAAAGTGGCACCACTTGACCACCCGGGAAAGGGCGACCACTTCGCAGGCAGAGAAGCCAGGTTACGAGCAAACTTTGTTGCAGCCTTAGGGTCCATGAAGTAGTCGAGTTTCCTACTGAGACTGTTGCAGAGCTTAGCTGGGTAAAGCAGTGAGTAGGTGGAGCCGGCATTTGGCAGGCAAAAGTCCAGCCTGGACCGCCAAGGTAAAGTCTGGATACAAGGAGACGGTGTTCCCTGAAATTGAATAGACTGGTGTTCCCTGACCAGACGTAAGATAGTGTCCCTATCTCTATAGTTCAATAGCCAGGTCATTATTGGCCGTGCTGGGGCCCCAAGAGGTGGGCACGGACACAAGGAACGATGTACATGGTTGACTATAAACACTTGGGAGAGATCATCACCAAATAGCACTCTCAGCATGGTTTCGACATAGGTTTCCATCTTGTCCATGGCAGTAGACTCTGGAATCCTAACAATGCAGAGGTTATTCATATCAGGAGTGCGCTTCCAGATCTTTATTTTTATTTTTGATAACTTCCAGCACCTTTTCTATACAAAGGAGCTGTTCCCTAGAGGTCATGTGAGTATCCTCAAAGTCGGATGTTTGGCGCTTCAGTTGGTCAAGACGCTTCTCATGTTTGTCAACCTTTTCCTTGAGCAGTCAAATCTATTAGTGAGGATGTTGATTCTTGTGTCTATGATGGTCAGACTATGTTTATGATCTATAAACAGGGACTTGATGTCCTGGGCACTGGTGGCACTGTCTGCCTCTGATGTTTTCTGGATACAACTCTTCGGTTCGAGGTCCACAATGTGCGTGAGGGGCCAAGTTTCAAACGACAATTTAGTTTGTTTGTAGTCGCATTTGCCCATGGTGAAGATCAGTGCACCTGATGGGATATCTGTAACTGGAGGACAAGTAGTGAAGATGTAAATTCCAAGAGTGCTGATATCCTTAGCAGACAGGGTCCCTCCACTCCCTGATATGCATCTACCAGGGCGCACGAGCAGACCCAACCTGCGCATGATACCAAAAATCAGTGCAGCTTACCTGTCACCACTGTCTTCAATATGAAAGACCCAGGGGATTCCAGATGCATCAAGAATGGGCGTGCATGCATCTTGATCACCAAAGTAGGGATGCCTTTGTTCCTGCCACTCCCCAACAATAGTCCATTGGGGGGCACAAGCAGACCCGAGGCTAGCCGGCAAGCAACATTAGCCCCAGGTCCAGAAGCTTGGGTACAGTGAGCTTGTTGCGGCGAGGTCAGGGGAAGGTTGCTGGGTAACACCAAGATGTTCCCTCAATGTCTGGGAGAGCCTACCTACATCATGGGCCTTTTGTAGTGTCTCATATCCACATGGCAAGGACTGTAGCAAGGAAGGCAGGGCACAGACCAGATATACCCCATGCGAGCTGATCACCCGATGCTTCCTAGTCAAGAGTCTTCAGTTCATACAGCTATCTCCCTGGACGGCTGCCAGTATCGGGTGTACCTCTTTCATAGCCGGCCCCATTTTCTACTCACACGGGGGCAGCGCATCATCCCCTCCCAGGCCCAGTGGGTCGCACAAAAGCCCAGCTCCCGGACCGCCAACAGGCCAAGAGCCTGGGCCTCCAAGCCCTGCGGGCAGTACCACAGGCCCTGGGGGCCCAGCCCTGCAGCCAACCGCGACCACGCCACACACGGGGTGGTGCAGCACACCCTCTGGCTCCTGCTTCAGCTGCTCACAGTCCCCGGACTACGGATGCGTGGGTGGGACCCGCCAGTAAAGCAGACCGATCCCAATGTCCCACGATGCAGTTTTCAGGGCACGGCTAGGCCCAGGCGGCCGGTGCAGAATACTACTGCTGCTGCAGCACCGGTCTTAGAATGAGCTCACCACGACTGGTGGATGCCAGGGTGAGCTGCGACACCAGAGAAGGATTAGTGTCCCTTCTGATAACGGGAGAAATGGTGGATTAATCAGCCTGGCCGGCAGAGCCTTGCTAAGAGGCAGCCATCTTGCTGCCGGGCTCTCTAGCGCTCTCCAAACAAAGCAAACATTTACAAGTTAAAAAGGCTGTCAGCCAACGCTTGTGTCTTCTTTATGCTCTACCTTTGCTCTACCAGCAAGCCTTCCCTTCCACCATTTCCGTTGCCTCCCTTTCTGTCTACCCTCTTTCCTTTTCTGGAACCTTCCTGAATGTTCTATCTCCCTGTCTTGCTTTCTCTGCTGTAATGTTCATGCTTTTCCCCTTCGAGCCTTTCTTCTTCCTGCCCTTGCATTCTTTCTTTTTCATTCCCACTCTTCTCCTCTACTAATACATTGTTTTCACACAAGGAGCAGGAGCTCCAGAGTCTCTGTAGCTGGGAAGTCGTTCATGACAAACCAGCGCAATAAAGAGAGCAGGTTTTCGGCCGAGCATCGAGAGAGCCCTTAACCTCTTTGAGAGTTATTGTATCCGGCCCTGGAGTGTGCATCCATGGTTCTAAAAATCTAATAATGGTGGCCTATGTACGCTATTTTTTTTTATGTATTTGTGTTTTTTAATTACATACTAGAACAGTATTTCCCCTTGTTAGAAAGTCTGTAACTCTCAGGAATGGGACCTATATATTAAATGTCACTATTTGTGCAACGTAGTGTTCAACATTAAACAACAAAATATGCATATACTTAAACATGTACACTGATATAACTGCAGCCAGTGTTTGTATGAAAGAAAATATTGTATGAATTTGCTTCCTTGCCATGCAAGGCTTTTTGCTATCTATCCAATCAGTGTAGAGACAGAGCAGGAGCAGATGGATCAATATTTACAACTTGAAACCAGTGTGCAGATTCTTATCTAGAGTATGAAGGGGGAGACAGACAAAACAGAGGGAACAGATGACACCAGAGCTTCAGTGGCAGCTGCACAACAAGAGATGTGAGATAAACGTCACCACACAGGAAGCTGACAGGGTTTTAGAGGGTTCCAAGCCTGTGATTTACAGCATGACTCTATGATGGAGTCCATGTGCCATGGCAGGATCCTTCACTCCATGAGCCACCATTTTCCATGCCATCATTATTATAACACTAGTTTGCTGCTTGTTGATAAAAACATGGATAAGAGACCAAATAGCTAGCTAGTTAGACAGCCTAAAGTTAAACTCCTTATCCGCCACCCTGGCTCTCCTCAAGCACAACCCAACAGCAAGAGCCAAACCACAGGCCTGCTGGTACACAGAGGAACTCAGGCTGACGAAACGCCACTGCAAATGGAGAACAAGTCGAAAGACCGGAGATAAAGACATCTTCAAATCAGCCCTAAGATGCTACCACCAGCACATATGGAACACCAAGCGCACAGCTCTTGCAGATCGCGTTGACGCCACCTCTAACAGTAGCAAGGAAATCTTCCCCATCATCAAAGATTTCACTGCACCTCTGCTGCCTCCAGCAATATCACACCCTCATAAGACCTTTGCAACAAGTTCCTGGAACTCTTCATCACCGTCACAACTCAAATTCCCATCATGGATGATGAACAAACCTTGACCTCTTGGCTTGCCATCACTACTGTCAAAATCGCAGCTACCATGAAGACTGTCCAATTTGAGGCTCCATCTGACCCTGGCCCCCACCACGCCTTTACCGATGAAGCACTAACACCCATCCTTAACCACTCCATTGATTCAGCCAGATTCCCTGACACCTGGAAACATGCCAACACCATGCCCCTGCTCAAGAAACCATCCGCTGACCCAGCCAAACTTTCCAACTACCATATCCAGCAAAGACCTTGGAGAAACTAACCAACCGATGCCTTAGCGACCATCTCAGCAACCACCAGCTCCTCCAAGCCATGCAGTCTCTGGATTCAGTTACAACCACGGAACAGAAACAGCACTCATTGCTGCATAGACGACATCTGCATGATCCTTGTCAGAGAAGTCACAGTTGCCCTCCTTCTCCTGGACCTCTATGCAGCATTTGGCACACTCTCACACCCTATCCTCATCGGGAGGATGCACAAGATTGGCAGCCAAGGACCAGCACTTCACCTGATCTGCTCGTTCCCAACAGATAGAACACAAGCTGTCAGCCTGGCACCGTACTCCTCTGTACCCCGCAAATTCATCTGCAGAGTGCCTCAAGGCTCATCGCTCAGACCCACCCTCTTCAATGCAAATATGATCTCTCTGGTCAAAGTAATCTCTGCACACATTAAAATTCTCTCCTACGCAGACGACACACAACTCATACTCTCCCTCTCGGACAAGACCCCCCAACACAAGAAACAAGTTCACCGCCTACATGACCGAAGTCACTAAGTGGATGAAAGCCAACACTCTCAAGCTGAACGCTGAGAAGACAGAAGTAATGGTCTTCAGCAAGAACACCTCACTACAGGACTCCAAGTGGTGGCCGACGGAACTTTGACCCACACCCAGAAGCCACGCCAGGAACCTCAGAATAGTCATTGACAGCAAACTATACATGACCGCACAAGCCAAAGCCATCACTGCATCCCTCTTCCACACTCTGAAAATACTAAGGAAGACCTTCAAATGGCTCCCAAGCAACACTAGAAACACTGTCACTCGCCCTAGTCACCAGCCAGTTGGACTATGGGAACACCCCCTACACCGGGATCACCAAGCAACTCACTAGAAGACTACAAACCATTCAGAACTTGGCAGCTAGATTCATCCTCAACCTCCGACACAAAACTACACCTCAGGGAACTACTCTGGCTCCCGATACACAAACACACTGAATTCAAACTCTACACACACACATTCAAGACACTACATAACTCAGGTCCCACCTACCTGAACAATCTCATCTCCTTCCACCAACCACCCAGGCATTTCTGCTCTGGAGGACTCCGACATGCACACCTCTCAGGCATTTACAGAACCAGATCAGGAGGACAGGCATTCTCTTACATTGTTCCTAAAACACAGAACGACCTCCACTCCTCATCAAAGAACCCTTCTCTCTTCTTGATTCAGCAAGAAGCTGAAGACCTGGCTTTTCAGTTAACCAACCTACCCTAGGCATGGCTAGGCACACACACCTGCTCAGCGCCAGTATACTCTTGTGGGTGATAGTGCGCTTCACAAACACACATTAAAAACGTACCTTCAAAAGCCAAGTAGCCAGCTTAAATAACTCACAGCGGTTTCAAACAGTCCACGTTGGTCACAAGCAGCAACAATAAACAGCAAGTACAACCCCTTGCTTCCCCAACCTTTGATCGAAAGAATGAATTTTCCAGCAAATTAAAAGGAGCAAACATTAGAAATGGAAAGCATCTTTGCTGAATGCACTTTAATATGAGTTCATTTAATTAGCATGCATGTTAATAATAAAAATCTGTCACACAAACGGATCAATAGAACACTAGCTACAATGGTTACACTTAACAGTCCACATTATAACTTTGAGTAAAAGATTAAAATATTCAAGAAAACGTAGAAAAATAACAGGAGAATCATTGCTCCTTGTATACAGGATTTTATGACTGATGGACTAATAAATACAAGATGTGAAAATGTTTTAGTTACTTTCTAAAATTTAGAAGGTTGTGGGGAAATACGGTGACATTGAAATATATTTGAAACTTGTGGCATCTTGTCTGGATCACGATTAACCCTTCATATTCACGTATTTATACTTTTGACATAATTCGTTCACCTGTATTTGTTTACATTTTATTTTTTCTCATACAGTAAGATAGTTTGCTGCTATGTGTCTCCGAATAAGTAAGCCTCAATGAAAAGTCTTTATTTCTTATTTCGTACTTGGTTCATGAAAGGTATACATCAAAATACGTACAAGGAGCAACTCTAAAGGTATTACCAGCAGTAACTGTACTTTTAGAGCCAAAATGTCTCCATTTATAAATGAAAGCATGTCACAAAAGGTTTTATGGCAGCCTAAATCTGTTTAGTACTGCACATTTCTCCACCACGAGTGCAGAAAAATGGGCGGGAAGTTTTTGACTTGTAGGGTTTGAGAAAGTCAACCAACTCTTAGGCATTCCTGAACTCTAATCCAACCCTTTCCAGCCCGGAAATACTTTGAGATGTACACTTGCTAATGACTTAAGTAGCTCCCGTGAAAATAGAACTGGTCTCCCCCAGATTTGGTGGTGAAGTCCCGGATTACCTTGTCTAAGGAAAAAATGTGTTCTCAGCAGAGGAAAAGCAGCAGTACGCTCGATTGCCCTGTGCGTACTTCTTATGCTACGCAGAATTCGAGAGGATGTGGCCTAACGGCTAGGGCGGTCGACCTCAAATCGGGGGAAGCGGGTTCGAGTCTCGGCAACGACGCTCAACATTCTGTGATTCTGGGCAAATCACTGAATCTCCCCGCGCCTAACAAAAACGAATGTGTCCTTATGTAAAGCAACTGGTGCTATGTAAAGCGCTCTGATACCTTCGGGTCGAGTTCGCGCTACATAAAACTCCGTAATTTTTTTTTTTTTTAAACGAGCGTAGAATCGCAGGAGAGACAAGTCACGGTAATTCAAGTATTACTCCTGGAAACATTTGTCAGGCACTGCTTTCCAGGCACACTACTTCTAATGCAAAAAGTAGTAACTATGCACCCGTACGTGGGCATACTTTTACGGGCACTGCTTTACCCTCTTTTTCTTGAATCGGCCGCTTAGTGATTAGGCTTAAAACCTTGTAAAAGAGCGTTGTAATTCGGAAAGATGCTCTGTGAAATAGGGCAGGATTAGCAATATCCATCAAGAAGTGCTGCCATACTCACGCCCCTACTCACGCATTCTGCTAGTAACCATGGGTCATATTAGCAAGAACGGCGTTAAAATTATCGCCGCTTTAGCGGCAGGAAACTGCCGCTAAAGCGGCGATAATGGGCTTGATAATATGCTCTTGAGAATTCCAATAGAAGCCCAGGATCACAGCAGAACATGGGGGCATATTATCAAAGAAGAGCGATAAACATCGCTAAGCGCACTTAGCGCGTTTCTGTTTATCGCCGTCTATCGCTGAATTACATCGCCGTGTTAGCGGCGTATCATCAACGCTTTGCGAACAGGCGATGTAATTCCAGCGATAGACGGCGAGAAACATAAATATCGCCTGAAATCCAGCGATGATTATGGAGATGCTTGCTGATATGGGAGTGTGGTCGTAACATGGCGATCCACCTCCCATTATCAGCATAGCTAAGTAGAAGAAAAAGCAGACGTTAACTTCATGCGATAACCGCGGTTAGCGCGGTTTGTTTTATCGCTGGGGCTGCATTGTTAATAGTGCGAAGTTGTGTTTGCCACGTTAATCATGCAGACATTGTGAGGAACGCCCACTTTGCATGTCATTAGCGATAATAATCGCTGACATGCAAAATTGAGAAAAAACGGCTACTAAATGAAGGAAACACGCGTTAGCGTGTCCTTGATAATAGTGAGATATTTTAATCGCTGCTTTTCAGCCGAAATCGGCCGCTAAAGCGGTGAAAATGGGCTTGATAATATGCCCCATGGGCTTCTATTGGTATTCTCAAGGGCATATTATCAAGCCCATTATCGCCGCTTTAGCGGCAGTTTCCTGCCGCTAAAGCGGCGATAATTTTAACGCCGTTCTTGCTAATATGCCCCTTAGTCGACGTACATTAGCTATTGTGCCAATAATCAGAAAGTGTCTACTTCACGTGCAGGATTTGTGGGCAGGCAGACTGTTCAGAAAATATCATTTTCTTCATTTGTTTTCGAAATTCTGGCACCAAAACAGATTTCCTATACAGTGGTGCATTCTTACTACATGCTATGAGTCAGTTGCTACCAATCACTTTACTCACCTTTTCCTGTAATGCTTTTTTTCCATCGGCGGATTCCGTACTAAATGAGCCAGTTGGCTCAAAAACTATTTTCCCTGAAACAGAGAAAATACATAAATGCGCCGAGTGCTTGTCTGGAGAGCTCTAGCAATAAATGAATGCATCTTTCTTCCACTTAGAATTAAGTGGAGTGATATCGATGAACATTTAAATACAATGTGTTGGGCGCAGCCCCTCCCAGAGATTTTATAGCCAAAGTGACTTCTGAGTACCTGCAAGGCCTGGTGCTGAGTGGGGGGGGGAGATCCATCTTCATTTCTCTCAAGGGCTCTGCTGGGATTTGAACTTGTGACATCCTGTAAGGAGAGGGCTTTTTCCCCTTTTAAATCCTCCAAAGATGCCTTTGTGTCAGACCCGTATTCATATTTAATGTAGACCCAGGATGGGAAAATGGATGGATCCTGAGCACTTAGAGGGTGGAAACATCTCCTTCCAGGCCTGGGACTGTATGCGGGGTGGGCGCGTTAGAGATAAGGAAAATAATGCATAGTAAAGCCATATCGACATGTAGGCTCCTGTTTTCCAACCCTTTGAGTTGTATTTAAAGTTGCCTTACTGCTTGCCTGATATTTGTCTGCATAATTGCTAGGAATCATCCATATTGAGGCTGCGGGGTAGTGCATAGTGTACTTTTCCTGGTCAAGGAGTGATTCATCGGTGCATTATAGATGAACTGTCCTTGTATTCCGGCAGGTCGGCGGTCGCACCATGCTCCCTATCCGCTGGATGCCACCGGAAAGCATCCTCTACAGGAAGTTTACCACAGACAGTGACATCTGGAGCTTCGGCGTGGTGCTGTGGGAGATCTTCACCTACGGGAAGCAGCCGTGGTACCAGCTCTCCAACAATGAGGTGAGATCGGCCAAGCAGTTGGTGTGGGGGGCGGGGGGGGAGACAGAAAGCTGTACTCACAGTCTATGACGCCTAAGATAGTGATAATGTAACTGATCGTCACTGCCCTGATTGCAAAAGTCACACAATTTTCGAAGCAAATTCAAAGATGCTGGGCAAGTAACCTTCCAGACATGGAAGCTTATCGCAAATTCATTTACCGGCATAAACGTTGAATTTCAAAACTTCCACCTCTAGTAAGTCAAAGAGGTAAATGCTGCTTCTGTTCTGGATATGTAACACTGTGAATAGTATACGTTGCCCTTCCAGCACTTTTAATGCAAAACATTACAAAACACAAAGTCTGCTTTCCATGCTACCACTGTCTCTACTACAGCTGGCACTGCACTAAGATACCTTATGGGATCACTGACATATGTAGACTCCTCTGCCTGTCCCCTCCACTTCCCCTTCCTCATCCTCCACTTCCCCTTCCTCATCCTCCACTTCCTGCCCACTTCATCCTTGGCTGGTGGATCTTCCTCAGGGTTTGATTTCACGTTTCCCCCAGGTTGAGCATTAGCATGACAGCACCTAGCATCGGTCAGGCAGGTGGAGGTGGACATCATATAGGCCAACACAACAACCTGCTATGGGTGTAAGTGATCTACCTACTGAGCCAGGCCACATGTCCATGCACCTTCTACAGTGCTGCGAAGATAGGGAATATCCATCCTTAAGGACCCTGTTTTTGCCCTGGCTCCATTAAAGACTTAAAGTTCATCTCACAAAGTGTCCATAATTAGTCATAATAGGAAGAAAGCTCCAGCAGACTCTGAGATTGCACCTCACTGCTCGGCTTGTTTGAGGCTTTACTTATATTGATGGGATCTAGCTCTGTACGCGTCTTAGTTGACCAGCAACCAGGGTTTCCTATCTTATGAATGGTATTAGTTGACGTTAACTTTAAAATACATTTTATATGACACTTCCTACTGCCAAATTGGCTGTGAAGAACAGGTGATACTTTTACCTGTCTCGCGGGAGCCCAGAAGAATTAAATGCGGAGTCAGGTGAATTAATAAAAAACACATTTTTCACGGACATGAGTGAATCTTGGAATACCATTTTGGCTCACGCCAGTTCATTGAGTGGAAACGTAACTGCTCCTTAATGTTCAACGACTGTTAAATAGACTTCTCAATCTGGCTACTCTCTGGAAAGGCAAAAAAAGGGAGTCACCCACTCCAAGGTCGCTAAATCCACCGGGTCTGTATCCCAATGCTATGTGGTCCTTCTACGGATAATCAGCCGTATAAGACACCAGGAGCTCAGCTGCATGTTCAACGGGAATATTGGTGTCAGGCCCTTAAAAAAAACATCACCCCAAATTATGCACACTTGTGAAGAATTGGTACTTCTAGATAGTATGAGAGGGAAATTCCACAATTTTTGCCCATTCAATCGCCACTCTTCAAATCAGAGGACTTACGAGAAGCTCACCACCAGTGGCTCTCTAGATATCAGCAAAGGGTGTATGGAGGTGGCTTTAAGAGTCCTTTGGGGCCACTTTATAAAGGCATTTAAGAGTGTGTGTTGTAGAGCTCCTGTTGTACTACTTCACATACTCAGAAATACCTTTGTGAATTGACCCTGTAGTCGGCAAATAAAGGGCTATGAAAAAGGGTTTCCGTGGGTGCCTGAAGAATGATCATTAAAAAGGAAGCCTCCAAAGCCGAAACATTGATTTGGAGATAACTCAAAGATTATGGGTCCAATTCACAAAGTTATTTATGAGTGTGAAAAGCAGCAATACAGGAGTACGACTTCACATCTCATAAGTGCCTTTGTGAATTGGTCCCCTGGTGAGGATATCTGGTGCCCTAGAGGATCAGCTTCTGATATTTCCCAAAATAGCATCTAGCTCAGCGGGTTAGGACGAAGAGAACGCGGCAGCGTGTCAATGGATGGAGTTCTCAGGTACTGTGTCACATCTTATCGTTTATTTGAAACTCCGAATCCCAAAATCATCCACTGTATGCTGCTTGCTAGCAACTTGCAGAGAGGCTCAAACAAGATTAGAATTGTTCCTCTCGGGGTCCTAAACCACCCTATGAGAGCTTTCGGTTAAAAGGAAGGCTTTATGGGTTGTAAACCACTCTTTTATATGACGGGATGACAAGATTGGTGCACTGGAGAATGCACTAGAAATAGAACTTGCAGTAAGCAATTTACACTAGTGTAAATCACTACACAATTCACAATTATCCAACAATTTATAAAAAGTAGGTAGTAATATATAGAATGACAACCAGTTAAAAGCTGACGTCTTGTACAGGTCATCAGACATTCTTTAAAGTAGCTGGTGTGTATTATTTACATAGGTTATTTTACATTCTTTTCAATAGTTATCCTTTACAGAAGGATTCTTAAGTGACCCAATTCTGTTTACACCAATGCCTTACTAACTACAACATTTACACTCATAAAGGGGGAGTGTTTGTCAAATAGTAAAGCAACACTTTTTTTCTCTAATGCTTGGGAGAGACTCTAGTAAGAGAAACTAGTGTGACAATAGGCTTAAAAAAATGAAAAATAACTTCCGGATCCTAGGACGTGTTGAAGAACCTCACTGTAGCATTTTCTTGGGGAAAGGATGTGGCCTAAGGGCTAGGGTGGTCGACCTCAATCAGGGTCGGATTGGTAAGGTGGGCACTCGGGCAATGGCCGAGGGGCCGGTATCAAAGTTCCAGCTGTGGGCTGCTTTTTTGGCAACCTGGGGGGTCGATTTGGGCTGTGTCTGGTGTGTTCAGATGTCGCAAGCGGCCCAGTGGGACCCTGAGTGGCCTTTCTGGAGGCAGATGGGTGTCCATTACCTCCCTTTTATCAACGGGCAGAGGTGTCACTCCCTTTCTCTCGCTGGGCCTGCCAATTAATGTATGCATACTGAGCGGGGGCCTGAGCAGAAGTGGACTCACTTGTTTTCAGGTGTTTATAAAACTTCGCTGAAGCAGTGTTTTGAGAAAGGCAATATGCAAATGTGGGCCACTCTTTTTTAGCGTGCCCGGGTCGATTTCTAATCCCAATCCAACCCTGCCTCAAATCTGGGGAATCGGGTTCGAGACTTGGCAACGACGCTCAACATCCTGTGATTCTGGGCAAATCACTTAATTTCCCTGTGCCTAACAAAAATGAATGTGGAGAGGTGTGGTGCAGCGGCCAGGGCAGCTGACTTCGGAGCACAGGGTTCACGGTTCGATCCCTGGCTCCGGCGGCAGCTCAGCTCAGCACCATGTGACTCTGGGCAATAGCTCACTTAATTTCCACGACGGCCCCCAGCGCCTTGAGACCCGTAAGGGTGAGTAGTTCGCGCTTTACAAAAATACGGATTCTAATGTAAACCGCAACTGGTGCTCATGTAAAGCGCTCTGATACCTGATACCTTCGGGTCAAGTTTGCGCTATAAAAAACTCCAGAAAAAAAATAGGAAAAAAATGTACTGTACAACTAACTACACAGCACAATGCAATACAACATATTAAAAGTTTATTCATCTGAAAGATTGCAACCAGGATGTCAACTCAGTGTAATTGTAGTTACAGGCCCTATTGAGATGTCAGAATCACTCCTTCCTATGAATACAGTGGTGTCTATCATTAGAATGGGGGCAAGTAAGTGCGGCGAGGTCGCAACATAGCCAGGCTCACATCTCATGCCTAGAAGCAGTGGAACCCCTGTGGGACCAAGCCCTCACCACGAATCCGCATGTTATGCCTCATTCCATGGGCGAAACTCTTAATAGGCAATATTACCCCATCCGGTAAAATCCGAACACGCCAGGGTCAGAAAGACATCTAAGAGCAGGCGGTGCGTAAGGAGGGCCTGAGAGTGAAGCCTGTTTCCTTTGTCAGGCCGAGGCCCTGAGAGCCGCGGAGAATGAATGGAGTCCTTAGCGCTGACTGAGTTCCCGGCTACTGTACAGCACATGGGTGCATATGGCACTTCATAAGGAATAACTAATGATTAATATGTCTGTCCGCTGAGAGCAGAGGGATCAAGGGCTCGACGTCGTCCGCGTGCCAAAGTGCGTGAAATTGTTAGAAGCCTAGCGCGCCTCCTCCTAGGCCAAAACCCGTCTGCAGCGGAGAAAACGGAATAATAGATTTTCATTTTTCAAAGTGTTAAAGACATAATCTAATTTGGCAGTTCTTTCCCCCATTGTCCGACCACAGCTCTGAAATCCGAGCTGCTAATGAACTGACGGAGCCGGGGCTAAGTGTCTCGCGAGCCGTCCCTGCGGCTCAGGTTCCGCGGAGCCTGGTGCTGCTCCGCGAGGAAGGGAGTGGAATTTCTCTGAACACAAAATTACTCGTGATTGCATTGCCTTTGATCTCCTTTGTAAGAGACTCAAGGAACATTTGTTAATTTAGAAAGCAAAGCGCACTCTTTCTGGAACAAGCGCAAAATATAGTAGGGGTGGAGGATTCTATTTTCTTATTTACGAGGCGTGGGCTATTTAGTCCCGTTTTACGCAAGTGCTCGTGCGACGCAAAGTGACGCCAACGAGCTCGCTGATCAGCCAATTGCATAGCAAGGATGCCATGGGGCCTGGTGCAAGCAAAGAAAATGGCCCCTGTGACTTTTGCTAGTGTAGTACTGTTCTGCAATTATCAGGGTGCAATGAGCCCCTCGGGGCTGTAGGCCCAGTGCATCTGCACCTACTGCGCCAACGGTGGCTGCGCGCCCCCGTGTTGAGCTTTCACTCTCAAAACAGTTTTGATTTCAAACTTGGTACAAGCGCAGCGCGGACCATCAGCCTACTTATTATCTCCTCATTGGGGACATAACAGGGCGGGAACCGCACACGCCCCATACGCTTTCATGCAAAGAAACATCTTTTTCAAACCTATGCATGAAATCCTTCACAGAATGAAACCAGGCACAAACAAGGCACCAGCAGAGCATTGTGTGAAACGCCCTCATGTGCAATTTCCCCAAATGTACACACCACACACCTTACCCTTGGATGGACACCTTCTATCCACAGCTGTAGCCTCACCCAGGTAGGGTGGGAGCTAAGGCTGCAGGGATATATGATAATGGCTTCCTTGGGGCAGTGCCTGAACTAGCATTACTATTTAGGGCCAACACTATGGAACGCCCTGCCTGCTCCCCTGAAAGATTCAGCATCTCTAGCTTTTCGTAAGGGACTAAAAACGTGGCTTTTTTAACTCTGCTATTGTTCCTTCTGTATCTTCCCCCTCCTCTTGCCATGCCTTTGGGGTAGCTGCGCGCATGGCAAGGTCCATAATAATAATTCCCATTGCCCTCTGCCACCAGACTGGAGCAGCAGTGGGCAATGAGAGTAGGTAACTATTGCTGCACAATGGAGCACGCTGGCAATTCCTGGCAGCGGGTGCCTTTCACCACTGTCTTGGAGGGATCCTATTTGTCTCCCTTTTGTATTTTTAACTTTGCCAATTCCTCTAATAATACATTTAGTGAAGTTTAAAAACACTTACATGAAGTTGAGATGTTATTAAGTGTAAATTCACTCCCCCCTGATAATGACAATAACCACACCAGTATAGTGTAATTTTACGTGAGCAAATCTCCTGCCCTCGGCGAGTGTTGGGTGTTCCTTGGCGGAAATGCCAACCTAAGTAGGTAACACCCACAAACCTAAACGTTTGGAAATTCAAGCACTTTTTGCTCACACATTGTGACCTGGAAACAGCAGAAGTTAACTAATATTAAGAGCCATAAAGGCTCCAACCCTCAGAGGTTTGAGAAGGGGGCATCCTCACAAGCAGCATATCTGCATACATACTAGTGTGTGCTTTTGGAGACCAAAACACATTATTTATTTTAGCTAATTTTTTCTATATAGGTGAAGACCCAGCATCTTCAGAACAATAAAGTTTTCCAAAAACCACGACAAAACAAAACAAGCGTTGACAAAAATCAAAATGATTGAGCCCATCTCCAGATATATCTGCTTCGCCCATCCTAGTTTACATTGTTTTTTCACTACTTTATTCAAATTCAAAAAATGCAGAGAATCTCATTTGCCTTAACAGAGAGAAAATTATGATAAATTCAGATGCAACTGCATTGAGATAGAACAGCAATTGTTAACAATTTTTATCTTTTTTGATGTTCGCAAACCGCCATGATATTTGTTAATCCAAATCGCATTGCGTCAGTATACTCCGTCAGACACCTGCGGGCATGTTATTATCTCTTATATTTCATGGGCAGGCTTACAGGTTTCAGAATCACTATTAATGAAATCTGTCTTCTTCACTTTGCTTATCCTCTGACCTCCCCAAACTCTAAGTCATGTACAGTCTGAACTCTTTCCACATGTCCAAGCAGGGCCGGACTGGGAACCAAAACCGGCCCTGGCAAACTGCTCGACCGGCCCCCGGGGGAGGAGGGGGTGTGCGGCTGTGCTATTTGCTACAGCCGGTTTCGGCCGATTTTGTTAAAGGGGGCCGATATTGCTGCCCCCTGATAACAAAAACAGCCCCCAGGGGCCCAAAACCGGCCCCCACCCTGGCGGCCCACCGGGGAAACGCCTGGTGCCTACTATGGCCAGTCCGGCCCTGTGTCCAAGCTGGCATCTATTCTGTTATGAACACGTCACTAAGCCTCATTGCAAAACATAAAATTCTGAGGAGTGGCATACGTCCATAACATTGATGTTCCCTGCTTCGTAAAGGTGACAGCAAGATCAACAAATGTCAGTTGCGTAGATCAAAGCTTTGGCTCTCATAACAGTTGGATAATTGCTTCATACTTTACCCAAGGATGTATTATGGGTCTGATTAACGTTCCCCCACTGCCAGTCCCTGGAAGTCTGGAATGCTAAGATATTCACAAATGAGATGGAAAATTCTGGCCAGCCATTTTCCACATGTCGCCCATGCTGAAGACTTGTTATGATCAATCCCTTGTAGTAGTAACCTGAAGGGAATCCTCCCCTGAGATGACCACATCCGGGGGTGTGTGTCTCCTTTTCTACCCAGAACCCTCTATTCTACCACTTTTAAAAATGGCAGAAACCTTCTCTAGATTTACAGACCAGGTAGCCCACCCTAGGGGTGTGGCAAGCCTTCTGGGGGTGTACACCTCCTGATTACCTAATTTTCCACCTGCCTAGGTGCAAATGTGCCAGGGAGCAGTGGGAGGGCTTTTTCCTCCTTTGGGAGGAAGACTGGATGCATATCAGAGGCTGTGTAAGCGTTGAAGCTCACCGCCTTGATGTGCCACTTCAGTACCCACACTGTCAGGGAGGGGGAGGTGTCACCTCTTTCCCACCCAGACCATTGTTTCTGACTCCTGGGAGAGTTCACAAGTCCTGGCAGGGGATCAGATTCTTTTCTTGGCGGCAGCAGCCGTGGGCTGACAGCCAGGGCACAGGAAATGCTGGGGCAACCAGGTGGATTACCTCCTTGGTAGCCACCTGGATGCATGCTTCACAGACTCTGACAAAAGAATCATGTCAGGGGTGATGAGGAAAGTTGTTTGATACCAAAGATGGCATATTTCAGCAGCCCCATAGTGGAGCTGGCACCCTCGGGCGGCTGGGTGCCAGCCCATGTTATCCTATGAGCCACTGATCACTTATTGTAGCCCATAATGGAAAGAGGCTACTGTAGGAACATATAGGCTTACACTTATATGTATTCACCTTTAAGATAATGCACCCTTCCTCATGGGCTCAGGAGGCCTTCCTTAGTGGTATTTGGTATATATTAAAAATAGTGATTTGACCTTGCCACACATGGTGAGGGCAAAGTTGAGTTCAAGCATTTTGTACTGCTCCTGCAGACTGCAATGTCAGGACGGCTATCATCTGTTTACCTGGGTCACTCAGGTCGGCACAAACAGTGATTCATGCCCTGATGACCCCTTTAACTTCCAACCCTGTGTGCCACTGGTACCATTTATCAGTAACTTATGGTTTGTCACATGTGTCAAACTGGGAGGAAGATCTCTGGCCCCCTGCTTTGCCGGCCCTGCCCCTTCCATCTTTGGTGGTTAAAGACATAGGGGTGAAGCTGGACACCGCTCTATCCATGGAGTTGCAGATCTCTGCAGCGGTGGGCCAGTGCTTCACAATGCTCTGCACTCTGAAGAAATTCCTTCCGCCTCTCCCTCTGGAGTTGAGGAGCGTTGTGATCCATGCACTGATCACCTCGTGCTTGGACTACACTAACACTCACTACTTGGGAGTTGCAGAGGCTCTGGTGCACTGCCTGCAGGTGGTCCAAAATGCGATGACAAGGCTTCTACTGCGTTTGCCTGGGCGTTCTTTGATCTTGTCGGCCTTGAAAGCCCTCCATTGGCTGCCTGTCAGAAAACAGATCTTATTTTAAGCCCTGTTCTGATTCACAGGGCAGTGTATCTGCCCAGCCCTAGCTATCTGGCAAAAAGAGATTTGTCCTGTACCTTCAGTCCAGAGCGCTACATTCTGCCTTTGCTTTGCTTCTGTCAATCCCTCGCTTTAAGCATTGCTGACAGGCAGTAAATCCTTCTCTTTTCATGCTGCCAAAGCTTGGAATGAGCTCCCACGCAATTTTTTTCAGATCCCCCTTGAGACCACATTCCACAGAAAACTCAAAACTTGCCTCTTCTCTGTGGGGCTGTAAGGTCTTGGTTTCTGGATGCACACCATGGGCTTCTTCCTCAAGTGCCAGGACACTCCTCGGAGTGGCCGCATGCTTTATAAATCATTCATTCACTTATAAGGGGGGTTAAAGTCCTTGCCAATTGGAGTTTCCAATTCACATGTATCAGTTTTCGGGAGAGAGCACTGTCACTCAAGCCTGGGCAGCAGGCTCCAGTGCATTTCCAGAGTTATAACCATAGGCATTGGAGCAACAATTGTGTGGGAGTGTGACCATACAAAAAGGGCACTTTCCTACAAGGATCTATCGTTGGAATAACTAGGCCACCCCCAATGCTCATCATAAAATCTACCCATTAGAAGGGGGTGGGTTAGAATCAGCTTGAGCTCTTTTTTATGTTGTTGAATAGCCGTGCCTTCCCTAAACAGGTTTACTTTCCAGCACATGCAATGCCTGCTCTGTTTGCTTGGAGCTAAACTCCTAGGAACAGCAACAATTAGTCATTCTGCAAATGGATATGCATATCTTACAAATGGATGCTATGTGTTTTTTTCTGAATGTTTTACATTGTTGGAATACAACCAAAAAAATGAAATCTTTTTTTACAAAATCTTTTCAGTGGGAAATGTTGGGGGAATTTTTCCTTCAGCTTTGACACATTTTCACGCAATATGTATTTCTTTACATCAGTATTTCATTTTCAGAGCTTTGTAAAGGACTTTAATAATTTCTTTTATTTTAATTTAAGTAAATTAGTAAAACTGTAATGTATTTGCTGCCCTTTCACATAATACAGTGTGAGTCATAAATTGTTTGAGCTGTTACATCGAGAAACTACTGGGTTTCAGATCTTTTTGGATTTTTAAATTTAAACAACTACAAAAAGTCCCATGATTATTTTCTTAAAGTTCAAATTATTTGAAAAGTGTTTAGGTCTTCTTAGAAAATCAAAGACATTATTTTATGAAAAAATTGGAATTACTTGAAGAATATTGTACGGGTATTAGAAAAAAGCAGGGCTTATTACTTAGGTAGTTCTTGAAACAAGTTTAACAATTTGTTTTTTCCTAAATTGAATTACTACGTTAAAGCCCTAACCAAATGGTTGAAATTATTTCAAACTTTAAATTGTTTAGAAAATAGTTGGGATTTTTCCAAGTAGCTGGTATTGGAAGTTTGATCATTTGTTTTTTTTTCCTGACTTTTTTTAAAATTGAACTTATAACTAGAAATTAGTTTTGAAAATTTGCTAATACGGACACAGGTTAAAAAAATCTAGAATATGTAAGAATAGCAAAAAAAGATAGACTGTGGTAAAAAAAATACAAAGAACTAAAAGCTGGTTTAAAACAATAATAAAAAAAAATATTGGAATTGTGCGACATTTATAAATGTTTCAGCTGGTACTGTAAGGATTAAAGACCATTAGAGAGTATCAGAAAAGTGTGAATAGTTTGTACTAAAAAGGAATTCTAAACACCCTACATAACATTTGAACACATTCACAGTAAGTATTAACTGGTACGGAAAGTTACGTAGCAGCATTTAAGAAGTGAGAATTGTGTGTTCAACTTTAACCTGTTTAAAACTTATAAAACCAAGTTACTACATTTTAGAAAAAACATATTAACTTGTTTAAATCCCTAAGTAAGCTTTGCAATTTGTGTGATGGTAATGCTGGAGTTTAACATAAAAATAGACTTGGAAATTTGAATTCACAGGAAATTCAAATGGTTTTTAGACTTAAATAAATAAAAACATGTGGTTTGTATTATCTTAGTATTCTAAATTATTAATATTCACTTGTGAATATTTGGGTGTAGGAAGAGAAACATGGCTTCATCATAGTCTTAAAAGATAAGTAGAGTACCAAATCAATATAATACACCAAAAGACTCAACAGAACATAGGTTTTCAGTTCATCTTCTTGGAAATTGTATGACAAATCCCGGTAACAAGTTAATTACCGAGAGTACTTTCCAAGAGGTGGCCCGGGGAAAAGTTAGACTACTTTTCGTGAATGTACGGACAAGAAAGAGATGGCAAAGGGGAGAAGTGTATTCAATTATTTCTATGGTGCAATAATGTTTTGTTAGTAGTGTCATTGTCTAGTAAGAGAACAGTTGCAAGTGAGCAATGGCTGATTCACAGATGCTTAAAGTTTATGTTTGTTTTGGCAGGCTATTGAATGCATTACCCAAGGACGTGAGCTCGAGAGGCCTCGTACCTGCCCAAGTGAAGTGTATGACATCATGGAAGGATGCTGGCAGAGGGAGCCCCAGCAGAGACTGAATATAAAGGAAATCCACAGCCGACTTCAGGCCCTTGTCAAGGCCCCTCCTGTGTACCTGGACATTCTGCAGTAATAAGAATGGAGAAGTCAAAAGGAAACCATAAGCCTACTCGATGAGATTATTGGAAGCAATTACCCTCTTCCCTCCCCTACTATTGGATCATATTATGCCCTAGTCAAGCAAGGGAAAGATTGTGACTTAAAGAACACATGGAACTTTGGAATCGATGAAGGCATATGACTTATAAAATCCCACTCTTGAGTCAGTATTCTACGTTACACTAATCAAACCTAGACCAAAGTGAATAGAGAACAGATGTTGTCTGACCTTCCTGATCCTCAAAACATTCCCTCATATACTGCTGTTGCATTGGGAAGAGGTGAAAATCAAACTTCTACATCTGCATTCTCCATTCTTGCTTGCTCTCAAAGTCTGTGCTGCTATTGCTTGTACCACTGTGGTGTCAGAGCTAATGCGTACCTCATCTGGACATGTGGCACGTTACCCAAGTCCCTGCCCCAGCCAGAGTGCCAGAAGAACAAGCAGAATAGGATAAAATAGTTCTCTTTTCAAAGCTGCTCAAAGAACTTGTGAAAAAAAGAACTGAAATGCACAGCATAAATGTGTCCATGTTTTTATGGCCTAAGATCACTATGTAATATAATTGACCCAGTATTACTTTTGTAAATAATTTATCAAGAATTATGTTATGTATCACTTGTAATTTATTAAGTGAGGGATGTAGTAGAAACAAGTACCTTCTGTGGTAGAATTCAGGATGGATATATTCAAGGCAATTCCATTTCAGAATGGGATAATGTATGTTTTGTGGTGGCTTATATTCGCCATGATCAATGCTGAGTCTTGTCACAAGCACTTAGGTGTTTATGAATTTGGTTTGTAGGACTGAGTTTGCGGACAGAGATTCTTCATTGTCAATGTAAGCTCCATCTCTTTAGTTGAGGTTACTCAAGGTTCACTCACTGTGATTTCTAAGGATATTCCAATTGAGGAATTTCCACTTAACCAGAAAATGGAGCCAAAACACCAATGCAATCTCAGCAAGAGCTGATTTACATTCCATAGCTTGAGTTAACATCCATTGCATTACAAAGCATGAAGGCACATTATACTGTTGTCTGCCACACAATATTGGTAGGGCTATTTCTGCTACTGGAAATCTCTGGATTCTTTGCCACCATGAACTGATAATATTCCACCATCAAAGTAGATGGTGTATTGAGGTAGCACACTGGAACAATCCACGTTAAAGTTGACATTGCATTTCCGCAAATTGCTTTTAGGAGTAAATCAGTTCTTGGCACATGAATGGCCTCTGGGATAACTGAATACTGCCAATTACATCTCCTGTACTTAAGATATACACAGTCAACGCTGATAAATTAATAATGCACTCTCATATCAGAACCTGTTGGAAGTGGACTAAACATGCTGTCACTTTGCGCTCGCGTCTTTCAAATGCAGATCATTTGTACTTTGGCTCTTGAGCTGTTTAGTATCTAAGGGCTCTTGAAAAGATTAATAATAAAAAAGTTGGCTCCACTGTGTGTCTTTCATCTCAGCATGATCCTTGCATGGAAGCATACCTGTTTTACAACACTGGGGTGACAGTAAACGGCGATAAAAAGACGGAATTTGTCATCTTAGTACTGCAGATGGTGGTACTGTAATTGTTAGATTCATGATTATGTTGGCCTCTCGTTACACTTGGATTACGGCGTTCAAGCATCGTCTACTATACATTATCTGGAAACCAATTTTTTTCCTGGCAGAAAGCCTTTTGATGACCGTTTGAAGGGTCACTGGGATATTATGGTCAAAAAGCAAGATGGCCGCTAGGGGTAATGATGTGAGTGGGTTTTTGAACCAGAAATGCAAGCAAACTTTTCTTATCTCTTATACTAGCACTTCAGGCAGTGGTCTTCAAACTTTATAATGCCAAGCCCCCCCCAGTATAAAAAAATCATTGGCACCCCCACCAGGATTTTTCACAATTATTCTATTACATTTGCAATGTTTAAATATGTCCAGATATATTTATACATTACAGTTATGTTAAGCCTTTTAAAAATGCAATCAAATACATGATTGCCAAACATACTGTCCTGGTTAGCTAGGCCTTACTAACATGTAAAAGTATCCACAGTGAGATTATCCGTAATGGGCGCGGGGAGGTTTGAAGAATATTTGGAGTCCCTTCCCTCTTGAGACATACTCCCAGGCAGATATCAAAAACAAAATATGTTAGTAATGGCCCATAACAGAGTGACTTACTGCTAATCATTTGCTTTCAGCTCAAAACAAAGCTCTGTTATCAGCATGATGCTTTTTTTAGCCAGAGCCTGGCGCCCTCCTGGGTTCAGTTAAGGCCTGCCCCCCTGTTTGAAGGCCCCTAACTAAAGGTAAAGTATTTTGGACATAGGTTAGTTCTACTTTCAAGTGACATCATCATGTGATACGTGATAGGCTGATGAGATTACCAGCAAGGAAGGAGGAGGAAAACTCTTAAATGATGTTTCTTCAACAGTGTCTTCTTCCCTTGTAGATCCCAATGTAACCATCTTTAATAAATATCATCTTCATCTGATAATTATGTTCTCATAAGCATTTTCCTTCTTCATTATCTACGTGCATTCATTTTTAAACAATGGCTTGCGAACCTACAGCAGTGAATTGCATTTGTCTGTATGTAACCAAACATTGTGCATTTAAGGTCGGATGCCTGATATTTAAATCACTCCACGGCACATGCCTGGAATTTATTTCCACTCTCGTTCAGAGGTATGTCCCTGTCCGGGCCCTTAGGTCATCCTACCAGTCCCTGTTAGCCATTCACACCTTCAAACGAAAAAGAACTGGTGGATCCCGCTTTGCAGTACCGGCCCCCTACTTTTGGAACTCACTCCCTTCCAACATCAGATCTTCTACATGCTACTCTTATTTTAGGAGACAAAAACTTGGCTGCTATCTCAGGCCTACGAATGAATGATCTTATGAGCAGCTGATCACCTCTCTCTATAAGTGCCATGAAACCGTATGGTGTACGTGCGCTTTACAAATTCTTTTAACATAACATAACATAACATTGTTGGCTGTGTAGGGCTTGACAGAGTTGTGAACCTTTACCAAATCTCACTCCATGAACTTATTAAAGATGCAGAAATGTAATAAATGAGTGAAAGAATCTGCTGAAAGAAAAGGTTAATGGGAACTGAAAATACTGCAAAGCCGAATAAGGGGTTCAGTAATGTTCTCTTGAAACAGATTTTTACAGGAAAACCCATCCTGCTGTAAAATCTTGTTTTCTGTAGGAAGACTTAATCTTCGAGGAGATTAGTTGAAGAGCACAAAGATTACAAGTCTAAAAGAGCAAACATTTTTTACTTCACAAGAATGTTTTTGTCAAAGTTAGCTTTGTGAACAAACCTAATTTATTTGTTGATTTAGGTTCTCAGGATGTTTGGAAAGACTGCAAGTCACTGCATCAAAAAACAAAACAGAATAGATATTCTGCAAATAAAGACAATGGCAGCACGTGTACTCCACACTGTGTAAGATTTTGTCTTTGAATATTCACTTTGCTGCCCCACAACGTATCCAAAGTCGGGCAGATTTACTAAAAGTGCACCCATGGAACGCTACACAGCAAAGCAAGTTGCTACGTTGTGTTGTGCGAACAGGAGAGATTTAAACAGCACTATATTTACAGAGATATGGCAGTGTTCATCTCTCTTCCTGCGCTGGGGCACTTGTGGCTGCCTGGCGCCAACACAGGCAACCTTGCGCCATAGGGGTCTTTCGTAATCAAATGCTTTTGCCTTGCTCGAAGTCTGTTCATTCAATTTTACCTCGCATCTCAAAAGTCACACATAATGTGCAGGAGACTAGTTTGAGAAGATAATGTTTCCCACAAGACATTTTGTGCTTGAACAAATTTCCAGCAATCAAAAATTGCCCAAATTATGACACCATAGAAGTTTTGCAATTTTTCTACGCTTCCATCTATTCAATCACAACTCATGAAAAATAAAATTTGGCACTCTTAATTACACTTTCCGTAGCAGGTGTTACTTACGTGTACAGAAATCTATAGTAAATGCATTGACAAATTTTGAGACAGATTAATAACTTCAGACAGTGTGTGGGTTCATCACTTTTGCTTAGTATTTTATTAAGCATGTCTAAAACAGCCTCTAAACACCTGTTGGTGCAAACTAAGGGCCTAATTACGATGTCAGTCAGACGAGCGTCCGACCGCCACCGTTCCGGAATGGACCCGCCCGACCATAGGTCAGTGGTTTCACCGCTGTATTTGGATGCGACCGCCCTACGGGGGGTGGGAAACATCCATTTTTCAATTGCAGCTTGTGTGGTGGGTGGAAAAGGGGCACAACACAAGCTACAATTGAACAATTGTTTACAAACATCCCTGCTCCAGGTGGCAGGCACCATCGGGTGCCTGCCACACTGTGCAGGAATGTTTAGGGGAGCACCATAGCGGAAGGCCAGGGGGGGAGGGGGGCCCTTCTAGGGTCCCCCAAAGTCACACTTTCTGCCTGCCTTTTCATGGTGGGCGGACAGCCATGACAGGGCAGGTGAAAAGCAACATCATAATCAAAACGGTGGAGCCGAGGCTGGATCCACCGTCATTATGAGATTACCATTCTACCCGCCAGGCGGAAGGTCTCTGTGAGCCCTTCAGAAGTGGAACAGAATCCCCCGTGAGTTTCCCTCTGACCGCCAGTATTGTAATATGGCATTGGGATGGAAACCATTGATGTCCGGCGGAAAGCCTCTGACTAGCTGTCGGATAGCTTCCTGCCCAACATCGTAATCGGGCCTTAAGATGGAAATGTTTGCCTGAGATAGACCCCACACAAGTTAGCAGTTCTCAGATTCATATATTCCATCCCTTTACCCTAGTTTCACACTTTGGCAATCAGGTATCAGTTTCACATAACTCAGTTAGCAACTTTTCAGCATATAAAGTCACTTAACTCTAGGAAAAAAGTAGGGGTAGGCGGAACTCGCAGAGTTTCACAAAAACTTCACTAAAGTTCACTAAAAACGCAGTGAGATTCCGTGGAGTACTGTGAGCAGCGGAGTTTGGTAAATCACGCTGCTCGCACTAATTTTTGGCATGTGGAGCTTGTCTAGTGCTGTAAATTCAATGCGAGCTGCACCACACAGCTCGCCAGAGGGTGCTGGCTTTTTTCTGCCACTCGAGTAGATTTTCTACTAGAGCTGCAGCTTTATCAACAACAGCTGCAGCTTTCTCATCGCAAGCAGTAGCAGTCTGCCATGACCGCCCACATTGAGAAATCTCACCAGGAGGTGGTCTAGTGCATGATTTTCTTGCTTGAGCTCACCAACGTAACGTTGATGAGCCGGGCGCAAGAAATAACTCCTCCATGTGGCGGTTGGCGGAGTTTTTTCCGAAGCTCTTTGTTCCGAGCGCTGAGTGGGCAAAACTCAGCAAACTCCAGTGGAGGAGCAGAGTTTACCACCCACCTCTAGAAAAAATCCTTTGTGAATTAGTCTTTTCTCATTTTAAATGTCCATAAATACATACCGTTTTAAGTAAACCTTTTCCTACGCTAGTGTCATACATGATGTAAAACGTCACTTAATTTTTCGGGAGAAGCAAAGATCTTATGCAATCAAGTGCTGTCTTTATTCAGGGTGTGACACCTAAAACAAGAAGAAACTAATAGAATGTGTTTTAATTTTTTAATCTTGACTGATAAACATTACTGCATACCTACTGTAATATCCACTGGATAAAATACCCTCATGTATAAGTCATTAAACTATTGCAGACAAGAATGACGTTGTATTCTTATTGCACACATTTTTCTTTTAAAAACAAAATGCGTTGTTGTTGACTATACCTAGTTTACCCTCCACTGGGTTTTCCAATTAAAACGTCTCTCCTATTTTTATAATTTTTTTCAAACAGGAAGGTTTCCATTGTGTGAGCATTTTTCAAGCCTTCAAAGAGGACGTTACATCAGAGAAGGACAGGAAAGGCAATCTGGAGCAAATCAGAGCAAACGATATTGTTATATCCTGACTTCATGGTTATGCATGCCCTGCCTGTAGAATCCTACAGTGATGACATGGTTTGGAATGTTGTCAGTCAAATGAGTCACAGTTGACTGGGCTGAGCTGCCTGCTGGCTGCTCCTGGTGGGGTCTTGTCCTAGTCCTGATCTGGTCTACTTATGGTCTCCCTCTGGTCTTGTTATGATCTTGATGTGATCCTGAATAAAGAGGTTTCAGTCCTTTTGCATTAGTACAGGTTCCTACCCGTACGCTTTCTAATGTACCCGTCTACAGGGTGTGTCCATGCGAAGGTTACAGTCCTTTCGCATTAGTCAATTTTTCCTGTGTTCTATCCCTTACACGAGGGTTGGTGTCTTCCTCCTGGAAGCTATGCGAAGGTTTTAGTCCTTTCGCATTATCATATGGGTTCCTACCCATATCTGTTTTTATCGTATGGGTTCCTACTCATATCTGTTTTGGACATCACTCAATCTCTACAGAATTTTGGCGACGATCTTCAAAAGAACCTGCTTCTGTCACCTCTACAAGAACTTCAAGCAACTTTAAAATTACAGAACCTCCTGCAACTCAAGTCTAGTTACCTCAACTGGCATCCTGACCCCACCAGTGACCTCCCATCGGTCGCCCACTGAGTCTGCCAGTTGTCCCTCTGCTTGTTCTGTGCCAAGTCTTCGCTTTGTGCTGTGCCTTCAAGTGAGGGCAAGCCCACTAACGTCTGGGGAAGTGCTGTGCCTTCAGTGAGGGTAAGCCTGACGCTGTGCCTTCATTGAGGGTAAGCCTGCTTGCCAATGTCTACGCTTTGTGCTGTGCCTTCGAGTGAGGGTAAGCCTGCTAACGTCTTCGCTTTGTGCTGTGCCTTCAGTGAGGGTAAGCCTGACATATCCTGTCTCAACCTGTGGATTTATTTGTGTGCGCTACAGTGCTGTTTCAATTCCACATTCATGCCTCAACTCTGCCTACTTGCTTCGTTCCGCTTCTGCCCTTGGAGACCTGCCTGCTTGTTCTCCCTAACGTCACCACATCATTGCCAAGTACCCCAAGGATCTACTTAATCCACTGACACCGTGATATGTTCTACAGACTACTGGGTTTTGAGTACCCGGCTTTGCTTTTGAGGCACGGAACGTGTCTACACTGCGAGTAACCAATGCTTCAGCTTCCCGATCGATACCTGCTGTCTACTGCCTGCTGTGGACGACGGAAAGCTTTTCACCTTTCAGAGAATCTACTTTCTATGGTGCGTTTCCCTGGCTGTGGCCAGCTGTGTTGTACTTGGTTAAGGTACTAGGGGAAGTCAGGTGAGACATGTTTTTTTTATTTTTATTTTTATTTATTTCCACGTTTGGTCTGCGCTGAGACCTGTTGCCAACCGCCACTTTCAAATTTAAAAAAGACGTGGCACGAGCCCCCAGCACGCACCTACCCTCATCGAGGATGCGATGATAGCTCGTGGTTTCCTTCAGTGACGTTGTTGGCACTGCTGAAAGTACGTCTTGCTGCACCGGCGTGCAGTGAACCACCCGGTGTGGCGTCAAGAAGCGTGCCGCCATCTTGGGTTTGTACTGAGCCATGCGATCCTCTTCTGTTTCTCCACGGTTCTTGCCAACCACGTTGTTTTCTGCCAACCAAGTTTGTGTGTAACTCAATAAAGTTTTTTTTTAACATTGGCATGCTCGCTGTGTCACGATCGGTGGGATCGTTTACTCTGTGTCTCTTCAGCACAATGCAATTCATTTAAAAAAAAAAAAAATGTGCCACATGGATTTCAGGCGCAGTTTGTTGATCGGTTCGTTGCAAGGCCTCATCATAAGTATGGGCGGTGAGTCCTACTGTCTGTGGCCGCTTCACAAGCCTTTGAGTCACTAGTCTTCTGGATCTTATTCGTCCTTTCACAGTACTGTGTGCATTCCTGTGCTCCTTTTCACTCCGGTGACAGGCACACCTGTGACTATTACTTTATACTTTACTTATGGTGCACTAGTCTTCTGGATCTAATTCGTCCTTTCACAGTACTGTGTGCATTCCTGTGTTCCTTTTCACTCCGGTGACAGGCATACCTGTGACTATTACTTTATACTTTACTTATGGTGCACTAGTCTTCTGGATCTAATTCGTACTTTCACAGTACTGTGTGCATTCCTGTGTTCCTTTTCACTCCGGTGACAGGCACACCTGTGACTATTATTTTATACTTTACTTATGGTGCAATTTGCTGGGATTCAAATGTTTTTGATTGTGCATGTTCATTGGCATCATATTCCCTCACAGAGTCACATGTTTTTTTTTTGTTTTTTTCTCAGTGTTTACATCAACCTCGCAAAGTCCACATGCACATTGGTAATATTTTGCAAAGAACTTTGTTCTCTAGTGTTTATGTGCATCACATAGTTACGGTGACACGTTAGGCATGCTTTCATTTGGTTCCCTTAGGTAAGGGTGTTTGTTGCCTTACGAAACTCGGGTGAGTAGTCGCTCACCGGCGTGGGTGGGTCACAGCTCTTCTACCAATGCGAATGTTTATGGACCCTAGGTATACGCAAAGTTAGTAGACGCCTTCAAGAGTCCATTATGCATGTTTTATTTTGCACGGGTTCCTACCCATGTATTCGGGTTCCTACCCACATTTAAGTCTCGGTTCCTACCCATGTGTTCGGGTTCCTACCCAAACACTGTCACTTCTACCCTTTTACAGGGGATTCATGCAATGGTTATATTCCTTTTGCATTAGCACGGGTTCTTACCCAAATATTCCTTTCATTGTTTGGAATATGTCATGAGTACCTACTCATATGTGCTGTATTAAAACAGTTACATTACTACAGTGCACAATGTGGTTTTTCCACACAAAGTTTGTCCTTACACTGAGATGTGCACAACGCATCTCTATCCCAAGAGATTAGTCATGGGTTCTCATCCATGCATTCGAGTTTACATATTTAGCTTACGTTTTTACCCTATGTGAGTGCATTTCATGCTTTCATTGCTAAGTAGGTTCCGTTTCTATTGTATTTTATATTGCTATATTTGCACTGTTATCTTTGCATTACATTTTTGTCACTGTGTAATGATAATGGTGTTTAGATGAAGAATCACCCTTATTTTTCTTCATCTTCCTTGTTTCTTTCTTCTTTTCTGTTTTCCATCTGAGTTTTTCTTCTTGTGTCTTTTGTGGATTCTTGGCTTTCCTCTGCTTTTCTGTCGTGTTTCCTTCCTCTGCGTTCGTCGCAGCCTATAGCCCTGTGTTCTATTAGTTTTCCTTTTTCAGCCTCCATTCATTCCTGTTCTGGCCAGTGGGTGTGCTTTGGGGCAGTCTTTTGTGCTTTCTTTTATCCTTTCCTCTGACGTTGTTGTTGTTTTTTCTTCTTTTCTGTTGTGTAAGAAGGGAGGATGGTTTCTATGTTTGTTTTCCTTTCTATTCTGTTACTTGATGTTGCTCTTCTTTAGATTGTTTTGCGGTTCTGTTTCCTCTTTGTTTTCTCTTTCTTGTTTCTTCTCTCTTTTTCTCTCATTGTTGTTCTTTTGTTCATTTGGGAGAAAGGGGGATATGTTATATCCTGACTTCATGGTTATGCATGCCCTGCCTGTAGAATCCTACAGTGATGACATGGTTTGGAATGTTGTCAGTCAAATGAGTCACAGTTGACTGGGCTGAGCTGCCTGCTGGCTGCTCCTGGAAGGGGGGGGTGATGGGGGCGGCACGAGTTTTGGGGCGGCAGCCGGCCCCCCTTCCCCCCGCTCGTATCTGCGGCCTCAAGAATCGGCCGCTAACACCCCCCGCTCTTCTATCATTTTGCCGAGGGCGGCAAACGCAGGGGCCGCCACGGGCTGCCTAAGGCCTAGCTACGCCCCTGCTGGTGGGGTCTTGTCCTAGTCCTGATCTGGTCTACTTATGGGCTCCCTCTGGTCTTGTTATGATCTTGATGTGATCCTGAATAAATCTACTTGAATCATACTAACCTGCGTGGACTCAATCACTACAGATATCAAACACAATAGGTTGCATTTTTAAAAACATTTTACTGGCTACTTTAATGCCCACTAGTCCTGCTCCATATCCTTTTGGCCCTTTTACTTGCTGTTTCTGTCCCGTTGCTACCTTACGAATGTATACTGCTCTGTGATCTAACTACACATCATAAGCATATTCTGGGTGCTCTTTGGTCAGTGGGCAGGCATGCCCATCTGCCTGGTGTTGCTCCTCTGTTTGAGCGAAGGAGAGTTGCCCCACTTAAATGCCCCGGGGCCGAGATAAAAAATAAAATTTTATTTCATAACTATTTTATTTTGCAGTCTCCCGTCCCGAACCGAGAGTCAGGACAGGACAGGGCAGGGCTTAGTGGGAGCAGCAGCAGGGAGGAGTGTGGGCTGTATGTGCACTTTTCAAAGTGCTCATGTCCCTTTGGCTGGACGTCTTGCGATGGCCAGCCAGACAGCCATGCACACCTTGAAACCTTAGAGCAAGTGCAGGCCTCCAGAGTGCAGTAGATCCTTCCAATCAAGTGCGAACAGCGCCAGTATTGGTAAAGGGAGTTGCTGGGTCCTGCTCTGCATTCGTGATGAGGTCCAGAGCAAAGAGGTCCTCTAGTGAGGTAAGTGTTTTTATATGTTTTCATTTTATTTGCGCTCCCGCATGTTTATTTTCATGTTTTTGTTTTTTTCACGCACACGCCCACCCAAAATAGATGGCAGCCACTACTGCCATCAACCATATTTTTCCTGCCACTGCTACTCCTACATACACCACAATTTCTCGTACTACCCCTACTAGTACTAGCAACAGTACTGGTACTAACATAGGTATTATTACTACCAGTCACAGCTCGCATGACTCACGGGTGGGGGGGGCGGGTGGGGGGTCATGCGGGGGTTCGCCTGGGGAGGGGGGGTTTAAAAAAAAAATCTTACCTCACCGGGTCCTGCGCCGCCTCTGCTCCTGGCCGGGTCCCGCGTTTTCCTGCTGCTTCAGGAGAACAGGAAGCAGGCATCCACTCTCCCCTCCCCTAAGCCAATCAAAACGCTGCAATGGCAGCTTTGTGATTGGTGCGGACGGCGCCCAACCGGGCGCCTATAGGGAGGCCATTTTCTCTATGTAGGCTGCAGCCTACATAGAGAAAATGCAGAGTGTGCATTACTGGTTTGGTCGGCCCCAGAGGGCCGACCAAACAATCAGGGCCCACAGCATTGGGCAAGCCACTCCTCCTCGACCTGCTCACCCACCCCCAACCAGGCATACCATTCTGCTTTCTCGCAGCGCGAGAAGCAGAAACATAAAATGGTATTTAAAATACAATTTTATGTTTCTGCTTCTCGCTCTGCGATAAAGCAGTGCGGCGACGCTCCTCCGCCCTAATGGAGGAGCCTCCCCTGATTACTACTACTTTTATCTTAGTGCTTTTCTGATTTCTGCCAGTACTGCTATTAAAAGTGATGGCTCTAAACCTAGAACTATGACAAGTGCTTATGGTCCACTTTGTAATAACACAACTATTACTTCTACTGCTAATCTTACAATGAATGCATCTACAAGTACCACTGCTGGTACTACTCTACTGCTTGACGTATAACTATCACTAGTACTTTCACTATTAGTACTGCTTTAATTGGTGTCTCTACTACATTTAGGGCCTCATTACGATGTCATTTGGAAAGCATTCCAACCGACTCCTTGTCGGAATTGTTTCTGACCTACTCGGGTCCAGGGAGTCCGACCGACCGATTACGATGGTTCCGAACACCGTTCAGTCGGACTCCCATTGACTTCAATGGGAGCCTGTGTTCCAACCAACAACACAGGCTCCCATTGAAGAAAGGGGTGGTTGCGGAAAACCTTGCACCCTGTGGCGGGCACCCCATGGTGCCTGCCAAAATGCATGGTTGCAAAGAGGGATCCCATGGGTACCCCCACGGGCCCCAATCGGAAGGCTACAGGTGAAGGGGGCCTGGTATGGGCCCCCACAGTCAGTTTTTGACAGCTTTTTCGTGTTGGACAAACCGAGTCGGAAAGGCTGTCCGAATCTGACATGCTAATACGTCAGTCGGAAATGAGGGCCATAGAGTTGTACGATTCGGCTCAGACTGACTCGGAGTCTATGAATGCCGGTCGGAACTGAGCCGGAAAGACTGAACGGTTATCTTCCATCATAATCGGTAGGTCTGAAATGTTTCTGAGTCAGTCAGAAACATGGCTTCCGACTCGGGTTAGGAAAATCCGAATGCCGTTCGCAGCCTTTCCGACCGACATTGTAATGAGGCCCTTAGTACTTATACAAAATGCTGTTACTGTTTGAAAAAATGTCCATACTACTTCTATGGTTAATAATTCTATTGCAGAAACTTATACTAGTGGCACTACTTCTAGTGGTGGGTCTGTCGCTACTGTTGCTACCGGTAATCCTGCTAGAATTGTCAATAACAAATCATCTACCACCATAGTTCTAAAGTTGCTCCATGTTAGGCATGAGTAGTTCATCCAGTACTAGCTATATTGTTTCCGTTCTGCAAGTTCAAGAATACAATGAAGAAAACATGAATATGTGGGCTACACCTAACATGTGACAATGTGAGAACCACTATTGAAATCACAACTGTAGGATTAGGAGTAATGGGAGTAATTTTTCTACTAGTATGTGCCTAAGCATGCAGTGGGGAACACGGTTGATGAAATCTTCCTTCTGCCAAGACAGATCCGTGAGATAAAAGATCAACCCGTTCCTTAGTGTGACTACCACATCATCCACTCCAGTCGCAGCCTCCCACCACTCCTACTGCACTGTTATTAGTGAAGGACAAACCCTCTTCAGATTGTAGAAGGCATTTCTAACCTTTGGACCCATGAATCAAGAAACCAAATGCCACCCATCAACCCTTTCTGCCTTCCTTTCAAGCGACTTGGTTTTGAGGAACTCATCCAGGCCAGCTGCACTGCAAGCTTCCCAATAGACCCAAGCTTACTGCAACCATTAAAGATCTCTCTCCTCTCCAGTCCTGCCTCTCGTTCTTTACCAAGCCACCATAAGAATAGAGCTGGCTACTGGCACGTTACCCGACAATCTCAAACCTGCTATGTGAAGTTGATTCTAAAGACAAGGCCAAAACACCACTTACACATACAGATTCTAACTAATCACCAATGGGGTTCCTGGGCAAACTCCTCAAAAGAGTGATTTTCATCCAAAGCCCTGCTTTATTCAAACAAACATACATAATTACACCTAGGCAGATAAATGGAATTCAACTTGATCACTACCTGTGGTGACCTAAAGACCAAAGTCAACATAGAAAATTCCTATCCCACTCCTACTTGATCTCTCTTCTGTCTTTAACAAAAGTTAAATAGACGTGGGGCCCTGGATTCAAGCTAGCCTGGCTGATGAGGGGTAATAGCCCGAAAACGAGTCTCAGGATGCTTGTTTCCGGTTCAGGAAGTACCTGGCTTGGCAGTTCGGACTGGACTGCCCCCATGAGGAGCAGGGTCAAGACTGATTTGCCTATGGCTGGGTCTAAACTGGGGTGGCTTGGTGAACAAAAGAACGATGGATTTAACCCAGATCTCTTGACTGGGGGTGAATGTATGATTTATTCAGCATTTCATCCATCATTTGTTTGCGTAGCACTTTTTGCCCTAAGTGGGATCGGTATGCCCAGACCCAGGTCCCTTGCTCACTGGGCCACTGGATTCAAGCTAGCCTGGCTGATGAGGGGTAATACCCCAAAACCGGTCCCAGGATGCTTGTTTCCGGTACAGGAAGGACCTGGCTTGGCAGTTCGGGCTGGGCTGTTACCATAAGGAGCAGGATCAAGCCTGATTTGCATATGGCTGGATCAAAACTGAGGTGGCATGGTGAGCAAAAGAACCATGGATTTAACCCAGATCTCTTGACTGGGGGTGAATGTATGATGTATTCAGCATTCTGTCCATCATTTGCTTGCATAGCACTTTTAGAAAGTTGGCATTTTCTCACTTTAACCATTCTGTGTCTCTGCCTGTCCCTAGAATAGAATACACATCTGGTTTGGATGACAGCTGGACTTTGTGAATTCACCTTGGACAGTCACACACAAAGGGAACTGAGGCATGCCCTGCATATACTGATGGCCCATCGCCATGCTGGTGAGCCTTCCTGAGCTAGAGTGGTGAGAGGAGCTGACACTTGCACCTAAATAGGGCTGTGCCTGTCCCCACACAAAGAGTTGCATACACCCCTGTAGTGTGTCTGGTGCCATGGCCAGGAAGGGCAGGGCCTTGTGCCCTTCAAAGGCTAAAATTGGTATAAGTACTGGACCTCTGACACCATATACTCAGAACACTTCTGGACTAAGACATTCTGTCTGAAGAAGAGGTGAGGTGTTGTGCTGCCAGGAGGGACAGCAACTTTGCTGCTGGCTTGCTGTGTTGGATTGCTGCCTGCTGCTTTTTGCCTGGGAGTGAGAGGACTGGACTTTACTGTCTGCATCCTGTTTCCCTAGATTCTCCAAGGGCTTGACTGAGCTTGCCTCCTGTTGCTGAAGTGCCAGGCACATCAAAGACTTCACCTACATCTTGCTACCAGTACCTGGGCTCCTCTGCTGTGAGTAGTGCCCTGCCAAGTGGTGCAAAATCCAGTCCTGGGCCCTTGGAGGTGAATTTGGTGCTGCAACCAAGAAACCAATGCACCAACTCCAATGAGTCAGTTCGGAACTGGCACATCTCTGCGAAATTGATGCATCGCCGCTGCCTGTAGCAAAGCAGTGGTCCCTGCTCGCTGAGTGCGTGACCCATCGACCGCAACTTACGACTCAGTCCCAACTTTGCCACAGAGCCTCCGAAGAACTGCCACTGCATGAGTCTCGAGCACCGCTTCACCAAAGTCTGTGATGCAACGCTCCAACTCCAACAAAGCCCTGGCCCTGTGTAGCTTTCGACCGAAGCATTGCCTTTAGCCCAACATTTCGACTTTGATGCCGTAGAACCGACGCACCGCGCTGTTGACATTGATGTATCATCAATGCCCCGTCGACTTCAGGAACCGAGGCCTCACACCAGCAACTGACGCATCACCTCCTTTGCAGACTGCATCATCCCCGGGCATTAAAGCTTCAACGACCTTGCAACGCCTTCAGGAACCTGCATCACCTGCATCCGCAACACCTCACGTCCTCTGTGCCACGCATCGTCTTCGATTCCTGACACATTCAAGGTACTGTAAGGAGGTCTGCGTGACTCCTGTATCCAGCCAACGCTCCATCACAGTCAGACGGAACCTTTGGATTTGTCCCTGTCAAGCGCGACCAGATAGCCCCAATTGGAGCTATTGACTTCTAAGCACTGCATTTTAATTTCATCTTTAAAAAAATCATATCTTGACTTGTGTATGTTGGATTTTTGTCGTTATGGTCTTGTTTTACTCAGATAAAAATTGACTGTGTTTCTAATCTGGTGTAGAGTACTTTTGTTGTGTTTTCTCTGTTGCTGTGTGTGTGTGAACAAATACTTTACACATTGCCTCATTAGTTTAGCCTGACTGCTCTGTGCCAAACTACCAAAGTGTGAGCACAGGTAAATGTTTAGTGTATATTACTCTTACTGTGATTAGAGTGTGGGTCCCTACTTGGACAGGCTACATACCTCTGCCAATTAGAGACTCCATTTCTAACATAAGGCAGTAGGAAAATATCAGGATGACTATGTTAGGCCAGTCCTAACAGCATTCATGACATCATTCCTTCTAACCTACCGCCAGCATTTGTACTTAGTGGCTATTGGGGAAAGTGGTTGAATCTTCCAATAATGTGCTTAAAGCAAGATCCCTGATGCCCCCTCCTAACTTGTAATAAGGGGTCCGCCTTTTACCTTACAGTCACAGATTGTTGAAAATATTGGTGATCTCGAGCTGGCCAGTATTTCATACACCAGGGACTTTCCCTGTGACTAGCAAGGGGAAGATCCTAAGTAGGTTTACAAAAATAAAACTCTACCTTGGGAGAAATTATGAGTTGATCTTATCACTCTCCAGACTTAATTCCTCGCTCCTCCTCTCTCAGCTCATTGTTTCTTAAATACGTTCATAATTGTCACCTCACAAAGCTTTTCCACCAGCCTTAAGAATATCTAACATTGTCACCATAGTACGGATGACTCAACAAAGACTTAGCTCAGGGTCTTCCTGGAAGATGCTCCTCCTGATCCCAAAACACACATACACACACTCAGCATTCAACCGCACAACAACAGAGTGAAATATGATCGGAGGCCACCACCCCGGTGCGTTCCCCACGTCAGGGAAGCCCCCAGAGACAGAGCCAGGGGGAAAGAGGAGAGCAGGCACCAGGGGATGAGGATCAGTAGGGCCCCATGCGCTGAGGAGGATCTGGGCAACTTCAGAGCAACCAGAGAATAGCGACGCACACAATGTGACGTGTGAGGCGAGGAGAGACCACAGGACAACATCCGGTAGTTATAGGAGGCAGCAGTGCCGGGGGGTGGTGGAGGGGGTAAGGGGGATGTTTAAGTTTAGGCTTGCGGGTTGGGGGGAGGGGGGATATGGAAGCAGACCAGGCATGGAACTGTACAGCAATAATAGAGGCAATTGTAATGCGAGAAGCAGAATATGTTCATATGTTACATGGGTAGTTAGATACTTTGGTACCATTAACTTACTTGCAACAGAGATATTGTGTACTGTGAGAATTGTGTAAAAGACAATAAAATCTGTTTAAAAAAACAAAAAAAAAACAGAGTGAAATATCCAGACATAGGTAAACAACATTATATAGTCCAGAAGTACCCTCTGACCCTTCAGCCAAGAACCTTTCTTGGATATATGTCTCTGAACTAGTGCCCTCTAAGCGCTATAGGAACACTAAAGGTCGCACATTTAGCACTAGTAATATTGTAAGTGGCTCCTTTTTTAATGGTATGTCCAGTAATAGTAGTACCCTTAGTCTTCGCAGTAAGTGTACATCAGCAGCAGCAGTAGCATTAATCAGACTTGTGCAATGGAACAGGTAGTAGTCAGTGTGGCTCCTCCACTCAGGTGGAGGAGCGCCGCACCGCTACTTTTTTGCAGTGACACAAAGGGAAAGTAAAATGATAATAATCATGTTATTTTCTCCTACTTCCGCCCGCTTTGCATTGGGGGGCGGGGGCAGGGGAGAAGTGGTCGCACCCTCCTAAAGTGCGCAGTGACTGCTTGGCCAGCCTTCTTGGGCCGCCCAAAACAGACTTGCGCACTGTTAGACCTGTCAGCCCTAGGGTGGTCTTGCCCTGTTTTTTTTCCCTTTTGCGCCTCATTTTTGCCACCATATTTTTACTGGACCTAGGTCTCCGGGCGCCTTGCCACTGCTAGCCAGTGCTGAGGTGCAGGTGCTCTCTCACTCAAGATGGCTGCCACAGGCCCCTGCTACTGCAGAGGGGCCTTACACGCATACACACTAGTAGCCAGGGTCAGGCTGGGACATAGGGATACAGTATCCATTCCGTCCCCGCCTCTGGGCCACATAGCCAGACATGTGGAAGGTTCCAGAACCTTCCGGGCTGTGGGAGGAGTTATGTTTTGCCGCCTTTGGGAGAGTCACCTGACCTAGGGGTATAAAAGGCTTGGAGGGAAAACTTTTAGTCAGTTGGGGTTGGAGTTGGGGTTGGAGTTGGGGCACAACGGATCCTGGGAGAACCTCTGCCGGAGTACAGGCTTTAGGGCCTAGGGGGGAGACCTACACTACTGCTGCTGACAGGGCTTAGGCCCTGCTGTAGTAAGTTAGCTGAGGAACGCCCACCACCCACTGACCTTGCCCAGTGTGAGGGGACCCAGGGAACCACCTTCAGCGTGCTGGGAAGAACATCAAGCACTCCCAGAACCACCAACTCATTCCCCCCCCCTCATAAGAAGAAACTTCTGGCAAGAAACTTTTGACAAGAAACTTATAATAAGAAACTTCTGACAAGAAACTCCTGACAAGAAACTCCTGACAAGAAACTCCTAAGAAGCAACCAATCTGAAACAACCGCAAGAAACCTTAATTTGAGGAGGCCTGACCGTCCAGCAAGGCCTGAAACCTAAACTGCCACACTGGGGATCACCAGGTAAAGCGCCGTACCCTGAAGCGCTAGACCTTCACCCCCTATCTATTCTTGCCTGCTGCTGGGCTGCCCCCCAAGTACTTTTCCAGTCAGCCCTGCCCACAGGCTGCTGGTGCGCCCCGCGCTCTGTCCTCCACGAGGGAGAAACTGCCCCCCCCCTCAGGTCACTGACCTCGTGAGGGAATCACCGCCGCGGCCGCCGCCGCGTGAGGAGAAGTGCTGCTGTGAGGAAAAGCCCTCCTCGAGGCCGTGTGGTGAGGTGCGCCGCCCGCGCCCTCACCGAAGGAAGCGCTGTGTTGAGGGAGGCCCCTCGAGTGGATGTGGTGAGGTGCGCCGTCCGCGCCCTCACCGAAGCCTTCAAATTGTCCCAGGCATCACCGCCGGGCCCGGGGCCCCACCGCCGCCGTCGCGGCCGAAGAAATCACCGCCGCAGCCCAAGGGGGCCGCGTGAAGCAGCCGCGGCCTAGCGCGATCCGCGAGGCCTCCAGGCCCCGCCCGGCGCCGTTGCTGGGCAACCGGGGACGCCGGCCGCGCCCGGGAAGGCCGCGCAGCGGTGGGCGCCCGGCTCCCGCCACGCCCCCAGCGCCGACGAAGGCCGAGGAAGAGCTCCGGCCGTGCAGAGGGAGACGGGGAGCCGGCCGGAGAGGACTGCCGGCTCCCGCTCCCCTTCCCGAAGCCCGCCAAGTCACTCACCTGATCCCGGGGGCCGGAGGAGGGTGATACCGGACCCCACAACGTGCCGCAAAGTCACTTCCCTGATCCCGGGGGCCGGAGGAGGGTGATACCGGCCCCCGCAACGACCCGTAATTCCGGCCAAAAGGGCCGAGGTACCCCGACCGGGCCCCGCCCTCCAGAACACAGGCCGGGCCTGGAGATCGCCAGTCGCTAGGAAGCGCGACCAACGACCACGCACCAGGTGAGCCCAGGAGGCCCCTAGGGCCCACAGAAACGCCACTGGGGGCCGGGGCCACATTAACCCTTGAAGTAAATCTGTGTCACTTTCCCCATGAGGCGAGGCCCCGGAGAGGAGTGGGCCTAGCCTGGAATTAACCCCTAAGGGACATAGAAGCCCCAGAATACAGGACATGTTGAGGGTTCCCCACAGTGTTTATTAATTTAATGCTGATGCCTATTGTAATTACTGCCTAGGCCTATGCTTATAACTGCAAAGTCTTTACCTAAGGGGAAAGTGATTAATTGAATTGAGCTGAAGTGTACACCGCCAAGAGTTGAAGTGTTTTATGTTACAGGTGTACTGGAGTTGCGACGCCCACTGTACTGAATGTGGGTGCGCCTAGATTAATGCAGGCCTATTGAAATGTAACGTGAAAAGCCTTCTTTTAAGTAAGTGAAGATGCTTGAAGTGAACTGCATGTTTAGGCCCATGTTTTATTAATGCACCTTGTGATCCTTATTGGTGCTACGTTTAGGAGATAATTCCTGCGGCCTCTTAGTGGCCTACAATGTTGATGAGCTATGATGCTTTATTAAGAATGTGCACCAGTTGAGTAATGCAATGAATTTAAATGTAGATCTGAATTAATCTGCCTCATCTGATGCTACCTTGATTTATATATAAAAGATCTTGATTTTAAATACACAAGCCTGGTGTGGTGTCATGTTATTGCGTTCGCATTCCTGGGTCAAAGTAAGAGTGTGCTGCACAACTGCCTTACACATTGCCTTCGCGTGCTTTCCCGCCTCGCGCCATGCTACCGTGGCGGACTCGGTAAACCCGGTTCCAACATTTGGTGTTCAGCGGTTGGATAAGGACTGGTGTTTGTGCAGCACCCTACAGTGACTCAGTGTGCGCCGCAATTGGACATCTATTGTAATGCAAGTGCTAGGAATTCTTTTGTAATTGCCGATTGTGTACATTCCTGCGTTAGACCTGCTACCTACATTCTAGAACCCTTTCCCTAAATTGTCTGGGGCCCCACCTAGGAGGATGGAGTTTGAGTTAGCCAACCTAGAAAGGTATACGGTGACACAGCTCAAGGACTTCTGCCTAGAGAGGGGGGTGGCCGTCAAGCGAGGCGCCAGAAAGGAGGTGCTTCAGAAAGCTTTGAGGGCATGGGTAATGACCCACCCGGAGGGAAGAGGGGACGAGGAGCAGGGGGAGGCAGACAACCCAGGAGAACTGGACCTACTGCACATTGATGTTAGCGAGAATGTGTTGCCAGGAAGACGTTCCAGGGCAGGCAGTAGTGCGTCAGGGGGAGTTTGTCGGCAGAGGAATTTGAGGACAGGAGGGAGAGAGGCGATTAACATTAGAACTTGCTAGGATGGAAAGAGAAGGAGAACAGGCAAGGCTAGCCATGGAGGAAAGGAAGCTTGCGCATGAGCTTAGCCTGAAGGAACTAGAGCTCCGAGCCTTGCAGATGGAGATGCAGGGCAAAGTGAATGGTGGCAGCGTACCTGCTGGGGTTCCACAGGAGCCCAAATTTTACCTTCAAGAGAGGTGATAGCCAGTTTTAGTGTAGGAGATGACATCGATAAGTGGTTGGCGGCGTACGAGGTGGCTTTGGTGGCCCATAGAGTTCCTGAGAGCTACTGGGGGAGGTCTTTACAGGTACATACCTCCACCAGTAAGGGACACACTTTTAACTTTAGATAAGGGGATCAGACCAACTACCCTATCATGAAGGAGGCCCTGCTCAAGAAGTTTGGCCTCACCCCAGAGAAGTACCGCCAAAAGTTCCGCAACAGCCACAAGCTTCACACACAAAACTGGGTGGATTTTTTGATTATGCCCGGAAGGCATTGGAGGGTTGGGTGCGTGGCAGCAACGTTGATAATTACAAAGGGCTGTACGACCTGTTCTTGAGAGAGCACCTCCTAGAGAAATGTTTTCCGGAGCTGCGCCAGTACTTGGTGGACCGCAAGCTGACCAATCCTAGGGAGCTTGCAGAGGAGGCAGACACGTGGGTCAGCACTCGGGTGTCCCAGAGGGAGCCAGGCGGACCTCCGAAAGGTTTACAGGGGCTCTCCCAGAAGAAAGAGGGAGATAAAAGAGGGAGTTCTTTAAAGGCCCCAAAATAGACCGGCTGGGAGAGGGTAGGTTCCCCATCCCAATCTGGATTCCAGAAACCCACTTATCCTGACAGGAGTCAGCAGCCCAGAACTGTCCGGTGCTACGAGTGCGGGAGGTTAGACACTACAAGGGGGATCCCCAGTGTCGCAAGAGAACCCCAGCCCCCACAGGAGGTAAGAGCCCGGGGTGGCCAGTGTAGCGCTTGGGGAGGAGTTGTCCCTAGGTAGGGGAGGTGAGTGGACAGGCTTGACCTTAGTTTCCCTGGGGGATAGAGAGATCATCCACGGGTTCAGGTACCCGCGAACACTGCCAAGTATCGGCAGAGGGTCCTGGTGAACGGGGAGGAGGTGGAGGCTCTGAGGGACACAGGTGCCAGCATGACGATGGTGAGAGCGTCAGCTGGTGTCCCCAGAGCAGGTGATTCCTGAGGAATTCCACCCGGTTGTTATGGCTGGTAATAGCCTGGGTCATTACCCCGTGGCCCAAGTTCCCTTTGAGTGGGGAGGATTATCAGGTCTGTTGAAGGTTGCGGTGAGCCCTGCCATGCCAGTTGACTGTCTGCTGGGTAACGACTTGGAACATACTGCCTGGAGGGAGGTAGAGTTCAATGCCCATGCTGAGATGTTGGGATTACCAGGATGGACTTGCATCGTCACGCGGTCCATGGCTGCCCGACAAGGAACTCAGCCCGGGTTGGAGCCTGAAATAATGGCCCAGCCCACTGCTGGACGAGGAGATGTCCAGGAGGAGACACCCGGTGAGATGGATGGGGAGCCCGCGGAGGTGACCCCGGAGTCCGCTGAGGTGGTTGGTGTTCCGTGGGGGACCTGCCGACCCCTGCAGGGTGGCAGGTGGAAGGAGGGCCTACCCGGGAGGAATTTTGCCGGGCGCAGAAGGAGTGCCCTACACTTGAAGGCATGCGGCAACAGGCCGAAGCCCAAGCAGCTGGAACCGAGACTGGTAACTACCATGTCTACTGGGAGGATGGTCTCCTCTACAGTGAGCCTAAGGCTCCGGTGCATGGGTCATCAAGGGCCGTGGTGGTCCCCCAATGCTACCGAGCCTTTCTGCTAGAGTTGGCACACGAAATACCACTAGCAGGACACCTGGGCCAAGACAAGACGTTTGCGCGTCTGGTCCCACATTTTTACTGGCCCAGGATGCGCGTCACTTCTGACACTTTTTGCAAAACTTGCACCATTTGCCAAGCGAGCGGCAAGACAGGGACGAAAGTGAAGGTCCCTCTAGAACCTCTCCCAGTTGTCGATACCCCTTTTGAGCGGGTAGGGATTGACATTGTCGGGCCATTGGACCCGCCGACTTCTGCAGGACATAGGTTCATTTTGGTGCTGGTAGACCACGCCACCCGGTACCCGGAGGCAATCCCTCTGAGGACCATCACTGCACCGGTGGTGGCGCGGGCCCTGATGGGGATTTTTACCCGAGTGGGATTCCCCAAGGTCGTGGTGTCAGATAGGGGCACGAATTTCATGTCGGCCTATATGCAGGCCATGTGGAAGGAGTGTGGAGTGACCTACCAGTTCTCCACTCCTTACCACCCCCAGGCGAGACGGGCTCGTGGAGCGCTTTAACAAAACCTTGAAGGGGATGATCAGGAGCCTACCCGAGGACTTGAGAAGGAAGTGGGACGTCCTCTTACCCTGTCTGCTCTTCTCCTACCGAGAGGTGCCGCAGAAGGGAGTCGGTTTCAGCCCCTTTGAGCTGCTCTATGGCCACCCCGTTCGGGGGCCCTCAGTCTTGTCAAGGAGGGTGGGAGAAGTCTTCCTCGAAGCCTCCCCGTGATGTGGTCAGCTATATGCTGGCATTCCGCAGCCAAGTGGCCAAGCTGTGGAAGGAGGCCTCGGACAACCTAGAGGCTAGTCAGGCCGTCATGAAGAAATGGTATGACCGGAGCAGCTCGAACGGTAGAGTTAGACGCTGGACAGAAGGTGTGGGTCATGGAGCCAGGAGAGCTTAGCGCCCTCCAGGACCGGTGGACGGGACCGTTTGAGATCTTGGAAAGGAGAGGCCAGACCACATATGTCGTCGATGTGAAGACCCCACGTCAACCCCACAGGGTGTTCCACGTCAACCGCCTGAAGCCACACCAGGAGCGTTCAGAGCTCACTCTCCTAATGATAACAGATGGAAGTGAGGAGGAGGAAAGTGAGCCTCTTCCAGACCTTCTGGCGGCCCATGAGAAGGATGGTTCGGTAGAGGGAGTGGTCCTCGCCCCATCCTTGACCCCAGAGCAACAGAGGGACTGCCGCCAGGTCTTGGGGCAGTACGCCTCGTTGTTCTCCCTCACGCCTGCGATCACGCACCTGTGTACCCATGATGTGGACACAGGGGACAGTCCGCCAGTAAAAACCAAGTCTTACCAGCTGTCCGATAAAGTCAAGGCTAGTATCCAGGGTGAGGTTACCAAGATGCTAGAACTGGGAGTGATTGAGCCTTCCAGTAGCCCTTGGGCTAGTCCGGTGGGGTTGGTGCCGAGCGGCCCCACCGGGCACCACACCAGAACTTCGGTTCTGTGTGGATTACCGCGGACTCAACTCAGTCACTAAGACCGACGCTCACCCGATCCCTCGGGCGGATGAGCTCATTGACCGGCTGGGAGCAGCCCGATATCTGAGTACCATTGATTTGACGTCAGGCTATTGGCAGATCACCATGGCGGAAGGAGCAAGGGAGAAGACTGCGTTCTCCACCCCGAGGGCCACTTTCAATTTCGGGTGATGCCCTTCGGGTTGAAAAATGCTCCAGCCACTTTCCAGCGGTTGGTGAACCAGGTGCTGTCTGGCCTAGAGGCCTTCTCTGCTGCCTACCTGGATGACATAGCTGTCTTCAGTAGCAGCTGGGAGGACCATCTGGAGCATCTCCAGGAGGTGCTACAGGCTCTACAATGGGCTGGTCTAACCATCAAGGCCAGCAAGTGCCAGATTGGACAGGGATCTGTCGTGTACCTGGGACATCTGGTGGGCGGAGGTAAGGTGCAACCCCTCCAAGCCATGATTGAGACCATCTTGGCCTGGGAGCCCCCAAGACCCAAACCGAGGTCCGAGCTTTTCTCGGCCTCACGGGATACTACCGCCGGTTCGTCAAGGGATATGGAACCATTGTGGGCCCATTGACGGAATTGACTTCAAAGAAGCAGCCACGCAGAGTCATCTGGACGGCTGCCTGCCAGGAAGCCTTTGAGACCCTCAAGCGTGCAATGTGCACCGCACCGGTGCTCAGGACTCCAGACTTTGGACGGGAATTTATTGTGCAGACAGACGCTTCTGAGAATGGCATAGGAGCTGTGCTCTCGCAGCTGAATGACGATGGCCAAGACCAGCCAGTGGCCTTCATTTCCCGAAGACTACTCCCGGGAACAGCGGTGGAGTACCATCGAACGAGAAGCCTTTGCCGTGGTTTGGGCTGTAAAGAAGTTGAGGCCATACCTTTTTGGTTGTCACTTCCTGATCCAGACCGACCACAGACCCCTTCGCTGGCTCATGCAGATGAGAGGCGAAAACCCCAAATTGATGAGGTGGTCCATTTCCTCCAGGGGATGGACTTTCGGGTGGAACATCGACCCGGTGTAGACCACGCCAATGCTGACGGTCTCTCCCGGTTTTTCCGCCTTAGCGACGAGAACTCCCTAGAGGTTGGGAAGCTCTCCCTCTTTCGGCTGGGGGGACGCGTGTTAGACCTGTCAGCCCTAGGGTGGTCTTGCCCTGTTTTTTTCCCTTTTGCGCCTCATTTTTGCCACCATATTTTTACTGGACCTAGGTCTCCGGGCGCCTTGCCACTGCTAGCCAGTGCTGAGGTGCAGGTGCTCTCTCACTCAAGATGGCTGCCACAGGCCCCTGCTACTGCAGAGGGGCCTTACACGCATACACACTAGTAGCCAGGGTCAGGCTGGGACATAGGGATACAGTATCCATTCCGTCCCCGCCTCTGGGCCACATAGCCAGACATGTGGAAGGTTCCAGAACCTTCCGGGCTGTGGGAGGAGTTATGTTTTGCCGCCTTTGGGAGAGTCACCTGACCTAGGGGTATAAAAGGCTTGGAGGGAAAACTTTTAGTCAGTTGGGGTTGGAGTTGGGGTTGGAGTTGGGGCACCACTGATCCTGGGAGAACCTCTGCCGGAGTACAGGCTTTAGGGCCTAGGGGGGAGACCTACACTACTGCTGCTGACAGGGCTTAGGCCCTGCTGACTTTAAGTTAGCTGAGGAACGCCCACCACCCACTGACCTTGCCCAGTGTGAGGGGACCCAGGGAACCACCTTCAGCGTGCTGGGAAGAACATCAAGCACTCCCAGAACCACCAACTCATTCCCCCTCATAAGAAGAAACTTCTGACAAGAAACTTTTGACAAGAAACTTATAATAAGAAACTTCTGACAAGAAACTCCTGACAAGAAACTCCTAAGAAGCAACCAATCTGAAACAACCGCAAGAAACCTTAATTTGAGGAGGCCTGACCGTCCAGCAAGGCCTGAAACCTAAACTGCCAAACTGGGGATCACCAGGTAAAGCGCCGTACCCTGAGCGCTAGACCTTCACCCCCTATCTATTCTTGCCTGCTGCTGGGCTGCCCCCCAAGTACTTTTCCAGTCAGCCCTGCCCACAGGCTGCTGGTGAGCCCCGCGCTCTGTCCTCCATGAGGGAGAAACTGCCCCCCCCCCTCAGGTCACTGACCTCGTGAGGGAATCACCGCCGCGGCCGCCGCCGCGTGAGGAGAAGTGCTGCTGTGAGGAAAAGCCCTCCTCGAGGCCGTGTGGTGAGGTGCGCCGTCCGCGCCCTCACCGAAGGAAGCGCTGTGTTGAGGGAGGCCCCTCGAGTGGATGTGGTGAGGTGCGCCGTCCGCGCCCTCACCGAAGCCTTCAAATTGCCCCAGTCATCACCGCCTGGCCCGGGGCCCCACCGCCGCCGTCGCGGCCGAAGAAATCACCGCCGCAGCCCAAGGGGGCCGCGTGAAGCAGCCGCGGCCTAGCGCGATCCGCGAGGCCTCCAGGCCCCGCCGACGCCGTTGCTGGGCAACCGGGGACGCCGGCCGTGACCCCGGGAAGGCCGCGCAGCGATTGGGCGCCGGCTCCCGCCACGCCCCCAACGCCGACGGAGGCCGAGGAAGAGCTCCGGCCGTGCAGAGGGAGACGGGGAGACGGCCGGAGAGGACTGCCGGCTCCCGCTCCCCTTCCCGAAGTCCCTGAAGCCCACCAAGTCACTCACCTGATCCCGGGGGCCGGAGGAGGGTGATACCGGCCCTCGCAACGTGCCGCAAAGTCACTTCCCTCATCCCGGGGGCCGGAGGAGGGTGATACCGGCTTCCGCAACGACCCGTAATTCCGGCCAAAAGGGCCGAGGTACCCCGACCGGGCCCCGCCCTCCAGACTACGGGCCGGGCCTGGAGATCGCCAGTCGCTAGGAAGCGCGACCAACGACCACGCACCAGGTGAGCCCAGGAGGCCCCTAGGGCCCACAGAAACGCCACTGGGGGCCGGGGGCCACATTAACCCTTGAAGTAAATCTGTGTCACTTTTCCCATGAGGCGAGGCCCCGGAGAGGAGTGGGCCTAGCCTGGAATTAACCCCTAAGGGACATAGAAGCCCCAGAATACAGGACATGTTGAGGGGTTCCCCACAGTGTTTATTAATTTAATGCTGATGCCTATTGTAATTACTGCCTAGGCCTATGCTTATAACTGCAAAGTCTTTACCTAAGGGGGAAAGTGATTAATTGAATTGAGCTGAAGTGTACACCGCCAAGAGTTGAAGGGTTTTATGTTACAGGTGTACTGGAGTTGCGACACCCACTGTACTGAATGTGGGTGCGCCTAGATTAATGCAGGCCTATTGAAATGTAACGTGAAAAGCCTTCTTTTAAGTAAGTGAAGATGCTTGAAGTGAACTGCATGTTTAGGCCCATGTTTTATTAATGCACCTTGTGATCCTTATTGGTGCTACGTTTAGGAGATAATTCCTGCGGCCTCTTAGTGGCCTACAATGTTGATGAGCTATGATGCTTTATTAAGAATGTGCACCAGTTGAGTAATGCAATGAATTTAAATGTAGATCTGAATTAATCTGCCTCATCTGATGCTACCTTGATTTATATATAAAAGATCTTGATTTTAAATACACAAGCCTGGTGTGGTGTCATGTTATTGCGTTCGCATTCCTGGGTCAAAGTAAGAGTGTGCTGCACAACTGCCTTACACATTGCCTTCGCGTGCTTTTCCGCCTCGCGCCATGCTACCGTGGCGGACTCGGTAAACCCGGTTCCAACACGCACTTCACATGTTCTCCATGCAGGCTGCATTGCAGCCTACGTGGAGGACATTCCCAGGCCCCCAGTCAGCATCTGAGCACCAAAACACAGCACTCAGACCAATCACAATGCTGCTGTGGCAGCGTTGTGATTAGCTGACTGGTCGCCTGGGAGTGCTTCCGGTAAGGCTGAGCGAGGGAGGACTACAGAGGCGAGGAAGCAGCGAGAAGAAAAGTTTTTCTTTTATTTTTTTTTATTCCCGCTTCCCCCTGCATCCCCCCACTCCCACCCCGCCCTTTACCTCCGATCAGTGTCGGCCGCCCCTGGTAGTAGTAGCAGTAGTATTAATCAGACTTGTGCAATGGTACAGGTAGTAGTAGCAGCAGCAGTAGTATTGGTAGTAGTAGTTGTGATAGGTTCATTCAGAAGTTCACTGGGTATGTGGGCAGTGGGGCAATGTTATCTTCAATTTCCATTCAGGTTGACAACAAAGGTCAGGCAAAGCTTTGCAAGGTTGGCTTAAATTGCCTGCAGAAGGAAGCGCCTGATCGGTGCAAGGGATTGTGGACTTCATCCCCAGAGGAGAGTCTGCCTTATGGACTCATCAGCTCAACTGCTTGGTGATGGAAGAGCTGTGCGTGTGACTTGGGTCCCATCACTGCTGAGGACGTGCTGTACCTGGCAAGAGTGAAGAAGCTAACTGGCTGTGAAGAGGGGCGCCGGAAGTGTGCCTAGCAGTCTTGATGCTTAACTACTACTAAATGGGTGGACTTGGTGTTCACCTTTTGGATTCAGTAGAAAGCCAGGACACTGTGGGTACAGGCTCGAATTGACACAATTGGAGCTGAGTGACCTCTGATTGCATTTGAGGCCCCTCTGTGCCTTGCACCTGCTGCAATTTATTTAACAGGCTTGCCATTATGTTTTTTTTTTACTATTCCCCGATGGGGGCATGATTCTGTATTTACTCTTCCTAGAGGAGGGAATTAGGTGTGGCGAAGCTCCTGGTTGGGCGGTGTAGGAGAGCAAATGGTGAGCCCAAAAGAAGGAATGGGAAAGTAAATAGGAAAGACAAACAGAGAATTGAGAGAAAAAATGAAGGCATGGGGGCAGATTTACGAGCCCCTGCGCCACCAGTACGTCACTTTTCCTGACATACTGGTGGCGCAGAGGCTGCTCCATGTTTACAAGGAGAGGAAAAGCCACCCTGCGTGACTTTTCCTCTCCTTGTAAATACGGCCCCTTCACACGCAGCACTTTGCGGTGAAGGGGCGTTCCATGGGTGTTACTGTGGGTGTTCCCACGCAACACTCATGGAACAAGACACATCTCCAGAATTACGAGAAATCGTAACTCTGGAGATGCGTCTGAAAGCTACGCCACCCTAGAGGTGGCGTAGCGAGGCGCACCGAGGAGAAATGTTTTCATTTCTCCTCGTTTTTTCCTCTTTCAATGCATGTTGCATTCTACAGCACGCATTGAAAGAGGAAAATGCTTGTATTGATTGTTTTTGTGCAAGAAGGTGCCCCTTCCTGCACAAAAACAATCTCCCACGACATGAGCATCCTTGCACCATGGTGCAAGGGTGCCTCTGCGCCGGCGCATGGCTGCAATTTGTGCGCCAGCGCAGGGGAGGACAGAGATGCGACATATTGTTGTAAATATGTCGCATCCCTGTGCTTCAAAACTAACGCAGCGCGGCGCAGCAAAATGACTTGCTGTACCCCGCTGCGTTAGTTCAACGTAAATCTGCCCCCTGGAGTGTAAATGAGAAAAGAAAGTAAGTCAAAAATATGGAACTAACAAAAGGAGGGGAGAGGGAGGAAGGATATATGGAAGAGTAAGAGAAAGAGAGTGGGGCGTAGGAATAGAACTAAGGACATAAACGGAGAGAACTGACAGAAAAAAAGAAGGAGAACGGAAGTTGAGCTAGTAGGTCACATAGGTGAAAGAAAGAAGGAAAAATAGTGATATCGCCTGTGGGGTCAGGTGGGGTCAGGTGGGGCCGGTACCGTATCTGTATCTGTAAATGTCCTGGCCACACAACCTCTGGTGCTGTACCTCCGGTGATAGATGCAGCAAGAAAAAAAAACAGACGCTGTCCTCTCAGCATGGGAACAGCGACGTGCTTCTGTTTCCATTACAATTTCTTATTCTTGCATTTGCTTTTTCCAGAATGGTGTGTTTTGTAGGTCTTTTATGCATTATAGCATTCATGTGTAGGTTAAACTTTGAAAAGAGTTGCTTGAAGGCGTCTGTGTCAGTTCAGAATGTGGGTGGGTGTTAATAATGGGCCACGATTGAGAGCGGTGAAATTCAGGCCGAAGGCAGTGCACATTTTTCTCAGTGCCTGTCAGTAAGTCATAAAGAAGTTTGGAATACATGCTCACCCAATCCTTGGCCTCTCTGCAGAGCTCACACAGCAATGGCCAGGTGGGCCGATTGTTACTGTGGTTTTATGTGAAAGTGCATGAAGTAGGTACACAGCTGTCAAAATATTGACAGGGCGAAAGTTGAAGAAAATGGGCAAGAAGTGTGTGTGTGTGTGTGTGTGTGGTGGGGTGATGAAGTGAAGGAAATGCATGGAAGTATGTGCAGGAAAGAGTGACGAGAGAGTGTTGAAGAGGAAAGCGACAATGTGTGAGATATGCAGATTGAGTGTTTCAGAAACATACATTAAGAAAATTGAGTAAATGTCTAACACAGTGACTGCAGAAGAGAGAGGAGTAACGAGGAGAATGGGAGTGATTAAGACACTCCGAAAACCTTGCCCCTTCCACAGACCATGGTACATTTTAATTGAGTCTTGTAGTCTGCTTAAAAGTTTACATCACTTCATATCTATCTATCTATCTATCTATCTATCTATATATATATAGCTTGTGATCAAGGCCTGCATAGGCCGAAACGCGTCATGGCGGCACAGCGCACAAAGCAAAAGAAACAATAAAGATTTGCACAAATTAAGAGGAGTCTGTTCCTGTTTCTGGTTCCGAAGGCATCGAACCGAGTAAGAAAAAGGTCATTTGTAATATAAATATATATATATATATATATATATATATATATATATATATATATATATATATATATATATTCCTATTGTTGAGAGAACACTAAGCAACTCCACGAGCCCGCTGATTGAAAGACGCGTTTCAACCACGTCTGTCGTCTTGGTCACTCGACCCCTTCCCGGGTTAGACCCCATTTAAAGGTGCAGAGTACATACATGGACACCACGTGTCAATGGATAGACATAAAAGAAATATAGCATATATAATCATAATACAAATGAACATGTGTGCTCAATAGCAGGTACAAAATACAGGATGTATAATGTTACGATGACAGAAGCCTTCGGTTAGCAGGCATATTGGTCTCCTGGCCTTTTCCCCTAATACGGGTTAACTCTCTGTCCCTGGAGGTGTATGCATAATTATAGGGAAAGTGCAGACTACAAGTCAGGACGTGCTGGGTATAGTACCCTATGTGATAAGGGTAGCGTTGGTTGCACTGTGGTGCTGTCAGTTACACTAGTGTAAGGCAATGGTGGTCCTAGAAAGTACAGGAGCAGCCGAGATTATGGTATTGTACCAAAATCGTAGGTAACCTGTAGTTGTACAGTTACCATATGTGCTGGCATTGCTATCTGTTCTCCTGTGTGTGTTCATTGGTCTAGTGCCAAGGTCTAAGGTGGACATTATAAGGGTGACTATGGTGTCTAGGAGTAGTAGGATTGCCGAGGACGTCCTTCCACTCTTGGTGCGCATAACTTTAGCAGAGGTGAGTCAGTCCATTACTAAACCACCGCCCAGTGTACCTGTAATGACAAGTTGAAACAATGCAATTAATAACAGCAATGTCACTAGTTTACATCTGCACAATTTCTAAATCTTCTAAATCACTTACACCATATGCTCCCCAGAGGTAAAATGCCAGATATATATTTGCATAACATCCTGTAACATCAACATTCTAAAATGTTTAGCTTAAAAAGATTCTCAAGGACAATGTGAAAACAACCAAATAAAAATAGTCAAGATAGGAAAGGGGGGGGGGTTTCATGAGGCGTGAGGAATCTGGCCTATATTCGGTTTGTACAAATGAAGCTATTCTAGGGGTGGGAGTGTATCTCCTCATCCAAATTAAGCCCTCCTGGGAACTTGGTGCCGGCCTGTAGAATGAAGCGGGATTCCAATCTACGCAGTGCCGCCTGTCGGTTGCCGCCTCTGTGGTTCAGACTCACTGAGTCCAGGCCAAAGAATCTGGCCTGTGTCCAATCTCCATCATGTTTGTCAGTAAAGTGTCTGGCTGTGTTGTAGCTGTGGTCTTTGTTGCTGATGGCCCTCCAGTGTTCTAAAATCCGTTTTTTCACCAGAGATGTCGTAGAGCCAATATACCACAGGCCACATGAGCACACAATTGTGTACACCACAAAGTCAGTACTACAGGTAATCAGTCTCGGGATCTTCCACTTGGTTTTGACTCTGTCTAGTGTGACTTCAGTTACATTACTGCTATGCTTTACAATTTCCGCACCTGTGGAAACCCTTAGTTTGTTTCAGCCAGTTAGTCTCTGTAGTCTGGAGGTGGCTGTGTACGAGAAGGTCTCTAAGTGAGGTATTTCTCCTGTAGGTCATAGATGGATCGGGTCCCACTTTATTTTTCAAAATTGGATCCTGCCTCAGAATATCCCATCTTGATTTCAATATCTTACACAGCTGTTCTACATGGCTACTATACTTAGTGAGGAACAGGATCGGTTCTGTAATGTTTTCTTTTGGTATTCCTTTAGGGCTTTGTTTCGCCAGAATCTCATCCCTGGAAAGTTCCCTCACCTGGGCTTCTACCTGCTTTAGTGCTCTTGGTGGATACCCTCTTTCTCTAAACCTTACTTTCATATCTTGTTTGGTTTGCTCGTATGCAGAGGCAGTGCTACAGTTTCTTTTGGCTCTTAAAAACTCACTGTAAGGTATGCTCCATCTAAAGCTCGGTGGATGACTGCTGGAAGCATGCAGTATGGAATTACCTGCAGTTTTCTTTCTGAAGTTATTGGCACAGATGGTGCCCTTCTCGACAGTAAGCTTAAGGTCAAGGAAATCGATCGTTTGTTTACTATAATGTCTTGTAAATCTAAGGTTGACAGAGTTCTCATTCAATACATCGATAAACTTGTTCAATTCTACTTCAGTCCCCTCCCATACAAAGAACACATCATCGATGTACCTTAGCCATTTTTTGACATTGTAGATCCACTTTTCAGTTTTGTCGTTCCAGAGCACCTGCTTCTCCCACCAGCCCACCATGACAATTGGCGTAGCTGGGGGCAAAGCAGGTGCCCATGGAAGTCCCCTGTAGCTGTTTAAAATAATCTTTTTCAAAGATAAATACATTTTCTTTTAAACAAGTCTCGATCATTTCAAGGAGCATATGTTTATGTCACGTGTTTTGAGGAAGAATTTGCATGCTTTGAGTCCGTTTGGATGTCTAATGCTAGTGTACAGAGACTCTACATCCAAACTTACTAGCCAATGATTCTCTTTTATAACCACGTCACTTATTTTCTTCAAAGAATCTGTGGTGTCTCTCAAGTATGATTTCAGTTCTTTGACAAAGGGAAACAAGAAATAATCGACAAAGGTCGAGGTATTTTCCAATAGGCTATTCTTAGAGGAGACTATGGGTCTACCCGGTGGTTCCTGGGCATTTTTGTGAACCTTAGGTAGGAGATAGAATGTGGGTGTGGTAGGTGTCTCATTCTTAAGAAACTGTCTCTCATCCCATGTAAGTAGCTCCCTCTCATGCCAATCCTGTATTTTACACAAATATCTGTGCTGTAAGGCAACTAGGTATTTTTTGTCCACCCTACAGTAGCATTTCGTGTCGTTAAGTTGTCGATAAGCCTCCCAAGTGTACATCGTCCTTGTCATTAGAACTACGTTGCCCCCTTTGTCAGAAGGTTTGATTATAAGGTCTTGGTCACTCTGTAGATTCTTATTAACCTCCCATTGTGTTTTGGTCATGTTCCTATGGCGGGGTGTGGTATTGATAAGTTTCTCGAGATCTTGTGCCACTAGATCGCCAAAGACATCAATATTATCTTTTAATGTTGTTGGCACATACCTGGATCTGGCCCTGAAGTCACTGGGAACAGCTTCTCCTGTTTGAATGCCGAATAGCTGCGTAATATCATCTATATGTGTGGGATCAAAGGGATCGACTTGTTTGCTAGTCTTGTTGGAAAGTCCTTCTTCACCTAGGTCATTCATAACCTGTAACATGGGAATGTCCTCTATTCCCAGTCTAGTCTCGTCACTGGATAGGGTAGGTCGTCTCCCTGCCGTGGTCCCTGTATTTTTTTGTAAAGTGTGCATTTTGCAGAGTTTGAGTTTGCGTTCAAATTTGTATAGGTCAAACCGTGTCTGAGCATAGTCAAAGCCTGTTTCTGGACAAAATGACAAGCCTAGTTTCAATACACTTTCCTCCTCATCAGTTAGAACTCTATTGGTCAGGTTCATTACCGTTAATTGTGTCACAGAGTCCTATATTATAGTTTCTTGTTTGTCTGGCCTCGTGTTCCCATACCTGCTATTCTTGTGTTTCCTTCGTCTGTCCCTCCGTTTACGGTTTTGTCTTTGTTTCCGCGTCCTCTTCCTTTCGGCCTCCCTCTGGTTGAGTGTTCTTTTGTCATTTGTAGGAGGCATAGTTCCTCGGAAAAAGAATGCTGCTCAAGGGTGCTTGATAACATGCTGTCTGTTGATTCTTGGTCAGAGCTGAGGTCTGTTATTGATCCCTCCTTGTTGGTTTCTAGTGTTCCTAGTGCTTTATCTCTCGCCAATTCAGATCTCACCTTATCAAATTTTCTGGCAAATGTCAGTATCCTGCCCATGGCGAAATCTCTTTCGTCCCGCAGGAACTTGCGTTGTTTCCTAGCCACGACTTCTTTCTCATATGTTTTAATTCTTTCATCCACCAGTTTAAGCACCCTGCTTGTCTCGGTTTGATCTGCTTCCTTCTTAAATTCTTCCATCAATTCCTGTATCCGAGACATGAGTTCCTTATGTTCCTCCCAGGCATTCGTGATGAGGATCTCCAGCATCCTCCTGGAGCATGCAGTCGTGTTCTCCATCCAGTCTTTGAGGACTTGCGGCTTAGGGATCGACAAAGTTGGGGTAATGAGGATTCTCAGGCCCCTTATATATATATAGTCATTTGCTAATAACTTTGGCTCAGTTTGACAAATCTCATGAAACGTTCCCAAAAAATGCAATTTTTTAACTAGTTTGCGCATGGAAAGTTTCGGGGTGATCTGTCAAGCAGGGATAAGAACAAAAGGGGGACTCCCAATACATGTTTTCACCATTTATTTTTCCATAGTAACTTTAAACACAGGTACATCCCAAAGCGCTGAACAAATTTACAAAAACTTTGGCTGAAAGCTAGAACTTGGTCGAGAATGAGTGCTTTTTGTGATTTGGTGTAAATCCGTTCTGTAGTTTTAGGAGCAATTAATGCTCAAAAACGTTGTATATTTAATGCCGCGGAGATCTCCTGCTGAGATCTGATTGGCTGCCATCACATAAATCAGGACGTGGTGCCAGCCATCTTAGGACTTTAGACTCAGTCGTGAGTCCTTAAAAAAGAAAACAAAAAGATTTAGATGCAGAGTAGGGATGCCAACAATTTGTAAAGCAGAGGGGGGCACGTGCGGCCTCTCCCCAAGCCTCTAAGAGGCCCTGTGGTCCCCAACCCCATGTCAAAATGTGCAGAAAAGTGGAGAGGGGAGTGCCCCCGTCCCTGAGCCTTTGTGGGCCCCAGGGACCCCATCCCTTGTGGTAACATTAACTCGTACTCTAAGGTAATTATAATTCGAGCCCTCACCATGCACTGCTGATTACCCCACATATTACATCACTCATGACATCTCCTATGACATCATTGATAATATCACTGCAAGATTTGCAATGTAATTATTGATGAGAAAACTGTGCATGGTGGAGGTGTGAGTTATAGTTACCTTAAGGCGTGAGTTTTATTTACGAGAGCAAACTATAACTGGTGAATTTCAGATGTTTTGTATGCTTGATCTTTATGTTGTCTTTGTTACAGAGCCCCGAAGAAGAGATTGTTCCTTGAAACGCGTCGGCAGTCAATTTATTTGAAACATGGGATAAGAGTGGAAGAGAAGCTGGAGGGCTGGCGAGCTGTTGTGTGCCCCCGGAACTAGCTTGCGGGCCTTTGGTGATTCATATATATATATATATTCACTGAAAAAACCATAGGTTTTAGGGAAAGTTATAGTTAGTTGGACATTGCACTCGTACAAAACCCGTGAAATTCCCCTGTTATAGTTAGTTCACCTAACTATAACTCGCGCCCCCGCAATGCACTGCTGATGACGTCACATATTACATCACTCATGACATGGTCAGTGACATCACTGATGACATCACTGATGACATCTCAAATGACATCACTGATGACATCACTGATGACATCAACCAGTGACTGTGTGTTTCTGTAAAGTTTAAATATGTTTAATATATATAGGGAAAGGCGTATTGAAGAATGAGTAGGTGTATGGATGATTTAGGAGGTGCGTGACTGACTATAAGTGAGTGATTAAACGTATCTTACTGATTGCATGGGTTAGTGACTAAACTGTGTGAATGTCTGTATCCGTCTGTCTGTTGGTGTGTAAGCGGCTGCATGGGTTTGTGAATAACTACATGAGTGTCTATATGGGTTATTGATTGGTTGTCTGAGTATCTGTATGGGTGCCTGAGTGTTTGTGTGGGTGGGGTGTGTGTGACTCTGTGCATAGATGTGTGAGTGGGTGAGTCACTCAATCAATCAATCAATCAAGCATTTGTATAGCGCGCTACTCACCCGGAGGGTCTCAAGGCGCTAGGGGGAGGGGGTCCGCTACTGTTCGAACAGCCAGGTCTTGAGTTGCTTCCTGAAGGAGAGGTGGTCTTGGGTCAGGCGGAGGTGGATGGGTAGGGAGTTCCACGTCTTGGCAGCCAGGTAGGAGAAGGATCTTCCTCCCGTTGTGGCTCTTCGGATGCGGGGGACGGCGGCGAGGGCGTGGTTGGTCGATCGTAGCTGGCGGGTGGGAGTGTAGAAGGTCAGACGGTCGTTGAGGTATCTGGGGCCTTGGTTGTGGAGAGCTTTGTGTGCGTGGGTGAGGAGTCGGAACGTGATTCTCTTGCTGACGGGGAGCCAGTGCAGGTCTCTCAGGTGTCCGGCGATGTGGCTGTGTCGGGGGATGTCCAGGATGAGTCGAGCTGAGGCGTTCTGGATGCGTTGGAGTCTTTTCTGAAGTTTGGCTGTGGTTCCGGCGTAGAGGAGTTGCCGTAGTCCAGTCGGCTGGTGACGAGGGCCTGGGTGACCGTCTTCCTGGTTTCGGTGGGGATCCACCGGAAGATCTTCCGCAGCATGCGTAGGATGTTGAAGCAAGACGAGGAGACGGCGTTGACTTGTCTGGTCATTGAGAGGGAGGAGTCCAGGATGAAGCCCAGGATGCGTGCGTGGTCCGTTGGTTTGGGTGCGTTGCCCAGGGCAGGGGGCCACCAGGAGTCGTCCCAGGCAGAGGGTGATGATCCTAGGATGAGGACTTCTGTCTTATCTGAGTTCAGTTTCAGGCGGCTGTTCCTCATCCACTCGGCTACGTCCTTCATCCCTTCATGTAGGTTGGTTTTGGCGGTTGTGGGGTCGTTGGTGAGGGAGAGGATCAGCTGGGTGTCGTCGGCGTAGGAGATGATGTTGAGGTTGTGTTGGCGTGCGATGGCTGCGAGGGGGCTCATGTAGATGTTGAAGAGGGTGGGGCTGAGTGATGATCCTTGTGGTACGCCGCAGATGACTTCGGTGGCCTCGGAACTGAACGGGGGAGGCGGACTCTCTGGGTTCTTCTGGCGAGGAAGGAGATGATCCACTCCAGTGCCTTCTCTTGGATTCCGACGTTGTTCAGGCGTTGCACTAGGGTGCGGTGGCAGACTGTGTCGAACGCTGCGGAGAGGTCCAGGAGGATGAGGGCCGCTGTTTCCCGTTGTCGAGCAGGGCTCGGATGTCGTCGGTGGCTGCGATGAGGGCGGTCTCGGTGCTGTGGTTGGCCCGGAAGCCGGACTGTGAGTGGTCGAGGGATCCATTCGTCTCGATGAAGGCGGCCAGTTGTCTGTTGACGGTCTTCTCGATGACTTTGGCAGGAAAAGGAAGGAGCGAGATGGGGCGGTAGTTTTTGAGGTCGGTGGGGTCCGCTGACGGTTTCTTCAGTAGACTGGGTGCATGGTTTTAAGAGTGCATCTGTGATGGACTGTATGGGTGGGTGAGTGTGTGTATGGGTGTGTTAGTGAGTGAATGTATATCTCAGTGGTACATGTGTGAGTAACTACATATGTGAAAGGCAGTATATATGTGTGTTGGAGTATACAAATGGCTATAAGTGAGAGTGTGTGATTGTGAGAGTGGTTGTATGGATGAGTGTGTGCTTGTATCAGTGATTGTATAAGAGTGTAAGAATGTGGTAGTATTTGTATGAGTAAGTGAGCTGGTGTGTGTATAACTGTATTGGTGAGTAAATGGCTGTATGATTAATTATTTGCATGATTGACTAGGTGTGTGAGTACCTCTATGGATGAGTGGCAGTGTGTACATTTCTATATAAGTGTATGAGTGCATATGATAGTCCTGTACTGAGTGACCATAAGTATGAGTGACTGTACGGGTGAGTGAGTGGATGTGTGTGTGTAGGCCTAAGAATCAGTAAGTGGGTATGTAGTTATTGGTATTGGAGTGTCTGGTTTTGAGAATGGCAGTCTGTAATTTAGAGTGGGTGTATGAAAAGTTATATTAGGGTGTGAGAAGATGCATCAAATTATCACATGGATGATGTCATCAGTGATGTCATTTGAGATGTCATCAGTGATGTCATCAGTGATGTCACTGACCATGTCATGAGTGATGTAATATGTGACGTCATCAGCAGTGCATTGCGGGGCGCGAGTTATAGTTAGCTGAACTAACTATAACGGGGAATTTCACGGGTTTTGTACGCAGTGCAATGTCCAACTAACTATAACTTTCCCTAAAACCTATGGTTTTTCAGTGAATTTCTAAGGTTTTTTAACTGCTAATTTCTAACTATAACGTGCCTGAAACCTATGGTTTTTCAGTGAATTTCAAAGGTTTTTAAATGCTAATTTCTAACTATAACGTGCCTGAAACCTATGGTTTTTTCAGTGAATTTCAAAGGTTTTTCAAATGCTAGTTTCTAACTATGCCTACAGAGGTAGGACATGTGAAGAAAGAAGAACGCACAGAAAGAAGCAAAAGAAATGCAGAAAGAAGCAACAGAAGTCCACAAAGACGAAGAAAAGTGCAGGAAGAAGCAAGACATGTGCAGAAAGAACCAACAGAGGAGCAGAAAGAGGCCTTGTTCCAAAATCATCCTGTGCCCACAACTTTTTCAGACGGGTACTGGTGGTAACTGACTCGGACTAACCAGGCCTAGAGCCAGTGCTATGCTAAAAGCCACTTAGAATACAGTGAAAACACCTACATACACTAGGGAACACTATGCATTGGGGTACCCCTGTGATTAGCATGACCTCCTCTGTAAGTCCCTAGTACATAATAGGGCAGGGGGATTAAAACTACCTCTTATAACGCGCTACGGGGCGCGTTTGCACAGTGGTGAAGGGAGGGGGGGCCTGAGGTGACATGTGTGCAAACACGCCCTGTGGCCGTTTTAAGTTGGGAGATTAACTCCCTTGAATCCTGCCGGTCCCTGGGGTCCAACTAGCCAACCAGGTACCTCCAGTTAGCGCCACAGAGCTGCGTTGCAGAGAGGTGTAAAAGGGGCATGGCCTGGACCACCTCTCTGCAACGCAGCTCTGTGGCGCTTACTGGAAGCACCTGGTGGGCTAGTTGGCCCTCAGGACCTCAGGATTGAAGAGGAATTAATTCCCCAACTGAAAACGCGCCACAGGGCGTGTTTGCACACATCACCTCAGGCCCCGCCTCTTCCTTAAACACTGTGCAAACACGCCCATGGAACGTTTTAAGTTGGGGGATTAAGTCCCCTTGAATCCTGAGGGTCCCTGGGGTCCAACTAGCCCACCAGGTATCTCCAGTAAGCGCCACAGAGCTGCGTTGCAGAGAGGTGTAAAAAGGGGCATGGCCTGGACCACCTCTCTGCAACGCAGGCCTCAGGCGCTTACTGGAGGTACCTGGTGGCCTAGTTGGCCCCCAGGGGCCCTCAGGATTAGGGGACTTACTTCCCCAACTTTAAATGCGCCACAGGGCGTGTTTGCACACATGTCACCTCAGGCCCCGCCCCCTCCCTTTACCACTGTGCAAAGGCGCCCTGTGGCACGTTTTAAGTTGGGGGATTAAGTCCCCTTGAATCCTGAGAGTCCCTGGCTCCAACTAGCCCACCATGTACCTCCAGTAAGCACCACAGAGCTGCGTTTCAGAGAGGTGGTCCAAGGCCATGCCCCATTTTACACCTCTCTGCAATGCAACTCTGTGGCACTTACTGGACGTACCTGGTGGGTTAGTTGCACCCACGGACCCTCAGGATTCAAGGGGACTTAATTCCCCAACTTAAAACGTGCCACAGGGCGCGTTTGCACACTTGTGACATCAGGCCACGCCCCCTACCTGCAGCACTGCGCAAACGCACCCCCTGGTGCGTTGTAAATTGGGGGATTAAGTCCCCTTGAGTCCTGAGGGTCCCTGGGGGCCAACTAGCCCACCACTTACCTCCAGTAAGCGCCACAGATCTGCATTGCAGAGTGGTGTAAAAAGGCACTTACTGGACGTACCTGGTGGGTTAGTTGCACCCACGGACCCTCAGGATTCAAGGGACTTAATTCCCAACTTAAAACGCGCCACAGGGCGCGTTTGCACACTTGTGACATCAGGCCACGCCCCTCCCTGCACCACTGCGCAAACGCACCCCTTGGTGCGTTGTAAATTGGGGGATTAAGTCCTCTTGAGTCCTGAGGGTCCCTGGGGGCCAACTAGCCCACCACTTACCTCCAGTAAGCGCCACAGATCTGCGTTGCAGAGTGGTGTAAAAAGGGGCATGGCCTGGGCCACCTCTCTGCAACGCAGAGCAGTGGCGCTTACTGGAGGTAAGTGGTGGGCTAGTTGGCCCCCAGGGACCCTCAGGATTGAAAAGGAATTAATTCCCCAACTTAAAACGCGCCACAGGGCGTGTTTGCACACATGTCACCTCCGGCCCCGCCCCCTCCCTTCACCACTGTGCAAACGCACCCCGTGGTGCGTTTTGATTTGGGGGATAAAGTCCCCTTGAATCCTGAGGGGCCCTGGGGTCCAACTAGCTCACCAGGTACCTCCAGTAAGCGCCACAGAGCTACATTGCAGAGAGGTGTAAAAAGGGGCGTGGCCTCTGAACACCTCTCTGCAACACAGCTCCCTGGCGCATACAGAAGGTACCTGGTGGGCTAGAAAAAGAAGCCCCGGGGGGTGGCGGTCCCCGGGGCTGCGGGGGGGCCGTGTGCCCCCCACAAATATTTATGCAAAGCCCCGGGGGGTGGCGGTCCCCGGGGCAGTGTGGGGGGAATTGGGACCCCCCCCACACTTATTTTTTTCACTGCCCCCGGGACCTGGCCCACCCGGGGGCTAAATATTAACCCGCGCTTCGTTTTTTTTATTTTCGCGGCCGGATCCGCGGATCCTCCGCGCATCTCGGCGCTTTTATAAAAAAAATGCTTTTTTGGGCCCTGGGGGTCGTTGTGGGACCCCCTGAGCAGGCCTAGGGGGTCAGGGTGTTTCTACCCTGCCCCCTTTTCTTGTTTTACGCAACTGTTTTTCAGTTTTCTTGTGACTCGGTTCTACCGAGTCACAAGATGGCTGCCAACACTTCCTGGTTTGGAGTGTTGACAGCCAATTAGCATGAAGCTTTTGATCGGGAGGGTGCGCGGATCCACCGCGGCCATAGATATCGAAACTTTTATTTTTGATTTTCTCAGCAACTACTGAACGGATTTACACCAAGAGTGCTTTCTGAACCAAGCACTACCTTTTTGCCAAATTTGGTGTAATTCCGTTCAGCAGTTTTGGCTGTAGCCTTGCATAAAGTTTCTTATGGGAAATTGATTTTTTGACTCCTATTTTTTTAATTTCTCCGCAACTACTGAACGGATTTACACCATTTAAAAAAAAGGTTGCTTTCTGAACCAAGCGCTACCTTTTTGCCAAATTTGGTGTAATTCCGTTCAGCAGTTCGGGCTGTAGCCGTGTCTAAAATTAACATGGAGAAAACACGTTTTGGGACTCCCCTTTTTTCTCGGCCCCCGCTTTATGAATCACCCCGAAACTTTCAAGATAGGAGCGGACCGGAGCGGGCCATAGGTTTTGAAAATTTCGCGAAGATTCGTCAACCGGTGCCAAAAGAATGTTACGAATTTCCTATGGATAATAGGTCCTAACTATAACTATCTACTGGCGACCGTCAGTAGATATATATATATATATATATATATATATATATATATATATATATATATATATATATATATATATATATATATATATATAACATGTGCACATGATAGTCCGTTGTAAGTGCCTCTGCCAGTCTTATCTGTGGCCCTTAGTTGCCATCCCAAATAATCACTTCTAGAGATGGGAATAAAATGGAAGAAGAGAAGAAAAGAAAAGAAAAGGAGGAAAAAAGAGAAAAATAGTAGACAGAAGACAAAGTGTGAGACAGTAAAGGAGCTAAGGTAGTGTGAGGGATAAAAGAGAGAAGAACAAGCAGAAGGGAATAGAAATTTGAAAGGTGTAGAAATGATGGTGTCAGATGTAATGGGAGGACGATAATGAGAGAGTGAGAGAAGTGAAGACGAGATGCAGATGTGAAAGTGAAAAGGCGTAAAGGGATAGATAGCGAGGACAGAGCTTAAATAAGGGTTGGGAAGATAGAAGGGTAGGATGTAGATATAAGAAAGAGGGGAGGCTGAGAGAGAAGTGGGCAACAGAGAGGAAAGGGGATAGAGGAGAAAGAGGAGAAAGGAGAAAAGAAGGACACATTGAGAAAGGGAGTGAGTGAGTTAGGAGGAAATAAGCATGGATAAGAAATGAGTTTGAAAACAGAGACAATGAATCAAGTTAAGGCAGAGAGGGATAGGTAAAGAAATGAGAGTGTGAAATGGAAAAGGATATGAGATGAGAAAGGACTGAAGATAGATAGGAGAGAGAAAAGTGGTAGGAGATGGCTGTGATTAATGCAGTGGCTTCGGTGTGCAGGACTGCCAAGGGCCTACTAGACCTCAATTGTGGTTGTTATTTAGTACTGGCGTTGGAGCTGAGAGCGGCCATTTTCTTTACTTGCAATAGGGCCCAGGAAACCCTTGCTCAACCACTCGATCGCAAGAGCTAACTTTACTACTCCTAAACTGAGAAAAATCCTAACTTTAAGACTTTCGGTATTCACAGAAGGCATTTAGGAGTCCTAAAGTTAGGACTACTAACTTCTGTGAATACCGAAATGAGTAAGTTCATTCTGTGAATACCAAAATGAGTAAGTGTATTCTGTGAATACCAAAAAGTACTAACTTTACGTTTTTGACGTAAGTTAGTTCTGTGAATCAGGCCCAATGTCACCAGGCACAGCCACATTCTGCAAGCTTAGGCAGCCTTGGTATTGGGCCACCCTGGCATTCAGCCTCCACCCCTAGTGAGTTCACAAGAAAGACTTTGTGCATCAGCTCTTATTTGTTTACAAACTGAGAACTGTCCACACATAACAACATTACCCAGGGCTTTAAGTGGGAAAAAAAAACTGGGAAATGCTCTAAAAGGGGCGTGGCAAATCTCTTCAAGGGGTGTGGCCTATCCGAGTAGGGGCGTGGTCTAAATCAAGATAACTAGCATTGTGTGCTTAAGAAAATCATGAAGTCGCATCCAGCAAAGGATAATAAAATAGGCAAAAAGGTATATTTATTAAGTATAAGCCATAAAAATACCAAACACTTTAAAAAACATGTAAAAATTATTTACATTACTTAGAAATCTATTGCAGGGTTCCCCCAAACCCTTGAAGATATTCACTGTGTCTATTTTGCTGGGGTTTCTCGGCGGAGTCAGAGGTGTGGCAGAAAGAGCACAATATCCCAATTTTTAGTATTTGTTTCCCATTTCACTAACCGGTTACAGCTTATTACATTATTTAATTTAACCAATGGATACACATGTTTATTTAAGGTTTAATATGAGTTATTGACATTAAAATACATTCACAAAGTGGGATACGTTTCCAATCACAGAATGTCCCAAATATCCTTAAAAGTGGAATCGCAAGCCATTCGTCTCCCAGCCATGGAGTTTCTGTCATCAGCACTTCCCCACCCTTTTTCCACAAGAGCAGTTCAAACATGAATGGCAAAATATCCTAGTTTGCAAATGTTTTCCACATAATTATGGCTCTGCCATATTTGCCACATAATACTGCTGTATAATCTGACGATTTTAACTAATAAATTGTTTATAGCTCAAACGGATCACAAGTTACAAAAAAATGTGACTTGTGTTGCTGCAAAGTAGATGGCCCATTGCAAAGGTTGACTGGTCAACTTTCTCACTGCTGCACTTGTATGTTCCACTGGTACTAATAAGGAAAAATCTTTGCGGATACTGTTAGTATGTTTAAAAATGTCAAAATAATAAAGTATCAGAAAATTTACAGCACCACTAATAGCAGTATAGGGTGTCAGAGCACTTTACATCACGTATGATTGCTTATCTCAGTGTAGTATATGTGTGTAAATCACTGTATAGGAAATGTTACATAAGACAAAGGACTATAAGGTGTAGGAGTCACATGACAACCATACTAGTAGGCATCATAGTTTAATAGTGATTGGTCTGGAGAAACACAAACTCAGAATTTAAAACGTAATACCATGGTTGGGGGTTCTCTTTAATAATCAGAATTGATTTCTACCCAAATGAACTCTTTTTGCAACATTAGGATAATCAAAGACTGTGGAAAAACCATAACGCTCTAATTTATACCTTGCAGTTTGCATGCAGCTCTTACATGACAGTTAATAGCTCACTGTTCTATGTTAGGATTTTAACTTATTAACTGCAAGTAACAATAGGGTCTCTCTGACAAAAGCAGTAACCCACTGACCTATTTACATTATGTGCACTTTGTGATCTGCATGGTACATGTTCTTTGCAGCAGGCACATTAACCCTCTACACTACCTTTCCACGAGCCAAAACTTCCACTTGACAAAACACCATCTCTCTCTACTAAGAACATTAATCCCTGGAGTTATCATGACATTTTTATTGTTGCCAACAATTGTTGGAGGCCAGGAAGGAGACAGCAAGTGCTTTTAAAACCATATTATACTTGCAAACAGGACGCCCCCACCTGAAGTCAGTGCCACCCGCGGTCCGTGCAGGTAACAGCGGTGGGGCCGGGTAAGGGGGGTTTCGAGGATGATGGTGAAGGAAAATTAATTATTTAATTTTCCTCGGCATCGTCCCTTGAAATCCCCCCTTACCCGGCCCCTCTGCCCCACTGCTGTTAGCTGCACGGATCGCGGGTGGTCAGCGCCTGGTGCGGTCGCACTGCCCTAGAGCCATTTCACAGGGGAGCAAATAAACGAAAGCAGGAAAGAGAAAGTGATACCTGTTTCTAAAAGTCTCGGTTTTCACCATCCCACACTGGCACCACGACGTCATGCCGTCGTGCCGTGGACGTCATGCCGTGACCTCCACTACTCAGTGAGGAAACTGAGCTCTCAATGCAGTCCAGAAAAAAAAAAAAAAAAAAAGAAAGGACTACCTTTGCCAGCCGCGAAAATAGAGCCCGATAGAGACCCGTTTCGAGGGCCCCAAAAAAAAACTGCCGGTGCTCAGACCTGGACAGACCCGGCCCACTTAAAGCCCTGACATTACCCGTTAGTAACCACTGATTTTGGTATTTTCTTGGTTTATGCACAGGTGTCAATGTAAGGACCTCTGTACTGGTTCCAAGCATCATCTCGTTCTAGCATGCTGGACTGTCTACTACAATATCTCATGCCTAGGACTCTGACAAGAGGAAGCTAGCCTGGTGTTGTATTGAATTACTCTTCAAGTAGAGAGATCCTACCTGGCTACTGATTTTGGGAAATCTTAGAAAAGTCAATTATCTTAACCAAATTTAAGGGACTTTGGCCAAAGACACATTTGGTATAGGTAAAAACCCTAAAGAGAAGGAGAAAAAACTTACATGATGAAAAGATCCGATGAACTACTATGCTTGAATAATATTTATTTATGTTGTTTTGTGTTGTGACAAGATATTGCCTTCCAGCCTCTTTTCCACTGATTGAAGTGTCTGGAGAGGCTAAAGGTATACAGGAAATATTGGAAGTCGAGCTAAGACGTGGAATTGAATGATACCTATTAAATATCCTTTACTCTAGACTAAGAGGGATTCCTCAAACTTAACTTGGGTTGGGACTGATAAAGGGTGTCATACGTTCACAACAGGGAACCTCAGAGTCACGAATTGAAAATGTCATAGAACAGAAAGAAAAAAGGAAGTAGGACGAAATCATCTGCAACTTTTTCTTATTTCCGGGACATTTCACAATACGGCTGCAACATGATTTTGTCAACTGTCGTCGGTCATGCTGTGTCATTAAATTAAATGATGAGATGATTATTTGCAAAGTAGAAAAGCAAAGGCATAAACAAAGGACTGAACAAAGCAAGGAAATGAGGAGTAAGACAGAGAGGAATAAAAGTCAATGACAAAAGATATCAGGGGAAAGCGAAAGTAAGGAAGAAAAAGAGAAGTTAATAGCTGGGAAAGGAGGGATGGGAGAGAAGAAAGGAAACATTCAAGGGTGGAAGACGAATGAAAGTGAAGATGAAATGGTAGAAGGAACAAACGAATGAGGTGACAAAAGAAGAGAGGAAGGTGGGGATTATCTCAAATGTAGAAAGAAGGTGGAAAATAAAAAATAGGAACAGAGATTGAAAAAAGAAAGAAAGAAAGAAGGAAAGAAAAAAGAAAGAAAGAAAGAACATAATCAAAAGTTCTGCTTGTCACTGCTCTGGGCATGTCCTTTCGTGTTCATTGCCCTCTGGGCTGTCAGTATCATCTCGGCCAAGTCCCAGAGACGCTCCTAATATGTTGGACATCATCTCGTCATGCGGCCGCACACGCCGTCCTCGCGCTCCTGGCAGTGCATTAGCGCGCGGACAGAGAGCGCGCCTGTCAGGGCTGCTTTACTACCACCTTCAGGGAGCGATGGGCCCTGGGGGACGCTAACCTTGTCACTGCGCGAGGCACGACAGACGCTGTCCGGGCAAAGTCAAATGCTGTCCTGGAGCTCTTCCAGGCCTGCTTAGTGAGCAGAGCGGGGGAAGAGTTCTTGATTGTAGTAGAAAATAGGTTTCCGAACAGTGAAGACTCACCCGAACCAGTGGAATTATGCGAGCCTCCGGCTGCGATATTTTTTACATATAATTATGAATTTACTGCACTTGACGCTTAACTCAACACCTGCTGTATAAACTGCAGATTTCAACAACAAAAAATACGTTTCTAACTGAAACGATTCAAAAGTTCCTAGAAAAAAAGCCCCATTCCCCGCGAACCCTTTCAGTGGTGCTGTGACACTTTTCCGAGTTGGGCGGTGGCGTAATGAAACTCGAGGGGGCCCCCCGGTAAAGTACATGGAGGGCCCCCCTTCCGGCTCACTCAGGAGCTCTCAAGCCAGCATACTTTGCCGAGGGGGCCCCCTGGAGCTCGCCCCCGCCCCCACTCTCCCCCTCCCCCGCCCCCCGCACTGCGGGGTCTGCGGGGGCCCAGGGTGCTGGCCAACGACTTAAAGTGCCTTGTTAGTCCTTTCCATACAGTACTGCTTATACATATGTTAAGATAGTTATATTTTTCCTTGTCAAGTAAGCAATTTTTTTAAATTTTATTTAAGTGTGTATAAGGTCTCTGGTATAATGGGACACTCTCTTCTCACTGTCTAAGCAACTGTTTCCCTAGGTAACATATAATTGTAGCAAGAGAAAGGAACAGTAAATATAGCTCCAAATTAAAAAAGAATTTCCTCTGACAGGTTGTACTTGAAAGCAGAGTAAATACTCCAAGACTAATAGCTTCTGTACTGTTAAATCTTCATTTAACATGTCACGAGGGATGTCCTATATGAGGTTATAAGCAGTGCATGACTGGGGTGCATCTTATAGTTAAGAGTATGAAATTGGATTACTGGTTGAGGGGGGTGAAACCCTTCTCAAGCAGCGACTACAATTCTTCTCAGCGTGAAGTCACAAGCAACCCTAAAGTAACCTGTGGTCAACCCTCGGGTAGCTTGGCACATAGCAGTCAGGCTTAATTCAAAGGCAATGTGTAAAGTATTTCTGCAACAATTCAAACGGAAACACAGTGAAAACACACCATAAAAGGATCCCACAGCTGGTTAGAAAAAATAGAGTAATTTTTAATAAATCCAATTAGTAGAACCAGTGTTATGAATTTTTAAAGATGTTAGTGCAAGTGGTGCCAAAATGCCCAAAGCACCACTCACAGCTATCTGGTTGTGCGAGACCGGGAGAAAATCACAAGTTTAGGCCGACCGTGATGTAGCCTGGGTCGGATACTGGGACCAGGTTGGTCCTGCTCAAAAGTTATCTTCTCAATCCAGCGCAAAGAGTACCATTTGCATTGTAGGGGGTCGCGAGGAGCAGGTAAGCATCAGGGATAGTCTTCAATGTAGCCTGAAGAGCAGGCCTGGCATTGCAGATGGGCGTTGCTGCAGCGCGAAGATCCTGCTGTTGACGTAAGCTGTCGGGTCGGTACTTCGCAATGTCGCTCCCTGCAATTGGCTGATGCTGTAGCGCAAATGGTCGAGCTGACGGAACTTCGTATTGGCAGGCTGTGTGAATGACTAGGTTTCAGCGCCAACTGGCTCGTCCTCGGTCACGAGGAGCCCAAATACTTCAATTCAGCCTCTCTGAGGCCACACCAAGGGTGCAGGACCTGAGGGGCACCACTTGGAGGTTAGGGGCTTGCTCCAGCTGGATCTGGATGCTGGTTCAGGTGGTTGTGAGCCTGTTATGTCCCTGTGGCTCCGAACAGGAGGCCAGCAGACTAGCCCTTGGAGTCACTCTGGAAGTCCTGGGTTCAGGTGCAGGTCCAATCCCTTTGACTCAGCCAGGAGGGCAGCAGGGCAGCAATCTAGCAAGGCAGCAGTCCAGCAAAGTAGCAGTCAATCAGAGTGGCAGTCCATTCAGCAGCACTGCAGTCCTTCTTCCTGGCAGAGTATCCACAGCTCCTGAAGTGGACTGAAAAGTTGGCGTCTAAGGTCCAGTATTTACGCCTTTTAAGTGGGGGAGAAGCTTCTAGAGGTTTCCTTTTGAACTCCCCAGGCATCCTGACTTGCCTGTTCTTTTTTCCAGACTAACTACAAGGGGTATGCAGCACTTTGTGTGGAGGCACAACAAAGCCTATTCAAGTGTATGTAGGGCTGGACCCAGCTCCACCCTCCCATCCTGCCGGTGATGGCCCATCCAGGCACACCTATTGTGTGTGGCTGTCTAGGTGAAACACCCAAAGCCCAACTGTTAGCTACACCAAGTCTTGTGACCCAGGAACAGACTACAGGCACTAATTGGCCAAGTCAGGAAAATTCCAACTGTCTGGCTGATGAGGGGTGATGCCCCGAAACCGGTCTCAGGATGCTTGTTTCCAGCCATGGAGGACATGGCCTGGTAGTTCGGGCTGGACTGTTCCCCTGGGGAACAGGGTCAAGACTGATTTGCATATGGCTGGGTCTGAACTGGAATGACATGGAGAGCAAAAACACGATATATTTAGGCCCAGATCTCCGTACTGGGGTGAATGTTTGACATTGTGCAGCATTCTGTCCATCAATTGTTATTTTTGCAACTTTCTAAAAGTGGCATTTTCAAAATTGCAATTCAAATTCCAACTGCACCATAATTTGGGATTTTTCATACCGATTCCAATGACATCAAACATGATCTGGTTCCCTGTTCCCAATTGGAAATTAATGCTTATTAAATATAATAAGGTAACTGCAGTGTTAGTCAATGGGAGAGGTAGGCGTCGCAGTAGTGAAAAATGAAGTTAAGAGTTTATCACTACCAGGACATGTAAAACTTAAAACTACATGTCCAACATTTTAAATACATTGCACGCTGCCCTCTAGGCAGTTCAGTACTTACCCTAGGGTTGACTTATGTGCATTAAAAAGTAAGGTTTGGGCCTGGCAAAAGATTTGGTAGGTTACAACTGCACACACAGGCTGCAATGGCAAACCTGAGACATGCTTAAAGGACTACTTAAGTGGGTGGCACCATCAGTGCTGCAGGCCCACAAGTAGCATTTAATTACATGACCTGGGCACATGTAGAGCCACTTCACTAGGTACACACATGTAAATTAAATGTGCCAATTTGTGATAAGCCACTGTTACCATGTTTTAAGGAGTAAGCACATGCACTTTAGCACTGGTTAGCAGTGGTAAAGTGTGCAGATTATGGCCAGCAAAAACAAGATCTGGAGGAGGAAGGCAAAATGTTTGGCAGGAGACCACCCTAAAGCTGACAGGTCTAAGATGTTTCCTGCCCAGATGAAAGTGGGGAGAACTACCCAACCCCATGGGATTTATCATCACTAAGGCGGAAGAACCTGGATATACCATCAATATTGGTGTGGACCGACCCAGGATGGTGTTCCACCATGAAGTCCATTCCCTGTAGGGAGATGGACCACCTCAACCGTATGGGATTTTCACCCCTCATTTGCATTAGCCATCTGAGGTGCCTGAGGTTTGTCTGAACCCAGAAGTAAGTACCAAACAGGTATGGTCTCAGCTTCTTCAGTGTCCAGACCACGGCAAAGGCCTCCCTTTCAATTGCACGCCATCTCTGTTGCCAGGGAAGTAACCTCCTGCTAATGAAGGTTACCGGTTGGTCTCGGGCCTCCTCATTTAACTGTGCTAAGACAGACCCTATGTCATGCTCTGAAGCGTCTGTCTGCACTATGAATTCTTTAGAGAAGTCAGGAGCCTTAAGAACAGGTGCTGTACACATGGCCTCCTTGATGGTATCAAAGGCTTTCTGGTACGCCTCTTTCCAGATCACCTCTCTGGGCTGCTTCTTTGATGTAAGCTCTGTTAAGGGGGCAACAATGGTATCATACCCTTTAACAAACCTCCTATAGTATCCTGTGAGGCCCAGAAAAGCCCTCACTTCAGTCTGTGTTTTAGGGGGTTGCCAGGCCAGAATAGTTTGAAGCTTGGCCTGGAAGGCCTGCACCTTGCCCCCTCTCACCCTGTGGCCCAGATGCACCATAGAACCCTGCCCTATCTAACACTTACTGGCCTTGATAGTCAGGCCTGCCTGCTGCAGTGCCCCAAGCACCTCCTGGAGGTAGTACAGGCGTTCCTCCCAGCGAGAGCCGAAGACAGCTATGTCGTCCAGGTAGGCAGCACAGAATGTCCCCTTCCCACCTAGGGCCCTGTTGATCAACTTATGAAAGATGGCAGGGGCATTCTTTAAGCCAAATGGCATCGCTCTAAACTGGAAATGGCCCTCTGGGATCAAGAACGCAGACCTCTCTTTCATCCCCTCAGTCAGAGCAATCTGCAGGTACCCTGATGTGAGATCAAAGGTGCCCAGGAACGTGACACCTTCCAGCCATTTGATTAACTCATCAGCTCAGGGGATGGGGTTTGCATCAATCTTTGTGATGGAATTGAGTCACCTATAGTCCACACAAAACCTAAGTTCTGGAGTGGTGCCCGGTGGGGAAGACTTTAGGTATCAGCACCACAGGGCTGGATCAGGGACTGTTTGATGGCTCAATCACCTTTAATCCCAGCATCTTGGGGACCTCCTCCTTGATGCTGGCCGGCACCTTGTTTGACAACCTGTAAATCGTATTTTTAACAGGTGGAGTGTCTCAAGTGTCAATGTCATGGACGCACAGGTATCTGAGTCCAGGGGTGAGGGAGAACAGAGAGGAAAACTGCCCCAGCAGCTGGAGACAGTTACTCTGATTCTCTGGGGTCAGAGTAGGGGAGAAGTTGACACCCTCCACTGGCCCATCATGCTCTTGGGTAGGCATCCCTGCTAACTCTTCTCTTCCACTCCTTCATCTGTCACCAGGAGCATGCTTACTTCTGACCTCTCAAAGTGAGGTTTGAGGTGGTTCACTTGGGGTACCCTTAAGGGATTTCTAGGGGTCTTGAGGTCTACGAGGTAGGTGGACTCCCCCTTCCGCTACTTCACATCATATGGGACTATACAACGATCCTGGAGAGCTCTGGGCTCCACAGTCTCCATGACCCACACTTTCTGGTCGAGTTGAAACTCTACCAGAGTGGTGTTCTGTCCTACAAGAGCGTCATAACTTCTTGACTGGCCTCAAGTTGGCTTTTCCTCTTATTTCAGAAGCAATGCATCTGGTTGCAGATGGCCAGCATGTAGCTGACCACATACAGAGGGGGTTTCCTGGGAGCTTGCTCCCACCCCTCTCTGACAAGGCAAGAGTTCCATTAACAGGGTAGCCATAAAGGAGTTTGAAGGGGCTAAATCAAACCCCTTTCTGTGGCTCCTCTCTGTAGGCAAAGGGAAGGACTGCCAGGAGGACTTCTCACTTGTGCCTCATGGGCTCAGGCAGGTCCATTATCATGCCTTTGAGGGTCTTGTTGAATCTCTCCACAAGCCTGTTTGTTTGGGGTGATAGGGTGTGAATAACTTATAAGTTACACCACACTCATCCCACATGGACTTCATGTATGCTGCCATGAAGTTAGTGCCCTTTCACTGTCAGACACTACCTTTTTGCAAAACCCCACACAGGCAAAAATCCCCATCACGGTCCTGGCCACCGCAAGTGCAGTTACCGGCCTCAGAGGGAGGGCCTCTGAGTAGCGAGTGGCATGGTCCACCAAGACCAGGATGAACCTGTTGCCCAAAGTTGTCTTGGGATCCAAGGGTCCAATAATTTCAATGCCCACCCTCTCAAAGGGAATCCCAATAAAAGGTAATTGGGTCAGGGAACCCTTGAACTGTTTCCCAGACTTTCTATTGGCTTGGCAGGTGAGACAAAACTTACAAAAAAGCAACTGAGGCCGTCTACATCCGGGGCCAATAGAAGTAGGCAACAAGCCTGGTGAAGGTCTTGTCTTGCCCCAGATGTCCTGCCAGGGAAATGTTATGAGCCAACCCCAGTAGGAAGGCCCTGTAATACTGGGGGACCACCAGCACATGGGCTGCCCCAGGTCCAGGTACCTTTGGCTTACTGTATAGGAGGTAATTCTCCCAATAGAGAAGGTGATCTCCAGAGGTATCACCTGTTGCCTGGGCCTCAGCTTTCCCCCTCAAGCCCTCTCGAGTGGGGCACTCTTTCTGAGCTTTGCGTATTCCTCCCTGGGGGGCCCACCCTCAACTTGCCATCAAGCAAGCTCAAGAAGGTCATCATCAGGGGCTGTTTTCCCACACCCCTTGCTCCAACTCTTCTTGGCAGCTGCCTGGACCATTGTTCCAGGCTCCAGGCACCATTGACTCCTTTCCCCGGCAACCATGGACCATGTGGTCATACAAACCCACTCGGGCAAACTCAGCATCTACAAGTGTGACATGAGCTCTACCCCCTTCCAGATAGCATGCTCCAGTAGTTGTGAGTAGGGCTCACAACTACTTTTAGAGAACCTGAGCTCTCCCTTGACTCAAAGGGAACCAGAGCCGCTGGCAGATGACTCTCATGGTTGTCTGTGACTATGGCATAGTGGAATGTGTAAAGGAGGAGGTATATTGAGGGCCCTAGCTGACATCTTACAGTAGTCATGTTGGCTCCTGTGCACCTCACAGCCTCCACACATTGCCCATGGATGGTGACCTACTGCCTGTACTTAGAAGTATTGGCAGGCATATGGGCATTTGACACCATCTCCTTATCCCACAGGGACACTAGGGCAACCTTTGTCTGATCCCCGAAGCTAACTGGGACCACCTTTTCCCCAAGTGCTGCTCTCACCAAATCTGGTGTCTGCCCACCTCTTGGGACATTTGGTATCTCCCTTGGAGTGCCCATATTTGCAATACTCTGTACACTGGAGGACAAACCTCTCTGTCTGTTTGTAAAGTGTCCCTTCTTGGGTTCGGACTGGGACGGGTTACCACTGATCCCCTGGGAATTATTTTGGAGGCCTTTTGAGACATTTAACTTTTATGTTTTTCTCCCCCTCTTTCTTCTTGTGGGGCCCCTGACCACACTTTTGAGAGTCCCCCGAGATGCCTTTTTGGACACTCTGGGTCTGACCCAGAGGCCTCCTCCTCAGCAACCTTCCTGGGGTCAATCAGATTGCTGCCTATTAGAGGCTGGCACAGCTCTGTAAAGCAAGTATTGAGCATGTGCTCCCTGAGAATCAAGTTGTACAGCCCAGTGTAATCATTAGCTTTGCTGCCCCTCAATTCAGTGCCTTGTTTGAATAGTCCAGAAAATCCACCGAAGGCTGATTAGAGAGTTTGTGGCTATTCCTGAACTTCTGGCAATACATTTCAGGGGTCAGCCCAAATTTAGCTAAAAGGATGGATTTTATGGGGGTGCACCAGGTTTGGTCCTCTACATCTAGGGTCAGAAGAGTGTCCCTCCCCACTGGAGGCATCTGCGTCCACTGACTACCCCTGCCCCCAGTGCTTCTCTGGTATCTTGTGCACTCTCAGGGTCACCTAACAAGTAGACCACAATATATCAATGTCATTCTCCACCACATAACTGGGCACCAGGTCTTTGGGGATCCGGACCTTCTTGTCTTCTTCAGACAATGTGTATGCTGCCACGATTGCTGCTGGTATCTGTATGATTTGCTTTAATTTACAGCTCTTAAAGGTTCCTTTCATGAGCCAAATGCTTAAAAGCAAGTTTATCCTCTATCCTTAGTTTGGCCATCTGCAGCTGAAACTCCCTCTCTGCCTTCCTGTCCACCAGCTCCTCTGGGGACAGGCCATGTGAGGATATACTGCTTCCTGCTCTGGCAGGGAGCTCCAATTCAGGAGAGGGGTCATCCTCCTCCCCTGAGGGTTGCATTTCAGGCCTGATGTCAAGGTCCTGATCCTGCTCATCCAGATCATCCTCATCATCCTGCTCCTCTGTGACTGTTAATGACTGGTGAACGTTCCACCAGGCCCTCCGAGCTTTCTGCAGCTCCAACATTTTGGTACTCTTCTAGTTTGGGAGCTCACTTTCACTGTGGAATTGTTTGAGGGCAGCCATAATGTAATTTTTCCGGTTGGCCAGCTCAAATTCCATCACTGCAGGTATGGTCACAGACAGTTATGTAACAAAGATAGCAGATTTTGGAAAAACAAAAAGTAGCCAATCAAGGAGAATTTAAAAACTTGAATTGGTCTTAATTTATTTATGTAGGGTGGTAGTGTATCACAAAACTCCTGTATTCGCACTGCACAAACACAAGTCCAACTCCTCACCGCTGAACACCAGTGTAAGAAATTGGGTTACTGGTTGAGGGGCTAAAACTGTTCTCAAGCAGCAACAATTCTTCTCAGAGTGAAGTCACAAGCAATCCTAAATAAACCTGTATTCAACTACCGTGTAGCTTGGTATAGTGCACTTAACTCAGAGGCAATTTGTAAAGTATTTGTGGAACACATCAAACAGTAACACAGTGAAAGCACACCACAAAAGGATCCCACAACAGTTGAGCAAATGGAGTCATTTTTAATTGATAAAATAAGACCAAAACAACAAGAATCCAACCAGCAGAACAGGAATTATACATTTTTAAAGATTTTAGTGAAAATAGTACCAAAAAGCCCAAAGCGCCTCTTGCAGCTATCTGGTTGTGCGAGATTGGGAGAAAGTCACAATTTAAGGCCGACTGTGATAGGGCGCGCTTTGGCTACAGGTACCGAGTTCGTTCTGCTGAGAAGTTACCTTCTCAATCCAGAGCAAAGAGACCCATTCGCACTATAGGAAGTCGCGAGGAGCAAGGAAGCATTGTGGATGGTCGCTAATGCATTGTTAAGAGCAGGCCTTGGGTCACAGAAGGGTTTTGATATAGCGCGAAGATCCTGTTGTCATCGCAAGCAGTTGGGCTGGTGCATCACGTCGGGTCTCTCAATGGGACGCGCTGACTGAACTTGGAATTGACAAGCTATGCAAGTGAAAAGCTTTTGGCGTCAATGGGTCCATTCATAGCCACAGGGAGCCCAAAAACTTTAATTCAGCCTCTCTGAACCCTCACCAAGGATCCAGGACCTGAGGGACATCACTTGAGGGCCAGGGGCTCGCTCTAGCTGGATCTGGGTGATCATACAGGTGGTTGTGAGCCTGTTATGTCCCTATGGCTCTGGACAGGAGTCCAGCAGACTACCCCTTGGAGTCATTCTGGGAGTCCTGGGTTTAGGTGCAGGTCCAATCCCTCTGACTCAGGGAGGAGGGCAGCAGGGCAGCAATTCAGCAAGGCAGCAGTCCAGCAAGGCAGTAGTTCACCAGGGCAAAAGACTAGCAGAGTGGCAGTCCTTTCAGCAGCACAGCAGTCCTTCTTCCTGGCGGAGTATCCACAGCTCCAGAAGTATACTGAAGAGTTGGTGTCTGAGGTCCAGTATGTATACACAGTTGTGCCTTTGAAGTGGAGGAGAAGCTTCTAGAGGTTTTCCTTCGAAGTCCCCAGGCATCCTGCCTTACCTGTCATGGATCCAGACTAACTACAGGGAATATGCAGGCCTTTGTCTGGAGGCAGGACACAGCCTATTCAAGTGAGTCATTAAGTTGCTTCCTTCACTGCACAGCTCCACCTGGTAGCTGCTGCCCCCTGACCCTTCCAGGTTCCCAGTTCGAGGCCTTCCTCCACCCACAGGCACCCACCTGTGCCTCATCCCTGGTGGTCCAGTGGGGTGCATCTCTGCTCTGCTGCTGCTCTGCCCTCTATCTTCTGCCTTTTTCTTCTCCTCTGCTCTTTTTCCACCTTTCCTTTTTTCCATTACTGCTTTCTTGTCACTTTCTCTCTTTTACCGTTTTTGTGCCTTTTTACCCTTCACCGCTGCACGTCCCCCACGGCCCGCACCCCTCCAGAGCTGTTTTCCCACTTCCTACCTCCCAGCTGTCCAGCCCTCCCCAAAACACTATTCAATGGTGGCCACTGCACGGCCTGCCACTGTTGCGCCAAAGGCAAGCCTGTCTGCGCCCGTCCGCACCTGGACCGCACCCAGCGCCATGGACACTTGCCCTCAGACAATCCACTGATATGACTCCAGCACTCTCCCTGCACTCAACACCGGACATTCCACCTCCTGCCACCTCGCGTCGCTGGTCTGTTCACCTGCTGCAACTGCAACTGCACCTTTGCCGGCCTCTACACACCAGACCCACCAACCGCTCGACCCTCAAGAACCGGTCCAGACCACTTCAGATACATCCTACTCAACACCCGCTCCCTCAAAAGACACGCTGTGGAGATTTGGGACCTGCTCGACACCATCTTCCCCAATGTCGTCTTCTTTACAGAAACCTGGATCAACTCCACCTCAGCCCCAGACATCGCATCCGCCATCCCCAGTGGCTACAAAAATCACCTACAAGGACCACGTCAACCGGCCAGGAGCAGGCATCGCCATCATACACAAAGACACTCTCCACCTCACAACGAGCTCCGACGACCACTCACCTGACATGGAGCACCTCCACTTCCAAGATCCAGACCAACCTGAACGCCACCCTCCGCGGCACCCTTGTCTACAGACCTCCCTGACCCCGCCCCCCCTTCAGCGAAACCATAACCGTCTTCATCGCTCACCACGCTCTCGCCTCAATGGATTACATCCTCCTTGGTGACCTCAATTTCCACATGGACAACCGCGAAGACCACAACACCTCATCCCTACTGGAGAACCTCGCCACCATCAGACTCAAACAACTGGTCAGAATGCCAATCCACTCTGCAGGATGCAGGCTTCACCCCATCTTCTCCGCAAGCAATAACATCTCCATCAGCCACACCTCTGAGCCACACTGGACCGATCACTAAGGCTGGGCAGAGTTCACTGAGTCATGCTCTCGGACGTGTGCACTGCAGCCTCCGCCAGCAGGAGTTGCCCTCCTCCATCTTCTGCTCGTACTCCTCCTCTGCAGGCTTCACTCAGATCGGAGTCTCTCTCAGCAGCCCTGCAGTCAACAACAGGAAGCGATGCACTCCTGAGTCATGACTCCTGGGTGATGATGACTCATAATGATGCAATGTGCGGGCCGGATGGCTGTCGTCTTGGGGGTTGAACATTTCCAGAGGAGCATTCTTCAAACATGAAGCTGCCACTGCGTTAGTCAGGGGTCCGGGTGCCAAGAGCCACAGGTACATGCTAGCTGCGCCGGGCCGCTGAGTCTACTCCCATCTCTAGCAGTGGCTGCTAGGCCATGCTGCCCCTTTCGGCTTCTCAGTGGTGAATTTGAACTTGGCTCTGGTACCATGATGAGTCTCTGAGGGACCTGGAGGCCCCAGAGACTGATATTTACAATAGTGCCACATTAAGGTGGGGGCGCTGGGCTGCTGTGACGAACCTGTGAGTTGCTACCCACATATTTATAGCCATGAACTGTGTTTCACTCCTGGAGCCTTTTATGACTTACATATTCTTTAAGTCTTATTTGTGTGCCCTTCTAGCCTGGCTGCGTGGACAGAGCCAATTTACAAACAGATACTCCTGCTGCTGCCTTCTGGAAAACATAAAGCATATATTTATGGAAACCCAAGCGCTTAGGGCTGCGATAGCACACTCGCGTCCATGAAGGTGTTTTGTGCCTCTGTCGCGCGCACTGTCGTATCACCCAGGAGACGGCAGTGCACGCCCCCGCCCCTCCCAGCGATGGCAGACTCACTCTGGCACAGCCCCTGACAGCCCTGTAATTCTATTATGAATGTAATAATGCCACAGGCTGGCGGATAATCCCATCTCAGCACCTCCACCTGGCACCTGCGAAGCCCAGTAATACCGCAGCAATCTTCTTTCCCAGCCAAAACCAATTTCTGTCGAAGTCACCTCAAGCGCAGTGACATCAGCCTGTGGAGCCAGCGCAGGTTGGACGAAACACACATTTTTTGGAAAGAAAAGATAGCCATTGGCTTGGACACACACTTATGTACAGACAATGTTTTAAAATGAGCCGCTTTTACATGACAACGAATGGAAAGCTGTGTTGACTTGTGGAAAGTGGAAATACTGTACATCTTTACTAAGGCTGCAAGACCCCCCAGTGCAATGTGAGGTATGTGGAAGGATGCACTGGCATCTTTCCTACAGGGACATACCAGTTTTCCAGCCTTACGAGCTGGTGTTCAGGGGTGAGAGCCGACGCATGGGTAGACTCTGCTCCGCTGGTGGTTGGTGAAGTTTTTTTTCGGAACATCGCATTTCTAAGCGGAGTGCGGAGTTGCACAACTCTGGGAAATCCACCAGTGGAGCAGAGTTTGCCGCCCACCCTTACCGACCACCACTGCATCTACTTCTCCTTCACCAAATCCACCATACACCCCCATGCCCACCGCAATCCTTGCAGAAGTTGGACCAAGGTCACCGAAGACCAGCTCACCACCTCCCTCAGCAAGACCTCACCACTGACATCCACGAATGCCAACACCTCAGCACACAACCTCCTGCGCTGGATCTCCGACTGCACCGACACACTGGCCCCCCCTCAGGAAACCCTCAGGCAAACAGCCCTCCAAGAGAGCCAGCTGGTTCTCCCCCACCCTCCAAGAGTCCAGGCGCACCGCAGACAGCTCGAGAAAAGATGGAGGCGCAGCAAGATCACGGCAGACCACACAGCACTCAAATCCACTGTCACCTCACACCACCGCCTCATCAGAACAACCAAGAAAGCAGCCATACAGGAACGCATCAACGCCAGCGCACACAACAGCAAAGAACTCTTTGCCGGGTCAGAGAATTCACTAAACTCAGCACAGAGACAGGAGACATTCCCCTGTCTCAAGACCTCTGCGACAACCTCGCCACCTTCTTCCACTGCAAGATCAAGGAGATCTATGACAGCTTCGCAACCCAAAACCCACCCACCCCACCTGCAACCACTGCACCCAATGACTCCAAACCCCAGCAGACCTTGACCAACGGGACTACCCTCACCTCTGATGGCACCCTCAGGATCATGAAGAGCATCCACTCTGGAGCTCCCTTGGATCCCTGCCCTCAACACATCTTAAAAGAGTCAGCACCTCCATCGTACCCGAACTTTGCCGCACCATCAACTGCTCCATCGAATCCGCAACCTTCCCAGAAGAATGGAAGCATGCAAAGATCAACCCCTGCTGAAGAAACCCTCTGCCGACCCAACAGACCCATCTCTCTGTTCCCCTTCCCAGCCAAGGTCATTGAGAAAGTCATCAACACCCAGCTCTCCGAGTTCATCTAAACGAACAACATCCTGGACGTCTCCCAATCGGGCTTCAGAAGCAACCACAACACTGAGACCGCTCTCCTCGCTGCTACAGATGACATCTGCACCCTCCTCGACCGAGGCAAAACTGCTAACATCATCCTCCTGGACCTCTCAGCCGCCTTCTACACCATCTCCCACCACACCCTCTGCGCAAGACTCCACGACACCGGCATTCGTGACAAAGCCCTAGCTACAATGGATCTGCTCCTTCCTCACTGGCTGAACGCAGAGAGTCAGACTTCCACCATTCAACTCAGAACCCACAGAGATCAGCTGCGGAGTGCCTCAGGGTTTCTCCCTGAGCCCCACCCTTTTCAACATCTACATGGCCCCACTTGCAGCCATCGTCAGAACCCTAGGACTCACTACGTCTCCTATGCCGACGACACCCAGCTGATTCTCTCCCTCACAGAGGAGCCCACAGCTGCCACGAGCAACTCCCACATCGGGATGAAGGCAGTCAACATCTGGATGAAGGACAGATGCCTCAATCTTAACTCAACAAGACCAAAGTCCTCATCCTGGGCTCCTCCCCCTCCACCTGGGACGACTTCTGGTGGCCCGCAGTGCTCGGATCCCCTCCACACCCACTGACCACGCATGAAACCTCAGCATCATCCTGGACTCCTCACTCTCTATGAACCACCAAAACAACGCAGTTTAATCCTACTACTACCACATGCTCCGCCTACTTCATAAGATCTTCAAGTTGATCCCCACGAGTCCAGGAAAATGGTCACCCATGCACTCGTCAGCAGCAGACTCGACTACAGCAATGCACTCTATGCCGGCACCACCCAGTAACTCCCAAAAAACTGCAGAACATCCAGAACGCCGCTGCCAGACTCATCCTGGACATTCCACATCGCAGCCACATCTCCGGCCACCTGAGAGACCTTCACCAACTACCTGTCAACAAAAGAATCACCTTCAAGCTCCTCACGCACGTCTACAAAGTCCTCCACAATAAGAGACCCACATACCTAACCACTGCCTCTCCTTCTATGCTCCCACCAGACATCTCCGCTCTGCTCTGCACAACTGGCCCTGGCGACCATCCCATGGATCCACAAGACCAAGGCTGGAGGAAGATCCTTCTCCTACCTCTCTGCGAAGACCTGGAGCCCCCTGCCTCTGCACCTCAGGCTATCTGCATCGCTGCCGCAATTCTGGAAGGACCTCAAGACCTGGCTCTTCAATTGAACCACAGATCCACCCCAACCCCCCCAGCTCCTTGAGACCTTCACAAGTGAGTAGTCGCGCTTTATAAGATTACTGATTGAAGTGTATGTAGGTCTGGACCCAGCTACACCCAACCGTCCTAAGCTTTCTATTGTGTGTGATTGTCTATGAGGAATGCACAAGGCCCAACTGTCAGCTACACCCAGTCATTTGACCCAGAGACAGGCTGCAGGCACCAAATGGCTAACACAGGAAATGAACAACTTTTCAAAATTGTAACTTAAAATCCGACTTCACCATAAATTAGGATTTTTCATTACAATCCCAAAGCCACCAAATATGAACTGATTGCCGGTTCACAATTTAAAATGACAGCTTATTTAACGTAATAAGGTAACTCAAATGTAGTCTTTAGGAGAAGTAGGCCTTGCAGTAGTGAAAAATGAATTGAAGAGTTTTTCACTACCAGAACATGTAAAACCTAAAAGTATATGTCCAACTTTTTGAATACACTGCATCCTGTCCTCTGGGATATCCAGGGCCTACTCTAGGGGTGACTTATATGTATTAAAATGGAAGATTTGGGCCTGGCAAAAGTTTTATTTTGCCGGGTCGAAATGGCGGTTTAAAACTGCACACACAGACTGCAATGGCAGGCCTGAGGCATGTTTAAAAGGCTACTTAAGTGGGTGGCACAATCAGTGCTGCAGGCCCACTAGTAGCATTTGAATATATGACGTTACCCCGCAAACCTTTACAACGCATACCGTTACAGCGCATATTTTACAACGCAAAACATATTACAGCGCACTTTTTCACAACGCATGATTTTACAATGTATATAAATAGAGTATTATTAAATTAACACTTACAACGCATTTGTTTTCAACGCATACTTTTACACCGTAAATTAATAAGATTTGACACTTATCTACTGGCACGGGATGCAAGGATAATAGGGGTTTTGGGTGGGGAAGTAATTTAAAACGGTGAAACATAAATTTAATACTCGAGTATTAATTATAATACTCTCACAAGTATATATATTTTTTTTTTAAATGTTAACCCAACTATTGGAACGGGATGTTATTTAATTTGAGGTTTTAATTTGAAGAAAATTTAATTCCGTATACATTAAATTAATACTTTTGTATTAATTTAAATACAACAGCAAGATTAAAGGAAAATAGGGGGTTGGGTGGGGAAGTAATTTAAAACCGTGAAACATAAAATTAATACCAGAGTATTAATTTTTAATGCTCCCAAAAGTATATAAAAAAATTAAAAAATGTTAACCCAACTATTGGAACGGGATGCTTTTTAATTTGAGGTTTTAATTTGAAGAAAATCAAATTCCGTATACATAAAATTAATACTCGAGTATTAATTTAAATACAACAACAACATTTTTAAATATTTTTTCTTCAACATTCCCACTGTAATGTATGCTACTTAATTGGCGACTTTTAGTGACTACATTATTAGTAACGATTTTATAGTATTTAAAAAGATTAATACTCAAGTATTAATTTAAGTACACCAGCAACATTTTTGAATAAAAAATGTTTTTTTCAACCTTCCCACTGTAATATATTTTACTTAATTGGCGATTTTTAGTGACTAGATTATTAATAACGATTTTATAGTATGTTAATAAATTAATACTCAGTATCAATTTTATAAATACAGTTTAATTTTCCCTAAAAGAATAATAATTTAAATATACCCAATATGACAAAATGCTAAAAATGTACACATTTTGGATAAAGCTGTAAATTAAAAATACTTTTTTTAAATTAATCAACAAGTATACATTTTAACAATAGCGGATAATAAAAAAAAAAAGTCAAAATTAGTAAGACTACTGAGTCAAAATGCTTTATAAAAAATGAGTCAAACACGAAAAATGCAAAATTAAACAAAACATAACTTTAACAATAAAAACAAGAGAACGTTAATTAAATAATAAACCTGTAAAATCGCCTCATACAAACCATTCCAAAAGGTGTCCTTCAACTATGTCTATGACACAGCCAGAACAAGCACCAAAACAAAATGGCTACCATTCCGACACGAAACTTAATAAACGTTTTTTTTAATTCTTAGTTAAAAATAAACTTTCAGTCAGTGATTGAAACGCAGAATAAATGCGATTCCGAATCATATTTCATTTTTAAAATTAGTTTATCACTCACAAACATATAAATTCAACCGTCCACCATTTTGCATTCACTTTTACACTGACAGCTAAGCTGACAACACGAAGGTGCCATCCGCAGAGCAAAGAGATTTCCAACCCATTCATACACTGCCATCTTTTGAACCAAGTATATAACTAAATTAAAAAGCTGCTTATTCTGACCAATATATATTTAAACTTGAAGTAATACATTTTTTCAATTAATTACAGACTGTGCTATTAACAAACAAAGCCAACTATAACAGTTTACAGCTTTCTAAAACAGGTATGTTTTTCTCAACTTGAATGTTTTCTGATAAAAGGCGATAGAGCAAGTACTATATTTTTCATTTGCTTTTTAAAAAACTTAAAAATGTGAACGTTCCTCCTGACTTTAAAATTTTCAAAACCTTTCACAACATATTTTAAGTTAAATATATATAATATATTAAAATATAACAAAATAAATTAATTACTCCTAAAAACAAAATAAATGAACTAAATATATAACTATAAAATTTGCCATAGCAAAGGTACAACTTTAAAAAAGAGCTTGAGATGGGGAAGGGTGGTGGTACTTATAGGGGTCGTGCAGTGCGGATGGGTAGAATTAAAAGGTCAAACTTCAAAAGGCAACAGGTGATTTACACTTAAATTTAGCCAAATGATTACGTTGTACAACATTAAAAACACAAGTGAGTTGAAGCAGTAGATAAATGTTTTCTAAAAACTCCAAATAAATATATTTTTAAACCAAAAGTATTTAGAAAACAGAAAACAAAAATTTACTTAAAACTAACACACACACATACACAACCTTTTTTTCCCACAGGTTCAGTAAATAACAGGTGAACGCAGTTTAGTACAATTACGAAAACCAATATTAAACCATCACACAGGTAGGGCCGAAAAAAATGTCCATTTGATACATTTTAAATAAAACTACTATGATTACAACGAAATGCATAATATATTGAAAAAGCTGTTTAAAAATATTTACAAAAAAGGGTTTTTGCAGCAGGGAATGTGCTGGACACTGAAAGGGAACCAAAATTAAATTCTAACTCCAAAGGCTGTTTGTAGCAGGGAATGTGCTGGACAGTGATTGAGAGCAACATTTCTATTCTAACTCCAAAGAATGCTTGTTGCAGGGAAAGTGCAGTACAGGGGATGAGGTTCCAAAAGCTAATCTAACGCCAAATTATTTTTGCATTTCAGAATTTACTGAACAGTGAATGGTGTTCAAAATATTATTCTAACTCCAAAAGGTGTTTACAAAAGTGATTGTGCTGAAGAGTGGTAGGGGGTCAAAAAACTATTCTAACTACAAAGGGTGTTTCCAGAAGGGATTGTGCTGGACAGTGGATGGAAGGCAAAAAATACTATTCTAACACCAAAGGGTATTTGAAGCAGGGAATGTGCTGGACAGTGGATGAGGGCCAAAAAGTATTCTAACTCCAAAGGGTGCATGCAGCAGGGAATGTGCTGGACAGTGGCTGAAGATCAAAATGATATTCGAACTCCAAAGGATGTTTGCAGCAGGGAAAGTGCTGGACAGTGGATGGAAGGCAAAAAATACTATTCTAACACACACCAAAGGGTATTTGAAGCAGGGAATGTGCTGGACAGTGGATGAGGGCCAAAAAATATTCTAACTCCAAAGGGTGCATGCAGCAGGGAATGTGCTGGACAGTGGATGAGGGCCCAAAAACTATTCTAACTCCAAAGGGTGCTTGCAGCAGGGAAAGTGCTGGACAGTGTTTGAAAGCCAAAACACTAATCTAACTCCAATCTGTGGGGCTCATTAGATGGCGGACGGACTCAAGTCCGTCCGCCATCCTGGTGTAAACCAGGACCGTCCGCCAAGCATGCGGCTGTCCCGCACACTGGATCAGGATGCGACCGCCACCGTGGCGGTCGGATCCTGAATTTTAACATTGTGGCGGTTGCTGCTGACAGCAGCACCCGCCGCGATGCTAAAATGCTATGTTGTGCATTCCACAGCACTACGTGGCAGGCACCACACGGTGCCTGCCACGTAGTGCTGTGAAATGTAGGGGGGTAATGGGTACCCCCCAAGTGCACCCTCACCTCCCCCAACACAAGGGGGGCCCGCAACAGGTCCCCAAGCCCAATCCCCACCAGCCTTTCCATGGCGGTTCCACAGCCATTGAAAGGCTGTCTACAGCCAACATTGTAATTTGGCGGACGGTGCCTGCTAGGCACCGCCGCCATTTTACTGATGAAGACCGCTCCGCCAGGCAATCGTAAGGATTGCCTGTGACGGTTCCGTGGCGGACGGTCTTTGTGACCGCCACGGTCGCGGTGAGATTCCCCCCGCCATCCTAATTTGGTGGGGGGAAAATCACGGTCAGAGGATGGAAGGACCGCCACCGCATGGCTGGCGGTGGTGGTCCTTCCTCCATCCTAATCGACCCCTGTGTTTGCAACATGGAATGTGATGGACAGAGGAGGGGGTTTCTAAAAATAAATTAACACTAAATAAGCAAAAAACTGTTTTTATGCTACTAAGTAAAACACATTGTCAATGTAAACATTTACATATTTTCTTTTAAAGGTACCAAGAATTCATACAAAAGCAAGAAAATAAATACAACAAAGACAACAAAAAGACAACAATTCGATTATACAATTTAAGAAGAGGAATAGAAAGAAAACTTCCCAAGGTGAGAAATAACAGAAAAACCTCAAAAGTCAATATTTTTCTACTACCAGGTGTACATTTCTTTTTTGGAAACAGCAATGCAAAATAAATTTCCTGAAATCACAATGAAACCATAAATTTGACTGGCCTGAAAACTCAATGAAATCATAACTTTGGCTGGTTTAAAACTTTTTCTCCTTTTCAACAATTGAAACTTTATTTAAACATGCTCAATAAAGCTTTGTTTAAAAAAAAAAATAGGGTGTGTGCAGCAAAGAAACTTTTTCCCATTAAAAGTAATCCAAAAACTATTCTAACTCCAAAGAATATTTGCAGCAGATAATATGCTGAACAGTGATTGTAGACCAAAATACTATTCTAAGTCCAAAGGGGATTTGCAGCAAAGAGTGTGCTTGACAGTGTAGTATTGCAACCAATATATTCAAAATCCAAAAGACGCTTCCAGCAGGTAAACTGCTGTACAATGAATAAAAGAAAACGCTGTTTTAACTTCAAACTTTTTGCAGCCAAGAATATGATGGACAGTGATAGGAGACAAAAACTAAACTAACTGGAACTATCTAAATAACCCGAAAACTATTTTTTGCAGATGTTGAAAACACAAATCCAGTTAAAAAATCTAAAAGTACACTTTCTTTTTAGTGGTACCCAACTTCAAGCAACAGTAAGAAAAAGGAAAAATAAAATTAGAAAGAAGACAACAAAAACAACTTCCCAAAACCAGAGAAACAGTTCAAAGAAATCTTGCAAAGGTGAGTACTTTCAGAGTAACCTAAAAATTTACTGTTTTCTTTTAACATAGAGGTAGAACATTATTTTTATAACAGAACTTCTAAATGTAACAGAAATGACAAGCAATCCATAATTGTTGCATGTTTTGATTTTTTTCTCTTTACAGCAAAACTAACTGTGTTCAAAAAGCTAAATAAAGTTTTGTAAAAAAAAAAAAACCACAGTCTCTCAACAGGATAAACATTGTTATTCTAAATAGTAAACTTTACTGAACTTACTCTCCTCTCCTTTTCAGAAATGTTCACAATGGAATCACACAAAGAAGCCAAGTACATAACTTCTAGGAAAGGAAATTGACTTCTGAAACACGCAGGCTACCTTTACTGCAAGGATAGACCAAGTGTCAGGATCCATCGGACTGCCCACCACCTTCCACACTCCAGCAGTAGTGGGGGAACTATTCAGGGTGAACCCCAGGGCGCTAGGTGCATTTCACTCACTTACATCCTACCTAGGAAGACTGCCTATCAAGTGGGGGCTCCTAGCAGGTTCTTAACACATGCCTCTCGCCCTCGACTCGTCCCCTCTTTTACTCCCAGTGTTCCCTGAGGAAGAAAAGCTGACTTATATTTCTTTAATTCTCTGCTCCGGTATGTAGTGGTGTTTTCCTTATCTTTGTTTCCAGGCCACGCCAGAGCTCGACTCAGCAACCTCCATGACTCAGCAGCCTCCGTGACTCAACAAGCCTCCGTGACTCAGCAACCCCCATGACTCAGCAGCCTCCATGACTCAGCAACCTCCATGACTCAGCAGCCTCCGTGACTCAACAAACCTCCGTGACTCAGCAACCCCCATATGACTCAGCAGCCTCCATGACTCAACAACCTCCATGACTCTGCAGCCTCCGTGACTCAACAAACCTCCATGACTCAGCAACCTCCGTGACTCAGCAACCTCAATGACTGAACAAGCCTCCATGACTCAGCAACCTCCATGACTCATCAGCCTGGCAAAAGGTATTTAACTCTCACCCAGGCTCATCTTCAGTGCTTCGCATTGAGTTTCCTGTTGAAGATCCTGCGGCATGACGGCTCTTCTCTGCAGGTGCTGGTCGGACGAGTCCTGTTCCATCCTTGCTGCTGCTACTCGCAGATAAGTTTAAATCTTTTGGGCTACATTTAACTCTTGTGCTCAGTGGAATTCCATTGTTTTGACTCCCGGCTCATTTCTGGTTATCGGGGAGATCTTGGGTAACTGCGCACGAAACTCTTCGCAGTCAGAGACTTCCTGACTTCGTTTCCTATTTCACAGTTCCCTCTTGTTCCCACTCAGCTTACTTTACGCTACTTGCCTGGATTTTGGTCATTTCCTCTTCATATCATTTATGTAATTCGTGCATAGTCCTTGTTGATAGAAGTGTATATTATTATTGCAGTGTTTATTGTTATCCTGTTACGTCTCTGTTTTTTCTCGCTGAAAGAAGGTCTTGGTAATGCTCTCAAGCCTTGGACATACTTCAGCTGAAAGAAACAGATTATGTCTTATCTCATTGAAATAAGAATGTATGGTGTGCTTATGTGTAATCTTCGTTGGCACAATATTGTGTGTGTGTATTTTTCTTTGGCGCAATATTGTGTGAGTATGTATTTATCTTTGGCGCCATATGGTGTGAGTGCAGTTCTGATTTATTCTAATCATTCTTTTATCGTGACCCAATGCAGAAGTTTATGCATGATATATGTCATTGATTATTTGTGTTCTTATTGATGTTTTTTACTACTGCTGCAGGAGCTGGTCTCCATACTCATTCCTAGCTTTAGGACAGATGCCCCAGATTGTTCTGTGACCCAGAGTTTGCTTCTCCACCGGCACAAATGCGCACCAGTAGTTTCTTTATTTTAGCTTGTTGTTTTAACTAATTATTTTAGTTTATTGTTTGTTCCCAAACCCCCTTCCCTTGAGATTATCGGATGAGCACTGGTGTCGCTGGTTCAGTGTTCGTCGGATGATTTCTGGGGATTGTTGGGGTCCAGCTGCCTCTGCGTGTCCAGCAGAGAGAAGAACGCGTTCCAACGTTCATCTTCCCAGAATGGTTCCTGATACCAAGTGAGCCTAGGAGTCATTGGAGGTGCGTGCAATATTACTCATCCCATTGCACAGGCAGAGCGGTTACTCTGGGGGACACTGTAGAAAAGACCACAGAACATAACCACTCGGCCTCTGCAATGGAGATTGAGGTTAGAGAAACTGTGAATGAAATAAAAGAGCTTGCATCCACCTCCAATGACCCCTGTGGCGCAGTATTGAGGGAGGTGTCACAGCATATTCCTATGCATGTAGCTAGCTCTATGACTGCAATAACCAACTCACGTAGAATTATTCACCGAAAAAAACAGGCAAGTAACCCCCGAGTCACTCCCCAAACCTTTTAAGATATTCACATTCCTCCTGAATTAACACTCACTGTTCTTAAAGAATCCTTTCTATTGTCCGACAACCAACCCTCAAAACCGATTGCTAATATTTAGCACACCCCGTAACCTTATAAGATTAGAAAATAGTGATATTTGGATGATGGATTGAAAATTTAAATCCACGCCCCATCCATTTTCACAAATATACACTATTCATGCATATATTAACAACACAGTAGTTCCCTTAATCTACAGTTTACTCCCAGATAAGCAATCCTCAATCTATACTGAACTGTTATCAGTTATAAAATCTAAAACTGAAAACAAAAGTCTGAGAAAAGTAATAATTGACTTTGAATTATCAATGATCAACACTATTAGAAAACTATCCAGAAACAGAAATTCAAGGATGTTTTATTCACTTTTCTCAGACATATTGGCGGAAAATACAAAAAACATCCTTAATTGAGGATTACATATCTGACAGTAAACTTCAATTTGAGTTAAAAAAAACTAACTGCATTGTGCTTTGTTTCACCTGACTGTGTAGATGAATACTACACATCAATAACAGAATCAGAATATTTTGTCACAAATGAGAATAAATTTGGCCCCATTCTAAATTACTTCGAGGACACTTGGATTGGCCATCTAAGCAGATCGGGTCGCAGGAGGAATCCGAGGTTTCCTATCAAATATTGGAACTGTTACACGACCTGCTTAGAGGGTGGAGCAAAGACCAATAATGCCATAGAGGGATGGCACAACTCCTTCAATAAACCAATTGGAAAACCACACCCTAACTTTTATCATTTTTTGGAAATTTTGAGGAAGGAGCAAAGTTTCCAAGAAATGAGAATAGCACAATCTGGTAGTCTGAACCCACGAACTTCTAAAAGATCAAAAGAAATGTCTGTAAGACTATTGGGACAGATTCAACAATTTTCGTTGATGGTGGCGTCAGACTACCTAGACAATCTTGCACACATCCTACACTTTTAACCCTAACCTACACCTAATCTTAGTTACTTGCCTGTTTTGAGTTTTTTCAAATTAATTACAAATTGGAATTTTTCTCAAAAATACATTTTTATATACAATTTAAAAACAGGTTCCTACCTTCTGATGTTTTCTTTCTTCAACTCTTGTTCTCATCTACAAATCCATAGTCATACAAGAGTCACCAGCTCCTCAAACATTCCATAATCCATTCGAAAAACTATAATCCAAAATCCAACCCGTATTTATTCATATAAAAAAAACACAGATTGCCATTTATTTAGCACTTTATTGTGCAAAATAATTTGGGTGTCCTAAAAAAACGCTTCCCCAAAAAAATCCCGAAAATAACTTTAATGTTGTGAAAAAAACGCAACAAAAAATCCAACGCTGCAATCCTCTATTCATCGACAATGCTTCTGATACAAAAATAAAAGCATTCCAAAGTTAATTCCAAAATAACTCCAGTGAACGATCTGATTATCCGTCCCATCCCATCTTTCCACAAATGGACAACATGGTGGATCCATACATGCGTTCAGTGAAAAAAATGTAAAGTTTGGGACGCATATTCAAAAGTTAAAAAAAAAATAATAATAATTGTACTCCATGTATTTTTTTTAAATTGCTCGAACAAGTACAATTTCACAGGAACAAAACTGTGTAAAAAAATAAACTACAACTCCATCGTAAGCGTAGAACTGCTGCATGCATAGAAAACAAATAGAAAACAAAACATATAAACATAATTCTATACACTTCTAACTAAATACCTCCCTCCTCTATCCTTACAGTAAATGTGGCCAGCTACAATCTCTACAAAATATATGAAAAGTAACTTACCTGACCGCACTTCTTTCTTCCATCCGTACTTGCTCACGAAGCTCCACCGAATGAAGAAAGAAACGCCCAACCGCATACGTCGGCGCCTACTGTAAAAAGTAAACAAGGACAATTTCCCCCATAGTAATCAATGGGAAACAGTGGGAAACTTACTAAGTAAATGCAAAATGACAGTTTTCTAAGTACAAATGAATTTTTATTTAATTTAAAAATATCATCAATTTGTAAATATTTTAAAAAAATTATATTATGTATTACATTCAAGGCAATATTTTGTAAGTAATAAAATAATTTTTCAGAAATATATTTGTCTCTCCAGTGTTTCTATTTCTAAACTTTTTAATATTATATCACTCATACTTTTAAATAATTCAGCATGTTGTTGTAAAAATCATTGTAGCTAATAATACAGTACATTTATTTCTAAAAATATTTTTATAGCTAAAAATGATTTAATTATAAAATAAATATTTTACTTTAATATAAAATTTTACCTTTTCAACCCTTTTAATAAAGTCATAATATTTCTAAATTATACCTCTTTCAACCCTTTTACGCTTTATTTGTTAAATTTGCAAAAATGTATAATTCTATTTCATTCTATAAGTCATACATTTTTACTTAATTATTCTATACATATAAATCTATCCTCAAAACACTTTAATCTTTTCTTTTCCAAGCATTAATTCAGTACTTAATCAACTACCTTTAAAAACAAATAATATTAATAATTATTAATAGTATTTAATATAAAAACAATATATAAAAATACTCCAGTAACAATATTAATACATACATAAACAATTAAACTTTTAAAACTTACCTTATGCGTTGTAATGGTATATGTTGTAATGGTCAATGCATTGTAAAAGCATGCGGAGTAAAAGCATGCGTTGTAAAAAATGCTTTGTAAAGGATGTTTGCCGTAGCATTTAATTTACAGGCCCTGGAGCGTGTAAGACCACTTAACTAGGCACTCACAAGTAAATTAAATATGCCAATGGGGGATAAGCCAATGCTACCATGTTTTAAGGAATGAGAACATGCAATTTAGCATTGGTTAGCAGTGGTAAAGTGCAATGATTCCTAAAGCCACTAAAAACGAGATCAGCGAAAAAATGGAGGAGGAAGGCAAGAGGTTTGGAAGAAGACCACCCTAAGGCTGTTTCCCGTAGCATTTAATTTACAGGCCCTGGGCACATGTACGACCACTTAACTAGGCACTCATAAGTAAATTAAATATGCCAATGGGGGATAAGCCAATGTTACCATGTTTTAAGGAATGAGAACATGCAATTTAGCATTGGTTAGCAGTGGTAAAGTGCAAGGATTCCTAAAGCCACTAAAAACGAGATCAGCGAAAAAATGGAGGAAGAAAGCAAGAGGTTTGGAAGAAGACCACCCTAAGGCTGGCAGGTTTAAGAGTTGACTTACATAAACACAACTGGTTAGTTTGAATGGGTGTTAGGTTTTGTTATGTAATCATAAAATCACTATAAATGTAGTTCTCATTAAATTGCTATGGTTTCTTAAACATTTGCTAAAGTTTTACAACTGAAGCTAACAATAACTTCACTTTAACATTGTTTTCTTTTTGCTCCACTTTCACAGTAAGATTTCCCCATGCCCAGTGGAATTAAGTAAGTCTTTGGTTGTGGTGCTTTACACATATTAATTAATTTTAGAGTATGAGACGGAGGGCAATTCTATATACAGTTCCTTTATTGCACCTCATACATAGCAGTAGCAAAGACAGAACATTGACCTGGAATTAATTTGAGCATTCCAGAACATATCTTAAACCGTGGAACCTGAAGTCATCTTCCTTCTTCTGTTGCTGCTCATGCGCAGGTACGTACTATGCTTGCTGACTTAGTAGCATCTGGTTGTGAGGTTTTATGAGATTTAAGGAATGGGTATGGGATTAAGTGCAGGGTAAGGATCATGGACGTCAAATCACCAAAATACCAGGGGTAGCAGAAGTGACTTCACATGCCCTTTGACCTTCACTTTAACTCACATATGCACATGCTTACACATACACACATATTCACAAATACTCACACAAACACACACTCTGCCTACATGTACACACATACACACACTCTCTCTTACCTAAACACACTCAAAACTGCAAGCACGCACATAACGTACATACATTTAAAAATCATTTTCTTTACTTACCTCAGCTGCCAGGGAAAGTCATATTCTAGCTATCTGTGCTCCATATTTTATTAAACTAATAGCAAAAAATGTAATAATATTCACTATTAGTATAATAAAAAATTGACAAAAACGAAGGAGAGTGAAGCCTCCACTGAAATCCATAAGGATGAGCTGCTTCTGTTCCTGGCTCTGATTTTGCCACTGCTGACGCTAGGGGTTCCAAATGCAGTAAAAAGGGTCACAAGAAGCATGCCAGGGGTCGCAGCTGTGACCCCTAAATGACATCCATGGTAAGGATATGGTTTGTACTTGGGAATGTGTGAAACATGTGGAAGTATCATGCATGAATGGGAGAAGTAGGTTTTAAAAAGGCCTTGATTATGTTTGTTGAGATTTGTCATGGTTGAAAACTTGTTGAATCGATTATTAAGTTTGACGTTTAGAAAAACTGGAGTTCTAAAAAAACGGAGATTTATTAGTGGCTATGAAGTTACCTGTTAGGATAGAAATTGTTTCTGTTTACTGTTGTGTAGTTTGAAACAGGGCCCTAAGAGGGGAGTTGCAGTTGAAGAGGGAGATCGGATGTTGTGTGCGGCATATGTAAAGCTGAGACAAAGAGGCTTGCACACAGCAGTGAGCAAGGTGTAGCACATACCAGCTGTTGCGAGGTGTGTGTCATATGTTTTAATATGGTTCCAATTTATTCCTTCGTATTTCCCTTATAATTTGTGCAACTACTGCTATGTGCTGTAAAACAATACTTGTATGTATGATATAACTACCTCAAAATTGGATTGCCTATTCCCCTTGTACTCTTATGCAACTGCTACTATGTGCTGTAATATAATACCTATTATGTAGGCTATAACTACCTCAAAACTGGATCGACAACAAATCCTAGTGCCTTTCGTATATCTTGTTTACCTTCTACCACTATGTATTTATACCTGTCCAAATGTAACCCACATAATTACTATTATGCAAACTATGGGGTCGATTAGGATGGCGGTCGGAAAAGCATTCCGACCGCCGTGGTAGCGGAAATTAACCGTCCGCATGTACCGCAGCAAAACCGGCGGTCAGATTAGGATGCACCGCCAGAAAGATCCAACCGCGGCGGACGGATTCCACGAAACTCCACCGGGAACGTCCGGAAAAGCTGAAAATCCGTCCGCGGCGCTAGGAGACCGAAAACCGCCGTTCGACCAGCGGAATGACCGCAAGTGAAATTACGATCAGTTGTTTCCGACCGCCGCGATCGCAACTAATGATGAATGGGAGAGCCGGCGGAAGGACTGTTGCATTCCGACCGCCGCGGTCGCGCCGGAATAGTAATGGCAGTCGAAAACAACCACACAACAAGGCTACCAAGTGTGGCTGTATATCTGGCTCATCCTCAAAAAACACCTAACACACCCCAATGACACATCCCCATGGCAAGTAAAAAATACAAATCCCAGGTCAACCCACACAACACACCTGACATGAATACTCCATTTTGACCCACCCACATTTTGACCCACCCACATAGCTGAGTATAAAACCAGCCCCTTCCCTGCCCAGAATCCTTTGCACAACTCCACAACTGAAGGGCCCAACCCCACAGCACAAAGGAGAGGCAAATCAGCACACATCACACCATCACAACCACACACACATCACCACCACCACCACCTTCACACCTGCACCTTTCACCCATTTGCACATCACACACCATGTCACAGAAGAAGATGCCCAAATTCACTGACAATGAGTTGTCAGTGATGGTAGATGACATAATCAGAGTAGAACCACATTTGTTTGGAAGCATGGTCCAACAGACACCAGTAGCCACAAAAAATCAAATGTGGGCAAGGTTAGTAAACAAAGTCAATGCAGTAGGGACCACCCAGCGCACCCTGAAGGACATCAAGAGGAGGTGGCATGACCTCAAGGTCAGGGTGAAAGAGCATGCCAACAAGAACCATGAGCTGGCTCAGAGGACTGGCGGTGGCCCTCCCATTCCACCACTACCATTCACCGAATGGGAGGAGAAGGTGCTTGTCACACTGCATCCAGAGAGTCTCACAGGAATACCCGGGGGAGTGGAGGCTGGTAAGTACCAACAAATGTCTCCCATTACACTGCTATGTACTGTCTTGCATAACTAGAAAGCTACACTTCCTAAACACAAATGCACTTACGTACAACACACTCTTCCCAACACATGTCTCACAGATCTAACATTTCCTTCCTCTGAATCACCTCAAAGGTAGCTAGCAATATTTCCATGGGGGCATGTGGGCAGGCAGCCAGCACTACAACTCCCACCAGGCACCCTTGTCCCATAGCTGAGCAGGATGGAGTACTCCCCCCACCCACAACCATGTGGCAGCCATGTCATTGCTCTCCTCAAACTTACAGGTAGGTAGCCATCTTAACAGGGAGGGGTGTTTGTGGGTGGGAAGCCAGCACTCCAACACCCAGCAGGCCCCCTTGTCCCACAGCTCAGCAAGATGGAGCACTCCCTCCATCCAAGAGCCATGTGTAACCTATTCCCTTCCTCTGTTCCACTTCACAGGGAGGTAGCCTTCTCAACAGGGAGGATTGTGTGTGGGAGGGAAGCCAGCACTACAACTCCCACCAGGCCCCCTTGTCTCACAGCTCAGCAAGATGGAGCACTCCCCCCATCCAAGAGCCATGGGTAACCTATTCCTTTCCTCTGCTCCACTTCACAGGGAGTTAGCCTTCTCCACAGGGAGGAATGTGTGTGGGTGGGAAGCCAGCACTCCAACTCCCACCAGGCCCCCTTGTCCCACAGCTGAGCAAGATGGAGCACTCCCCACAGCCAGAACCATGTGGCAGCCATTGCATTGCTCTCCTCAAACTTACAGGTACTTAGCCATCTTAACAGGGAGGGGTGTTTGTGGTGGGAAGCCAGCCCTCCAACTCCCACCAGGACCCCTTGTCCCACAGCTGAGCAGGTTGGAGCACTCCCCACAGCCAGAACCATGTGGCAGCCATTGCATTGCACTCCTCGAACTAACAGGTAGGTAGCCTTCTCATGCTCTCTTGCCTCACCCCTGAGCAGGATGGAACACTCCCCCATCCAAGAGCCATGTGTAACCTATTCCCTTCCTCTGCTCCACTTCACAGGGAGGTAGCCTTCTCAACAGGGAGGGGTGTGTGTGGGAAGGAAGCTAGCACTACAACTCCCACCAGGCCCCCTTGTCCCACAGCTGAGCAGGATGGAGCACTTCCCCCACCCACAACCATGTGGCAGCCATTTCATTGCTCTCCTCAAACTTACAGGTAGGTAGCCATCTTAACAGGGAGGGGTGTTTGTGGGTGGGAAGCCAGCACTACAACTCCCACCAGGCCCCCTTGTCCCACAGCTGAGCAGGATGGAACACTCCCCCCCACCCACAACCATGTGGCAGCTATTTCATTGCTCTCCTCAAACTTACAGGTAGGTAGCCATCTTAACAGGGAGGGGTGTTTGTGGGTGGGAAGCCAGAACCACAACTCCCACCAGGCACCCTTGTCCCAAAGCTGAGCAGGATGGTACACTCCTCCCACTCATAACCATGTGGCAGCTATTTCCCTCCACTGTGTCACAGAACAGGTAGGTAGACATTGCATGCACCCTGCCATCCTTCTCAAAATGCATGGAGCCATATGACCACACCAGCCCTCACATGTCATACAACTTGGCATAGATCCAAAAGCCACATACAGTGTGCAGACAGCTAAGCGTACGTAACTGTCACAGAAATTAAACTTTGACTCACCAAGTCACATGTGGAAGAAATTCAGGGCCCAATCATGCACAGCACAGAATGCAATGTGCAAGTGCCATGGTGTCAGAGCATGAAGGCCCATATGAACACAAAACATGCATGGTCAATCGGACAAACAAAGTAAAGTACCTGATATGAAAAAGGTATGTATAACATTACAATGGCTCATTCTTGCTTAACTGAAAGTGATTCCATGCACAGCAAACCAAAAAGACGCATCACATAAAGTTGATGTGCCGCAAGTCGTTAGATGACGACATGTCCTTGTAATCACACAATCTGTATGTGGCACATGGTTTCTAATTACATGTCACACCATGGACAAATAATGTATGTACCTCAACATCATGTCATGATGCTCAGTATCTTGCAGCCATACCAAGTGATTGCAATGTAAAGTGTGTGGTGTATCACATGTAACATCCAAACGTCTAACACCAAGCTTGTGGAGTGCACTTCAATGACCATTTGACCTCTGTTCAACAGGAGATCCACAAGCAACTGCAGCAGAAGACAACACCAACCTGCAGAGCCAGTCTCCCCCCCCCCGAACATGAACTCTCGGATGCAGACTCCCTACGTTTCTCAGAGGAGGAGAAACAACCTGGCCCATCCGGACTGCCAGGGCGCACCACGTCTCAGGCCCTCATTGTCCCCACCACCACCACAGCAATAACAACAGCGCTGACCCCTGCTACAATGACCTGTGTGGCCTCAACCACCACCATCACCACTGCTGCCTGCAACACTCGCCCTGCCTCAGTGGTTACCACCACACAATCAGAGGAGGCCAGGGAGAGTTTGCGGGTGCATCGAGTGCCAACGCCACAGGTCCGGGTCAGCAGGGCAGGTGGGAGGGCAACTGGTGGACAAATACAGGAGGACACTGGGACCGAAGCCCTGGCCACCATCGCCAGAGTCCTTGGAGCATATGAGCAGACCCAGGGACAGATGGGCCAGGTTGTGGAAGAAGTGCGTGAGCTCCGCCTGCTGCTGAGGTCCATGGACACGCGTATGGGCCAACTTGTGGACCTCATGGGCCAGCTTGTGTGTGTTCTGAGGGACAGACATGCGGCCCAAATGACAGCTCAACCCCACTCCAGTGACCCGCATGCTGATACTCCCACCACCTCAGCTGCGGCCACAGAGTGGGGTGAGCTGCAACAAAATGACTCCTCAGACACCGCTGAGCCTGCAGCAGAGGCCCCCCTGCCAAATGCACAAGGGGCCATCCGAGAAACACCAGGGGATGATCACGTGGCAATGCACCATACAAACGCTCGTCGCTGACCCAGCCATGATGGCACCTGTGTTCCCCTTGACATTGACTTTGTTAACTATCCTTACCCACATTGCCATGTTGATGACAGGAGTCTGTTGGACTGTGTGACTACATCAATGTGGTGACTACTCTATTTGTCTCATTTACCATCACTGACAACTCATAAATTCACTTAGCACAATTTCGTAAATAATCACTTCTCTGTCACAAATACTTATTGTAAATAAACACTCTTTACACACCTATGTCTTTGTGTCAGCTCCATGTTTATCACAGTATGTACATTGTCAACTCATATTCCAATGTACCACAAACTCTGATTGTGACGAGGCATTGAGAGGGTGAAGGGACCTAGAAAGACACAAGAGAATGAGATTTACTCATCAGGTGATGCCATTACAGCCAGAACACACCACTAGTCATCAACGTACACAAACCAGCACACATAACAATGAGCAACAACATCATCATAGACATGAGGTACCTGGATAAAAATACCCTGTGCCACACACATCAGCCATTAGCACAGAGCCAACAAGCAGCAGTCAAAAAGATCATCTATGCCTTGCCACTACCATCAAAGACAACAGACAATGTCACTGTTGTACAATGTCACTTACACTCAAGGGAAGTAGTTGTCGATGAGCTGTTGACGCAGGTCAACACCTTCCTCTTCTCCACTATCGTCGTCACTGGGCATGTGTGGGTTTGCAGGGGGGGCATCTGCTGCTCATCATCGTCCAGGAGCAGGGGGATCTCTTTGCGCAAGGCCAGGTTGTGGAGCATGCAGCATGCAACTATGATCTGACACACCTTTTGGGGAGAGTAGAGTAGTGCACCTCCGCTCTTGTCCAGACACCGGAATCTAGACTTCAGAAGCCGAAAAGTACGCTCCACCACATGACGTGTCCTCCCATGTGCATCATTGTATCGGACTTCACCCGGGGTCCTTGGATTCCTCAGTGGGCTCAGCAACCAAGGCCGGTTGGGATACGCAGAGTCACCTAGGTGTGAGATACAGGGAGCAATTTACTATCATAAACAGTAGCTGAGAACAGCATGTCACACATACGGCACACTACTTGACTCTGCATACTCACCAACAAGCCACGCACGCTCCGGATGCAGATTTGCCATCAATTGTGGGATGATGCTGCTACGCAGTATGTAGGAGTCATGTGCAGAAACGGGGAATTTGGCACAGACATAGGAGATAATCATATCCGCTTGGCATACCACTTGCACATTAATGGAATGGAAATGTTTCCTGTTCCGGTAGATGTGCTCACATGCCTGTGGTGGAACTAGGCCAACATGTGTGCAGTCAATGGCGCCAACAACATTAGGTATGTGTCCAAGATCATAGAAATCACCCTTCACACCTGCCAATTCATGTCTCCTTGGGAAGTGGATGTAGCGGTCCTTGTATGTCATCATTGAAGACAGGACATCACGTAGCACCATGCTGAACATAGCTTCAGACATCCCACCGGCGATGGCCACCGTGTACTGAAATGAACCAGTTGCAAAGAAATGCAGGGCCGCCATCACCTTAACTGTTGGCGTCAAAGCAGTTGGATAGGTTCTGTGAGGCCTCAGATGGGGCTCCAACTGACCACATAGGTCTTGAAGGGTAAGGCGATCCAGACGGAATTTCCTTATGATGTCCTCAACCTCCATGTTCGCCAGCACTGGGAATGGACGATGCACATTTGGTCGTGTCCTACATAATATGAAAGGGGACACATGTCAATTTAATTCCCCTATGAGATGTGTCAAACATCTTACATCTTGACTGACGCAGCTCCAACAATGACTGGACTGTAACAACAGCTTAATGCACAAGTGACATGCAGAGACACCTTGATCTCATGTAGTTGTACATGTGTTCAGTATGTACATACTGACTACCTCCAAAACAGATTCTGACTATGTGAATGGTAAATGGTACACTCCTACATCTTGTGTCCCCAGCCCTGGGAGTAGTTGACACAGCACATGTTGGAAACAGCAACACTGCTGACTTCTACGTAGCTGCTGTACCTGCCACACCTTCTTGCTTAAGTCGCACAGAGCACAACATTTCTACACAATGAGCACAGTGTGTGTAAGCTGATCAACTATCAAAATGAACACAGCAATGTACACAGTGAAATAGGCACATTATGTGGTCAGGCCATCATTAGTGTGTGTTGATTAGCCATCTCACACATTGACATGTGCACAAATATGAGACTCCATTACACACCAAATCTGTGTATATGCACACAAATATCATAGGTGACATGTGAGTAAGTACATGCTAAAGCATGTAATCATGTGCACTGACATGGCATGTGTAGGCATCAGTGAGTTGAATGTCACACTAGCATTCAATTTTGCAAACAGGTGCTGTGATACATTGTGAAGGTCTAGTGTTCAATGATGAAAATTGGCTATTGCCATTGCTAGAGCATAATGTGTCCATAGGTGCGGTATGCGTGCTCTGCCACCACGATCACAGTCATTGGCCACAATTGAAAGATGCCAAATCGCGGTAGCGACTGCCTGGCCCCCGCGGTGTGCCACCGCCAATGCCAATGCCATTGCAGCCAATGGGAACCGCGATCGCGGTAGTGCAATTTTGAAACCCGCGGTAGGTGTGCTTCGCTACCGCGGGCCCGGCCATTGGATATAATTAAAAGATGCAGGATTGCGGTAGTGACTGCCTGGACCCCGCGGTGTGCCACCGCGGTGTGCCAAAGCCATTGCAGCCAATGGGAACCGCGATCGCGGTAGTGCAATACAATTTTGAAACCTGCGGTAGGCGTGCTCTGCTACAGCGGGCCCGGCCATTGGATATAATTGAAAGATGCAGGATTTCGGTAGTGACCGCCTGGACCCCGCGGTGTGACACCGCCAATGCCAATGGCATTGCAGCCAATGGGAACCGCGATCGCTGTAGTGAATTGTGAAGGTCTTGTGTTAATGATAAAAATTGGCTATTGCCATTGCTAGAGCATAATGTGTCCATAGGTGCGGTTTGCGTGCTCCGCCACCGCGATCACAGTCATTGGCCACAATTGAAAGATGCCAAATCACGGTAGCGACCACCTGGCCCCCGCGGTGTGCCACCGCCAATGTCCATGCCATTGCAGCCAATGGGAACCGCGATCGCGGTAGTGAATTACAATTTTGAAACTCGCGGTAGGCGTGCACCGCCACTGTGGTCCCGGTTATTGGTTACAATTGAAAAATGCTAACCAGGAAGACCAATTGCAGCAGCTGAGTACCACTGAAACAACCCCAGTGGCCTATAAATGTCTGTGAGAGAGCCACACTTTTACTTACATTCAGACACTGCTGCCTGCCATTCTTCACCACCAACTGCTGCTGTTCCTGTATTCTGGACCCAGTGATGGCGAGAACTGAGAACATCAGGGCCCGTCCCTTCACCACAGAGGAGCTGGAGGTCCTGGTGGACAAGGTCCTTGCACAGTACGGGAGGCTGTATGGTTCACCAGATGTACTGGTAAGTGTTTCAGAGTAAAAGTTAGAGAGTGCTCAGAGTGCTCACATGATGTTGCTCTGCAGTAGTATGTGCCTGTGAGTGCAAGTCAATGTGCATGCATCCTTATTTTTCATATACCATGCTCCATACATGGCCTAGTAAGAATTGCACTTGAGTATTTGGGGCGGATGGCAACATGGACATTTCTACAGCCCTTCTTCAGCAAAAAGAAACAAATGTTGGTCTGAGACTGGGTAATGTAAATGTGCGATACACTGCCTAGCATGCTGACTTCATGTCAATGGGGTGTGAAGCCTTATTTCCACCGATCCATGGCTGCATTGAAGGATGGGAGTGACATGCAGTGGTTTTGCAGCCATACAGTTACACTGCTGGTTTGAGACACTCGAAGTCTGAACAAACATTGCCTGTGCTATGTGATGTCATAGTCCATTAAGTCTTCACATTACAAATGTATTTTGTCCAGAGGGTACTGAAGAATGTGTGTACAGTTTTCAAATTGCCCCTATGGTGATGTGTGCATTATGCACAAGAGTAAAATGCCTGAGTGTAACACTCTTGGTGGTAATTCACCTATGACACATCAGATAAATGTAATTTGGAGATGTCATCCTTCTACTGATTTCAATATGTGTTCAGTCTCGCATGTGTAGGCACTGTTTGCCCTCTCATATTGTGCATGCATGTGATTTCTCTGATGGCCCACGTTTAACCTCAGTGTGAGTCCCACTGGCCTGCACAGAAACTGCCCATTTTTACAAGGACCCATCACTAAATGGACTGAGTGAAACATATGTATTGTCCACCACCCTATTTCTCAATGAGCTATCTTAGGCCTGAGGATTGCACAAGACAGGACTACACCATGTGAGAAGAGTGTGAGAATGTAAGATAATGGCCCTAAATGTGACCACCATGACACATGTCGCCATTCACTGGCCAAGGACATTGAGGGGTGTGTAGTGTTGGACACAGTGAGTCTTCCCCGACACATCATTTCAAATGTATTGTATGTATTGCTCACTCACATTCTGCATCACAGATGAGGGTCTTTTTCACATTGGTTTCTGTGCTGGCACTCTGCATGTGTAAGAGATGGCCATGTACTGTGTCCATCATCATACATGTATACATTTCTATGAGATTATTTGATGCAAGTGTACTACGTGTCACTGAAACTTCCTCTTCTTGTCTCCCATGCCTGCAGCTTAAGGTCCACCAGTGTAAGGTGATATGGAGGGTCATTGCACGCAAGGTGTGGGCTCTGGGTATCTCCATCCGACGGCACACACACTGTCACAAGAGGTGGGATGACATCTGCCGGCTGAGCAAAAACGTGGCAGAGATGACGCTGGGGGTACTCCCTCGGAGTGGCAGGTTAGCGCGCAGGCGCATGTCACCACTAATGGGCCGCATCTTGGCAGTGACACAGCCAGAGCTGGATGAACACTTGAGGGCCCATCAGCAGCAAGTTGGGGGTGAGTATTCAGCTAAGTGTGACTTTGGGTGTGAGTGACTGCATGAATCCCAAACGTGAGCCAGTGGAAAGCTCTGTGATGTCTCTAGTGTGATGCAATGGCTTCTAAGTGGCCTCAGTGTTGAATGCAGCTGTTCTGCATTTGTACAACATGTGGTTTCTCATGTGTGTAAAACCATGACCCTTGTCATTATAATAATAATAATAATAAAAGACATTTGTAGAGCACGCAGCTACCCCACATGGGGTGTCCCGGCGCTATAGCAGACAGTGAGCAGGGCAGAGAACAACGCAAGACTAGTCATTCCGACTAAAAAGCCAGGTTTTTAAGGCCTTTCTGAATTCCTGTTTGGACTGCATCATGCGTAAGTGGGGGGGGAGGTTATTCCAACATTTGGTGGTACGCACCTCAAACGTTCTGCCACCCATTCTTGCTTTCGCAAAGCGTGGTGTGGAGAGAAAGCGTTTGAGGTTGGATCTTAAAGGTCTGTCTTGTTGATAAGGGCGGAGTCTCCTCCTCAGATAGATAGGCCTTCTCCCATTGTCTGCACGAAAGGCAAATGTCAGGGCCTTATATTCAATTCGCTTGGCTATAGGCAGCCAGTGTAGTCGCCTAAGATAAGGAGTGACGTGGTGTCGAAGCGGGGCCCCGCAGACCAGTCGGGCTGCCGCATTTTGAATGATCTGGAGTCTATGGATCAGACCAAGCGGCAAACCCATGTACAGGCCTTTCGCATAATCAAGGTGGGAGGTGATTAGAGCGTGGACCACGGTTTTGCGGGTTGAGTCAGGCAGAAAATGTATAAATTTCCTGATAATTTTGATTTTGCCAAAACAAGCCGCCGAAACCGATTGTACATGGGTCGTGAGGGACAGATCTTTGTCCCATCTCACACCTAGATTTCTGACCAAGTCCTTCGGGGTGGGTGCATCACCCAATTCGGATGGCCACCATATATTGGACGGGGGGAGCGTTGGTTGATTAAAAAACAGGACTTCAGTCTTATCCGCATTAAGTTTCAAGAAATTGCGGTTCATCCAGTCAGCAATGTTTTTGAGGCATTCTTTTAGCGGGTCGAAGGTGAAGTCTGACATTCCACTAAACGTAAACAACAACTGAGTATCATCAGCGTAGGATGTCACCTTAATCCCCATTTTGGTGATAAGCTCAGCTAAAGGTGTTAAATAGACTTTAAAAAGCAGCGGGCTCAGGGCCAAACCCTGGGGTACCCCCCATTTCAGAGGTTTGGCGAGTGAAGTAAAGGGGTGGGTCAGGACCTGTTGGTTACGACCATGCAAGAAGGATGTCAACCAATTCAGAGCTGTTCCCTGGATGCCTATGTCCTTCAGGCGATCTAACAGGATGGGGTGAGAGACCGTGACAGATGAGATGTGGCCTTGTGACATATGCTGCAGTATGAGTGTCATAGACATCACCTGGCAGTGAACAGCAGTGAGCATCATGTTAGTGTGCATTTATAGGTGTGTGCTGTGCACAACATAAAATTTGTGACAGCTACACAGATGACACCAATGTGCAACGGTAGTTGTGCTTCAAAGCACAACATGGTGGATATCAGGAGCTTGTAGCCATTGCAAAAGGACATTTGGGAGTTTGTATCTGTGGTGTTCCCTTAAAGTGACTCCATATGTGACAGAGACAACATGTTTAGATGTATATCTATCTCACCTACAGGCACGTAGGTATGCTTACAGTGAATAGTATGTTAGGTTACAAGGAGGCACAGGGCCAGCTATTTGGCTGTGTCAACGCCACATGGGGCATCACTATCAACTATGCATGTTTCCGGGGGCGTGGCCTGACGCTGATGCGGACGGGAGCCTGAATCGGAGCTCCCGCCGGTGATCCCCTGTCCAGCGCCATCCTGCCCGCTACAGGGGGGCCCCAGCCGCAGCAGTCGGTCCATTGTGGGTCGGAACCGCTGGGGAACCGGCACTGAGCGGGGGCACGCTGTTTGCCGCGGAGCAGAGCCTAGAACTCGTCTGGAGCGAAGGGGCCGCGAGGCTCCACAAAATGGCGGCTGTGCATAATAAGCGCCGCTCGGTGCGCACAGCGGCGGTGGCCGCGAAAGGATATCACAGCCCTCGGAGGGCCATCTATACCCGGTGAGGAGCTAGACCCGGGGAAGGACTGAGTGGTGGGGCACGAGAGAGCGGCAGAATCCCGGACCACGGCGTGTGAGTGCCTGAGAGCCCGAGCGCATCGCCAGCAGCAGGGGGTGCCTACGCACCGGGCCGCGCACACGGGGGGCCCTGATTCACGACTGAGCAGGGCACGGAGCGGACTCTGAGGGTGCCTGGACCTGGGGGCAGGAGGAATCGCTGCACAGGTGTTGGCACCAGCCCGGGCAGCGCCCGTGTCCCGGGGGTGCTGGCGCTGTATGGACTCACGTGGAGGGCGGCAGGGAGGCGCCCGGAGACAGGCCTCAGCGGCGCACCTGCAAACTTCTACACAAGTGGAGGCCGTACGCAAGTAGGGGTGACTGAGGCAAACCCCAGGGGTGGACGCGTGGGCCCAGTAGAGGACTGCCTCCAGGGGCCGGCTATGGGATGAGGCCCTGACAGACCACTGAGACCGGGACTGGGGCACTTGAGTGGCGGACCATGGGCCCAGTGGTGCAGAGTGGCTGAGCGCTGGATGTATATGCTGGGCACCTTGCGCGAGGTGTAGAAGGTGAGCTGAGCTGGCCCTGCTGCCCCCGAGGAGTGGGAGGCATCACCGCGGGGGCCACGGAGCAGCAGCGGACATAGAGGCACAGAAGTGTTGAAGCCAGACTTGCAGCCCTGCGATCGCAAGGTTGGGGGGCGCCGGGGACGCGTGAGTGGCCGTCCCCTCTGGACAGTGTGGAGACCACTGCACGGCAAGCCGGGGCTCAGGCAGGGAGAGACTGTTTCCACCCCTGGGCGGAATATTGGTCCACGTGGCTGGGAAGCTATCGAAAATGGCGGCCGGGCCCCGGTAGCTGGGCCTAAGAGAGGGACGCCCCGGACTGCTGGACTTGAACGACCATCCAAGCTGCCAGTCCTGCAATTCCGCTGACGGAGCGCGTGGCCCCACGAGCGGGTGACCGCAGAGTAACAGAACCTTGTCGCGGCGCGGAGGCAGCAGCTGCACGCTCGAGGCGCGAGAGGCCCCGGAGATTTAGTCACCATGGGGCGGGTCAATAAGCGGCGTGATGCAGAGCAGCAGGAATCAGCGAGTGACGATAATGGGGAGCCCCGCGGCGGAGGAGCTGCACCCCCAGGTGAACTGTCGCTCCATGACATACTGCAGGCGATAGAAACATCGCGAACTGCGGTGGAGGCCAAGATCGACACCCTCCGGGAAGATTTGGGCCACTTGCGGGCGGACCACAGAAAACTGGCGGATAGGGTCACCACTGCAGAGGAAGAAGTGGAGGAGCTGAAACCTCATGTCGCTGCAAACACGAGCAAGGCCACGGACATTGAGAGAAGGGTCCGGATCTTAGAACAACGCGCTGAAGATGCGGAACAACATCAGAGTCACGGGGCTGCCTGAAAAAGTCGAAGGGAATGATATGGTGGCATTCTTGGAGAACTGGCTGAGGACGGAAGTGGCGGAGGAGGGCCTTTCGACTTTCTTCGCGTTGGAGCGGGCACACAGGGTCCCGGCTCGGGCACCGCCACCTGGAGGACCGCCATGGCCGGTGGTGGCCCACCTCCTCTTCTACAAAGACAGGGACCATATATTGAGCAGGGCGCGCATTAAAGGGCTACTCAAAATGGACAACAGTGTAATCCGGATCTTTCCAGACTTCTCCAAAGAAGTGCAGAGACAGAGAGTGTCTTTTGTCTCGGCCAAAAGAAGGCTGCGCCAAATGGGGGTGTCTTACTCTATGGTGTTCCCGGTCCGACTCCGAATAGCACGCGCAGGGGGGACAGTCTTCTTCAATACCCCTCAGGAAGTTTGGGGCTGGCTAGAGGAGCAGGACCCAAGAGACCAGCGGAGAGGGGGCACAGATGCGCCTGGGAGGGATCGCACACACTCCCCGGGTAGAGGAAGGAAATCCAAGAGCCAACCGACGATGGAAGAGACTCTCCGGGGCAGAGAAAGTGCAGTGGCAGCGGTGGCTTCCTTGGGCGCGGCCCGCTCACGGGGGGACCCTTCCCTATCTGGGGAGGAACAGAGAGACTCGGACTCTGAGACCAGCTCGAGCACGCTGGGAGAGGCTGGTCAGATCCTCCCAGACATTACACCTCGATTGGCGGATGACTTGATATAAGCCACACAGGCCACGCAAGTACAACTGGGAAGCTTATTTGGCGGGATGGAGGGCTAAATTAGCGCTGCCCTACACGGCTCCGTATGGGGCTCCAGCGCATAGATATGAGATGTAACGCTGGATGGGGGGGATCCAGGGGGCGGAGAGGACGGCTGTCTTCTAGGCGGATATTGGCCTAACCACCACTATCGGATATTGACTGTTATGGCACAAAGGTGCAAGGTTTGGATGGGAGGGACGTTCTCTCTTGTCCTGGGGAGGAGGTGTTGGGATGTTTTCACTGTTTAGTTGTACCAGGGGGGGCGCTGCTGTCGACCGGGGAAGGGAACACATCAAGGGATATTACATGGGGTGCCCCTGGGGTTTACCATGCTGCTCGGGACACACGGAGGTGGCGGTGGGAGAAATGGTTCACCGATACCAATGGCGAAGGATAGCTATAACATAGTCTCATGGAATGTCCGGGGAATGCACTCCTTGCATAAAAGGTATAAAACACTTTCCTAATTGAATCGGTGGGGGGTGCAGATAGCCATGCTCCAAGAAACTCATACACTGGCTGCGGAGGGCACGGCACTACACAGACGCTGGAGGGGCCAAGCTTTTTACACATCCTACTCGGCGTTTGCCAGGGGGGTGTTGATCTGGATAAGGGCGGGGATCCCCTTTCAATCTATCGGGCACAGAATGGACCCGGAGGGTCGGTATGTAATTGTATCCGGGCGACTGGATGGCCAGGACATTAGCCTGGTAAATGTATACGGACCCAATACAGATCAGGCCCGCTTCCTTGAGCAGTTATCCGGGGTACTGGCACCGTACATGACGGGCCCGGTTTTACTGGGGGGAGACTTTAATTGTATTGCGGATCCCGACTTGGACAGGTCACACCCACCGCTTAGAGAGTCCCCAGTGAACACCATGGCCAGATCCTTTAGGGAATGGCAAACCCGGTGGGGGTTGGTGGACACATGGCGCCGCACACATCCGGACGCTAGGGAATATTCGCACCTCTCCCATGTACACGAACTCCATGTCCGCCTGGACACTTTCTTGTGCACACCTGATATACATACGCAGCTCTGGGGGGCAGAATATCTGACACGAACGGTATCAGACCACAACCCACTAATGATTAAACTGCGGGGGGCGCAATCACAACCAATCCCACCTGGCGCCTCAAGCCAGAGGCACTGGAGGACGAAGCCTTTCTGCAAGAAACCAGGGCCCATATTGAGCAGTATTTCGCCGACAATGCCTTCTCCACGGATTCTAGAAGTACAGAGTGGGAGGCATTCAAGTCTGTGATAAGGGGACGGTGCATGGCAACATCTATAGGGGTCCGTCGGACGATTACTGCGGATGTGGACAGGGCAGACAGGGTGCTCAGGGACCTTGAGTGTAGACGACCGGAACATCCGGAGCTGCGTCAGGAGTTGCTAGAGGCTAAGGAAGCAGTGGCAGAGCAGGAGGAGCGGTTGCGCTGCTTTGACTACCGGGCGTATACAGACAGGACTCATGCAGAGCGGGATAAGGCTGGGCGACTGTTAGCATGGCTTGCTAATCCGACCCGACAGGGTAACATTATTCTGGAAATTCAGGATCAGGCCGGGAACCCCTTGCACAGGCAGGACGGGATCAATACTCGCTTCCGAGACTATTATGCAGGCTTGTACAGTAGTTTGGGTCCTAGGGAGACGGAGGGAATCACGGAGTACCTGTTAGCACTTCCCTTACATACCTTGGGGGGAGATGAGGCAGAACTGTTGGGGGCCGCGATTACGGGGCACGAAATTAGAGCCGCCATTAAAGCCATGGCGCGGGGAAAGACTCCGGGCACCGATGGGCTCCCCCAAGAATTTTATGCTGCCTACTCGGCCGAACTGATGCCCAGGCTAGTAGAACTCTATGCGGCGGTCTGGGAGGAAGGGATTCTGCCACGCACTGCCCGAGAGGTGGTGGTGATTCCCCTGCTCAAGCCCGATAAACCCCCGACGGAATGCACGGCGTACCGGCCTTTATCAATGCTAAATTTCGATTTTAAAATCCTTAGCAAAATATTAGCTACTAGATTGCTGCCGCATATGACCTCTTTGGTCTACCAGGATCAGGCGGGATTCATCCCCGGCAGGAATACGATGCTCAACATTAGGCGACTGTTCGGCGTCCTGGAGCGGGGGGGGGGGCAGAGGTTCAGGGGGGAGCGATTTTTGCTATCGATATCGAGAAAGCATTTGACAGCCTAGAATGGGGGCACCTGTACGAGGTGATGGCGCATATGGGACTGGGGCAGGAGTTTGTCCGCTGGGTGAAGATACTCTACGAAGATCCGGTGGCAAGAGTTCGCACGGGCCGCACCATCTCGGCGCAGTATAAGGTAGAGAGGGGCACGAGACAGGGGTGCCCCCTCTCCCCCCTCTTATTCGCCCTGGCGGTGGAACCGTTGGCGTGTAGGGCGCGCTCCGGGATGGCCTATAGGGGGTTGCGCTTGGCCGACCAGTTGCACCATATAGCGCTATATGCAGATGACCTGTTGCTGTTTTTAAATGACACAGGTACAGATCTGAGAGGCGCTAGGGACATGATGGAGGCCTTTGGGACTCTCTCAGGCCTGTGCGTCAATTGGCGAAAATCCCAGCTGTTTCCGGTGAAGGTTGGCACCCCTCCCCCTGAGGGTCTGGAGGGCTTGAAATGGGAATCCCGATGCTTCAGCTATCTGGGCGTGAAGGTGTACCATGATCTCGCGGATGTCCAGGATGGGAATGTAGGTGGGGCCCTGCGGGCGTTGAAGGGCAGCATGGCCTTCTGGAGTAACCTACCACTGTCGGTCGCGGGGCGGATCTCCCTCCTAAAAATGATAGCGCTGCCCCGACTGCTGTACTTTTTCGTCACACTGCCGGTGTGGATCCCAAGTGCGTGGTTCCGCTCCCTCGACTCCCTTATCACTGCTTTTATATGGGGAAATGGCAGAAGGAGGGTGGCCCTGACCACGCTGTCGAGGGCGACCCTTGAGGGGGGCCTGGGGGTCCCGGAGATGGAGAGCTACTACCTCGCGGGACAGCTCCAAAGACTTACGCAATGGGTGGCTGGGAGTCTAGATCCGGGCCGGAGGAGACCTCCCTTCACCCCGGACAGAGCGGACGTGCTCGGTACCTTCATGGGCACCATCAGGCCGGGAGGGGTAGGTTCCTCTGAACATAAAGTGGTGAGGCGCTGCTGGACTAGATGCTTACAAAAACAAAGACCAGACGCCCCTATTCACCCGAGATGTCAGTAGCATTTCTCGAGGCACTCCCACATGGAGGTAACAGGAGGGGGTTGGAGGAATGGGTGCAGGCCGGAGCAACACAGGGGCATATTATCAAGCGGCAGCGATAATTATCGCTGGCCGCTCTTAGCGTGAAATTATTTATCGCTGGCAATTATCGCCATGCTATCGCTGTATCAACAACGCATAGCGCAATGGCGATAATTTTCCAGCGATAGCGGTGTTTTCCATGGAACATCGCTGTTTTTTCAGCGATGTTCCATGGAAAACGGCGATAACCTTGCTGATACGACCCTGTGGTCGTATCAGCATAATCCACCCCCATTGTTAGGTATAGGTAAGTCTGCATTTTTGCAGACGTTGGTTTGGCGAAAACCGCGGTTTTCGCTAAAAACTAACGTCTGCAAAATGCGTGGGCCTCCTTGTAAATATCGCAATGTACATTTCGCAATATTTAACAAGGTAGTCCATCAGGGGTACGCCCAGTGACGCCCACTTTGCATCTCATTAGAGATGCGAAGTTAGGCGTGCTGGAAACGGGCGCTAAGTCAAGGAAACACGCGCTAGCGTGTCCTTGATGATATTGCGATAAAATTATCGCCGCTTTTCGCCCGAAAACGGACGCTAAAGCGGCGATAATGTTATCGCCAGCCCTTGTTAATATGCCCCTAAATTGGGCGACTTCTATAGGGACGGAGAGCTGCTCCCATTTGAGGACTTCCGCGCTGCTTGGGACATACCGCAGGGACACTTCTTGCTGTATGGGGCTGTCACGGGGGCCATACGTAGACACTGGGGGCGAGGGACAACTGAACCACCCACACATGCAACCAGTGAGTACATAAGCCTGTCAGGGGGGGTCATTAAAGCGGTCTCATGCCTCTACCGGGCAGTTAGACAGGACTACACGAAACCATTGGAAGGGTTGAGAGCCAAATGGGAAACTGACCTGGGAAATCCCCTAGAGGATAGGGACTGGGACAATGCACTCCAGAGGGCCATCAAGGTGTCTCGCAATGCGCGGTTTCAGTTAATTAGTTTCTATACATTACACCGGGCATACCTTACCCCGGATAGGATTAACCGGTTCTTCCTCAGAGATGACGCGGGATGCCCAAGATGCGGGGAGGTTGGGGGCCAGTTATTTCCACATGATGTAGAGTTGCCCACAGTTAGACATGTACTGGCGGGAGGTGGCCCGGGAGACGGCACGAATTACAGGAAGGGACATCACATGCACTCCAAGTCATGTGCTCCTCAATCTGTTCCCGCATTCGGCAAAGACTAAAATGACGGCGAGGTTCCAGGACTTGGCATTTATATTGGCAAAACGGGAACTAACGAGCAAATGGAAGGCCCCTACAGGCCCCAGTGTCACAAAATGGAAACGTGAGTTAGAAAAATGGGCAGGATGCGAAAACAGAATACTGCTCAGAAATGCCAAGCGGGGAATAGGCAGGCTGGAGCGGGCGCAGGCTTGGGGGGTAATGGTTGACGAATTGAGACATGAAGGGCAGGAGTCTGCACCCGGCACCGCGAGCAGCCTCTCCCGACCCGCAAGCCCTGGTAATCAGGACCACGAGAGAGAGCTGCGCGAGCACAGAGGGGAGCACTGACACGGTTCTGGGCGCCCGAGGGAATGGGTCTTGCTCCACTGCCCTTAGCTAGTAGCGAGGGGGACCCAGACGATCTACACACAATAGATGGGGTGCACTTAGTCGACAGCAGCGCGGGGTGGGTGGGGGATAGGTTGGGAAGTTGGGGGGGGAGGGAGAGCATAGAGGCATCATTCAACGAAACTCCTTGGTAGGAATTGGGACGCCAATCCATAAGGGTAATAGCGCAGACTAATGAGACCACAGATTGAGGTCGCTGCTAGGTCAAGGAGTTAGGATACGGGATATGATTACTGTTCTGAAATGCGTATACTATGCCATAACTGAAAATGCCAATAAAATCTGTTTTAAAAAAAAAAACTATGCATGTTTCCATGCATCTTCTGATGATTGCATAAATGTAGCAGATGCTGACTGTACATGGAGGAGGCCAACATGGGAGTATCATTTTCAAGTTTTGTGCTTTGCTTGCATATGATGTTTGTGAGTATGGCACTATACTGAACCTATGTCTCTGTCTCTTGCAACATCTACCGAGGGCAGGGAAGGACGGGGACCGACACCAGTGGGGAAGCTTCTGGCACGACTGCTACACATGAGCTCACTGACACTGATGTGACCAGCGACTCGGAGGGGGACAGGAGTGCCCTGGATGATTCCCGCCCGGAAACACCAACCTCCACATCTTCAGACTCCAGCGGTGACTCCTCGATGTTGGCAGGCACAGGAAGTTCCAAATCTGCCTCTTCTTCCACCACACATCGTCCAGTGCCCACCCTCCCAGTTGCTCCCACAAGTGCTGTCCGTACCCGCAGCCCTAGGAAGGGTAGAGTCTCCTTCCCCCCAGGCACCGCTGCCCCTGCCCCTGTCTCCCCTGCTGCCCTCAGTGTGGAGGCGGTAGACCATTTGCGCCAGCTGTGTGTGGGTCAGACTGCTCTCCTGAATGCCTTCCAGGATCATGACAAGAAGTTGGCACAGGTAGTTGCCTTCATGGAGGGCATTCATTCTGACGTGGGTGGCCTACACCGAACTGTCCAATCTTTGTCCTCCACAGTGACGGCAGCCATTCAGCAGTCACAGGCTCCCAGTCCAGCTCCTGTCCCTTCAGCAACCACCCTGCCAGTGGCACCACCTGACGAGAGTGCCCACACACCAGAACCCTCAGGCACCAAATCTCCACACGCAGCACACAACAGCAGCACTCGAAGCGGACCAGACCACAGACACCATCCCCACAACACAAAACAGGCACACAGGAGCGCAAAACCAAAAGCCCATCACGTGACACTCATGGGCATCAGGCCAAGAAGCAGGCATCAACATCACATTCATCAAAATCACCCCTATCCAAGGGCACTCCCATCCCCACACCTGCTCCCAAAGACAAACACACACTTGCTCTGTCTGCTGTGAACCTGGTGCCTGCAACGACTAAGCCCAAACACATTTCAAAATTTCAAAGACAGATTCACCCACAACGTCAACTCCCACCCACACCCCTGTGAAGCTGGGACAAGAGAGCAAAGTGGGGGGTTTACCTCGACAACAGGGGATGCAGGGGAAGAGGCAAGGCCACCCCAAGCATACCACCAGATCCAGCAAATCCCCACAGGGAGAGCCACCTGCACCTGATACACCTTTGGTGGAGAGTGAGGCTGTTGTGCCCACCTCACTTCCCACTCCGGCCAAGACACTTTTGGGCTATCGAATCCCCAAGAAGTTGAGACCCAGCCCTCAACATTCACCCTCACATACTGTGCCTCCACGCAGTATGTCTCCACCTCCCCGTGCCACCACTCTACCCGGTCCAAGCAGCCCTCAGGCTTCCACAGCCACTGATGCCTCTACCTCAGCTGGTTCTCTCTCTCCCAGGTCCAGTCCTCCAACTGGCCCCGACAATCAGCCACCACCCAGTTCAACTTCAAGCCAAAGTTGAAGCCAAGTGCCCCTCCCCACACCATTTCTCACACAGCGGTGCCTGGACTGCCCATATGTAGCCCCTGAGCTGTGTTGATTCCCATGGCAGTGGACGGTGTTACCCATTTCCTGTGCAGTTTCTCATGCACACATGTGCGGGCTAGAAATATGGACTGGCCAATGGCCTTGCTGTTTGTTACTTTTGATGCCCATGTCCTGTGCAGTTTCTGATGCACACATGTGCGGACTGGAAATATGGACTGGCCAATGGCCTTGCTGTTTGTTACTTTTGATGCCCATTTCCTGTGCAGTTTGTCAAGCACACATGTGCATACTAGGAATTTGTATTGGCCAATGGCCTTGCTCTTTTGTACTTTTGATGCCTATCTGGGTATTATGTAATAAAGACTGTTACTCATGTTGTCTGTTTTGTCAATGCCCTTGCTAAATAAAAGGTTTTATGTATGGGTATCGGTTCAAGTGACACATGCTCTGAATGCCACTTTCATATTGGCAATTACTTGTTTTACTTTTTCAGAGGTTTCCAGAGGTAACAGGCACTTTTGTTCTTCTTCAGTCTGAGGCTTGAGGGTGCAATGATGGTTGTTTGTGATGATCTACTCTTCTCCTAATCATTCTATGCTCAGGTTTGCTAAATTGTACACATGTCATGTTAGGATGCAATACCAGAACAGAGGTGAATGCTATCCACAGGATTACTTGCGTGGTGGCCAGGGTCTGTCATATCTGTGGGCTCTTTCTTGATGTGTGCACAGCAGTGTTGATGTGTAGTCATCTTGTGTAGGCCTGTCTTCATAGTCACATGGGTACATTTGAATGTGTGCACTTGAGTAGTCATACAGTGTGATTGGCCTGTCATTGTCAGTAGTGTTGATGTGTATGTGCCCCTGCACATGCCAACTACACACATGTATGATCCAGGTAATGTGTGCCTGTTAGGTTACATTGTCAGACATGTGCTTCAGATTGTGGGCACATGTAGGAGTTGTAGGTTGAGCACTGTGCAGTGTGTCGGTGTGTCCTTGCACTCCTGGTGGACACCTATTTGTTGTCGCTGTCAGTTGTGAGTATGCAGAGTGTGTCACTGCAAAGTCTATGTTGTGTTTTCTTGATCAGCCACGTGTCTTGTTTAAGTTTGTGCTCACTGTGCTGACCTGCTCAGCCACACTGACATTATTTGTGAGTTTTCTCATGCATTGCTGTCACTTGACACATTTTTGGGTTGAGTATAGTATGTTGTATGAGGAGTTATACCATCCCCTAAAGGTGCTTCTGATGCCTACACATTGTGAGTTACTCCTCTATGTGTTTGTGAACTGTACACTCCTCACCTGTCCAATACTGATGTAAACACCACTTTAATCTCATGTCTTCCACTCCATGCCTTGCCAGTGTGTGACCCTCCCCACCACTTCATAGTGTGACACTATACTGTGGGAGGATGATCTGTGTACACAATTAGTTATGTGTTATTTTCTTCTACTTGTTTGCAGTCATGGTTGCTCATGTGCAGTGCATATGTTTGAGCAGCACAGTACTCTAGTCATGTTGTTTGCATCTGGGTTTTCATGAGTTGTGCATCTGTGGGTGATGGCTAAGCTGTATGTCTGTTTGCTGAGGTACTGCTACCCTTCCTGAGTGTGATGTGATCTGTGTGCTGTGATGATTTGTGTTGTGGGAGTTCATGGTGGGGCACTCAGATATGTGTGCTACTGGTTTGGTTGGTGTTTACACACTGCTTACTGTGCATGCAGTGCTGTCAGTGTATGTTTCCTTGTATTTGCCTGGTATGCATCCCCCTAATGTCCAGCTGAGTTTGCTATGTGATTAATTGGTATGTGCATCTGTTGTGTTTTTGTTGTAGATGGATGCAGTGTTTGGCCTGTGTTGGCTCTTTCTACTGACAGGTGCAATGTGTGTGTGATGTTCTATTTGCATGACATTGTGTGCGAGTCGTTTGTGCATTGTAATACATTCAGATGTGTGTCGCATGTGTAGTGTGCATTTCTTGTGTGTATGTCACATGCAGCAATGTGGATTCTTGTTCATGAGCTTGTTTTGAGTGCACAATAGTGCTATGTCCTCCTATATTTGACCTGTCACTTGTCAGGATTGTGCATGTGCATGCTTGTGGTACACTATGCCACCATGCTCACTTGATAACTGGTGTGGTGTCTATGTCTGTGTTAGCTGATTTGTCCCATTGATCCCAGTTAGTGTTCATGATTGGCATTTGATGATGCAATTCTTGTTTGGGTTGGAGTATGGTGTCTGTGCATTTGTCCAGAGTGACAATGTTGTGTATTCCTGTTCTGTCTAGGGTCACATTGCCTATCCACTGTTTGCCTGCACATGGCTTAGCTTGTTGGACTTCTGTGGATTTTGTTTGTGAGATTTGTGTTTGGCTATTGTTTTTTGGTCAGCATTGGTTCAGACATCCCTGAGTGTGAGTCTGACATTTGTAGATACACACCAGGGTGTGTCATTGGTTGTCTGGAAACTCACAGGACCTTATTTGCACCTTTATGTGTGTTTCTCACAGGTGTTTAGTGTTGCAGGTGTGAGATGGGTAGATGAGGGGTATGTGTGAAGGTCCTACTTGGGTTTGACAGTCAGGGAGTGTGACAATTAGCCATGTGTGTTGTGCTGGTGGCATACACATGTCAAGTAAATTGCCACAGATGTGTGGCTGGTCACTGTATGGCTTCTGACACCTCCTATCATTCCTGTGCCTATGCATAGCTTGCATTGCTGTATCCCAGAGATATTGCATAGATGTCACTTTGGTTTAATTTCAATCACTGTGCCACCCATGTCTGATTTGATGGCCTAAGGGTAGTGTGATATGTTCCTCCTCTTGCATGTGATGTACAAATGCTATGTGGCTTGCTCCATGGTTTTCCAGTACTGTGCACTCCACTTTGGGCTAGTCCATTTATCGTCCTACATTGCTGCTGACCTATGGCATGTGTATGTGGCAGAGTGTCAGTGTGGGATCTTTCTGAGGGACTTGACATGCAGTGTGAACAGTTCAGTGGTTGTTAATATGCAGTGTGAGTCTTCATTTCTTAATTTACTCAGTTTAATTCACAGGAGTGGAAGGCAGGTGTGAGGAGGAGGGTTGTCCAGCCCCTGACCGTCTGTGCAGGGTGTTCATCTTCACCCCAACCTTCCCAGTCAATCTACCTTGCCCTTTGATGTGTGAGGTGCGAGGTCAAGCCACACCTGGCTGCTAAATTGTGCATTGAGTGGGGGGGGCACAAGAGGGGCTCACAGCATGTGCAGAAATGGGTGTGGGAAGCGTGCTGTGGGCTGTGGCCAACTGATGCAGCCCACCATGTGGGTAGGGTGAAGGTGGAGCCCTGGGAAGCTGCCCAGAGTGCCCATGCCTGGCGCCGGCCCTGCCTACTACATTGTGCGCAGGTTTTCCCACGTCTTCACCGCTGCGGTGACGTGACCGGGACATTGCAGTGATTTCGCGGTTGATGGGTGACCCCGATGCGGAGGTGTGGATTTCTAGCAGGCAGGACATGTGTGAGTACACTGGGGGATATGTTCCTGTCTCCACCAGAGTGTCTGATGTGGACAGGAACCGTATTTCAGCACAGGAGTTGTGTGTTGTGGTTGTATGCAGTGTTAGGTTTGAAAACCCAATTCTCTCTATACACTTGCTCCATTTCCTATTAGGTTAGGAGTGCGGCTAAATTAGACACCACTCGTATTCACGTTATGCAACCCACTGCGTTATCCCCGCAATGTGTAAGCTTCAGTTAGCAAGTGCGACTCCATTTTGTATTTCGTAATCCCTATTTGGCTGTGTCTAAACTAAGCCTAATTATTCGTATTGCTTGCCTTAGCAGAACCCTGTATTTAGTTATTATTTTCTTTCCTGTTCAAGGTTGCCTTCCGACTTACTAATGAATAGGCCATTCTGCCCTTGCATACCTATCCGTATGTGTAGTTCTGCTCCCACGTTAGGAGACGCTGAGACCCAGCACGGCAACCTTGAAACTGTGATAGTGTGTACGCATCTAGCAGGTGGTAGCCCATCCTTCTGTGCCTCCTTTGTTGATGTTCGGTCTAAGCCGGTAACTTTCCACTGTGGGCGTGGTTGGAGGTTCTTGGGAGGAATGGTTATGCGTTGCAGACTGTTGGGGGCCAGTCCCTCGGCAGACATCTTAGGGGGCAGGTCAGATTGGACTCCTCTGCAGAGTATTGCTAATAAACAACTGCTTGTATTCTCTAATGTCTGACCGACTCTTCATTTTGGTAGAAGGCGAGTAGGAGGTTATAGATAACCCGGTGTAGTGTAGCTCCTATTTCCCTAATAGGCTCTGCGCATTGGAATAATATATCCTATAGGTTTGACATAGGACTAAGGTCAGTATGTCCCTATCGAGTATATTAAACTTAATTACTTGTGCCAGCTAGCTCAGAGGCCACTAGAAACTCCTTGACAAACAAGAAGGGAGTAGTTTCTGGCAGCCGCAAAACATGACCACTTTGTTTCCCTTTAGAATCAGAACGTGTCCCAGAGTCGTGGAAACAATAGATAACTATTTCACTCTTAAAAGATTTATTGAACAGTCTTGTTTCTGGTGTAAGTAAAATGTGCTGTTACGATCACAAAGACAGTATGCGAGATAAATAATGTACAGTGTGAGCAGTAGAAATAAATAATACTGCGATAGCATTATCTTTTAGTACATATGCCTTTACATAAATAACACAGACTAAAAATGCTAGTACTCATACGATGCGTTTCTAAGCTAGTTCTACCCCAATGAACCTAACCTAACCTAGGTGTAGGGAGAGGTATGAAGTAGGTGAAGTATTCCTTACTATGGTATACTAAGAGTATGTTAAGCCTAGTATGCCTAGTATGCCAAGAGTCCCTCTAGGTTCTTGTCAGCTCCATACCTGAAGAATGAGAGAGGTAGGAATCTCTTTGCCAGACTCGAACTCCAACACCCCGCAAGGGAAGTCAGATCACTGGAAGCTGGACTCTCTGCGTGCAGGGATGACAGCGTCTTCTCAGTGCGTCAGGTCGGGAAACGGGCTCCTCTGAAGTCGAGGTCTCCTCTAGTTTACAAGGGCTAGGGAAGGTATATTTATACCTGAGAGTACCTAAGAATGTTAGTATTGACGTGAGTCGGACAGCGAAAGATGTCATGAATGAACCCCTAAGGAATAATGGTTCATGCATAATATATGAGTCCTTGAAGAAATCAATAGTCCTGGGCTAGGGAAACTCCCGCAGCCTAAGGGTCTGTTCTTCATGAACTCGTTGTGACGTTAGGGTGGACGGATGTCAGAGACCATGCCTGTATTTGGAGTGCACGGTTTAATGCCTAAATAAGGGCTGGGATTTGATGCATATATAAGGGCAGGGCGAATTGTGCCTATATAAGGACATGATACTGGAAAGCCCGTTATGGACACCCTAAGAGGAATATAACACCGGGTGGCCCCTAAGGGCCACTTCCTTCAGTGGAGATGTGTTATTTACGTACCTGCAGTGTTGACCGCGGCAACGTCTTATCTGCTGGTAGTGGATGAGGTACAGCAGCGGAAGGGCTTGAAGAGCTAGATCCATAGCGGTCAGGAACGCGTGGAGGTGCCCGGGATTCGAGTTTCGATCTCCGCAGTAGTGCTGCCGCCGTCCCTGAGTGGCTGGTTTCTCCGCTGCGTTCTGATGGGCTGTATGAGGCATCGTGATTTGTCCGGCGGTTGTAACGTCATTCCGCACGTTGGTCTTTCTCTATTAGCTCCCTCCGCCACCGTTGCGGAAGGAAATTCCTGGCGGATCCCAAAACTCCGCAGCGGACGGGAAATGGGCTATCTTTGCCCATTGTAATATGGCGGACGCGAGGACCGCCGCTGGAGTGCGGAAAAGGACGTTTTCCACCACCGCCAGCACCGCAGATGTGCCAAAATCCGCCATCCTAATGAGCCCCTATGTGAGGCACTCTGATGACCTCGGGTCAAGTTTGTGCTATATAAAACTCAATAAATGAATAAATAGGTGTCTCCATTTGGAAGCATTTAGACTGCATAAGGTTGCCGTACATGTTATTACAAATTACTGGGGTAACCCAAGAAGGCCATAGGACCTGGGTAGCTTATAGTACATATAACAGTATGGTCCTACTGGCATGTAATCCAAGAGAAACGCAATATTTAATTTGCAATGTAGGTGAGCGAAAAACACAAAATTATGAATAAATCACAATTATTGCTGATTTAATTGATCAAACCAAATTTTATATCAAAATCATTCATAGTATATTAAAATATTCATGGAGTTTATTTCATAATGGTTGCTCCAAATAGATTGAAAAGAGAAGTGTTTATAGAAGTGCTCATGTGTGCAGCGATCAGAAAGAAGAAGAAAAAGAATTACTAACTGTTCACACAGTAATCATAATTCAACATCCATGGCTATGAGAAATTTGAATTAGCCAAAGACGAAAAGCCTGTCTAAGAGGTTTATACATTAGTAATGTTCCTTGTTCGAGAGGGAGGTGACTGAATCAAAAACACATCCCTCAAAGGCATATATGTACTCAATCCAGGCTTAGAGGGTTAATGATGTCGACGTTTCGACCCGACTGCTGCATGAGGTCAATTAAGCCCTTGCATGAGGGCCTTCATCAAGATGGTGGATAATGGGGTGGTTTAGTAGGGTAACCTAAAAAAGATCCACTAAATTAATGTAAAGTGGGTCCCATTAAAAACACTTGCATTGCCATTAGTACAGGAAAGTACTGACCTCAAAACGATGCAGCCGCACCGCAGGTTGGGGAAGGTGTTCCCTCTAGATACACCCTTCCCTCTTGATAAAAAGTACGATTTCCAAAGCCTTTTCACACTTCACTCTATGATGTAAAGGGGAGTGTATGAAGCTAAAAATGGCCATCTAAGGTCAAACACGTGTATATTAGAAACAAACAAGTGAGGGAACCTACCTCATCATCTGGGGCAGATCTCAAAGATTCAGCTAGATGAGTGACATATGTCCATCAATGGGGGCTGTAAGATAAAGGAAGAATGGAAAAGGTCTCAATAGGCCTGCATTGGTTGAACAACATCAAGTTAGCACGGAAGACCTTCAAGCCTGTGGTGCATCCGCCTGCCAGATTCCAAGTTGAATCCAGTGTGGGCAGGCGGTGCAGCGGTGTCACAGCAGCATTCTGTTAGGCTCATAGGAGAGCCGAACAAGCATACCTTCGCTGTGACAGCATCTACTGCACATTTCTGCGAGGTGTGGCATGAACCATGTTGTGCATGCCACCCTGTGCATGAACATAAGTGCAATTACAGGGGGGCACAACAGATGCACCAGGGGGCCCTGTTAGGGCCTCCTTCCCGCATCTCTGCCACCCTTTTGATGGCAAACTCCTTGCCATGAAATAGGTAGTGGAAAGCAGGTCATAATATGCTCGGCGGTGCCGGTGCAACCACCTGGGAACCACCATTCCCTGGCGGTGTTGCAGCGGTGTGAGGCAGTAATATGCTGGCGGTGCCCTAGCTGCATCACCAAGCATATTATGAGTTTACTCACTGCCAGCCTTTTCATGACTGTCAGCCTGCCATGAAAAGGCTGGCTGTGAGGGAACTAAGGGGGCCCTACAGGGCCACCAGTTGCCTCAGGGCCATGGGATGCATGCAGGGGGGCACATGGGGTCTGCATGCACACCCTTTTTAATAGTCACCACAGTGGGAATGCCAAAGGACTACCCGCCAGACCAGGCGAAAACTCCTAATCTGGCGGCCTGACAACAAGTTTGGTGGTCCTGGAGGAGGGCGCTGGTGTGGCGGCCTGCTCCAGGACTGCCAAACTCATAATGAGGCCCTAAGTCTACTTTGTCACATTCCTAGATGATGGCCCCCCTGCTGCTTGGTTATAACTATATCATCCAGACTAATCATGATTTTTAAAGCAAGCTGTGTTCTCACAGGAACTTAGAGTTGGCTTCGAATAGCCTCTTAGGTGGCACGACACATTATTCAATTTATGTAGGTTATTAAATAGGAAGGAGGTGAGTTCTTCACAAGTAATTGGTCTGCAACCTTCTGTATACTTGGAACCAAGTATACCATTGCATCGCTTGACTGTGTCAGGGTAGCAAGGCAGATCAGTTCATGGCCTACTTGGGAAGATGATGTGGAGTAGTACTGCAGTCCTTAGGTGCGCAACAAACAACACTCAAAAAATTATTGCACAGGCCATATTTTTACATGTAAGAAGGAGAAGTACTTGATTACTCACTCACTACTCTATACTACACATTTATGCAGAAGTATATACAAGCTAGCAGGTGGAAATTCCTATGCTGACACTCTAACTGTGTACACCAGAAGCAAGTCATGACAACTAAAACCATGATACCTCCCACATATACTGGACACAACATAATGAGGTGCAGTTATTAAAATTCAGATCTATTGCCATTGTCAGGGAGTCACCACAATAATAAAAGTATAAATATGTCATAAAAACTCTGGTTCAACACATACTCCCAGACAAGTGCACGGGGTGAGAGGAGCACCCAGTACTTTTGCTGTAGCTCTGGCTCTTCTTGGGATCACAAAGTAGCCAAAGAATGCTGACCCTTCTGTTTTGTCTTTCTTCCTCATTGTTAGTCAGGGTTGGGGGTTTCCCTGAGCATCGACAAACCTTTGTCAGAGTGTGGCAGTGCTTATCTCTTTTCATCTGCATTGGCCCCAGGGGATATGGGGCCCTCTGCGACAATACCACGAATGAGGATGGGCGATGCCACAAGTGCTCCATTAGGCAGTATTCTACCGAGCGCATTGATCTTTCCCAGGGATATTTAAAATTTCACAAATTGAGATGCTACATGCCCTGGCAGAACCCAGTCCCCCGGGGAGACTGTACTTCACTCTCTGCTTTCTCTAGCCCTGTTAGACTGATGTTAATTATCTTGGGCTTGTTTTGATCTTCATGGTGACCTCTAGCTACAGAGAGGGTCCTCTGTAGGCTTCCAGCCTTTAAAATGTGACAAATCTCAAGGAGCTATTTTCATGACCACTCTCCTTCTGTTTAGGGATAGCTCAAGGCCTGTCCTCCTGCCCTCTAGCTCCTGGTCAAGGACCTGTCCTCTGCATGCACCTGGTGTTCTCCTTCAGCCCTGGGTTAAATGTTAGCATCAACACACAGCCCCCAAGGCAGAGCACTCTCTCTGCTTGCACTCTTCAAGTCTAACAACATCCTGTGGCCACTTGTGGGGCACCCCTGTGTTGGCAGGAGTCAGCCTCACCCTCTGATGATGGTTACCCACCTGCATGATGTCTTCAGATGTTCCAGGGGAACTCTTCTCCTTCAGGGTCCCAGCTGGAGGTCCAACACTCTACTGTTCCCCAGAGGATGTAGAAGACCAAAGAAGAGATGTAGCTCCTCAGAGTCCCCTTCATTCCAGGACATGACAGTCCCAGCACTCCATACCAGGGCCGGTTGTCTTCAGCGGCCTTCACAATCCATCTCCTGCCTCTCTCTGTTTTCCATTCCATTGTGCTAAGGTGTGGTGGAAGGTTCCAGAAGGTAGGCGCCTCAGCCCAATCGTAGGGTAGCACATTATACCTCCACCCTTGTCCCAACCTGCTGCACACCATTTTGGGACATTCCAACATGGCGGCTTCAAGCGGTCTACTGAAAGATTTTCCTGAGAGCCTGAAGCCACACCTTTCAGTGCCACAGCTTCCTAGTCCCTTCCCCTAAAAACCTCTAAGAAGAACGCTTCCTGTGATTGGCTCCAGAGTTCTGGTTGCCCTTGTTTATTCTCTTTGGGATGAGCCTTCTAAGGCCTGGTGCAGTGTGAAAAAACGTATCAATATGTAGATTTTAGCACACGCCTTCCTCTTCCAGGAATCAGGCCAAATCATTGGCAAATGTATTTTTTGTCTGAGGAAGCTTTGGTTCCCCCCAGTTGGACAGCAGACTAACTTGTCTTAGCATGGTGATCCAAAGCCACATATCTAATTAGGACGCTGGCTCAGAGAATTATGAAAAACCTGATGAGCAATAAGGAGAGCAGATATGATAACGGTAACATTAAATCCACACGTAGAATCCTTGTTTACGGTAACATTGATGTGTCAACCCATTCTCTAGCCCTGCCTAATTGTGATGAAACTCTACTTTGATGCATATTTCGCCCATAATGTACAATACACTGAAGCACGTACGCTTTTCTATAAATCACTAAAGATGTACATGCTCACACTATAAATGCTAACTCAATAAATCAATCAATCAATAACCTTTTGTTTTGAAATTATGAATAAATTCGATAAAAATTCATAAATAGAATTATCATACAAACAATGAATACAATACAGAGTTAAAAACAGTGATAGAATTCACGCAATGCATCTCATACAAAATAAGCACCATATATTGATAGTCATAGGCCTCTAAACAATATACAATAAAAAAAGTATGTTGAGCCCAATTTCAATGTTGGGTGGAAAGCCATCCGACAGCTAGTTGGAGGCTTTCTGCCCGACATCAATGGCTTCCCCCTGACCACCGTATTACAATGCCGGCAGTCAGAGGCAAACTCAAGGAGCCCGTCAGAGCGTCGGAAGGACTCATAATCCCATAATGATGGCGGAGCCAGCCTCGCCTCTGTTGTCGGGATTATGATGTCGCTTTCCACCTGCCCTTTCATGGAGGCCCACCCGCCATGAAAAGGCAGGCAGAAAGTGATTTTGGGGGCCCCTAGCAGGTCCCCCTACTCCCCTGACCCTCCACTATGGAACCTGGAGGGCATCTTTGGTGCCCCCCTAAACACCACCGCACCATGTGGCAGACACCGCATGGTACCTTCCACACAGTGCAGGGATGTGTAAAAACATCCATTTTACAATTGTAGCTTGTGTACCGACATTTTCCGCCCGCCACACAAGCTACAATTGTAAAATGGATGTTTCCGACTGCCCATAGAGGGGCTGCATCCAAATTCTGTGGGTGCAACTGCCGACCTATGGTCGGGGGTTTCCATTCCGCAACGCGTCCGATCAACATCGTAATAAGGCCCATAGTGTTAGAACCCGTAACACAAATATCAATCAATAAACCAGTGGCTTATTTTGAGTGACTCTGATAAATAGCTGGCTACAGAATATCAGATAAAATAATCTTCCAATAATTGCAGAAGCATTAACGCTGGATGTACTTGGTTAAAAGGAAAGATATACTTAAAAAGTGGAAGAATAATAGCACTGCGTGGTTTCACATAAAATTAGCAGGACATAACAAAATGAAGTGTATCTTGCATGGACACTGAGTCGTAGACACATGGTCTAGAATGCGGTCCCCCACTCGTGTTTCATGGGAAAGCTGAAAGCCAGTGTAGTTGAATCAGTCTAAACCCCATCAACAAGAACCAATGATTAGTATTGTTAACGCTAATAAGGTAGTGTTCCATTGTCAGGACTGTCTAACAGGGAATGGGCTCGGATGAATGGTGTAATACATTCTAAGCCCTCTCTGTTGAGATGACGAGCTAAAACAAATGCATTTTATATCAAAACCTCATCCGCCTTCACTGTCCGCTCTGGTTGCTCAAACAATTCCGGACGGCCCAGTGAAGAAAATGTATTTTGAACATACTTGAGCCAGGGAAATTTTGTGGGCATAGTCTAATGCTAAACAGTTCCTTATGATATCCGACTTAAGCTGTGTCTCAGGCCGTAACCAAATAGAAATCCATCTCATTGATAACCGGAGAGCTAATGTATCCCCTAAGTACCATACCCCAAGGGGGGCGTGGCCTGAGGCGTCAAGATGGCGGTCGCACTCTAAGAGTGCTCCGGACCCCCTCCGTCATCCGCCTTTGCACGACCATCCTGCTGTCACCGAGAGCCCCCCCTGCTACTTCGGCAGTGTGGCGATTCGGCTATCTGGCGAATCGGACCCCCCGGGACCTTGTTTGGACCTCTCGGGCTTGGCGACCTCCGGATTCAAAATGGCGGCCTCCCGGGCGACCCGCTGCTGAGCTGGGGTCCCTCCTGCCGGTGGGCTGTGCACGGCGTCTGTGGAGCAGCGCCCCCCCCCGGGATCGTGCGGAGGAGATCGGCGGCGACGACCGCGACCTACCCGCAGGGGAGGCCTCTTATTACTGCCTGCCCCTGCTGGCTGCCCTCCCTGGGGCCTGCTGCTGTGTGGGTCTCGTGGAGATCGGAGTGCGGCCGGGCTCAGCTGCCGGTGTCGGTGGGCGTCCTCGGCCTCCCCTTCTTCTTCTACTCCAGCTGATCCAGCCCCCACCGACCTCTCTATCGGAGGAGGGGCCTGCTCTGGCCTCGGCGCCGGCTCCCAGTGTCTTGACCCACCAGGTCGCTGCAGTCCCCGGAGGAGCCCGCATCCCTGCCCTGGCTGTGTGGCCTGCTGCTCCGGCCTCCTCCTGATCCGACGCCTGGGACTACGTGCATCCTAGCGACCCGGCGGTGAGTGGGGTGATCCTTTGGGGTGGCGGGGGGGCAGCGTGGATACAGTGGAGGCCCCCTCCCCGCACCTTGCTGCCCTGCACTGGGCCGTGCTGCGCCATTGACCCCGGCCACCATTGTCGGGTGGCGGCGTGAGGCACCCGCCTACACATACTGTCCCGGCCGGACCCGACCTCCGTGGCGGCGCAGTGCGGAACGCACCACCGGACTCACGGCCGGGCCCTCTCCGGCCCCCGCCCTCGTTCTGGACCTACCTGCACCCCTGTAGTCCATCCTCTGGGGGCGGCCGACTTACCCCCTCCCCTCTGGCCCTTCGGCCCCTCTTTCGGACGCTGAGAGGGTGGGGCCCGCCGCCACCTGCGGCGCTGGATCTGGGGCTACGGCGGGGTGTTGAGTTGCCCGGGGGTCTGTGGGAGCGGGGGGACCTGGCCTGGGCGCCCGGGCCTGAGTATTGACGGTCTGGGTGCGAGGGGCCTCTCTCCCCCCCCTCCCAGCTGGGATCGTTGACCCCCCCCTGTCCGCACGGAATCCGGACCTCATCCCCCGGCGGCGATGGGTAGGACCTGCACCATGCAGACCTCTGGTCCTCCAACCCAAATGACAATGGACCAATATACTACGACCGATCGGGGCCCTGAGGGAGGACCGCCTGGTCCGTCTGCCCCCATGGGGGGAGACCTCGCCACCATCCTCCAAGCGATTGGCACATCCCAGGCCTCAGTTGAAGCAAAGATAGGCGAAGTGAGGGTGGACGTGGCCCTCATTCGCCAAGACCTGCGCAACGCAACGGCGCGAATTACAGAGACTGAGTCACGCGTCTCTACGGCCGAGGACGACATTAACCAACTCAAGACCCAGGTGGCCCATCTCCAGACCCAGACCTCGGAGCTCCACCGCCGGGCCGAAGACGCGGAAAACAGGTCGAGGAGAAACAACCTACGCCTCATTGGATTTCCCGAGGGGACGGAGCAGGGCCACGCGGACACGTTTGTGGAGACCTGGGTCCGCTCCTGGATGCCCAAGGACTCCCTCTCCCCTTGGTTCGCAGTTGAACGCGCCCATCGTTCCCTGGGTCCTCGTCCTCCCCCCGGGGCTCCGGCCCGGCCCATCATCCTGAGGGTCCTCAGCTTCCGAGATCGGGACGCTATCCTCCGAGCGGCTAGGACGCAGGGCCCATTGGCGTTCCACAACAGTAAGATCATGGTCTTCCCGGACTACACTAGGGAGGTGCAGGCCCAACGTCGAACTTATGATGAGGTTAAGCAGAAACTCCGCAACCTGGGCCTTCGCTACGGTCTCCTTTTTCCGGCCCGACTCAGAGTGGTGTTCCAGGACAAAGCACTCTTCTTTGAAACCCCCAGGCGGCCTGGACCTGGCTCACGGAAGAACGTCCTCTCCGGGACCCACGGGTCTCCTCCCCACCGCGGCGAGAACAAACACGACCTCGCCGAGATATGCCCAAGCCACAACGGCGCCGCACCAGGTCCCGCAGGCGGGGAGATCGCCGTGATGGGGTCTCCAGATCGCCGAACGCGGCGTCCCATCGGTCCCACCCCCAGGCATTGTCCCCAAGATCGAGTGCTCCCAGCCTGGGGGGCTCCCTGAGAGACCTGAGCTGCATCCCAGACCCCTCCAAGACTCCACGCCCTGCCATATCGGACTCGGACTTGTCAAGGAGCCCAGCTCTTCAAGGATCTGTGGATGACGGGGGAGCTTGAGTCCAGAGGCCCGGAACATGGGGGTCCACACATTGTCTTTCCGAACTGCTCTAAGTGACAGCACAACAGTTCCAAATGTATTTTCAATTGTCATGCATCTTACATCCTACTATATGGAGGGGTCCATCTACGTTATGTCCACGTCCTGCTAACCGTTTTAGTTTAGCTTCTGGACCGATTATTGTTGTTTTAAGGTGTTCTTTTTTCCTTTAGGGCGACAGATGCTTCACCTGTGGAAGTGTAGGGTGGGGGGGTGTTGGGGGGCGAGGGAGGGTGGGTAGACCGTTGTCTCCCAATTGGTTCTTGTTCTTGGCCGCCTATGGGCCGCTGTTTATTGTTTCGTATAGCCTGTTCAGCACACACGCCACTGGCCCCGCTTCGCACTCTCTTGGAATACATGGACCTCACTCTCGACCCTCTCCTGAGACGAGACGATGCTCCCCATTTTATCTATCAACGCAATGAACGCGTCCACCGCCATGTCAGCCTATGGATCACTCTTGGTTCCCGGATCCAGTCCCTCTATCCACGTACTGGGGGATTGCTCCCCCCGAGGTACTGGCCCCTTGGCCCCTTAACCAATGCCCTGATGTCCATCCTCCCTAGACCCCTCCACGTACTATCGTGGAACGTGAATGGTCTCCTAGACCGGATCAAAAGAACAGCGGTGCTCCGCAGTGCCCAGCGCCAGACGCCTGATATCCTCTTCCTGCAAGAGACACACCTTATGGGGACCCACTGCACTTTCCTTGCCCGATACGGGTTTGACAGAGTCTGGCACTCAGGCTACGCACGGGGATCTCGGGGAGTGGCCATACTGATGCGCAGGGGGTTTCCCTTCCAATTGACGGGGGTGGAGACTGATGTCCAGGGATGCTCCATCATCGTTACGGGCAGGGTCGAGGGGTACCCTCTAAATCTCCTCTGCACATATATTCCTCCCACGATACAACCCGCGACCCTCAAGTGCCTCACGACGCTGATCTCGGCTTTCTCCCAGGGGTTGACGGTCATCGGGGGCGACTTTAACGCTGTTTTGCAGCCACTGCGCGATTCAACGGGTACTCCCTCAATGACTCGCCTCGCTTCCGCAAAGCGTCTCTCCGATTGGGCCGCTGCTCTGGGCCTCTGCGACGTGTGGAGGGTATGGAACCCTCGACGGGACCAATACACCCATACCTCAGCGGCACACCATACCCATTCTAGCATAGACCTACTACTACTGCCTGCCCTCGACTGCCAAAGTGTGACTGGAGTGGCTATTCTTCCCCGCGGCATTTCCGACCATTCTCCCATCTCCCTCCATCTCGGGCGACCCGCTGGGGGCGGCCGCACGGTCTGGCGGATGAACGCCTGGTTTTTGCAAGACGCTGACTTTGTGGAACACCTTTGGCGAGAGCTCGGGCACTACCTGGCCACTAATGTGGGCTCGGTCCCCTCCCCAGGCACAGTCTGGGAGGCCGGTAAGGCCACGATGCGCGGCGTAGCGCGGGGGCTGATCCATGCACGACGCGCGACCCAGAATGCCCGCTTGATGCAGCTGGAGGCCCAGGTGGCTCAGTTGGAGGCAACCCACCCTATTCCCGATGATGCATCTTCCTCCCGACAGCTCGCTCTCCTCCGTGAGGAGATCTGCCACATATCCCTAGAATCCGCCAAGGCGCTTTGGCGATCCTCGGTGGCGCGCGTCTACGGATGGGGGGACAAGAACGGGAAGCTCCTTCACAGTCTTGTTTCCTACCCCAGAGCTAATCGTATCATCCCTGAGATCCAGGACGGAGCTGGTAACCATCACCTCTCCTCCCGGGCCATAGCCCAGACATTTGCGGAATACTATGCCCGCCTCTACGAGGCACGGCCCTTGGGGGCCCCAGTGGCCGAGCTGCTCTCCAGGGCCTCTGTTAGGCTGCCCAGCCTTCCCGGGCGGTCTCGGAGACGCTCGATCTCCTCTTCACCCCGGAGGAGGTACACAAGGCCATAACTCTCCTGCACTCTGGCAGGACCCCCGGCCCGGATGGCTATCCCCAGGAGTACTATGCGGCGTATCGGGAGTTGCTGGTCCCGCCCTTGGTGGAGCTGTTCCGCCATGTGGTAGACGCAGGCTCCTTCCCTGCAGAGACAGATGTGGCCACCATAGTGGTGATCCCCAAGACGCAGCCGCCCTCACTCGTCTGCGCGGCCTATCGCCCCATCTCCCTCATCAATACAGAGGTGAAGATTTTCACCACGGTCCTGGCGCAACGCCTCCGTCCCTATCTGCATGACTTGGTCCACCCAGACCAATGTGGTTTTATTCCCGCCCGTAGTACTCGGCATTGCATAAGCCGCCTCCACCTCGCTCTCGCCCACCGCCAGTCGCTTACCCCGTATCTGGCCCTGCTTCTCATAGATTTCGAGAAGGCCTTCGATACCGTTGACTGGCGCTACTTGGAGGAGGTCCTGGAGCTGATGGGATTTGGTCCCCCCTTCAGGAGCTTCATCCATGTCCTATATTCCAACCCCACGGCGCGGGTCCTGGTCAATGGAGCGCTCTCCGAGGCATTCCCTATCCGTAGGGGCACCCGTCAAGGCTGTCCGCTCTCACCGCTCCTGTTTGCCTTGGCGATGGAGCCTCTGGTCCGGCTCGTCCGGGGAGACCCTCTCATCCGGGGGTGGGAATGGGACTCCTCTCGAGTGGACAAAATCGCCCTCTACGCGGATGATGTCCTTCTCTTCCTGGCGGACCCGGAGGTCTCCGGCCCACGGAGCTTGGAGGTTCTCCTTGCCTTCGAACAGGTCTCGGGCCTGCGCCTTAACCCGGCAAAATCCACGCTGGTCCCTCTTCACCCGTCCCGATCCTGTTTCGATTGGCAATCTACCATCCCCCTGCGGCGACAGTCCTTTAAGTACCTGGGGATCTGGGTGACCCTGCTCCCAGAGCTCGAATGGGCCCTTAACCTTACGCCCTTGGTCAACAAAACCAAGACGGACCTTAAACGATGGCAGTCTCTCCCCTTTAATCCTCTAGGCCGTAGCGCCCTTTTCAAAATGATGATCCTTCCCCGCTTTCTTTACATTCTCCAGAATATAACCCTTCACCTCCCAGGGAGCTGGTTTCGAGAGCTTGATGGCCTACTTACCCGATTTTTGTGGGGGGGCAGACGACCACGGATGGCGCTGGCTCACTGCCGGATCCCTCCATATGATGGCGGTATGGGGGTGACTAATCTACATCTCTACTACTTGGCCACCAGGCTCATAGTGGTCCACGACTGGTTTAACGGCGGCTGGTCCGACCCGACATACCGAGTTGAGCTCCGTAAGATGGATTTCCCGCAACTTCAGGCGTACTTGTTTGGGGCCCCGATACCCCAAACTCTTCCCCCCCTTACCAAGGCCGTCTTCCTGGCCTGGCGCACCGCCCTGCGTCACACGAAATGGAGCCGGAAACTTACCCAACATACTCCCTTATGGCATGGAACTTGGCTGCGGGAGACTTCTTCCCTACGGGACTTTGACCACTGGGACCGTCTGGGGATCTCACTTTTGGGGGATGTCTGGACAGGGGACCATATCAGGACCTTCACAGACCTGCAACAACGCTACTCCCTTCTCCCCTCCCAGTTTTATCGATACCTACAGCTCCGACACGCCCTCACTGTGCACATCCCGTCCCCCACCTCCCTTCCTGAGTTCAGCCCGCTTGAGGCGCAAGTGATGATGGGTAACTTAGGCAGTGGGGGGTATCAAGGATTTATCGCTCCCTTGTGAATAACGGCCCTGCATCCCTGGACTCACTGCGCACCCGCTGGGAGGGTTGGCTGGGCCCCTTAGAGGATGAGGACTGGCGCGACGCACTGATGGCCCCCAGGACCCTCACGACCTCCTCTAAACTGCGTCTGGTGCAAATATATTATCTACACACGGCATATCTCACCCCTGAGCGGCTATACAGGGCGCGACTGCGACCTACCCCGAACTGCGCACGCTGCGACCACTCCCCCGCTGATTTCTACCACATGACCTGGCAATGCCCCGCCCTTGCAGCATTCTGGACGGGGGTGGAACGGGAGCTCACATTGGCCCTGGGGTGGGAGATCCCCCACGACCCGGTGTGCCTGCTTCTGGGGGTGTTTGATGGCCTGGGTGGTTCGCGAGCCGACAAGCGTCTCCTTGGCACTGCGGTGGCTGTGGCCAAGAGGGACATTGCTGCGTTGTGGTCTCAGAGCAAACCCCCTACAATGCAGAGATGGAGACGGGGGTGGACTGGTGCGGATCTCAAGAGGAACCTCTCTTTGAGGCCCGAGGCTGTCCTGATTTATTTCGGAAAATTTGGGGTAAATGGTTTAATCTTATACCATAATCAGTACGGTGGTCTTGGGTGTGGGGACAGACTTATAGGGGCCCCTGGGACGGCGAGTGGGGAAGTGGGTTTGTGGCTTTTTCCTCCTGCTATGATTCCACAAGTTATTGTGCTGACACTGGCTGTCGTTGTGTTGTTGTCGTGGTTTCTCTTAAATGTCAATAAAATTGATTATCAAAAAAAAAGTACCATACCCCAAACTCTAGATGAATGGGAAAGCAGGAGTGCCTTGTGGTACACCTAAAAGCATCTAAGAAAGGTATTCTCAGCTATCTACAGGGCAGAATATTCCTGATAAGCCCATAGGTCGATCCCATACGTGGCCGCCGCGGTACACTTAGTCTGATAAATTTTAAGGAGAGCCTGAAATGGTTTCTTGCCCAGTCTCTTGGTAAAGTTCAAAACAGCTGTTCTAGATCTTAAGAGCATATTTCTTTTAGTAGTAACTAGGGAATGCCCGGGATGGGCATAATCAAATTGGACCCCTAAGTAGGAAAACAAATGAACTTTAGCCAACATGTGACCCTGGGTGTAATTTGTTTTGATTTTAGCCTGCCTCGGGCCTATCACCACCACAAAGGACTTATTATAATGTTTAGACAGGTCCAAGGAATTCATAAAAGACACAAAAGAGTCTACAGACTTTTGCAAGCCCCCCCCTGTTCGGGCTAAGATCACAGCATCATCTGCGTATAATAAGGCAGGTAGGGACCGGGTCCCCACTACGGGAGCATCCTGCGTGGTTGTTAAAAGATGCTGTTCAGTTCTGTTAATTGGATAAGGTAAATAGAAACAGGGCCAGGATGCACCCTTATTGAACCGCAGACTGCACCTTAAAAGGGTCCGAACAGGATCCATCTATATTGTAGCGCAACTGCAGACGTATTATTATGTAGATCCAGAAGAAACACTGCAATATTAGGATCCACCCCCATAGACAAAAGCATGGGCCATGATTTAGCATAAAGGCCATCTATATTGTACATGATTCAGCAATTGTATACTTAGCAATTAAAAATTACAGGTTCAGGCATTGATCGATCGTACCCAGCCCGGACATGAAGCCGTGCTGCAGGTCAGCTAGCATGCTATTCTCTTCCGCCCAGCTATGTAGTCTGTTAAGGAGGTGAGCTGTTAACATTTAGGGTCCTCCTTCGTCCCTCTTTTTGAAACTGGGAATATAATTTAGGTAGACCACGAAGACAGAGACCCCACCCTGACATCTGCATTCAGTGTCTGGGTAAGAATGGGGGCCCAGATTTCAGGTTCACTCATGTACAAATGTCCAGGACTCTCATCCGGGCCAGGAGTCAGGGCCTGCTTTAGGGCAGTGCGACTGGTGCAACCGCACTGTGCGCTGACCTGGGGAGGAGGGCGCAGACCTCAGGGGGGCACTGTGTTTAGCAATAACTTATGATTTAAGAACACCTGCTGCAGAGTTACTTGTGCTCCAGTTTTCAGGCAGCATTAAACATGTCGAGATAACTCTTCTGATAAAGTTCGTGCTAGAGAGTTTTGTCTAATGGCAGTTTTCACTTGCCATAAAGTAGCGCAGAGGGTTAATATGCCTGCTGCAAAGACCTCTTACAGTGCAAATCACAGATCTGTATTTTATGTGGATAGCTGAGTGGATTACTGTTTTTGCCAGAGATACTTTTGTCATCGCAGTTCATAAAATACAACCCTAATATAGAAGAGTGACTGTTATGAACTGTATTCAAAAAGGTGCATAAAAACTGCATAAAATAGGTTAGGGCGTTATGTTTTCCCCCCCAGTCTTTCATTATCTATTCCTAATGTTGCTGAAAAGGGTTTGTTTGGGTAATTTTACATTCTTATTAGTAAAGTCAGCATTTACCAGTGCTTTAACACAAATTAAATGTATGTGAGAGAGTGTCTATGGAGAGATGAGGGGCACTTTTGCCCGGTGGTCATAAGGGAATCCGAGGAGAAGGTCATGGGGGGGGGGGCAAAAATGATTGTTGCGCCAGGGCTTTAAGTGGGCCGGGTCTCATCGGTGCTAAGCACCGGCAGTTTTTTAAAGGAGGCCTCGAAACGGGTATCTATCGGGCTTTGTTTTGTGCCCTGGCACAGGAGGTCCATTTTTTCCAGACTGCAGTGACAGCAGGCACATCGATGTGAGCGTGCTCACACTGCTCACTTCTCACTATTGGAGAAGTTACGGCATGACGTCATGCCAGGTGAGGGTTGTAGGGGAAGGGAAATCCTTTAAAGAGAGTCATTTATTTTCTCTCTACATTTCCCTTCTCTTTTTGAAACTAAGGAGCAGCAACATTGTCCTAGTGTCACCAGGGCTTGAAGTGAAAGCTTTTTCAATATTATATACAAGCCATAGTTGCTGCTTATTTATCTTACGCAACTAACAACCATTGACAAAGCCAACAGTCCTGACTTGTTGTAGGTATGATGTTACTTGTTGTATCATATATCTGGATGCAATGACAGAAACAGCAAAATACAAATCGGTCGGCACACTATGCTAAGCACAGAATTTTAGCTTACATGTTTTTAAGCCATGCCCTTAATTACATTGGCCACGCCCCTTTGAGAGGCCCCCTAGTTTTTTCATTCCACTTAAAGCCCTGCAGGGCGCCAACAGCGCTAAAGCCGGCCCTGCCAGGAGTCTTGTTTTTAATATAGCCTTATAGCCCGCCGTAGCGGGCTATACTGGCTATTAAAGGCCCGCTCCAGCGTTAAAGGCCCGAGCCGAAGGCGAGGGCCTTTAACAAGGGAGCGGGACTTAGTAGCCGGTATAGCCCAGCTACGAAGGGCTATAAAGCTATTAGAACATTCTGCCACTAGAGGGCAGAATGTTCTAACAAATAAAACAAAAGCTTCAGGGAGCGCGAGGGGATTGAAATCCCCTCAGGCTCCCTGAAGCCTTTGTTCACAGCCACAGCTGTGAACAAAGAAACATTGGAATGTTGGCGCTCCGGGCTTATACCAGCCATTATAAGCCCGGAGCTACTCCATTGTTCCCAACATTCCAATGTTCTAATTAGCCTTAATATTCCGGCTTTAACTTCCTCTACTGTGAATACCATGGAGGAGGGCCCTAAGGTGTCTAAAACTGTTAAACTACCCTTCAAAGTGGTACTAGTAAGTGAATAGATGTCAGCGAATTGATTCGCACCGTTATCAGCTGAGATGTAAGAACAATTCTCAGCTTTTTCAGCAGAGGTGAACAGAGGGGCGATTAACAATGTCCCAGAATAGACTACTGTTGAATAGACAACTGGCATTCATCAGCTTTTCCCGGCCTCTTCCCTCAGACAATTTTTGCGCCTTTTAATCTCGTGTATATAGTTACGGCGACAGGACATAATTGATAAAGCGCAAACGCTGATTTATCCTTTCATGATATATATTCGGTAGTGACAATGAAAACATACATAAATCACATGTGCACCTTGCACGTGTTTGAAAAGAGTTCATAAAGACACGAAAAAGCTTGTAGTACAAGTACCGTAAAAGCGTGCTTTGATTTAGAGATAAAATAAACAAAGTGGGCCTAACTACCTAACAGTTCATATTCATATAAGCTTGAATTTATTAAAACGAATAACTCGTGAAAATGTATTTTCTGCATTTATAAAAAGCAAATGAATAATTAACCTATTAATGCATTATAAAGCTTACTTTATAATGGGTAATGGGTGAATAACTGGGTGAAAATTCATGACGAATACTAACGTGTAAAGGACTAAAGCCTATTCTTTCACTCTTAGGGGCATATTCACAAGGACTTATCTCCGAGTTATCCCCACCTTAACGCATCAAAAGTGGAGATAGATTCAACACCCCATTCACAAGCGGGTGCAAACTGCAGACATCGCCAGTATTCCCGCGACAACTGCCCCAAAATTTACACCCCACGGTGGACACCACCAACTAACCCTAATGAGATGCAGAGTAGGCGTTCCCGTGCAAAAACACATGAAAAAACCACAACACCACTTTCACAACGAACTGCCAGATCTGCGATGCGAGTCAAAACCACGCGATAAGCCACGGTAGCAGCAGGTATTTAACACCTGCCTTTTGCTGGTGTTAAGCAGGACGACTACCTGCAGCATGAAAGGGAGCCCAGCCAAGAGCCTCATCTGAAGACCCACAGATGCCATGGAGACAATGATCATGCAGCTCCGAGACCCATGAGGGCCACAACACCCACCGCCACCCACCCCAGGCCCGCCACCACCCCCAGGACCCGTCCCGCCCCCCCTCCACCCGGGAACACCACAGAGGCAGCGTACACAAAGACAGCGGACCCACCTGAAACGCACCTGCCGCCCAGACCCAACGCCAGAGGAGGACATTGCCCACTACAGGCCCAAAAGGACAACCATCCCCCGCATCCTGAATCACATCCCCCACCTGCTGACGGTACCAACCCAGCGGACAACCAACATCCCTCCGCAGACAAAGCTGCCGGCTGCGCTGCACATGTCGGCCTCTGGCAGAGTCGGAGGAGTCACACAGCCAGCCCCATCCAAGGTCATCACACCTGTCCTGGATGCCATCATCAGCCTGGTACCCCAGCACCTCCACTTCACCCACACTGCGCAGGAGCAGCTGGAGACCAAGCAAGGCCCCTACGCCATAGCTGGATTCCCTCACGTGTGGGGGCCAATCAACTGCACACATGTACCCCTCGTGCCCCCTGCCGACACTGCACACAACTACCACAACAGAAAGCACACGCATCCCATGAATGTGCAGGAAATAGTGGACCGCCCGGGACTCATCAACAATGTCGTGGCCAACTCCCCAGGCAGAGTGCATGATTCTCACATCTCCCGAAAGTCCATCATCACCCAGCGCTCCCAGGATGGCACCCATGGAAATGCAGTGCTCGTTGGTAAGTCCAAAATGAACACACAACACACCTCCAGCCCACAGTCATGCAACTCACGACACTGGCAATGGGCACGCAGCACAACTACATTCAACATGCCACACAACATGCCAACCGACCAGACACGACAACACGACTCCATTGGGAACTTGGCCTTGCCATGCCCACAACCCAGCCACGGCATGGCACCACAGACACACAATAGCAGGATGTGAGGAGAGGCATGGAGTAGCACTAATGAAAGTATGCGCATTTTAAACTTTTACAGACCGTGGAACAGCGAGTCCAAGTCCAGCTTTACCATCGCGCTGCCCTTAAAATCGATTAGTTAAACAACATCGCATTCACCAAGTGAGTGTTTAAACAATTTCTCTTATCACCTGCAATACAAACGAAGCGTGTATAACGGATAATTAAACAGCAACTTGAACTTTTTTGTTTTCCAGAAAAATGTGAAGTCATACAAAGCGCGCCACAGGCAACACTTTAAGAATAGCTGGCTCACTTTTTGCTCATCCATTGTTAAAGCCCACAAGTAAGTCGCTCGATAGTTTGTCAGTTATAAAATAAGAGAGTAAACAGTTCAGCCTTTATTTAAAAACTATCCCTTTTTTCTTCTTCTTCAGATCCACAGAGCACTAAAACAGCCTAACTTCAAGAAACTCTTGGAGTATAAGCAAAGGCCCAGATACTTTTGTCCTTTCAAATAATTGAGACAAAAAAAGCGGTACCAAATTTAGAGAAGGGTTCAATTTTAAGTTTATGATTTTTTGTCCTTTATGATTACAGATTACACCGAGTCAATTTGCCCTGAAGAAAATCCCTAGATTAAGCAGGGATTGGAAACGCGTCGGCACCTTTCTTTCAGCCACCATGAGGGCAGCTTATGCAATGTAGCCCTTTAGACAAGATAGGGATCTTCATTTGAAAATACATCCCACATAGTCTTAGAGCTCAGCCCCATGGTTTAGGAACTCCAGTTAAATTAATGGAAACAGTTCGTTTGTTTTGAGTTCCTATGAGACATGAACATTGACAAATTGTGGTGTAATGTGATTATTGCACAGTTGAAATTCATGTGATTAATGTATTTTTCAAGTGAAACATTTTTTCTTTATGTAATGATTATTCATGAGCACTTAGTGTATCGTTTTATGTTTTTGCATGTATTCGAATGGTATAAACAATTCTAAAAACGCTTAGTCATTGGCAAAAAAACAGCCAGGACCAAGACAAAGCACTTCTATTGGTCCTCAATCTGCTAAATAAATAGCAGGATGAAATAAAGTGGTCAGATCTTCTTTCTTTTTTTAAAAACACAACCCAGCCACGGCATGGCACCACAGACACACAATAGCAGGATGTGAGGAGAGGCATGGAGCAGGCATGTGCAAGAGCGGCAAGTGACTAAGGAATGTGAACCTACCCAATGCCAGGTGTGGCGTGGAGGTGCCGGACAGACCACAGTGTGCAAACCACGGAAATGGCCATGTGGAGATTAACTGCTGGTGCATGGAGTGTAGTGGCCAGTGGACGCTACCATGTCCCCACAGGCTGTGGGGCAGAACGCGGAAATGTCGAACGTTACGTCCCCCCCTGCATACGCGGGCGGAGTGGGTTGGACCTGCGTACGACAGGCCTGCGTAGGGGTGTGAACAAAAAGCCCATCGCACTGGGCATGGTTCTCATTCGGAATGGACAACGCGCCTGCCAGGGCGGCGCCTCTCAGCCCGCCACGAGTCCGGCGCCGAGCGCGGCGGGGCCTGCGTCCCTGTGCGCCTGCTGCACCCCGGGCCGCTGGTCCCCAGACCCGTTATGCCTGCCCCAGCACACCAACGAGGCTCCGCTCACCTGCCTACACCGGCGTGTGTCAAAGAGGGCCCACCATGTGCCGGTGCAAGCTCCAAGCCCCAGTCCCGCGACCTCTGCAGCCTCCGCAGACCATCGCTGGCCCTCACGACGCTGGCCCACATTACTCCTTTCTCATTGACATACTCCACCGGCGTCCTCTTCGGCCCAGTAGGTCCCACATGTGGAACTGTGTCCTGAGTCTTGAATGGCAGTGCCCCCAAGTCCCTGGCAGCGTCCACATCACTATACTCCCTTCGATCAGTGAAGCATAATTCTGCATCGCAGGCCTGCGACACGTGGTGCTACTAACCCTGTTCAACGCAAGCCGGCGACACGTGGTGCCACTAACCCTGTTCAACGCAAGCCGGTGACACGTGGTGCCACTAACTCTGTTCAACGCAAGCCGGCGACACGTGGTGCCACTAACCCTGTTCAACGCAAGCCGGCGACACGTGGTGCCACTAACCCTGTTCAATGCAAGCCGGCGACACGTGGTGCCACTAACCCTGTTCAAGGCAAGCCGGCGACACGTGGTGCCACTGACCCTGAACTACACAGGCCGGTGGGACCATCCAACCTAAGCCGGCGACACTCGGTGAATGGCCCGTGCTGACCGCTGCCTCAGGCCAACACAGCGTCCCAGTAAGTCACACATGTGGAACTGTGTCTTGGGTAAGATGTGGAGGAGTCCACACCATTGGACACGCCTCATCGCAGGCGGCATCCCCTAACAGCACTGGTGCCACTAACTCTGTGCATAATGAGTCATGGGCACTATCTGGTTGGACCTTGGTGGCGTCTGAGTCCATGGCCTGGGGGTTTTCTGCATCTTCATCTGGCTGGACCGGACTTGGTGTCCGACATGTGTCTGTTCCATTCATCTCCACCATAGTGACTGTTTCAGCGTGGTTCTGCCCTCTGCATCATGCCCTGGGGGTACACCTTCCACTGTCCACCGAGACACTCCGCGACAAGCCCCTTTGTCATCTACAGAAACCTGCTCTGCACTCGTGACCCTGCCCCAGTGCACCGCAAGTCAGCGGCCCGTGGCGGTAGGCCCGTGCAGGACGCTGTGCATCCGGGGCCACTAACTCTGTGCAGCACAAGTCATGGGGCCTTTATGGTTGAATGGTTGTGTCCTTTACGATGTACACTGTTGTCGATTTCTGACTGCACGAGGCAGCCCTTGACGGCTGGTGTGCACACACCCCACACACATCCAACACAGGTGTCACTCGATATGTGTGCCTGCTAATAAATGTGGCCGGGCGCACGTGCCCGTAGCCATTCACACCATCTGAGCAAGTGTGTCCGGGTGGTCATTGTGTCAGCATGATGGGCACGGGCCCTGCAACATCACAGTTTGCTGTCTTCAGCGGACGATACCATGTCACCTCAGCGTTGGCAGTGACCTTGGACATGTAGCTTCGCCTGCCCCCCCCTGCATGCACAAGCGGCGTGTGCTGGTCCGGCGTACGTCAGGTCAGCGCAGGGGTGTGCTGATTCGGCAGGGGGAGCAGGGCGTGGCTCGGACCTGGCCTTGGGCAGGAAGTGCGGTAAGTGTGTCTCTATGTTGGGGTGTTGTCGCCACCAGGGCCACAGTAGTCGATGTTGCAATGTAGCATGCACCAGGAGGGCGGGCCCGCACGGACGGAGAAATGTAGGAGCGCAAGACCGCTCGGGGTCTTGGCACATGCATGCCAAGTGTTATGTGTATCAGTCCTGCGGCTGCATGAGTCAGTTGCCTAGCCTCAATCGCAGCGTGATCATAGCCAGCCATGGACTGTACACCTGTGTCCGCCCTGTCCGGACCATTGGCCTACACTCACGTGGCCGCACACCTTCAAAGGCCAGCTTCACGGTGTTGTTGGCATGCCGCTGGACATGCGCGGACTGGCATTACAATGGTGTGCCGTAGGAGTGCACGTGATACAACCGCGCAGCGCACACAAGTGTGGGGGCTCGTGGGAGGGAGGAGCAGCTGTGAGGCAACGTAACACACAGTGAGGCCGCTCATGTGCCACGTGCTGGGCATATCATCCATGATTCCCAGGGTCGCAGACATCCCACCACAGGCCTCTGTACATCTCCTGAATGCATGCAGATGGTGAAGTTACTGTAGGGATGAAGGGTCATTTGTCTGTACTATCAGGCGGTGGCACATCTGCAGCTCCGAGCTGGGACTTGCATGTGGCCAGCACCCCCTGACAGATACGATAGCATTTACTTGCGACTCCCACACTACGCACTGCCCGACGTGAGACCAACGTGTACACATCCCACACTCTGAAGTCTTTGGTCGTAGTTAGCGTGCGTGATATGGCTTTCACACGTACTCCCACCCCAGGCCTGCACCCGTTGCACACAGACACTGCTCATTGCTCCGAGCTGTGCCATTTCATCTACAGGACTGGCGCAGGGCAAGCCAGTGCCGCTTAAAGCAGAGCCACTGACGCAATGGCAGACCATCCCAGACACATGCTCGACTCCAGTCACGTGGACCTGTACCGTGCACGTCTGCTGCATGTACTGGGGGCACTGCCGTTGGCAGTGCTGCGGATCAGTTACCGGCTGAGCTTCCGCCTTGCGAACGTCACCTGCGTTCAGCCTGTGTTGCATTGTCGCTCGTGCATATTCGAGTGGACCATGGATGTCTGCCTCTCCAACGTAACGGTAGCTGACCTGGAATTTGACGTGTGTGTGCGCCCCCTGTTGGCCCACGACCAGGAGTGTCACCGTGATGCCCGTTTATGGCATGCATGGATGTTTGCAAAAATGTGTGTGTATGCAACGCACTCCTGAGTAAACTAAGTATGCTTAGCAATTAAGTGAAATTACATATGTTCATCAAAAGCGTGCAACTGTAAACAAAGGGTTCTGCCCCACCCTTAAACAAATGTACAATGGAAGGAAGAATCGGAATCATCCAATCCTAGTTACAGTGCACAGCAAAGACCCCGAGGGGTTCGAGAGCCAAACTTAGACAGGTTTAACAAAATAACTGTGTTGAAGAAAAACTAGACTCTGACGTTGTATCAAAATATGTTGTATTCTGTACATTAGAAGCACACCTCATTTTTACAAGGCTAATTTTCAACGAAACATGAATGATGCATCCTCAGTGCAGAAAACAATAAGACATAACCAAAATAGCTTCATGGGATCATTCCTACATGATCTTCAGTACATTTTTTGAAAGAACAAATTCACAAAAACCCAATGCATTTCGGGTCGACATACAACTTTTCTTCAGGGGTAATGTGATGTGACATATATGTATTATACATAAAGTCCAAACATGAGATGAGAACAGAATCGAGTCGGCCGCCTGTTCAAAGGCTGAAGCCCTGCTAAATCTACGTCCCACGGAATTTTTAACCCGACTCCACTTCGCTTTTGCAGGGAGGCGAAGTGGAGTCAGGTTAAAAATTCCGTGGGACGTAGATTTAACAGGGCTTCAGCCTTTGAACAGGCGGCCGACTCGATTCGTTCTCATCTCATGTTTGGACTTTATGTATAATACATATATGTCACATGACATTACCCCTGAAGAAGGGTTGTATGTCGAATCCGAAATGCATTGAGTTTTTGTGAATTTGTTCTTTCAAAAATGTACTGAAGATCATGTAGGAATGATCCCATGAAGCTATTTTGGTTATGTCTTATTGTTTTCTGCACTGAGGATGCATCATTCATGTTTCGTTGAAAATTAGCCTTGTAAAATGAGGTGTGCTTCTAATGTACAGAATACAACATATTTTGATACAACGTCAGAGTCTAGTTTTTCTTCAACACAGTTATTTTGTTAAACCTGTCTAAGTTTGGCTCTCGAACCCCTCGGGGTCTTTGCTGTGCACTGTAACTAGGATTGGATGATTCCGATTCTTCCTTCCATTATGCATGGATGTTTGGCATGCATGCTGGCAACTGGACCTGGGAGATTGCACGAGTCGTCGTGTGCAGTGAGCACATTGAGCCACTACCCGATTGGGCTTTGGTGCACATTGGGGCCAGGGGTTGGAGTCAGCACATCTGTCCGGGTCAGCTGATGGATTACGTCGAGGACATGTCAGATGTGGTGGACAACGATCTCTCATTGGAAATGTTGGCCTACGCTGCTGCACTAGCGTTCATGGACGAGTGACAAGGTACCTGCAGCCACAACTGGATGTGACCCATTGCACGTGTCCCGACGCCTGGTTGCATGTTGGGAATCTGGTCACATGTCCCAAGACGACAGTGGACATGGCTGCATTGGCCTGGACTCCTGATCCATGCGCGGACAACCAACACGGGTTGGCACTGAATTGTGTTGGTGATGGACTCCCCCGGGGTGGACATGGCCGCTTTCCTACGTTCCTCATTCAGACATGCTGCTGCATTGGTCTGCATATCGTGGCACTTCTCTTGGCCGTACTGACACGCACTTGTTGATAAAGTTTCCACACTTTCACTTGTCTCCAACGGTGTTGTGTCTTGATTTGTATGCCAATGTGTGTGTCACGGACTCTCTGGCTCCCTGCCATACGTGTATTGCTACCCCATCAGGGCTGTGGGTTTGTACTTGTGCATTATCATGTCCCTGTTTCGTGCTTTGCCAGATGCGTATGGCCGTTTACCGGCCACAAGCGGTGCACTTGTGTCCTGTGTTCGGTTGTGCAAATGTTGGTGTTTGTACCACATTGTGTTCGATGTTGGGGTGCTCTGCTTCCTATGTGTGTGAGCTGCATTGTGTGTGAGATGTCCCTTCAGCTCTGATTTGGCTCACACTTCTCCCTTTCAAGCAGTGTGGTTTTCACTTCTGTGCTTGTTCAGTGGTGTTATATTGCCGGGTTGTGTGACTTGTGCTCTTGGTTGGTGTTGTTACTCTTGGGCATGGTTTGTCTGCAGTTGTGCTGTGCTTAATTGTGCATGTGTGCCATTGTACCCATCTCCCCCCGTCTCCCCAGTCCCTTGTCGTTCCTCTCCCTGTTGCTGTTGTGTCTGTTGATTTTGGGCAGTTTCCGGTCCCCGAGTCCTGCCACCATCTCCAGACTGATGTGGTGGACACCATTTCCTCCATGTCATCCAGCTCCTGGTGTGGCGCTGGACTCCCACCTCCGGTGTGCATTGATGCCTTCTTGTTGTTGGCGTGTTTCTGCTTGTTTGTGCGTTTCACATCATTCCGGCTGTTCTGGTTTTCTTCCATTGTCCTCCTCCGCTCTCCGGCTGCATTCACCATGTCCACGATGGCCTGCCATGTACAATGTTTTGGTGCCAATAGGGCTTGTGGGGTTGTGTACTGACTCCGGTTGCCTCCATTGTGCTTCGCTGTTGTTTTCTGTTTGGTTTGTCTTTCTTTTTCAGGCTTTTGTTGTGCTTATTCCCGCCTGCCGTGTGTGTCGCGGGCCTGGCGGTGCTTATCGCTGCTTTCCTCATCGCGAATGGGCTCATCGCACGTTTTTTTGTGTTGTGGTTTGTGTTTTTATCTCCGTCGAGGTAGTTGTATCGCGGACATTGGCCGCGTTTTCGGCGGACTATCGCATGGTACCGCCGTGTTGTGAATTCCACGTTAACACGGGGTTATTTTCCCGCAATAGGCTGCGATGTGTAAAGTTGCGTTAGCATTTTTTGGTGATGTTTAGCACACGTTCTTGTGAATATCCCCCTTATTGTACTGCACAATTGATCATTTAAAATATTGGTGCAAATCTGTCAAATTATGAGATAGAAATGTAAAACTTTGCACACATGTTCTTTATAACCCTGGTGATTTATATTTCTTAAACACAATCTTATCTATATCTTTCCTTATAGCTGCCATGTATAGACTTTGAATGTGGTAATAGGCAATATTTAGCAATGAACATTTACATAAAACATTTATAATATGTGACTGTTGATTAATGTATTAATTGGATTATATCGCTCATTTCTGAAAGTACACTTATATCTATGTAATTTGAATTCTGATTTAAAAGCTTTAACTTTATAATACAAAGCTTACACCTTCTTCTCAGACTCATGGAAATGATGACACTGCTGTTTCGCTCATGTTATCATGAGCGGCTCTTACACCTTCTTCTCAGACTCATGGAAATGATGACACTGCTGTTTCGCTCATGTTATCATGAGCGGCTCTTACACCTTCTTCTCAGACTCATGGAAATGATGACACTGCTGTTTCGCTCATGTTATCATGAGCGGCTCTTACACCTTCTTCTCAGACTCATGGAAATGATGACGCAGCTGTTTCTCTCATGTAATCAGGAGCGGCTCATCCGTGAGGGCGGAGGAGCGTTTCCACGCTAAAAAAAATGCCCCAGAGCAGCTGAAAAATAAAATGGCAATAAAGTTTATTTATTACTATTTTATTTTTCAGCAACCTGTCCTGAACTGAGTGTCAGGATGGGGCGCGGTAATTGCTGTTGAGTGGCAGCAGGGAGCTGTGCACTTATGTTTAAAGTGAGCATGTACCTTTGGCTGGCCGTCTTGCGACGGCTAGCCACATATGCACATTTTAAACATCTCTAACTTAGCTATCTTGGACAGCTGGGTTAGAGATAGCACAGGCCGCCAGCACTCTTAAGAGCGCTGAGAGAGGCTGCGCCCTCCAATCCTGATGCTTCTCTCATGCTGCTTAACAACATGAGAGCAGCGCCATTATTGGATAGTGCAGTTTCCTGGTTCCGGAGCTTCAAGGAGAGAAGACACCAGAGGGAAGAGGATGTTATGAGGCAAGGCAGAAAGGTGTCATTTTTTAAAATTATTTCAATATCCCCGCATTTTGCTCACCCCACCACTCTATATACATACCAGCAGCCACTGCATGTAACTCTTTTGTTCCTTTCCCATGGACATTCTTCTGACAACTGTTACCTTTGTATACTTATGAAGAACATTTGTATGGGGCTACAACTTTCAAACTTTTTCTGTGAGAAAGTTGATGGACCAATAGGCTAATGTACAATGACCTGTGTGCTGTGGACAGACAGCCAGTCCCCATGCACTCTTGAATGGAACTATATACTTTACTTGCTACTTTTACACCTTGTGAGCAGATGATCAGCATTTGGAATGTCGTACCATAATGAGGTGATTTATGACATCACTTCCTGACTTGCTAAAATATATTGACAATGCTTTTGGAAGGATGGGACTCTCTTGTTCTTCTTCGATTCTTCTTACCCGCTTGTCACCTTGTTTCTCTGCCATTTGTAGAGTTTTGTTAAGGACTCATTTCTTGGCGACGCTTCTGATGCAGAGCAGGTGTAGAGAGCATCTCCTTGCGAACTTGACTGAAGTAGAAGGCTCAGCCACTGCTCTTTTTGCCCTGAGCAGTTACTGACCCTTGCCCCTGTCGTTTTATGGACTTATGTTAGTAGATTTGCTAGTACCCCCATTTTCCCTTGCCATTTGACTAGATCGGTAAATATCCTTCACAACGAATACTTCACAACGAATACTTTCACCCCGCATACCATCACTCCGCATGATGCACCTACCCCGCATACCATTACTCCGCATGTCATTACATTGCATGCGCATTTACAACGCATGCGATGTAATGACGATCCACCTCGTTGTGAGGAAACTTAGGCTCTTCCGTTTCCTCACAATGACGTGCACCGAGCACCGCCCCTCAGACTACGAAGGAACAAGGAGAGAGGAACCACGAGGAGAGAGAGGTAAGGGGGATTGGGCCTGGGGTGGGGGTTACTTTTTTAGGGTTTATGGAAAAGTCGGGGGGGGCGTGCAGGGTAGTGTGTCAGATAGTGTCTCAGTGTAGGGAGCAGAGTGGGGGTCGGGGGAGGGTCGTGCTGGGGGTAGTGTTTTAGGGTTTCGGGTAGTGTTGTGGTGTTTGTGTAGTGTAGGGTAGTGTTTTAGGGTTTAGGGTAGTGTCGGGGGTCGGGCAGGGTAGTGTTTCAGTGTAGGGAGCGGAGTGGGGGTCGGGGGAGGGTCGTGCTGGGGGTAGTGTTTTAGGGTTTAGGGTAGTGTTGTGGTGTTTGTGTAGTGTAGGGTAGTGTTTTAGGGTAGTGTCGGGGGGTCGTGCAGGGTTGTGTTTCAGTGTAGGGACAGTACTGGGGGTAGGGGCAGGGTCGTGCAGGGGGTAGTGTATTAGGGTTTAGGGTAGTGTTGTGGTGTTTGTGTAGTGAAGGGTAGTGTTTTAGGGTTTAGGGTAGTGTCGGGGGGTCGTGCAGGGTAGTGTTTCAGTGTAGGGACGGGACTGGGGGTAGGGGCAGGGTTGTGCAGTGTCTAATTTTTAAATTTTAACATATTTACATATTTATTTTTCGTTGTAATACCATGCGGTGTTTTAAATTGCGGGGTAAATGTACTTTTAATAGTATACATACAAATTTCGTTGTATTGGATGCGTTGTAATATCTTGCAGGGTCTTTGATTTTGCGTGGTGAAAAATTCGTTGCAATGGTATGCGGAGTCTTTGTTTGCGGGATAACATCATATATTCGACTAGATCTCATGTCCTCTGGGACAACCCAGAGAACTGACTTCTGCCCTTGCTGGTGGCAGGAATTCTAGCTTAACGAACTTCCTATGGACTTCACATCCTAAACCGCAGCTTCCCAAAATTCCTTTTCGACAGAGTTTGCTTGCAATTTGTCTCTTTAAATTGATTGTACTGATTATGAATAATTCCTCTAAATCTGTATTTTGAAGTGCAGCTTTATACTATTGCTATATTATACCAAATTCTGACAAAATTGCCTAAACGCTAATATTTAACTGATGTGTCTGAATTTGATACAATACTTACTTAAATCAGAATTGACTGAGTCTCTAATTTCATTAATGTTTTTATCTCAGAGACTGTGTACATATCTTTCAGATCTTGATGTATAATAGGGAGAATCATAGGGTATTATCAGAACAGCAGGTTTGCTTTTGTTATTTAGTACCATGGTAGCAGAACTTCTGGATTGTATGATATTGGCCCAATTGAATTTCTTCAGGAGGTTCGGATTACTTGTAGTTATTTTATATATCTACAATCTTGTTCTGAGAATAGTGTATATAAATTTGATCTCCAATGTATATATTGGATACGAATTCTTGGTCTTCATTGTGTAGCCAATAGTGGGTATCCAGAGTCCCTATTCCTTAATGTGACGAGCAAGGTCCACTGGAGGGCCAAGTTTGGTCATTTGATTTATAGAGTAGGAGAAGAATAAAAATCTTGTGTGGGGCCAGAACAGATGAGGTGAAACATTGGTAGCAAAATCTTCCACTGCAACATAATCAACTCCTTGTCTCAAGGAGTAGATTTAAAGCATTAATTAGGTTCTTATGAGCCCTGAAATATCAAACCATCTTTGGGGTAATTTATTAAAAAGATTTGGAGCCAGAGAGGTCAAAAGCTGTTGCTGCATCAACCGCAAAACATGTGGTAAGCTCCAATGGACATGTATTACACAGCTTAGCCTGTAGTTTCGGTGGTACAATGTTTGCCCATTTATGTCTCCTGCCCTGTGCCACTGCAATCACCTCTCTAGTGCCCTTAGTTTGACAGCTACCGCCTGCTCTATCTCGGCCCAGTGCCAAGCTAATGGGTTTATTATTGCTAGAAATAGAATCATGCACTCTGAAATCAGAATCTGGCCTAGCAAAAAAGGGGGCACAAAAATAAAACCAATAACGGAGTCACAACCACGCCCTATGAAAGTGGGAGGGATTGTCATTTTTCCTCAAGTAAAATACCATTGCCGCACAAAAACGAAGTCAAAATGGTGAGTTTGGGTATTTAAGAACTCTCCTTGGTGTGAGTGTTCCAAATGCAAGCCGTTCATACTCACAACGCAAGCAGTGAGAGAATTTGAGCCGAACTTCCCCCATTCACATAAGTGAATAAGAAAATCTCCTAGCAAAAGAAATGAAAAAGGATAAAAAAAAAAAAGCTAAAACAATGTCCCCATAAAAACAAATAAAACCTAGAGTTTACATAATAACGCACTAGCATAGGAAGAAATGAATCAACACAAAATTTACAGACTTGGAAAACTTGATCTGCACCACTTGAATAACCTGTATCAATTGCTGCTATCTGGGCTTTAAGCGATAAAGAAATCAAGGTAGTGAAAAGGTTTGAAACCATCCATACAAAAAAAACACAGATGTAATATCCCACATCTCCTGAAGATATACAATATGAAATTGGTTAATAAACTCAAGCCAAATAGGATTGTTTACCTTTTTTGAGGAGAGACCCGCTATATTCTAAGGATCTAAAGATAGCCCCGCCTCCAGCCTCTTCAACTGAGCCGCTAGGAGGTGAGGCAACTTTGTTTGTAGTAGGGCACCAATCACACATATGCAAAGGGCTAATGGGGTCAAACCTATTTCTCTCTGGAAATGAATCTATTAAAGTGGGGCTAAAAATATTGCCTTGTGAGTATGAAGGGGATGCATATTTCGTATGGATGGCAAAACAGCATTAGGCATTTGAGGGTGCAACCCTGAAGGTAACTGGATGGCATTTGTCAGATCAAAACGGGGCATATAAAAAAAACCTAGCAGCATCATCTTGATGGCCGAGCCCATTCTCTTCAAAACAGATGACTGCGCCAACATGCAAGGCTTCAGACCACGCGTGTTGAAATTAAGCAGCACACAGTCACCCTGGAAGGGCTTTATATGGGCCAGATCCAGCTCACTCTTCTAGCCATGATAATGTGTAGAGCTAATTGCTCCCTGGGACCAATATATCTGCAGAACCACCAATGTGGAGCAGGTCCTCATGCCAGCTACCTGTGCAACAGCAGATCCTCGTGCCAGCTCCCCCTGTGACAGTTCTCCTGTCCAGCTTGGCCGCACTCCCCTACCCTATGCTGCCTGTCTACCTGCTGCCTTCTGTTTGTGCCTCCTCTGCTCATTTCTTGCCCTGTTGTGCCTTTACTGCTCGTTTTTCTAACCTCTGTTTTGACTTTTCTACTTTGCCTTTTTTGCTTGTTTCTCTGCCCTCTGTTTTGCCTTTTCTGCTCGTTTTTCTGCCATCTGTTTTGCCCTCATCTTCTCTGTCTTGCATTTTTCTGCTTATTTCTTCCCTCTTCCCACTGCTTCCCTCCTCCTGTCCGTTTCCCTCCTCCCACCTCCTGCCACCCAGCGCCCCGCCATTCCCCAGGACGTACTGAATAGAGGCTGCAGCGGGACCCCATTGAGCTGGTCCTCGTGCCAGCTCCCCCTGTGACAGTTCTCCTGTCCAGCGTGCCCGCTGTCTGCTATCCTCTGCTGCCTGTCTACCTGCTGCCCTCTGTTTGCATCTCCTCTGCTCGTTTCTTTCTCTGTTTTGCCTTTCCTGCTCATTTTTCTGTTCTCTGTTTTGCCTTTTTCTGGTAATTTGTCTGCCCTCTGTTTTGCCTTTCCTGCTCTTTTTTCAGCCCTCCACTTTTTCTTTTCTGCTCGTTTTTCTGCCCTCTGTTTTGCCTTCTTCTGCTCTGTTTTGCCTTTCCTGCCCATTTTTCTGCCCTCTGTTTTGCCTTTCCGAGTGTTTTTCTGCCCTCCGGCTTGCCTTTTCTGCTCGTTTTTCTGCCCTCTGTTTTGCCCTGTTTTGCCTTTTCTGCTAATTTGTCTGCCCTCTATTTTGCCTTTCTGTTAGTTGTTCTGCCCTCAGTTTGCGCCGCCTCTGCTCATTTCTTGCTGTGATTTGCCTTTTCTCCTCGTTTTTCTGCTCTCTGTTTTGCCTGTTTCTGCTTGTTTTTCTGCTTTCTGTTTCGTCTTTTCTGCTTGTTTTCTGCCCTTTGTTTTGCCTTTCTGCTCATTTTCTGCCCTGTTTTGCCCTCTTCAGCTCTGTTTTGCCTTTTCCTCTCGTTTTTCTGCCCCCTGTTTTGCCCTCTTCTGCTTTGATTTGCCTTTCCTACTCGTTTTGCTGCCCTCTGTTTTGCCTTTCCTGCTCGTTTTTCTGCCCTCTGTTTTGCCCTCTTCTGGTCTGTTTTGCCTTTTCTGCTTTTTTTCTACCCTTTATTTTGCCTTTCTGCCCTCTGTTTTGCCTTTTCTGCTCGTTTTTCTGCTCTCTGCTTTGCCTTTTCTGCTCATTTCTTCCCTCTTCCCAGCATTTCCCTCCTCTCGCAGTTTCCATCCTCCCTCCACCCAGAGCCCCGCCCTCCCCCAGGACCTACTGAATGGAGGCCGAAGGGCGACCCCACTGTGCAGGTCCTTGTGCCAGCTCCCCCTGCAATAGTTCTCCTGTCCAGCTTGCCCATAGTCTGCTACCCTCTGCTACCTGTCAACCTGCTGCCCCCTGTTGTGCCTCCTCTGCTTGTTTCGTGCTCTGTTTTGCCTGTTTCTGCTCGTTTTCCTGCCCTCCATTTTGCCTTTTCTGCTTATTCTTCTGCCATCTGTTTTGCCCACTTCTGCTCTGTTCTGCTTTTCTGCTTCTTTTTCTGCTGTCTGTTTTGCCTTTTTCTGCTCGTTTTCTGCCCTCCATTTTGCCTTTTCTGCTAATTCTTCTGCCCTCTGTTGTGCCCACTTCTGCTCTGTTTTGCATTTCTGCTTCTTTTTCTGCTGTCTGTTTTGCCTTTTTCTACTTGTTTTCTGCCCTCCATTTTGCCTTTTCTGCTTGTTTTTCTGCCCTCTGTTTTGCCATTTCTGCTTGTTTTTCTGCCCTCGGTTTGTCCTTTTCTGCTCATTATTCTGCCCTCTGTTTTGCCCTCTTCTGCTCTGTTTTGCCATTTCTACTCATTTATCTGCAGTCTGTTTGACCTTTTGTGCTCGTTTATCTGCCCTCTGTTTTGCCTTCCCGCTTCTCGCTGTTTCCTCAAGACCTGTCACAGTGGAAGCTGACAAAATGGAGACCTCGCACCCCAGCGCCCAAATACCCCCAGGGGTCTATAAATGCTGATTGATTGAATGAATTACCTTGTTTTTTAACTGAATAAAATTCTCCCCTGACCCTTCTCCTAACAGGGGGACTTTACACATCTCACTCTCAGTTTGATGATTTCCCTGCAACAAGAAAGGATGATCTGAGCTCCCTTCCCCATCAATTCCCCATAAACCAGCTGAAACTACAGGATTGGGCGGCTGATCCCTTTCCTTCAAATGTGGAGATGGGCCAGAGTATGACACCAGAAAGGATGACCTGAGCCCCCTTCCCCAACAAATCCCCATAAACCAGCTGAAACTACAGGATTGGGTGGCTGATCTCCGTCCTTCAAATGTGGAGACAGGCCATAATACGACATCTGGATGCTATTAGTCAAAATGCTGGCTTCTGTTATTTTCAGCTGATTCTTCAACTGCAAGACCAACTCAGCCAAAGCCTTCTCCACTACACCACTTCTTGATAAACATTCACTAAATGATCTTACAATCAAAGCCTATATATGAGAACACAAAACTGGCAGCTGTTATTCACAAGGGGTTTAATCTGTTCTTTATTGTTTCTCCTCAGTCAACTTGGGGGGGGGTGCCCTATTGACGCATAGTTTCCAAATGTTCTAATGGTTGGATCGGAGCAGGTTCTGCCCTTATTTCCATGGATGCTGACTGGGCAGGTTCAAGAAGAGATTTCTGAGGGTTCTGGGCACTTTCAGCAGTGGTAGGATGAACCTCAGCCACAATAGTCAGAGTCTTGACATCAGTGCAGCCAACCAGCACCGCTCATGTTAAGCCCAGTGCAGGTGTTGCAGTGCAGTATGTTAGTGTCACCAATCACCCCCCTGGCCCTCTGGTCTGTCTCAGGGACAAGTCGGTGCAACTCTTCTTCCACAGTATTAATTTCTTCTGTCACTACCCCCACAGCAGAGGTCAAAAGGACATGATGGATGATTTAGGGCAAGAACTTTTACTTGGAAGCATTGTGTTCTGGGAAATAGTGGATGACTTACATTTCACCCATCTTGCTGGGGTTCCTGCTGAAGATGAAAGAGAAGGGGCCCAGCCTGGCCTCGTTCATCCATTTATGGGAGCAGATGGGCCGGTCTTGGCCCGGGCATAAGCCTGGGCGTGTCCTGCATGTGTCATGCACTGTGGGTCAAGAGAAAGTAATTTACGTACCTACCTTGGTGCAGATCACAGAGGTCCCCACCTTTACACGCAAAAAAATACTTCTGGGCTTGGAAGTCCACTAGAGAAGCCCTGAATCACTTTGCTGGCATCCCACTCATATTATAAGGTCTCCAGAGGTCAGAAAATATCCATGAAGGGTCTTCTCTGCAAAAGCCTACCAGTGGGCAGATTCCTCAGTCTGCACATGTGTTCACATGCTGCCAGTCCAAAGCCTCCTACCCCAACAGCTAGCACTCAAAATTCATTCTAACAAAGCTTATAGTGATTGACAATCAATTGGTGAAACTCACTCACAGAAAAGGCCCACAGAAAGTAAAAAGAAAAAGGAATAATTGGGTCAGAACCCATTTTCCTACAACTGCCATCTATAATAAAAATATTAAATATTTACTGAGTTGTCAATTGACGTTTGGGTTATCTAAGCAATAGCCATAATAATGCTTCAGCCCTAAACAATGAAGTTTTTTTTCCCAGAGTTTTATATAGCGCAAACTTGACCCGGAGGTATCAAATCGCTTTACATGATCACCAGTTGCATTACAGACAAACACAGTCATTTTGTTAGGCAAGGGGAGACTAAGGGGCACATTACGATACCCGGCGTAAATAACACCGCCAGGCATGGAAGCGGCAAAAATCCGCCCGCACACACCGCCTGAACACCGACCACGCCATTACGATTACACAAACCGAATACCGCCATCGGCGGAAAAAGCACACAAAATACCGCCCGCCAACGTCCGAGTCGGAGACAAACCGCCCGCCACGGACGGAAACACGCACGACAACACAAAACCGCCCGCCCTCACGGCCGACACACCGCACGTGAAATTACGATCGCACCGCCATGAGCGCGGAAAAACAACAAATATACCGCCCGCCAGCGCAAACAACGCCGATGAGAATCGACACGGCAGAAGCCATGGCGCCCACGTACCTGCACAGAAACCATCCGCACACAAAACCAATAGCACACAACATGGCCAACAAGTCCACACAGCAAGGCACGCACAAATACACAAGCACAGTACATATCCCGAAAACACCCCCCGGACAAACAAAAAATACAAAGGCCAGAACCCCAGACACAACACACCTGAAAACAACAGACCATGAGGACACACCCACATAGGTGTGCACAAAAGCAACACTCCCACAGACCACAACCCCTTGCTACATTGCAAACCAGAGAGGAGAGGAGAGGACACAGTGACACAGCAAGGACAGCAGCACACCACAGAAACGCACACATCACAACCACCACCACCACCACCACCACCAAACACCGGCACCACAAACCCCCTGCACATTACACAACACACACCGCACCAGCACCACAAACACCATGGCACCACAAAGAATGCCCAAGTTCACGCCCATTGAGCTGACGGTCATGGTCGACGAGATCATCAAGGTGCACCCACAAATCTATGGGAACATGGTCCAACACACACCACTAGCCACCAGAAACAGAATGTGGAACCGGATCGTAGACCAGGTCAATGCAGTCGGGACCCTGCCCAGGAACAGAGGAGAAATTAACAAACGGTGGAATGACGTCAAGAGCCTGGTCAAGAAGAAGGAGGGCAAAAACAGAGAGCTGGCTGCCGTCACTGGCGGAGGGAATCCCGCGCTCTTCAAGACCTTCAAAGCGTGGGAGGAGAAGGTGCGAGTCATCATACATCCCGAGATCCTCGCCGGATTAGCAGGGGAGTGGAGGCTGGTAAGTACAAACTAATGTATACCAGCACACCGCTATGTACTCACATGCACTACCACCATGCCACAGCTCCCAGGGACAAACACCCCCATGTCCAGCACACAATACACGACACACACATGCAACAGACACCACCACACACAGCCCAAACAGAACAACTGTAAGATGCGTGGGGACATGTGTACATTCAGCCAGCCACGTAACCACCAACAGGTCCCCAAATATGCCAGAAGCGCCACAACGAGCACCCACCACACCCATGTGTCCGCCACAGCTGCACAAACCGACAAGTAACAGGTAAGTGGCAGGAACACAAAGTGCAGTGGGTGGGAGGGTGGACAGCCCAAGTACAACACACACCAGGCCCCTAGTCCCACAGCACAGCAAGGAGGAGCATCCCCCACACCCCACAGCCACGTGTCAGCCACTGCAGTGCACAACGACAGCCGAAAGGCAGACATCACGGTCCACAGCAATCGGTGTCAGTGGGTGTCCAGCCACCCCCACGACCCACAACACCCCCCCCACCCCCACAGACCTGCAACATGGAGCACCCCCCGCTTAGAGCCATGTGGCATCCAGTACAGTGCACGCACGAACAACCTGCAGGTGGGAAACTGGACAGGGCTGGATTACTGGAGGCATGAGGACCGGCACACGACCAACACATGGGACATGTCACGTAGCAGACGGAAACGCAGCACCGCCCACCGTCACGAACAAGTGAACAATGTGCACACGGACATGAACAACAGACTCACACCCCACATGACCCATCACAGACATAGCAACACCCAAGGAGCCACGTCTGCATACACAAGCCACACTGAAAATAGTACCACACGGCAGCCACTGTGCAACTCATCACACACAACCGAAACACCATTGAAGTCCTGTCCATGTAGCCCCTACTGCCTGTCAACCACACACCCCACAACTACGCCTATGTAAGACAAACAACACTAGACGCAACAGAGCGGAACAACAGAAATGCACACGAACACCACTGAACCCATCAAACACACAGACACACCATGCACATACAACATACCATCCATCCCATCCGTCAGCCCCAGTCTCATGAAAGGCATGTTATCCGCACAGCTGCCACACATACAGCAGTCACGCTAAGATACATGCCCATGACCAACCATGTGCCAGAAGTCAATGAAGCGCACGACACACTGTGAGCAACAACACACAACATGGGCCACACCCCCCACGAGCACTGCAGTGATGCACATGGCACAGGGCAGCACGCACACCAAGGAGATGGGACAACTGCAATACGTTGGCTTTCACACACAACCATCACTCACTCATAACGATGCGTCCAATGCCATGTCCAGTAATCACAACAGACAGCAAATATGCAGGCCATGTCAAGCATGCACACACCTCAAACCATGCACTGTCATGCTGCCACAACACATGTCACGTTCGGCACCCATGGCTCACAGCATGTACCCCAAAAGCATATACCCTCCCAAATGCGAATCTGGGGCATGGCCCCCATGTTGCCATATGCGTTCCTAAGCGTTCCATTTGAACCCCAAAAGCAAATTACAAACCAGACCCAGGATCGGCCAGGAGCCCGCATATACCAGAGTCACAATGAGTAGGGGCACAGCAACACACCCATCGGCATGGCCAATCCGTCCCATGCCACATGTGCACAGCACACAGTCCCATTGCCAAGCACACACAACTACAAATGCCACAGCCACACACACGCCTCCGGGAAACCCATGTACGAGATTGCACGAACTGCCAATGTCAGACGACAAATACATACTTCGCCAGGTGCAACACAATAACAAATCTCATTCTCTCCACAGGTGACGAACTGCCGGATGCTGGGGATGGAGACAGCAGCCAGCACAGCCAGCCCACAAGCCCCCAACGAGGACACACGGATGTGGAGGATCTCACCTCCTCTTCGGACACGGACCACCAAGCAGGCCCATCTGGTGTGGCAGGGCCCAGCCGCTCCCCAGGACCCCTCCTACCCACCAACCCATCATCCAGGGCTGCTGAACAGTCCCAGCCCCCTGCTGCCACTGTCGTTGCGGCCACACCCACGGTCATTGCGGCCACACCCACGGTCATTGCGGCCACTACCACTGCCGCAACCGCCACCATCGCCGCACCGACCACCACCGCCGCCACCACCACCACGTCTTCGCTGGCACCAGCCCCAGCGCAGGTGGTGGCCCGGCCGACTGGATCCACCCTGGGAGCCACAGCGAGGACCGTGGTGAGCAATGTGGCTAGTGGGCAGGCCGGTGGCAGCAGGACTGGTAGGAGGAGCAGGGTCAGGGAAACGCCAGCCTCCCCTGGGAGCCATGCCCTGCCTCAAATGGCCAGAGTCCTTGGGGCCTATGAGGAGGCCCAAGAACAATGGGTCAGGTCTGCTTCAGACACGCGGGAGGTGCTGGGGGTGCTGAGGTCCATGGACGCCCGTATAGGTCAACTCGTGGACCTCATGGGCCAGCTGGTGGTGGCGGTGAGGACACGGCCAGGGATAGCAGCTCCCCTCCGCCACCACCTGCCGGGGCGCAGGGTCGAGCAGCAGTGTCCAGTTCCCCTGCGTCCACAGCCAGTGAGCACACCTCAACCACCAGCAGGTCGCAAGCAGGCACCCCCCTCGCAAACGTGGAAGGGGCCGTCCGAAGAGGAAACAGATCTCCCGGGAGGACTTCGCACGCTCCAGTCGCAAGTGAGGCAGCCAGCCAGCCTTCCGCCAGCCTTCCTTGACCAGCCACTGCATTGACTTGGACTACGATCCCACTCCACACAGCCATCTGGATGGCATGTGTGTGTTGGACTATGGACATAGAACCAGTGGGTACACCCTGAGCATCACGCAGCCATGACCGACAGCTCATTGTCACAGCACGCACCACTTTTGTCATCACCTTACACACAATCACATGTCACAGTTTGTAATAAATGCACCTTTTTCACTAACTGCTGTTTGTGCCCTGTGTTTTATTTGTACGGAATACAACGGCCACCTTGGGCGGAAAGGCACCTGATGCGTGGCATGGCAATGGAATCCGGAGGGCCTGTAGGGACCTAGGGGTGGGAGACAGAACAGGAGCACATTCAATGAGTGTGTCACACACCCATCACACAGTACATGTCAACAACTACAAGCAATGTACACACATCGCACAGAGCAATAGGGCACAATGCCACAGCCACCATCAGTGGCATACTAACCTGGGCATGGAGCGTTGACACACAGCACGCAGTGAACAAAAGGCCACCCTGACACAGCACACACACACCTGCACAAATACAGACACATCAGCCGTCGTACATGGACACTCACCGTCAAGTGAAGTAGCGGGCGATGAGCTGCTGCCGCACATTCCCAGCTTCCTCCTCTCCGCTGTCCTCCTCACTCGAGCTGTCCTGGTCTGCGGGCTGGGGCCCTGGTTGATCTCCGTCATCCACAATGAGGGGGATCTGCTTCCGAATGGCCAGATTGTGCAGCATGCAGCACGCCACCACTATCTGGCACACCTTCTGTGGGGAGTACGCCAGTGCACCCCGGTGCGGTCCAGGCACCTGAACCTGGACTTGAGGAGGCCAAAGGTACGCTCGACCACACGTCTGGTCCTCCCATGTGCCTCATTGTATCGATCGTCTGCTGGGGTGCGAGGATTCCTCAATGGACTGAGCAGCCATGCCCCATTCGGGTACGCAGAGTCACCTGGGTGTGAGGGACACAGAGAACCGTTGCTATTCCAACTGGACAGGGGACAGCATCGCACAACCAGCACGCTACACCACTCCACATACTCACCGACAATACAGCCACGATCCTGTTGCAGATTGGCCATCAGCCGTGGCAAGATGCTGTTGCGCATTATGTGTGCGTCATGGGCCGAGCCTGGGAACTTTGCACACACGTGGGTGATCACCATGTCCGCAAGGCACACCACTTGCACATTCAGGGAGTGCGTGTGCTTCCTGTTGCGGTACAGGTGCTCAGTGGCCTGTGGTGGAACAAGGCCAACATGTGTGCAGTCAATGGCTCCAACGACGTGTGGGATTCTGCCAAGGGCATAGAATGCACCCTTCACTGCCGCCAATTCACGAGCCCTGGGGAAGCGGATGTACCTGTTTCGGTACAGCATCATGGCTGCCAGTACATCCCTCAGCACCTTGCTGAACATGGGCTGGGACATCCCTCCTCCACTGCCCACTGTGTGCTGGAATGACCCAGTGGCGAAGAAATGCAGGGCAGCCATCACCTTAGCCGTGGGGGTGAATGCTGTTGGATACACCCTGCGGGGACGGAGATGGGGTTCTAACATGGCACACAGTCGATGCAGGGTTGGCCTGTCCAGCCGAAACTTCCTGATTACCTCTGTATCGTCCATGTCCACCAGCAATTGGTATGGGCGGTCAATGTTCGGTCTCCGCCTAGGGAAATTGCAGAGGACACATGTCAAAGCAACACAACACATAGCAGTTTCGCATACACATCACTGACATGACTGAGCACGCACATGAGCCACAGCCCAGCTGTCAAGCTGGGGCGGCACGGCCACAATACACTTACACAGGTCTCCCAACAATGGCAATGGCTAGTGAGACATACCACTGCCATGTGCATGCACATGGGGATCTAGGCCCCAATGACTTGCGGGGCGTGCTGATGGGGACTGACTGCATATTCGTCAAGCGGCAACGCCACGGCAACATGAGTGTCTGCTGAGCATGGAACTGCTTCCGAGGCTGGATGAGTATGGCACACGACGACGACGATGTGGGCACAGGCTGAGCGGCCAAAACAAGTGGGACCTGTGGCACGAGGGGATATGAGACAGTAGTAGGTGTCAGCACTGCACCCTATGTACAGCACTGTACGGATCACACCTCCCGAAACATTGACAGGTGTCCACATTGACAGCCCCATGCCAAGACGGCTGTGTGCTTGCAGTCACACGTCACAGGTGAGAGGTTACATTGCACGTGCCAGGTGGCAGACGTACATAGTGGGAGCTGGCATGTGTGTGCATGTGTCTCCTGTTCAGGATCCACCAGATGGGCGCTGACTCTGTACTGACCATTGGACACAGCATGTTCTGTGGAAGGCTTGTGTGTGTGGGATGGTGGCACTGGATGTGCCTCCGTTGGGTGGGGGGCCATGCACAGGGCGGGTACGTCGATGATTGCGCATTGTTGGTCACGGTGGGTGCACCAACTAAGATGTGTTGCCCTGTGTTCAATTCCTATGTCCGCATGATGATGGACTGTGGATGTGGGCAGACTACACATTGGTCGATGTGCTGTCTATATGCATGTGCCTTCACACCAGGCACAGCTGCCCCTGCACATGTGACCCCTGCTGGACTCGCTGCTGGGTCTGTGGAGCTGATGCACCTTCTGTGCGTGGGGCGGACAGCTCTCCTCACTTCCCTCATTGCGCATGTCATGTCTTTGCCGCAGGTGACATGGATCATGGAGGGCCCACATGTACGCGTGGGTAGGCTACACATGATTGTTCACTGGTCGCCACCCCCAGTCAGTGTTTCGAATGGGAAGGTTGTCGTGCTGGTGGTATGTTCGATGTGGCGGATGGGCGGGCCTAGGTGCGGGCTTACATTCCGGACATGGGGGGGTAGTTGGATTGGCGACTAGTTGCAGTACACACGGGACACGTCTCTTCCTTTCCACATCTGGGTCATCCCTTGTACTTACTGACAGTGATACAGTCATCTTCGCCCCAGCCCTCATGTCCTCCCCTCGCCCCCCAATATGCATGCTCACCTGCGAGGCTAGCGCTTGCACAGGCAGCCCCAAGCTCGCACCAGAGAGGGCAAGGAGTGTATGTGTGGGTCCAGTTGCACGAGTGGGCTGTCTCAGGGTATGATGTGTGGCGGGACGCCGTCCACCTGCGTGGTGCCCCAAATGGAGACCCGGCCTGCATGGACTATGCATCACAGTCTTCGCCTTCCGGATCCGCCACCTGCGACACCCAGTGGCTGTGGCTGCCCTTGCGGCCAGGCCGCGTCCGTCTGTGGCTGATGGCCCACACATTCACTCTTTGGCCTCTCTGGGGAGGGCTCGGGGGTGGTGGCGCACGCGCTTGCACTTAGTCGCAATGGCATGTGGCGTGGTTGGTATGATGGGCAATGGATGGGATGGTGCGAGCCACCTCCCGTGACGTCAGTGCTGCTCGTGCTGTGGTGCGTCCCCCTACACTTCCATCTGACTTGTGCCATGCTAGACGTTGAGGTTCTATTGCCTGCGTGATATGACCAGGAGGAGCGCGAGGAGACCTCTCACACACCATGCTCCACTGCCATCCCGTGCCCTGTATCGCCTGTGCGGATTGACTATGTTGGGGTTACACCTGGTCGACTGAGGCTGTGTGTGCCTTGTCAGGGGCATGGCGGGCGCACAACAGGATCCAGCTTGTCCACAGAGGGTGGGCTGAGGTGCGCCTGGTACCGCTTTGTACGTGTGCCCGGCTGCTGTGCACACACGTGTTCACTCCCCCCGACAGGTGTCCTCTCACAATGCCCAGGGAAGCGGTGGTGTACTGTTCATGACCCCTCCCAACACGGCGTGCTCCAACTTGGCATGTGCGCATCTACCCGTCGCACCCACCCACCTGAGCACTGCGTCCATACGACTTCACACGACACATGTGTGTCTTCCACAGTAGTGCTACTCATTTGCGTTGACATCCAATACCAGTGGACTACATGGTCATGTCACGACTGCCGTGTACTTCACATACTCTCATCCTCTCTCATTCGTACTTGTGAAATGAGTCAGCGGAGACAGTTTTGGTTTCAAACATTATATTGAGTCTTCTGTCCTCTGTGATGCAGTATAGTGGACACTACTGGCAGCGGAATACATGTTGAGGATATACTGAGCATGATTGCAAATGGGATAGGGTGTGGGGTTACATGTGATTGGCTGTTGCATGTGGGATGTGGGCTTCAGAGTGACATCTGCTTGGCCAAGGCTGTGCTAATGTACATTTACATATAGTTGCGGAGCTGCGGACTTTGACACAGACGGTATACATGTAGCCTACCAGACCGCTTGGCTTCATGGGCACAGTCCATCTCAGTTCCATGTGACAGGTTTGCTGCGGTTGTTCCTCATGCACGCGTGCATGTGAGATGACATCAGGGCATGTGCTTGCGTGCATGCAGCGGCGTGCCACTTGTTGTTGCACTGTGGTGGTTACTGGACATGTCACAGTCACTGGGGTCGTGTTGTTGTTGTATGCACTTGTCGTCCATGCAAAGGTCCTGGTATGGGATTCCCGGGGCGGGGGTGGGAGGGGTGCAGCACCCACAGACTCCAGGCGACCTATTCATGTCCACTGAGCGGTGTGTGTGTCCATGGGCGCTGGATCCATGTCGTGTCCTGGTTGTTCGTGCAGTTCCGTCCATGTGGGTGCGATACACAGAGCCCATGCCACTGCCTCCCACGATGCATGCGGTGTTCCTGGATGTGATGGGGAACAGTGTGCATGTCCCGGTCATATCCGATGTCATGGCGATGTCGTTGATGGTGTGGTTACAGTTGCCGGTCGTTTGGTATGGCTGTTGTGGTGGTGACTGGCCAGTCCGTGCGGAAGCTAAGCATGGGTGCGGGGTTGGACATCATAGGTCACTCGGGGAACCTGCGTTGTGGTCCGACGTATTTACAGGTTGTCAGGTATGCGATGCCGTCCAGCAGGGCTTCCATGTCATTGGTGGTGTACATGTTTGCCAGCCAATGAAGCGGATGGTGGCTGTCAAGGTGTTGTTCGTAGGTTGTCCCTTGGAGGACCATGATGGGGCATGCTGGGTGACATTCGATGTAGCTGTTATCGATGATCCGTCGTGTGGAGGCACAGTGGTCCCATTTCAGTGCGGGTGCGATGTTGGCCACATACGCCATGCCCCCATAGGCAGAGCAGGCCCTGTCGTGTGCGTCCAGAGGGAGGAGTAGTGGTAGCAGGTCCGCCTTCAGACATGCCGGGTTGGAGAGGCATATCTCGACGGGATGCTGGTAGGGACACCTCCGACAGTAGAAGACGGGCATGACGCAGCTGAACAATGTGATGCGGTAAGTCAGTCGGTAACTTACGTTCAGCAGGGACAGGAGATCGCATCCCAATGTATGGCACAGGTTGGTTTTGTACAGCTTGAGCTGTTCGGCGTAGTTGGGTAGGTGTGTTGCGGTTGCCATTTCGCAGCGGTTCGTTGAGGTGGCGTGCTCCGGCTGTGTGTGCAGTCTGCAATGTGCACGCTCCGGGGTTGCTGTGAGCTCTGTGTAGTCGTAGGGAGACAGGACTTGTGTTCTGTTGGCTTGTTTGGAGGACACAGGCCCTCTTCCCACATGCTTCTCAGACAGTTCAAGGTCAGTGCTGTGTGACTCCTTCCAATTAACTTGCATGTGGCCGACATGGGGGAGTGTTTCCTTCTTTCTTCCCCGTCCGTTGTGTGCTTCTGTGATATGCGCTATCTGCCCTGTGGTCGGTCTCCTCGGCATGCCTGTGTTGGTCTATTCTTGGACAATGGCTGTATTCACCGGCTTCTGTCGTAGGGCTGTGGTTTCGGAGTTGGAATGGAAGGTCATTCAGTGCTGTCTGCTCTCCCTTGTGTGGGCGGCAGGCTGCCTTTCCGCTCTGCGTTGGGCCTTGTGTGTGAATGTTATTCTTGGGCCACCTGTTGTCGGTCCCCGGGCTCTTTGGTGTTCCGTTTCATATGTCTTGTTCATATGTGCAGGGTGGTATGGGTTTTTCAGTGTGGTACTGGCGTTCCTCTTCCCGGAGGGGCCCTGCTTCTCCTAGTTGGTGTTGCCGCCGCTGTGTGCTACGCCATGTTTGTTACACTGGGGTGTGTCCTGCTGTTGCGTGTCTTCACTGACATGTGTGCGTCGGTTGTGTGGCGTTGGGTGTTGTCCGTGAATTGGGCTTTGGGGACATGTCTGTGGCCGGCCTGTCACGTGTCATGTGCGTTCGGGGTGGGGCTGATGTGTGTGCTGCTTGGTTGTGTCCCTGTGTCTGTGTGCGACGCATGCATGGCGCTGCGGTTGGCCTCTGCGTTGTGCGCATGTGTGGCGGCGTCATCGGCGCTTTGGGGCCGTGACGGGGTGGTTGGTTCCTAGTCCCAGGTGGTGTGTACACATGTGTTCTGCGATGTTACGATTTGGCCTGTGTGTCATATGTGGATGCGATGGTGGATGTGTTGTGTACACGCGCTGGTGGGGGGTTGTCCGCTTTTTCCGCCCTTGCACTGTGTGCGCTGTTTGCGTGCACTTGTTGTGTGTGTGCCTACCTGCGTCTCCGCGGTACGTTGCGTCCTTGGTGGTGCATCAGCAGAAGCATGGGGAGGGCCTGCAGTGCTGGATTCATGCTCGGGGAGCCGCTTCTTCGTTGTCCGTGCTCTGCGTCCGTGTTACCGCCTCTCTTTCACGTGCGGTGTCTCTTAGCCGTGGGAGCCGTTTGTTTGCGGCATCGTAATTTATACGCCGGGCGGGACGTGTTTCGTCGGACGGTGTGTGTCAATTGGGCTGCGCCGCTACGTGTGCGGACGCACTTTGATGGCGGACGGGGTTGCTGGCTTGCCGGCGGTGTTTGGCCTACTTTTCGCATCGTAATTGGGCGGGCGTGTGGACTGCTGCGTGCCGGCGGTAACTGGTGGTTTTTGCATCCGCCAGCACGGCGGTTGTGCTTCCGCCCGCCATCGTAATGGGCCCCTAAGTGATTTGCCCAGAATCACCGGATGTTGAGCGTACCTTGCCGAGACTCGAACCCGGTTCCCCAGGTTCACAGTCGACCGCTCTAGCCATTAGCTACATCCTCTCCCCCAAGTTACTAACTTTATATTAGTCAGCCGGATAGGACTACCAAAAAGATGAAAACTTGGCCATGTAGAAAGCTTTAATTAAGGTCATATTTGTGATTGAGGTCTGCAATAAAGTTTTAAATGTTTATCAAAGACAATGTGGTGGAAATGGAATACATTTTGTAATTTCAATACATTTTGACATTTGAGTTTGAGCTCACAAACATATCCTCCTAAAGTAGTATAACAAAATTTGTCATTGCTACCCTGAGTGTCAGACTTTTGTATAGGTCATATTGCTCCTGGGTTGATAATCAGATTACCAATGGCACAAAACCTATTTTGAACAAAAGATATTACAACATGTTTTGGGCCCTGTAGGCCTTCCCACTAAGGTATGGCAATTTGAATATTTTTTCATTTTTACAACTCCTATAGATAAGTTATATTTTACTTTCTAGATAAATGAAAGTAATATTAAATAATTTTATTTTGAAAAACTGGTCATTTTATCCAAGATTTTCATAATTGTTTAAGTCAAGAGAAGCAAAATACATATATTACCAGTAGGTAGTTATAGTTAGGACCTTGTTTCTATTCAAAAAGCGTTTTTTCTTTTGCCAATATCTTTGGCGCCGTTTGACAAATCTTCGCGAAATTTTCAAAACTAATGGCCCGCTCAGGTCAGCTCCTGTCTTGAAAGTTTCGGGGTGATTCGTCTAGCGGGGGCCGAGAAAAAAGGGGGGTCCCAAATCGCGTTTTCCTCATGTTAATTTCCATAGGAAAAATTGGAACGGGCTACAGCCCGAACTGCTAAACGGAATTACACCAAATTTGGCAAAAAGGTAGCTCTTGGTTCAGAAAGAGACCTTTTTTTTAAATGGTGTAAATCCGTTCAGTAGTTCCTGAGAAATTCAAAAAATAAAAATATCGATATCTGAGCACCGAGGAAGGTTCGCGAACCCTCCCGGGCATGAGCTTCACTCTGATTGGCTGTCAACACTCCAAAGCAGGAAGTGTTGGCAGCCATCTTGTGACTCGGTAACCGAGTCACAAGAAATCAGTAGAAAAAAAGGTGAAAAACAAGAAAAGGGGGCAGGGTAGAAACACCCTGACCCCCTAGGCCTGCTCAAGGGGTCCCACAGAGACCCCCAGGCCCAAAATAATCATTTGAAAAAAAAATCGGCAGAATTCGCGCAGGGTGCGCGAATCCTGCCGAGAAACTTTTTTTAAAAACGAAGCGCAGGCTCCGAGCTTTGTTATCTGTAAGCCTCCGGGTGGGCCAGGTCCCGGGGGCAATGCCAAATTATATAGCATGTTAGCAGCTCCCCTTGCTCAAAAGCAATGCCGGCTCCCGCAGGAGGTGGGGAGACGGCTGGGACCGTGGGGGCATTGGGGCTCCTCCCACGGTCCCCAACTTGAGGGCCGGCCCTGGGAGGTGGGGTCCCCGGGGCCAGAAGTGGCCCATGAGGGGGGCCACTCAGCCCCCCTCCAATTTAATTTTTTTTTTTAAAACGGCAGGCCGGCCCCGGGGATGGGGTCCCCGGGGCCAATAGTGGACTAGGGAAAAGGGGCCATACAGCCCCCCTTCCCAATAAATACATTTTAAAAAGGAGGCCATGCCCTGGGGGATGAGGTCCCCAGGGCCGAAATTGGCCTTGGGAGGGGGGCCGCGCAGCCCCCTTCCCTTTTTTTTTTTTAAAAAAGGGGTCAGGCCCTGGGGGATGGGGTCCCCAGGGCCCCAAAATTAGTAAAAGAAGGGGGGCCACACAGCCCCCCTTCTAAAAAAAATTTTTTTTTAAAAAGCCGGCTTCACGCCGGAGGCCCTGCCCCCTCCCTGCACCACTCTGCAAACGCGCCCCCTGGTGCATTGTAAGTTGGGAAATTAAGTCCCCATGAATACTGAGGGTCCCTGGGGGCCAACTAGCCCACCAGGTACCTCAGGTAAGCGCCACATAGCTGGTTTGCAGAGAGGTGGTCCGAGGCCACGCCCCTTTTTACACCACTCTGCAAACGCGCCTCTTGGCGCACTGCTGGTGGGGCGATGAGGTTCTCTTGTGTCCTGAGGACTTCATCCCCCAAGCAGCAGTGCGCCAGGAGCCGCCCTTGCAGAGTGGTGTAAAAAGGGGGCGTGCCCTCGGACCACTCTCAGCAATCCAGGTGTGTGGCGCTTACTGGAGGTACCTGGTGGGCTAGCTGGCCCCCAGGGACCCTCAGGAATGAAGGGGACTTAATACCCCAACTTAGAACGCGCCAGGAGGCGCGTTGGTAGAGGGGTGGGAAAGGGGGCATGGCCTTTGTCCACCTCTCAGCAATCCCACTGTGTGGGGCTTACTGGAAGTAAGAGGTAGGCTAGTTGGCCCCTAAAGGACCCCCAGCAGCGAAGGGGACTTCAATCCCCATCCAAGAGCGCGCCAGGAAGCACGTTTGCAGAGTGGTGGGCAAAGGGGGCGTGGCCTGCTATGAGAACTTAGCAATCCTGCTGTGTGGGACTTACTGGAAGTAATAGGAGGGGTAGTTGGCCCCCAAGGTTGTCCTTGGGGGCCAACTACCAGTCTTGTTACCTCCAGTAAGTCCCACACAGTGGGATTGCTAAGACGTCTTCGGAGGACATGCCCCCCTTTTTCCACCACTCTGCAAACGCGCCTCCTGGCAGACTACGGGATGGGGGATGAAGTCCAATTTACTCCTGAGGGACTTTGGGGGCCAAGAAGCCCTCCTGGTACCTCCTCTAAGTCCTATGCAGCAGAATTCCTGAGCGCTGGTCGGAGGCCCAGCACCCTTTCTCCACCACTCTGCAAACGTGACTACTACTTAAAGAAGCATCTTTCTGCACCTCTGACTTAGAGGTAGTTTTAATCCCCCTGCCCTATTATTATTATTATTTATTTTTTTTAAACATTTTTTTTTATTGTTTTCCAATATGTAGTTGTACAGGCAATTCCGAAATATATATGCAACAATATGCGCATGTAATGAAAAGTAGTATAATAGCGAATACAATACAGGTGACATACCTAAAAATAGACATACGCATTTGTTCCACTATTTGCAACAAAGGAATCATATAGTAGAAGAATAATCATAAAGCGTGTAAATTATCAGTATCCAATGTTCTAATAATCCCCAATTCTCCTGATATATCTAATCAATCCTCCCTTCCCTCCCATCTATCCCCCCCCCCCCCCCCGGCGTGTCACACAAGGCAGTAATCGTGCCATTGTCTAAAGTTACTACAGGTGAGGTCTACAAGACTAGGCATTATTCAGTTTAGGGAAACCCATTCATGTCATGTCAAGCGCAGGGGGAACTCACAGGTTCAGTGGTCATGTGCATCGTGCTGCACAGTCGATAGGGGGAAATATCAGTTCAGATCAGCAGGAGCATCAGCCATGAGGTCCTCAACTACTTCAGTGTCTGGGATTTTCAAAAGTATCACCAATGCTTCCCAAGCCCTTGCTGCCTCCATTGCTTTCTCATTATTCGCTCCTGTAGCTAGTTGTAGTTTAGCAATGCCTTCACATTCCGCCCATTTGAGTAATTCAGACTTCCATCTCTTAGTATTTGGGCCCTTCTTTGACTTCCAGTGCGTTGCAATGTCTCTTTTAGCTAAAAGAAGACCCAATTCCAGAAACTTACTTGTGACCTTGTTTTTAGACGTATGGGGGAACCAGTGCCAAAGGCAGGGACCTATAGCTGGTTCTAATTCTCTATCAGTAATTTCATTCAGTAGTGCAACCACATCCGTCCAATAAGCCTCCAGCTGGGGGCAATCCCATAGCATGTGGCGAAAGTCTGCCCCTTCTATATTGCAGCGCGGACACACTGCCAAGCTAGTATCAAAATATTTGTTCATTTTTGCTGGGGTGAGATATGCCCTATGTAATATATAAAAATGCACCAGTTGAAAGCGGGCATTTCTAGTGCTCTTCCACGCCCGTTCCACTAGTTCAGCCCAGGGTTTGTCTGAAATCTCAACACCTAGATCCTCCTCCCATTTTAGTCTCAGTGCAGTTAAGGGAACTAACATTTCTTGGGTCATACGCCTATAGAGGCAAGTGACTGCCTTAAAGGTTCCCGCTGCTGAAACTATATACTGGCACCCCATCGATATCTGTGGCTCAATCAACCCCTCCGTCCAATGTTTCTGAATGGCCGCAATAAGTGCAGAGTGGAGCAAAAAGTCTCCTCGAGATAGGTCATATCGCTCTTGTAATTCAGCGAAGGGGAGCAAGGCATTATCCTCATATAAGTCCCCCATTATGGACAGTCCCTTCTCTTTCCAAGTGGTCAGCGCATTCCAGTTGCCTCCGTGCGGTAGTGCATCAAACATGGACAAATTGATTTCAGGGGCATAAGGACGCGCAATCCGCACACGTTTCTGACTCCTATTCCAGCAGAGCCGCGCCGTTCGCAAGCTACTCGGTACTTCATTAAGCCGTAGTGGTAATTTCAAAACAATTTGGGATAGTATCCGCCGGAAAATCAGCTCCCCCCCTTCCTCACCCAGTCCTCGAAATTCCAGTGCCACTGTCTGGGTAAGCCATTGTAGCTGAGCCGCTAGGTAATAAGTCTCAAAGTCAGGGACCGCTAGACCTCCCTCTGCCCTCGGTCTCATTAGAACACTTAGCGCCACCCTTTGTCTGCCAGTACCCCACAGAAACCCTGTGACCATCGTTTTAATTTGTGTAAAAACCTTTGCCGGTATCCAAATAGGCAGGGCCCTAAAATAATACAATAATCTGGGGAGAGTCGCCATTTTGAGCAGGGCCACTCAGCCGGCTACCGAGAGAGGCAGTGTGCTCCAAAACTCGAAATTGCCTTTCATTCCCCTGATGGCTCTACCAACATTACCCTCCAGTAAGTCACTTTGTGTATGGTATATTCGGGTCCCGAGGTACGTCAGGCAGCAATATTCCCATTTCACCCCGTCAGTATCTTGGGGGCCATTATAAGTCGCAGTTGTGGGGAAAAGGCAGGATTTCGCCCAATTCACCTTGAGCCCAGCCACAACTCCAAGATCGTGGAGTAAGCGCTTTACACCAGTGAGTGCATCATCAGTATTGGCTAAAAACATGAGTAAGTCATCTGCATAGAGTGCGATATAGTGAGTTTGTCCATGCACCCGAAGACCAGGATAGCGAAGTCCCGTCCTGGCCTGGGCCGCAAGCAGCTCCATGGCCAGGGCAAACAAGAGGGGGGACAATAGACATCCCTGTCTTGTACCGCGGCTCACTTCGCAGATGTCGGAAATCAACCCGCCCATTCTTACCCTGGCAGTGGAATGCTTGTATAACAAAGCTGTCCAAGCCACAAAATTATTCCCCAAGCCAAAATTGCGCATGACCTGAAACAGATAAAGCCACTCCAAGCTATCAAACGCCTTTTCTATGTCTACCGCGAAAATGGTGGCGGTCTCTTTTTGATAAGTGTCGGCCTCCAAAATCTGAAGTAGGCGCCTTATATTAATAGCCGCGTTCCTGGTTGGGATGAAACCGGATTGATCTCAGTGCATTAGGTGTGTCATATGGGGTAGGAGCCGGGTTGCTAAGATCCGACTCAGTATCTTATAATCCATAGTTAGCATAGATAACGGGCGATAAGCAGTCCTGTCCCAAGGTGGTTTCCCTGGTTTCAACAGTGGAATAATGATCGCTTCGCGGGTTGTTGTAGGCAGTTGCCCCGCTCGTTTCGCACCGTTATAAAGTTTTACTAATCTAGGAGCCAGTAGATCAATATAGGTAAGATAAAACTCGATCTGCAAGCCATCTGCCCCAGGTGTCTTATTTCGCGCCATGTATTTTATCGCTCCCCTCACTTCCCCAAGGGTGATATCCCGACCCAATAAATCCGCTTGTGCCCTATCGAGTTTTGGGAGGTCTACTGCGGTTACAAATCTCCCGATGTCTTTATCATTTAAAGTCACTTTACTCTGATATAGCTCCGTATACTAAGCTAGGAACTGATCATTAATATCCTGTTGGGTATAGCAGACCTCCCCAGTTTGACTATTAAGTTCCAGTATTACCGTCCCCCGTCTGGCTGGGTTAGCTAACCAGGCCAGTAATGATCCAGATTTGTCACGTTCTGTGTGGGCGGGAACTAGATATTTCTTATAATCAAAACAGCGCAGTCGCTCCACTTGCGTAGCAACTGCTTCTTTCGCCTCTAGGAGGTCCCTCTGCCTATCTGTCCTCCCAGGGCGTTCCTGTTCTACTTCCCGCAATCGTTGATCTGCTTTTTGAGTATCTTGTAGTAGCACCTTACGCACCCCCATAATGTTCGATATACAGTGCCCCCTCACAACCGTTTTAAAAGCATCCCATTCTATAGAGGAGGATGATGCTGTGTCAGTATTCTCTAAAAAATATTGAGCAATGCCCGGACCCACCACTTCGCGGAAAACCTGATCTTCCAGCGCTTCCGGGCATAAGCGCCACGTCGGTATTTTAGGACGCACATGGGACCATTGTATTCTCAGGAGGATCGGGTTATGATCTGATAAAGTCCTAGTGAGTTATTCACTATGTTGTACCTCTGCATGTATATCGGGGGAACAGAGAACAGCATCTAGGTGAACATGAAGCTCGTGGAGAGCCGAAAAAAAGGAGTAATCTCGAGTTCCCGGCTGCTGTACTCTCCAAGTGTCAACCAACCCCCATCTATGCTGCCAGTCTCTCCTAGCTTTCGCTATTTTGTGAATGGGTGCGTCAGGAAGCGGAGGATGGGAGCGGTCTAGGATTACATCAGAGACAGAATTAAAGTCTCCGCCTAGTATTACTGAACCTGTTAGTAGAGGAGCTAACTTCCCTGAGAGCTGTGAAAAAAATGTAGGTTGTTCCGTATTGGGTGCATAGACACTACCCAGTACTATGTCTCTGCTATGTAATCTCCCAGCAACTACTACATACCGCCCCTCTGGGTCCATAACCTGCTGTGTACACTGGAAAGGAACCCCCGCCCGGATCCATATTAGTACTCCCTGTGCAAAGGCCGAGTAATTGGTGTAGAAGACTTGACCCCGCCACCTGCGTTGTAGGGCCACTCCTTCCTAGTTTGTTATGTGGGTCTCCTGGAGTAAAGCGACTTGAACCCCCCTGCACACTAAATATGCATGGATTTTGTGGCGCCCTACCATTGTATGCATCCCGCGCACATTCCATGAAACACATTTTATATCAGATAGAGATCCCATAGTATAATCGTAAATACTTCCCTGCTGTTTCGTCTAAGGTGACACGCCGGTACCAATGCACAACCCCCTTTTGAACTGAAACCCCCAACTCCCCCTCCCCAGAACAGGCACTAAAAAACTAGTCCCCATCCAAACTATGCTATACACACAATGTCCTCTAGTAGCTACAGAGGAACAAGGGGGACAGGGCTGCAAGCTAACGCGGCCTTGTAATGTTATCGAGAATAGTCTCAGCGCATTCGCCCTGACTGACAAAGTGTCCCTCACCCGGGAGCGCACAGTATTATCTCAAAGCCCCTCTCAAACGCCCAGCCATTGTAACAGCTAGAGAAGCAACATTGCAGGACAGAAGATTCAAAGGAGAAAACATAGCAGGGAGAAGATGAGACAGAGAGTGAGGTAGAGCGAATAAGAACATAGAAGTAATCAAGCAATTTCATCCGCAGTGCCTGGAGTGACATGCGGTAGCTTAACACTGCCGTTGTGGGAGGTGTCCGAGTCCGAACCGCCAGAGCCTTTTTCCGAGCCAGTATCTTCATCCGATGGCGTCCTGTGGCCCTGCAACATTGATGACACCGCCTCCAGTGCATCGGCCCTCTCCTTCTCCGTTTGTGAGGCACTTGGTTTCCGTGAAGGGTTGCGTCGGGGTCGCCTCCACCGGTCTTTCTGTGGTGTTTGTCCCTCAAGAGGGGCCGTTCGATCTTTCACTGCTGACTTGCGACCAGTTTTATAGTTTTTTACCCAGTCCCACGCCTCCTTAGGGTCTTCACAGAAGTGTGTCCGCCCATCTAGTATGATCCGCAGGGGGGCCGGACACATCAAGGAGTATTGGATTCCCTCAGCTCGTAGGGCCTTTTTGACCGTTAGGAAAGAGGTGCGACGCCGCTGGACTTCCAGGGTGTAATCAGGAAACAACGACACTTTGCTGGTGTCTAACGTGAAGGGCCCCGCCGCACGTGCTTTTTGCAATAGCAGGTCTCTGTCCTTAAAATGGAGTAGTCGAGCCACTACAGGTCGTGGAGGTCTTCCCGGTGTCGGAGGTCGGGCAGGGACCCGATGGGCTCTTTCCAAAGTGTAAAACTGAGATAGTCCCTCTGGTGCCACCACATCTCGGAGCCAGTTTTCCAAATATGCGATCATATTGGTACCTTCCACTCCCTCCGGCAGGCCTAGGACTCTAACGTTATTTCTACGGTTACGCCCTTCGGCATCTTCAGCTCTCTTTTCCAACAAATGAACTCTGTGGGAGACATCCCCCATCTGAGAAGTTAAAGACTGCTGCGCTGGTACCAGTTCCGCCAGTGACGTCTCGTTTTGTTTCACCCGTTCTGCCAGTTTGGTGTGTTCCGCTCTTAAGAGACCCAGTCCCACTGCCACATTATTAATATCTTGATGGAGTGTTTCTTTAGTGTCCGCTATAGCCTCCAGGATCTGAGCTAACTGCTGCTGTACCGGGTTTTCAACTGATACCTGATGGGGATCCGACTGCTTGTGGTCTGAGGCAGGGTCTCCCTGTTCCGGAGGCACTCCCCTGGGCTTCCCCATGTCTATCAGTGAGTAATGTCACACTTTAAACACAAATATTCAAGTATCTCCATTCTAGTGATAGCACCAGCCAAGCTGGGTGGGGCAAACCCAATGTAGTAGGACAATGCCGGCATTCCGATACACCCTCTGCTGGTCCCTGTAATAATGCTCAAGATCCGCTTACCAGTTGCAGGTCGTCGTAGGAAGAACAAAAGTCAATGGCAACAGGCGCCCACCGCCCTTCAGCTCTCCGAACAGTCTCCCCCTCTGCCACTAGTCCCTGGTGTTGAATGTGCTGGGGAGAATCGACATACGGTGCCCCCCAAGCAAGACAGAAACACCAACACCGGTAGAGCTCCAATCGGTGAAGGGCTGATCGATGCTCACTTCCCCAGTGTGCGGAGCGCAAGGATAAAGTTATCTCTTGTGTTCAAATCGGCTTCATAGACCGCAATACCACTGGGTTATTTGACGTTGAGTGGGCCTCAGGGCATCAGAGTCAGTGGGGGGGCGCTCACGGCTCAGAAACGCCCGACTCCCGCTCCGTCAGCAGTCATCAGGTCCGCCTTTGAAAGTGAAGCAGTCCTGCCTCCGGAAGCCGCCTGCGTCGGGGGCCCTCCACTGCGGTAGAATGAGCGGGGCACCGGGAACCTCCAGGGAGACAATCAAGGACGAGTCCCTCTCGGGGGTGACGGCAGTATGGCGACGCTGAGTCTAGTGCGTGCGCCAATAGAGCCTCACCGGAGCTGCAAAATGATGGCAGGGACCGCAGCAAGGGGGAGTCACCGCAAACCATTACTCGTCAATATCCCCACAAAATCAGGCTCTGGCCGGGTCCTCACTCCGATCCATCTAGAAAATCTCGAGGTTCGCCCAAGCGCGCAGGGGCCCAAAAGAATTGTTCTAAACCCTGCGTCACAAGTGCGCAGCCCAGTGCGAGGCAGCCCACCTGATTCCGTATTACAAATCTTGCTCCGGTTCTGAGCCGCCACAGTCTCCGCTCCTCTATCGAGGGGAAAGTAAACAATCCTGCGCCTTCAGCGGACCATCCCCGTTTCGGCCAGCCGCTTCACAAAGCCTCATGTCGCCATCTTGGTCCCTGCCCGCCGGGGCTCCCGTCGTCCTCGAGTTTCACTGTTATGGCGTGACGATCGCCCGGAGTCTCTCTGCTGCAGCCCAGGGTGCCGCCCGGGCCTGGCGATTGTCTTTGTGCGCCCCCGGGATCAGGGCACCAGCGTTTGTAGCAGGATAACTGTATAGGCCGGCGCAGAGCTCAGACGTCCGCCGCCAGCGGCTTGCAAGCCACGCCCCATTCCCCCTGCCCTATTATGTACTAGGGCCTTACAGAGGAGGTCATGCCAATCACAGGAATACCCCAACGCAGAGTGTTCCCTAGTGTATGTAGGAGTTTTCATTGTATTCTAAGTGTCTTTTAGCATAGCACTGGCTCTAGGCCTGGTTAGTCAGAGTCAGTTACCACCAGTACCCGTCAGCAAAAATTTGGGGGCACAGGATGACTTTGCAACAAGGCCTCTTTCTGCTCCTCTGTTGGTTCTTTGTGCACATCTCTTGCTTCTTTCTGCACCTTTCTTCGTCTTTCTGGACTTCTGTTGCCTCTTTCTGCATTTCTCTTGCTTCTTTCTGCGCCTTTCTTCCTCTTTCTGCACATGTCCTACCTCTGTAGGCATAGTTAGAAATTAGCATTTAAAAAACCTTTGAAATTCACCGAAAAAACCACAGGTTTCAGGGACGTTATAGTTAGAAATTAGCATTTAAAAAACCTTTGAAATTCACTGAAAAAACCACAGGTTTCAGGGACGTTATAGTTAGAAATTAGCATTTAAAAAACCTTAGAAATTCACTGAAAAAACCACAGGCTTCAGGGACGTTATAGTTAGTTGGACATTTCACTCGTACAACAGCAGAGAAATTTGGCCATTATAGTTAGTTAAGCTAACTATAACTCGCGCCCCGCAATGCACTGCTGATGACGTCACATATTACATCATTCATGACATGGTCAGTGACATCACTGATGACATCACTGATGACATCTCAAATGACATCACTGATGACATCATCCACGTGATAATATGATGCACCTCCCCATACCCTAATATAACCTTTGATACATCCACTCTAAAATAAAGACTACCATTTTCAAAACCATAGACACACCAATACCAGTTACTACATACCCACTCACTGATTCCTAGGTCTACACACACATCCACTCTTTCACCCATACAGTCACTCATACATGCAGTCACTCATCAATACAGCACTATCATATGCACTCATACACCTATACAGACCCTCACACACTGCCACTCTCCCACTGAGTTACTCACACACCTAGTCAGTCATGCAAAGAATCAATCAGACACCCATTTACTCACCTATACAGTTATACACACACCACCTCACTTATTCATACAGATAGTAACACATACTTACTCTCTTATACAATCACTGATACCAGGCACGGCCCGTGGTAGGAGTGCCGGTCGGGCGGTGACGTGGGGCGGGGGAGGGGCAGGGTGGGGGGTAGTAAACTACGGATTAAGGCCGAATACAGGTAAGTGAACATTTAAATAAATAAAACGAATTTCGTTGCGTGCACTGCATCGCATTTGGCGATGCAGCGCTCACAACGAAATTCGTTGCCTACAGGGCGGAAGGGCCGTAGGCCGTCGAAGGGAGCACCAAGGAAAAACCGCACGCCACCAGAAGGAGACAGCGCACTGGAAGAAAAGCACCACTGGAGCACACCGAGAAAGTACAACCGAAGAACTGACCCAAGCATCCGGGACAACCCTGGACACGACCCCCCCAGGGACCGAGGGTGCACAAAGGGCAAAGCTGCCAGGCAGGCAGCCCAAGACGGACAGCACTGTGTCTGGAGACGCCCCACAAGCCGCAGAGCGGCTTAGACTGACCTTCAAAAAGAGGCAGAGAACAAGCAGCAAACAGCACAGGGCAGGAAAGCACGCAAAAGAAACTGCTACGCGGTACTTACCAAGGGGTAGTCAGACACCACCACACACTGACTGACCCCCAATCACCAGCCCAGACGCCATCCACAAACTAGCGCCGAGCAAAGAGCCAGGAACAACCAGCACCCCCAGGCGGCCACACAGCGTCAAGGGAGGAAAGGCCAAAATGCAGCTCCAACTGCCATCCAGGAACACCAGGGGCACCCCCAAGACTGGCCTAAGGCAACCCCAAAGCAGCAGCGCGTCTTCCTGACCGGCCCAGCCACAGGAAGACGCGGCCTTCAACAGACCGGGAGGAGCGGCACCCCAGCCACAAAGGACCGGCCTCCCATCAACGTGGCTCCCGGCAAGCCCAGCAGGCCAGGAGACCGCGGAACAGGACGTCGAGGACAGCCCAGCAGCCCGACGAGACATCCAAGAAGACCACAGCAGGTAAGAACCAGCAAATCCATGTCCCATTCTGTCGGAAGACAGAAAAAAAGAATAGGTTGAATGCTGGGATAGTGCAGCTTATGTACTCCCAGTGGGAGGGGGTGGGTTTAGGTATCCCAGCATTCTCCTGCTCTTTTTTTCTGTCGTGGAGATGGACATCTCCACTTTGTAAGGAATGGGACGAGGACTGGAGGGACCGGGAGGTAATGATCCTCTGATGGCACTATTGCATAGAATTTCACAGATAAATATCATTTTGCAAACTAATTTTAGACTGTAAATTAACCTCCCACCAAAGAGATCCAAACAATGGCTTCAAGACTTGATTGTGCCAACTGATTGTTCAACGATGTTTCAAGTTTAGCCTTGGGCTGCATTATAAGACACCTAGGCTGTAGTTTCAGTATTGCCAGATGGTGTCTTGAGGCATTGTCTAGGAGCCTAGCCCTTGTTACTTTTTTATGAAAAAAAACTACATTTCAAATAAGTTTAAATAACAAAAGAAAATAGATATACATTCATTATGTATTTGATTGGGCATGTAACATGTAACATCTTTTTGAATTTAAATTTATAATCAAATAAGCCATTTTTAAATTCAAACATAAGAATAGAAATAATAAAATAGAATTTGTGTCAGTTTCATATTTCCTAATCCTCTGTAAAAAAATTTAAAATATTTTTAAATAAGGAAATTCAATAAATATGAATGCATAACTTATGTTCACATCTTTTCATTGTTTGGAAAAATATTTTTGGGACTCATTACCATAAACATTAATGTTATCAGTATGTTTTCAATAAAAAATATTTTTTTATCTCTCTCCTAGATACTTACATATCATATTTTAGAAATTTCAAAAATATTGTTATAAATATTATTAAACCTATATTAAAGATTACAGTCTGAATTCTGTGACTACCTGCCACTCTGGCACATGGGCTCTGAAGAGACCCCGCGGTAAATAGGTGGTGTACTCTCAACAACTTCACGTGACTTGCATGGAATGTGGCCTGTCTGTGACAGGCTCCAAACATGATCCCATTTTGTCTAACAAATGCTTAAACAAGTCCTTATTAAGTCTATACAATTTCATATTGGGCCAAAGGAGGCGCAGCACAGACCACAAACTCGCTCTTTATGTGTAAAAAAGGCCACTTTATTGAAGACAGGTGCACCTCACAATGTTAACCTTGGCCTTACAAAACTACACCAAACTATACATTTGTTCACCAACTTGACTCCTCCCCCCACCCCTAAGGTTCCCCCTTTTATCCTTTCCTTGCAACTGTTTAAAACCCCTACTCGGTCATTAACTGTTGAACTTTAACCCCTGTAACCTCTTACCTACTTCTATAAACATCTACCTATCTAAATATCTCCTATCTTAACTTCTCATTTATAGCTTCATCCTGGTGTAACTTGTTCACAACCGTAAACGTAACCTGTAACCATGTAAAAACTAGCTGCCAAACGCCATGCACCTGCTTCAAGCGGCAACCAAATGCAATTTTCCCACCTCTGTGCACCTGTGCTCAACAAAACCACCAGACCATGTAGAAATGTAATAAAATACCCCCCCAATAAAAGAAAGGGTGGGTGGGAGGTAAAAAAAAATTCCTCCCCCCCCACGCCGGCTGCCGTGTCACCTTACTTAAAATGGTGACACGGAGCGCAAGATGGCCACATTTATCTCCCGCCCGCCAGCCCAAAGGCATAGCCCAAACAGGGCCCAATTTTAGGCCCGGGCCGCACCATTGTCCCAAAACCCCCGGTGGTGCAAGTTTCCCGTGCGGTCGGCTGCCCCTCCAAAGCCCCATTGTCATCATCTCACTAGTCAAGGAGTGTAACTCTCTGCCAGAAGCTCCTCCCCATCTTAGCAAGTTGACATAGGCACTGATTGTATCTCAGGATGACTGTCCCATCATAGTATACATACGTGAGGATTGCCATAATCTACGCCTTTTTATAATGGTGTGATACTAGTCCTGATTTTGCACCCTCTCTGACTCTGCATTATTTTTCAGTGCAAATTGATATTTACACTGCACTGCGTTGCTCTGCTAGAAAATATTAGAGCACTTTGTGTGGGCTATGCATGGGTTTTACAATGACTCTACCCTTATATGCCTTTCATGCAGTTTTTGTGCCACACACAGGTAAAACAATGCACATTCTATCTGGCACTACTCACTGCTTTCTAAACTGCACTGGTTTGCGTAACGCAATCACAACATAACAGCACAGTAGATCTGGGCCCAAGCACTGCAATACTGTGCAAGAGTGAGCCAGCTGTGAGATCTTTACCTGCCAAACAGCCAGCAGTACTGTTTGTGATGTGAGTGCAACCCCACAATGGTATTGACCTCGAAGCTGGGGAACTGAGTTTGAGTCTCTGCAACGACGATCCAACATCCTGGGATTCTGGGCAAATCACTTAATCTTCCCGTGCCTAACAAAAATGAATGTGTCCATCTGTAACGAAACTGGTGCTAATGTAAAGCACTCTGATACCTGATATCTTCGGGTCGAGTTTGCGCTATATAAAACTCTAAAAAAAAAAGTAAAAAGCCACATAAGATGGACAATTCTGCAAAAATCTGATGTGTTACGTGTCAGAATGTCAACCAGGCTTCTGCTTGCCCATTAGTGTGCACCTGGCTTCAATTTTGCAGCCCCTTACAGGCATCCTTTCCATAAATTACCAGAGGGCTTGACACTTGTGATGCAAAGTGATTTGGGCGCTGCATTTGCATCAACTTTAAATGCTGAATCCCTTTATCATAAATATGTGAATTGGTATGGTGCTTGCGCTGATTTTGCATCGCTGGAGAATAGTAACTCTGATTGATAGTAAATCTGTGGTTTGCTGTTTCGGCTTTGTTTTTGAAGCATTGGATCGTTTGTTAGCCTCTTCGGATATAGTATGTAGAAAAATGTACAGAGTGCAATATGTTATTTTGGGTTGTATGACGTCACAACGCATGCTTTTACCCCGCATGCCGTTATAACGCAAATGTTTACCCCGACTTGCTGTCGGGGGTGCGCTGGATGTTGGAATAGTATAATTTACTATTCCAACTCCAGTGTGTGCAACAGTAGGGAAGGTTTTGGAGTTAAATCCAACACCTTATACCCCCTGCAACAAGCCATTTGCGTTGAAACGCCATGCGGGGTAAAAGCATGCGTTGTAACAGCTGTTTCCCGTTATTTTGTTACCTTTTCTGAGTGTAGGAAGGGGCCATGTTTTACGGTGAATGCAGCCTCTAGTGGGTCAGGATGCCCATCCTCTTCCTCAGCAATAGTAACAAATTGCATATTGCTTTCTGCTGATCTGCATATGGTCTATGCCATGTTGTATGTCACTAGTTATAAACATAGCTATTTAGGCAGACTCACAGCACAGTTTAATTGCATAAGCCCATTATGTGAATCAATGAAGTTCGAACGGATGGCCCTCGCCCAGAACACCCAGAGTATGCAGCCCTACTGTGGCAAAAACATGGGATTCAAGCTTTTCACTGCAGCATTAAATGTCTGACTCAGTTTATTAATACTTTCAATCCAGATAGCATTTTTTTATTGACCAACATTTATTTTCACTGGTGTGGCATACAAAAGGTTATTATACATGTTTCTCATTGGTTGTAAACTATGATGAGTTGTTGTGCTTCGTATTATTTATGCATGTTGAACAGGGACAATAACATATTCTACATAAGAAGTAGACATGGAAGTCTACTTTCAGACATGATTAAGTAAACAATTCAGATTGGCTTAAAATGACAGCGCCTCCTGCTGGAAAGATCAATGTCTATGTCTAGATAGCAGACTGCTTGCATTAATGGTCTTGTACATCAAGTACTCTTTATGTGGACTATAATGTACATATCTTTTTCAAATGATGTTTTCTTGGAACCACAGCATTAAGAAACATGAAGATAACATGGCTCTATAAGCAACCATCTGCATCCGCTGTACTTTCTCAATGTTGATGATGCAAATGTAATAGAGGTTTTACAGCATCACAGCACAATCTAACATTGTGATCGAGGCCGAGCTAGAATTGAGTTTTGAGACTGTGGGAATTGTATTTTGCCTTGACCTCGTTAATGTATGTTTGTCCGACCCCTCTCGACATCCTTAATCCCTATACTAGATCATGTGTCATTGTTTAGTTTATCTATATATTTTAATTCCTTAAAAGGCAATGTAATTGTACCCAATCGCCTAGACAGGAGGAGATTTGTTTTTTACACTTTGTCCCGAGCTACAAACTTAAAATGCGGATTATGTCCACCATGGAAAGAGGTGCCCATTGCACACGAAAACAAAGCATACAAAAAACACTTCCTTTGAAGGGGTCGGCCAGATGTGTAAGGGTGATTGCACTTGAGTCCAGCCTCCTGCTAATGGATGCAGCACTGATGAATGCAAAGAAGTTCAAAGCGCTAAGACCTGAGATGGCGGCGTCATGAGACCAACCATCGATACATAACGATGGATGGATTTCATGTGCGCCAAAGACATCTTTCTCGACATAAAGTGGAAAACGCATATGAAGAGACTAAGAAATACATTGAACTATATTCAATGAGAAATTTACACCTGATTATTGTGTTCGAGGTGCCATTCAACCAACTGTGATAGTAGGAATTTTGTCCGCTTTATTGTTCCTAACAACATTTACTGAGTAATTTCTAAATATTTTTCTTCCATTTCATATATAAAAACCATCAACATCACTATAAATAGTTGTCCTTGACCGTCAATAGAAGAAGCATTCAAACACATTCCAGCAACACACATAATAACATTACAATGAAATAACCAGTTTAAGAGAACAGAGTAAAAGGAATATTAGGGCACCAATACAGGATTTACTTTAAACTCAGTTTGGCCATTATTATGTTTACGGCCAAGTTATGTTAATGGATACTTGATATAGCGCAAAAAATCGCCCCGAAGTCTGGATACTACAATAGCGAGATCTTTTCCCCACACACATGTGACCAGGAAAACTGCAAAACAAATGCAGGGGAAAAGGCCCGGACTGAGGAAACAAATACAAGAACTGGTGAAGAAAAACAACCATGCATTATTCTGTGGTCCACTGATAATAGTGTAGCAATTTCACAACACAGATTTACTGTACTAGGTGGGGGATTACTGGTTCGGTGTTCACACGTAGGTTATAGTCAGATCCTAAGTAGGTTTGGGACTAGAATATCAAGTTATGAACATCAACATGCAAAAATATTGTGACCAGAGCACTGACTAGGATATCTTCAATGCAAATATTTATAAGTATAAGATTACTATACTTACCTGCCCAAATATGTACTTTCACGATATAGATCTTCAAGGTGCGCAGATGTAGAGTGAATAGTAGGATTGAGCTTGCCAGTGTATTTCTACCTTCAAGATATAATATATTTTTGCTTGTTATTTTTGTACTTGATATTCTGACATACAAGCCTAAGTATATTATACTTCGAGTAAGAACACTGTGAATTCCCAATGCTCCAGGAATCAAGGTGTATGAAACCATTTGGAACATGTTTGTACTAGTGCAGGTGGAGCAAACTCATGTGATATGAATGACGGCTAGCATGAACATAACAGGGCCCTTGGTGTGCAGACCGGTGTGACCGGCTTGCAGTTGAGGGCAATCCTCTTAAGTAGAAGTGCTGCAGGAAGGGCAGTCCATTAATACTAGAACTTCAGAAAATTCCAAGACAGGGGCATAACGCAGGCCCCTGCAACCTGTCAGGGGCGTAACGCAGGCCACTGCAACCTCTGCTGTGTGTGGGAGACCCCAACCCTTCAGGGGCCCCTCAACCCCTCAAGGGGGGTTCATTTAGCCCTAGACCAATGAATATCTGTGAGATATAGAGGAGTAAGAGGCCGTTCCTCACATTCTGCAGGGGGGGGCCCCATCATTTTGCGTTACGCCACTGTTCCATGGTCTATTAACCCAGGGCTTGACCATATAACAACTTGCAGAACCCCACTTAGAATTCTGAAATTTAATTCTAGAATTTTGTAATCTAATACTAGCCTTCAGCTCTGCTCTTGTTTCATGGGGGCTTGCATGCTAGATTTTAGATATAACTAAATTGTTACCCCAGTTTTTAAAATATTTATGTCTCAGCAGTGTATGCAAATTATTCTCAGCTCATTGTTTTGCAAAGATCACCATTGCAGCCTTCCAATGTTTCCAATTTTTCTTAAATTTAGCCCAAACAATAATTTCTTTAAAAGGCCCATCCAGTGTATGAATAAACAGTTCTCTCAGATCGGTCCAGCACTTCCAACAGTCACAATCAGTAAGCAGTATAAAATATTGTGTCTTTGATGATGTCGGTTGGGGTTTTGAGATGTATTGTGATGTCACTCACTGGATGCCTCCTTTAAGGGCACTCTATCTAACAAAGGGGTAATCAAAGAACAGTGCAGTGAGTTTGGTAGCATGAGGAAGGCATGCTTGCTAGGACGACTTCAACGATTTTTAACGTAATCTCTCACTTCTTCTATTCTACGGAACTCTACATTTTGTTCAGCACACTGCAAAGGAGAAAATAAAGTATATCTTTCACAGCAGCACAGCTGGAATATGGCTTAGTGCCTTATTACGACTACGGCGGTACACTGGTATTCCACCCGCCCTATTACGGCCTGAGTGGTTGGACCGCCAAATGACCAGTGCAACCGGCAGGGATCCATGATCCCGCTGCGGTTGCGCAGCGGTCAGAGGCAGCACTGTGCTGGTGGTGCCGCTGCAGCAGCGGCAAGCATATTACAAGTTGCCTCACAGCCATCCTTTCTGTGGCGGTGAGGGCCCCCTGTTGCCTCTGGGCCTGGAAATGCATGCAGGGGGCACATGTTGTGCCCCCCTGTATTTTTGCATCCCCTGTTCCTGCACAGAAAGAAATGCACAACCTTGTGCATTTCTTTCTCTGCTGGAACGGGCTGCGGCGGTCTCACGGTGATGCATGTCTAAGGCATGCCTATGTGCCTTCGATATGGAGAGGTGTGGTGCAGCGGCCAGGGCAGCTGACTTCGGAGCACAGGGTTCACGGTTCGATCCCTGGCTCCGGCGGCAGTTCAGCTCAGCACCATGTGACTCTGGGCAATAGCTCACTTAATTTCCACTACGGCCCCCAGCGCCTTGAGACCCGTAAGGGTGAGTAGCTGCGCTATATAAAAACGGACTTACATATATATATGCACCACCATGGGCCCGCCCCAGCAGGACCGCCCGTACAGGATTAACTCATAATCCGGCGGGCGGTCTGATTACAGGTTTGGCGATCTTGCAGCGGGGTGCTGGCGTGGTGTCCCGCTGCAAGACCGACAAACTCGAAATAAGGCCCTTAGTCAGTTAAACCCCCACTGCTGATATCTGCTTTTATGTACACGCCACAAATTTGAATCTAGGCAAAACCAACACAGCCTTCATCCTTCTAGGCTAGGCGAATTGACATCTAATTGGATTATAATAGCATATATAAATTACAGTGCTTTGGAATCGCACACGTTAAATTTGCTGTGCTACATGGAAATTAGATTTTTAATTGTTAGACAAGTATTAAAATACGAGGATTTAAGTTACGATTTTTGCACGGAAGGCGACATTTCGTGACGCAGCTTCCCCCAGCACGCAGAGAGGCAAGAGGCTTCATAATGGGGCAGTAGAAAGCAACAGTGAGGACAATTAGGCTCGATTGCCAACGCATTTGTCAATGTTTAATCACAATAATGCAGCATTTCTTCGGAAACGTTGCATTTCCAGTCCTCTCGCCATGGATAAAGGCTCCTTAAGAGTACAGTATGGTCCCTTAATGGTTAACAGCATTATCGTTTGCCGCGCCTCGCTCCCCTAAGTGTTTAGAAATGATTGATTTATCGTCTCAAACAGTTTCTCAATTTCTTAATTTCATCTCTAGTTCAGAGACAGCGCGCGCGAGAAAGGAACGGATTGAGAGAGAGAGGAGAGGTAGGTACTAAGTGTGCCTGCTCCAAGGGACGCAGTAATGGAAGACGAGGATGATGTAATTAACAGCTTTTGTCCGTGTAAATATTCACGTGCACTGGGAGAGCTGTTGCCGTTTTCCGCAGTCACTGCTCGGGTCTCAGTGATGTCGCCAGCTGCACAGACCTGAAGGCTCCTGGAAGGCGAAACGACCCGGTTCAGAGGGGCAGACAACGTGACGCACAAAGGTCTAACGCAGATGGGGAGTGAGGCTCCGCGAGGCCTCCCCCCAGGCTACGTAGTGGATCTGCCCGTTCCGAATTTGAAGTCAAAAAAGGGTTAACTCGATGGACGTACATCCCAAAATGACGCATATGTCGTTCAGCGTAACCTAGGCCTACTGCAGGCTCCTGCAGTCCCTGCCTGAGGGTGTACTACCAGAAAATCACATTTTAAATATTGTGCTACCAAAATACGGTAACCAGAATACCGACTGCCCAAATATCATGAAGGAAAGTATATTAGTCGGAGCACTAAAATGATGTGATTTTGTGGCAGTGGAATTTTGCACATAACTGTGTGAATTAGACGCATTTGCTACATAATCCATCATCTGCTGCATAATCTGCACATTTTTTACAAAAAAATATTTGTTTCTAGCTAGGATCTAAAGTCAATAAAAGCAAAGCAATGTTGCCACACAGTGGAAGGCCCTTTGTAAAGGTTGACTGGTCACCTATTTATAGCTTATTCCCGTATTTGGATGCTAAATCAGTACTAATGGGAGTGAAACCTTCCTCCAGACAGTGTTAACATGTAAAAGTAACAAAATAATGAAGTAATACTATCACAAAATGTGCCACATTATGCTACATAATTTGCCTACTCTTGCCATATAATTTAGACCACCCTGTTGGATAAATGGGTCTTCCATGAAGCATAATTCAAATGGTTTTGATTTAAGAATGTAGGCATAAAATTAGAAAGAATATGAAACTAGAGATTTACTGTACTTAACTCCACATATATGTACCTCAAATATACTTACATCTTCAAGCTTGGTAAATATGTTCTTACATATATATCCTTACCTTCATGATATTCTGGTTGTCGATATGCTGCCTACAATAATTTTTCTGCATTATATTTTTGTACTTGATATGCTGACATTCAACTTTACGCGGCCAAAACTGATCCGAGGGGGTGCGTGGGGTATTTTATTGGTGAGAATCAGTGGCGTAACGAAAGTTTAAGGGGCCCCCCTGCAATGTACACGCAGGGGCCCCCGCTCTGGATTTTATCCGGAGCGCTCAGGCCTGAGTACTGTGCTGAGGGGGCCCCCTGCTGCTGGGGGGCCCCCCGCGCCGCGGGGGATGCGGGGGCCTGTGTTAAGCCCCTGGCGAGAATCCTTTGTATCAAGTTTCAAGTTTAAGTTTATTTGATTTAGTTCTCGGCTGAGAACAACAAATGTTTAAAGAATAAAATTACATTTAAAATAGTAAAATGTCATTCTAGGACAAAATTAAAATAGATTTAAAAAATTTAAACATGTTATAACACAAATTCATTAGGCGGTGCGTTACAAATCGAAATTAGGTTCTGAACCGAATTAATTTTACATTTTGTTCGAATTGGTTGTATAAACCTCTTTCTAGCTTCTACAACAGTCAAGTTTGGACAGACAAACAGCACGTGTTCCAAATCTTGCACCCCGCCATTGCACAGATCACAGGAACTACTAGCTTTTTCCTAGCTTTTTCCTTTGTATATATTGCTCAGCAGTCTCCAGGGAAATTTTAGGTGCCCCTTGCGAAATTTTAGGTGCCCCTTGCAAAATTTTGCAAGGGTGCCCATTATTTCGTATTATGCCATTAACTCACAGTATCCATAAATAGGGAGATGGGATTGCCCTTTTCCACAGTCATCCTAACAAACGGTATAATAATTTCATGCTGATTACCATTAACAACAGGCATTTCTTTCCCTTATAATAGTTTCTTAACTTCTCTAGCATTTCTTATCTACTGAGCTTAAGATAGTCTCTTCAATCAAGAGTTTATAAAATATATACTCTTCCTCTCTCACTGGCTGGCAGGATAGGGCTCATAAAAATGGTACTGCTGCCCCAGCTACTTTACCTTATCATTACTATCCCACTGCCACTCGCCAAGTGTTTTTTGCAGTTTGATTCGACCCTAATTCATAAAACTAGCATGGGCCCCCAAAAGCTGTGGATAGGCTTACATTGCCTTTCCACCAAGGGGGGTTTGAGGCACCTGGCCTGGAACTGGAATATCTTTGCACCCAGGCACATTTTGCGCATTACTGGTACGGTCTACAAATGTTTACACCACGCGGTGCGATTGAGACAGATACAATGGCACCTGTATCATTAAAGGTTCTTATAGCAAGTGTGCCCCGCCAATACTTGCTAACTATGTCGACGGTACACTGCACACTAAGGGCATGACCCAAACTAGGCAGACGGCAGGCCTAAGGATGATATATTCTCCCTCAGTCCCACTTCATACAACACCCACGAATCCAGGCCACACATGAACTAAAAGCATTATCCCAGCTGGTCAATAAAGGCCTAGTAAACTGGGGGGGTCTATATGTCAATAAGAGATTTTTGAGCCTTTGCGGATTCGCTGATGCCACACAGCACACCCCCTTGGATACTTTCCTCAACTACTGACTAAAAAGTGTACTTGGGGTGTTAGGCCAGAGTTCCCCACAGAATCTGTGCCTTGTAGGGCACTGGACACACTCCTCAAGGCCACCTCGATGACACAGCTATTCACTAAACTGCAGCATTGGAGTATGTGCCAGCCACAGCACAATCTGCACCAAATGGGAGGGGAAAATGGGGCTTGAGATCTCAGAACAAATGTGGTCTTTTTGCTGTTCCCAAACTGGTATTATATCCCCGAGCAGTAGGTTTTGTATCATACACTATAAAATTCTTCAGCGTTCATACCACCCCCCCTCACCCATCTCTCCCCATCTGTATGGCCGCAGGGACGATAATAACTGTGCTACATGTGACCAGCCAGGGGTGCACTTCTTGCTCTTGGCCTGGTCTTTTCCAGTTGTTCCTGCATATTGGGAGGAGATGCTGTCTGCACTCTCTACTATGGTTGCATATGAGATGTCTAAAGAGACAAGAGTCGCAGTGTTGGTGTGGGTCTAGCATTTTCCAGTTTCCTACCACCGGTAACCCTACACTCACACTTTGCAGGCGCACATGCTGAAGGCTTGCTGCTGGGACAGAGGAAGGTCCGCAAAGTACAAGGACTGGATTCAATAGCTCATCTACTATAATGAACAATTTGAAGTGTATGCTATGATGCTCCCTCCCACCGTTGTCTCGGCCCAGAGATATTGGAAGGGCCCCCTCAAAAGCCTTTCTACTGACAATAACCAACGGAGATGCCATGACCCATTGGCAGAGCTCCGCATTGGACTGTGGAGCACCACTCTGCGGAAGTGCGAACGTCGCCTTGGGATCGGACGCTCTCATCCTAATACAGGGCACGGGTCAGATGTAGTGCCTTATTGAGGGCAGAGTAGCATTGCCTCTCCGCTGCGAATGCAGGAAACATGAAAAATAAAATGGCAATAAAACAAATTTATTGCCATTTTATTTTTCATGCTGGCAGCAGCGGAGTCTCTGGGCGAGGTCAGCAGCAGGGAGGAAAAGTGTGCACTTCAGTTTAAATTGCACATGTCACTTTGGCCGGCTGTCTTGCAATGGCCAGCCTAGCTGGTGCACTTTAAACACTTCAACCCAAGCTGTCTTAAATAGCTGGGTGGAGAGCAAGCACAGACCCCCAGTGCTTAAAGAAGTGTCGAACCAGCGTGCTCCAGCCAATCCTGGTGCATCTTTCATGTTGCCTGAGCAGCATGAGAGCAGCGCCTGGATTGGTAGAGAGAGTTGGATGAGGCACTGTGGGCCTGTGCTTGGGCCACCATCTGCCGAGACGAAGAGGAGCACTGAGCACGAGGCAGTGGGTAAGTAAATCTTTTATTTTTTTATTTTGTTGCTTTAACTCACTGACAGGCACTGTGAGTAACTTGCAGTCCCTTCAGCCTCAACTCCAGAGCTCTCAATCATGGCCTGTTATAAATACTGTTTAAAACGGACCTTGATTGAGAGCTTTGGTGTTACGTCTAGGGGATCTGCTGTTTTTTTTTATCAGTGCCTGTCAGTGGGTCAAATATTCACCCCAAGAGTTTAATTTGCCGCTGGCTGCCAATGGCACAGGTTGGTGGTTTGGAGGAATGGTTACAGATTGGCCTTTGCAGGCTCATATTTCTCTTGAATGGTGAAGGTCCATATTTACTACTCATGACTGCAGACTGTGGTCCCGCTGTCTTTCCAATGCTGTTGCCTTACTTACAAGCTGGTTGTATGTTTCTGTTTCTCTTGCTATCAATAAAACATTGGAAAAAAAAGAGTTTATAAAATATAACAGTTATAGGCAGTTGGTGAGGAACTATATGAGATTTACGCAATGTTGTAACAAACCTCCCTCACCTGTCAATGCCTTTTTAATTTCTACCCTTTCTCTGAAATTCACAAGGAAGGAATACAAGTACCACAAACCATCCTGGAAATAATAATTTGCTATTCAAACTCCAGTCCTCCAATATTTGTGTGTGTGTGTGTGTGTGTGTGAGCCTTGCCCTACTTTTGACAAGGGGTTAGAGTATTAACATATTCCTGTCAATTTACGTGTGAAAAGCATTAGCATTTGCACCAGAGACTATGAGCTGTTTTTCAGAGTTTACACATGGCTGTATACTCTTTATAGGTTGGAAGGGGCATACGCTGGTTTTTGGTAGATGTTCAACACTTGCAAAACTCTAAATGACCCATATGTGGGTGTAAGGAAACAGCATATTGCAGGTTCCTCCCCCCCCCCCTCGTCTTCCCCCCCATTCGGACTAGTAGGTGCTGGTTTTTCGACACTGAGAGTGCACTAAGGCCGCCTAACCAGACCTCAGTGCCAGTGTTCTAACCCTATACAAAGTTATGTTACATTGGATACACCCAATTGGCAAGTACTGACTTACTTATAAGTCCCTAGTATATGGTACCCCAGGTGCCTAGGGCATGTCAGACAGAGTGTTCACCCAGGGCTGCCGCACTGTTTGTACCACCCTGCGACAGAGACAAATTGGACCCCAGCCTGCCACTGAAGACTGGCAGGGCAGTGTTTTACAATGCTAGTTTCACTTTGCCATTACACCTAAAGGCAAAGTTATCACTTCCCTTTAGTAATTTTATGTAAGTTTCCTCTAAGGAAGGCCTATGAAGCCTTGTGGCAGGGAGCTGTCTATTACTAAGTAAGACATATGATTTTCAATATGTCTTAGCAGCAACACTTCCAAATTGTTGTTTTGATGTGGAAAGGTTAGGAGGCCCATTGGCTAACAATCGGTTATCGGCTGGCACCCCAGCCTGGCTAACTTCTGAATGGGACTACCTAACAAAGTTAAGTAAGGTATCAAATTAATTGTGACACTAAATCCGACCTGATACCCAGGACAGATTTAAAGACACTATTAAAGTTAAGAAAATTTTAGAAAGTTGCCACTTTGCACTTCAGCTAGTCCAGTGGCCTCACAAAGGCACTGACACATACATGGATTTCTGACCACCTGGGGAGACGTGTAAACAACTTCCAAGCCCGTAACAAGGGCAGTTGCTGGAGAGCGAGGTGTCACCTCCTCTCCTAGGAAGACCACTCAGGATGTTAGCCCAAAAGACAGGCTGCCAAGGTGAAGCTGCCTTTGAATGGCTTCTTGTTACAACATCTCTGAGAAGGGTTCCTTTTGTTCCTGCAGGCAATTAGGAGACAGAGCTAAGGGAGGGAAACCTGTGTCCAAACCGGTTTTCCCGTGGGCATAGCCCACTGGTATCCACACCTCTAGGGTGGGCTACCCTACTCCTGATGACCGAGGAACGGTCGTGCCATCTTGAAGGGAGCAAGAATGGGGCACTCTGGGATAGCCAGATGCCACACATCACAGGAACTTCATCACTAGAGAGGAGGGGACCCAGTTGCACATTAGCTGGTGACTGCGTGGTTCTCTCAGGGCACTTTCCTGGGACATGTAGGGCACCCCTGGCACCCTGCCCCTCAGTTCACACTGGAGAAGAAGACAGGACTGAAGAAGGACTGCCCTGCTGCCTTTTTCCTGCACCAATAGAGGCTGCACCGTCGAGAAGACTGCACCTGCTGCACTTTTGGGCTTGTGAGTTTGGGACTGTGCCTGTGGTTCATAACACGAGGAAAAGTCGATCTCCTGCCTTCACCAACAGCAGTGACTCCAAGGATCAGTCGGCTGATTCCCTGAAACAACCTTCAGGTTTACAAGAGCTGAAGGAGCCCTAACCGACAAGTTGGTAGCCACCACAGACGTTTTGCCGCTACCAGTCTCCGGGCACAAGAAAGGACAAATCTGAGGTGGCCAAAACCTGCACCTGTGTCTGCTGGACCCAGGAGCATTATCAGAGTCCAGATTAATTGCATCTAAGGAACACCAGCCCGCACTGCATCCAACCGCGGTGCAGCGAGGCCAATAGTGCAGCATCAGCTGTTCGACTACTGCAACGTAAAGGACTTCGAGGGACCCAGATCTCTGTGGCTAAAGTCACCCCACCTCACCCGTGGACCGAGGATCCACCACAGAGACACCCCTATTGACCGCATTTCAATAATTTCCATACAGTACTTATGAGAGTTACTTTCCTAGTGGTAAAGGTCAAAGTAATTTCCCCACAGATGTTTCGAAAAGAAATTCTATCACTTGTAATAGATACCATTTTTAGTGTTTCTAATCTAAATCACTCATTAATAAATTAATAAATATTAGCTAGGGGTGGGTGGAACTCGCGGAGTTTCACTCTGCAGATTCCGCGGAGTTACATAATAACTCTGCAGAGTTCTGCACAAGGGCAGAATTAGGCACGTTGCGCTGCACGCGCTGATTTTTAGTGCCAGGAGCTCGTTCTGCACTGATTTATTTTTGCTGAATGGCACCACGTGGCACACCAGAGGGCACCACTTCTCGAGTTGATCTTGATACTGCTCTAGTAAATTTTCTACTCGAGCAGCAGCTTTCTTACCTCGAACAGTCGTGACCACCCACGTTGGGGAAATCTCTCCGTGTGACCTCCTAGCGACCAAAAATCACGGTAGGAGATGACACATCTTGCTCACACTTGCCAACTTACCGTTGGTGAGCCGCACTCGTGAAATAAATCTGCCACGTGGCGGTTGGCGGAATTTGGCTGGAACTCTGCATTGCATACGTAAAACGGAGTGGCTAAAACAAGCCAAATCCACTGGCAGAGCATAATTTATCGACCACCCCTAATAATAACATATAACTTTCCTTTTCCAAGTTACTTTTCCCACAATAATGTCATTCTGAGTCCAAAGTCTTCTTGGAAAGATCAACCTGGAAATAGTTGAGACATCATTAAAGATTATGATATTATTTTAAATTAATTTCTATTGGCTCACCTTTAATCATGTTAAATTTGCTCACAACTCCTTGCATAAAAATGTGTTTTTTGGCATCTCAATAATATATGCTTGAAGCCTAGTAACATATTTTCTAATGTATTTTTTCTTTTTCTTACTAACATATAATATAAAAAAAGGTCATAGAGATACTTTGAAGGCATCCCAATTTTTTCTTACTAAAGTATTTGAAAATGTGTTTTAAGAACAAAATGAACTGGAAAGCGTTGAAATATAGTAATACTTGTCAGATAAAAGATAATTATTAAAATGCCATCTACTGCATTTAGTAGTGCTACTTAGTGTATCAATGGAAGAAATGACAGATGTGTGGTCGGATATGCCACGGGAGCCCATGTGAAATTAGTGAGGCAATAGTAGCATTCAATGATTTTTGGGATTTATCCAGCTTAAATTTTAATTGTGATTTGGAATCCATAAATGAATAATGTATTTCATTAAATTCTTCTGTAAAAATAATATTGGAGTTTGGAAGGGGAGCTAATTTTATTGTAAATAAAGGATCAGATTTAACTGGGTCATACACATTAAATAAAGAAAGAGCAACCTTGTCTAGTTTAATGATGATTAGAACCCTCATCATCACACTCCTGAGAAGGTATTACAGGCTTGAATGACTTGTGAAATAATATAACAACTCCACATTTTTTACCAACAGCGGGAGGAGAAACATTTCTTAGCCAACATTTAAAAGTTCCAGAGGTTTAGCAGTAGTACAATGAGTTTTTAAAAAAAATGTGATTTGGGTATTGAGTTTAGAAAAATGAGACAGTACCTTTTGACGTTTGACAAGATTACCCAGCCCACAGACATTCCAGGAGACAATGTTAATGTAGGGGGTGGAAAACAAATGAGAGTGCCAAACAGGACACACAAATCTGCAATTACAGTAAAGAAACAATATGGAATGATGACCAATAAACCAAATGAGGAACAACGAATAACATGGAAGACAGTAGAACTAGATATGAAAGCTTAAGAAATAAAAAGAGAAATAGAGCGTAGAAAAGTAAACAGAGAGAAACAAGTATAGAAAAGAAAGGAATACAAAAATAGATCAAGGGACCGTGCCCACATTCGAAAAGAAGAATAGAATATAAAAAACACAATAGAAACATAACAAGATTGTCACTGGAGAATACATAAAGTAAACTGCAGAAAATTAAGGCTTCTATATGATGTGAAATACAAATTAAGGGCCTGATTATGATCTTGGCGGAATTGTTCCAGCTGACACTTTTTCGACGGTCTTCCCGGCCGCTCCTTGGTGGTCTAACTGTCTGATTTAGATCTCGGTGGGAATTCAGCTATAAGACCGCAGCAGTCCCGCCGCCTCTGCCAAGACTCCTGCTCCCGCGTCGACGGCAGGAGAGCCAGAGGTGGGTCTTGGAGGGAGGACCACCAAGCTTCGGTCTGCTCAGATTACGATCCATCGAGCTTTTCCTGGCGGGACACCGCCATGCACGAATTTGCGGAAAGGTAGGAAAGGAGGTGAAAACGCACCTTTTTTGGGGGTCCAACTTCGGAATCCATGTCGGGCACCAGTGTCTTGGTCCTTCCAGTGCTGCTGCCTCTAGATTACGATGCTCAGCAACCTCATCTTCACCAGAATCGAAGGTAGGATTCTCTGTCACTTCTCCTATGTAGTGTATGGTAACAGTTAATTCCAGCTGGTGTTATTTTACATGCAAAAAACAGACAGTACACATAACCTACATATTACGACACATACACAGCATATATATGTATTTTCTGATATTGACATGTAGTACTTACCTATCTTTCCAGCAGTAAAACGTCACTCCATCAGGACTCGGCCGCCAAGAGACCGCCAGCCCATCGGGAATATCTAAATCGTCTCTGCGGCATTCCGCCAGCCAGACGGCAGCAAAGTACTGTAAGCCTGTAGAGAAGACAGCGACGGTCTTCTGTCTCCAGTCACAACATCTAAATATGGCAGTCAGGAAGGCCTTCACCTTGGCGGAGTACTCAGTCCCGCCGCTGACGCGGGGCAGTGGTAAGACCACCAAGATTGTAATCAGGCCCCAAGTCTAGAAGGTAGAGTATCCTTATTAGAGGAGGAAAAACAGAAAGATATTCTTTCAATTTTGCAAGTTAATGAATGACTGGATTACACCATTTTGTGTAACTTTGCAGATGCAAGGATGTAAGATGCCATATCGCGGGTCTCATTTACAAGGCCATTGTGCCGCAGGTGCATCACTTTTTTTGACGCACCAGCGGCGCAGTGTGCTTACCCATTTATACAAGGCCACATAAAGTCACCCTGCATGACTTTTCATGGCCTTGTAAATATGGGCCCCTTTCACGCATTACTCTGAGTGAAAGGGGCGTTCCATGGGTGTTGCTGTGGGTGTTCCCACGCAACATCCATTGAACCTGACACATTCCAGATTTACAAAGTTTTGTAAAGATGGAAATGAGTCAGAATCCTACGCCTTCCCAGGGGAGGCATATGAGTGGCAGAACGAGGAGAAATACTTTTATTTCTCTTTGTTTTTTCTTCTCTCTATGCGTTCTGCATTCTGCAGCACACATGGAAAGCAAAAAATGCCATCAATTATTGTTTTTGTGTATGAAGGTGTCCCTTCCAACACAAAAACAATCATCCTCACTATGCACGCACTCTTGCAACATGATGCAAAAGTGCCTGCACTGGCACATGGCTGCCAGTTGTACGCCAGTGCAGGGGAAAGCACATGGATGCGTTGTATTGTAGTGCTTTTAAAATGACCCAGCTGAGTGAAACATAATGGCTTGCGGCGCCGCACTGCATCATTTGTTTGTAAATGAGGCCCTGAATGTTCAATGGTCTCAATATAGGATGCAGGACCAATAATTCTTTTTTTCTGATGTTAGTAGCAGTTGATAAGTAAATATATACGTTTTTGCCAGAACAAGACAACTTCTTCTTCCATTTAGCAGCTTTATTCACATTTATTAAATTGTTGTAGGGTGAAAATAGCATTACAATTCCCCTTGATTTAGGGAAAAAAATCATATCTAGGACCAAGATGTTGAGCTCTTTGAATCGTGAGAAGTGGCAATTTAGGGATATCAAGAAAGTGTGGTAGTAATGATTTTAAAACGAATTACATGTCCCCTCCCTCCATTCCTTATTGTTGTCCATATAGGCAGAGGTTATTACGTCAATTGCGATTTTCCAAGTCTTCAGAATGTTTTTTGAAGTTGACTAATCACTTGATCTATTTTGTTTATCTTGATTTTAGCTTTCAGTCGGTTCACCGGCATTTCCACTTTAGTCAGTCTTTTCTCCATCAACACCCATCTGTCTTTCAATTTGTTGCAATTTAGTATTAGTAGCAATCATAATCCAAGACCAGGTTGCTGAATGATGCGAAAAGAGAAGGGGAATCATTGTTGAGTCTTTTTTATTCAACTTCCGAAGAAGAAGACTGAGATTTCATATTTAAATGTGATTCTGATGCAATTTTCCGAAATGTTGGATTCGAGCATGGGTACTGGTAAACATTTGCCCAGGGGCCACAAAGTATGGTCTGTGGTGTGACCCGGGGCCGCACTTTGGCTGTAGGGGGTCTTGGGTGGGTCAGGGATTGTGTAAGGAGGTTTAAAAAATGTTAAATAAACGGGAAGCATTTATTTGCAGGTTAACTAAAGTTAAGTGGTGCAGGACACCAAAGTAGTTACATCATTTAGTTTGCAAATGAATGCTTGCCCATTTATTTACATATCTGAATATTAGTGCTCAGCAAGTAAACAGCAGCTCATGCTATTGTTCACCAGGGGGAGCCGCATGTAAAGCGCAGGCCGTACTATGAGTGTAGATACTTTGATAAATGGTGAGTTCCGCCCATATAAGAAGAGAATATCAAGAAGAACTCTAGTTCACTAGAGGAAGAGGATATTGTAGAGAAATTGCTATAGTTACTTATGTGTATTTTGAAGAATTTCATAAAAAATACACATAAGCAATATTAAAATGGCCACTGGTCAATGCTGAATAGAAAAAGCTATATTAAAGGCATCAATGTTTATCAGTACTGGCACAAACAATTATTAGAAAATGCCAATTTTTTAAAATATAATTATTCATAAATAGGTAGTATAGTAGACTTTTCCCGAAGACTATACTGCGCATGAATAAGTGTTTTGCACAAAACAAGATGGTGGCCAAACTCTGTCGTCATGGAAATAGCAATCTAATTCTTCATAAGTTCACATTAAAACTCACCCTTAGGAAGTTCAAATGAACAGTTCATGGTCATTCACTAGTTATACGACCTTGAAGCACTGCAATGACATAACACTTGGAAAAGACAAAATGGTGGTCAGAAACTGTTGTTGTGAAAACTGCATCTAGTTCTGCACAAACTTTCCTGAAAACTCACCAGCAAGGAGTTTAAACTTTCCTAAATAGTTACGAGTGGCAAATATCGATCCAGAATGTCAAAAAAGGAGCCATTAAACATTGAAGCTCCACAACCGCATGGAGATCAAAGAATGCAGCTATCTCACATGCCTCTTTGCCATGTTTTGGCACGGAGACACTGGGCCTGTCTATGCTGCTGCAGGCACTGAGGCTACAGGAATCAAAGCAGCCCAACCACTGTACGAGTATCGGGGAGCAGAGAAGGGTCCCCCTGGACAGGCACAAATGTACCCTTTCCCCCCCCGCTCTCCACCCAAACCACCCACACTTTACTCGCCCTCCGCTGACACTTTCTGCCTACTCACAACATGTGGGAAATTTCATAATTTTTTTCATGTCAAAATTAGCTTTTTATTAATAGTTTACAGTTTTGTAACATTTGTTTACAACATTTTTTGACATGTTTTACGTGTTTAATATATTTTTACATTTTGTTAATACATTTATTTCACAGTTTTTTACTTTCCCATTTCTATGGTGAGATAGTCTTTTTTTTTGTTTCATTTAGCAGACTTAGTTATAGTGTTGCTTGTAGGTTTTTTGTACATTGAGGGGTCGATTCCGATTCGGGCCGGAAATTTCTCCGACCGAGCCGGACCCGGAGAGATTTCCGACCGAATCGGACCCGTGCAGTCCGACCGAACGAGTACGATGCGTCCGTATGTTATCGGACTCGAGTCGGTCGGACTCCCATTGATGTCAATGGGAGCCGGTCGTACAACGCGTACGCGGGCTCCCATTGACTCAATGGGTGCGAGTCGGACAAGGGCGCCCCCTACAGCGGGTACGGCGGCGAGCGATCGCGCCGTACACGCACAGGTAGGGGGGACCCATGGGTCCCCCCTGTGTGCGACTCGCGCGGCTACGCGTACAGGGGGTCCGACACGGACCCCCAAAGTACGGCTCCGACAGCTCTTACGAGCCGGAGTGCGCGGCTCGGTCAGACTGCTCGCGGCGCGCATCGTACTTACCCGGCTGGGAAACGTCTCCATTGCGCGGTGCGAGTCGAGTCCGAGCGAGTCGGTCGGAGCGGTTCGAGCCGGGAGCGAGTCGGTCGGAGCGGTCGGGACGCCCGGACGAGTCGGTCGGCGATTTCGCATCGTACTCGCTCGGCCGGACCCGCGTACGGTTGGGAAACAGGGCTCCGAATCGGATCCGGTAAAGCCGAATCCGATTCGGAGCCCTACCGGCCGAGATCGGAATCGGCCCCTGAGTTGTAATAATTATAGTGTTTTTCACTAGGTCATACGTTTGGGTCTTCGTACACTGTTTTAGTAATGTATCAATATGTACTTTTGAGAAGTAATGTTTTTTGTGGGTGGGCTTTCTGTTTTACTTTCGAGGTTCTTGTCTGCTAATGTGTCCTATGGGCTTTAGGATTTACTTTCTTTTTTTTAAAAAAGGTTATCTCTTTTGGTGTATAGTAAACCAATATTTTTAACTTTGATTTCCTTTTTGAGGGGGGAGGTTCCAGGAGCATTTCCTTTTTAAACACTTTTTCAGGTTTCTTATGGTTCCTAAATAATTTGGATTGCTTCAAGGGATCTCTATTGGATGGTTTTTATTTTTTGCATTTTCTTTTTGTCTTTTTGGATAATATTTTTCCCATAATTGGTGGATTATACTTTTTGCCTACATGGATACAGATGATGATCTGCATCTACAGAACAGAAAGTCATATTTAATTTATTTGTTTTGTGGGAAATGTTATAGTTTATTACTTGTGTAACTATTATGTGATTGTTATTTGGAAGTGTGTATTTTACATGTTGCAATAATTTCATGTAATGGATTGAGTTTGTTCTTTGAGCATTGTGGTTGGCGAGGTTTGCATTTTTAACATAATTAATGTCTATACTATTTTATTATATCAGTTTTATTTAAGATTGGAGTTTTATTTCATGTTTTGACTGAAGTAATAAAATATTATGTTTATTATTTGTATAAAAAATGCTTTGTCATATTGTTTAAGATTAAGTTAGACTTTTTTGGGAGTTTTTTAGGTTAGTATTTATTTTATAATATTCTTTTGGCTATTATTGCTAAGTAATCTACTCCTATGTTGCTTATGAAGAGTTTGACATCAAATTGTAGCATGTTGTGCATTCCTGTGGTTTGTTTGCTAAGTTTAGCTACAATTTGGGTTACAGATTGCTCCATTCGTAATTGTTAGCAGCTTTGCTCTTTTTGTGACGCTTCTATAAAGTTTTAGAGTGTAGGTTTGGTTTCTGCCTAGTATGGATTGTAAGACATTGTGCCATCCTTCCACTACGTTGTTTGTTTTGGCTTTCTGCATCAAGGTGCTGTCACAGACATTCCACCATGGTATTTGGAATTTGGATTGGCATCTCAGTCGGGAGTGATGCAGTCTGCATCTTCGAAATAATTCAGTAGGGGACTTAGTTTGTGTTAATTTTGTTGGTAGAATGAGCTTTCTATTAGTAAATTGTAGTTAGCTACCTCTATGACAAGGACATAGGCTAGTGCTATCATTTTTTTTATTTCAACAGCAAATTAACTGTTTGAGGCATATTCTACACTAAGGGCCTGATTACGAGTACGGTGGTCCCAAGACCGCCATACCATCGGTGGCGGTATGAGTGCCGCCTCCTCGGCAGTCCGACCACCCTTTTACAAGCCTGGTGGTCGGACCACCACAAGTCCGCTGCCACTGCCAGGATCTTGGATCCCGCTGCAGCAGCGGTAGGGAAAGAGGCAGGGAATGGAGGTAGTGCCCATACCGGCACCGTCGTGCTGATTACAATCTGCCTTCCCGCCATGAAAAGGTCAGCGGAAAGGCAGGGAAGGGGCCCCAAACAGGGCCCCAGGGTGATTTTGCCTATTGGGGACTGTGCAGGGGGGCACATGTTGTGCCGCCCTCTGTTTGCACTCTTGTACGTGCACTGTGTGTCATGCACGACATGGTGCATGGCACACAATGCACCTGACATGCAAGTGGCGCTGCACTGTGGCAACATGTGATGAAGGCTCTTTCTATGAGCCGAAGCATGCCGCCACTGTGGCACCGCCGCCACAACAGCGCCAGCCCAGCGGTAAGGTCATAATGCAGCGGTCAGGATGCCGCCGGCTTGACGGCACTCTCCCGACTACTGAAACGGCAGTCCAGCAGTCAGAATGCCAAACTCATAATCGAGGCTTTAGTGCAGATTCTTATTATGTCCATATTGAAACAGTAGTAACAGCATTGTGTGGCTGCCTGGGCGTAAATTTTTAATATGGTATTAATCATGGCTTGTTGAGACTCTATGATAATTTTTTGTGGGTAGTCGTGATTTGTTTTATGTTTAATGTGGTTAAATAGTTCATAGTAAATTCTATGTTGTTTGATAGTAGGACAGATATAAAAGGGCTATTTATGTTTTGGTATTCGCCATGTATGGTGTATATCTGAGTAAATCGTTTGGGACACATTTTGAAGGTCCCATCCATCATTCAAGTTTGGCAATGGATTAGGTTTAGTAAGTAATCCTCTGTAGAAAATATTAGGATTTGTCTATCATTGTTTGGATTGTCATATAACAGGAAGGGTCCATCATTATGGGCCCGATTACGATCTCGCTCGGACGGGATCCTGACGGCAATCGTCAGGAGCGAGTCCGAGTCGTAAGCGCGATTTCCAGACGACTCGTACCGCTGTACGAGCGAGCAAGTACGATGCGCATATAGCCTCGCGCTCCGAGCGACTCGTACCCATCAGCGAGGCCCTCTGGACGACTCCGACATGGCCAACGCCCACAGCGCTATGGTGCCGATTTCTGAGCGACCAAGTACGATGCACGCGTCGAGAAGCCGGATTGAGTTGGAGCCTCTGACTCGAAACAGTGTTGGGAAATGGACTTCGGGGGGCCGTAGCGGGCCCCCCTTCACCCGTAGTCCTACAACTCAGTCTCTTGGGTCCCCCCTACACATGCATGTACGGTGCGGGGGGCACCGACGCTTCCCCACGACAGGGGGCGCACTTTTCCGTGACGTACTTTTTTCGCAATGGAAGCCTATGTACGCAACGTACATCAGGCTCCCATTGACTTCAATGGGGCTCTGTGCGACCCGAGTCCGTCAGCGCGTACTTGCATCATACTTGGGCGTTCAGAGCTCAGGAGCACGAGTCGGTCGGAAGGCTTTACGGGACCGAGTCGGCCGTAGGGCTTTCCGAGCGAGATCGTAATCAGGCCCTATGTGTCATTTATAAGTTTTCAGGTATTTCTATATCTTGGTATCTTCTGTGGCAGGAGGAGTATCGCTGGTGGCTTTTTTAGTTTGTTCAATTAAACATTTTAATGTGAGTATAGGTATTAGTAGGTGTGTGATGTGTTCAGGGTCTTTAGGGAGCATGTAATTTAGTATTTTGATAGTGGGCTCCTCAGTGCTAGTGCTTGCCTCTCCTATATCCTGCAGTACCTCATCTACTTCTATTTTTGTCACATTTGGGGGGTGGGGGGTGGTTTTGTTCCCTTACATTGAGTACATCATCTTTTGTAGTGGCCTTCCCATAGCATGCATTTGAATAATATTTGGTACATTTCCAATTCATATTTTCCATTGATATACTTACTTGGGTGTAGGTGTAGCTCATGTGACTTAGAAAAGGTCAGCACTCTCGGGTTTGCGGTCCATAGGACCGCAAACCCGTGGTGGTCCGACCACAGCTGCACTGCGGGACCATCGGCATTATTACAGCTGCAGTGGTTGGACCGCCACAGGACTGTTGTATGTGTATATATATATATTACCTACTGGCGGTCGCCAGTAGGTAGTTATAGTTAGGACCTTGTTTCTATTCAAAAAGCATTTTTTCTTTTGCCAATATCTTTGGCGCCGGTTGACGAATCTTCGCAAAATTTTCAAAACTAATGGGGCGCTCCGGTCAGCTCCTGTCTTGAAAGTTTTGGGGTGGTTTGTCAAGCGGGGGCCGAGAAAAAAGGGGGGTCCCAAAACACGTTTTCCACATGTTAATTTCCATAGGAAATTTTGGAACAGACTACAGCCCGAACTGCTGAACGGAATTACACCAAATTTGGCAAAAAGGTAGCTCTTGGTTCAGAAAGCGACCTTTTTTTTTTTTAAATGGTGTAAATCCATTCAGTAGTTACAGAGAAATTCAAGAAATAAAAAATATATAAATCTGAGCACCGAGGAGGAGTCGCGACTCCTCCCGAGCACGAGCTGACTTCTGATTGGCTGCCAACACTCCAAACCAGGAAGTGTTGGCAGCTAACTTGTGACTCGGTAACCGAGTCACAAGAAATCAGTTGGAAAAAAAGGTGAAAAAGAAGAAAATGGGGCAGGGTACAAACACCCTGACCCCCTAGGCCTGCTCAGGGGGTCCCACAGGGACCCCCAGGGCCAAAGAAAGCATTTTTTTAAAAAAGAAATCAGCCGAATTCGCGCTGGGTGTGCGAATCCGGCCGAGAAAAACACAAAAAAACGAAGCGCGGGCTCCCGCGCTTCGTTGTGTATAAGCCCCCGGGCAGGCCAGGTCCCGGGGGCAATGTGCAGTTAATTAGCGGGGACCACCACCTCCCCGGGGCTTTATTCATTTGAGATGTCATCAGTGATGTCACTGACCATGTCATGAATGATGTAATATTTGACGTCATCAGCAGTGCATTGCGGGGGCCCGAGTTATAGTTAGCTGAACTAACTATAACGGCCGAATTTCTCTGGTTTTGTACGAGTGAAATGTCCAACTAACTATAATGTCCCTGATACCTGTGGTTTTTTCAGTTATATATATATATACACACACACATATACACACACACACCCATTTAAATTGTTGGATAAATATTTGTAGTTTATGTAAATAATTATTTTTGATTATATTGTTATGTGTTTAGTTATATATTTAATTGGGGCAAATTATAATTATTTTGGTGATGTAATATTTTTTTTATTCAGACATGTGTATATATTGTTCAATGCTTTTTGTACTTACTTGTTTAACATCCACTTATATATATACACACACATTATAAATAAATCCTAAATTAGTGTTTACCTTGGAAGGACATAACTGCTAATTTATTGGCTTTATGCACAATTGGAAAACTGTGTGTATTTTCAGAACTCGTACACAGATGTTTGGAGAAAAAGGGTTGAATTTCAAAAATACATTTATTGCTGATATTTGAATAATAAATCATGTTGCACTGGTTGGCTTTATTACTAATGTTAATGCCATGGTGCCACAATCATTGCAGCTATGGCTGTTATGTGTTAGCCATGTGGAGCATTACAATTTGATATTTATTTATGTTACTGCTGAAACACCAAGGTCATCACTTCTGGTAATCTTGCACAGGGTGACCACTAATGTAACCTTGTTGTGGTCTCTATGAAAACACCAATAATACTTGTTAGTAGCTCAGGATGTTTTTTTAACATAAGTAGCTGTTATTACAGAAAGGTTGAAAACCCCTGATCTAACCACTCCAAAGTACAACATTTTTCCTACTGTGCAAAGAATAAGTTTTGAGTAGGAATTTTAAATCTAACCCCTGCAAAGTCCAACACTTTCTCTGCTTTTGCTTACATTGAAGTGGGAATAGTAAATGTCATCCTTCTAACGTCCAACAAACCCCTACTGTTGATTAGATTAGAGTGTGAATAGTAGCTCTAACCCCTCCAAAGTCCAACACTTCCCTGCCTTCGATTACGTTGGAGAGGGAATACAAAATGTAACCCCTCCAAAGTCCAATAATCTCCCCACTGTTGCTTAGATGGGAGTAAATCTAACTCCTCCAAAGTTCTACATTTTCACTGCTTTTGTTTCTTTTGGAGTGGGAATAGTAAATGTAGCCCCTAAAAGTCCAACACATTCTCTGCTTTTACTGACATTGAATGGTGTATTACAATTTACCCCTCTAAAGTCCAACACTTTACCTACTGCTGCTAAGAATGAAGTGAAATTAGTTGGTGTATCCCTCCCATGTCCAATACATTCCCAACTACAGCTTACTTTGGAGTGTAAATATTAAATCTAACCACTCCAAAGTCTAACACTTTCCCTACTGTTGATAATAATTTATTGGGATAGTAAATCTAACCCCTCCAAATTCCAACACGTACCTTGGTTTTGCTCTCATTGGAGTGGCATTATGAAAATGTACCCCCCAAAAGTCCAACACTTCCAGACTGTTGCTTTGATTAGAGGATTGCAGTTTGAATATTAAATCTAACCCCTCTAAACTTCAACAGTTTTTCTAGTGTTGTTGTCTTTGGATTATGATTATTATTCTTTTTTTACTGTTTAAATTATTTAAACAAACTTGGTCATTTTTATTTGCATTTTATTTTTGTAAGTGTTGTATTATTAAAAAAATTTTATTCAGTTTTGTTAGACCTGTCAGTCTGTGTCTAGCCTAACCCCAAACGTTTTGCCTTAGTTCTCCATATTTTTCTAATCGCGTTTTGCCTTAGTTCTCCATATTTTTCTAATCGCGTTTTTGTTGGCTTTAGGACTCTGTGCACTTTACCACTGCTAGCTAGTACTAAAGGACGTGTGCTCACTCCTTAAAACATGGCAACATTGGCTTATCCCCAATTGACTTATAAGTCTCAAGTAAAGTGGTACTACATCTACCAAGGGCCTGTAAATTAAATACTACTAGTTGCCCTGCAGCACTGATAGTGCCACATACTCAAGTAGACTTTTAAATGTGTCTCAGGCCTTTACAGTATGTGTGTGTAGTTCTGAACTGCTATTTCAACTTGACAGAATATACCCTTTGCCAGGCCGAAAACCTAACTTTAAAAAAAAAATTTTTTTATTTTCTTTGTCAAAAATGGCCATACAAAAAAAGCAAGAGTAAAAGATCCATTTACATAGTGGGCTTGAGTACAACTGGGGTTTGACAGTAAATCAGTGAACACATCTCATATTAATTATTTCATGTACTGATACAACAAATAAGCCACATATAAAAGGACAAATGTAATTAGAAAAAAGAAAAAAAACGGAGAAAAAAGGACCAGTTTGGTAAAACTAGGATTACATTCATAAGTCTAAGCAAGAGACTCAGCCTAAACAAAAAAAATGATCAGATTAAGTAAGATTTCTTGGATTAGCATACTTAAAGGGCTCCCAGTGAAGACCCGCCCAGATAGAGTCAAGCTTTCTAATGGACCGGTGTCCCTTAGACTTAGCCAGGGCAAATTCTTAGATCTTTCGTGGACGGGCCCACCATTCTGTAACCGTGGGTGGTAAGGGAGAGATCCAAGCTCTTGCAATACATACCCTGGCAGTGATAATGATAACAGATAAAAGTTGCCTCAGCACACTAGCTTCATTCGTCCTATAGGCGGACTGTGATATATGACCTAGCATGATTTCCTTATGTTTAAGCTGTATGTCCATGCCAGTACTGGAGCTAGTAATTGTACCACCCCTGTCCAAAATTCATGGAGCATAGGGCAGATGGCAAACATGTGGAGGATATCAGCTGCTAAAAAGCCACACTTTGGACATTTAGGGGGTGATTACGATGGCGGAACGATCGCCACCACCGACCCGGCGGTGAGGTCCACCAACCCTGCGGACCGCGATTCTCCCACCGCCAGATTACGATGGCGGTGGGGTCCAGACCGCGACCGTGGCGGAGGCAAAGCCCGTCCGCCACGGAACCACCACAGGCAATCGTTACGATTGCCCGGCGGAGCGGTCTGCATCCATAAAATGGTGGCGGTGCCTAGCAAGCACCGTCCGCTGAATTAGGATGAGGTTTCAAGTCAGCCTTTCCGCGGCAGTGCAACCGCCGTTGAAAGGCATGCGGAGTTTGGTTCTGGGGGCCCGTTGCGGGCCCCCCTTGTGTTGGGGGGAGGTGTGGGTGCACTGGGGGGGTAGGCACAGTGTAGTGCCTGCCACGTAGTGCAGTGAAATGCACAACATGCTCTTTTTGACATCGCGGCGGTACTGCTGTCAGCAGCCACCGCCGCAATGTTAAAGGTGCGGAATCCGACCGCAGCGGTGGCGGTCCCATCCTAATCGGGTATGCGGGACCACTGCATCCATGGCGGACGGTCCCGGTTTACACCACCATTGTCCGCCATTGTAATCAGCCCCTTAGTCTTATCCCCCCAACAATTCCCTGACCATTTAACAATTTTATCTGGTGTATAGTACAGAAAACGGTGTTGAGACAGAATATCGAGTTGGAAATGTCGACTTACACAAATATCAAGATGGAAATATTGTGATTCAGAAATATCGGCAGCAAGAATATCGTGGTCAAGAATATCAAAGTTAAGTTAAGAAATATCGTTTTTAAAAATATAGAAGTCATTAATATTGTTTGCAAAAATATAGTTGCTTAAAATATCGATTAGTGTTATGTATTTTGGTTTATATTTTAAATATAAGTATTGTTTATGTTTTTTAACATATGTGTTAAATTTTTAGTAGTTATGAATTTTATTTATTTACATTTTGTTCCGTAGCGGGTTGTGGGTTTATAGGGGAATAGGGTGGGAAGTAAATTCATTATAATAATTAATGATTATTTTTTATTTATTTAATTTAGATTTCATAGTGTTAATTGTGGGAAGTAATTTATTTGTAATTCATTATTAATTGGTTGTTAATTATTATTAATTAATTAATTGATAATTAATTATGGTAATTGTGTAAATTTTTTGGTGCAGGTTGTGGGGTTTATAGGGGTAAAAGGTGGGAAGTAATTTATTTTTGATTAATTATTAATTACTTGGGGGTCCATTACGATAACCGGCGGTAAAAATACCGCCAACCGCCATAGCCTGAAAATACCGCCCGTCTGCAACATTGAAATACCGAACTAGCAATTATGATGACGCCAAACAACCACCGCCCGCAGCGGAAAAAAACAACAGAATACCGCCCGTCCATGACAGAGTCCAAGACAATCCGTCCGCCACGGACGCAATACCGCCTGAAAAAGCCAAATACGACCGCGCGGACGGACTACACACCGCCCGTCAAATTATGATCCCCCCGACATGAGGGCGGGAAACCAACACATATCCCGCCCGCAACGGTGAACTACAGAAATGAAAAACTGACAAGGCGGAAGGCCTGGCGGCCACGTCCGTGCACGGAAATCAGTGGCGGCACAAACAAATACACACAACACGGCCAACAAGTCCACACAGTAAACAACGCCAAAATACACAGACACAGAACCCATCCCAAAGACACATCCCCCTGCCAAAATATAGAATTAGCATAAATCCCAGGACACCACGCCCAACACACCTGAAAAAGATAGACCATCATGACACACCCACATAGGTGAGTACAAAAGCAGCCCCCTCACAGACCACAAACCCTTGCACCACGACAAAGCCAACACAACAGCAGAGAACACGGAGAGACACAGAGGAAAGCAGCATACCACACGCACACACACATCACATCCATCACCACAACCACCACCACCACCACCTAAACACCGGCACCACAAACCCCCTGCACATCACACACCAAACACACCACACCAGCACCACAAAAACTACACTACGCACCATGGCAACACAACGAATGCCCAAGTTCACTGCCACAGAGTTGACGGTCATGGTCGACGAGGTCATCAAGGTGTACCCACAAATCTATGGGAACCAGGTCCAACAGACACCAGTATCCACCAGAAACAGGATGTGGAAAAGGATCGTAGACCAGGTGAATGCAGTTGGGAACGTGCCACGCAACCGGGGGAAATTACCAAGAGGTGGCAGGACATGAAAAGCCTGGTCAGGAAGAAGGAGGCCAAGAACCGTGAGCTGGCTGACAGGACTGGCAGCGGACCACCCGCGCCATTCAAGACCTTCAAGGCGTGGGAGGAGAAGGTGCGAGGCATACTACATCCGGAGAGTCTCATCGGAATACCAGGGGAGTGGAGGCTGGTAAGTACAAACAAATGTATACCAGCACACCGCCATGTACAGACATGCACTAACACAATGCCATAGCACCGAGGGCCAAACACCCCCATGTCCAGCACACAACACACCAGACATCTCTCACACATGCAACAGACACTCACACACACTCAGCCCAAAGGTACCAACAAACAAAACCATGGGGGCATGTGCACAGTCAGCCAGCACCACAACTCCCACCAGGTCCCTCTGTACCCAAGATGTGCCGGAAGGAGCACTTCCCACACCCACATCCATGTGTCAGCCATAGCTGCACTAACCAACAAGTAACAGGTAAGGAGCCGTACCACAATCTCCGAGTATTGGAGGGGGGACTGCAGAAGTCCCCCCCACCCAGGCCCCCACTCCTACAGCGCAGCAAGATGGAGCACTCCCCACACCCATGTGTCAGCCATTGCAGTGCACACCCACACCCGACAGGTAGATATGTTACCCTACATGGAGGGCTGTCTGTGGATGGTAAACCATCACCACGACTCACAACACGGCCCCCACACACACAGACCAGCAAGATGGAGCACCCCTCCCTCCCACAACCATGTGGTAGCCATTGCATCTCACCCTCAAAACCAACAATTGGGTAGACTACTGTACAGGGCGGGGTGTCTGTAGGCATGAGGACTGTACTACGACTAACATGTGGGGCATGTCACCTAGCAGAGCGACAGGTAGCACAGCTCCCTGTCACAAACATGTGACCAATGTGCACCCGGACATCAATTACAGAGTCATATCCCACATGAGCCATCTCAAATGCAGAAACACGTAACGAGTCACGTCAGCATGCGCAAGTCTAACTGGAGTACTGACCCACATGGCGTGCACTGTGCCAGTCATCACACACATCAGCAACACCATCCAAGTCTTGTCCATGTAGTCGTGTCTGCTTCTACCCTTGACATAGTACAACATCACCCATGTAAGTCTATCTCATCCAAATGAAACATAGTGGAACCCCAGTAATGTCACCTACACCACTGGACCCATGAACCACACAGCTACACAATGCACATTCAAAATCTCATCCATCCCATCATCCAGCCCCAGTGTCATGAAAGGTATATCATCTAAACAGTTGCCCCATAGACGGTAGTACAGCAAAGAGTCCTGCCGATGACCAATAATGTGTCTGCTGTGTCTGAAGCGCTCGTCACACTGTGAGTAACAACATACAAAATGCAGTCAACACCCCAAGAGCACTGCACTGCTGCACATGGGTGAGAGTAGCACGCACACCAAGGAATTGTACCATCTGCAATACGTCGTGTGGCATACAACCATTACTCACCCACTACAATGCCTGCTGTGGAATGCCCATAAATGACAACAGTGAGCAGATATGCTGGCTAAGTCAGACATACACACACCTTTGTCTCTGTAGTGTCGTGTGGCCAAAACACATGTCCCCTTCTGCACCCATATGTCACTGTATGTACCACAGTACCATATTCCAACACAAAACCGTCCATGGGGCTGTACCCCGTTCCCACCAAAGCCACAAAATGTAGGGGTACTGCAACACACACCAATTGGCATTTCAAATCCGTCCCATGCCAGATGCACCCATCACACTATTCCATTGCCTTGATCACGCACACACATTGTAGAGACATACACACGCATCCGGCAAATCAGTGCACAAACTGTGCATGTCAGACATCTAACACAAACCCTGCAAGGTGCAACACAATAACTTTTCATCTCCGCCCCACAGGTGACGACCAGCATGATGCTGCGGATGGAGACACCAGCCATCACAGCCAGTCCACAAGCCCCCCACACGGACTCACGGATGTGGAAAGCCTGGACACCTCTACGGACGAGGACCCCCGAGCTGGCACATCTGGCGTGGCAGGGCGCAACAGCACCCCAGGACCCCTCCTACCCTCCAACCCATCTCCCAGGGCTGGTGACCAGTCCCAGGCCCCTGCTGCCACGGTCATTGCGGCCAACACCACCGCCGCAACCACCACCACCACCACGGCCTCCCTGACCACTCAGCCATCCCAAGAGGTGGCACGAACCTCAACATCTACCCTGGGAGCCAGGAGGAGGCCCCGGGTGACCAATGTGGCAAGTGGGCAGGTCGGTGGCAGCAGTCCAGGTGGGAGGAGCAGGGTCAGGCCAACGCCAACAGAGCCTGGGAGCCAAGCCCTGCCGCAAATATCCAGAGTCCTTTGGGCCTATGAAGAGGCCCAGGGACAATGGGCCAGGTCAGCTTCCGACACGAGGGAAGTCCTTGGGGTGTTGAGGTCCATGGACGCCCACATGGGCCGACTTGTGGACCTCATGGGCCAGCTAGTGGTGGAGGTGAGGGCCCACTCAAGGACAACCACACCACCTATGCCACCACCTGCTGGGGCGCAGGGACGTGCAACATCCAGTTCCCCTGCGTCCACAGCGACTGGGCAATCCTCAGCCACCACCAGCAGTCCACAACCACAACCCCCTCCTTCCAAATGTGGAAGGGGCCGTCCGAAGAGGCAACAGATGTCCAGGGAGGACTTTGCACGCTCCAAACGCCAGTGAGTCAGCCAGCCATGGTGGCCACCCCTGCATTCACTTGGACTACCATCCTACCCCACACTGCCAGTCGAGTGGCAAATGTCTGTTGGACTGCGGACCCAGGACAACATGGGTACACCTTGACCATCACGCGGACAGGACCGTCCACTCATTGTACAGCATGCACCACCTTCTTGATCACCTTTCCCACAATCACATGTCACCTTTTAAATAAATACACCTGTATCACATCCTATGTCATCTGCTATGTTTATTATCAATGGTGCACAAACGTCTGCATGTTCAGAAATTCATCTGTAGTGTGTTCTGTCGATAGGCCAGGAGAGGCTGTAGGGACCTAGGGGTGACAAACAGAACAAGAGTCCATTGACTGTGTGTGTCACACACTCATCACACAGTACTTGTCATCAGGCCTAAGCAATGTACACACATCTCACAGAGCAACAGGGCACAATGTCACAGCCACTCTCAGTGGCATACTACCCTGGACATGGACCATTGCCACACAGCACTCAGTGAACAACAGGCCGCCCTGTCAATGCACACATACACATACACAACTACAGCGACATCAGCCGTCGTACATGGTCACTCACCGTCAAGTGAAGTAGCGGGCGATGAGCTGCTGATGCTCATTTACTGCTTCCTCCTCTCCACTGTCCTCGTCACTGGACACGGCTTGGCCTGCAGGCGGGGGCCCTGGCTGATCACCGTCATCCACTATCAGGGGGATCCGCCTGCGAATAGCGAGGTTGTGCAGCATGCAGCATGCCACAACAATCTGGCACACCTTCTGTGGGGAGTATGCCAGTGCACCCCCGGTGCGGTCCAGGCACCTGAATCTGGATTTCAGGAGTCCAAATGTCCGCTCCACCACACGTCTGGTCCTCCCATGTGCCTCATTGTACCTGACATCAGCTGGTGTACGAGGATTGCGTAGTGGACTCAACAGCCAAGGCCCATTAGGATATGCAGAGTCACCAACAATCCACGCACGGTCCGGTTGCAGATTGGTCATCAGACGTGGGAGGATGCTGTGGCGCATGATGTGCGAGTCATGGGTGGAACCGGAAACTTCGCACACACGTGTGTAATTATCATGTCCGCCAGGCACACCACTTGCACATTCAGGGAGTGGAAATGTTTCCAGTTCCTATAGATGTGCTCAATGGCCTGTGGTGCAACAAGGCCAACATGGGTGCAATCAACTGCACCAACAACCTGGGGGATGCGTCCGAGTGCATAGAAAGCACCCTTCACCGCAGGCAAATCACGGGCCCTGGGGAATCGGATGTACCGGTTCCTGTACCGCAGCATAGCCGACAGGACATCCCGTAGCACCTTGCTGAACATGGGCTGGGACATCCCACCTCCACTGCCCACCGTGTGTTGGAATGAACCGGTAGCGAAGAAATGCAGGGCAGCCATCACCTTGGCCAAGGGGGTGAATGCAGTTGGATACACCCTGCGAGGATGAAGGTGGGGTTCCAACATGGCACAGAGGCGATGCAGGGTGGGCCGGTCCAGACGGAACTTCCTGATGACCTCCACATCCTCCATGTCTGCCAGCAATTGGTAGGGGCGATGCATGTTTGGTCTCCTCCTAGGACAGGTGGAAGTGGACACATGTCAATGCAACACACAACATGGCATTTACACATACACAAAACAAAGATCACTGTCAAAGCAATAGTATCAACAAACAGCTGAGAAGTAGAGACAGCACAGCAACATTACTCTTACACAGATCCCCTTACCAGTAGCAAGGACCACTGACACATACCATTGCTATGAGCATGCACATGGGGATTGAGGCCATATTAGCTTGATAGGCATGATGATGGAGTCAGACTGCATATGTGGGTAGCGGCAACACCACGGCAATATACCTAGCTGCTGTGCCTGACACCGCTTCCGAGGCTGGGTGAGTATGGCACACACCAACAACACAACGTACACAGGCTGAGCGGTACACCAATCGCAGCAGCTTGGTCACGCAGAAACAGCCCAAGGGGGCTATATCAGTGTGGGAGGGTGACAGGCTTTACCACAGCTACCAGGGACTGCTGACTGCCACCCCTCAACAACACCTGCTGCTGCTGCCACCTGTCCACCTTAGTGTCGACGACTCTGATGACATGTCCATGTCCACTCACCGGCGAGGAGCTGCAGTTCCTGGATTCCGAGCTCCACGCACACTGCCCAAGGCGAATACCGGCAAAAGTCATGTGTGTGTAAGACAACTACAGTGTGTGTGGGAGTGCATGTGGGGGACACACATGTCGTTCATCCGCAGCACTATGAGACTGAGCCTTTGGGTTCCAACATGCACCGCTTACCATGCTAACAACAGGTGGAAGGGGCATGTGGGCTCTCAGGTGTTTCCCCATGCATGTCCCTCCCGAGTGGTGGTACATGGCATTTTCATTTCAGACACCCAGTGACGCAGACACTTGGCAATGCATGATTCTGGGCAGCTATTGCTTGTGTGAATGGCTGGCTGGCTCCCTGCTGGCCTTCTCAGTCTCGGCAGACCTGGGCTGCACATTGACCGCCCAATCCTAGAAGGAAACTACACTGACTGTACAGTGGGTTACATGTGTCATTATTTCACAACTCTCCTGATATGTGCTAACTCAGCTCTGTCGATTTAACACTCCAGGCCTTGTGAAAGGGATGTGTGTGAGAGATGGTGGCACTGATTGTGTCCTCCATTGCGGGGTGAGCCATTCACAGGGCGAGTACGTTGAGGGCTGCGCAGTGTTGTACACAGTGAGTCCACCCACAAAGATGTGTAGCCTTGTGAGCCATGTGTCGGTCTACCTGACAATGGACAGTAGATGTGGGCAGACTACACATTGCTCAAAGTGCTGGCATCCTGAATTGAATGGGATGGACAGGTACTGTGTACACACTCCCACCAACATGCATTCACGTGTGGTGTACACATGCTGTTATGCCATGTCCCATACCGTCTTGCCTCTGTTACACGTCTCTGTTCATTTAGGATGGGTCAGCATCATGCCACTATTATTGGTGGATGTGGGTGATGCTGTGAAGAGTATGTGTGATATTCCAACCCTCATGTGTACCATCCCTGCAGTTTGAAGTCCACCAGCCCAAGGCCTTGTGATGAGCCATTGCATCCATGTTGATGCTTCTGTGTACGTGTAACCGACAGTGCAGCCAATCCCACGAAGAGGGTGACGTCATCTGCCGTATGTGTGGCCATGTTGCGGCGACTAATCGGGGGATGCTCCCTCGTATTGACAGGTTGGCACGGCGCTGCATGTCACCACTAATGGTCTGCTATTGACAGTCACATAGCCTGTGGCGGATGCACGTTTGTAGGGGCATCAGCAGCAGGCAGGTGTACAGTACTGTGGGATTGTGTCCTTTGCAGCGAGAGGCAGCATGTGTCCACAGCCTACCCATGTTCTGGGTAATGTGATGTTAGTTGTGTGATGCAGTGGGTTGTGAGTGTACTCTGTGCTGGGTGCAACTCACATGCATAGGCGATTCCTGAGGGTCAAGATGTAATTTGGGCACTCAGCATAGTCAATGCGTTCAGAGTCGTAGGCCTCAGGAACAGCCAGTAGTCAGCTGGAGTGGCAATTCACATGTATGTGTGTGGTACTGTGCATACTCTGATTTCGTCCTAAACACATGTGTGCGATGCCTCACCACATATTCCTGATACTCACACATCCGGCACACTGTGCAACAGTAGTTGTGCCCGTGCGATGGACAGTTGTCTGGCATGGGCTCATGACCATTGTGGACTGTCATGTTGCAGTCAGTGTGTGTGGTGACACATTCTGCTCCATGCAGGTATGTCCTTGGCCTAATTACGTAGTGGTCATCCTTGCCACCATCAGGACAGTGGGTGTGCACACAGCGATGAGTGGCTATGGCCGCAGGGTGACAGTCCGGGTGTTGTTCCATGTGTCACTTATTGGCGGGTTCATTACCTGTACGACAGCCATTACATGTTGATTGTGGTTGCTGTATACATTTGCACAGGTATCATGCAACATGTGCACTTGGGAATGTTCTGTGCTGGCTCCCTTGCACATGTCTGTGGATTTGATGCTAAATGAGTGAGGCCACCTCGCTCTCCCTCATGTGTCAACTACCATGTGTGCTGAGGGACAGGGGACGGTCAACAGTGGTGAGGCATTGGATGGTGCAGCTGCACAGGAGCTGGGTGAGACTAATGTGACCGGCGCATCGGAGGGGGCAGACGTGTGCTGGATGACTCACAGGCCCACACGACAATTGCTGCGTCAACTGAGTACAGAGGTCATGTGTCCATGTCTGCTAGCACAGGGGACGTGCACTCTAGCTCCTCTGCAGCCACGCGGAGGACAATGCCTGCCCTCCCAACTACTTCCACTGGTGCAACACGTGTCGGCACTAGGATGACGGTTAGAGTGTCTTTCACACCAGGCACAGCTGCCCCTGCGACCCCTGCTGCACTCAGTGCCGTGTCTGTTGGGCATGTGCGGCATCTGTGCGTGGGTCAGTCAGCCTCCCTCAATGACTTTCTTGCCCTTGGCAACACCTTTCCGCAGTTGACATAGTTCATGGAGGGCCTACATTAGCGCGTGGGTGGGCTACACCAGTATGTCCAATAGTTGTCCCCCCAGTCAAGGTGGTCCTTGAACTGGGCCACTGTCAGGCTGACATACCTGACCTTCCCCCACCCCCGGACAGTGGCGCATCTGACAACAGCAGGGCACGAGTCCTGACAGAAGAGGTGGTGGCACGCAGACGTCATGACAGGTAGTGACGTCACGGAAGATGGCTTGCACCATCAGACTCATTGCCTCCCCTCGCTCACCCCACTGATGCGATTGCATCATGGGAGCACGCGCGTGTGCAGCAGCTCCAATCTCTCCCCAGAGAGGCCAAATAGTGTATGTGTGGCTCCATTCGCTCCAGTCACCGAGCTCACGGTACAATAGGTGGGGGACGCCGTACAGCCGCATGGTACCCCGACTCGTGCCCTGGACAACAGTGACGAAGCATGGCTGACTCTGGAGTCCGGATACACCACATGCAACACACAGCAGCTGTAGCTGCCCTAGCGGCCCATGCCGCAAACACCATCCCAGACGACATGTCGACAAACCCCGGCGCGCAATGTCATAGCATCCGCTGCCATTGGCATGGGACCCATGGTGTGTGATATGGGCCTCATGGTGAGGAGCCTCCGAGCCATCCACCGCCAACGGGTGTCATGCAACTCACACACTTCGCTAGAACATTAGGTAGCTCTGCCTGCACACCAGGGCTCGAGTCCGGGTACCATGCGGGTGTACGGCATCCCACCACCTATTTTGCCGTGAGCTTGGTGACTGGGGCGAATGGAGCCACACATACACTATTTGGCCTCTCTGGGGAGAGATTGGAGCTGCTGCACACGCGCGTGCTCCCATGATGCAATCGCATCAGTGGGGTGGGCGAGGGGAGACAATGAGTCTGATGGTGCAGGCCATCTCCTGTGACGTCACTACCTGTCATGACGTCTGCGTGCCACCACCTCTTCTGTCAGGACTTGTGCCCTGCTGCACACTGAGAATGTATTGCCTGCGAGATGTGACCAGGAGCAGGGTGCCATGACCTCCCACCCACCAAGCTCCACTGCCATCCCATGCCCTGGGTAGCCTGTGCAGGTGGACGATGTAGGGGGTACACCTGAAGGCCAGGGGTGTACATGTCTCGGCACGGGCCTGGCTGACGAACAGCAGTATCCAGCATGTCCCCAGAGGGAGGGCCAACATCCACACCTGATGCAGCATGGGTCGTGTGCCCGCCTGTTGTGCACACACTAGTCCACATTCATCCCCAGACAGCTGGTCTTTCCACATACCCAGAACAGTGGTAATGTACCCCGCCGGGTCCGTCCCCACACAGTCTGTATCGACACTGCATGTGTGCACCCACCCGTGCCACAGACCCACCTGTGCCAAGAGGCCCTCCCGCTTCACATGCCACATGTGTGTATTCCACAGTTGTGCTTCTCTCTCAGGGGCGGACATCCAATGTCACTTGACTACATGGTAATCTCACGAGTCCCGTGTACTTCTCACACTCTCATCCTCTCTCATTCGTACTTGTCTACGATCAATAATTCTCCAGAGTCAGATATTAGCTTTAAGGCATGTATTTAAGCTTACTTCCTCTGTGATGCAGGATGTGGACACTACTGGCAGCGTAATGCATGTGGAGGATATACTTAGCATGGTTACACATTCAAAAGGGGTACAGGTAGATGTGATAAGTCGTTAATTGTGGAAATAAGGCTTCAGAGTTAAGAATGCCCTGCCCTTGCTATGCTACAGTACATTAGCTCATTACTGAGGTGCCCTAGGCTGTGACACAGACAGTATTGGTTTACCCTACCAGACAGCTTGACATCATGAGCACAGTACATCTAAGTCCCATGGTACAGGTTTACGACAATAGTGACTCCGACACACCTGCGTCAGAGGTGGCATCAGAGCATGAGCCTACATGCATGCAACATAGTCTCACATGTTGTTGCGATATGGTGGCTACTGTACATGACTCAATGCCCGGGGACATGTTGTGGGGTGTTGCATTTGTTGTCCATGCAAATGTCCTTGCACGGAAGTTCAGGAGGTGTGATGACAGTTCTCAAGTTATTCAGCAGACAGATCAGCGTGCACTTACAGGTGCCTGTGTTCAGGTGCGCGGCATGCATATTGTAGCAATGTGGTTTGTGCAATGTTGGCCATGTGGTCACTGTACACAGGTCCCATTCCTCAGCCTCCCCGTGTTCATGCAGGGACACGGGATGTGGTGATGGACAGGGTGCATGTCCCGGTAATGTCAGGTGTCATGACGGTGGAGTTGATGGTCAGGTGTTTGTTTCCGTGTGCATGGTATAGTTGTTGCACAGCTGACTGGCCTCTGCGTGCGGACGGCAAGCATGGGTACGGTGTTGCACATGAATGTTCAATTGTGGGTATTGATTTGGGGACCCATGAATTGACAGGTTGTCAGGTATGCGATACCTTCCTGCAGTGCATCCCTCGCATTGGTGGTATTTGTGGTTGACATCCAATGAAGCGGATGGTGGGTTGACACGTGTTCCTCGTAGGTTGTCCCTTGTAGGATCCTGATGGGACATGTCGGGTGACATTCGATGAAACTGTGATCCAGCATACGTTGTGCGGAGGCACACTGGTTCCATTGCAGTGTGTGTCCTATTGCAGCCACAAACGCCATGCCCCCATACACTGAACAGTTCCTGTCGTGGGCGTCCAGGGGTGAGAACAGGTGTACCAGGTCCCCAATTGGACATGCCGGGTTGGAGAGACATAAATCCACAGGCCAGTGGTATGGGCACCTCCGACAGTAGACAACGGGGATGACGCAGCTGAACATTTCAATGCGGTAAGTTACTCGATAACTTACATTCAGCATAGCCAGATTTGCACAGCCCACTGTCTGTATCAAGCTATTGCTGTACAGCTGCATCTGTCTGGCGTAGGTGTATAGTAGTGGTGCCCCGTCCATTTTGCTGCTGGGTGCTGTGGTGGCGTGCTCCGGCTGCCTGGGCTGTCTGCTGAGTGCGACCTCGGACGGTGCTGTGTGTTCTTGAATGGATGTTATGCGGCAGGACTTTGTGTATGGCTTGGGAGGCGGCCACAGGCCCTCATCCCACATGCTCCTGTGAATGGTCAAGGCCAGTGGTGTCTGACTCCTTCCTGATTGCTTGCATTTGAGCCACAAGGCGCAGTGGTATAATTGTATTTTGTGGTTTTATCTTTCTTTCATGTTCAGCGTTATCTGCCAGGGGATGGTTGACTCAGCATGGCTATGTTTGGGTTGTGGTTGTTCCAATGGCTCCGTTCTCCTGCGGGATATGTTGCAATGTGATTTGGCTGTGGGAATGGAAGGACATTCACTGCTATCTGCTCTCCCGTGTGTGGGTGGGTCACTTCTTTCCCGCTGTACATTGGGGCTTGTGTGTGGGCGCCGTGATTGTGAACACCTGTTCGCAGGCAGCAGGGTTTCTCTATTTTGGACATGGCATGGCTTGTTGTTGCGTGCAGGATGGTATAGATATTGTTTGTTGTGACTGGCGTGCCTTTTGCGGTCAATGTCCATTGTTTGTGCAGTTCTGTCGCAGCTGCCGTGTGCTTCTCCATGCTTTGCACACAGGTGTGTGTCCTCTTCCGACGTCACTTTGCTCCCCTGTTCGGCACACTTGTGTGACTACGTTTTGGCAACTGTGAGTTGTCGGTTGTGGTCATGGTTGACGCAGGGGGACCACGTGACTTGTGCCTTCAGGGTGGGGCTGGTGTGTGTGGTGTGTTGTTGTGACCCTGCGGTGTTTGTGTGCAGCCCATGCGTGGCGCTGTTGTTGGCCTCTGCGTTGTGCGCATGTGCGTCATCGCCGGGGCGCTGCGGAGCCATGCCGGGTACGTCACCTCCTGGTCCGGGGTATTGGGTGCCCAGGATGTTGCGGGTTGATTATATTTTACAGGTGGGATATGTGTGGGTACAGTGTTGGATGTGTCCTGTCCCCACAGGGGTGTCTAGGGGGCCCATGTACAGTTTTTCCGCCCTTGCATTGTGTGCGGTATTTGCATTCCCTTGTTGTGTGTCTGCCTACCTGCGTTGTCGTTGCGCGTTCACTCCTAGCTGCTGGATCAGGTACAGCATTGGGATGGCCTGGAGTGCAGGATTCATGTCGGAGTAGGCCGGGTTGGTGTTTCTGTGGTCGGCAATGTGGTTTCCGCCTCCTGTTCTCGTGCGGTGTCTCTTTGCTGATGAGGCTGTTTGGTTGTGTCATCGTGATTTGTACGCCGGGCGGTACGTCATTTCGTCGGACGGTGTGCCTCCGTTGGCTGGCGCCACAACGTAAACGGGCGCACTTTGATGGCGGGCGGCGTCGCTGGCTTGCGGGCGGTATTAGCCTGACTTTTCACATCCTAATTTGGCGGAGTGCGGGCAGTTGCTGGCGGACGGTAACTAGCGTTTTTTACCTCCGTCGGCACGTCGGTAGTGTTTCCGCCCGCCATCGTAATGACCCCCTTGGTAATTTATATTAATAAATTCATTGAACATTAATTATGGAAATTGTGTAATAAATTTTAGGTGCAGGTTGTGGGGTTTATAGGGGTAAAGGGTGGGAAGCAATTTATGTTTAATTAAAAATTAGTTGATCATTAATATTAATTTATTTATTTTTAATTAGGGTATTTGTTTATATTTTTTGTGTGTGGGTTTTATTGTTATAGGGGTACAGTGTGGGGAGTAAATTAATTTTACTTACTTTATAATTAGTTGTTAAATACTATTAGTTTTTTAATTGAAAATAGGTTTTAATTGCGTAATTCATTTTTTTTACAGTTTAATTTTAACTGTGGGTTATGGGGATTATAGGGGTAAAGTATGGGAAGTTAAATAATTTTTATGAGTTTTAATTTGTTTTTAAATGAATAATATTTCTTTAATTTGTAATTAATTATGTTAATTAAGGAAGTAATTTTTTTTATTTAGATGTGGGTTGTGAATTGTGTGTTATGGTTATAGGGTAGGAAATAAAAAAGTAAATGTATGTAATAATTAATGTTTTTGTTTCTAAATAGTTTCTAATTAAAAATATTTATTTGGAAATAATTTTTAATTTATTTAATATAATATTTGTAGGTATTTGTCATATGTATTTAACATTATAATATGTTTTTTATTTTGTTTAAATATTGAATATATTTGTATTTTACTTTTTAACATATTTATATGTTTTTTAATTTATTTAGTTTTTTAAATATTTTTGTTGTTAAAATTTAGTTTGTTTTTAATTTTGAACAGACTGGAGTGAGAATATTAATTGTTACTCCTATGCAATCCAACTCTTTCCCTACTGTTGCACTCACTGGAGTGGGAATAGTCATTTTTGCCCCTCCGCTAGCCAACACTTTCCCTACTGTTGCACTGACTGGTGTGGGAAGAGTCATTTTTACCCCTTCGCTATCCAACACTTTCCCTACTGTTGCACTCACTGGAGTGGGAAATTTAAGTTTGAAGATTTTTAAATAGTTTAATATTTTAATTTATAATAGAATGTGTTTTTATTAGATTTTATGTTATTGGTACATATATATATATATATATATATATATATATATATATATATATATATATATATATATATATATACCAGAAAGTCAAAATACGAGCGCTCTCAGGATCAGGAATCACACAAACACTTGTTATGATGTCCTTTGTTTATGTTGCTGATTCCACGTCTGGTGTTAAAAGACGTTTTTACTTTTGTGCACGTAGTACACGTGATCAAGGCTGCGGATGCAGTTGAAACGCGTTGTGGTGGAATAAACCTGGTTGCAAGTTCATTTTGGATTGTGTGATTCCTGATCCTGAGAGCGCTCGTATTTTGACTTTCTGGTGTGGATTATTGCCAGTGCGCTCCGCTGGCGTGTGCGCCACCTTCCATGGGTGTTCGCTGTCCGGAAGGAGCAATGTTGGGTGATATATATATATATATATATATATTACCTACTGGCGGTCGCTAGTAGGTAGTTATAGTTAGGACCTTCTTTCTATTCAAAAAGCGTTATTTCCTTTGCCAATATCTTTGGCGCCGTTTGATGAATCTTCGCAAAATTTTCCAAACTAATGGTTCACTCAGGTCAGCTCCAGTCGTGAACGGTTCGGGGTGATTCGTCAAGTGGAGGCCGAGAAAAAAGGGGGGTCCAAAAATGCATTTTCCCCATGTTAATTTCCATAGGAACTTTAGACACGGCTACAGCCTGAACTGCGGAACGGAATTACACCAAATTTGGCAAAAAGGTAGCTCTTGGTTCAGCAAGCGACCTTTTCTTTAAATGGTGTAAATCCGTTCAGTAGTTGCTGAGAAATTCAAAAAATAACAATATCGATATCTGAGAGCCGAGGAGGATTCACGAACCCTCCCGAGCACGAACTTCATTGTTATTGGCTGCCAACACTCCAAACCAGGAAGTGTTGGCAGCCATCTTGTGACTCGGTAAAACCGAGTCACAAGACAGTAAAAAAAGCATAAAAAACAAGAAAAGGGGGTAGGGTAGAACACCCTGACCCCCTAGGCCTGCTCGGGGGTCCCACAAGGACCCCCCGGGCCCCAAAAAGCATTTTTTTCTATAATTTTGGCCGAATTCGCGCTGGGTGCGCGAATCCGGCCGAAATGTTTTTAAAAAAATGAAGCGCTGGCTTTGTTTCTTTGAGCCCCTGGGTGGGCCAGGTCCCGGGGGCAATGTTTCATTAATGTGCAGGGGCCTCGCGGGCCCCAGCAGCCCCGGGGTCCGCCACCTCCCCGATCTTTCATATTCAAATGCATGGGGGGGCTTCTTCCCGCCACGCTGTTCCGGGGCATTGGTAATTATGATCTGGGGGGCCTCGCTGGCCCCCCCAAGCCCCGGGACCGCCACCTCCCCGGGGCTTCAATTTAAGGAAAAAGAAGTGTGGGGGGCTTCTGCCCACCCACACTGCCCCCGGGACAACCACCTCCCCGGGGCACACTGAATTTCAGGACGGGCCCCCCCAAGCCCCAGGGACCGCCACCTCCCCAGGGCTTTCATATTCAAATGCATGGGGGGGCTTCTCCCCCCCACACTGCTCCGGGGACCGCCACCTCCCCGGGGCATTGGTAATTATGATCCGGGGGGCCTCGCTGGCCCCCCCAAGCCCCGGGACCGCCACCTCCCCAGGGCTTCAATTTAAGGAAAAAGAAGTGTGGGGGGGCTCCTGCCCCCCCACACTGCCCCAGGGACAACCACCTCCCCGGGGCACACTGAATTTCAGGACGGGCCCCCCCAAGCCCCAGGGACCGCCACCTCCCCGAGGCTTCAATAATTTAAATTAGTGAGGGGGGCTCCTGCCCCTCCCCACACTGCCCCTGGGACCACCACCTCCCTGGGGCACACTTTATTTAAATGCGGGGGTCCGTTGCGGATCCCCCTGCCCCAGGGACCACCACCTCCCCGGGGCTTTAATCAGTTGGGAGGGGGGCTGCGCGGAAACCTGCGGAACCTGCGGAAACCTACTCTCACTTCCAAGAAGCAAAGCAGAATTGCTTTTGGACAAGGGGAGCTGCATGTTAGCCAGGCCTGGGAATAGTTCGCAGAGTTTTGCTACGCGGAACTCCGCGCAGTTACAAAAAAACTCAGCGAAGTTCCGCGAGTGGCGGAGTGAAGTGCGAACTGCAGTTTGTGCTGGTATTCCTGCTGCTCGGGTAGAAATTCTACCCGAGCGGCAGCTCGCACTCGCGAACTTACCGTTCGCGATCGCGAGCGGGAAAAAAACTCAGCTGCACTTCGCGAAGTGGAGTTTTCTGCACTCTGCGAGCTCCGCGGAGTGCGGAGTGCAGAAAACTCCGCGAACGGAGCGAAGTTCACCGCCCAGGCCTAATGTTAGCAGCTCCCCTTGCCCAAAAGCAATGGCGGCTCCCGCAGGAGGTGGGGAGCCGGCTGGGTCCGCAGGGGCATTGGGGTTCCCCCGCGGTCCCCAGCGTAAGACCAGGCCCCGGGCGATGGGGTCCCCGGGGCCAATAGTGGCCCAGGGAAGGGGGGCCACGTGGCCCCCTCCCTTATACATATATATTCTTTTTAAATGAGGCCAGGCCCCGGGGGATGGGTTCCCGGGGCCATAAGTGGCCCAGGGAAGGGGATCCACGCGGCCCCCCCTCCTGTTAAATTTTTTTTTTTTTTAAACAATAAAAGAGGCAAAACCCTGGGGGATGGGGTCTCCGGGGCTGAAAAAGGCCTGAGGAGGGGGGCCGCGAGGCCGCCCTCCTTTAAAAAAAAAAATATATATATATGGCCATGCCCCGGGGGATGGGGTCCCCAAAGCCATAATCGGCCTCGGGAGGGTAGCGGCCCCCTTCCCGTTTTTTAAATTATTTTGATAAAAAATGGGTCAGGCACTGGGAGATGGGGTCCCCAGGGCCCAAAATCTATTAAGAGAAGGGGGGCCACACATCCCCCCTTCTAAAAAAAATAAAGAAAGGAGAAGCCAGCATCTCGCCGGAGGCCCCGCCCCCTCCCTGCTCACTCTGCAAACGCGCCTCCTGGCGCATTCTGGGTTGGGGGGTTGGGGGATTAAGTCCCCTTGAATCCTGAGGGTCCCTGGGGGCCAACTAGCCCACCAGGTACTTCCAGTAAGCCCCACACAGTGGGATTGCTGAGAGGTGGTCCGAGGCCACACCCCTTTTTACACCACTCTGCAACCGCGCCTCTTGGCGCATTGCTGGTGGGGCGAAGAGGTCCTCTTGTGTCCTGAGGACCTCAGGACTAAAGTGGACTTCATCCCCCGAGCAGCCGTGTGCCAGGAGGTACGTTTGCAGAGTGGTATAAAAATGGGGTGTGGCCTCAGACCACTCTCAGAAATCCAGCTGTGTGGGGCTTACTGGAGTTACCTGGTGGGCTAGTTGGCCCCAGGGACCCACAGGAGGCAAGGGGACTGCATCCCCCAACCAAGAGCGCGCCAGGAGGCGTGTTTGCAGAGTGGTGGAGAAAGGGGGCGTGGCCTGTGTCCACCTCTCAGCAATCCCACTAGCTAGGGCTTACTGGAGGTATCAGGTAGGCTAGTTGGCTCCTGAGGACCCCCAGCAGAGAAGAGGACTTTAATCCCCATCCAAGAGCGCGCCAGGAGGCGCGTTTGCAGAGTGGTGGGCAAAGGGGGCGTGACCTGCTATGAGAACTTAGCAATCCTCCTGTGTGCGGGACTTACTGGAGGTAATAGGAGGAGTAGTTGGCCCCCAAAGATGTCCTTGGGGGCTAACTACTCCTCCTGTTATCTCCAGTAAGTCCCACACAGTGGGATTACTAAGAGGTCTTCGGAAGCCATGCCCCCCTTTCTCCACCACTCTGCAAACGCGCCTCTTGGCACACTACGGGATGGGGGATGAAGTCCACTTTACTCCTGAGGGACTTTGGGGGCCAAGAAGCCCTCCTGGTACCTCCTGTAAGTCCTACGCAGCGGAATTCCTGAGCGCTCGTCAGAGGCCCAGCACCCTTTCTCCACCACTCTGCAAACGCGACTACTAGTTAAAGAAGCATTTGCAATGTAATAGGTTTCGCATTTGCGAGAGTTAGAGATATTGGCGTTGTAAATGTAAAAGTTTTTACTAATGTTTTTTGGGGTGGAGTGGATGTACGTTGTGTGTAGTGGAATTATGCGGTATGTTGTGCAGTGAAATTATGTGGATAGAAAGTATGTGGTATTTAGTGTATAGGAATTATGTAGAGTGGGATTATGTGTTATGGAGAGTAATTATGTGGTATGGTAGTTTATGTTGTGGAGTGGTAACCTCAGGATTAGTCTTCCTCGTTTCCATAGAAGCTAAACTATAAACTCAATGAGACAAAAAATAGAAGAAACCACTGAGGAGCACTTCTGGACCTAGTCAGAGGAATGAGCAGGGCCACTGGAATTATGCGACTGTTTGGCTGCACCGACTTTCGCACAATTATAAATTTTCCGCATTTGCCACATAATCCATCATCTGCTGCATAATCTGCAGATTTGAACAAAAAAAACCTTGTTTCTAGTTCAAACGGCTCAAACGTTACCAAAAATGCAGCGACAAGTGTTACAGCGTGGTGGAAGGCCCTTTGCAAACCTGGAATGGTCACCTGTTACTTATTGCTAAATGTGGGTGTTGAATTGGTACTAATGGTGTGCAGAGCACTCTTGCTTCTATCTGCACCTCTCTTGCCTCTTTCTGCATTTCTGTTGCTTCTTTCTGTACCTTTCTTTCTTTTTCTGCACTTCTCTTGCCTCTTTCTGCACATCTCTTCTACTTTCTGCACCTTTCTTGCCTCTTTCTGCACCTCTGTTGACTCTTTCTGCACCCCACTTGCTTCTTTCTGGACCCCTCTTGCCTCTTTCTGCACCCTCCTTACCTTTTTCTGCACCTCTCTTGCCTCTTTCTGCACCCATCTTCCATCTTTCTCCACTTCTCCTGCCTGTTTCTGCACCTCTCTTGCCTCTTTCTGCACTTCTCTTGCCTCTTTCTGCACCTCTGTTGCTTCTTTCTGCAGTTCTGTTGACTCTTTCTGCACCCCTCTTGCCTCTTTCTGTACCTCTGTTGCTTCTTTATGCACTTCTCTTGCTTCTTTCTGCACCTCTCTTGCTTCTTTCTGCGCCCCTCTTCCCTCTTTGTGCAACTCTCTATTGCCTTTTTCTGCACCCCTCTTCCCTCTTTCTGTACCCCTCTTGCCTTTTTCTGCACCTCTGTTTCTTCTTTTTGCACTTTTTTGTTTCTTTCTGCACCTCTCTTGCTTCTTTCTGCGCCCCTCTTCCCTTTGTGCAACTCTCTATTGCCTTTTTCTGCACCTCTCTTCCCTTTTCTGTCCCCTCTTGCCTCTTTCTGCACCACTGTTTCTTCTTTTTGCACTTTTTTGTTTCTTTCTGCACCCCTCGTGCCTCTTTCTGCACCCCTCTTCCCTCTTTCTGCACCCCTCCTGCCTCTTTCTGCACCTCTGTTCCTTCTTTTTGCACTTGTTTTGTTTCTTTCTGAACCTCTCTTGCTTCTTTCTGCACCTCTCTTGCCTCTTTCTGCACATCTCTTGGTTCTTTCTGCACTGCTCTTGCCTCTGTCTGCACCCCTCTTGCCTCTTTCTGCACCTCTTTTGCTTCTTTCTGTACTTCCCTCTCCTCTTTCTGCACCCCTCTTGCCTCTTTCTGCACCTCTGTTGCTTCTTTCTGCACTACTCTTGCTTCTTTCTGCACCTCTCTTGCCTCTTTCTGCACCCCTCTTTCTGCAATTCTCTTGCCTCTGTCTGCACCTCTGTCCCCTTTTTCTGCACCTCTATTACCTGTTTCTGCAACTCTCTTGCCTCTTTCTGCACCTCTGTTCCTTCTTTCTGCACTTCTTTTGTTACTTTCTGCACCCCTGTTGCATCTTTCTCCACTTCTCTTGCCTCTTTCTGCACCCCTTTTGCCTCTTTCTGCACCTCTGTTGCTTGTTTCTGCACTTCTCTTGCTTCTTTATGCACCTCTCTTGCTTCTTTCTGCACCCCTGTTCCTTCTTTCTGCACCCTTCTTCCCTCTTTCTGCACCTCTCTTGCCTCTTTCTGCACCCCTGTTCCCTCTTTCTGCACCTCTCTTGTTTTCTTCTGCAATTCTGTTGCTCCTTTCTGTACTTCTCTCGCCTGTATCTATATTCAAATGGGAAGTGCAAGCTGTCAAGTTTAAAGGTCGGCATGCTCTCGTGACTGAGGTATATGTCTACTTGCACATGTATTCTCACATGTGTTATGCATCTGAAGATGGTAGCTTAAAAAGCGGGTAGCTTCTCTTATAGGTGGTCAAATCTTGTTAGTGCTGCTCTGTCATTCGGTAGCACAGGCAGACATGTCTTATGTATATATGTGTTATAGAGTCCCTCAAATATACTATTGAATACCCATGTTCCCTGTATTGTGAGCAGAAAGAAATGCATACACCTTTTGTTACACAAATGTACAGAGTATGCTGTTTGAAACACAGGTATTCAAGTGTTTGTATGTTTATTTTCATTTAACATGTCACTAGGTAAAAGCATAGACACGCATGCATAGCTTCACAAACTTGGTCAGACTTACAACAGTGATATGCTTAGGATTGCTGTTTTATATTTGGTAGGCCTAACATTCTGAGCAGTCGATTAATAGTGAACCTTCAAGAAAAAAGTGAGGTTTAAGGCATCTTCGGAGAAGGATTAGTGATTAGGGTACTTTGTATGAGTCTGTTGTAAGGTACAGTCAAAGTAGGCCTCTTTATGCACCTCTGTTGGTTCTTTCTGCATATCTCTTGCTTCTTTCTTCACCTTTCTTCCTCTTTCTGGACTTCTGCTGCCTCTTTCTGCATTTGTTTTGCTTCTTTCTTCACCTTTCTTCCTCTTTCTGCACCTCTCTTGCCTCTTTCTGCACTTCTCTTGCTTCTTTCTGCGCCTTTCTTCCTCTTTCTGCACATGTCCTACCTAAGTAGGCATAGTTAGAAATTAGCATTTAAAAAACCTAAGAAATTCACTGAAAAAACCAGAGGTTTCTAGGAAGTTATAGTTAGGGATTAGCATTTAAAAAACCTTAGAAATTCACTGAAAAAACCACAGGTTTCAGGGACGTTATAGTTAGAAATTTTCATTTAAAAACCTTTGAAATTCACTGAAAAAACCATAGGTTTCAGGGATGATATAGTTTGAAATTAGCATTTAAAAAACCATAGAAATTCACTGAAAAAACCACAGGTTTAAGGGCAATTATAGTTAGTTGGACATTTCACTCGTGCAAAGCCAGAGAAATTTGGCCGTTATAGTTAGTTAAGCTAAGTATAACTCGCGCCCCCGCAATGCACTGCTGATGACATCACATATTACATCACTCATGACATGGTCAGTGACATTACTGATGACATCTTTGATGACATCTCAAATGACATCACTGATGACATCATCCACGTGATAATCTGATGCACCTCCTCACACCCTAATATAACCTCTGATACACCCACTCTAAAATACAGACTACCATTCTCGAAACCATAGACACACCAACACCAATTACTACATACCCACTCACTGATTCCTAGGTCTACACACACATCCACTTACTCACCCATACAGTCATTCATACATGCAGTCACTCATCAATACAGCCACTATCATATGCACTCATACACCCATACAGACACTCACACACCGCGACTCACCCATAGAGTTACTCACACAGCTAGTCAGTCATGCAAAGAATCAATCACACTCCCATTTACTCACCTATACAGTTATACACACACCACCTCACTTATTCATACAGATACTAACACATACTTACTCTCTTATACAATCACTGACACAAGCACACACTCATCCACACAGCCACTCCCACAATCACTCACTCTCACCTATAGTCATTTATATACTCCAACACTCACATATACTGCCTTTTACATATGTAGTTACTCACACATGTACCACTGAGACATCCATTCACTTACCAACACAGCCATACACACACTCACTCACCCATATAGCCTCTCACAGACACACTCTTGAACCCATACACCCAGTGAATCACCCACTCACACATCCATGCAGGGAGTCACACACACCCCATCCACCCATACAGATACTCAGACAGCCAATCAATCACTCATATAGACACTCATGTAGCTACTCATCAACCCATGCAGCCGCTTACATACCAACAGACAGACTGATACAGACATTCACACAGTTTAGTCACTAACCCATGCATTCAGTAAGACACATTTAATCACTCACTTATACAGTCAGTCAAGCACCTACTAAATCATCCATTCAGACAGTCATACACCCACTCATTCTTCAATACACCTTGGCCTATATATATATAAAACATATTTAAACTTTACAGAAACACAGTCAATGGATGATGTCATCAGTGATATCATCAGTGATGTCATTTGAGATGTCATCAGTGATGTCATCAGTGATGTCACTGACCATGTCATGAGTGATGTAATATGTGATGTCATCAGCAGTGCATTGCGGGGGCGCGAGTTATACTTAGCTCAACTAACTATAACAGCCAAATTTCTCTAGTTTTGTATGAGTGAAATGTCCAACTAACTATTACGTCCCTGAAACCTGTGGTTTTTTCAGTGAATTTCTATGGTTTTTTAAATGCTAATTTCTAACTAGAACGTCCCTGAAACCAATGGTTTTTTCAGTGAATTTCAAAGGTTTTTTTAAATGAAAATTTCTAACTATTATGTCCCTGAAACCTGTGGTTTTTTCAGTGAATATCTATATATATATATATATATATATATTTATTTGTAAATTTTTATATAATTTTAAAATTATAAAATACATTAAAATGCATAGTTTATTAATTGTTTTGAAGTAAATATATATGAATTACTATGTATGTGTGTTTATCTTTTTTTATTAAGTTTATTTATTATATATTTTTTTAATTTATATTAAATATTCTTTATTTATTTATATTCATTTTATTATTTAACATATTTAATATTTATTATTTTATTTTATATATATATGAGTAAAATTCGATATTTTGTACAACTATATTTTTTACATCGATATTTTTTTCCGATATTTTTGTACTTACCTGTTTAAGTATAGGGAGTCGATATTTTTTACTTCTATATTTTTTCATCGATATTTTTTACTTCTATATTTTTTACCTCGATATTTTGTCAGTGAACCACAGAAAACATATTGTTTTGAATTGCTGTAGTTTAAAATTGATTGAATGTGTAGATTGGTCAATTGTATCTAAAGCTGAGTTTATTTCAGGAGGTAATACTTCGTCTGAACGGCCCTGAGACCACTTGGTGGCAAGAGTAGCAATATCATTAGAATTAGGCCGGGCGAGAGCTAGATATACCATACTAATACGCGATTTCTGAGGTGCTCTAAGTAAGCTATCTAGTATATCGGAGCGGGACGTCAAAGTAGTGAGCTTGCAGCCCATCACAAAATAGTCTCTGATCTTTAAATACTTGAAAAAGAAGCTATGTGGAAGGTTATAAGATGCCTGAAGCCCAGCAAATGAACGACGGCCATTAAGATCATAAATATGGCCAAGAGAATTAATACCATACTGGGACCATGCTCTACCCACCTGATCATGAAATATCTCAGGTAATATTGGATAATCCCAAAGCGTTGCATCTGGGTACACACGGGTAAAAGCATATTTGATTGACATTTCCCCCAGATAGCAACTATGTCTCGAATGACCTTAAATCTTACACGTTCGACATAGTTGAGATCCGTTAGTCTTTACAAGAATAGTCTGAAATCCGATCCAAGAATAAACGAAAATAGAAATCAGCAGGGTCAGAATTAGTCCATCTGTACTGTAGTTTAAGGAACCAAATTACCCGTGTGGCCCGTCAAAAGTCTCAGATAAAACTACTGATGAGTCCTTCGAGTCGTTTAAAAAAGAATTTGGGACCCATAAAGGAATAGATATATAAATTTAGGGAGAACATTCATTTTAATGATATTGCAGTGGCCAATAATCAAGATTGAGAGATTATTCCATACCCTAAGTTTTTTTGGTACGAATATTGAGCGGTTCATAATTTAGCTTGATGATCTGCACCACCTGAGAGGTCAAGTGGATGCCCAAATATGTGGCCATCAAGCAAACCCCCTGTATTTGATCTTTAGATTCAAAATTAAGGAGTAGCTGTGTTTTAGCCGTATTCAGCTTATAACCAGAAGAGTGCCCGAATCTATCATCCTCATGGATAACAAAATTGAGAGCTGTAGAGGGATCAGAGGAAAAGATTGCCACATCATCTGGATAAGCTGTGATTTTAAGTGCGAGATCGCCATAGACAACAGGCAGAATCTGCTCATTAAGTTGCAAGGAATGCAGATATGGTTCCATATAAAGAGGGAAGAGCAATGGGGACAGAGGGCACCCCTGCCTGGTACCCCGATGTATCTGAAAAAAGGTGGGAGAAGAACCGAGATATTGTAATAGGTGAATGGGATTATGATAAAGAGACTGTTCCAGCTTTTTAAAACAGTCCCCAAAGCCAAGAGCTGATATCGTTGCCCAGAGACATGATCAGTTTACCCGGTCAAACGCTTTTTCCACATCTAAGAGTATCATACCCACATTCATGCTTGATTTTGCCGCCATATCAGATGTGGCCACAGCAGAGTTAACATGGGAGGTATTATCACGTCTGGGTATAAAACCAAGTTGCTGCGATGATACCAATGTGGCCATGTGGGGGGCAAGACAAAGAGCTAAAATCTTGGCAAATATTTTGGCCTCTGCATTAATGAGGGAAATAGGATGGTAGGAGCCCAGCTCCTCCAGTGGTTTAGATTTTTTCAAAAAAATTATTCATACATATAAGTCACCCCTATGGTAGGGCCTAAACAGCCCCCAGGGTAGGGTGCAATGGACTTAAAAAGTAGAACATGTACTTTTAAGTGTTACATGTCCTGATAGTGAAAAACTCTTAAATTTGTTTTTCACAATTGCAAGGCCTTCCTCTCCCATTGGATAACATTGCGGTTACCTTATTGCGTTTAATAAGCTATAACTTCCAAACGGGAACAGGTAATCAGATCATGTTTGGTGTCTTTGAAATTGTAATGAAAAATCCTATTTATGGTAACATAGGATTTCCAATTACAATTTTTTAAAAGCCTCTTTTAGAAAGTTAGCATATTCATGCTTTAGCAATTTAGTGCTTACAGCCTGTCCCTGGGTCAAATTGACTATGTGTAGTTGGCAGTTGGTCTTTGTGTATTCCTTCTAGACAGACATATACAATAGAGAGTGTAGGGATGTCTGGATTGGCCATCACTGTCAGGAGTTAGGCCCAGTCCCACTTATACCAGAATAGGCTGCGGATGGGAGGGCGGAGTTAGGCCCAACCCACTTATACCTAAATAGGCTGTGTCTTGCCTTCACACAAAATATTGCATACCTCCTGTGGTTATACTGGTACCAGGGCAGGGGAGGGAGAAAACCTGCACACTTCAAAGGGAAACCTCTAGAAGATTCTCCCACTTCAAAGGAGGCACCAGGTATAAATATTGGACCTCAGGCACCACAACTCTTCAGTACACTTCTGAACCTGTAGAAAAGACTCTGCCCAGAAGAAGGACTGCTGTGCTGCTCCAAGGACTGCCCTGAAGGACTGTCTACCCTGCTGTACTGATTTGCTGCCCTGCTGACTGGCTGAAAAGAACTGGACCTGCAAACTGTACTCAGGACCACCAGAGTGACTCCAAGGTTAATCTTGTAACCAGCACCTGGACTCTGCAACTGTGAGTTTTACCCTGGAAAATGGTGCCATCCCAGTCCTGAACCCTTGGAAGTGGGCCTGAAAGTGTGCTTCCAGTACACGTATGGATACAGCAGAACCAATGCATCTCCTCTGCTGAGCGGTACAACCCTGAGCAGAACCAACGCATCATCTCTGCTGCATGGACTTTTCTTTGCACCAGGACTCCGCATAACAGCCTCACAGCTTCTCTGAACTGATGCATCCCATCTGCTTTGCGACGCATCTATGATGCCGGTATTTACATCGCAAGCCCTCATTGACAGGCTCATCGACAATGATGCAGGACCTTACATCGTAGCCCTGCAGCCCCTCAGATACAATTCGCTCAGAGAGTTGAGTGCAATTACACAGACCATGAGAGAAGCTGACATAGTTTCAATATACAAAACATGTAAACACATAGAATGTTGCATCTTACATAGATCATTTTATTTATTGAATGTAGATTTGAAAATATATCTGAAAATTCCAGCAAAACTCAAATGCACCCCTTAAGTGACCCAGATCAGTCAGGATTTATAGAACTCAGAAAACAGACAAGCTTTGGACAATATAAGGTGAGTACTCTATTTGGTAGAGAAATCCAAGAAGTAGAAATCCCTAATGGTAATCTTAGCCATCAATGCTGAGAAGGCTTTTGATCTACTGGATTGGTTCTTCTTGGAATATTTGCTGTGAAAAATCTGAGTAGGCCCCACAGTGCAACACTATATGTAGGCCAGTTACGCAGCACGTGTGGTCAGAGTGGTAGTAAATGGTGAGAAATTGCCAATTTTTCCTCTAGTTGGGGTAACAAGGCAGAGCTTCCCCCTTTCCTTTCTCTTATTTTCACTATACTTGGAACTATTGGTGCAGAACATGAGACAGGTACAGTGAGCAGAGGAAATGTAGTTTGCTGATGACATCCTGCTGGCACTGTGGGAAGTGAAGAAACCTTTTCCAGAAGCCATGTTTACCTTGGAAGCATGTGGATCAATGTTGGCTTTTAACGTAAATCTTTACAAATGTAAGATAATGAGCTTATGGTTAGATCCTAGTACAAGGGAAAGGATTCAGATTCTATTACCTCTTAGATCGACAAAATACAAGATACAGTACTTGTGGATATACATTACAATAATGATTCAGGGATTGTACAGTCCTAATTATTCAGATCTACTGAGGGAACTCAAATAAAATCCCTATTGATGGGAAGTTCTATTTATATTTTGGTAGGGTAGAACCTTCTTCCAAGGCTGCTGTATATCTTCCAAGGTGGTGACCCCTGATATATTTTACATCCAATATGACTGTGACAAGTTTATGTAGAATGGTAAAAATCTTAACTAATCAAGGAGGCTAATGAGAGCTGGCAGGGGCCTGGTGGGTTCATGCTCCCTAATATTGATACTTAGTGTTCTGTAGTCCAAATAATGATAGCATTTGAATGGTGATTACAACCTACAGAAAAACATTGACCCCACATGAAAGGAGCTCTCACAGCCTGGCAAATGTGGGATCTCTTGTGGCGTCAACATCAAAGTAAATCAACTGTGTTAAATCGGAATTGGCCCTGGGGGCAATTTTGATGATTCTGCAGCCACCTGTCACGATTTGAAAAAGGGAGGAATGCTGGTGAAATGCCTCACAAAGCAAGAAATCCTCATAACAGGCATTAAGGAATCCAAAGTCGAAGAATTCAAGCACCACCCAGCACAGTCAGTGGCGGGCCACTGTAATGAAATTAATGGATACTACATTAAATTAATTACAATGGTCAAACCCTGGCAGTTTTCCCAGCAGGGGAGATTGAGTGAAGCACCTGTCCCCCGGGTACACAGACTTCCTTCCGGGTAAGTTTCTTTGAAGTGCACTGCCAGTGGTCAGGGCAAAATTCTTACCTTAATGCAATTGTCATTAAGGTAAACCCTTTGCCCTGCCTGTCACAGTGCTTCAAAAAGCAATTGTCCTTTTTTGTTTTGTACCATTAACATAACAGAGGGCCAGGTCCAATTCAGCTGTGGGAAGAAAAAAACATTGAAATTCCTTTGTATTGATTTCTGCATTGGAATTTTGCTAGGGCCATTGTATCAGAAGGGACAAGAAAACTCATGAACATTAGGGAACCATCAAATATTGTTGGGGTACCACATTTCTGTCTCCCCTTCACCAAGGTACACAGTAATCCAGGTTTCACTCCAGCACTCGCTGTAGATCTCTACTTAAAATGGCTGGAAGGGGTTTTCGAATGTTGGGTATCTCTTTAACCAAGGTGAATAAAATAATGAATCTTATAAGAGAGACTTTGTAGGTGGGGACTGCGAAAAGGTCCATTATATGGAATTTTGGCATTGTTTCTCCCCTGTTAACAAAGAGTCTGGAGTGAGGGAACTCACACTTTTTGAAAAACTCTTTAGATCTTATGGTTCATCTATGGGACAAATTACCAACTTATATGCAGCACTTCCTACAGCTCAAATTGACCGTTTGTGATTGCTTGGCTAAATCCTGAGTCAAGGGTTAACAATAGAGCAGTAGGAAAAAACTGTTGGGGGATATACTGAAGACCCTACGCAGTGTCTAGAACCAGGAAATCCAGTACAAAATATTGTAATATTGGTACATGACACCTAAAAAAATAAAACGTGTCCCAGTGCCAACACCATATTTTAGACAAAATGAGGGCTGGGGTGGGGGTGGTGAAATACATGTGTATTGGTCTTGTCTTGCACTTCCTTTCAAACACGTCGAGAGTAAGTGCTGAACCATATTAAAAAAATAGCCTTGGGTCATCAATACCATATGATTCCAGTGTAATAATTCAGGGCATACGCCCTACCACAGTGACAGCGCTTGAAAAACTAATTGGATCCTTATAGAATATATTCTCAATGTGGTTTAATATATATGCTGCTGGTGACAAAACACAAAAATGCTGTCTGCTGAGTGAGAAGAATATGGAGAAGGTGGGATGTGCCCGCAGCAGCACTGGCTGCGGTCACATGAAGCGAATCTCCGTCCCCACTACATCTGAAGGCCTCTTAATCCTGCTGCCCTAGGTGACTCTATCGCCCGGCTGGGCGCAGGGGAGCAGGCTGACAGTGGGGGCGAATTCTGGGAGCCCTGTTTCCCCCCCTGGCCCCACGACGCACTGGTGTTGTCGGCAACCTGTAATTGCAGGGCAGTGTAGAAGAGTGGGCACGGCCGACATGCTGTGGGCCCGAGCTTGAGGAGGTGGGCCCGTATAGTCAGCGGATGCCACCAGAGCAGCTCCAGAGGATCGGTGGTTCCCGTGGGAGGCCCTTTGAAGGTCTGATTGGCCACCGGCCACACATAAGAGCAGGCGTGGACGCCTCATCGGAGGCCTACATTACTGCCGACAGCTGCCGGTTGAAAGTGGAATAAGCGCCACCCTAACAGGCGGCTAGTTTGATGTGGGCATGAGCCCTGGGCCTTGCTACTCCCGTCAGGAGACAGTTGGGGCTCGCTTGAAAACTGACCAGAGACTGGGCTGAAGATGGACGAGGCCGCTGGGCCAGGCCCAGCCTGCCTATGATGATTGGCAGAGAAGTGGCATGGGACCGCAGATCGAAGAACTAGAGCCCTGAGGTGCCCGGGGGACCAGCATTACCCCCCTTGGTGGAAAGTCATGACGAGTGTGGCAGCATCAGTTCACGGGGGGAACATGACATACTGGAGGTGAGCCCTAGGGGGAGAGGGCAAGGCATGTTCAGGTGGGCCCCGTACAGTAAAGCCTGGAGTACTCATAGCGTATTTGCTTGGGGCAGACTGCTGGAGGTGATACGTAGTCTGCCCCCCCATCTTGCCGGGGAACAGCACTGCAGCTGAGACGGACTGTATTTGGGGGTTGGGGGTGGCCCAGTGGACGGAAGCCAGGCCCCAGGAAGCGACCGGAGGCATGGTGCAGCTGAAACAATGCAAAATGGGGCAGCAGGCACATTCTGGGCCACAGCTTGTGGGAAAGGGGTAGCTGGAAGCACACACTGAATGCATTCAATGGTGATCAAGGACACCAAAGTGGCTCTGTAACACAAGATAAAAACAGTGGCTTTAGACCTGGGGCTACCTCGCGCCGATCATAAGTAACTGGCTGGGAAAGTGACTGACACTGAAAAAGTACTGGCCCAGACTGCACTTGTGGTCAAAGATAATGCGGCCTAGTTACATAAGCTTCACACATGAGCTGGAGGAGCAGTTGGTGGAATGGGAATCCCAATATGTGGTCCAGCCCAACCCGCAATTAGTGACTGCTATTGATGCCAAACTGGAGCAATATCGCTGCCTCATGCACCAGGAAGCTAGGGCGATCTTTTGAGAGAAACAGCATAAACTTTATGAGGTGTGAAATAAGACAGGGAAGTTGCTGGCATAGCTCGCAAGGTGGGACAAATGGCAGAGGTGGGTACACTAGGTGGCTACGCCCTCTGGACAACAGGTGGAATTGGCAGTTGAAATAGCATAGGCATTTTCTGATTACCTAGGACATCTCTATGCCCCCTGTCTAGGCACCTGGGCCACTAATGACTTGGGGGAATTTTCAGGCAGGCTCATTCCCCCTGCCAATGCTAGGAGGGGAGGTGGTGAAGCTTCTGGAGGAATAAATCCAGGAGGAGGAGATTGTGGAGGCTTTGTTCCAGATGAACAATGGAAAGGCCCCCATAACAAACGGCTTTCCCCCTTAAATTCTTTTACCGTTAGGAGCCAGGTAGCTGCCAGAGGATCTGTGGTAGGCAACGGTGGTCCTTATCCACAAGAAAGGGTGCCCTCCCATCCAGTGTTCCTCCTGTCGCCAGATTTCGCTCCTACGGCCACAAAGGACTTGGGGGAATTTCTGGCTGACTTCCCTCTACCAATGGTTGGACGAGAGGCGGTGAAGCTTCTGGAGGAAGAAATCCGGGAGAAGGAGATTGCTGAGGCTTTGTCCCAGATAACAATTAGAAGGCCCCTGGACCAGACGGCTTCCCCCCTGAATTTTTTTAATGTGTTAGGAGTCAGGGAGCTGCAGGAGGATCTGTGGTAGTCAACTGTGGTCCTTATCCACAAAAAAGGAGCACCCTCCCACCCAGTGTTGTCCTATCGCCCGATTTCGCTCTTGTACGTGGAAGTAAAATTACTGGTGAGGGTGTTGGGGAACCGCTTGATGCAGGTCATACATCTGGTAGTTACCACCAACAGGGGCAGCCCTAAGACCTGAACCTGGGGCAAAGTAAAGACTAGAATCCTAACGAAGGTTCAAGTTAAATGTCCAACGTTGAATACACATTAACAGTAACAATAAGTTAAGGCCAAAATTAATAGAGTAAAGGAAAACAAGGCAGTAATGAAAACAGTTTTGTAAAATTAAAATTGTGAATAGCTTTCTGACAAATGATATCCCTACATAAATTCACAGAAATATATACCATTTTTTTTTTAATAAGACAAAAACAACAATGGTGCTCAATAAGTTACACAAACAACCATACAGACAATACACTGTGTAAATAGAAGACGTGGCTGAGGAAAATTACAAATATGTAGTTTGTACAAAACAAAAACAAAACATAGCAAAGATTGCGTCCTCTACAAACAGGGCCTCATGAAGGCGTCGACGGCGTTTCGACCACATTAGAATTTGGTGGTCATCATCAGGACAGACAATACTAAATACCAGGGAGTCCAATATAGAATTCCAATCATAATTTCAAAAAAACAACAAAAAACGAATATGAGACAGGGGTATCACAAAATCTTCCAGGGGTTATATAATAGCACAAGATCAATCAGGAAAACTTAAGACGAAACAAAAAAAGTGAAAGGTGCCCATCACCCAATGTGAAAAGAATAAACGAAATAGAGCTCAGGAGAAACAACCAGCTGAATTGACAGGAGACTCAGGTTCAGAAAAATTACCAAACCCAATGAGTATTGTAAAATTTAAGCCAACCGATGTGTACACCAAATCATTAGAAATGTTAGAAGGAAAACCTTAATCAAGAATGTGCCTACAGAAAAACTAAGAAAATAATAGGGAAAATATAGATGGAGAAATTCGTCAGTCAATGTATAAGTCAATAAATGAAATCGATCACCTATTAAGTCCAAGGCATGGAAATAGGCAGGATCCACTTGTTCAAGTCAAAAAGGCCCCAAAGTAAATTAGGAAGAGAGAAAGACATATATAAAGATAAGAGAGAGGGGTTGTTTTGGGGGGGGGGGTGCCTAATTAATAAATTAGGGCAACCATCAAAAAACTGTATAGTTTATGTCCTGGGTATATACTCACATCCACTAGAATTCTTATTGAGCACCATTGTTGTTTTTGTCTTATTAAAAAATAATTTGGTATATGTTTCTGTGAATTTATGTAGGGGTATCATTTGTTAGAAAGCTATTCACAATTTTGATTTTTCAAAACTGTTTTCATTACTGTCTTGTTTTTCTTTACTCTATTAATTTTAGCTTTAACTTATTGTTACTGTTAATGTGTATTCTACATTGGACATACATCTGGTAGTGGCACAGGACCTGTCTGGTTTTATGCCCTATAGGTCCACCAGGCACAATTTCCGGCATCTGTTTGGCTGTCTGGCGAGGTAGGAGAGACTAGGAGAACCTGCAGTGTGATTGGACCTGGACAAGGAGAAGGCATTCAACTCTGAGGAATGAACCTTAACTATAGGCAGTATTGGAGCAGATGGGCTTCAGCCCCTCCTTCTGGGCCTGGGTACGACTGCTCTACATCAACCCTATGGCCCAGTTGCAGGTCAATGGGGCGCTCTCTGCAGAGTTCCCCCCGGGAAGAGGGACTCGACAGGGATGCCCCCTGTCCCCACTCCTCTTTGCAATAGTAATTGAGCCAGTGTCCTGCTGGATTAGGAAGGATGCCTTGCTTTGGGGATTGCAGTGGGACCACAATTGGAAGGATGTGGTGTCTCTTTACACGAATGATGTCCTCCTCTACAAGGCATACTCAGAAGATACGATCAACAGGATTCTGGAAGCTTCCAGGTGTTTGGCACTATTCGGGCCTCCAAACAGATTGGACCAAGTCCTGTCTCTACCCCCTGGCAGGATGGGCCCCCAGGGTCAGTTGGACCTGACCCATACCGTTTGAAAATGTAGGGTTGCGATACTTAGGTATATGCGTTAAGTGATATAGGACACTCTTTTATTCCAACAACCTTGGGAGGATACTGGGGGAATACAAAAGAGAAGTGAGCCAATGGAGATGCCTCCCGCTATCCCTGCAAGGCAGGGACGCCCTATACAAGATGATTTACTTACCGAAATTCCTCTATGCCCTGCAGAACTCACTGTTTGAGGTCCCTGCTGTGGAGACGGAAACCAGGGTTCTGCTGTGGGATTGAGGGGTGTCGCACATCGCACTGGAGACCCTCACATGCAAGGTGGCGGATGGGGGGATTGTCTTGCCAAACTATGATAGCATTATTAGGCGACGCAACTGGTGCTGGTCAATGAATGGTTGTTTGCAGACCAGACTGAGCCCTTCCTTTGGGCAGATAGAAGGTCTTCGGAGCCAGGGGGGTTTATCAAGGTGATCTATGGGAAGCCAGTAGGAACTGCTGGCCCCTACTGCCATGGTCGTCGATACCTGGAAAAATGCAACTGTACGGCTGGGTTAGAAAGGAGTGCTTACCCTGGTGACCCTGCTGTAGGAGGTTGAGGCATTGGCATTGCTGCAAGAAATTTGGGGCCACAGGCAATGGGACTTGACAGGCATATCAAAGCTAAGGCATGTGTGGGACAGCCAAGAAATGGTGTCATTTCAGGAACTTCAATCGCAATATGAACTAGCCGGGGGACAGTACTTGCGATACCTCCAGGTGCAACATCTCCTTAGGGCTCTCATCCCCCCGAGACTGAGTTACGAGAAGAGAGCCCGCTACAGAATAGGGTCCTGTGAGCCCTTCACCAACATGTGATCTCTGCTTTCTATAGCTCACTTCTGGCCGATAGTGCTCCCCTACTGCTGAGGCTGCGTAAGAGATGGGAGGGTGATCTAAGTAGACTAGAGGATGACAAATGGGAAAACCCTACAGCTACCCAAGAGAGGTGGCGATTCGAGCGGAGTTAAGGCTGATTCATTTTAAGATTTTGCACAGAGAATATTACACCAGAATTATGCTGTTTGCAATGGGCAGGGCGGTGCTGGATAACTTGCTGCGGGGCTGTGCATAGCAGGGCACACTGTCCTTATTATTACCTTTAGGGCCTTTCATTCACGTGGCCCACAGTATCTTCAAACTAGTTTTAAACGCTACGTTCCCTCCCGTAGCCTAAGATCATCCAATGCAAATCTACTGACCATTCCAACTTTTAGATTGGTGTCTAAGGGAGGAAAATCTCTTGTAGTCATAGGCTCAAAGGCTTGGAATCAACTCCCATCTCAGCTCCGTCAGATTGTTTCTGAGTCTGTCTTTAGGAAGGCACTTAAAACTTGGATCTACAGTGCACCAGATACAATATGCAAAACTCTGATCTAAACACCTATCTCCCCTCTGGCATGAGTAGTAAACCAGTTTTTTTTTCCACCTTTGGTTTTCCGTATCAGCGCCAAGATGCTCCTTGGAGTGATAGTAGCGCTTTACAAGTTTGCATTTACATTACATTACACTAGTGCACACGGCATGGGACAGCCCCAGGATCCGCAAGTTTTGGGAGGAGGTCTGTAGTAAGATTTCTCAGGTCCTTGGAGAAACATTAGAATTGAATGCCAAGGTAGTACTGTTTGAAATCTGAGAAGATTAGACACTCAAGAGGTATGTGCTCTTATTCTGCAATGTAGCCCTGATGGTGACACGGACAGACATGAAACAGAAATGGGGCAGTTAGCGGGGCCCAATGGGACAGCAATCTATTATGAACTGGTGCATGAGGGCAGAGGAGCAAATATATCTTGCACGTGGTTGCCAAACAAATTCAACAAAGTATGGGGGTCATGAAATGGGATGGATGAAGTCTTATCGGACAATGAGTGAGAAGGAAGGGGTAATATGTGCAGTGGAGCCGCAGGACTCAAGCTTGGCACTAAGGGATTTGTCTATCACATGTTGTGGCCGGATTGTAGGTTTTATATTTAGGTCACTGTGTGTATGTGGGGGGTTGTGTCACCCATGTGGGTAGGAGGGGGAGTTGGTATGGGAATAACAGTTTGTTGATTGTACTAAAATTGAATAAAAAGATTTAATAAAAAGGATGGACGCTATCACGTGATATGAGAAACTAATGTAACAGTTTCAGCACTATATGGCAAACACTCTTATATTATCCTGTACAACAGGGATACTCAAAGTACGGCCCGAGGGCCGCATGCGGCTCTCCTGACCTTTAATTGCGTCCCCCTCACTTGACAGAGCAGGAGCATTCAAAAAGCTGTGAAGCCGGCATACTTTTATTTGCAGGTTAACTAAACTAAAGGTAAAGAAGCAAAGAATGATTTTAGATAACTTATCTTTACCATACATCTGCTTTGCGTCCCCCTATGCCCACCTTTCAACACCCGACCCTCCCCTGCTGGCATGGGTGCGGTCCTCGTGAAGCCACAGCCAGTACTTTGTGGCCCCCGGGGAAATGTTTGCGAGTACCCATGCTCTACACGGAGCCCCTGAAGTAATATGTCCTAAAACGTTTCACGAATTAAATACATTTTGGGACCCATAATATGAAGCAAGAGAACTTTTAGCTGAGGTGCAGAAATGAGAACTGATGTTTACAAAGACCTACTTAGTGTAACAATTCTACTTTACTACATGACAGGGCAATTGAGGTGGCTGCCCAAACTAAGGGCAGGTGGTGAGGGTAGAAGTGCCTGAAATATAACTCTAAGGGGTATATTCACAAGACCGTGCGCTAAACATCGGCAAAAAAGTTAACGCAACTTTACACATCGCAGTCTATCGCGGGAAAATAACCCCGTCTCAACGTGGAATTCACAACATGGTGGTACCATGCAATAGTTTCCCGAAAACGTGGACAATGTCCGCGATACAACCACCGCGACGGAGATAAAAACACAAACCCCAACGCGCAAAAACATGCGATGGCCCAAACCGCAATGAGGAAATCAGCGATAAGCAGCGCCAGGCCTGCAATACACACACGGCAGGCGGGAAAATCACTACAAAAGTAGAAAAAACCCACAAACACAAAATAACTAACACCGAAGCACCATGGAGGCAGCCGGAGCAGGCGCAGAGGACGAGCGGAACCCCACAAGCACCCCGGACGACCAGCCTGGGACCTCGGGGACAGGGAAGGGCAAGGACAAAAAGAAGAGGAAGAGGCTGTTCGGTCCGCAGGAGAATAGGATCCTGGTCACGGAGGTGATGGAACACCATCAAGAACTGTTCGTCACCTCCAACGTGTCATTGGGCACCAAAAATGGAATGTGGCGGTCCATCGTGGACAAGGTGAATGCCGTCGGAGAGCACAAGAGGTCAATGGATGAGGTCAAGAGGCGATGGATTGACATCAAGCACAAAACCAAGGAGAAACTCGCAGGCAACCAGAAGGCAGCAATGCAGACTGGAGATGGGAGTCCAGCGCCACAGCTGGAGCTGGATGACATGGAGGAGCTGGTGTCGACAGTCATCAGTGTGGAGACCGTGGCAGGAGTTGGGGGAGCGGACACTGCTCGACATGACACAACACAACAGCAACAGGGTGAGTAACCACCAGGCACTGGGGGGAAGGGGGGAGATGGCCACAATGGCACACATGCACAATCAAGAAGTGCACAGTGCACACCCACAATGACCCTGGATCATGGCCCTGATCTACCGACTGTCACAATGTACATTGCCATGCTGTCTGAATGTGAACATGTACCGTGCGGCTACATACATGTGGACACATTGTAATACAGCATCTCCCCTTCACATTGCAGAGGCACCGTCAACACCTCCTGCTGAGCAGTCCCAGCCACTCTTCACTGTTGACGAGGAGGACACCCCCAGCATCGACACCGAAGCCCTCCAAGACATCATTGAACTCATCCGCAAATCACCTCCAGGATCAGGGCAGCCCAGCTGCATCGAGGAGACCCCACCCACTCCACAAACCACCCAGCAGGAGGCACCCACAACCCCGGCTGTCTCCCAGGACCCCCACGAACAACACATGGCCTTCCAACGCCGTGTGTTGGAGGGCCAGAGGGAGATGGCTGAGCAGGTGCGGGTGGGGTTCGACCTCATGGCTACCAAACTTGACGCCATCCATGGGTGTCTGAGTCCCATCAGGGACCACCTCCAGTCCCTAACGGACACCCACAGGCTGCTCCATGGTCTCCAACGAGCCCTGGCTGACATCGCTGGAGTCATGACTCGGAGACAAGAACACCTGTCCGCTCAGAGTGGCTCCAGCGATCTCAGCCGTGAGCTGGCACACATGCGGAGGCTCATGGAGGACATGGTGCGGATGGAGGCAGAAAGGATGGCAGCCACCGCTGCACATCAGCAAAATGTAGCTGGGATCTACCATGCCCTGCAGATCTTCATCATGGCATTGCTGCCACAAGGCGTGGCGCAGATGAATGCTGCTGCTCCTACACCATCCACATCTCCGCCCCCTGGTGTGTCAGTGCCTCACAGTGCGGGAGACATTTCCACTCCGGCCCCTGATGTGTCAGTGGCACACAGTGCTGCAGCCGGAACTGCAGCACCCACAGGTGAGGCAGAGCACACGTCCGAGGACGTGGATGGGATGGAATTGAGATCAGAAGGAGGCACTAGCATTCATCTCCGCCACCTGGCCTGTTGCTGCTTGGTTCCGCACATGGCCCCATGACCTTCCACTGACCCCCGATACACTCTGCTGCACTCACCTTGGACCGCGACATGGACTGCCATATCCTGTTTGGTGACCAATGACACGTCGACCAGACTGCGGACTGTACTCTTCCTCTTCCGCTGTACTTGTCATTCCCCGATGAACTCTGGCTGGCCCTCCACGGGCCCATTTGTGAAGTGGCGTTGGCATGGCCCTGTACTGCTCCAGCTGCAAAACTCCACTGGATGTGCATTAAACATCCAGAAACGCACTGCTGTGTCATGTCTTTCATCATTCATGTATGGATGTGTGGATGAATGTAGTTTCAGTGATTCCCCCTAACGTCAATGATGCTCATCTAGTGGGATTCCAGCCATAGTGTGCTACATTGCCGATTGCGTTCCGGGTGCCGTAGACACTACAACAGGGACACACGCGTTAGTCACTTCCTTGTCAGGACATGGACTGAACCACACCCAGAGCCCCCGAGTCATTGTTGCAAGCCCTGCGCTGGTCCGGCATACGCCAGGCCAGACCACTCCGCTTACGCTCCGAGGGGGGGGGCACATAGCCACATGTTGCAGGTTTACGTGCTAGTGGTCTGCAGGTCGCTGGTCCACTTGTCAGCATGTCACGGCCACTCCCTGAGGGCAGGTTTGCACAAACACCACACCCATCCGTCACAGGCCATGTGACCCGCGAATATAAGGGGCCGACCACGTCACATTCCCCACTGTCGGAGGTGACTGGATGACAGCCGTTCCACGATTCTCAATCATAAAGGGCCCATGAGTTGTTGCGCACAGGGTTGGTGGCACCCGAAGCCATGCGGCCGTCACGGGCCTACCACCACGTGGCGCTGACTGGGGTTGCACAGGGTTAGTGGCACCCAAAGCCATGCGGCCGTCACGGGCCTACCACCACATGGTGCTGACTGGGGTTGCACAGGGTTAGTGGCACCCGAAGCCATGCAGCCGTCACGGGCCTACCACCACGTGGCGCTGACTGGGGTTGCACAGGGTTAGTGGCACCGAAATTGCTGAGCGGGTGTGCAGCCTTCGATGATGACGTGTGCACTGATGTGGTCTCTGCCATTGATGCCTCAGGACTCAGCATCATGTGTGGGACCTGCTGGGCCGCGGTGCGGGTCCGCATGATGTGGAGCATGCCATGGTCGCGGGACCGGGGCCTGGAGCTTGCACGGGCACGTGGTGTGCCCACTGGTGGACACAACATTGGCGGCAGGTGAGCAGTGGGGCCTGGGTGCGCAAGGGCGGACAGCCAGCGCTGGCCGGCGGGAGGGGGTAGGGTGCGGATGAATGTGTGCGCAGGGGCGGACAGGCGTTGTTGCCGTGTGCTGTGAGATGGACTCTGCCATGATTGACTCTGGCCTCGATTACAGATTGCAGACCTGGTGGCTTGCAGTGTATGCCGGCACGTGGTTGGAGACACTCCGGTGGCAGCAGGTGAGCAGTGGTGCCTGGGTGCGCGGGGGGCAGTGTCCCTCCTTCTCTCTCTCTCTCTCTCTCTCACCCCCTTCCTTTCCTTCTCTCTCTCTCTCTCTGCCTTCCTTCTCTCTCTCTCTCTCCCTCTCTTCCTTTCTCTCTCTCCTTCTCCCTCTCCCTTTCTTTCTTTCTTTCTCTCTTTCTCTCTCTGCCTTTCTTTCCTTCTCTCTTTCTCTGTGTCTCGCTCCTTTGATGTGCGCATGACACACGTTCTTATTTTGTACTTTATTTTCCAGGCTGTGACATCAATATTGTCCCGGACGGACCCGACAGTAGTCTTCCGCATTGGTGTTTTGTGTAGTATTTCAATAAAGATTTTGGTTGTTACTTCAATGATGAGTGACTGTTTCTCGTTCTTCTGACCACACAGGTGTGTTTCTTGTTGTCATTGTGCGACATCATGCGCTTTTTGTGGCTCTTGTGTCGTGCACGGTATGTGTTTGTCCGGGGAGGGGTCCGGGGGGGGGGGCCTGGGTGTGGTGGTGGTGGGTGTTGGGGCCCTCTTGGGTCTCCGGGCTGCATGATCATTGTCTCCATGGCATCTGTGGGTCTTCAGATGTGGCTCTGGGCTGGGCTCCCTTTCATACTGCAGGTAGTTGTCCTGCTTAACACCAGCAGAAGGCAGGTGTGAAATCCCTGCTGCTACCGCAGCTTATCGCCTGTTTTTGGTTCGCATCGTAGATCTGGCAGTTCGTTGTGAAAGTGGTGTAGTGGTGTTTTAGTGAGTTTTTGCACGGGAACGCCTACTCTGCATCTCATTAGGGTTAGTTGGTGGTGTCACCCGTGGAGATAAATTTTGCGGCAGTTATCGCGGGAATACTGGCGATGTCTGCAGTTTGCACCCGCTTGTGAATGGGGCGATAAATCTATCTCCACTTTTGATGCGCTAAAGTGCCGATAACTCGGCGATAAGTCCTTGTGAATATGCCCCTAAGATTCTCCTTGAGGTCAATGTGAGGAACTGATCGTATCTAGATTCTGATTTTTTTGTGCATGTTGAAAATCTAAAAAACGTTTATATAAAAAAAGCAGACAGAAATGTTAGGAAAGGAAACACTATAAAAAAAAGGCCCTAATTGCAAAGGCTGGGGGTTGCTTTGCACACTTGCTTTGTTTTTGGTGCTATCGTCATCTTTAAAACATAATGATCCTTCGAAAACTGAAAGCCCCGCGTAAAAGGTGCATTAAGATTGGCATTCGGATGAAATCAACACCGTCTAACATGGAACAATGAGTCTGGGCGCACTCCACTCTGTGATCTAGTCCTCCGGGTCCTTGTTTTGCAGCATCATTCTCTTTCCAATGAGCTTAATAATGTACCACAATACATTAGTCAGAAGCAATTAGATGAGCTTTTTGCTTGTCTGTGGAAAGATTTGCAAGAAGTTTCAAATTCGCTGGCACGTAAACGAGACAGCGTCTTAAAAGAGCAAAGAGTAGGTAGGAAACAAGGGGCTGGTAAGATGTTTCACTTATTAAAGGCTCTCCTGGAAAGATCTGTGCATCCCTTGCAGTGGAAGGTTCAAACTGTGAGTATCTACTCACCTTTTAGCCCGTCAGAGGTTAAGGAAAGGCACTCAGTTTAATTCGCTGCTAGCACTTTCCTTACATCTCTTTAAAGTATAGGTGACAGGGTCAAATCTGGAAATGTGTAACTGTCCGATAACAACTGATATTTGTAGAAGGCCCAATGATATTGGACAGCATATTAATTAAAATTCAATAAAAGATTCTTTCAGTCAGCCTAAGATAGCTATAAGTTTTTCAGAAGAGTACTCTTCAATGTGGGTAGACTATTGCTAGGGTGAGTCCTTCCAATGGTGATAGACATTGAAATCAGGGTTCAACATTCTACTAGGCATGCCCTACAAGAGTATCTTGAGCATGGATGCCATATTAGTTAAAACATTTTTACAACTTTTGTGTCCCAACGTAGGTCCAGATTGTCGGTACTTCAGCCCATATTTTCAGGACCTCCACACTTTACATACAAACCTGAGGAATATTCTGCAGTCTTGGGGGCATATTCACAAGAACGTGCACTAAACATCTCCAAAAAATGTTAACGCAACTTTACACATCGCAGTCTAACGCGGGAAAATAACCCTGTGTCAACGTGGAATTCACAACACGGCGGTACCATGCGATAGTCTCCCGAAAACGCGGCCAATGTCTGCGATACAACCACCGCGACAGAGATAAAAACACAAACCCCAACACCAAAAAACGTGCGATGAGCCCATTCGCGATGAGGAAAGCAGCGATAAGCAGCGCCAGGCCCGCGACACACACACGGCAGGCGGGAATAAGCACAACAAAAGCAGGAAAAAGAAAGACAAACCAAACAGAAAACAACAGCGAAGCACAATGGAGGCAACCGGAGCCAGTACACAACCCCACAAGCCCCATTGGCAACAAAACATTCTACATGGCAGGCCATCATGGACAAGGTGAATGCAGACGGAGAGCGGAGGAGGACAATGGAAGAAAACCAGAACAGCTGGAATGATGCAAAACGTGCAAACAAGCAGAAACACGCCAACAACCAGAAGGCATCAATGCACACCGGAGGTGGGAGTCCAGCGCCACACCAGGAGCTGGATGACATGGAGGAAATGGTGTCCACCACATCAGTCTGGAGATGGTGGCAGGAGTTGGGGACCGGAAACTGCTCAAAATCAACAGACACAACAGCAACAGGGAGAGGAACGATCAGGGACTGGGGGGACGGGGGGAGATGGGCACAATGGCACACATGCACAATTAAGCACAGCACAACTGCAGACAAACCATGCCCAAGAGTAACAACACCAACCAAGAGCATAAGTCACACAACCCGGCAATATCACACCACTGAACAAGCACAGAAGTGAAAACCACACTGCCTGAAAGGGAGAAGGGTGAGCCAAATCAGAGCTGAAGGGCCATCTCACACACAATGCAGCACACACACATAGGAAGCAGAGCACCCCAACATTGAACACAATGTGGTACAAACACCAACTTTTGCACAACCTAACACAGGACACAAGTGCACCCGCTTGTGGCCGGTAAATGGCCATACGCATCTGGCAAAGCATGAAACAGGGACATGATAATGTACAAGTACCAACCCACAGCCCTGATGGGGTAGCAATGCATGTATGGCAGGGACCCAGATAGGCCGTGACACACACATTGGCATACAAATCAACACTCAACACAGTTGGAGACAAGTGAAGTTGCGGAAACTTTATCAACAATTGCGTGTCAGTACGGCCAAGAGAAGTGCCACGACATGCAGACCAATGCAGCAGCATGTCTGAATGAGGAACGTTGGAAAGCGCCCATGTCCACCCCGGGGGAGTCCATCACCCACACAAGTCAGTGCCAACGCGCATTGGTTGTCCGCACATTTATCCGGAGTCCAGGCCAATGCAGCCATGTCCACTGTCGTCTTGGGACATGTGACCAGATCCCCAACATGCAGCCAGGCGTCGGGACACGTGCAATGGGTCACATTCAGTTGTGGCTGCAGGTACCTTGTCACTCGTCCATGAACGCGAGTGCAGCAGCGTAGGCCAACATTTCCAATGAGAGATCGTTGTCCACCACATCTAACATGTCGGCGACGTAACCCATCAGCTGTCCCGGACAGATGTGCTGACTCCAACCCCTGGCCCCAATTTGCACTAAAGCCCAATCGGGGAGCGGCTCAATGTGGTCACTGCACACGACGACTCGTGCAATCTCCCAGGTCCAGTTGCCAGCATGCATGCCAAACATCCAGGCATGCCATAAACGGGCATCACTGTGACACTCCTGGTCGTGGACCAACAGGGGGCGCACACACACGTCGAAATCCAGGTCAGCTACCCTTACGTTGGAGAAGCAGACATCCATGGTCCACTCGAATATGCACATGCGACAATGCAACACAGGCTGAACGCAGGTGATGTTGGCAAGGCGGAAGCTCAGCCGGTAACTGATCTGCAGCACTGCCAATGGCAGTGCCCCCAGTACATGCAGCAGACGTGCAGGGTACAGGTCCACGTGACTGGAGTTGAGCATGTGTCCGGGATGGTCTGCCATTGCATCAGTGGCTCTGCTTGAAGTGGCACTGGCTTGCCCCGCGCCAGTACTGTGGATGAAATGGCACAGTTCGGAGCAATGAGCAGTGTCTGTGTGCAACGGGTGCAGGCCTGGGGTGGGGTGGGAGTACGTGTGAAGGCCATTTCACGCACGCTAACTACGACCAAGGACTTCTGCGTGTGGGATGTGTACACGTTGGTCTCACGTCGGGCAGTGCGTAGTGTGGGAGTCGCCAGCAAATGCTATCGTATCTGTCAGGGGGTGCTGGGCACATGCAAGTCCCAGCTCGGAGCTGCAGATGTGCTACCGCCTGATAGTTCAGACAAAGGACCTTTCATCCCTACAGTAACTTCACCATCTGCATGCATACAGGAGATGTACAGAGGCCTGTCGCGGGTGGGATGTCTGCGACCCAGGGAATCATGGATGATATGCCGAGCACGTGGCACATGAGCGGCCTCACTGTGTGTTACATTGCCTCACAGCTGCTCCTCCCTCCCACGAGCCCCCACACTTGTGTGCGCTGCATGGTTGTATCACGTGCACTCCTACGGCACACCATAGTCATGCCTGTCCACGCATGTCCAGCGGCATGCCAACAACACCTTGAAGCTGGCCGTTGAGGGTGTGCGTCCATGTGAGTGTAGGCCAACGGTCCGGACAGGGCGGACTCAGGTGTACAGTCCATGGCTGGCTGTGATCGCGCTGCGATTGAGGCTAGGCATCTGACTCATGCAGCCGCAGGACTGATACACATAACACTTGGCATGCATGTGCCAAGACCCCAAGCGGTCTTGCGCTCCTACATTTCCCCGTACATGCGGGCCCGCCCTCCGGGTGCATGCTACATTGCAACATCGACTACTGTGGCCCTGGTGGCGACAACACCCCAACACAGAGACACACTTACAGCACTCCCTGCTCAAGGCCAGACCAGAGCCACGCCCTGATCCCCCTGCTGAATCAGCACACCCCTGCGCTGACCTGACGTACGCCGGACCAGCACACCCCGCTTGTGCCTGCAGGGGGGGCGGGCGATGCTACATGTCCAAGGTCTCAGCCACTGCTGAGGTGACATGGTATCCTCCGCTGAAGACAGCACACTGTGATGTTGCAGGGATCGGGCCCATCATGCTGACATAATGACCACACGGACACACTTGTTTAGATGGTGGGAATGGCTACGGGCACGTGCGCCCGGCCACTTTTATTAGCAGGCTCACATGTCGAGTGACACCTGTGTTGGATGTGTGTGGGGTGTGTGCACACCAGCCATCATGGAGTGCCTGGTGCAGTCAAAAAATGACAACAGTGTACATCGTTAAGGACACACCCATTCAACCATAAAGGCCCCATGACTTGAGCTGCACAGAGTTAGTGGCCCCGGATGCACAGCGTCCTGCATGGGCCTACCGCCACGGGTCGCTGACTTGCGGTGCACTGGGGCAGGGTCACGAGAGCAGAGCAGATTCTCGTCGATGACAAAGGGGGTTGTCGCGGAGTGTCTCGGTGGACAGTGGAAGGTGTACCCCCAGGGCATGATGCAGAGGGCAGAACCACGCAGAAACAGTCACTATGGTGGAGATGAATGGAACAGACACATGTCGGACACCAAGTCCGGCCCAGCCAGATGATGATGCAGACAACCCCCAGGCCATGGACTCAGACGCCACCAAAGTCCAACCAGAAAGTGCCCATGACTCATTGCGCACAGAGTTAGTGGCACCAGTGCTGATAGGGGATGTCGCCTGCGATGAGGCATGTCCAATGGTGTGGACTCCTCCATATCTTACCCAAGACACAGTGCCACATGTGTGACCTACTGGACCGCAGTGTAGGCCTGAGGCAGCGGTCAGCAAGGGCCATTCACCGAGTGTCGCCGGCTTACGTTGGATGGTCCCACCGGCCTGCGTAGTTCAGGTTCAGTGGCACCACGGGACGCAGACTTGCGGTGAACAGGGTTAGTGGCACCAGGTCAGTTGTTGCTAGTGTTCGGTCACCTCCGTGACTAGGATCCGGCTCTCATCCGGACTGAGCCTCATCTTCCTCTTACTCTTCTCCGTGCATTCACTGGTATGGACTCTGCCATTCATGAATCACGACTAAGTGCTGGATGTGGGACCTACTGGACCGCAGTGTAGGCCGGGGGCAGCAGTCAGCACGGGCCCACAGACACGTGTCGTGTGCTTGCGATGCAGGGTCTGGGACACTGATCGAAGGGAGTTCAGTGATATAGACGTGGCAATTAACATTTGGTCACTGCCATTCAAGACTCAGGACACAGTTCCACATGTGGGACCTACTGGACCGCAGTGTAGGCCTGAGCCCTCATCCAAGTGGCGCCGGCTTGCGTTGGACAGGGTTGGTGGCACCACGTGTCGCAGGCATGCGATGCAGACTTTTGCTTCACTGATCGGAGGGAGTTTAGTGATGTGGACGCTGCCACGGACTTGGGGTCACTGCCATTCAAAACTCAGGACACAGTTCCACATGTAGGACCCACTGGACCGCAGTGTAGGCCTGAGCCCTCATCCAAGTGTCGCCGGCTTGCGTTGAACAGGGTTGGTGGCACCAGGTGTCGCAGGCTTGCGATGGAGACTTTTGCTTCAATGATCGGAGGGAGTTTAGTGATGTGGACGCTGCCACGGACTTGGGGTCACTGCCATTCAAAACTCAGGGCACAGTTCCACATGTAGGACCCACTGGACCGCAGTGTAGGCCTGAGCCCTCATCCAAGTGTCGCCGGCTTGCGTTGAACAGGGTTGGTGGCACCACGTGTTGCAGGCTTGCGATGCAGACTTTTGCTTCACTGATCGGAGGGAGTTTAGTGATGTGGACGCTGCCACGGACTTGGGGTCACTGCCATTCAAGACTCAGGACACAGTTCCACATGTGGGACCTACTGGTGCGCAATGTATGCCTGAGCCCTTATTCAAGTGTCGCCGGCTTGCGTTGAACAGGGTTAGTGGCACCACGTGTCGCCGGCTTGCGTTGAACAGGGTTAGTGGCACCACGTATCGCCGGCTTGCGTTGTACAGGGTTAGTGGCACCACGTGTCACCGGCTTGCGTTGTACAGGGTTAGTGGCACCACGTGTCGCCGGCTTGCGTTGTACAGGGTTAGTGGCACCACGTGTCGCCGGCTTGCGTTGTACAGGGTTAGTGGCACCACGTGTCGCCGGCTTGCGTTGAACAGGGTTAGTGGCACCACGTGTCGCAGGCCTGCGATGCAGACTTTGGCTTCACTGATCGGAGGGAGTATAGTGATGTGGACGCTGCCACAGACCTTTGGTCACTGCCATTCAGAACTCACGACTCAGTTCAACATGTGCCAACAACTGGGCCGAAGGGTACGCCGGTGGAGTATGTCAATGAAAAAGGAGTACTGTGGGCCAGCGCCGTGGAGGCTAGCGATGGTCTGCGGAGGCTGCAGTGGTCGCGGGACTGGGGCCTGGAGCTTGCACCGGCACGTGGTGGGCCCTCTTTGACACACGCCGGTGTCGGCAGGTGAGCGGAGCCTCCTTGTTGCACTGGGTCAGGCATGACGGGTCTGGGGACCAGCGGCCCGGGGTGCAGCAGGCGCACAGGGACGCAGGCCCCACTGTGCCCGGCGCCGGCCTCGTGGCAGGCTGGGAGGCGCCGCCCTGGTAGACACGTTGGCCATTCCCAAGGAGAACCACGCCCAGTGCGACGGGCTTTTTATTCACACCCCTACGCAGGCCTGGCGTACGCAGGGCCAACCCACTCCGCCTGCGCATACAGGGGGGGAAGTAACGTGCGACATTTCCGCGTTCTGCCCCACAGCCTGTGGGGACATGGTAGCGTCCACTGGCCACTACACTGCATGCACCAGCAGTTAATGTCCACATGGCCATTTCCGTGGTTTGCACACTGAAGTCTGTCCGCCACCTCCACGCCACACCTGGCATTGGGTAGGTTCTCATTCATTAGTCACTTGCCGCTCTCGCACATGCCTGCTCCAAGCCTCTCCTCACATCCTGCTATTGTGTGGCTGTGGTGCCATGCCGTGGCTGGGTTGTGGGCATTGCAAGCCCAGGTTCCCAATGGAGTCGTGTTGTCGTGTCTGGTCGGTTGGCATGTTGTGTGGCATGTTGGATGTAGTTGTGCTGCGTGCCCATTGCCAGTGTTGTGAGTTGCATGACTGTGGGGTGGAGGTGTGTGGTGTGTTCATTTTGGACTTACCAACGAGCACTGCATTTCCATAGGTGCCATCCTGGGAGCGCTGGTTGATGATGGACTGTCGGGAGATGTAGGAATCATGCACTCTGCCTGTGGAGTTGGCCACGACATTGTTGAGGAGTCCCGGGCGGTCCACTATTGCCTGCACATTCATGGGATGCGTGTGTTTTCTGTTGAGGTAGTTGTGTGCAGTGTCGGCAGGGGGCACGAGGGGTACATGTGTGCAGTTGATTCCCCCGACACGTGAGGGAATCCAGCTATGGCGTGGGAGCCTTGCTTGGTCTCCAGCTGCTCCTGCGCAGTGTGGGTGGAGTGGAGGTGCTGGGGTACCAGGCTGATGATGGCATCCAGGACAGGTGTGATGTACTTGGATGGGGCTGGCTATGAGACTCCTCCGACTCTGGCAGTTGTGGGTTGGAAGGTACCAGAGGCCAACATGTGCAGCACAGCTGGCCGCTTTGTCTGCGGAGGGATGTTCGTTGTCCGCTGTGTTGGTACAGTCAGCAGGTGGGCGATGTGGGTCAGGATGCGGGGGATGGTTGTCCTTTTGGGCCTGTAGTGGGCAATGTCCTCCTCTGGCGTTCGGTCTGTCCGGCTGGTGCGTTTACGGTGGGTCCGCTGTCTTTGTGTACGCTGCCTCTGTGGTGGTCTGGGGGGGGGGCGGGACGGGTCCTGGGGGTGGTGGCGGGCCTGGGGGTGGTGGCGGTGGGTGTTGTGGCCCTCATGGGTCTCCGAGCTGCATGATCATTGTCTCCATGGCATCTGTGGGTCTTCAGATGTGGCTCTTGGCTGGGCTCCCTTTCATGCAGCAGGTAGTCGTCCTGCTTAACACCAGCAAAAGGCAGGTGTTAATTCCCTGCTGCTACCGCGGCTTATCGCCTGTTTTTGGTTCGCATCGCAGATCTGGCAGTTCGTTGTGAAAGTGGTGTAGTGGTGTTTTCGTGTGTTTTTGCACGGGAACGCCTACTCTGCATCTCATTAGGGTTAGTTGGTGGTGTCACCCGTGGAGGTAATTTTTGCGGCAGATATCGCGGGAATACTTGCGTTGTCTGCAGTTTGCACCCGCTTGTGAATGGGGCGTTGAATCTATCTCCACTTTTGATGTGTTAAGGTGGCGATAACTCGGCGATAAGTCCTTGTGAATACCCCCCTTGGACTTATGTAGGAAACCCCTGTTTAAGCAAACATCCGGGCCTCTCTACCAAGTGAAAATTTATTTTTAGCACCAAATACAAAGAGGCACGTTATTAGTACATGATAAAGAGTATATGTAATGAATTTATTAACCACGTTTTAAAGTTGTTAGTGTATGCAATGAATACACAGTATATTGCATTAAAAAATCTAAACAAAATGTAGACTATAAAACAACTTACTGTTGTTTAAAGCACTAGGCAGTGTTGTGACCTGTGCATTCTGCCTGTTACAAAAGTGAATGTCTGATTGATTTAAAGTCCACTTTATAAGTTGAGCTCCCAAGAAAAGTTTAGAAAAAACTTGGCAACACAATGCATTTTGATGCTAATTGTGTCAAGACCACTGGTGGCAACTTGACAGGACTTAGGACCTAATTAGATGGACCGCCTAACCCCCGGGGCAGGTGCGGTGACGGTCCGACCACCGTATTACAACTACGGTGGTCGGACCGCCATAGGACCGCCACAACCACCAGTGATCCAAGATCCCTAGCGGTGGTGCAGTGGTCTGAGGCCACATTATGGTTGGCGGGCCGCTGTGGCACCGCCAAGCATATCACGAGTTTCCTCCATGCCAGCAGTCTCATGGCAGTGCTCATGCCATGAAAATGCTGGCGGTGAGGAAACTAAGGGGGCCTCACAGGGCCCCCTGTTGCCTCAGGGCCTGGGAAAACATGCAGGGGGGCACATGGTGTGCCCCCCTGTGTGCATGTCCCCAGTTCCTGCACTGTATGGACTGCAACATTCATGCTGTGCAGGAATTTACTTTGGTGCTCCTTCTGCACTGCCACAGGACCGCAGCGCTGCCCGCCTGCCAGACCACAAAATTACTTGTAATCTGGCAGGCAGGTGGTTGTCAACTTTGGTGGTGTGGGAGCAGGGCGCTGGCGTGGCGGCCCGCTCCAACACCTCTAAAGTCATAATCATTCCCTTAATACGTATTTAAGGGTCATTGGGCAAGTATGCTTAGTCAAAACATCAAAGGACACCTCTGGACCTAGTTCTCACTATGCAGCTATCAAGCACGTATTATGAAATTGTACATTGCACATTAAAGTAGAAATTGTAATGGCGTTATTTAATTTTCTCAGTAAAGCACATATTCCAAAGAAGTTATTAAACTGAATTTAGTGCAGCACATATTACCATTAGGCCTGGGCGAAATTTAAATTACACAGGCTTAATTAATTTCGGAAAATTCATATTACTTTTGTTATGTGAAATTCCAGAAATTACGCCAGTATGGCATGTCACAGAATTACGTTGTTTGTGATGAAATTGTATAGCAGGAGAGTAGGAACATGAACAAATAGTACACGAGTCCCTGTTTGTAGCGATTGAGTTTTTTTTTTTTTTTAGTGCAACATTACTCAAGGACTCATTTCACAGTATAATATATAGTGCTAAATAACATATTTGCATTTCACATAATTTCACATCATTTTCCTGAAATTTTACATAATTACACAAGAAGCAAATTACAAGTTTAATGTGAGTACAATGTAAGTGTCCTTATTGTTTAAGTTAAGCATATATTGCTGTACCAGTTACCATAATCCCCTTGTAATTCCAGACTTCCACAAGCCATGTGTATATATTTATTGATTTATAACTTTCTTCACATGGGAACATGCGCTTTAAAGCATATCAAACAAGCACTGAGAAAGGCAACTGTTTTTACATTTGTATAGTGGAAAGCTTTTCAGTACAACACATGATGCAAGCACCACAGGGACAGCAGCAGTGCAAACTTTCCTCTTAAAAAAAAAACAATAAAAAATCTAAATAGGGAAATTGCTTTGGCTCATCTAAAGGGAACAAGGGGATCCAAACGTTCTGAATTATGGTTTTTACAGAGGGCCCATGGGCCAAGATGAGTATAGAGCATAAGAAAAGGGAACTAGTGGGTGTGCAAAGGTAAGTCCGTACTGTGGCACAGGTAGTGGCGTATTGGCGGGACGCATAGACGAGGGGTACAGGCAGGCAGAGTTGTTCAGGAAATTGGAGGGAGGCACAGAGGCTTGCACAGGATAATGTGGTGTAGAGGCACATATACTTTGTGTGGGTAGGAAAGCACAGGAGGAAAGGTATAGGGGTACAGAGACACAAAATACAGCACAAGAGGCTGTGATGATTAGGAGATGAGAGTGGAACTTATTTTTCCCCATGTAACTTAAAAGGGAGAGAAAGGAATAAAAGAGACAAAGAAGAAGGGAAGGAAATACAGTCAAATGCAACACATGGAGAAAGCTGAGACGAAAAAGAACCAACAGGAGTGGGATAAACAGGCAAGTAGGTTAGTGGGTGGATTCAGAAGCATGACGTGGCATCAGGACAAGGAAGATTTGGTATTCTGAAACAAACCCCAGCATTCAGCAGGGTGCCCTCCCTAAGAAAACCTCTGGGCCAATGCCCTACATGGGTACTTCTTACAGATTAAGAACTGCCCACAAGCATTGAATATGACCAGGCATATGGTGAAAAGTACAATGCAACATTGTCCACGGCAACAAAACTCTGAGCCACACCCAATCGTGATAAAATCAACTAAGTAAATACAGGTGAGGCACCGCTTTTACCTGTGATGCTTAGCTAACCTTAAGGACTCTATCTGGGTCACTGCTTAGAGAGGAGCGTTATTCATCTGTTTACCTCACTAGCAAGAAACTCGGGTAAATGGGGCACTGTATAGATTTTGCATATTGTTATCAAAAACTTTCAGTTTTAATGTTTAACAGATTTACATCAGTGAAAAGGAGATCAGTTTACTCCAGAGAAAGAACAACCAAAATCTGGAATTTGTAAATGTGTTCGTGTACATGGTATGAGTGTTGCTTAATTAAACCTGAATACAGAAAAACCTAGGGACCCGGTAGGGTGAGATGAAAGCTGAATTTTGTCCCTTGAATGTAGGAGACATTGACATTCCATATAAGTCATATTCTGTTTTAACTCTGTCTAAGGGTGCCCAGAGAATGAATCATCCCAAATACGAAAGGGACACTGGGGGCCATATTAGGGATATGGCGCACTTTCCCTGTTTGTGCCACGGTGCACCTTTCAAAAGGTGTACCAGGTGCAAACAAGGAAAGTGAGCAGTATTAGAATGAATGCGCTGCCCCAGGGCAGCCGCAAACTCGCACTGCCCCTAGGGCAGCGTATTTAAGTGAAATACTGAATACCTGCGTAAACGCTGCTCCGTGTTTCACTGTGCAGGCGCCAACCCGCCTACACTTTTAAGTGGGGGATTAGAGATCCCCTGGCATGCAGGTGCAGTGGGTGAATTCACCGCCTACAAGGTGGTGGCTGGCAGGGCTGGCTGGCCGTAGCAGGCACCGGGCGTTTCCTTGGTTGGCCACCAAGGTGGGGGCCGGTTTTGGGCCCCTGGATGGCCGTTTTTGTTACCGGGGGCCAGCAATATCAACCCCCTGTAACAAAATCATCCGAAACCGGCCCTAGCAAACAGCTCAGCTGCATCCCCCCACACCCCCACACCCCCTGAGGCCGGCCGAGCAGTTTGCCAGGGCCGGTTTTGGTTCCCAGTCCGGCCCTGGTGGCTCATCCGATCCCCTTTTTCCCCTCCAGATGGATGCCTCTAGGAGGCTTTAAGAGCACCTCCTAAAGGCAAGTTTGCCTCTGCACCTGCATCCATATTTGGGCCCGGGCGCAGAGTCAAAGTGATTCCCTTATTTGCATAGAGCCACGATCCAAAGCAAATGAGGGAATGCCCTGTAATGTTAGTGCTGGTGCTATTTGTGCACCAGCTCTATCTGTATTACAGAACCTCTTCTGTAATACCAAAGTGCCACGGCAAAGCACAAAGCAGGCGCCCATGCCTGTTGCGCCCCCTGGTGTACTCTGTGTAATACGGCCCCTGGAGGCATAATAACCCTTTATTTCCTGGTGCCAACATCGTGATCATTTACATCAAAATGCTCCCCCCAAAAGTAGGTTGAGCCCACTCGGTCGAGTCTTCTTTATACGCGGGGAGGACTCAACGATGAAGAATGCCACACAGAAATATGTGGGTGAGAGCCCTCTTAAAAAACAGGACTATTCCCTGTCACTAATTATTACAGTAATTAACTGTCAACAGTAACTGTTTTTTTAGCACCAGTAAGAATCATCTTTTCCTGTGATGTTCATTAAAACTCAAAAGGGTTACTAATTCTCCCTGTTCGAAGTGCATGTGCCTTCTAGGAAGCACCTGTATTGTGCTATTAAAACTGTAGGTAACGGTTATGTTCCTTTTTAATGTAACATTTTTTTTTGCAAGCATATTGACGCTAGGAGGCGGCATGCTTTTTTTCTGTCGTTTTAATTTTGTGGAATACATGCAAAAATCTTACAACATTAACCAGAGCACCAGCTTCCTAAGCCAGACCTGTTGGCTTAGACAGTGCTTATCTTTGTGTGTGTTTACAGGCTCTACACTACAGGGAAACCACGAAATGTCATATTTGGGGCACTAACCAAAAAAAGGTCTCATTCCAAGTGCACAGTAAGTATCAAATCGGGTCCAACCTGAATCTCTACACCAGTTTTACACCAGGCGCACACACTGGATATGGTTCAAGTTGTGCTCAGTCCTGAGTTTCTGAACGCGCCATATTGACAAGTCGTACCTGATGGAAACTGCTAATACAAAACAGTGTGATGAAGGAAAATTCTGTGTCCAGAAACAACGTGAAAGACTGTATATTGCACAATATTCCTTATTGATCAGTACTCAATTTGGAATCAGGAGTGAAAAATGACTAGATTTAGATTGCATGCGGTGTTTCCTCAGGCAGCTTTTACACATTGTTCAGAGTAGGGCTATAAATATATGAGGCAATAACACAAGGAGACATTAGATTCAGATTGCACAAATATTAATGCTTTTCTGTCAGACCAGGTTTTATCTATTACCTAGTGATGGGGAGCAGTACTTAAATTGTAAAAAACATAAGCGCCAGGGCTCTCGTCAGGAGGCCACTGCAGCTTGCACCACACATTGCCCCTCCCTGTGCTATCAATGACAGTATCAACACAACTACTATCACACTTCTACAAATGTGACAGTTCAGACCATTCCAGGCTCCCAGAGCTATATGAATGGCTTGGGCGACAGGTAATAGTCATTTTTAATGTATATTGTATTAGTAAACAACTGTTGTGGCGCTCATCTCTAAATTAGACAGACAGTGCCACCATGTGGCAGACCGGCACAAGCTCTGGTGTTGTCAATTAACTGCCAGTGCCGAGCACCGGTAACCACTGGCTCAAATTAAACACTGATGGTGAGATGTTGCATGTAGACAGAATAGAGCACTTTTATGTAGCCATTCTCTAATAAACATGTCCAAAGAGACGGAGCTAGGAATGAGCAAATCAATTGTAGAGTGGTGGCAAAACTGAATGTGAGAGTTGCCACATGGGGAGGGCAAACCTATGGGCCTCATTTATGAGAAGTGTTGCATCGCTGCGTGAAAGCAGCGATGCAACACTTCTCAGTGCGCCCTCCTTGCGACACGAATGATGCATCATATTTACTGTATGACACATCATGTCGCAAGGAATGACAGATACGTCAGTATTACTGACGTATCTGTCGGCGCAAAAGTGGCGCATTGCTGGAGTAGTGTCGTAAGCGTGATGCAACTCCAGCAATATTCCTTTCACATGGAGCAAGCCCCATGTGAAAGGGCCTACGTCACCATTACGCCTGCCATGAGGCAGGCGTAAGGTTTTGACGCATTGGTGTCCTAGAACTGGCGCAGCGGAATCTACGACCCTTTCTTGCAGGGGGACGCCCACCCTGCATACTTTAAACCTGACGCAGGTATAATGTAGCACAGGGGTTTACGAAGTGACGCATCTGCCTAGATGCGTCACTTAGTAAATATGGTGCAACATGGCGCATTATTTCTGCCGCCACTGCGTCGCAACGGTGGCGCAAAAGTGACGCAGGCCTTCATCAATAAGGCCCTATGTTTCTATTACAAACCAAGCACTGCAAGTATTTCATATTGCAGGGCACCACATATCACCAACGCTCTAAAACTGCAAAATATAGAATAACCTCCCCCATCGCACTCCCCATCACATTAAATGTACTGTATTCCTTCGAGGGAGCTCACACTCCTAGAGACTGTCTGTCTCGCCTGCCGCGTGCTCTCTCTTGTCAGTAAATGGTAAATAGTGCTCTCCTCTCTGCCTAACAAGTTTAAGCATAAATAAGGACTCTGACATTCCCTCATGTATAATTCAGAGTATGGCAATAACAATGTCTATTTAAAAGGTGCATTAATGTGTATAATGAACATTTAGCGGGGCCTTCTCGGGCCATGCACATTAAAATGACATTACTTACATTTAACACGGGGGCTGATTGAACATTTATATTAATGAAAGAGAGTTTAGGACTCAAAAAGAGACCAAAAGAATTGCAGGGTCACTGATGCAAGCCTCTCACTGAATCAATAAGGTTGCGGGTGGAAACCGAAACATATGTTTTTTTTTTGTAGGACAAAAGTAGCCCAGAATCTTGCTGCTGTTAGAGTTGCTCCGGTAATCCTGATTTTGATGCAAAGGAGAGTTTGCACTTGATTCTGGATTCCAACTGGTGCTGTAACATTACTCCATGGGCCATGTTATGGTAGGGGTGCACTGTACCGGTCTGCGTTGCGGCGCACCTTGTAACAGAGCCTGTGGCGGCTCGCAAAGGTAACGCTGTGGGGCAGTGCGGTGGGCGGGGGCGGGGCTGGTCGGGGGGTAGTGGAGTCCGACATACGACGGCAAAGGTGAATGTAAATAAATAAATAAATAAATATCTGCAGTAGCATGAATACTGCTGTTATAAACACACACTTATTTCTGTGCTCAAATCAGAGGAGCACTCTGCTGTCATTACGGGCTGTGTCAAAGTTTCAGTTTAGCTGGTTCCTGTTTACTCCCTCTGCGAGGAGTGATGTCCAACTTGTGACAAAGACGGGGACCCACAAACCTTGCCTTCAGGTAATGGAGGGTTAGATCATTCAATAGGGGATTCTGGGCAGAACAGCCACCCTAGACAACTAGGTTAGGGAACGCATCATAGGACCAGTACTTATATGCCAGCATTTATACACTGTTTTAGCACAATGGTGGAAATGTTTATTCTGTTCACTGTCCTTATACTGCTAATCACTTTTATCTGCTTCTGTCTATTGATTATTGCAGCACATATATTTTATACAAGACTCATGATGGTTCAATAAATATTGAAAACGCCACTTTGTGTCCTTCTTTTATATCTCTCTGAGAGGGCACGAGTGACTGAGCGAAAAGGTTCTAGATCTGTTACCACAATTCCTGGTGGGATCAGGGTTGTCATGTTTTGAGGTTGCCCATACCGTTTGTTAGCTTACTAGGTTTAGGGGTACTTATGGTGGCACTGTGAGCTAGCTGGTCTATAGGCTAACATATCCTGAGGGGGTGCATAGAATCAATCTGGCCCTATCCCAATGTTTATGTTGTCCAACAAATGCACAGTTCCTACTGAAAAGTGGAAACGTATGAGACATGTGGTCATGCCAAGTGCCCATATGGGAGATTTGATTCCAGTTCTAGAGTAATTTTTATCTTGAATAATGTGCCAAGGACACAGGCTCTATTGGGGAGCAAATTCCTTGGTCCTCTGCTGAGACAGAGCCAGATCTTTACTGCCTTACTGAATTTCACTTGGTTGTGAAAGTTTCTCGTCTTTTCCTGGAAAACGTAAGTGCTTAGTTTATGCTGGTGGTTGCCTGTGGGAGCCTCCGGCACTCATTTTTGGAGACCAGCACTTATTTTCCTCAAACATTGATCAAGAGCATCAGACGGAAAAACACATAGGGGAAAATAGGAGGAATTGAAGAAAAGAAAAACTGTCCCAAAGGGAGAAATAAGGGCCCTACAAGAGAGAGATAAATATGCAGAGAGTGTCTAGTTGCGGTTTAAAGAGGCATGAAGTGGTTTCAAGGATACGTAGCCGTGGTATTCGGTACAGTGACATTTAATTGCACTGTCTGCATGCCTCTGAGCAGAGCTTTGGGCACTGGCACTCATCCTTTTACAAATTAGGAACTGGAAAAATGTCTATAATTTTGCTGCCTCTCAGGGGAAGGAGGTTCACCTGAGGTGTTCAGTCACATGCATGAAGAGACAGTCTGCCGAAGTGCCAGTCTAGAGTTGAGGATTCTGTTCTATGCATTTTTACTTGACTGAAGGTTGTTCAATCTCTGTAGATAGCCCTGTGAGCAATGCATAGTGCCTTGAAGTTGGAGTATTTGACCAAGGGTAGCCAGTGAAGTGTTTGTAGAGCTAAATACAATCTGGTCACGAAAGGGATGGTGTAGAAGTTGTCTTGCTGCTTTGATTCTTTGTAGCATTTGAAGGTTAAAAAAGTGGGGCTCCTACATAGATTAATCTACATGAGGACAAATGTGTTTGCAAGATGTAGAAAGTGCTTCTTTTCACTTGGTTGCCTTGAAAAACCACTGATAGGAGTTCATGATCACTTACAGAATTTGTACTTAGGTTAATGTTGCCAGCCGTGGGTCAGTTTCCTATGGTCACTTGACTGTAGGTTGGTATTTCTGTTTTAAATGAGCTAAGTCTGTATACAGCATGACGGATTGTGGAGTAACATCTATCACCGTAGATATTTAGTATACCTCATACTTTCAAGCCAGCCATAACGGGAGAGGAGGTTAAGGAAGTCATTGAACTTAGTCATGGCTGTAAGTCACTGATTGTCTTAATTAAATGCAACACAGTACTCTGGGCACCCATCTGACTATTGTTTACCACACCTGGATAGCAACAGCCTTCCAAGCACTTGATCTTCATCAGTAATAGTACCAGTCTTTAAAAAAGGCAATAAGGGCGACCCCATTGCTACCACCCAATATCACTCAATGATACCATGGTCAAGATAAGCGGGAGGGTGGTTTTCAACTGGGTATGTACTTGAGCTTGTAGTAATAACATCTTACATCCTACTGTATATGGATTCAGGGAGTGGCGAGGTAATGTGGAGCAGTGCCTTAATCTCATCTTATTTTAGGCAAATGCACCATAACCAAGGGCTGCCCACTGTACCTAACCTTTTTGGATCTGCTGACAGTGCTCAATTCAGTTAACCATTCTAACCTGTGGCAAATTCTGTTGAAACTAGGCTTGGACCCTTCTCTAGTTAATTTTTTGCATTTGCTTCATGCAAATTTGGTACATAGGGTTAGATATGGGCCTCAGGGGAGTTCACAGAGCCATTTTCACTGGGTAGAGGAATGCGCCAGGGCTGTGTGATGGCCATGTTATTATTTATTTTATACATTCATTATCTAACTCCACCCTTGGCAAATTCCTCATGTGATATTCCTTTTATCAACCACATATCACTGCCAGTTATGCTTTATGTTCATTGGCTAGCACATTTGTAGAGTTCCTGTCCAGTTTAGTTCTCATGACGAATTTCGCCCCTAAAGTTCGGCAGATTCCAACTCATAATCTCGTTTTTAGACTTGTTTATTGTATAGCCTGAAAATGTGCCAAATTCTTCCATTATATCCATCGAGGCAACAGCTAATTCAGGGTCTTTGGTATAAAGCACGATATGATTGGCATATAAAGCAATTTTATTTTCAAAACTCTGAAAATGGAATTATATAATCCCTTTGTCCCTCCTAAAGACTTGTGCCAAGGGTTCAATATATAGACCAAGGAGGATCGGTGGGCGTGGGCAGCCCTGCCATGTTCCTCTAGAGATATTACATTTACCAGATAAATTCATGTTAACCAAAATCTGGGCTGATGGTGACCCTATATGACCTTTTAATCCATTCTATAAGGAGTAAGGGCAGACCAAATATCTCTAAGACCTCCCACAAGTTAACCCACCACACAATATAAAAGGCTTTTGCCACATCAATTGTTACTATTGCTAAATGGTTTCCTCTTGCAACAGCAAGTTCAATTGAGGATATTAAGAAATGTGTGAGATTGTGCATTTGCCTTCCCGGGAGAAACCCTTTTTGAGCTTGATGGGTGACCTTCCCTACTATCTTTGCAAATTTTCCTGCTATTACCCCTGAACAAATTTTGTAATCATATTTAGTAATGATATTGGTCAGTCACATTCTGTGCTTTTTGGACCCATGTTGGGTTCTAAAACCAAAGTTATCATTGCCCATCTGGTGAGTAAACTTAGGCTGTTAAGGAACAGGTGTTCTGTTCATTCAGAAAGTGAATGCTCAATGCCATTAAACCTTTCTTTTATCTTGGCACATTTGCTATCTGTTCAAGGAAAGAGGTCAAATGTCAGTTTGTCTTTTAACCAATTGCTGCTTGGAAAATGAGGTTTATTTTTCCCTCTCTTAATAGAGTAAGAGGTGCTTGTCAAGTGAGCTGTTTGAAGATATCAGTTATTTTTCTCTAACTCATAAAATGTATATAATTAGCCTGTAAATTAATATTACAAATATTCCAAAATATATCAGGAATTACAAAAGCACATTTTTTGTAATAAAGAAGTGTGAGGCAAACAAAGAGTTAAATAGGAGCAAAACAAATCAGAACACTTTACTTGGTGATGTGCAAATGACACATATTTGCAGAAACTTTATTTCCAAACATTATTGTTTGTACACTATATAGATTTATCAGTAGAGCTGCATGTTAGTGGGAAAGTTTGTGGCCATTTTAATATACAATCTGCTGCTTCAGCCTGCAGGGAGCATGCAAAAAGCAGCTGCTCCCTCAGGGTGGGAGCAATGCCCGCTCTCACAGCATGCGCTCCGGGGGCATGCAGCCCCTTGTCCTGAGCTTAATTAGGGCCCGGGGATGGGCCCAAAATGACATATGACCCCCCTTAATGTAATATGCAGGCCCGGGGGATGGGTGCCAAGGGCCTTTTAAAGGCTTGGGGAGAGGGGCCACATGCCCCCCCCAATTTGTGGAATGTTTCAGACCCAGGATGGGCTTCCCAGGGTCCATAATGGTCCGCAGAGGGGGCCGTGTACCCCTTCCCCATATTTGATGAATTGGACCCCAGGGGATGGGGTCCCCAGGGCCCAATACAGATCGGGGAGGGGGGGCTCTCTCCCTATATTAATGAATGGGGCCCCGTGCCGAATACAGTTGGCACGTACTCCTCCCCTTAATGACAGAAAGCGGACAGGCACTTTTTTTTTTCAGATACCCCGGTAGTCTTGTGTGATCACAGCAAAAATTGCCAAATTGTTTTGTATTTTGGCCCCAGGAGGGGCCCCTCTGGCTCTCATATATATATATATATATATATATATATATATATATATATATATATATATTGATAGATAGCGAGAGAGTGCATGATGAGATACTGTATCATGCAGATGAAACTTAGTCACCTTTCTTCAGTTTCTGTGGCAAGGGTTCTTATTCATTACACACATAACAGGATTCCTATAATGAATATGCCTTTCTCTAATTGCCGCACTAGGAGACTGTATGTCGATGTACAAGCACAAGACTAGGTCATGCAGAAACAGCTTGCACAGGGACCAGTTCACACACTGTTGACAAAATAAGTGCTTGTGAACATCAGACGTTGTGGAATGATGTATATATATACTGGAGTGGCTCACATAGGGAAAGGTGTACATATGAAAACAGACAATGAACAAAAACATTTGGCTTCATTACCCAGGTCGGGGGCGGCAAGGTTCTTGTGCCTCCTGATTCACTAACTTCTTTGAGGCGACCTCCATGCAGTCTTCTGTCTGCTGGAACGTTCTTGTATTCTCCTGTTGAGGGGCATTTTCCTCTCCATGTGAAGCAGTACAACTTCTTCTTCTTCCTGGGTTGTCACAGCTGAAGGGCTTCTTCAATAGTCCTACACTTTGTCATGGATTTGATGAAAACACCAATAAACGGAGTAATGAGACTTGCGAATAATCACTGTGAAGCAGTCAACAGAGCTCTCTCTCTCTCTCTCTCTCTCTCTCTCTCTCTCTCTCTCTCTCTCTCTCTCTCTCTCTCTCTCTCTCGTCAAGACAAGTGCAAATTACTGGCTGAAGGGTGCCAGTGTTTATAGTGACACTGGCTTGGAGTTATGGGCAAAAAGAGCCTAAGCTTTCTTCTAAGGAAAAATTACCTCCCAAACGGGGAGGGTGCATTTTGTACAGAGTTGTTATCAATGATGCCATTTCAGATGTCATTAGGGATGTTATTGATGCAGTCATTGAACATGTCATGAGTGATGAAAGATGAAAGGGTTGAAGCAGTGCATGGTGAGGGCACAATCTATTGTTATTGTAGGGCACAAGTTATAGTTACTTGAGATAACTATAACTCTTAAACTTCAGTGGCTTTGTTAGTTCAAAGCGTTATGTTTTAAATGACTTCACCTAACTGTAACGTCCTTTTAACCTTCGTTTTTTTCATTGAATTTCTGTGGTTTGTTTTTATTATAAAGTAAGATATTATTGCAATGCCTAACTCTAACATGACTTTAAGCTTTATTTTTTAGTGAATTTCTATTTTATTTTAACGTAAATCTATTTACTCTGGAAACGTGATCCTAAGTAGGACTCCTAACTATAACTAGCCAGTGGAGACCGTCACTGGGTAATGTAAATATAAACACACAAGTATGATGAAAGACAACAAAAAAGGATAAAGAATGGGCAAAAAACATTGTCAAAGTAAAGTAATGTCCCACCAGCCCTGGCCCTGAAGTGCACTTTGTTTACAAGGATGTTCACTTGTGATCAAACAAAATGCACGCAGTGCAAAAACATAATTGGCTGAACTGAGCTGAGCTATTACTCCATGCTATATAGTGCAGTGGACAAAAGCAAAATGTGAAGGGTAGTTGTACAAATCAGTGGATAAAAAGGAGTGGCCCGAAGCCCCCTGTGTATGTACATATTTACACATGAGGCTTGCAAATAGCTCCGGATGCCTCAAGGCAAGAGCTAAAAAGGATAAAGACAACCTTGAGGATAACCAGCTTGTGTGCTTCATTTGATTTGTTCACTATAAAACAATATGCACTCTGCACAGTCTCCCAGTCATACAACACACTAAAAACACACCTCAACACACAGGGGATGATTACGATGGCGGTCGGGCAAGTGTTCGACCGCCATCGTTGCGGGAACGGAACCGACCGACAGGTAGTCCCACCCACCAAATTTGGATCCAACCACCGTGGAGGTGGTCAGAAACATGCCTCTTTGCATTGATGCTTGTGCTGCAGCCTGGAAAAGGGCCACAGCACAAGCCTCAATGCAAAGAGGCATGTTTACACACATCCTTGCACCCTGTGGCAGGCCCCGCACTGCCACACGATGCAGGGATGTTTAGGGGGCACCACAGGTGCTCCCCAGGGCCCATAGTGGAGGGCCACGGGGGCCAGGGCCCTGCTAGGGGCCCCAAAAAAGCCTTTCCGCCCGTCTTTTCATGTTGGAAGAACCAACGTGAAATGGCTTGCGGAAAAGTGGATCGTAATCCCCACGGCGGTGCCTGAGAAGGCACCGCCCCCATTGTGGGGAATACGATCCGACCGACCGCCTGACGGGTTCCTTGAGCCTGTCGGAAGCTGTCGGTCGGTCCCTGGGGTAATGTGGTCAGATTGACCGCATCGTAATGCAGCAGTCTGACCGCAGTTAAAGATGTCAGTGGGACCGACGCCAACGTGCCGTCTGTGTAGGCCCCACGAACACTGTGTTTTCACAGGACAGTATAGCCCCAGGTATTGATTTTACTAGGGAAGGATGGCAGGCTCCTCCTCACTGGGGGTACTGGTAAAAACACCTCTGTCCATTAACTAGAGACCGCTTTTCCCAAATAGCAATATAACTATAGCTTGGTGTGAGTGGGGGGGTAGCCACCCTCGACTGTGGGTAGAAGTAACCTCTTGGTGCACACCTCAGCCAGAAGAATCTGCCATAAGTTAAGATATGAATCACCTTCAGTGGATTCACAGATCATCAATTTCATTTGGTAAAGTCACGATCAGGCCAGAAATCCAATGGGCTGGTGGCACCCCTTTCTATCCTAGGTGAAAATGTTTGACCCTGCAAATAAATACTCAGGTATTACGTGGGGTGTGACTAGCAAGTATAAGTATAGCATAAACCTGCTACGTGCTCCAATTAGAAATCTATTGGATGACATAATGAAAGGGATAATACTTACAAAAAGTACTTTATCGGAAGTGTAGAACTGGTGGCCTTCAAGGGGCACCACGTGCTGCGCCTGTTTAAGTTAGGGCACATTATAGTGGTGGTGCAGGCACTGTACTTAAATCACACAAACCAATAGGTCGAGGATGGTTGAGGAAGGAATGCGGGATTCCAGCACATTGTTTTCTTTTCTCAGTGTCGCTGCAGACACTGTTTTGGTAAACAAAGGCTTCCCTAGAATTCCTGTTTGATTTTCCAACAAGTGTTAATGTTAGCCTATTGGCAGTGAGATGTTACATTTGCATTGCATCTGAAAGCCTACCTCTGTCCTCTCACTCACTGGCCTCTCTAAACCTTGATATCCTACACGAAAGAAGGCTGAAAGCCAGAAACACATGTTTTTACATTGCACTAGTTGGCCAAGTGGCACAATAACATATTATACCATCAACCATTCCTGGACTTTCAGACAACAGCATATTGCATTGTGGGGCTTGCAGTATTTTGTTTTCATAATGTCTTAGTGGACTCAAATCCCAGCATGCAATGTGCAGTTGGCTCATTCCCAAACTGGCCGAAGACACTGTACACGACATGGATCCACATCCATGTGCCAGCTATGTCTTCAAATGATATAAAGACATGTAGTCCATTTAAAAATTGCTGATATCACAAGTAAACTCTGCTCACTTCGTTTGCCAGGGCTCACTCTTTCATTCACTTCCTGTGTTAAAACAACCAATGGCAAGGGGAATCATTTTGCCTTCCATCGTCAAAGGTTTTATACCGCTCTTCAAAACGCAACAAAGGTTTAACATGGGCAGCAGCAAAGCAACCTTCCATAGCACAAAGAATATATAAAGGACAGGTGACAGCCGCAGGAGGGGTATCGTGCAGAACAAGTACAACAAAGACAGCAAACACACTAAGGGGGTGAGAGGAGTTAAAGGACTGTTGTGTGGGCTCTGTAAAAAGATATTTATGAGTAGTGTAGCACTCCTGGAAGAAACAGCCAAACACCTTATAAAATGCACATTCATTCATGTACTCACATAGGATGATGAAATCTAACCTATCCAGTCTAGGATGCTTCATGAGTAGGTTCCACATCTACCACTGGGAAGCATAGGGACTACTACTGGCTGTTCAGTCTCCACATTTTCAGTTCTCTAGTTTGGATGAGGTTATGTCCCTTATGTGACATGTGTGGAGAAGTGTGGCTCAATGGTTAGAGCGGCAGACCCTGATGCAGAGATCTGGCCTGGGACCAGGGTTCAATTCCCGCCTCGGCGGGTCTTGGGCTCAATTTCCTCGGACCTGATAATTCTCGCCTCGGTGCCTATTCTAATCATGGGTCCCACTCTGCAACTCTGGGCAATAGCTTGCTTAATCTCCACAACAGCCCCAACAGCGCTGGGATGCCTGGCTTCACCCTGGGGGTGCCCAGGAGTGGACATTTCACAGGGAAAAGCCAGGAAGGGTTCCACAGCGGTATGCGTACAGCGCCTGGACACCCCTTTGGGGGTATGGGTGCGCTTTAAAAGTACAAATTTCATTTCATTTCTCCCTTTGATGTTTTCCTAATGCAAGTTTAACAGGCATTGGCAATGCCAATATGTCTGGCCTTGGCAGGCTAGTGCAATGGTTAATTTCTTTTTTTATTTTTTTTTTATTGCAGGAATGCACCACAAAAAAAGGAAAAGAAGGTAAAATGTGGCCACCTAAACATGACCACCATACGCTTGCAAATAAAAACTTTACATTTAAAAATCATTCACTGCTGTGGCCATTTTACCAGTGACTTTATTTTATATAAAAGCCTTTCAGCTGTGCCATGCTTTGCATTATTATTATTTGTGATGAAGGAAGCAATAAATCACCAGCTAGCCAAGCACTCAAATTACAGGCAGCTACAATGTTACAATAACATCTAAACCCTTTATAACTTTAAAAGGAAACAGATAATAAATCACCATCTAAATGGGCACCCAAAGCTAACAAATTAGCTGTTATTTAAAGTTAATATAAGAAAGTAACTAAAATGAAAAAAGCTCACTTGGAAGCAGGTTTAACCTTGAAGAGAAAGAAACTATTTTTAGGTGCATGTGAACAATGCACTGGCTTTGTGCAGTCACTCAAATGAAGGGTGCCAGTGGGTAAAGTAGACTGACACATTGCCCCATGATGTATGCTGTGGTGGGCGGAAGCAAAATGTCAATGAGGATATAACAGACCAAGGGATGAAGCCTGCAACCAAAAGCCCCACTATGAATGTATATTGAGCATGATTTAAAAAAAAAAAAAAGAATAGTTTGATGAAATAGTTCAAACTGTTGTGAAGACCTAATTATGGGACGGTCAAGCAATAGATCCTATTCCTTTTTCCATTGACATGTTTCGGCACTCGAATATTGCTCCTTCGAGGTCGGACACCTTTCTCACGACTATAAGTCTTGATATCTCACATCAAATATTGTGAATCAATCCCTGGTTGGTATAGCATCATATGCAAGTGCATTAAATATATTCCTTGTTTTTTCATAAGATGGGGCAATAGCAGTGGAAACACCTTTTCTTCATAACATATACACCTTGGGCAGAAACAGTGCAAATGTCCCTCTTCGGAGGACAGGTACCACTAGAGTAGCAGCAGTAGCACAGGCTTCCCACATCATTGGAGATGTACAAACCAGGCAGCAGTAGTGCAGGCTTTGGTTAGTCACAAGAACAGGTAAAAGATGGCAGAAACAAAGCAAGCTTCCCTCTCTCACAGAAGACAGTAAGTTTAAACTTCAATTCCCCATAGAACAGTTTCTGCAGGGCATACTAATACAAGCTTTCATCACTTACAAAAAAAAAGCATTTGCAATGCAATAGGTCTCGCATTTGTCAGAGTTAGAGCTATTGGCGTTGTAAATGACAAAGTCTTTTAGCTATGTGTTTTGGTTTGGAGTGTAGTGGATGTATGAACAGAGACACAGCTACAGCACTGCCTAGAGGACTTAGAATGAGGAATTACCACTGGGAACAGAGACGCAGCACTGTCAGCAGGACTTAGAATGAGGGATTACCACTGGGTCCAAAGAAGCAGCTAGTAGCACTGTCTAGAGGACTTAGAATGGGGGAATTACCGATGAGACCAGAGGAGCAGCAAGCAGCACTGTCTGGAGGATTTAGGATGAGGAATTACAACTGGGAACGGAGACACAGCTGCAGCACTGCCTAGAGGACTTAGAATGGGGGAATTACCGATGAGACCAGAGAAGCAGATAGCAGGACTGTGTAGAAGACTAATAATGAGGAATTACCACTGGGAACAGAGACACAGCTGCAGCACTGCCTAGAGAACATAGAATGAGGAATTAACACTGGGAACAGAGAAGCAGCTGCAGCACTGTCTAGAGGACTTAGAATGAGGATTTACCGATGAGACCAGCGAAGCAGGTAGCAGCACTGTGTAGAGGACTAAGAATGAGGAATTACAGACAGTAGCAGAGAAGCAGCTAGCAGCTCTGTCTAGAGGACTGGGAGAGAGGAATTACCACTGGGAGCAGAGATGCAGCTGCAGCAATGTCTGGAGGACTTAGAATAAGTAATTACCACTGGGTCCAGAGAAGCAGCTAAGAGCACTGTTTAGAGGACTTAGAATGGGGGGATTACCGATGAGACCAGAGATGCAGTGAGCAGCACTGACTAGAGGACTTACAATGAGGAATTACTACTGAGACCAGAAAAGCAGCTAGCAGCACAGCGTAAAGGACTAAGAATGAGAAATTACCGACGGGACTTGAGTACCAGCTAGCAACACTGCCCAGAGGATTTAAAATGAGGAATTACCAAGTGGACCAGAGTAGTAGCTAGCAGCACTGTTTAGAGGCCTTAGAATGAGGAATTATCGACGGGACCGGAGAAACAGCTAGCAGCACTGCTTAGAGGACTTAGAATGAGGAATTACCACTGGGACCAGAGAAACAGCTGTAGGTCTGTCTAGATGACTTAGAATGAAGAATTGCCACTGGGACCAGAGAAGCAGCTGCAGCACTGTCTAGAGGACTAAGAATGAGGAACTATCACTGGAACCAGAGAAGTAGCTGTATCACTGTCTAGAGGACTTAGAATGAGGAACTACCACTGGGACCAGAGAAGCAGCTGCAACACTGTGTAGAGGACGAAGAATGAGGAATTACCACTGGGACCAGAGAAGCGGCTAGCAGCACTGGCTAGAGGACTAAGAATGAGAAATTACCACTGGGAACAGAGACAGCTGTAGCACTGCCTAGAGGACTTAGAATGGAAGAGTTACCGACGGGACCAGAGAAGCAGCTAGCAGCACTGTCTGGATGACTTAGAATGGGGGAATTACCTATGAGACCAGAGAAGCAGCTGCAGCACTGTCTGGAGAACTTACAATGAGGAATTACTACTGGGAAGAGAGACACAGCTGCAGCACTGCCTAGAGTACTTAGAATAAGTAATTACCACTGGGACCAGAGAAATAGCTGCAGCACTGTCTAGAGGACTTAGAATAAGGAATTACAATGAGACCAGAGAAGCAGGTAGCAACTCTGTCTAGAGGACTTAGAATGAGGAATTACTGATGGGACCAGAGAAGCAGCTAACAGCACTGTCCAAAGGACTTAGGATGCAGCTAGCAGCACTGTCTAGAGGACTATGAATGAGGATTTACCGACAGGACCAGAGTAGCAACTAGAGGAATTACCACTGGGAACAGAGACACAGCTGCAGCACTGTCTAGAGGACTTAGAATGGCTGAATTACTGACAGGACCAAAGAAGAAGCTGCAGTACTGTGTCGAGGACTTAGAATGAGGAATTACCACTGGGACCAGAGAAGTAGCTAGCAGCACTGGACAAAGGACAAAGAATGAGGAATTACCACTGGGAACAGAGACGCAGCTGCAGCACTGCGTAGAGGACTTAGAATGAGGTATTACAACTGTTAAGCACTACCTAGAAGACTTAGAATGAGAAATTACTGACAGGACCTGAGTAGCAGCTAGCAGCACTGCATATAGGACTTCGAATGAGGAATTACCCACCGGACCAGAGAAGCAGCTAGTAGCATTGTCTAGAGAACTTAGAAAGAGGAATTACCACTGGGACCAGAGAAGCAGCTGCAGCACTGTCTAGAGCTCTAAGAATGAGGAATGACCACTGGGACCAGAGAAGCAGCGAGCTGCACTCTCTAGAGGACTAAGAATGAGGAATGACCACTTGGACCAGAGAAGCAGCGAGCTGCACTTGCTAGAGTACTAAGATTGGGAACTTACCACTGGGAACAGAGACGCAGCTGCAGCACTGCCTACAGGACTTAGAAAGGGGAATTACCACTTGGAACAGAGACAGAGCTGCCACATTTGTCACCAGATAAAGAACAAGATTTACAGCACTGTTTACAGAAATGGAGCAATGGAGCTCCAAGCGAGTGAAACATAATTAATGCTAAAAACGAAAGGCCGGGTGAAAGGGAGTTAGCGAGTAAAGTCAAATTTCTAATATTCTAATGTTGTGACTGCTCAACTCGATCTTCAGTGATTCAGACTCTGTAGATCATAAGTGAAAGCTAAGGTGCGAAGCGGAGAACACAGGAGAAATGGTGGGTGGGAAGGGAAAGTAGTAACACTGGTCAGCTGCTCGCGTTTGCAACATTTCCAGAACATGAGGAAGGCAATCGAATAAAATAGTGCACAAAACGAACTGAAATGGACAGAAGCAAATTGTTATGTTAATTACATTTGATATAGCGCTTGATCACCCGTGGGCATCTCGGCGCTGCAAGACAGTAGCAGGCAGCATCTTCCAGGGGAGGTAGCTATTGGAAGAGGAAGGCTTTCAGGTGTTTCCTAAATTGGAATTAGTTCAGACAGATACAGATATGCACAGGGAGGCTATTCCTATAGCCGGGAGCCAGGCAAGAAAAAGATCTCCCCACACATCTAACCAAGTGGATGCGGGTGACGCACAACAGGGCTTTGTCCTTGGACCTTAGACTTCTAGTGGGTGCATAGTCTTTAACTCTTTGTTGAAGATAACTGGGGCCATTTCCCTTTAAAGTCTTATAAGCGCGACAGCATATCTCAAAAATGCTAATTTTTCTTACTGGCAGCCAATGCAGAGCTTTCAATGAAAAGGCCGACATGGTACCCTGTGGGAGATTAAGGATAAGTCTAGCTGTCGTATTTTGCGCCACCTGTAGTTTAGCGACATGTGTCTCATTAGCTGCAGCCAGTAGAGCCAATAGTCTAGCCAACTCACTACCAGGAGGTGGTCTAATGTTCTTCTAGCAGAGATCGGAAGATAAGGAAATATTCTGTGTAGAAGGCGCATATTAAGGTAGCACGTACCTGTGGTAGCCAAAATATGATCTTTCATAGAGAGAGTCTGGTCAATTTTTATGCCAAGGTTCTTCGCAGATAGTTTGGGAGATGGGCCGATCCTAGTTGAGAGCACCACCATTCACTTGACCACAGAAAGATAGCTTTGCCAAACGGCATGATCACGGTCTTATCTGCGTTCAATTGTAGGTAATCATCAGTCATCCAACCCAAGATGGCTAGCATCCCCTTTGCAAAGCGATCTTTGGTTAAATCTGGATCAGAATCAAAAGTGTAGGTCAGATGAGTATCGTCAGCGTAGGATATTATTCCAAAGCCGAAAGGCTTGATGATCTTGGCAAGGGGCCATATATATGTTGAACAAAGTGGGGCTCAAGCATGAACCCTGTGGTATCCCCTTGTCCAGACGGATCTTGCAGGAGGTATAGGGGCCAAGAGTGATTGTTTGTAATCTGTTGTACAAAAAGTTACATAACCATTTGAGAGCAGTCTCTTCAGCCTAGAATAGGAAACTGTATCAAAAGCTGTGGAGAGATCCAGCCGCACAAGCATGGAGGGAGTTCCTGCATCCAATGAGAGTCTCAAAGAGTCAGTGACTGCCAGTAGGGCCGTTTCCATGCTATGGCCAGTTCTAAATCCAGACTGCGAAGAGTCCAGAATTTGATTCTTTTCAAGATAGGCTGTTAGTTAGTTGTTGATTAGGCATTCTAGCAGTGTACCCAAAAGGAGCAACAGACATATCGGACGGTAATTCAATAAGATGATTGGGTCCAGATTAGCTTTCTTTAGATTTGGTGGGACATGCGCAGCTTTCCATTTTTTTGGTTTTCCACATATTGAGAAGTAGCTGTTACCTCGCAGGTTACTGTACTTTGCACCTCTCAGGCACAGCCTACGTAACTATTTTCTATAAAGGAACACAAGTGCCAACCTCTTCCAAAAGGCTTTGAATGTGCACTCCCCAGTGGCTGTGCGATCGCAGCCTCGGTGCTGCACTTGTTCCAATTTTTGAGAGCCGCCACCTGGTGGCAGGGCAAGGGAAGAGACTGCACACATAAATGGAAGTCTGCAGGGGATGCCAGGTTGAGGGAAGGATTGCTGCACATATGACGGATCTTTGCAGAGACAGAAAGAAGGAAGGCACAACCCAATCCTGCACTGCACAGCTGAATAAGTCATCATGAAGGAATTGGAAGCACAGGTGATCCAGCGGGTTACTAGCAACAAACATTCATACACAAAATACTCACCTGGGCCCATTCATTCACGCTAACTAATAGACACCGCTGGTGGGAATCAGTTGTACTCTTTATCAAACTCCCTGCTACCAATTACCTTTCCTGATTGAAGAGTAATGACTTACCAATGGACCTTTGATAATTGGGGATAAAATGAGATCATACAAATACAATTTCATAAAACACCTGAAATAACCACTGACTCGGGAAGTTTTAAAATGTTTATCTAAATTATTTAGCAGAGTAATTTACAAGCCATATGGCACTTAATCGCATATCAAGGAGGAAAAACACTATAATATCACCTATTAAGCATCAATGACGGTCCCTCAGAAAAAGAGAAGATAGAGACAGCAGTACAACTAAAGATTACGCATTTATAGTTACCTAAAGGTGTGAAAACTAAACCCCTTGGCCAAGGAGTTGGAAAGATGGGTCCCAAGAAGGATGAAGACCAAAGACCTCCGGACCAGGTTCAAGGCAGGACAGGTGACCTCTCTACCAACGACGCCTGCGTCGTTCCCCTCTCTGACACTTCGTTCCTCCTCGATTCTTCCGTGTCTTCTTTCTAATGAAATCCACCGCCCCCACCTCAGGACCTCTCTGGACAGCGGTTCAGTCTGCAATCGATCAGCTCGTTCTGTGGTCCTAAAGCTGACAGCCTCAACGCATAGTCTTCTGAGCTCACTAATTAGCTAATTCTATATCTATTATACCCTTCTACACCCAGGTACCTCCCATTAATGTTTCAAACTTATGGGCCCACTACTTCTGATTGGACAGGGACAGGGGGTTGATCCTCACACCATGACAATTTAGTTCAATTTCTTTAAGCCCATTGTTTTAAAATACTGCCCCTCACAATTAATACATTTGCTTTATTTCCCACCCGTCTCACGACAAATTTTAATATAAAGTGTATACAATTTGTTTCAATTGGTAGGACATCTCAGATGTACAGTGAAGGTGACCAGCGGGTCATGTCCTTGGACATCTTCCAAGTTGACTTCATCGCTTTGTCTTGTTAGTTTCAGAGCGCATGCGCGGACCATGGCTCTTGAGCTGCTGTTCAGTTAACCCAGGCCCAATTTACGAACTAATAGAAATCAAAGAAGAAACATATTAAAATCAAAAATAAATGTTATCACTGTATACCCCCCTACTTCTACTCTATTCCCATTTAATTATAAAATCTATCCCGCATTAGTAGCGTTAGAATACCACATTATTAATTGCAGCAACGCGAAGGCTTTAGCATGTGTGAACATAAAGCAGCCATTTTAGCATAGACTGCGCAGTAGCAAAGATTCCCTCCAAGCAAAGAAAGACGTCATACCACGTGATATGGTTGACACATGCGCAGTTGAGTTCCCGCGCTTTAGCGGCCATTTTGGATTAGACAAGGATTACTTATTAGTTTTAAACACATAGGCAAGCGTCTCTCGGATAAATGTAATGTTTGCACATTATTAATAATGACATTACAAGGTTTTAGTACAAATTAATTACTACTGTGAGAAGATTGCTTACGAGCAAGTCTCATTGTGAGTCCTTGCTCCATCAATCCCCTCTCTGATGGCGTTTCTGAGCCATCAAAACTACCCACAACCAGATGCCAACTTCTAGCATATTTCGGTTACATTTTCACTTTTACATTTTCTATTTTTATCCTCTCCTTTCAGTTTCTTGTATATTTCACTTTTCAGATCTTCTAATTCAATTTCATCAAATTTCCGTTTCTTGCCCTTTCCTGTCACTCTATATGTTTCGTTCTTTCTACAACATTTGCACCATATTATTATTGACAATATTATTATTGCTATCCCTACTAAGGGTACTAATATTTGACCTATAAGTCCTTTTCCTACATTAGTAAGGTACCAATTGACGCAATGCTATTTGTCAATCTTTCCCATACACTATCAACTTCCAGTGGTTTCAGTTCATTCTCAAGTTTTGTTATATTCTTTATATATGTTCCGATTTCTGCACTTTTGTCAGGAATATACGTGCAACAATTTTTTGTTTTCAATAATTTACAGACTCCGCCCTCTTTTGCTAATATTATATCAAGAGCAAGTCGATTTTGCATAACCATAGATCTAATCGCAACCATTTCCGCATTAATCATTAGAAATCCTCCAGCAGTATCCGTTGATAAACGATCAACATCTGTAGATAATTTACATATTTTCCTTGAGTTCAAAATTACTCCCACTGAAGGTATCAATGCACCAAATATATCCCCTACAATTTCTGAAAAACTAGCTCTTTTACTACGTGTTAATTCACTATTATTTTCATTGCTCCCAGTGTTTCTTTTTACGTGGTATACCTTTGGAAAAACTATTCCAAAATAACAACTTCCATACCACTTTGCAGGAAGCCTAAAGTAAGCCTTATTCCCACACACATAATAAATTCCAGGAAAAACTGAATCTGTTCCTCCTTTTAGTCCCCAACCTCCAAGAATTAAGAAATTATGTTCACATTCACTGGTACCGATGAAAATATTGTTATAATCAGTCTTTAACCTATGAAGACAAATTTTTCCTGTCTTTACAAAATCCAGAGCCATAGCAGCTTGAGCTTTGCCAGGTGTGTAAATACCCTCTTTCTCAGCCCAAGGTGGAAGATGAGCCTTATGCTCAGACGCTTTCTTTTGAAAACTTAGTCTTCTATTCTCAATTAAGTTCAAAAATATATTTTCTTCTTCACGTAATGAACATGTTAGATTGCTTCTATGTGCATGTGTTATGTCTATCGATTTCATTGTTAAGAAAAATTCCCCTATAAATTGTGCATCTTGACTACTAAGCACTGGGTTCAGATTCTTTCGAATAGGAACCTCTGAAAATATCACATCTATATTTGAATAATAATACTGAAGTTTTCCTGTTCTATAAAATAAACTAGTTAGTACACTACATGATATGCCATAAGTTAAAGGCAAATGATGATATGTTAAACCTTCTGCTACTGATTCAGGTAACTTCATACAGACATAACAGTCACTAACTTCCATTGTATCTACGTACTGAAACAATAATTTAGTGAAAACATTTAAACTAGTATCGTTATCTGTTACAACGTGATGATAATCCGGTTCATCCTCTGCTTCTAATTCTACTCTATCACTTTTCAAGTTATCTATCCTTCCCTTAGTATCGTTATTATTCTTTTTGTCCATTATCATAAGGTAAGGAATTGCTACAATCACAACTAACCACACTATGAGCACCACTACCAGACTACATATGCATATAGCACAGCATCTTTTACAACATTTTCGTTTCGGTCTCCCAGAAACTCTGTCGTCAGCCATTTTTGACAAAGAAGAATTTTCTTCTTTTCTTTTTCTTTCAAGACTTTAACTTATCAAGGAGGTTTCACTTCTTTTTCATAAGTCAGTTCTGCACTTGTTCCTTCGTCACCACTTTCACTTGACTCTGAACTCTCGTAGTCTTCAAGGATTATATAAGTCCAATCAGGACCCTTAAACTTATTGTTCACAAGTTTCAATCTTTTGCTTTTTCATTTTTCATTCCTACTTGTTTGTCCAGATAAGCTTGTTAGTTCATTTACTTGTTCTGAATCTTCACTTCTTGTTACTATGTGGTATTTCACTCTTTTAATGACACTAGGCCAATGATCACCTTTTCTGACTTTCTTTGTTTGCACTGTATCTTCACCTTCTGAGTCTTTTCCAAAAACTCTTTTATTTTCAAGGTGTGGCACAAATTGATTTTCCTCGATTTCAGTTTCCTCTTCTATCTGTTCTTGTTCAGGTCTTGTTGTTGTTTCTTCAGTTGCTTGAGTGTGAGTTTCTACTAACTGACCCTGTTCAGGATTGACGTTTTCGTACTTGATGCTTTCTTGCTCGATGTTTTCTTGGTTTTCTTCTCCCTGAACGTGTTTTTCTTGTTCTAACTGGTTCTGATCAGGGCTTATTGCACTTTGTACTTCTGCAGCCTGACCGCGTTCTTCTAAACCTGTCTGTCCCTGCTCAAAATTTGCTGTTTCGTTGTCAATTTGAGCCCAATTTCCTTTCCCTATCTGTGCCTGCTCAGGTTCTCTTATTGTTTCGTTCTCCCTATCCTGAGCTGCTTCTTCTTCACCTATCTGGTCCTCACTAATTTCTTCTAATCTAGCTCTACTTCTTGTTTTGTTGTAAACTTCTGGTATCTCAACCACTGGTATCCAGTCCTGACTTGTGCTCGGTTGTTCTTCTTCAGCTTCTCCCGAATCTATCACTTGAGATTCTTCAGCTGGCCAACCTTCAGCTTCCTCAGCTATTGATGCTGACTGAGGATATTTTCCTTCAGGAGCTGGCACCCTTTTGGTGTGGCTTACATGAATCCAATTAGGTAATCCTGCGCATTTCACTGCTGTGTTCGTAACCAATATAACCTGGCAAGGTTCACCCCACCTGGGTGATAAACACGTTTCTCTGGTGTGATGCTTCACTACCACCCAGTCTCCGGGATTCAGATCATGCTCTTGTTCAGGCTGCCTGGAAACTGCGACTTCTCCAACCTGGTGAGAGACAGAATGCACGAGGTCAGCCAATGCATTGCAATAATCTAGAACCATATCATCAGTTATGTTCAGCAGTTTATTTCCAGGTACATGGGCTTGTCTCATTGCTCTTCCCATGATGATTTCATGTGGACTCAATCCTGTATTTCTATCAGGAATGCTTCTGAGTCCCATTAAGACAAGAGGCAATGCATCTGGCCAATCTAATGATGTAGACGCACACATTTTTGACAATCTTGATTTTATTGTGCCATTCATTTGTTCAACCACTCCAGAAGCCTCTGGGCGGTACGCACAGTGCAATTTGTGTTCAATTTTAAATGCTTCACAGATTATTCGAATTACATCATTATTGAAGTGACTTCCTCTATCTGATTCCAAAGTTACTGGGAAACCGAACCTAGGAATGAGTTCTCGTAGCAATAGTTTTGCGACTGTAATGCTGTCATTTCTTCTAGTAGGGTAAGCTTCCACCCACCTTGAAAACAGACACACTATGACAAGTACATATTTCAGTCCTTTACATGGTAGAAACTGAATGAAATCTAACTGCAATCTCACAAATGGAGCATCGGCCTTTTCAATTTTTCCTAAGCCAATTACTGTTCTCCTTCCTGGATTATTCATTTGACAAGTTAAACACCTCTGGCAAAGACTCTCTGCTGCAGCCCTAAACTTTGGATTGTACCAACTTTGTCTGAAAAGTCTAATCATGGCGTCTCTCCCTACATGTGTGTCTCCGTGGTACATTCTGGCCATTTGTGAAATCAAGCAGTCGGCATGACTGGTCTGCCATCTGAATATACCCATACATCATCATCTGTTCTTCGGATACACCCTATTTTTATCCAAACATCTCTTTCACTCTCCTCAGCATCATCTTGTAATCTTTTCACATCATTCCATGTTTCAGGTGTTGAACATAGCATAAGTTGGCAGCTGATTCCCATCCTTTCAACTTTTCTGTTTACTGCCAATCTGTTTCTGGCACAGTGTTGAGCAACTAGGTCTGTGTATCTGTTACCGGCTACCACCCAGTCGTCTCCTGACTGGTGTGCGGCACATTTCACCACTGCCAATTCTTTTGGTGATTGTATTGCCTCCAATAATTCTTTTACAAACTGCCCATTTTTGATTGGGGATCCTGAAGAAGTCATGAAATCCCTCTGCATCCACAGTTGGCCAAAATCATGCACAACCCCGTACCCATATTGACTGTCCGTAAATATGGTTACTTTTAGATTTTTCCCAATTTTGGAGGCTTTGATTAAAGCAATTAATTCAGCTACTTGTGCAGATTTGACTCCTGGTAAATAGGATGCTTCGACTATTCCAGAAAGTTCACATACAGCATAGGCTGCACTCAATTTGCCATCCTCATGCCTTAAGCATGAGCCGTCCACAAACAGCTCCCTGTCTGGGTTCTTTAGGGGCATTTCCTGTATATCAGGACGAGGTTTGGTACACAACTCTGTGACCTGTAAACAGTCATGTTCTGGATCGTCCTTAACTTCTTCACAATATTGATCTGGCAATAATGTAGCAGGATTTACAACTGTGCACCTAGCTATGGTCACATTTTCAGCTCCTAGAATTATTTGCTCATATTTTGTCCTCCGACTAGGTGTGAGATGCTGAGTTCTAGTTCTTGTCAACAGGATCACAACTGCATGTGGGACAAACACTTTAACAGGATATCCCATTACTATTGACTCGCTTTGTTCAATGCTCATACAGGTAGCAGCAACTGATTTTAAACAACCTGGCAATGCTGCAGCCACTGGGTCCAATGTAGCAGAAAAATATGCTATAGAACGCCTGTCTAGTCCATGTCTTTGGGTTAGCACTGAAAGTGCACAATTTTCTCTTTCATAGCAAAACAGTGTGAATTCCTTTGTATAGTCAGGCATGCCCAGGGCAGGTGCCTCACACAAAGCATTTCTTAGTTTTACAAATGCACCGGCACTTTCATCATCCCATTCAACTGGGTCTTTTGCTTTCTTTTTGGTTAGCTGAATTAAAGGCTTTGCTAGTAGTGAAAACCCTATAATCCATTGTCTGCAGTATCCTACTATTCCAAGAAACATTCTCACTTCTCTTTGTGTTACTGGCATTTTCATTTGCTTGATTAATTTTATTCTTCTTTTTCCCTTTTCAATTTGGTGTCCCAAATATTTAACTGCCTTTGTACAGAACTGTAACTTCTCAGGTGACGCTTTGTGTCCTTCCTCAGCCAAATGGTTGAGTATTGCAATTGAATCTGCAACACAATCGTCATGAGTTCTTGACGCTACCAATAAGTCGTCTATGTACTGCACCAGGACGGAGCTCCTGGGCAGTACTAGTTTTTCTAGGCACTTTTTCAGGATTTGATTAAAAATGGAGGGACTTTCTGTGTACCCTTGAGGAACACGATTCCACACATAGACATGGTTTTCGAATTTAAACGAAAACAGATATTGGCTATCTGGATGCAATGGTATTGAGAAAAATGCTTGGTACAGATCAATCACGGTAAACCATTCTGCATCCCATGGTATCTGATATAGGATCACTGCAGGATTTGGTACTATAGGACAACAAGGTACCACAATTTTATAAATTTTCCGCAAATCCTGAACGATCCTATATTTTCCACTAGGCTTTTTCAAACCCATAATTGGCGAACTACAAGGGCTACTCAGAACTTCTTTTAATATGCCTTGTTTCACCATTCTGCCAATTTTTTCAGTAACTCCTGCTTTTACTTCTGCACTCATTTTGTACTGTCTGGTATTTGGGAAAATTGCGCCTTCTTTTACAGTGATCTTTACTGGATCTATTTTTGCCATAAGACCTACTTCTTTCCCAGTAAAATCCCATACCTTAGAGTTCACTGTAGTCCTTAATTCTTCTGGTAATTCATCTTTGGTTATCAAGGAGAACATCTCATCTACTTCCGTACCGTGCTTGGCTATCATGAATTTGTATACATGATCTTCATCCGGGGTCTGTATTGCAACACCATCCGGTGTGCAAAAAATAGTGCAATTCATTTTGCACAATAAATCTCTGCCCAGTAAATTTACTGGACTGGAATCACATACCACAAATTGGTGCATTTCTCGGAAATTCCCTATTCTTACTTCCATGGGCTCAGTAAGGGGTGTTTTGATCTTTTGATTTGCTACACCTACAACTTGGATAGCTTCCCCAGAGAGAGGGAGGTCTGGGATATCTGCTGTTCTTACAGTAGAACGGGTAGCACCAGTGTCCAAAAGAAAAGTGATATCGTTACCTTTTACTTTCCCTTCAACATATGGACCTGACTGTTCTACCGGCAAGGATGCGCCAAGTACGCACTCCTTCTCCCCCTCTCCTAGGCACCGTCATTGATAACTATAAGGATTAAATTCATCCTGTAAAAGAAACTGTGAAGTTACATATTCATTCTTACCACTTCCTCCTTGATATCCGACGTCTGTACCGTGCTTTGCTCTGCTTACATTACCCTGTATTGGGGCAGGTGGCAACTGTCTCTGAGGATTTACACCCTGCTGTGAGTCATTCTGCGTCTGTGGATTTAAATTATGATTTGGGCCATTATTATTTTGAATCTTTTTACATTCGTTCTTCCAATGTCCCAACTTTCCGCATCCATGACAAGGAAATGTCTTTTTAGCCTCTTCTCTACTTATTCGTCCTCTCACTTTTCCACCATTCCCTGTGTCACCATTTGTTCCAGATTCTTTTCCCTGACTATCTGTTGGATTATCTAGATTAATTCCTTGTCGTTCAGCCATTTTCACTTGAGCCCACATCACCTTTTCTTGTAATTTCTTGTGTCTGTCTTCAATATCATCTCCACAATATTTAGCATATTTCAAAATTTCGTCAATAGGTTTTCCCTGCCAACATAACATGTGTTGCTTAATCATCTGACAAATCTCTGGTTTTAGACCATAAACAAATCGATAGACAAACTGACTCATATTTTTGTCTCCAATATCTTCAAAACCACTGTACTGCTTAAACACCTGTAATAGACGTTCGTAGTAGGCATGTACCGATTCATTTGCCTCTTGAGTAGTCCTGTCTATTTTCACCCAATCTGTTTCTTTTGGTGGTATTTTCCCTTTCAAATAAGTTATTACCTGGTGATACTTTTTCATCACATCATTTGATGGGGCACCTGTCTTTGAATCTCTAGGATACTCTTCACTAGGCCAGTCGATTGTAATTTTACAATCTGTCCATAAATCGGCAGGTACCACTATGTCAAACAAACCATCCAAATCCTTTAACAATACCTTTGAAACTTTCACAAACCTCTCAACCTGCTTGTACCATTCAATTGGTTTTTCTCTCAATTTTGGAAAATCATTTGTAAATGACAAAATGTCTTTCCTGCTCCATGGGACATGAACATAACCTCCTCCTGGAACCTCCCGCATCGGGTACAGCTGTTCTACTTTTCCTGTTTCCTTCAGTAAATATTCGGAATTCGTTCTACTGAAACGTGCCTCTTCCTTTTTCTTTGTCCATCTAGTTTTCCATTTATCCAGTTCTCCCCATTTCTGTAATACTGACATTAATTCTTTCACTTGTAATTTCCTACCAGATGCATTCATATTTTCTAAATCTTTGTCAGTAAAATCTGCTCTATATGGTTTCTGTAGTACTTTTGACTTTCTTATTTCAATTCCCATTTCTGAGGCCAAATCCGTTAACTTTTCATGAAATATCTTTACATTTCTTGTTATGCTCGTACATACGAACAATAGTTCTTCTTCACTGTAGGTATTTAAACGATCCACTCCTACATTGCCTGCTATCATTTCTTCTAACTCGACTTTTAATTTATAAATGTCCAAAATCTTTGGGGGTGAACTTTGTCTGTTTATTCCTTGTGCCCATCTTTCTAAATCTTCTGGGGTTACTACTGTTGCACTCTTAGTTCCTGACGATGTTATTATATTCACATCCTTTGAGCAACCAGGTGTGACTCTTCTGGGGGTGCTATTTACGGAATCTCGAATGGGTAAATCCATTAGTGAAATCATAGATTCACAATCGCTGATATGGTCATCAATTATTACAGCTTCATGTTTAGGAATGTCCACAGGTGTAGGCATAACTAGAGGTTTCGGACAATTTATTTTGTCACCATATAAAGGGACCAAGGGACCAATGGTTACAGGTATGGTCAGGGAATCAGGATGTACATTCAACTGTGTTATTTTCTGTATCAATTCTGCTCTGTTTCTGTCTAAGTCCTCTCTTTCCTTATCCTGAAGTACTTGAGGTACTAATGGTGTTCTCAAAATTGGTGCACTTGGGGTACATCCACCCAACCCTTCCTGATATGGTGGAGAGTTCTTTAATATTTCCTCCATAAATTCATCTTTGGATTCTCCAAACCCTGTCATGTGTTTTGTCTTTTCTTTGCATTTGCTCCCTAATGGCTCATCTGCCATGAATACTGGATACAAACCCTCGGTAAGCATCGCTCTTCTCCACTGTTTCATCTGACTTTCTCTTGTCTCATTTTGGTGTCTAGGGAAAAATCCCCTATAACCCCTATTGCTTCTCGGTCTATCACGTTCAAATGCCTCTGTTTCCCATTCTTCTAGGGCTTCGTATTGCGTTAATCTTGGTCTGGGTTCTAATTCATTCATTCTTATTCTTAAATTTTGAAGAATTCTCCCATTGAAAGTACCATTCTCTGGGAAAGCTAATATTCCGTCATCCTTGGTATATTCTATCCAATTTTCTAACCAGACGCAAGTATGATAACCCCTCTCCATCATCATGAATGAGGTGGGCGTTTTTGCTGGTGGAATGATAATTCCTTCCCTAGTTTTGATTGGCTTATCCTTCTTAAAATAGTTTTTAATCTTTTGTAAAAAATGACATTTTTCTCTTTTCTCCGTACATTTTGGGTAAATATCTATTTATTGAATTATATTTGGCAAAACCTAGGAATCTCCTGTCTGGACGTGTTCCTATTAAAGTCGGATCGTGTTTCCACATATAATCTACACTGTCCACTAAATTCCGACTTCTATGTTGACAACCAATCAAATTCCAGCTAACATTTGTCTCAGGGCCAATCCTAGTGCGGCTTTTCTGTGACGTTTGTCTGATGACCCCTCCTTTACAATCTGCGCTTCTCTGTCCCTCGCTGTTTCAACCAATCGCAGCGCGGCACCTGTGACGTCAGTATTACTCCTGACTACCGACCCCTCCTTTACAAGCTCGCTCCACGCCCGCTGTGTCGACCAATCCCAGCACGGCATTTCTGTCGTCAGCCTTTACTCCGACAGCTGACCCTCCCTTTACAAAAATCGTACACAAAACTTTCAACGCTTCTTATTAAAATTCAGTAACGACATAAAACATTCGCTATCGTGCCAGTTTCTCTAAATTGGAAAAGATAGATTTCTCTCACTTCTTAGTAAAACCCTTCCGTTTACTAACATACACTACGAGTAAAACCCTTCCGTTTACTCTTCACATAAGCTTCGGAAATACCTGCTACTCCTTCAATGTTACCCTTTCTAGGTGATATAACACCAAATTTTCACCAGCGTATTCCTTTGCTGTCACTCACATGCACAGAGTCCCTAACAAGTACTGATAGCCCTGCTTAACTTTTCAGTACTATTTCTGCCTGACAGATAACCTCACTGCAGTATGGCTTCCACTTACCATCCGCTATTCAAATTCCCCGGGGATTCTAGACAACATAAAACAAAACTTTTAAACAAACGGATGTTAGTTCATAAAAATAAAATTCTCATTACCCAATTAACAAAGTAAAACCATCCTCTGATAGCCAGAAAACTGATCCAGCGGGTTACTAGCAACAAGCATTCATACACAAAATACTCACCTGGGCCCATTCATTCACGCTAACCAATAGACACCGCTGGTGGGAATCAGTTGTACTCTTTATCAAACTCCCTGCTACCAATTACCTTTCCTGATTGAAGAGTAATGACTTACCAATGGACCTTTGATAATTGGGGATAAAATGAGATCATACAAATACAATTTCATAAAACACCTGAAATAACCACTGACTCAGGAAGTTTTAAAATGTTTATCTAAATTATTTAGCAGAGTAATTTACAAGCCATATGGCACTTAATCGCATATCAAGGAGGAAAAACACTATAATATCACCTATTAAGTATCAATGACGGTCCCTCAGAAAAAGAGAAGATAGAGACAGCAGTACAACTAAAGATTACGCATTTATAGTTACCTAAAGGTGTGAAAACCAAACCCCTTGGCCAAGGAGTTAGAAAGATGGGTCCCAAGAAGGATGAAGACCAAAGACCTCCGGACCAGGTTCAAGGCATCAGGTGACTTCTCTACCAACGACGCCTGCATCGTTCCCCTTTCTGACACTTCGTTCCTCCTCGAATCTTCCGTGTCTTCTTTCTAATGAAATCCGCCGCCCCCACCTCAGGGCCTCTCTGGACAGCGGTTCAGTCTGCAATCGATCAGCTCGTTCTGTGGTCCTAAAGCTGACAGCCTCAACGCCTAGTCTTCTGAGCTCACTAATTAGCTAATTCTATATCTATTATACCCTTCTACACCCAGGTACATCCCATTAATGTTTCAAAATTATGGGCCCACTACTTCTGATTGGACAGGGACAGGGGGTTGATCCTCACACCATGGCAATTTAGTTCAATTTCTTTAAGCCCATTGTTTTAAAATACCGCCCCTCACAATTAATACATTTGCTTTATTTCCCACCCGTCTCACGACAAATTTTAATATAAAGTGTATACAATTTGTTTCAATTGGTAGGACATCTCAGATGTACAGTGAAGGTGACCAGCGGGTCATGTCCTTGGACATCTTCCAAGTTGACTTCATCGCTTTGTCTTGTTAGTTTCAGAGCGCATGCGCGGTCCATGGCTCTTGAGCTGCTGTTCAGTTAACCCAGGCCCAATTTACGAACTAATAGAAATCAAAGAAGAAACATATTAAAATCAAAAATAAATGTTATCACTGTATACCCCCTACTTCTACTCTATTCCCATTTAATTATAAAATCTATCCCGCATTAGTAGCGTTAGAATACCACATTATTAATTGCAGCAACGCGAAGGCTTTAGCATGTGAGAACATAAAGCAGCCATTTTAGCATAGACTGCGCAGAAGCAAAGAAAGACGTCATACCACGTGATATGGTTGACACATGCGCAGTTGAGTTCCCGCGCTTTAGCGCCCATTTTGGATTAGACAAGGATTACTTATTAGTTTTAAACACATAGGCAAGCGTCTCTCGGATAAATGTAATGTTTGCACATTATTAATAATGACATTACAAGGTTTTAGTACAAATTAATTACTACTGTGAGAAGATTGCTTACGAGCAAGTCTCATTGTGAGTCCTTGCTCCATCACAGGGCCAAGGAATTCTCCATAATTCATCGATTGAGGGCAGTGGCATAATGAAACTTGAGGGGGCCCCTCTGCAAGGTATGTGGAGGGGCCCCCTCCGGACTAAATCAGGAGCTCTCTGGCCAAGGTACTATGCTGAGGCGGCCGCCTGGAGCGCAGGGGATGCATGGGCATAAGTTACGCCACTGATTGAGGGGAGAACACTTGCCTGAGGTATCTTAGAGGAAGTGATAATGCGAAATGACAAGGCTCTTGTGGCGTGCCAGCAGGTGGCGGTAGAGGGGAAGGAAAGGGGTAGGACGTGACAGAAGGCTAAGGGGCCGCACTCGTCCAAGCCACCCCCACAAGATGTAGAGTAATTGTAGAATACTGGGATGTCAGAGGTGCTCTGAAAGTGTGACTGAGTGAAAGGTCAGCATGAGCTGCAGAAGCCTGCAAGAAGCTACAGAGTGAATAAACGGTGCACTGACTGATGTCATGGAGTGAAAGAGGGGTGATAAGGTCTATAGTCATATCAGGCCGGACATGTCAACAGCCTATATTGGCTGTTAAAGGGTTAATCCCCTTCCTGTTCCACACGCCCCTCCTCTCTCGCTATGCATCAATATCCCTACCACTCACAGCCATAGGCAGCGTGCGGTCAGGGATAATGCACACTACTGAGAGAGGGAGAGAAGCATAAAATTATTAATGTCTACAAATATAACAGAATATTGATTGCCATGACATGAAATTCAATAAACCTTCAAAAGAATAGAGATGAGAGCAGAGTAATAGGTCATTATTGTTTCAACAACAGGGCCTTTATTGGTTGTGAAGGCCTGTCGCCCCACTGTCGGTACTTGTCCCCTAGCAACCTTTCTTTCTTCGGCAAACAATATTACATAAGATGTGTACATAACAACAACGCTAATAATAAAGCTAATATTGTTAATAGTAATAACAACAATCATAATACATTTTAGTATTATTCATGGTGCCTAATTATTGGTGCCGATTATTATTCTGTTATTATTATGAATATAGTTGTTGTTATTATTATCAGATGGGAATACTATTCGTAGTGGTAAAAGATCAATTATTATAAATCATAATCACAATAATACTAGTATTATCATTTTATGATGGCTAATTGTTAATGCATATTTTTATCCTGCTTTATTATTATTATTTGTATTATTATTTCAAATATTAACACTAAAATTAGTCATAAATAATACTATAATAATATGACTACTAATAATAATTAAAAAAATAACAACAATACAACCATAGCAACAATAAAAATATACAAGAACAGTAATAACCATATTCTTATTTGTAGTGTTGCCAATATTTTGATATTTAAACTAAAACTTTGCGCTTGCAAAAGAGGCACAGCTGAAGCTCACAGCAATGACAGGTATCGGAATCTACACCCAGAGTTATTCGGAACGGGGAGCCTACAAAATAGTTCAGTTTATTTCCGGTGGTCTAGTGTTACTCTCACTAAGAACCTCCGGCGAGTTTCCATTCACCTCTTGTGGAGATGGGCCAAGTTACCCGGAAGTTCTAACACGGCCAAGGACAAGCAGCTCAGCAAAACAAACCAGGCCTGTGTCCAAATGCTGTGCCCACGTGTGGCATCAAACACTCCGGGAGTCTACTGGGTGGTAACCATCTTTCTACCATCAATTGTTATTCTAACACACACGTACGCTGTGACAGACGTTATTACCAAGGGCCATGTTACCATGAGACTCTCCTTCCCCCCTTGCACGCGCTGGTGATCTAGTCCTGGGTGTCAACCCTATGGAGCACAAGGCAGGCAGGCCTCAAGTGATGAAGCTGTCAGAGGTCACGTGAGCCTGCGGAGTTGAGATCCTGCAGCTAAGGGAGATAGAAGGAGCAAGATAACGACAGGAAAGTAATGAGAAAAGCGAAAGCAGTGATGAAAGGAACATGGGACAGTGAGATCAAGTTATAGAAGTGTAGGGTGGTGTAAGAAAGGAGCATAATGGGAAATCAAAAGGAACCCTTGGCATTTGGTTACCTCAGCGTTCGGTTGCACCTTTGGCAGGCTCCTAGGAAAAGCTTTGGGCCACTGCAATTATTTATTTACAAATTAAGCACAGTATATATCCATCCACAATACTTTCTTCAGATCACAGTTATCCCTCGAAGAACCGACTTCCAAAGAATCCCAGTTTTAATGCCTGCATTTAGACCCTACTGTGTTATGAAGGATGCGCAACCTATCAATCAGTCAATCAATGTTTGTTTAGCGTGACTACTCACCCATGAGGGTCCCAAGGCGCTGGGTGGGGGGAGGACTGCAGGTCCTGATGGGCGCTGAGGTTCAGTCGAAGAGCCAGGTCTTGAGATCCTTCCTGATTTGGGTCAGCGACAGGGATATCCTGAGGTGGAGAGGCAGGGTGTTCCAAGTTTTGGTGGTGAGGTAGGAGAAGGATCTTCCTCCGGTCCTGGACTTGCAGATCCGGGGGAGGGAGGCAAAGGCCAGTTCGGCGGAGCGGAGGTGTCTGGTAGGTATGTGGAATGAGAGGCGGTTGTTCAGGTATGCTGGTCCGGCGGCGTGGAGGGATTTGTAGGCGTGTGTGAGGAGCTTGAACGTGACTCTTTTGTTGACCGGGAGCCAGTGGAGTTCTCGCAGGTGTTCGGAGATGTGGCTGCGGCGGGGTAAATTGCCACATGCATTCTTCGGCGGTCATGCAGAGCAATAGCCCTGGGTGAAATTCTGCTACACTCAATTCTCAGTGTTTCCAGGACCAGTATTATTGAGTCCCCAAACTCTGGACCTGACACTGCCAGGCCCAGAGGCACTGGACCATTTTCTACACTGCAGGGGCTGCAGGCTGCAGTACAACCAAGCTCTTGTCCAACCGTCTAGCAGTACCGAGAAGCAGACAATGTTTATCCCTGGTAGGCTAAAGCATACCCGGAACCCACACTCCCACACTACAACCTTCCTGCTGACACATTCAACCTGTTGGGAGCAGATGGAAAATGTTAGTGGCTTTCTCCATAGAATTGGGAAAGGAATTCAGAAAAGTATTCAGTATCTCCCATTCGGTGTGGTTATTTCCCATTCTGAAGAGAAAACTCAAAATTGCTGGTGGTTTGTGCGGAGATACAGTATCCCACATCAACAACTGACACACTCGTAAACAGTGTCTTTGCATCCAAGAAGAAATCTTCAGCATCTCTTTCAGTTTGTCATAAAATTCACAATAGCTACTGAAAACTATGCACATATTATTATTATTATCATTATTATGAGTAGTAGTAGTAATTGGGCTATTAGTTAACAGGGGTGGAAGCCACACTCAAATAATAATTTACAATCCTTGTCAGGGAGAACCACAAAAGTCACTAAGTAAACCTATGCTTAACACTCTGGTAGCATGGCAAAAAATAAGTCAGGCTTAACTTAGAGGCAATGTGTAAAGTATTTATGCAGCATTCAAGCAGTAATAAAATGGAAACACAACATAGGAAACATCGCAAACCAATTTAGAAAAATAGAGTTAACTTTATTAAACAAAATGATGGCAAAAGGTTTCTAGTGAAAACAGCACTAAAAGCACAAAGTGCTAATTGTGGTTATCTAGTTGCCCTGAAGCTTTGTGTTAGTGGTCAATGTGGACTGTCGCCATTGGCGCTGGTTCTCAAAGGGGATGTGAAGAGCAGGTCACTGCTGGAGATTCGCATTGGTGCAAATGTGAAAAGCCCAAACAATTCTGGATCTTCACATTGAGCTCAGAACTTGTAGTTTTGAGGCAGAAGATTTTTTCTGATGCCAGTCAAGGGGCCTAGATTTGAAGGGGCACCTCTTGGAGGTCAGGACTCACTCCAGCAGATACCAGCAGCTGGGCTCAAGAAGGTCCAGTTGGTGCTGTTCAGCTGGACAGTTACAGGAGAGGCCACTGGAAACTTGTGTCCCTGTAGCTCGAACAGGAGGCCAACCAACTAACTAGAGTCACTTCTGGGGAGCCTTGGATCAAGGAAAGCAGGTCCAGTCTTCCTTCTTCAGGCAGCAGGGCAATCCTTATTTTGAATCTTCAACAAGCCCAGGAGTGTTCTGACGAGAGGTTCTAAAGATGCCACCTTTATCCCCAGTACCTGCCAGTGGGTGGGGGATGGCCCCTTTGTCTAACATTCCCTTTTTCCTGGGTTTGGCTCCAAACTGTCCATGGTAACTAAGGGCAGACAGACTAAATGTGAGCTGCATTTGTTAGTGGCAGGGCAGGCAGCCCTTGGAAGCCAGGAAGGGGTGGGCATAGGCCTGAGGGTACCTTTGATGCTCAGGAAGGCTGAGTACAACCCCCCTAGGACATCCTGCTCAGGAAATGAACACCTTGTCCCATAACCAAGGCCCTTTTGTCCCCATATTTGGAAGGAATACACAAAACACCACAAGAGAGCCATTCTCAGTCATGTGAACCTGCACACTGGCAGAAAGGCACATTTGGTTTAGGCAGAAAAATGTCAAGTTTTTAAAAGTGGCATTTTTAGAATAGTAACTTAAAATCCAACTTTACCATAAAAAGAGATTTTAAATTACAATTCTGTTGAGTGTAAGAAGCATTTCTCTATAGTCTTATAACAGTTGAAATAGACTTTATGAGTTTTTCACTACCGGGATATGTAAACTTAAATACGCATGCCCTACTTTATAAATACCATGCACTGAGCCCTAGGAGTTGCTAGGCCAAACCTAATGGCAACTTATAAGTATTGAAAATGAAGATTTAGTCTTGGAAAAAGGTTTATTCAGCCAGGTTGAAATGGCATTTTAAAAATGCACTACAGGCTGTAGTGGAAGGCCTGAGACATGTATTTCAGAGCAGCTTTATTCGGTGGCACAATAAGTGCTGCAGCCCACTAGTAGCATTAAGTTTACCGACCCTGGATACATGTAGGACCATTTACTAGAGACCTATAAATAAACTTAATGTAACATTCAGTGGTAGGTCATTTTTACCACGTTTAAGGAAGGGAGCAGAAGCCCTTTACAACTGGTTACCTGGGGTAAAGTGCATAGAGCCAGCAAAAACAGGGTATTGAAGGCAAAAGGTCTGAGGGAATACCATGCAAAAGATGTCTGGTCTTACAATTATGATGACGATTATTATTATTGCTATTATTCTTATGATTATGATTATTATTATTATATCAAGAACACACCCATAGATGCAAGCCATAAATGTGTTGCTTGTCCTCAAATTTCAAGTTTGATCATCATTACAAGGTCAGATGTTGTGTGTTATATTGTATTATCAGTATTTGAATAACATATTTCCACCCATAATGCTTTTCGATTATGGGCATCCTTTGCATAAGGTTCTCGGATTCTCATGGACCAGAGACAAGGTGGTCATGTATGACAAATTATTAATTGGCTAAAAAAGTGTGTCCAACGTGCTGCCCAATTATGCTTTGCATTGATTCATGGGAAGAATAAGATGTGTCTGATCCTGACATGGATCATTGCAGTATACTGTGTGTCAATGCTCTGCCAAAGAACCTTGCTGTTTATTTTGCTCATCTAAATGTGCACAGTTCATTGCCCAACCTGACGTGACTCTCCTTTTGCAGCATTAGCTAACTAAACCAATGATGGAGATTCGATGCAATGTGTGAATGTGTGTATGTTTGTTCTGAACAGTTGGGGAGAGGATGTAGCCTTACGGCTAGAGCGGTCGACCTCGAAGCTGGGGAACCAGGTTTGTGTCTCGGCAATGACGCTCAGCATCCTGTGATTCTGGGCAAATCACTTAATCTCCCCTTGCCTAACAAAAAAAATAAATGAATGTGTCCATCTGTAACGAAACTGGTGCTCATGTAAAGCGCTCTGATACCTGATATCTTCAGGTCTAGTTTGCGCTATATAAAGCTCTAAAAAAAAAAAAAAATTCTAAAGTGTATGTTGGGTTGAGGGTAGCAATGTACCATAGACAGTTCTTTGCCAGCTGTGTAGCTTTGGTGCTGTGTTGTGCGCATGTGGGTGGCAGGAGGGCATCCTACCTTATTAGTATGGAGTGTATCATAAATATTTCTGAAAAGGATGAATTGTTGAATGATAAGCATTGTTGGGAGAGTTCAGTGGTACTTAGTGAACAGAAATGTGTAACTTGGGGACTGTGGCATGCCCTCCTTACTCTCATTATTCACTTCTCTCCATGTATTCCTCTCTCTCCATCTCTCTCAATTACATGCATACACACTCCCACACTCTCTCTCTTGCTCTAACACACAGAGGGCCAGAGTTACAAAACAAATTGTGTCTGAGTTGCGCTACTTTTTTAATGCAGACCTGAAGCAAAGTCTAGGTTATCGATTACAACGCAGCACAAATCACAATTTGCATTGGTTTGTAACCAAAAGTAGCGCAATGCAGCGCAATGCGCTACCTTATGTCATTTTACGTCAAGGGGGCATTCAATGGGTGGAGCATGGGTGTTTCCATGCAACCATCCGTGGGTTTGGATGCAAATCCCTATCAACAAAGAGCACCAAAATCCTACACTGCCCCAAGGCTAGCATAAAGAGGAGCAATATTTTTTATTTCTACCCATTTTTATCTCTATAAATGTGTGCTGCATTATGCTGCACATATACAAAGAGAAAATTGCCTTAAAAGAAAACTTTGTGAAGCAAAAGGAACGCTGACCACAACACAGTCTCCCTTTCACTATGGCGTAAGGGTGCCTGCATACTGTCTTTTTTGCTTCTGACCTCCTGTTTTTGACTGTGTGCTGCATGCAGTTTTTGCTGGTTTTAGAACTCTGGGCACTTTATCACTGCTGATCAGTGCTAAAGTGCATGTGCTCCCTGAGTAAATTGTGATTGTGTTTGGTTATACATGATTGCCATATTTGGTTAACTGGTAAGCCCGTAGTAAAGTTCACTGTGTGTGCCCAGGGCCTATAAATCAAATGCTACTTGTAGGCCTGGAACACTGATTGTGCCACCCACATGAGTAGCCCTGCAACCATGTCTCAGACCTGCCAAAGCAGGGTCTGTGAGTGCAATTTTAAACTGCTATGTTGACCTGGCAAGTGTCCTCACTTGCCAGGCCCAAACCTTCCCTTTTACTCCATGTAATGCACCCCTAAGGTAGGACCAAGGTAGCCATATGGGCAGGGTGCAGTGTATTTAAAAGGTAGCACATGTACTGGTGTGGTTTACATGTCCTGATAGTGAAATGATGCTAATTTTGTTTTTAACTATTGGAAGGGCTATCTCTCCCAGACGTTATCATTGGAGCTGCCTTGTAACCTCTTACAATGGTAACTTCCAATTGGGAATAGATAGAGATTTGGAACTTAGGGTCCCTGACCTCACTATTTAAAAATACATCTTTTAGTGAAGTTGGTTTTTGAATTGCATGTTTGAAAATGCCACTTTTAGAAAGTGGGCATTTTCTTGCTTTACCATTCTGTGCCCCTGCCTACCTGTGGAATCCACGTCCGAGGGAGGGTGACAGTTGGGCTGTTTGTGAATTAACTCTAGACAGTCACACAAAGGGAGCTGAGGTGTGCCCTGAATATTCTGATGGCCCATCACCAGGCTGATGGGTTTTCCTGAGCTAGAGTGGTGGGAGGAGTTTTCACAGAAACCTCACTAGGGCTGTGCCTGTCCTCAAATAAAGCTGTCTCCACCCCCTGTAGAGTGTCTGGGGCAAGGTCAGGGAAAGGCAGGGTTGTGTGCACTGCAAAGACTTTCCTTTGAAGTTTGCCTACTTCTAAGGTAGAAACAGGCATAAGTACTGGAGCTGTGACACCAAAACTTCAGGACACTTCTTAACTAAGAGGATATTCTGCCAAGAAGAAGAACTGGAGAAGCTGTCAGGAGGGACTGCCACTTTGCTGTGTGCTTTGCTGTGTTGGCCTGCTACTTGCTGCTTCTGTCTTGGGCAGTAACAAGACTGGACTTTGCTTTCTATATGCAGCTTGCCAAGGTTCTACAAGCGCTTGTGTGTGCTTACCTCCTGTTAAAAAGTCTCAGGGCCATCAAAGACTTCATCTGTAACCCCGAGCTCCTCTCCTGGGAGTTCCGATCCGCCAAGTTGTGCAAATTCCAGTTCTGGGCCCTTGAAGGTGGCTTTGCTGCAAAGACCCAAGAAAATCCACGCATCGACTCGCAGAGCCCATTTTCCCGACGCAGAACCGCCATGCGGCTGAAAAACCAACACATTGTAAAGGTGCTGCCTAAGAATCAACGCAGTGCCTGCTGTGTGGCTGAAAGATCACCGCAGACTGAGTTCCAAGTACCGTGTCACCAACGCCCGTGGCGCCTGCTCCGACTCCAGCGCAGGCCCTGCTGTGCGTCTGAAGAAATCGATGCTTCACCTGCTCCACAGCGGGGAAATTGACACAGCGCCTGTTCCGCCACTGTCACATAGACCCAGAACGTCGAATTTTCGACTCATCCCTCACCTGCACTGCAGTAAGGAACCCATGCATCACCTCCCCTGGGAGTAAAGAACTGATGTACCGCTTTACTTTTCTGGTGCCTCACCTCCCCTGCACCTGTTTTCGTCTTTGATTTTGACGCATCCCAGGTACTTTGTGCTAAAAGTGACGCATCCATAGCTTCCTATGGACTGAACTGTTTTGAACCTTTTATGGTTTATATCTCTTAATTGATTGATCATCGACAGAAAAATAACGGAGAAGACAACAAGCAATGATACATCGACAAGAACGACCCTGCTGCCAGGGCCGTGTACTTTTAGGGTGCCAACAAACAGCCCCCCCAACTCCCACCCCCATCCCCGGACCTGGTGGCTTCTGTATATATTTATAAATCAAAAAAATAAAGAAAAAGGAGAAATGAAAGAAAGGAAGAGAGAAGGGGGAGATCCAAACCCATCGTGTGTCTGAGTGTCCCACTTCTTGATCACAACGAAGAGGCTACGAGGGGCCCCTGGACTCGCTCAGTCTCAAGAGTCGAAGGTATTTAGGACAGGTGAGCTCCCTGAATTCCGATGTCAGGAGGGTCAGAAATGGCCCCCATATTTCAGCAAAGGTGGCGCTCTGATTGGACAAGGAAAGAGTGATTAGTTCCATCCCTAGTATATGCCATAAACTGTGCAGCCATCAAAAGTGTGGGTAGTAGCTCTGAGCCCCAGTGGGATAGGATGTTTTGTAAAGCTGCCCCTAAGGCCAGGCCGATCTGTTTGCCTCACTTTGACCTGAGGGGGAAAGTAAGAGGGTTTGAGAGTCCAAGTATAATGTATGCTGGGAATCTGGGGAGTTCCGTGTCAAAGTGTGTATCTATATCTGCAAGTACATGCTCCCAGTATTGCTGTAATCTCGAGCAGTCCCATAGGATGTGCAACAATGTAGCGGTTTGCCCGCAATGGGGCCAGCACTCTGGTGATTTAGATGAGTTGTAGCTGTATAATCTATGGGGTGTATAATACCAATAGGTAATGATTTTGGTGGTGGTTTCAATGCTGGCCATGTTCTGGGCCATGTAGCGCGCCGGGTGTTAAATGTCGCCCCACTCCTTTACCGTTAGTTCCCTACCTATCTCGTTCTCCCATCGGAGCTGACTCTTAGGCCTAGGAGTCTCTGTAGAGAAACCTATTAGTTCTGAGATCATGCACTTGTCCGACGTCTTGGCTAGCAGCCACCGCTCGAAGAGAGTGAGGTGCCGCTCGGCTCCGGAGCTAACAGAGGGGTGCATTACTCAGTGACGGCTCTGCATGTAGTGCCATCGCTCCAATTCTGGGAATACAAAGTTCGTGCATAAAGCCTCAAAGGGGAGGGGGCCCTCCGCATCAAATAGGTGGCCCACTGATTTGCATCCTGTCTGGTTCCATATCAGGAATGCCGGGTCTGGGTAACCTGAGCCAAAGTCTGGATTTCTGACTATGGGCGTGAGAGGTGAGGGGAAAGACGTCAGGTCCCTTTGTGTTGTTAGTCCGTCCCACACCGTCAGAGATGTCCTAGTTATAGGGTAAAAATAAAGTGATTTGGGTTGAGCCTGTTAAGGAAGAAGAGGGATACTCCACAGAGCCTGTCCAGCTAGCGCTCTATCAATAAATAACCAGCGCTTTTCAGATTCCGGTCGGGACCATTCAGCAAAAACCCTGAGCTGAGTGGCTTGGCAATAGTGCTGAAGATCCGGGATGCCTAAGCCCACTTCCACGGAGGGTTTGTAGCTAAGTTCTCGATGAAGGCGGCGGCGTTTGTCCACCCACACAAATTTATTTATCTCCTGCTGTAGAAGGCGTAGTGTGCGGGGAGGGGGCGGGACCGGGAGTGCCTGAAAGAGGAACAAAATCTTCGGGAGGGTCATCATTTTGAGTGCTGAAATGCGCCCTAACCAGGATAAAGAGTAGGAGTGCCAGCGGTGGAGATCCGGCTTGATCTGTTGGGTCAGGGTCTGATATTTAAGGGTTATCATTTCAGCTATGGTGGGGGAGAGGAGGATACCTAAGTATGGGATGATTTCGGGGCCCATTGCAGAGGGAGTATGTGGCGTTGAGCCTCAAGAGTACATGGGAGAAGGGTATGGTCGAGGGCCTGTGATTTTTGGACATTTATCTTAAATCCCGACGCTAAGCCAAATGCTTCTAATTCAGCAATCATTGCGGGTAAAGAGGTCAGAGGCTCTTCCAAGGATACTATGACATCGTCTGCGTACAAGCTTATAAGATGCCTTTCCCCTCCGAATTGGATACCCCGTATCTGTGGATTGGTGCGGGCTATGTGGGCCATTGGTTCCATGTAGAGGGCGAACAGCAGGGGCAACAGAGGGCACCCCTGTCTCGTTCCCCTGCTGATGGCAAATGGGCAGGAAGAGCATCCGTTGACCCGGACCACTGCTGTGGGCTGGGTATAGCTGCTAAGGATCCATTTTTGAAAACGATCTTCTATGCCGAAATGAGCCAGAGTTGCAGCGAGGAATGGCCAGTGGACTCTATCGAATGCCTTCTTGGCATCGATCAATAAGAGCATCCTCTCTTGTGCATACCTCTGGGATTTTTTGATTAGGTGCAGGACACATCTGGTGTTATAACTGCATTGCCGTTGTGGCACAAAACCCTCCTGATCCGGGTCCACAAGTCCCAGAAGTATGAGATTCAGCCTGGCAGCAAGAATGCCCATAAAAAGTTTTAGGTCCGTGTTTAAAAGGGAAATGGGGTGGTAGAAAGAGCACTGAGTTTTATCCTTTCCCGGTTTAGAAATTACCACTATCGCTGCCTGAAGCATAGAGGGGGAAGACAGACTGTGTCGCCAACTGCATTAAAAAGTCTGGTGAGGAGTGGTGCTATGCTTTGACAGAAAACCTTATAGAAGGAGGCCGGAAACCCGTCTGGGCCCGGTGACTTAGATAGCTTTTGACAAGAGATAATGGAAATAACTTCCTCAATGCGAACTGGTCGGTCCAGTTCAGAGGCCTGGTTAGGTGTCAGGGAGGAGACTTTGGCCTGTTTTAAATACATTGGAGCTGCGTCTTGAGGGAGGACCTGTGCCGAGTAGAGGGACTGATTGTAATCCCGGAAGGTGTCTAGAATGTGCGCATCAGTGGCCCATTCCTGGCCCTCGGCATCTTTAATTCTCTGAACTCCTGATTCTTGTCGCTGAATGCTGAGTCCGTTGGCTAAAAGTCGGACTCCCCGGTCCCCCCCACGTAAAAGCGATGTCGAAGTCGAAGTGCTGCATGCCCTGCTCTACCAATATCAAGGCCAGACAACTGGGCACTGTCGGCCTCCAGTTGTCTCCAGACCCTGGGGGCTCCCTTTCTCTAATGTATGCGTTCAAGTTCTAAGACTTGACGAGACAGCTTTTCCCTCTTATCCCGGCGGAGCTTATTATCTGCAGCTGCTATTGCTATAAACTCCTCTCTGACCACCGCTTTCAAAGCATCCCATAGGGTAGAGACTAACAGGCACATGCATCAACCATTTTTGCGAGCGCAAACGGTGCGATTCGCAAAAATCGGCCGTTTGCGCCCGCAAAAATGGCATTTGCGATGCATCAAGGTTCAAGGCACTCGCAATTTGAGAATTCGCAATTAATTGCCAGTTCTCAAATTGCGATTGCATTTAAGGAATCGCAATTTGCGATTCCTTAAATGCAATGCAAGAACCACTTTAGAATAGCGATTTCGCTATTAGAGGGCGCAAATTACCATGAAGTTGAACTTCATGGTAATTTGCAAAAACTGTGAAAAATGCACTTTAGTGCATTTTTCAAAGTTTCATGTTGCGCGCACACATGCCCTTGGGGCATGTGTGTGCGCGCAACATGGGTGCACATCAAATGGCATGTTTGATGCATGTGCCTGCTGGACCTCTGGAGTGTCGTTAGGCATCAGGTAGTCCTCAATTGTCTTACAGGCACATGCATCAAACATGCCATTTGCGATTCCTTATTAGCAAAAAATAAGGATTCGCTAATAAGGAAGCGCAAATGCGTATGCATGTAGGAATCGCTGAGAAAATAGCGATTCCTACAAATTCCTTAATTGCGACTCGCAAATTGCGAGTCGCAATTAAGGAATGGCTCCCATTCATTCCTATGGGCCTACAGGCCCATAGGAATGAATGGGAGATTGCATGCGCAATTTGCGAGTACCAATAGGTACTCGCAAATTGAGCATTCAATTTCAAGGGTGCAAGGGTGTCAAAATGACACCCTGTTGCACCCCTGAAAAAGTGATGTGCACCCATGTTGCGCACACACATGCCCCAAGGGCATGTGTGCGCGCAACATGAAACTTTGAAAAATGCACTAAAGTGCATTTTTCACAGTTTTGCAAATTACCATGAAGTTCAACTTCATGGTAATTTGCGCCCTCTAATAGCGAAATCGCTATTCTAAAGTGGTTCTTGCATTGCATTTAAGGAATCGCAAATTGCGATTCCTTAAATGCAAGGGCAATTTGAGAACTCGCAATTAATTGCGAATTCTCAAATTGCGAGTGCCTTGAACCTTGATGCATTGCAAATGCCATTTTTGCGGGCGCAAACGGCCGATTTTTGCGAATCGCACCGTTTGCGCTCGCAAAAATGGTTGATGCATGTGCCTGCTAGTGATTTGCGCAACCACTTCTGGGCGCTGAAGCAAGGCGTCTCTGAGGTGCCAGGTTTTGGAATGTGAGCTGGTCGTCGAGATTGTGAATGTCACCGTCACTGCGGAGTGGTCTGATAGGGAGCGGGGCTCAATTTCCATAGATTGGACCAAAGCAGTGACTTCCGAATTGCCTAAAAAGTAGTCTAGCCTGGCATAGGTCTTGTGGGCGTGTGAGTAGAAGGTAAAGTCTCAGGATTGCAGATGGGACAGTCTCCATAGGTCCGTCAAGCCCCTGTCGTACAACCAATTCAGGCCTGCTATGGAAATAGCCACGGTCTGTCCGTGGAGCTGTGTTGATCTGTCTAGTTCATTATTGAACACGATGTTAAGATCTCCCCCAGCAGTAGCCCTCTATCCTGTGTGCTCATAATTTCTGTTACCGCTTTGTGGAGAAAGGGTTCCTGCCCTTCATTTAGGGAGTATATGGTACCGACTGTAATGCTGCAGGGTCCCAGGGTTAGGGAGTATGCTAAGAGCCTACCCTTGATCTCTGCCTGCTTAGGACCCACTTTCCCCTTGAATGTCCGAGAGATCAGTATCGATACTCCAGCCATCTTGGATGGGAGGGATGAGAAAAATTGATGCGGAAAGGCCTTGGAACGGAGTTTGTGTTGATCTTTAGGGAGGAGATGTGTTTCCTGCTACAAGCATATGTGGGCTCCCAAATTTTCTAGATAGGAGAGGATTGAACTCCGTTTCAGCGTATGGTTAAGGCCTTTAACGCTGAGTGAAACAATCTGTAATGTGTCTGACATGGAGGTGTATGAAGTGGCAATGCATATGGTATGGCCCTGAGATGGCTCGCCCCACCCCTGCCGCATCCATACGCAAGAATGAGTGGGTCAGACATGAAAGAGTAGGGATTGGAAGATTGTGAATGATTGGTCACCAGGTCCAACTTAGACCCCAAACAAAGAAGCCAAGTGGGCCCATAAAATATGAACAATATGTCCTTAGAAAAGGAGACACTGTCCAGGATGTAAAGCGCCATAGGATATTAAGCAAAGGGGGGGGTATTGGTGGCCCTGCTCCCCGCCCGGCCCTCCGCTGGTGCAACATATGGAAAATGCAATAAGGACTAGGTGGCGTGAAGGTGTTTGCATCATGATGTCGCTGGCCCAGCAAAGTCACGGCAAGGGAAACAAGGACCGCCTGTCTCTCTCTAGCAATGGTCTCTGGGTTCAGACAGTGACCAGTCGGGGAGGACCGACCGCCGCCATGGCTCGAGGGCTCCTCGCTGTCACAGCCGGGCCGCCCTCCCCGGTGACGTCCAGGCAGGGGGTTCTTCAGATCAAGGAGGCGGCTCGCCTCTTCCACGGATCGGAGCTGGTGCAGTTTCCCTTCCAAGCGAAAAACAATTCTAAAGGGATGCCCCCATGAGTGAGGCAACCCCTCTCTCGGATGCAAGAGGTGACGGGTGGAATGGCACGCTGCAGAATTTGCTCCTTCAGGGTGAGATCGTGGATGAAGGTCAAGATATCCGGTGGTGGACCTGCCTGGGATCTCCTGGGACCCACTCTGTGGTCGCGATCAATCTTGATCTCTGTATTTGAAGGGGCCTCTAGGATGAACCTGAACAAGGCAGTCACAAATGCGGTGATGTCCTTTCCCTCTGCCCCAGTCGCAACCCCTCAGATGTGAATGTTGTTGCGCCGGGACCTGTTCTCTAAATCCTCAGTGTGGGCTTGAAGATGATGAGGTGTTGGTCCCTGAGGCGGAGGATCTCCTGTTGAAGCTGTTCAATTTCATCATTGCGTCCTTGTCCATGGTTTTCCGGTGTGGAAACACGATCACCTAGCTCGTCTACTTCTCGGCGGACCTCTCCAAGTTCTCCTGCCAGTTCGGTTTTAATAGACAGAAGGTCCTCACGCAGAGAGGCAAACAGCGCCTCTAGGTAGGGGCAGGTGAGGGGCCCCTCTGCGTGCGTAGAGTCTGTGGGCTCCTCTGTGGGGCCTGATGCCCTGGCATCGCCCACCAAGGTCCCTGATTGCCTGAGGAGCATGTCCTTGACATTCCTGTCCCCTTTACCCAAGGCCAAGGCGATAGGTGCAGGAGGCCTCACCTCGCAGTTGCAAATCAGGAATCCACCCCTTAGGCAGGAGCAGCAGTGAGGTCTTGTTTAAAATCAAGACCCAGCAGCAATAAGACTCCTCTCGGCAGTCCAGAGGGCGGCCCGGCAGAAGGGGGCAGCCCAGCTAGTTGTAATGCAGTGCCAGATGACCGTCAGGTGAGAAGGTCTACAAGAGCGTGTATTTTTATGGTGTTGGCTGAGCCCCGGGGCCACAGCCCACCTTCTCCCTCCAGGTAAGCCAGGTGCTCACACAGACCTTGTAGTGGTGAGGGCTGGAACCCCCCATTCTGCAGTTCGGTTTTGGCTTATTGTGCGAGGGGGGCTCTCTTACTGTTCTAGTTGGGGGCAGGGTGTTGTAAAAGGTGGGATCCTGTGCATCGGTGTGGCCAGCCAGGAGTCCCACCCCCTCACCTTCGGTGCAGCAGTGATCTGGCGCTGAAAAGGAGCAAGATCCCGGTGAGATTCCGTGCTGCGGTGCAGTATTGTCGGGGCAGCGCCGCAGCACGTTGCAGTTCCTCGGGTGCGCCCACCGGAAGGCCAGTCGCCCGGGGGAGGGGACCTGACTCTGTCCACGTTCCCGCTGAGGCCCAGCGGGAAAGCCGCCACTCTGCTGCGGGGCGGGCAGAAGGGCAGAGGCGTTGACCCAGTGCAGGCAAGGCGATCCCAGGTCAATCCGCCCCCAGGAGGACACAGCTCAAGGGCAGCCCGCAGGAGGCGTCTACGCATGGCCCCAGCAGCTTGCTCCGGGAGGCCCTCGGTCGTGAGCCACCACTCCCCGATGCAGTCCAGCTGCCGGACCAGTGCAGGTGGGTGATCCCACTCCTCCGGCACGGGACCCTCCGAGCAGGGTCTCGGGCAGCTCAGGCAGCCCCGGCAGCAAAGGCAGCCCAGGCCCCAATCCATCCAAGCCGCGGCTAGTCTCCCCAGTATCTCCCTCGGGCAAGCCACTAGCGGCCACCCGGCTCATGCAGCAGCCTCTGGGGATATCCCGTCGATGCTGGGAGAGCAATTCAATACCCAGCTGTGCTTTTGGCAGTGGGGCCTAGCGACAGGAAGCGGAGCGCGCCGAAAGTGTGACTCACTCGTCCGCCATCTTGGCCACGCCCCCTTGAATTTTTAAAAGTGATCTTTACTTATGTATGTTGGATTTTTGTCATTTTGATCTTGTTTTATTCAGATAAATATTGGTTATTTTTCTAAACTGTGTAATGACCTTTTGTAGTATTTTCACCGTGTTACTGTGTGTGTTTGTACAAAGGCTTTACACATTGCCTCTGAGATAAGCCTGACTCCTCGTGCAAAGCTACCAAGGGGATGAGCTGGTGTTATTTTAGCTGTGTAATCCCCTTACCCTGACTAGAATAAGCGTCCCTACTTGGGCAAGGTGCAAACCTCTGCCAACTAGTGACCCCCATTTCTAACACACTTCTTAATAGATATCATGGTGTTCTGCTCTCTCCTCTTCACACAACACAGCGCATCAACTTTACTTGCTGCCCTCAGTGCATAATTTGAGCCGGTAGTTGCCCATGGGGGCCACCGGCACTCATTGTTGGGGACCGGCTCTTATTTTTCTGTATCAGATATTTACCTAGAGCAAGAGAGGGAACAACAAAGGAAGCGGAAATGATGGAACAAGAGAAAACCCGTCATGAAGGAGAAAGCAGGAACCTGCAAGAGTGAGAATAAGAGACAGGAAGTGCCTGGTGGTGGATTAAATATGCATGAGGTGCAGGGTCGGAGAGGGGCAAAATATAGGCCCAGGCACCAAAATAAAAGTGACCCCTTAGTGAATCAGATCGCTATGAAAAAATGGCCCATAGGTGCAAATCAGGCTGGTTTTGAACTTTGTAAAGACACCCTGTATCAGCATTTTGATAGGTATGGGAGACTGTATGCCTTTGTGTTTGCTGCAGTCAATGTTTGTGCTAATATCAGGGACAACCAACAAAAGAAAAAAGCCCAGCAGACCATAAAGCAGGCCCACAAACTTTTAAAAAAACATTTGCAATGCAATTGGTCTCACATTTGCGAGAGTTTAAGCTATTGGTATTGTGAATGGCAATGCCTTTTATTTATCTGATAAGTAACAAATAAATAAAAGGCATTGTCATTTACAATGCCAATAGCTCAAACTCTTGTAAATGCGAGACCTATTGCAATTCAAAGAAGCGGTCGCCATTGTGGCTGCTTGGAAAGTAAAAGCGCGCATGGCATGCTAAATGTTGCAGGAAAGCATGTTGTGCCTGCAGTAGGAGAAACTCATTACAGAAAATAGTGCTTACAGACTAAATAAGACGTACAGTGTAACAACCGAAGTAAAAGGACCAGTCCTCATGGGAGGTTACGAATGAAGACATGGTGGTACTAAGGAGGGACTAACAAGCCTATTATCCCATCAGAAGCCAGCATTTATGAAGGTCAATGGCACAAGCCAATGACATATAGGGGTGGAGAGTGGGCGGGGCTTTAAGTCCATACTCGAATACAACATGCCCACAGAGCAGCACATGTACTGCCCAGGCTCAACCTAAAAGCAGCCGACACACTGATCTGTGAAACCAGCACATCGGGCACTGCCTGATTGCCCTATAGGACAGTATGACACTGATGAGGTGGGTTTAAGACTATGCAGTCTTGTTATTTGGCTCAACAACATTTAATTGCACCATCCACGGGCTTCTCAACAGAGCTTCAGCACAGATACTCATTCTATTACAAATTATGCATGTGCTGCCCTTCGTAAATCTGGGCCACAATAGCTTCACTTTCCACTATTCTTTTCTCTCGATTTCCTCTTTTCCACCTCCCTTCTTTCTTCTAGCCACTGTACACCTCCCAACCCTATCTCTCTCTCCCACATTCTCCTTCCTCTCACCAAGCCCGGTTCTAGAGGGTGGGCCGGGTGGGCTAGGCCCACCCAAACATCATCCTTGGCCCTCCCAGTCACTGCATAAAAACCAATTTCAAAATGCACATGTTAAATTCCTCTTTCTCTGTGTCATCGGGGCAAACATTGTGGTGATCTTGAGCTACTGTGGGCTGGGCAGGGCAGTGTCTACTGTCCTATCTTTCACAGGTCTTTAAAAGACCATTTACATACCTGTGTGAACTGGTTAACAACGCTTTGTGTTTATTTCACTGGTTCAAGTACCCCTTGGGTCCCCACTCTACCTATTTCTTACATTTATATTTTACTTCTACCGCAGAGGGAGAATGCATTTCGTGAAAAGGCCTATCAGGAGTAGGGTTGGCACCTTTCCAAGAGAAAAATATTGGTCGTTTGTTGTTTAAAGAGGCTGCAAAGGCCTGGCTGTGATATTAAATAGGGCTGTAAATAAAATCATATGTATTTGTTCGTAACATGACTTTTATGTCTTTGTTACCTTTAATTATTAGTCATAGATCATTAATGCAGCCCTAGAACACATTAAACATACTTTTTATTTGTATGTGTGTAGGAAAGTGGGTTTCTGTTGCAGTAACCCCCCCACTTTTTGCCTGATAACTGATGCACTTTTCCTTGGTGTGCCCTGGGTCCCTGCCAATCAGGTACCCAGGGCCTGTGTTCCTTCCCTACAAACTGTACTAAAGCCTAAACCCAATTGGCATCTCTGGCCACAGGTAAGCCCCTGGTAAATGGTACCCTAGGTACCCAGGGCACTGTGACCAGAGAAGGCCCCTAAGGGCTGCAGCACTTATTGTGCCACCCTTAGAGGCCCTGTACCCTAACACACAGCCTGCCTTTGCAGGCTGAGTGTCTTGGTGCAGAACTAAACAGAGAGTCGACATGGCACACATCCCTGTGTGCCATGCCCACAAACACACTGCCCTGGCATACCTCAGTCACCCCTCTAGCTGGGTGCACTATGCCAGTGGTGTGGGCACAGGTGCATGAGCCCTGTACCCTCACAGTACCCAGGGCCATTCCTGGGCACTGTAAGTGCAGTGATGCCATTAAGAGTATATGGTGCTGGGAGGTTGTCATTACGAACTCCACAGCACCATAATGGCTACACTGAAGACTGAGAAGTTTGGTATCAAACTTCTCAGCACATTAAACCCACACTGATGCCAGTGTGGGATTTAATGTAAAATGCACGACAGAGGGCAACTTAGAGTTGCCCCCTGAACCTAACCTACAATCCACGTCTTGTCTGAGGGGCTGCCCCGGCTGCCACACAGCAGACATGTTGCTGGACCCCTGGGTGGAGAGCCATCCGCTCTCCTGGGCCTGCAACAATGCACATCCTGGGCGAGGTGCTAGGTCTCCTCCCCCAGGATGGGCAGGGGAAGCTTCAAAGGCATGGCTCCTTTGGGAGCTTCTCCAGGCCACTTGCTGTACTCAGCAACTGGCCCCCACCGGTTCTGACCCCCTCTCTGGCTGGAAGACTGGCGGGAAACCCCAAGGGAGGAAAGGGGATGTGCCAGCCTCTGCCAACCCCACCCCTCAGGTGGGGAGGCGAGGTGAAGCACAACTCCGGGCTCTCGCCATCTTGAAGATGGGGAGCCCTGCCCAATCAGGACTAGGCTACTGCCCCCTCCCACAGGAGAGGGGCAGGATAGGGGGTGTACCCACCCCAGGGAAGGGACCCATTGGTCCCTGCCCTTTACCTACCTGTAACGCCCCTAAATTTAGTATTTAGGGGCACCCTGAACCTTCCTTCCTCGGATCCAGCAACAACAACAAGAAAAGAAGAACAAGGACCAAACAGCCGTGCAGCCTGCTAACAAGAGGAAGACAACAACTGACTTGGCCCCAGCCCTACCGGCCTGTCTCCCCTCGAACCTGCCTTCTGCGAAATCCCGGTGTGTCCTGCAGCCAGCAACCTCACAAACCCCGGAGGACCTGCCTGCCTTCACTTGAACCGCCTGCTTCTCCCGTGAACACCGGATTTGTTCAAAACCAGCACCCCTGGCACCAGCCCGGGATCGCGAATCCAGCCCACTCTGCACCCGCCGAACCCGGCCCGAGCTCGAGTAAAAAATCACCAAGAGGAGGTCTCCCCAGCGATCCTGACCTGGAATCCGGCGACTCCTGACCTGCCTCAAACCTCCAGACGAAGCCTGCAGCCTCAGTCCAGAGGGTCCCCCCTACCGCGACCAGAGCGGGTAAGAAAAATCCGACGCTAAAAGGCACCCCTGCACCCGACGCCCCACGGCCTTGTGTGCCCAAACCCAGGGTGCCTACCTAAGCCAAGACATCTCAACTTACCCCTCGAAGTGTTGGTAGATCCCAGGAGACTCTCGTTTCCAAGCCTGCAGTGTTTGTCCAGTCCGGAGAATCTCCATAGACTTCAACAGGGAACCCGACGCCATAATAGCCCTCTGCACCCAGCCGCCCGGGTGCCGCTGTGGGTGCGCTTTTGGTGCTCACTTGCTTCCCCCTTTGTGCCAAGTCTACAGCCAGGAGCCTTGCTCCCACAACCCAGTGGCCTGCTAGCCAGCAGCCACCAACCGAAGACCCCTATCCCCCATAGGATAACATTGGGGCCTCAACACTCTGCATCCGGCCGCCCTAGTGCCGCTGTGGGTGCAACAAGAGTGCATCACTGACCCTGGGGGACCCCTGAGTCTAACCCCAGAACCTGGACTCCCACAGTCAAAAACTTACCTGCAAACCGATAACTTGTTTTCCCTCCATAGGATAACATTGGGTGTTTTTCTCTGAAAAAACGACTGTGTGGAGTTTCAAAAACTAAAAATATTGCTTAAAAATTGTGTGTTTAACCAAAACGACTTTACTCACCTGTTTGCAGGAAATGTCCCAGGACTGAATCTAGGACCCAGTCCTGAGGTTAGAAAAGTAACGCAATAATTACCTACCTGCATATTACAGTAAAAGTCAATGCATTTCAATGGACTGGTCGAAAAAGTTTCTAAGTGTCAACTTTTGAAATCTTGAAATATTCACTAAAAATCGTCCGAATATCAAAAACGAAATTACTCACCTGTTATCAGGAGAGATCCCAGTGCTGGATCTTGGTGCCCAGCACTGACCCTGAAAAGTAATCATAACTGTACTTACCGGTAACTTGAATTTCCTTCCATAGGATAACATTGCCTGGTTTTTGCTGAAAAAGTTTCTAAGTGTCGATTTTGCAAACTTACAAATATTCGTTCAAAATCGCCTGTATAACAAAAACACATTCTTTCAACTGTTTACAGGAGATGCACCAGTGCTGGATCCAGGATCCAACACTGAGTTAGAAAAAGTAACAATAACCCCACTTACCTGCTAAGTGAATTTCCTCCCATAGTTAACATTGGTGATTCTATGTGAAAAAGTTTCTGTCAACTTTTAAAATACAATAATATTCCTTAAAAATCACAACTGTAACCAAAACGTTTTTACTCAACTGTTTACAGGAGATGTCCCAGGACTGAATCTAGGATCCAGTCCTGTGGTAAGAAAAGTAATCCAAAAAGTAATCTATTGCATTTAACTAGAAATTCCCATTGAGCTCAATGTATTATTGTGTTTGAAATTGTGTTGCCTATTGCAACAACTGTAACTATTGTATTCAAAAGTCTATTGCCTATTTGAAAAGTATTTAACTAAAGTAACTCATTCTGAGAAAGTATATTTTGATACCTATTGTTGGTTCTAAAATAAAACAACTATATATTTTGATACAAAACCATTGGCCTAGAGTTCAGTTCTTGAGTGTGTGAGACCATTTGCTGACTGAGTGTGTACAACAAATGCTTTACACTGTCCTCTGATACTGCCTTACTGCTCGACCAAGCTACCACTTTAGAGAGTAAGGTTATATCTAACTTTAGCCTCTGCCAAACTTCTGGGGACTGTGGACTCTGTGCACACTGTACCTATTTGGGAACAGTATATACAGAGCCACTTTCTTACATTGTGCTGTTTGAAGTATGCTCAGATAAGGGCTGAAAATACCGGCTTTAGGTGCTTTTTGTACTGGCCGGGATGCAAAATACCGGTGGTGCGGGTAGAAATCCGGTCAACTGACAACCCTAATCATGAGATTTTGTTTGTGGCAGGATCAGCAAATTATTTATTTTCTCCACCCTCTGTCCCTGACTGATACTATAATAGCAATAGTTAAACTTATATCTGAAACCCTACTCGCCAACCATCTATAACATGCTGAGTTACTCCAAGTGTCAGGGCATACATCCTGCATTCAGACAACTCACTCCTCATTCTCACAGCGCATGCGCACCCTGCACTCATAATGATCACACTGCACTCACACTGCTCACCAGGCACTCATTACCCTGTGCTCACACCGTTCATTCTCCTCCTACCCTGTGCTCAAATGAGCACATTGGTCACCCTGCACTCACAGCGACCACACAGCACTCACGCTGCTCGCCATGAACTCATGCTGTTCTCCCTCCACTTATCCTATGGTCAAATGAACACACCAATCACCCTGCACTCACAGCGATCATACTGCACTCACACATCTCACCATGCACTCACACAGTTCACTCTGCAATCACACAAGCACACTATTCATCCTGCACTCATGTGACACTTCACTCACTGCAATCTCACTCACCGTGCAGTCATTCCTTCCACTCTGCACTTTCACCCCCACCCAAACTCATATTGTCACATCATTCACCCTGCAGTCACTCTTGTCTCTCTACTCTCACACTGGCTCATATCTCACCTTGCACTCACATAAGGACTCCCACAGCTAACCCTTCACTCTCATGGGCAAACCACTCACCCTGCACTCACACCACGCAAACAAGCACATCACTCACTCACTCTGCACTCCCTCCTCTCACCCTGCACTCACATGGACACACCTCTCAGCCTGCACTCATACAGGCACTCTGTTCACCCTGCCTGCAAACAGGCACAATAGTCTGCCGGAACTCATAGGGACACACCACTCACCCTGCACTACCTCCTCTCACCATGCACTCACTAGTCACTCTCACAGCTCGCCCTTCTCTCTTGCCACTCACCCTGCACTCACACACAGGTACACCACTCACCCATCATTTACACAGCTGACACTACCCTGCACGCGCTCCTCTCACATGACATTCACATGGGCCTTACTCTCATAGTGCATTCATGTAGCACATTCAACACTTACATCAGCACAGTTTGCACCCTATACTCACACCACTCATGCTGCACTTTCTCACACTATTCACCATCACCCAACAGAAGACAAAAGATACCAGGGTGCAGCAGCTGCAGTGGTGCCAGGGCCCAGGGCTGGAGGAGGCTACTGAAACCTGATTATTCCTGTATTTCACCGTTCAAACTGGGGACCCATTTTGTTTCTTGCACTAGGGCACTGACAGCAGGCAGAGATGAAGGCTCTTGAAGATGAGGCTTTTTACGTTTGTGTTTAGAGTTTAATATTATAGCCAAACACTGTAACCTTCTTACTCAGCTATTGGAGGTCTCGCGATGTGAGAACATAGTGCACCTTTCTTAAGACCGCAGTGGGGTCGGCAGATTGGTGTGGTGGGATCACCTGGACCCTGATGGAGCCAAATCATTCCCAATGACATAACCTAAAAAGATTGGGCCCCCTGGCTGAATGTGATGAGCGGCATCTGAGCTACCCATATCTCACAGATATTCATTGGCCTTGGGATGACTGGGGCCCTCTGAAGGGTTGAGGTTCCCCACTAGAGGGTTGGGTGGCCCCCCTGCACTGAAAGGCTGCAGAGGCCTTTTTACATCCCTGAGCATTCTTTTGTAAGCTATAAACAGTGTAGAAATATGCAGAATTAAGGTGCTCTGGGACACAGCTCTCAAATATAAATTACAAAAGGAAAATTGGAGTTTATCATTGAAAAGTTTAACATGCTTCATAAGTACAACAGACACATTTTAATCAGCTGTGTTGGTCTTTAATTGGTGGAAATGAACAGATCATTTAATGCATTATCAGTCGCCACCATTTGTACGTAATCGGATATTGGGGGTGGTGGCTCGAATCTGGAAGAAGGAGCCTAGCTCCTGCTTAGGGGTATAGGGTTTGAGCTCCTGCATTAAGTGGCAACCAACTCTTGTGAAAGAGACAAACACCTTAAAGTTGATGTAGGTGGACCTGCAAGCCAGTTTCAGGCCTGGTGCTTGTGTTGATGAGTTGCTGTTGGCTCTACTGCACAGCCAGCATCACAGCAAAGTGTTTGTGTAGGTGCACTAAAGGAGAGATTGAGCCAGAGAGAGAAATACCATGAATAAGATAGATGGCTGTGTGCTACTCTGCCTGCAAGCAGCTTCCACTCTGTCTGGGATGAAAGGTGGCATCTTGTTGAAAGACCTCATCTTGAAATTATGATAAAATGGCATCCTGAATCTCATGAAATCGGGGCTCTCTGGAGGTAGAATGCTGTTATTCTTGGTTCACTCAATTCTTTTGGAAACTCAACATTTGATCTATCGGATTTTCTTCAGCACATCTTCACTTTTTGAATCTCTGCTTTGCCACTAGTTCTTGTAGATTTCTGTCACGCTAACGTACTCTTGCTGATCTTCCTTACTCCTCTTACTCAGTTGTCTGAGATGGTGGAACTGTGGTTTTAACAGTTCCACATGATGTGGCGTCCCCAAACTACTATGCAAAGGACATGAGGATTGCAGCCTGGAGAGTTGGTGATTTCAATCCCAATTCTAGCAGCTCTGTCTAGGCGTCATTCCATTTCGGAAGCTTTCTGTAGGTATGAGATGCATTCGCCTGTGTGTATAGGATGACAACTTCATGTTATCACGGACATTGTTTCCAGTCATACACTTCAAACTCACAAATCACTGGTATTCGGTGCTTGTCTAATTAATTTAATAGAAGCAAACTAAGACAACAACACACAAAAGGCTGACATCCCTGTACCACTACCCACCCCAGAACCCTAAAATGAACCTTAGCTCAATTAACCACTACTCTAACCTCTATATGCTCTGTATATACAAATAATCTACCGTTTGGATAGTGGTGCCTGTTTAGAAGTAGATATGATGTAATCTAGGGTGTGTAGGCTACCTCCAGAAGGGCCGAAAATTGGGCCACCGTGGCGCACCCGAAGGCACCCTTGACCCATCCACATCCAGATGAATATTCCTGGAGCCGGGCCTGCCTCTCACCCTCTCGTCTCGCACCCGAAGGCACCCTTGACCCATCCACATCCAGATGAATATTCCTGGAGCCGGGCCTGCCTCTCACCCTCTCGTCTTACCTTCTCCTTTTTCTCCAGTTCTAAACCTCTCTCGTCATTTTCACCTTGTCAATCACTCTCCCTCTGTGCGCTCTTTTTCTCTATACCTGCCTTTCTTTTTTATTCCTCTCTCTTCGTCTTCTTCCACTTTTGTCTGTATTACCTTCTCTTTTATCTCTCTCTCTCTCTCCGTTTCCTCTTTCTCTTCTCACTCTCTCTATTCCAGCATTTTTTTCTGCATCCTGCGTGTACTATGGCACTCACCTTCTCTTTCTCTCTCTCACAAACCTCTAGTCCCCCACTTTTTCCCACCCCTTGCGCGCGCGCCCTCTCTCTTCCGTCCTCGCTTCCTCCCCTCCATCGCTCCACTTTTCACTTTTGCTGCGTCATCACCTGCTCTCTAGCTCCGTTAGAAACTCCTCTGGTGAGGGAGGGGGGAGGAGGCTTCCTAAGTACAGCTCTGCCCCCGAGCGCTTTCACATTTATCACGGGTGTGGTAAAGATAGATATTAGCCACTCTCAGGCTATTATCAGTGTACTCCCGCGCGGACCACGTTGCCTTTATTTAAGAGAAAGGGGAGACCATTTCCGCTCTTTTATTTTCTGTGTTGGAGCCGAAGGACTTACTAGCGTGGGGGCAGAAAGGGGCGCGCTGTCTATAAATCGCTGTTCTGCCGGGGCCGGTAATGACTGGAACATTATCAGACGCAATGAGCAAGATGAGGCCTCGTCTGTCTACGGTACCACTGTCAGTGCATTCCAAGCACTATGATCCAGGAGAGGAGTTGGCCTAAGGGCTAGGGCGTCCGACCTCGAATCTGGGGAACTGGGCTCGAATCTGGGGAACTGGGTTCGAGTCTCGGCAATGACGCTTAACATCCTGTGATTCTGGGCAAATCACTTAGTCTCCCCGTGCCTAACAAAACAAGCATTGGCATAGCCAATAGGTCTCGCCTTTGGGGCCTTATAAGTGTTTAGCCAGAGCTATTGACTTTGCCAATGTCTTCAAGCTGTGCTGTAGAGAAGTGTGGCTGTTGTGCAGCATGCTGAAAAGTTATAATAAAAAGTGTCAGAAGCATTTTTGTTACTTTATATAGGACCAAGAAGGCATTATGTAAAACTGAACGACCATATTAAAAAAGTATTTACAATAACAAATTTCCTCATTTTTCTTTTGTTCTTGCAATGCTGGCAACTTGTTTCTGCCTATTGCAATGGTTGTTTGTTAAAGCTTTTTTTTGAGGGGGCATAAACAATCGGAGGGTGAAGGTTGGGAACTAGTACCTGTATTATAACACTAGCAGCGGCCAGACGCTAGGGGGGAATCAACAGATGCCAGATTCCGAGAGCAGGCTGAGGTGGTGCTGAGTGATGCTGAGGTGGTAGTGGTGGTGGTGGTGACTGTTGCGGAGACGATGCTGAGGTGATGCTGAATGATACTCAGGTCTTGCTGAGTGATACTGCTGTGGTACTGAGTGATGCTGTGGTGGTGCTGAGTGATATTGTCTTGGCGCTGAGTGATGCTGTGGTGATGCTGAGTGATGCTGTCGTGGCCCTGAGTGATGCTGGGGTGGTGCTGAGCGATGCTGTGGTGGAGCTGAGCGATGCTGTGGTCGTACTGAGCGATGCTGTGGTCGTACTGAGCGATGCTGTGGTGGCGCTGAGTGATGCTGTGGTGATGCTGTGGTAGTTCTGAGTGATGCTGTGGTGGTGCTGAGTGATGCTGTGGTGGCGCTGAGTGATGCTGTGGTGGCGCTGAGTGATGCTGTGGTAGCACTGAGTGATGCTGTGGTGGCGCTGAGTGATGCTGTGGTGGCACTGAGTGATGCTGTGGTGGCCCTGAGTGATGCTGTGGCGGTGCTGAGCGATGCTGTGGCGGTGCTGAGCGATGCTGTGGCGGCGCTGAGCGATGCTGTGGCGGCGCTGAGCGATGCTGTGGCGGCGCTGAGCGATGCTGTTGCGGCGCTGAGCGATGCTGTGGAGGCGCCGAGTGATGCTGTGGTGGCGCCGAGTGATGCTGTGGTGGCGCCGAGTGATATTGTTGTGGCGCATAGTGATGCTGTTGTGGCCCTGAGTGATGCTGTGGTGACCCTGAGTGATGCTGTGGTGACCCTGAGTGATGCTGTGGTGGCGCTGAGTGACGCTGTGGTGGCGCCGAGTGATGCTGTGGTGGCGCCGAGTGATGCTGTGGTGGCGCCGAGTGATATTGTTGTGGCGCATAGTGATGCTGTTGTGGCCCTGAGTGATGCTGTGGTGACCCTGAGTGATGCTGTGGTGACCCTGAGTGATGCTGTGGTGACCCTGAGTGATGCTGCGGTGGCCCTGAGTGATGCTGTGGTGGCCCTGAGTGACGCTGTGGTGGCACTGAGTGACGCTGTGGTGGCGCTGAGTGATGCTGTGGTGGCGCTGCGTGATGCTGTGGTGGCGCTGAGTGATGCTGTGGTGACGCTGAGTGATGCTGTGGTGGCGCTGAGTGATGCTGTGGTGGCGCTGAGCGATGCTGTGGTGGCGCCGAGCGATGCTGTGGTGGTGCCGAGCGATGCTGTGGGGTGCCGAGCGATGCTGTGGTAGTGCCGAGTCATCCTGTGGTGGTGCTGAGTCATCCTGTGGTGGTGCTGAGTCATCCTGTGGTGGTGCTGAGTGATGCAGTGTTGGCCCTGAGTGATGATGTGGTGTCGCTGAGTGAAGCTATGGTGGTGCTGAGTGATGCTGTGGTGGCGCGGAGTGATGTTGTAGTGCTGCTGAGTAATGCTGTGGTGGCGCTGAGTGATGCTGTTTTGGCGCTAAGTGATGCTGTGGTTGTGCTGAGTAATGCTGTGGTTGCACTGAGTGATGCTGTGGTTGCACTGAGTGATGCTGTGATGGCGTTGAGTGATGCTGTGATGGCGTTGAGAGATGTTGTGTTGGTGCTGAGTGATGCTGTGCTGGCTCTGATTGATGCTGTGGTTTCACTGAGTGATGCTGTGGTGATGCTGAGTGAGAGATAGAGTGAAGATATAATGCCCAATTAGAGAGGGTGGTGAGAGAGAAAGAGAGAGAAAGGGTGTACATAGAAAAAAGAGTGGAGCGGGATAGAGAGAGAGAAAGAAGGGGAGAGAGAGTGAATGAAGGAGTTTGAAAGAGAAACAGATAAAGGGGTGAGAGAGAATGAAAGGCTAAAAAAGATAGAGAGGGGAGAGTTAATTAAGTAGAGAGAGAATTAGAGAGGGGAGAGAGAGAGAGAAGGAGAGAGACAATAAGAGTGGGGGTGTGGAGTTTAAATAGAGTGAAGAAGTGACGCGGAAAAAGTAACCTTAAATATAGCTTTGTGCTTTGCGCGAATAAATATTTAAAAAAAAACAGAGAGACAAAAATACTGGTAATTAGGCTGTGACTCCCAATATAAAACAAATAGCGATATAAGGTGAAATCAACCCACCGAAGCAATATTTCTAACTAGACAAAAAAAGCTTGCATTTCAATGCTAATCGCTGTTGTTTTTCATGTGACTGTAGTCCAGGGCCGTCAGTTGGTAATGTGAGCTGCTGCTGCGATTGAAACATCAGAGTCCAGAGAGTTAATGAGCCATGACGAGGAAATGAGGAAGAGATAGGAAACCCAGATGGCAGCTGCGCGCGTGCATGTGCACGTAACCGCACGCAGAATGTCACACAAAAAGCTGTGGTCGCATTTCCGAAAGCCCACTGACTAAATGTCTCGCCCAGGGCCAGCGCTGAAGCGCTGGCTTTCAGGGCGAGATCTAAAAATGAATGTGTGTCCTAATGTAACGTAACTGGTGCTATGTAAAGCGCTCTAATACCCGATTTGGGTCAAATCCGCGCTATATAAAACTCTGCAAAAAAAATAAAAATTATTCGAACAGACTACAGCGCCTAGCAAGCCCTACAGTTGATGTTATTGTTATGTGACAGACCTCACCATCTTTAAGAAGTGCACTGAGTTCAGAAGGGGAGACACTGGCTCAGGTATTTCCGGTGGTATCTGCACTGCTTACTCTGGGGATTATTTACAAACCCCTTGCACCAGGGTTGGATTGGGGACACAATTCGGCCCAGGCAGCCAAAAAAAAAGTGGCCCACATTCGTTGATTGCAACCTTTGATAATACACTGCTTAGTTAGTTAATGGAGCTAAATGATGACAAACATTTGCAGTAATAAAAGTATTTTAAAGCTTATAGAGCCAGTACCTAAATAGGAAATTAACATTCCAAGGGAAAAAATATACTTTGGAAGCACAGAATTATCAAAAACTGAGGCGCTTCCTCGCTGGGCCTTACGAACCCCCACCTCTGGATGCTCCAGTACCCTGCTGCAGGACCCTGAAAAGTAAGTGCTAATGGCTTCCCATCCACAGCTCCTTGAGGCCTCTGTCACACCTGGACGGAGGCAGGCACACCTCATGCTGTGACAGTCAGAGCAGCCTATTGTCATTCTGCCGCTGACATTAGCCCGCTGGCCTGACTTCAGCTGCATGGGGTCATGTTTTGTCAAGGCTGTAACAGCCTTTCATGCTGTGCACCAGGGGTGGAGTCCCAAAAAACGTCCCACCAACTGGCCTCAGCCAGAGGCTCATTGCCTGCCTTACCAATCCGAGGCTGCCTTGCGCCACCAGTGCGTCACTTTTCCCGGGTATACTCCGACATGCTGTGGAAGGGGCTCTGGTTGGAGCCAGGCTGAGCCTCCCCTCCCTGCCTCAGACCGGGAGCCCCAGTTTTTTTTTATCACGCATGCTTTTGCACTTGATAAAACCAGGTCCGGTGATATCATACCCAGGCTGATCGGGAACATCAGGCTACTCACAATTGGCCAGAGAAGTATCCTACCCAGAACCTACCAATCTCACCAGCTCATACCGAAGACCTAAGTAGTGTGTTAAATAAAGGTGCTTTAATGTGATAGAGCTGTGTTTACATTACTACTTGCCTGACCATATCACTTTACAGACTCACTTGAAACATTACTGAAACATTTATTACCCTTAAACCTAACCCAGAAAAGACTATAGATCCTCCTACCTTAACTCGCCTGTCTGCCCTAGCAGTCTTCAGTTGTCTGCCCATCATACCACCTACTGGTCCGCCAATATCTCCTCTGTTCCACTTAATCTGTTCAAACCCAGAGGACCTACGAAGTATGTGAGCTCAGTCACCCACTCCCCATGTCCCCTGAACTGACTTGCCCATCCAGGAATATGCAAAGCCACCATTACCCCCTAATGTATACAACCGAAGCTCACAAGAAATCTCTTCAACTCTGTGTAGGTGGTACTCCTGGCTGATATATTATAAAAGCTAATAAAAGACTTGCAACCATAATCACCTTACACCTACTCTTCACACCAGAAATAGCAAAAAAATGATTTAAAGAAATGGCACCCAATGAAACATTTTTTTTCAAAATGATCTCCATCAACTCCCAACATTTTTGTACTGGAGACTGTCAAGGTGTGCATGGAAAAAGAAAGAGAAACATTTGTCAGTGAATCTGCCTTACCATGACTACAGGGGTACCACCCTCACAACGGCTCTTCCTCTTGCAGTCCTGGGATGTGCTAACTACTCTAAATATGCAGGAAAAGATGGGGGTTACAATAAGTTTCCCCAGACCATATTCGGTGGGTTGGCACACTCTAAATAGTGTGGAGGGCAGCCTCAGTGTGATACAATACCATTTACATTATTTTATGATTAACCATATCGCCACACACACGCATCAAACTTTACTAATTCAAATGTAATCCAAAAAAATCCTCCCCTACCCTTAAACCACATCCACTGGCAATGGGTAGCCTCAATATCGGGGTAGAAATATTAACCTGCAACAATATTGAATCCACAATATTGGCTGTCATTACAATGATAAGGTATGTAGATGTGAGATTAAGAATAGCAAATCTACACTTCCCAGTACACGTTTACCTAGATGATATAATGGTAGATGATATTTTGGATGCAATTTTTGCTTGTTGACCTTTCAATTGCAATATTGCAACATACATCCACACTGGGGCCTACCTGGCTTCACTTTTAATCCTTCCAGACCCACTACATTATTTAACTTGTGTGACTTACCAGTCTTCAGTCATTTGTCCCTCTGTTCTATCAATTCTCCAAATGCTTCTGCAGCCCCAATTCCACATAATGGCACTGAATTCCGGGCCTCCACAGTGTATGAACTCCTGCTTCCCTAATTCCTTCTTGCCTCCCACAGCCTGAGATGACCTCTGCCAAGCTGAACAAAGTCATCACCTAAAGAACCCCAATTAACAATGCATCTTTGCACCTAGGAAAACCCTCTCAATTATTCTTCCTGCCTCTTCTGTCCTTCTCCTTCAAACCATCCAAAGTTTGAACAATATGCATCATCCAAAGTTTCAGTTCATTTTCACAATTATGTCTCAGATTCTTTTAAACATGTTTCCACATTCTTTCAAAACTTTTCCAATTCTTTTTTCTATTCTCTTTGCAAACCACTTCCGAACCCCTTCAAAATCCCCCTTCAAAACCCCTTTCCAATCTCTTTTCCAATTTTCTTCCAAAATGTTTTCAAATTGTTTCTCAAATTCTGTTCTAATTCTCTTTAGTCCTCTCACAAATGCTATCATATCCCTGTTTTCTCCATCCCTAGAAATTTCTCCACCCCTAAAGATTTTCCATTTTAATCACCATTTTGTTCTGTACCCACTTTCTCGCAATCACATTTTCTTTAGTTTTCCTACTTCCTTTTGCATCCCTCCTACTATCGCTGAGTTTACACCTTCTGACTTTCACCGACCCCAGTTTCCCGTCCTGAATTCTCTCCACTAAACAATTCTCTACCCTACCCTAGAATGCTAATCTCTTACAAAACCAGAATTCTGTATTCCATCCTAGTGTGTACTTCTCCAAATTTCCCTATCAACTTCTTTCACTAGTTGTTCAGTCTTCATTTTATTCCCCCTGTTTGAATTTAATTTCTAACATCTTCAAATGGGTCAAACCCGGAAGACACAGATTTACTCCTTCCTCCCTCATCAAGACATTTCCCTAATACCTTTTTCTCCTCTGTTCAACTAAAGAGTCTCCCTTTTGGGCTTACATTCTTCAAATTTGCAATCCTAATATCTGAGCAGTGACTTCCCCTCCCCACCTTCCATTGTTGCTCAATTCCTCCTAAGTCACCCATATCAAAAGATTCTCCTCTCTTCCCATTTCTCTGCCCCTTCCTCTTTAGGAATGGCAGGATATTCAAATTTTCAGAAGATCAGTTTACCGGTGAAATAACAATGTAAAAATATAGATTAGAGGTGAAGAAGGGAAGAGGGAAGAGGGAGTTCAAAAAAGTAATAATATTTGAGCTCCACAATGTCCATCATACCTGTTAAAAGAGCTAGCTTCCCCCTTTTTCCCACTCACCACTTACATTCAATCAGCTTCTGTCATATTCTAGCTGACAGCACCTTAACAACTCAACAAAAAAGCACTAATCCAATCCAAAGCCTTTCTGCAGTACCTGCAATATTTAGCACCCACATGCCCCCCTATCCTGATGCTCGCACCACCACTGAAAAACATTTCCTTAAAGATCTTTAAGATTCCACTAGGACATATAAGAACTTTATATCTCCTTTCTTGAACTTCTTATGCCACTTTTTTCCTTCGCCTTACTCAATCAGTGTCCAACTCCCTGGCTTCACAGCATTCAGAAAACACATTCCTTGCCAAACCCTTTAAAATGTCTTCTACTCACCACCCTGGGCCCTTAGTGAACGCTACAACACCCCAGCATGATGCCTTAATGAGCCCCTATGTCAGCGTGACATGGAAAAAAACTACAATATTTCATGTACCTATAAGCACTTTCCTTTCTAACCTTCTTCTCAGGCAAACTAAAATCCCTTGCTAAGGACTTATCAATGTCATGCAATGCATCTTCTATGCCAGTCAATCATATTTGCATAACCATTTGTTGGACTTGGCTCTTTCTGCGGGGTCATCCCCAGACATTTTACCTTCCTCCTCCCATTTTTGCTGATCTCATTTTTGCCAGTCTTAGGACGCTGTGCACTTTACCACTGCTAACTAGTGCTAAAGTGCATGTGCTCACCCCTTAAAACATGGTAACATTCGCTTATCCCCAACTGGCATAGTTTATTTACTTATATATCTCTAGTAAAGTGGTATTACATGTACCTAAGGCCTGTAAATTAAATACTACAAGTGGGCATGCAAACACAAAGAGATGATGGATGGAGCACTGAAACCTTTCAGACACTCACCCCCAGTCACAGATCTGGGTTGAATGCATCATCGTTCTTTAGCTCACTTTGCCACCCCAATTCAAACCCAGCCATATGCAAATCAGTCTTGCCCCTGTGCCTCATGAGAACAGTCCAGACCGAACAGCCATGCCAGGTCTTCCCTGGACCGGAAACAAGCATCCTGGGACCGGTTTCGGGGTAACACCCCTCATCAGCCAGGCTAGCTTGAATCCAGTGGCAAAGTGAGCAAGGGACCCACGTCTAGGCATACCCTGCCAACTTAGGGCGAACAAAGCAAACAGAAAGAGAGGATGGACGGAGCGCTGAAACTTTTCAGACACTCACCCCCAGTCACAGATCTGGGTTGAATCCATCATCGTTCTTTAGCATGCAGCACTTATTGTGCTAACCACTTAAGTAGCTCTTTAAGCATGTCCAAGGCCTGCCATTGCAGCCTGTGTATGCAGTTTTAAACTGCCATTTAAAACTGTCAAAACAAACCTTTTGCCAGGCCCAAACCTTCCTTTTTAATACATATAATTCACACTTAGGGTAGGCCCTGGACAGCCCAGAGGGCAGGGTGCAGTGTATATAAAAGGTTGGACATGGAATTGTAAGCTTGTCATGTCCTGGTAGTGAAAAACTCTTAAATTTGTTTTCAGTGCTGCAAGGCCTACCTCTCTCATAGGATAACATTGGAGTTACCTTATTACATTTAATAAGCTGTAAATTCTAATTAGGAGCAGGTAGACAGGTTGAGTTTGGTGTCTAAAGAATTGTAATTAAAACCCCTATTAATTGATAATGTTTGATTGTTTAAATCACAATTTTGAGAATACTATTTTAGAAAGTTGGCATTTTCTTGTCCTAACCATTTGGTGCCTGCAGTCTGATCATGGGTCACATGACTAGGTGTAGCTGGCAGTTGGTCTTTGTATATTGTGCCCAGACAGTGAGACAAAGCGAGGCTAAGGGGCCGATTCTGATGCGGGTTGGAAAAGCTTCCCGACCGAATCGGTTGGGAAATGGTGTCCGACCCACTCGGATCGGGAAAGTCCGACCGGCGGAGTAGGATGCATCTGGATGCTTCCAGATACGATTTGGTTGAACTCCCATTGACTTCAATGGGAACATTTGTTCCTAACCGCATCAGAATTGGGCCATCGGTCGGGAAGACACGTTCCCGATCCGATTTGGAAGGAGCAAATGCCGTTAGGAGGCCTTCCTAACCGCATCAGAATCAGGCCATCGGTCGGGAAGCTTTTCCAACCCGCATCAGAATCGGGCCCTAAGTGTTGGCAGGATGGTCCACTCTGAGTTAACGAGGAGGAGGAGCACCCTTGCACATCACAAAGGCTCTGCGTGAGCACTCTCACAAAGGGCTTTTCACTATTCTATTGTGACCCCAGACAAGCTGGGACCAGTACAGGGAGCATGGGGATGCCTGACACCATAGGGAGGTGGCATCCCCCAGAAGCTTCTCCAACTTTAAATTAGGTACTGGGTACAAATATTTGACCTCAGACACCAACTCTTCAGTACACTTCTGCACCAGTGGAAGCCTCTGCCAGGAATAACAACTGCTGTGCTGCTGAAAAGACTGCCACTCAGATGGACTGCTGCCCTGAAGGACTGCTGCTTGCTGTCCTGGCCTTTTTGCTCTTGCCTCTTGCCTGGGTGAGAAGGACTGGACCTGAAACCTGAACCCAGGACTACTACTCCAAGGGCTAGCCTCTTGTAACCAGCACCTGGACTTTGCGCATGCAAGTTTTTCCCTACCCTACCCTAAGTGGTGCATCCCAGTCCTGGACCCTTGGAAATGGGCTACAGGTCCTAGGCCAGCCCATCTGTAGATCCAGCAGAACTGACACATCTCCTCTGCTGCATGGTGCAGACCTGTGCAGAACCGACACATCACCTTGCTGCAAGGATTCTCTCAGCACAAGGACTCTGCAAAAACCTCGCAGCTTGCATCGGAAATGCCGCTGTGCAAAGTTTCTCCAACGCAGGCCCTCGCATCTCAAATCTTTTGTTGATAGCAGTATTGAATACAACACAGGTTCTCGCATCACAGCCTCACATCTCTTCGGAACCAATGCATCTCCTCAACTGCACAACGCATCCTTGACGCCGTACTTCACATCGCAAGTCCTTGTCGACTGGATCCTTGATAACGATGCAGGACCTCACATTGCAGCTCCACAACTCCTTGGAATAAACACATCACCTCAGCTGCGCAATGCATCCTTGACATAGGACCTCACAACACTCTACAACCCGGATTTAAGGTACTCTGTTCAGCGGGTCTGACTGGGTCTATGTAGCTGGCTCGCACTCCATCGCGGTCAGCCAGAATTTGTGACTATGTACTTGTTCGGCACAACCATATATCCACAGTTGGAGCTTTGTGCTTTTAGGAGGTATTTTCACTGAAATCTTTAAACTTGCATATAGCTGGTTCTACTGATTGGATTTTTATCATTTTGTCTTGTTTTATTTATTAAAATCGACTTTATTTTTATAAATTGGTGTGGGATCCTTTTGTGTGTGTGTTTTCATTTTATTACTGTTTGAAATATTGCACAAATACTTTACACATTACTGCTAAGTTAAGCCTGACTGCTCTGTGTCAAGCTACCAGAGGGTTGAGCACAGGTTAATTTGGGGTTTGCTTGTGACTTCACATTGACAAGGGTGATGGTTGCTGCTTGAGTAAGGTTTTACCCCCTCACCAGTAACCCAATTTCTTACACCACTATTCCAGCCAACTCCATGGTAGTTGTTGCCATCATAACTGTCCCTCTCATCCCCCAATCACTGTTTAAACAATTGCAACCGCCCTTGGTAAACTGTAGAGAACATATCAATCCCATAGCAAAATTGAGGGCTCGTCACTCTTGCACACAACAGTGAACTATACGCTATGGGGGAAACATTTCAACTCCCCCTATAGCATTGCTATGCAGCAAATCAATGTATACTCCCTTCCAAGTCCTTACACCCTGAGCACATTGACACCCTAATATGACATGGAGGCTAGTAAAGCAGGTATTCCTTCCACAACCTTATCTTCCTTTCCACATAAATCCCAAAACAGGGGCAAGTCTCTAAACCCCAAAGTCCTTGTCAGCAATAAAAGACTCCTCCGAGGTCACCACAAAAGAGCCACTATCATCTCCTTGATTCTCCAGCTCTACTGCAAGTTAACAGTAACAAGAGCTCTCCTTTCATCAATCCTTACAGGAGCATTTCAGAATATCGACTTCAATCAATCAATCAATCAATTTCTTTTTTGTTTCAGCATTAAGCCATGCAATAGCACATATAAAACTTGACATGTTAAATTAAGTACATGTATAATACCTTTCCCAATAATTTCAATTAAAAACTAGATTAAAAGTAGCATCAACCTACCTCTAAGTACATGATATAGCATTTCCGAAATATAATACAACATTATACTAAAATTTAATCTTTTAACGTTACATACATATTCCCTCAAGCAACATTGCCCTTTTACCCTGATTACAATACATATCTACAAGTAATATGATATTCAAAAGCTGTAAAGTGCAAGTGCAAAATATAGTACAAATCAGATCTTACTAATTATAGTAAGCATCAAACATTTTGGCAGCCTCATGATCATTAATGGCAGTACACATCCTGTATTCATTAAACATCAAAACGTTGATGCTGATAGGTACAGATAACTACCAATCAATCCAGATTCACAAATTAATCTCACAGCAGTTACTTTGGGTTACTTTGAGGCTGATTAAAGGCCTCTCTTACACATGGCTAGGCTGCCCAAAGATATGTCAAAGACAGAAGGGTAGGACAGTACTAATGGAGTCAACATCATAGTGCCTTAATAAGGGCACCAACCATCTTTGAATATCGACCTAAAAAATATTGGTGTCACGACTACACTGAATATACGTGTGTGTGTGTGTGTATATATATGTATATATATATATATATAGAATAGAATAGAATAGATCGATAGAGAGATAGAGAGATAGATAGAGAGATAGAGAGATAGATAGATAGATAGATAGATAGATAGAAATATAGATATTACCTAGGTAGTTATAGTTGGGACCTTCTTTCTATTCAAAAAGCGTTTTTTCTTTTGCCAATATCTTTGGCACCGTTTGACGAATCTTCACGAAATTTTTAAAAGTAATGGCCCGCTCACTTTAGCTGCTGTCTGGAAACTTTCAGGGTGATCCGTCAAGCGGGTCAGAGAAAATGGGGGCTCCCAAAACGCTTTTTCTCCATGTTAACTTCCATAGGAAACTGTTGACGCAGCTACAGCCCGAACTGCTGAACGGAATTACGCAAAATTTGGCAGAAAGGTAGCTCTTGGTCCAGAGTGCACTCTTTTTGTTAAATGGTGGAAATCTGTTCAGTAGTTCCTGAGAAATTTAAACATTACTCTGATATACAAAGGTGACCGCGGAGGATCCACGAACCCTCACGATCTCGTGCCTGAGATCTGATTGGCTGCCAACACTTCAAACTAGGAAGTGTTGGCAGCCATCTTGTGACTTGGTTGAACCGGATCACAAGAAAAAAGGTCAAAAAAGGTTAAAAATCATGAAAAGGGGGCAGGGTAGAAACACCCTGACCCCTAGGTCTGCTCAGGGGGTCCCAAAAAATATATATTTTTTTTAAAACATTCGGCGGGATTCGTGTTGGATCCGTGAATCCGGACGAAATTTTTTAAAAATAAACGAAGCGCTTCATTTAATTAGGCCCCCGGGTGGGCCAGATCCCGGGGGCAATCATTAAAATACATGCAGGGGCCCGCATGGGCCCCCGCAGCCCCGGAACCGCCACCTCCCCGGGGCTTTATTTATTAATTAAATGCATGGGGGGCTCCTGCCCCCTTCACACTGCCCCGGGGACCGCCACCTCTCCAGGGCTATGTTCATTAAATGGGGGGGCCACACGGCCCCCCGCAGACCTGGGGACCGCCACCTCCCGGGGCTTTTCTAAATAAATGTGTGGGGGGCTCCTGCACCCCCCACGCAGCCCCGGGGACCGCCACCTCCCCAGGGCTATATTAAAAAATAAAGTGTGGGGGGGCTCAAGCCCCCCACACAGCCCCGGGGACCACCACCTCCCTGGGGTTATTTCAAAGATAAGAGGGGGGCCACGTGGCCCCCCTTCTGGAGCCATAATTGCCCCTGGGGTTGTATGATGTTACAACGCATTCCGTTGCAACGCATGCCTTTACCACGCATGCGTTACAACGCGAATGCCATTCCCACGCATAACCTTTACCACGAATATTCCTTTACCACGCATACGTTTACAATGATTTTCGTTGTAAATTCATGCATGGTAAGGGCATACTCTTGGTAAAGGTTATTCCCCCACCCCTAAACCCTTCTTACAAGTACCCCTCCCCTGCCCTTAACCCTAAAATCGGACCCCTGCTTTTTTTTAAATTAAATTTAAAATTCCCCTTACCTCTCCACCTCGTCTCTTCTCTTTTTTCTTCCGTGTTGACGTTCCACGTCGTATAGAGGAAACGGAAGTGTTTTTCCGTTTCCTCTAACGACGCTGATTGCCTCCCGATTGCCTCCACATCCCTACTTAAATAGGTGCGGTTTCTTTTTTGGGGGAGAAACCCCCCAATCCCCCTTTTTTTCACGTTTTTTTTTGGGGGGGGGGAGACCCCCCAAACCCCCCCTTTTTTTTTTTTTAGCCTTTAAAACACATGCCTTTACTACGTATTTCGTAGTAAAGGTATGCGTGGTAAAGGCTATTCGTGGTAACCACGCATGCGTTGTAATGCATGCGTGGTTAAGTTATGCGTGGAAACGGCCGCGTTGTAGCGGCCGTTTCCCGCCCCTGGTGATCACCACCACCCAGGGCCGGCTCCAGCAATATCCCGGGGGGTGCCCACCCCCAGGACATTGCAGTTTGCTATTGCATCTCCCACCATGCCATAGCAAACTCTGCTTCGCTTCATGGAAGCGAGTGCATGAAAAATGCTCTCGCTTCCATGAAGCGAAGCAGAATTACTTTTGGGCAGAGGGAGTTGCATGTTTGCAGCTCCCTCTGTCCAAAAGCAATGCCGGCTCCTGCAGGAGGCGGGGAGCCAGCAGGGACCGCGGGGTCCTTGGGGCTTCCAGGGGTCGAAAATGGCCCGGGTAGCGGGCCGTGCAGGCCCCCTACCCATTTTTATGCCTTTTTTTAAAAATAAAGGATGTGGCCATGCATCGGGGGATGAGGTCCCCGGAGCTATATCGTCCTTAGGAGGGGGGCCGCGTGGCCCCCTCCAAAATAAAAAATAAAAAAATAGAGGGCAGGCCTCGGGGGATGGGGTCCTGGGGTGAAAACTGGCCCAGGGAAGGGGGGTCACGCGGCCCCCCTTCCTTAAAAATAAACAAAAATATATTTTTTAAATGGCTGGGCCCCGTGGGATGGGGTCCCCGGGGCCGAAATCAGCCGGAGTTAAAAAAAATAAATAGCAAACGGCCAGCCTGGTTAGAGGGACGTTATAGTTAGTCTGACATTTCACTCGTACAAAACCAGAGAAATGGAACTGTTATAGTTAGCTAAGCTAACTAAAACTTGAACCCCTGAAATGCACTGCTTATGACCTCACATATTACATCACTCATGACATGGTCAGTGACATCACTGATGACATCACTGATGACATCTCAAATGACATCACTGATGACATCGTTCAGTGACTGTGAGTGTTTTTTAAAAGATTATGAGTGGTAGATATCAATATATATATTTATATATATATACATAGGGAGATATAGATAGATAGCTATATATAGATATATATGTACAATAATGACATCCTTTCTTCTTTGAAGTATAATAAATACTAATGAACCTAGATAGATTATACTGCAGAATCAATTTTGTTATTGATATTTTAATACTTTGAGCAGGTGACAGGATTGCTTGATAAATGCAGGAGAAACATGTCCTGATACGACTAGCACCCCTCTGGTTTGGTGCACACCGACAGCTCTATCAAGACTTGTTTTGGTTTGAAAGAGAATATATTTGAAATAACATTATTAAAATGCAAAATGGAAGTGAAATTATCAATAACAATGTAATATTATATATTAAAACAATACATAAATAAAATAATAATTAACAATTTATACAGCATTCAAAATGTATATTAGTAAAATCATGAAAAATAATAAGCTATATATAAACAAAATTGTTTTTCTTATAAGTGCATACAACTTAATTGGTTTAATAATAATAATTATTAAAACAAATATGTTTAATCCTAACACAATATTAACATATAAATCACATTACGTTTTATGGAAATAGAATAATTTATACATTAAGACAACTTTATTAATAGATTTGAAACAATAGGCAACAATATACACATATATATTTATTTAATGATTTTAAAACAAAAGTAAACATTATTAAATAATCTATCTATTTTTACAAATGTCAAAAGAAATATAACTAAAATTGATATTTACAAAAACAATAGCAACAATTTGAAAATAGCTAATAATTGAATAAAAACTAAGAGAAAAGAAAACTATTTTTAAAAACGAACAATATATAAAAAAATATATACTTTTAATATTCTGAAAATTTGTAAAAGTGGTCCGAAACCAACTTCACAGAAGTGTGGAGTAGCTATTTCTTCCTCTATAGCCCGTCACTTGCTAATATGATGATGGGGTATTGGGGGAGAACTGTTGCATGAGGACTATGACGTGAGCAACAGCAGGATAATATTGTACTTTGCATTTGCTGTATCAATGACCTCCTTATAATCTAGGATGTAAATATTTATGAATTGGTTAGAGACCTCTCTGCACCGGGAGACCGTGATTTTGCACCGAGCCCTTGCTGGACAATGCACACCGCACTTTGTTGATTGCCCCTGGAGGCGGGCGGGAACTATAAAGCCACAGAGCAGGTCCCGCAGTGCGGGAGACCTCTCTGCACCGGGAGACCGTGATTTTGCACCGAGCCCTTGCTGGACAACGCACACCGCACTTTGTTGATTGCCCCTGGAGGCGGGCGGGAACTATAAAGCCACAGAGCAGGTCCCGCAGCGCGGGGACGCGCGCCGGGCGAAGACCGGGCCAAGACGGGCCTGTCTTAGCCCGTCATAGGCCGAAGTAGGCTGGGCTGGGCCACGGCTCTTGGTTGTGTGGCCGAGGAGTACGCGAATTCCATAGTGACTGCTGTTCCATAACGCCAGTTGAAGGAGTGGGTGAGACTGTCCCGCTGGGCGTTTTTATTTTTTTGTCTTGTAACCCAGTTACTTTGGTCTTCTTTTATTCATTAATATCTGAGCCAATCGCTGGCAAATACCTACCCATGGGGAAAAGGAAAACTATGTGTCAAAAAAATCCCCATAAGGAGGGCGGGGGGGGAGTCGCCAGTCTCTCCTAAAATATTTGACCGGAGCTATGGGGGCGATAAAGCAACAGATCTCGTCCGTAGAGGAGGCTATAAACACTGAAAGATCTGGTGTGGAAGAAGGGCGTGATACTGGGAAAGAGACCCTCATTCATCCACAAGCTACTTTAGAACCCCTGGAGCCTTGCGTAAACACTAATGGGTGTGTATCGAACCTCTCGGACCGCATCTCTATTTGCGAGCTAGACCTAGATGGTGACTCCCAACCTCCGACCAAACGTTTGAGGAACACTATCAATCCCATCACAACTAACACCTCCCATAGCCAGCCCGAGGATAGAGTCACCATTAATAACTCTGTACTCCGTACTACACGGGACAAAACCGCAAAAAAGGTTAAATCAGCGATGGAGACTCGAGGCCGTAAGGGCAACATTAATAAAGGCCCGACATACAACATTCCAAAAGAATTGGTGATATTAAATAGTAAGTATGATACTCTGGACCCCTACCTGCGAGAAACTTTATCTAATCTTATCAGCAGAGTAGATATTCTGGAAGACTTACTGTCGACTTGTCTAGAAACCCGCCAGCCTTTTTCTGAAGGTCACAATGTAATTCATCATAGGGACCCTGCCTTGGAAGGGCATGCCAATAACCCGTCCTCAAAGGGTGTTATTGTTCCTAGTAATTGTGTATCCTCAACAAGTCATAATCAGCCACCCAGTAATATAAATTTAGGCACCAATCCAATGTGCCCATCCGTAGATACTCTGCAGGGACTTCCTAAGCCTGTTCAAACATTTTTTAACAAGGGTTCTTCCCATTGCCCCGACGTCGGCCCCAAGTCAAGCCATCAACAGATAAATTACCCAGGATTTTCTAATCGCTCTGTACCAAATGTTCCAGCCCCTAACCATAACCAAGTTTCTGATCCATCTATGGCAGTTCTGGACCTTCCTCCAGCTGTGACTCCATATACAGTTATCTTGGCGAATGTACCGTGACTACTTGTGGGGGCTGTTGAACACTGGGATACAGTAAGGAATAAATCATTATTCTGGCTAGGCTCTAAAACTGGCCTTACAGATAGTCTTTTTACTAACTTTAAAATGGCCAGAAGAGTAAGCTGGTTAGGGAAGGGACGGAAGTCTATGCCAGGGGACTGTGTGATCCTGAATTTTAAGTCAATAGAGTTGGTACAGCATATTTTGGCCATGGTTGGAACGCCCTCTATCTCCTCGCATGACATCAATGTGGTTCCCCTGGGTTTCTTTTATCAACCCTCTCATTATATTTGCTCGTACCTATATGGTAAAGAGCATTTAATGAATCGGCTCCCATTATATAATGTCCCAGTCCAAAATCGCTATGACCTCCTTTCCCATTTGGAGCAGGTGGATTGACTCCCCATGGCCACCCAGGGATCGAACCCGCCGAGCAGGGTCGCTACCATAAACATGAGATCATTAGCCCAGGGAGTAACTGAACTGGGCCATATAAATATCATGGCAAGCGCACCTTTAGTTTTAGAGAGTGTCCCAGCCGACGATCATAAGAACTACATCCATTCTTCCCTAAAGAATAGAGCTGATGAGCCCATAGGTATCATTCCTACTCCAGCTGCCCCTCTTGCTTATAGCATAGATAATAGATCAATAGCTTCTTCTGAAGTGGGCACTGTCACTGTATCTGGAACAAGCTTGAGGGACGCAAAGGAAAACCTTAAAGACTGCATTTGTAATGTCTTGTTTTGGAATATTGCAGGCCTAATGTCAAAGATTGTGAATCCACAGTGGACAGAGTTTGCACTTGGGTTTGATGTTTTATGTATACAGGAAACATGGGTGGAAGACGTGATCCATATTAATGGTTTTAAGACCTTTCACTTGCCTGCAGTCGCATCAGTGCATGGGAGAGCAATGAGGGGCTGTGCACCTATGTAGCATACCACTCAAATTTGATGAATATTGTAACATTGAATGTTGACCGTTACTTTCAAATAATAGGGGCGGACTTGGATAGAACAACTGGCATATTGATAGTGAATTTTTACAATAATGCTCCGCGTGAAGACCAGGCAGGAGTGCTGGGGGCTATATCCCTCCATATTACCAAGATCCAGGCAGCATCCCCCAAAGACCTTTTTATAATTTGGGGCGGAGACTTTAACATCAATCTATGTCAGTATTGGGACACTGGGGTCTGTGGCCTTGGATATAACAATGAGATTAGTTTTCCTCACTTTAATCATTCTGGCTCTGGTGAGATCTTAAATGATATAATGCTTACAGGTGATATGGGTTTTGCAAATAATTTATGCAGTCTATCGGTCCCATTCAGCCCAACGTTTAATGGACCGGGACTGTCTTCTACTATTGATTTTATTTTAATTTCGTCTAGACATGCTTCCAGAGTCATAAGCTTTCAAACCCATGACATCTCTCTTAGTGATCATTTCCCGCAGAGTATTGGAGTCAAGGTTGATCGTAGACTAACTAAAGGGAAGGTCCCTTCTACTTACTGTGTTAAGGACGTCACACTGGCCAGACAAAATGGCTACGCGCTGAGATGGAAAAAAATAGATCCAGACTCATTTATGAATAAGGTGATATCCAATTGTAGCGAAGCTATCAAAAAATGCTCAGGAGATGGCCATTCCGCGTTGGATATTATGGAGGGGTTTTCTGTTCTATCAGAATTCATTGGTAATATCTTACATGTAAATTCAAGTAAGAAAATCCCTCAAAAGAAAGGATGGTTCGATCCCAGTTGCACTAAAGCCCATTCTAAACTTAAACTCGCACTTCATAGAAAGGTCAAAGATAATGAAGAAATAAAAGAAGCGAGAAGGGCATATAGATACGCTTTAAAAGCACGGAAAAAATGTTTAAAGGAGGAGGCATGGAATGCCCTCCGAGTGGCATCAGAAACGAAAGACTCTTCAGCGTTCTGGAAAGCGGTTAATGCTCCCTTTCTAGTTGATGCAGGGAGGGCAAGTATAGAGATAGCGGTCACTAGGGATGAATGGGCTGACCACTTTTCTAAATTATACTCTATCCCTAGCTCTGAACCAAGTAATAGCGACTTGGTGGTGGGCAGGGTAGAACTCCAGACTGCAAATCACCATTCGCATCTCCAACTGGATCTTAATGAAATTGAGGAGGCAATTGCACTGAGCAAGAGTGGTAAGACCCCAGGGCCAGATGGTATCCCTGTGGACCTTTTTAAACATAATATAGCTTTCTGGGGACCGATTTTAACTCAAGTCATTAATGCATGCATTTCGACCAGCCTTATTCCCACTTGGAGCGAATCAATTTTGGTCCCGATTTTTAAAAAGGGGGATAGGCACAATCCAGCATGTTATCGGCCTATCTCGCTCCTAGATTCCACGGTCAAAATAATTGGAAGAGTACTCCTTTCCAGATTACAGGACTGGGCAGACGACCATTCGATCATTAGCAACATTCAATATGGGTTTCGTAAGGGCCTGGGCACGATAGACCAGTGCCTAAATTTAGAATTAACTATTGCCAAATATACTAAGGCCAAAAGGGGCCCTCTCTACCTGGCTTTTGTGGATTTGTCCGCGACCTTCGACTGCGTCATCCACAATAAACTCTGGCCGATTCTGGAGAAGATGGGAATGGAACCACCTTTAATCTCCTTAATGCGAGAATTTTACATCGGGGCCAGGGCCAGGGTGCGATTTGGCATAGGGGGTGAGTGCACTGATTTCTTTACCGTTGGAAGAGGAGTAAGGCAGGGTTGTGTCCTGGCACCCTTTCTATTTACCTTGTATATTAACAACTTAGACCTGGTTTTGAGAGAGGAGTGCCAGGACCTCCCGGGGGTAGGGAAGCGTTCACTCCCTGTGCTCATGTATGCTGATGACGCAGTGCTTATGGCCCGCACTCCAAATGGTCTTCAGAAGGTTTTATTTAGCTTTGCAAATTTTATGTCCAATTTGGGTCCTACAGTTAATGCATCCAAAACATTCATATTAAAATGTGGCTTGGGGAGCAACAAGTGTCGCCCGTTCTTCTTAGAGAAGAATCGTCTAACCTGTGCTAATACTTTTTCGTATTTGGGGGTCCTATTTGACCGCAATGGCTCATGGACACAGGCTGTTAATCTAAGGAGATTGTTATTTTCTAAGGCACTGGCAGCCTTGACTAATTTTGGTAGAAAACTGGGTAGACGCCCCCCCTCAGAACTACTTTATATTTATAAAGCCAAATGCGTCTCAATAGCGACCTATGGAGCGGGCATCTGGGGACACGCAGATGTGACATCTTTGCAGAGAGCTGTAAACAGATTCCTTAGACATCTGCTTGCTGTCCCGGCTAGCGTCTCCACTTTTAATTGTCACTTGGAATTGGGCTTATCGCATTTAGAGGATGTCATTGGCATTCAACCAATTCTTCTTTGGCACCACATTTGGACTACAGAGCATACCATCCTAAATCGCCAAATTATCAGCGACTGCTGTGGTTTAGATGGGGTTTTACATATAGGATGGCTTAAGTATGTTAAGGAATTTTTGTGCAAATTAGGCCATCAAGAATATTTTGATAAGCCCATCACTCTGACGAAAGTAGATAGGAAAGTTTTTAAACTCAGCTGTTTGCAATATCTTGAAAACATTAGAATAAATACAGAGATCCAAAAACCTCAGTTCTCGCTCATCAAAACATTCTGACTACTTTTAAGATGCAGCCGTATTTAACTTATGTAACCCCTGATTTTGAAAGATTTTTTTAACACGCTTTAGGATGGGTATTGTTCATAGGTTATTTAGCTTTCCAGTAAATAATGATTGGTCTAGGCAGTTGTCTAACTGCCCATGTGACGACCTGTCAGCGCAATCCACCATGCATGTTTTATTCTTTTGTAAATTTTATACAGTCCAGAGGAAAAGATGGATACTTCCGGTGCTTAGAACACTAGGTCTGAGACATTGTCTCCCTGCTTTTATAGTCATGCAATCCCTGGGGGAAGAACTTGTAACCCTTTCTGTTACGTCGTTTTTAAAGTCTGTCTTCAATTGTAGAAAGACTATCTTCATGTGAGAATCTGTACTGTATAATTTATTCCATAATTCTGTGGTTCTTTACCTATATTAGGAACATGAGTTTTTATTGTTCTTTTTTAATGTGCTTTTATGATTATTCTTTTAATCGAATAAAGCTTGATTGATTGATTGAATTGGTTAAATTTTTGCTTATTCCAAATGAAAATTATTTTAATTTGAAATTTACGTATAAGCACAATTCTAGGAAAATTGAATTTCTATATCTCTTATTGGTTGTGGAAGACAATGACTGACATTCAAAATGTTTTTGTAAAACAACCTCCACTAACTCTATATTACAAGCCCAGTCTAGTCATCCACCTAATCTGATCAAGAGCATATCATATGGAGAAATGATCAGGGCAAGATGCAACTGTGTGAAAAAGATTTTTTGTTTTTGTTTTATGTCTCAGAGATCGGGAACAAATTTGTTAAACTAGACTATTTATGAGATACAGTCATACACACTAAATATAAAGCTCTGAGTAAGTTCACAGGTACTCTGATGGTCTCTAATGCTGCATGCTAATTGGACAGGAAATATAATTTTCTTTACAGATTTTACTAATGACAGTAGAGAATTAAGTAAGATTTTCACTATTCATTGTAATGCTTTTTATGACAATTGATCAATGTTGAGTTTTATACTTGTGTAAAATTGGTGTTTGGGAATGAATAGAAGTTGAATCATTTGTGTTACTGATTTTTTGTCTATGATTTGATATGTCCATGTAATTTGATAAATGTGGATAGCACTGTAAGAACGATGCAATTATTGATAATGGAACATATATGTGCTATAAAAATATGGATATATCCTATCCACTAGCCTTCCATTATGCTGAGAAACATGGCAGTATTTGCAATACAAAATGGTATAAAAAAAACTAAGTAAAACAGGGGAAATTGCATATATTTGGGGGGATGAAGGGGTAGTCAGAATTATTACTCTAAATCCAGTCCAAATGAACTTTGGGGAAAGCGCATATGTTCGTGCGTGGGCTTCCGATTTACTATTCTAACACCAGTCGAACAAACATTGGGGAAAGTGTTTGTATTGTGGGGGATGCGTTTACTATCCTAACGTCTGTGCAACTAACGTGAGGAAAGTGTTTATATATGGTAGAGGTCACATTTACTAATCTAACCCCAGTCCAACTAACATTGGGGACAGTGCATAAATTGCTGAGGGAGGAGGTCAGATTCACTGTTCTAACTGCAGTTCAACAATTATTGAGGCAAATGCATATATTTTATGGGTGGACAGAGGTCACACATACTATTCTAAATCCAGTTCAACTCAAATTGGGGGAAGTGCATAGATTTGCGGGAGGTGGGGTCAAATTTAATATACTAACTCCAGTCTAACTAACATTGAGGAAAGTGCATATATTTGGGGTGTGGTGAGGTGGCCGTATTTACTATAGTCCAAATAAATCTTGAAATTGTTTATATTTTGGGGGGATGTCAGATTTACTATTCTAAAGCTAGACCCAGCAATCACTGGGGAAACTGCATCCATTTGGAGGATAGGGATCAGATTTTCTTCTATAAGGCTTATCCCAAGGAAACATTGTGTGAAGTGCAATATTTATAAAAATGGCAATAATAACATAAAATTTATTGCACTACCACAATAAACACAATTCAGCACATTCATTTTTTAAAACAACTTGTGATCATTAAATATATTAATAATAATTTACCCAAATAAACTCCAAAGCGAAAATGAATAAAATATCTTAATATTTAAACATGTAAATAAATAATTGCCTATTTAAAAATTTACCTAATTAATAAAAGTGTCAAATAATATTGATAAAAATATATTTTAATCAAACACTACCCACCCAATAAACCCAACAACTGAAGAAAACCTAAATTGGCTATTGCTATCATTTTAAGAACAAATTATTAAAACTAAGGGCCTGATTATTTGTGACGGAGTAACTCTGCTCACCAAGATTGTAATCAGGCCCTAAATGTCAAAATAAAATCCTTAAAGAAATACAAGCAATGCACAAGATGATATAAAAAACATTTTATTTTAAACAATAGTTTAAACTTTGATATGATTGTAACTAACTAACAATTGCAACGCTTTCTTCAATGTTTTATCCATAATATTTTTATAGTTATGTTATTTTGACCATAATGTTATGGTTGGATGATTTTTTGAAGTCGGTATTATGTGGAACAGACATCCTTACACCACCTTATTCCTTCATGTTGCTTAAGCCCTTTCTCGTCACTAACTAAATGATGGCAACATCACTTTGCCTCCAACACATTAGGTTATGAACCTAAACATTGTCCTGGAGCCTAGGCTGGAAGTCCAGTCCCAATCACATGTATCACCTGCCCACTTACCCTCTCGGAAGTGTATCAGTGTGAGCTATGAGCTAATGCAAATCCACCCCCATGTGGTATGACAACATCAAATGCCTCAGCATAACCATTACAATCACAATTCCCTATGAAATACCCCCAAATTGACGTCCAACGGATTTCCACTTGGAAAACCCTAAATTTAATGTATGCCTACCTAACTTTCCTGTGTTTAAAAATGTGTGATGCAGTGTTGAAGGCAGCTTTACAAGCTGATATAAAATCAAACCACCAATTCCCTTCATCCTTTTCCCTCCCATCAACTGCACCATTGGAGTCAATCCCTATGTTAACACATAATTTAAAGTTGAGTCCAACTCCAACGTTGCCCTTTATGTCCACTCTTGACCCCTTTCTTATCCACAGAATTTGTCACCAGTTCTCACTCCTTCCTTACACATCTACTTCTTTGCCATATCCCCTTCCCTCCAGCAATCCCACACATTCCCTCCAGTTACTTCTTTCTCCTTGTTTTCTTCCACTGCAGAGACTTCTTTCTAACTCATTCTGGTCTTACCACTATTCTCTTACTGTCACCAAATCTTCAAATTATAATGCCCCACGCCTAAAGAAAACCCAACTTTGGAGTAGACGGGCTACTCAAATACTAACTTGCCACATAAACAACAGAAGCCTTTAATACCTGGTTGCAATAACTTTTGAGTCTCTCCCTATGTATCTCCTGAACCGGACATCATAGGCTGACTCATACCATATCAAAATCCCCGTAGGATACTCCCTGTCTAAAATGAAAAGCCAGGCATATAAAAAACTCACAAATACCCACATAATTCTTAATAGCCTAAAGCTACTCAACCATTGAGAGCTTTGGTTGCTATGCTGTGTTCTGTGAAATAATATTACATTTGACCCTAAAGGTGTCCATTTTAATCTTTGAATCCAACTGTGGTGTTTGGAAATGGGAACAGACTAAATGGGCGTTCCCATTCCCTCTTTGGAAGTCGAAGTTATGTCACAAATGTTTTTGATGTTTCATAGGTAAAACACACATTTCAGCTCACTGACTGGTCCATGTGTTTTGGCCAGTCTCATTGTAAAAGCCTTCTGGTGCATGAATTGACACCATGGGCTGAATATTGCACTCATGTTAATTATGATTCATTCCAATTTACCATCTAATGCAATAGGATCGATTGAGTGGACAGCAGCAAAGAGCACCAGATGTTAGAGAGTATTGACCTTTTCCCATATTCTTTCTTTTTTTTCTTGATTCACTACTTTGTTTGTGTTCTCTTTTTTCCCCTTCTTTCCACCATCTTCCTCAACTCACCCTCCTTTTTGCATCCTATCTTTTGGGGGAACTGCCCTATTGTAAAATCACCCTTCATCTCTGTTGCCTGTATTTAGTTTTTGAGTTCATCATTTATAAGTTTTCCCTTATGTCAGTCTTATTTCCAATGGTTTCTATTTTCTTTATTGCTTAAGCCAAAGTAGACAAGATCGGGAATGCTAGTGGCATGCAGGCTACTCATACTGAGGCAACAAATAGCAATGTGACCAGCACTTCCAACATCAAAAATCTGATGATGATGTGCAACACCAACACCACCACCAACAATACAAGGTTTAGACCAATTGAGTCTAAATGATAGAACCCCCCCCCATTTTAGGGTAAATCAATGTCTGACAGGATCCAAGCTTGTGGTGCTGCAGGGTAGCACTGCAAGCGCATTGCATAAAACCAGCAGCATGGCAAGCATGGTGAATAATAACCCAGCATACACAAAGGGAGAAGGTTTTAGAAGACAACGCTGTTTCATTATCATGCTTCCACACGTTTCGCCTGATTCAAAAGACCTTCAGATGAATCCCCACAGAATCCAGAAAAGCGGTCACCCACCCACTCATCAGCAGCATACCCGACTACAGCAACACACTCTAAGCCGGCGTCACCCAGAAAACTCCTCAGGAAACTACAGAACGTTCAAAACGCAGCTGCCAGACTGGTCCTCAACATCCCGCTGGATCAGAATTGAGTGTAGCAGAATTTCACCCAGGGTTATTGCTCTTCATGAGGGCCAAAGAATCCATGTGGCAATTTCCACTGCCGCAGCCACATCACCGAACACCTGCGAGAACTCCACTGTCTCCCAGTCAACAGAAGAGTCACTTTCAAGCTCCTCACACATGCCTACAAAGCCCTCCATGATGCAGGACCAGCATATCTGAGCCACCATCTCTCATTCCACGTACCCACCAGACACCTCCGTTCCGCCCAACTGGCCCTGGCCACCATCCCACGGATCCACAAGACCAGGACCGGAAGAAGATCCTTCTCCTACCTCGCTGCAAAGACCTAGAACACCCTGCCTCTCCACCTCAGGCAAGCCCCGTCGCTGACCCAATTCAAGAAGGAACTCAAGACTTGGGCTCTTCATCTGAACCCCAGCACCCAAACAGATCAGCAGCCCCCTCCCCCAGTGCCTTGAGACCCTCACGGGTGACTAGCCGTGCTTTACATACCCTGATTGATTGAAAGCAAAAACAGTTTGTGTGTATTTATGCATGTCTGTGATTGCTTGCATTAGCACATTAAAGCCCAACCTGTTAGCTTTGCCAGCACTCGTAACCAGTGTGTTTGAGGTCTCTAGATTTTACAATTTCTTTCGCTTGGTTAGAATAGAGGATGATAACGTCAGTATTTTGAAGTGAATGAAGACGCGTCTGATCAATTCAAACCAAGAGTGTTCATCTTTTTTTGTGTCTTTGTGAAAATCAGGTCCTGATTTGAACCCTTTTTGTGGATAAAGTGAAATAATGTACAGGCTTATTTGCCAACCCTACCAATTTAGCCAGAAGGTTACTTCTTTTGTGTAGCCTACCACCTCCACTTTAAACATTCCTTCATGCAAGTAACCTCAAGTGGCCAATCAACTGCTACAACAGTGTTTGTATCCTGTAAGAGGTCATGGGACGGGGCTGGTTGTTGCACCAAGATGCCTGTGGATATGATCCTTGTAGCCCGTGTGGTTCTGCAGCTTTTGTTTCCCGGTGTAGTTCTGCAACTTGTGCTTCAGTCAGCTGGGAGAAGCAACTTCAGAAACCAAAAGATCAGGAAAGGGGAATACATGAGCTGGGAAAGAACTGTGGATGTGTTGATCAGTGATGGCGAGAACGACCAACTGGCACTACTGAGGTAAAATGTAATGGTTGCCTTTTAACTAGAAATGTGAAAACCACATACATGGTATGAGTGGGGTGCTTAGTCGGCGGGCACACCTTGTGGTGGATTTAGAGTTTTGAGGGTGGCCCGCCCATCCAACAGGGTGATGTTGGTCATTACCTCTGCCACGCTGGCAGACTTCTGCCTGTCATATTTAAAGATTACAGCCAGCCCAGTGGTGCTCTCTGTACCTTCGGAACCACCATCACAGTATTTCCTCTGAAGGCACTGAAAGTTTGGTGCACTGCCAAAGGGGACGTTTGTTATTGAAAAAACAAAATCTAATGATCCCCGAGTCCCAGGGTATTGCAATGAATCTTCTTTTTTCCTGTCCGGTACTGCCAGATTTTTCCTGGTAGTGATAGACAATAAACATATCAGACAATTTGCTCTAAACAGAGTGGGCAGTGTAATGTGTTTACTCTGACAGGGCTTACTCCACTGACTCAGTGAAGTAAGCTTTCCTACAGCAGAGCTAGTGGGGGCACCACCATCAAAAAGATGACAGTCCCCCTGACTCACAATAGAGCAGGTGGACCGAGGTTTTGACAAATAGGGTACTCCACCACAATCTAAATCTGTTGTTTAGTCTTTAGTTTGTTACTGAAGGAATGAGTCCTAGTTGGGTGAATGGCCAGGTGAGTCTCCAGGTTCACTTAATTCTTGTAACAATCAAAATAACAGATTCACAGGTGCATTGTTGTGTTGAGAAGCTGACTGAAGACACATGGTTGAGTCCTTGGTCTGTCCTACCAGGCTATCATTATGCGTGAAAGACCTGAGTTTTCAAGAACAGTCATTCCTTGGCCTCTCTCTGGAGGCATTACCCAGAGGAGTGTGCCGGATGACAGAGTAGGTAAACCCTCTAGGCCCATTCAGCCCATGGCTACTTCTTGCAAGGCTCATCTATAGAAAAAACCCTATATCTATCTGGATTGCTAAATCTGTTTTATGGTGTTATTCAGGGGCGGCTCCTCCATGTGGGCTGAGGAGCGTCGCCCCACTGCTTTCTCGCAGTTCGAGAAGTAGAAACATAAAATGGTATTATAAATACCATTTTATGTTTCTGCTTCTCGCACTGCGAGAAAGCAGAAAGGTTTGGTTGGGGGTGGGCCGGTGGGCGGGCCTGCTCGAGGGCAGGGGAGGAGTGGCTAGCCCAATGCTGTGGGCCCTGACTGTTTGTTTGGCCCTCTGAGGCCGACCAAACCAGTCATGCGCACTCTCCATTTTCTCCATGTAGGCTGTATGCAGCCTACATGGAGAAAATGGCCTCCCCATAGACGCCTGTGCGGTCGGCGTCCCAGCCAATCACAACGCTGCTGTTGCAGAGTTGTGATTGGCTTAGGGGGGGGAGGGAAGCTGCCTGCTTCCTGTTGCAGAGGGCGAGGGCGGGACCAATGACGCGGGACCAGGCCGACGAAGGTAAGTTTTTTATTTGAAATTAAACCTTCCCCCTTGCGCGACCCCCTCCCTGCCCAACCCCCTGCCCACCCACCCGCGAGTCATGCCAGCCGCGACTGTGTTTATTCCTGTGAATGGTGCCAACTCAGGAGGGAGGCTACTGCTTTTTCAACTAAACAGCAGCTGTCTGGTTTGCTGGAGTCACCAGACTGCTTTGAAGAAGGTGCAGCTTGACCCTATTGAGAGCAGGACGACAATTGCCAACTCTCCACTCAAAGCCACATTATGCCTTGCATGCTTCACCACAGCCACTCAAGTTAATAGCAGCACTTACCTGCATTCATATGTTGGTGAAAGTAAGAACTGTGAGATTAGAGAGACAGTACTGAAAAAAGTCCTTCAATAATGTTGTGATTTCATGATGTCATCTTGATCTAAATCCACAATGATCTGGCTGCACTGTCATGTGATGCGATTTATGGACATCAGGTCTAAAATCATGTGACATCATTTCCGGCGATGTCCACAGCATGCTAATGGTTAGTCCAAAAGCCCGCTGTCATTAAATTTGAGAGCCATTTTAGGAGGAGCAGGGCAGTTTATGGCAAGAATCACAGGTGTCCTTTAAGCCCCAAACACCAATTGTGCATGACACTGCAACAATAGTGAAACTGCTAAGGTTCCTAAAATTCTGACATACCTGCTATTGTGTTTGTCCCTCATTATGGTCTTTTAAAGGTGGGAGGAGGCGAAATGTGACACCTGCGAAAACCCCAGTTTCTGCAGGGATCACATTGGCGACATTTGCAGCAAACACCGCACCACCAGAATTTACCCCTAATAAGTGTCATCAAGTTAAGTTCCGTTGAAATTGACCGGCGAGAAAACATGTGGTATATTCTGATACATGTGAAAATTCGTAGGGAAAACACCAATTCCTTCGCGAATTGATCATTTTTTAGAGGAAAACCCAGAATAGGAGGTATTTACCATACCGGGTAAGTCCCCATCATCTGGCATCAGTATTTACTGACTGTACTAAATACCTTACTCTTTCTATGTACATTGCAATCAAGATCAACTTTGTCTCCACAGAGCAGGGGAAGAAAATGCAAACACCCAATCAACAATGCAGTCAAAGGCTGGAAAGTGTGCACTGGTCACATCGAGGTTGCCAGGAAGTGGTGCTGGGCTATGATCAGAAAGTCCTAGAGGAACCACACTTGAACTGGTAACTCCTAATTACTAGCAGTCGACATGTGGAAGATGAGCCCAGTTTTGCACTAGTATTAAATACATGTATTGCTGTATTTATTATTTAATGTGCTAGTCCTGTTCCTGGAGCGCCAGACCAACTCTTGTCAAGGTGGTGTTTTTTAGCTGTTGAATGTGCACTCCATTTTCTGTGCATTAAGGGCCATACAGAACTGGCTCATTCCTAAGGTGCTGGCCAGGGGCCATCTGCTCTGCTCTGGCAGGCGGGGAATCCCTCCCCAGAGATTGCTGTAAAGAATAGCATCTCCTTCTTAAAATAGACCGCCTTGGTCAGTTCAGCTTCAGAAGAGGATGTGGCCTGACGGCTAGGGCGAAGCTGGGGAACCGGGTTTGAGTCTCGGCAGGGACGCTCAACATCCTGTGATTCTGGGCAAATCACTTAATCTTCCGTGCCTTACAAAAAAATTAATGTGTATGTCTGTAATGCAACTGGTGCTCATGTAAAGCGGTCTGATACCTTTGGGTCTAGTTCGCGCTATATACAACTAAAAAAAAAAAAGAATACAATAGGGCAGCAATTCTTATCCTTTTGACTTCTGGGGACCCCCAATGAATGACCACTGGACTCCAGGGACCCCCACCTAAGAAATGTCTACGATTTGAATCACAAAGCTACAGAAACAAGTATACATCAAATAAATACATACATTAATAAATACTTTTTTGGAACACACGTTATACAAAAATTAAACATTTTATTTTACTGGGAAACTTGCAGCGTTTCAAAATATGGATTTATTTGTAAAAGACAAAGCAATATTATAGGCTCTAGCACATTGCTTTGTCTTTTTTTTGCTCCTAATGTAGGTTTTTTTGTTGGTGCATATTAGTGCCTCAATTGAGGTCACCAATTGTCCATACTACTGCTCGCTGTACTGGAACTGCTCCGACAAATTCAGCTAAGGATCCCAAACTAATTTTTAACTACCAGTTTCAAATTCCTTCACATTTACAGAAATGTTTAAAAGTTTCAATTTTGCTTTTTTTTTTTTAAAATATAGAAACACTTATTAATCTGTTACTATTATTCCATTTCAAAATAGCTGCAGACCCCCTAAATAGGTGTGGCGGACACCCAGGGTGTCCACGGACACCAGATTAAGAACCTCTGCGACAGTGAAAGGAACTGGTTGTGACCTAGCTAGCCGTCCACGTGTGAGAACAGCTATTAGCTATTAACCACCAGTTTATGACCTCTCCAACTTGTACCCTGTATGTCAACCAAATTAGAAGACAGATATATATTGACATTCCTGTGCCGCTATACATCTAGGGGCAAATGCATCAAGCCTTTTTCCGTTCGCAAAAGGACCGATTCGCGAATGGAAAACTGCCTTTTCCAATGCATGTAGGTTTTGTCATTCGCAATTTAGGAAATTGCAATTTTTTGCGATTGTCAAATTGCAAATGCATTTTGGGAATCGCAATTTGCGATTCCCTAATGCCGATGCATGTAGCCTTTCCTAAATGCGAACTGCGCATTTAGAAAACGCTAATTACCATCGACTTCAAGTAGATCGTAATATGTGCATGCTTTGAAGAATACACAAAAATGCAAAGTGACATGTAGCGCACACATGCCCTTAGGGCATGTGTGTGCTTTACATGTGCACACTTACCTTGTTTTGTGGGTTGCTTCAGGGGGGCCTTAGGCCCCCGGGCACCCTTTGATTTGCATTCGCTATTTGTGATTACCAGTTGGTAATCGCAATTAGCGAATGCAATGCCATTCATTCCTATGGGCCTGTAGGCCCATAGGAATGAATGGAGTCACATTAGCTAATAGCTATTCGCTAATGTTAAGGAATCGCCAATATTTGGGCGATTCCTACATGCGTAGGCATTTGCGATTACCAAATAGCTATTCCTTAATAATCGCTATTTGGTAATCGCAAATTGTAACTTTGAGTCATGTGCCCCCTAGATACATATAGATAGTAATGCAGTGGCGCCAACCAAGTATCACTAGGCCGTCCTAATCTATCCATTCCCATTCCTCATGCCCTGTTGAAATCACCCCTCCGGTCGCCCATTTAGCCTCTCACACTAAGGCCCTTATTCATTGTAAAGAGTTAACTTTCAATCCTGCCTGTAAATTAATTTGAATACACAATTGTGTCAGGATTATGGCACCCCTGCTCTTTTCCTCTGACACATTTTATCATGTTAAACCTGCCAAAATGTATCATGGGAAATGGCCCGGAAAATGGAAATGCAAGGATTTATTGCACACATTTAAACAATGAATAATTGAATAATGTTATTTATTGGTTGCAGTGAGTAACTCACCTCCATCTGACCCACCTGAAATCAGGGCCCAAATCTGGAATTAAGGCCTTGATTTACCTCTCGATTTATCGTTTTGTGGAAAAGTGGGAGAGTCACAGGTACAAAAGTTATTCAGGGGTGGTTTACCTTGGTAAAAACTACATTTCATTAATAAAGGTGAAAAAACATGGCGATGGCGCATAGGTTTATAAAGATTACAAAAACCCATAAAACCCATAAAATGCACCAGGGTTTGTGAAGAAAATCCAGTACACGGACAACAACAAACAAACAAACCCAAACAAACATTTCCCCATTGGTAGTGAATTGACAGAGTAGAACTTGCTCCCAACTAGATCCCAGTTGAGTTTCTCAACATAAGATAGTATCTAAGAGGTTTTCATAACTCAATAGGTTCCCTCTGTGAGCATCTAAGTTCTGAAAAGATTCTTCACCCATAGCGTATCCTTATTTGTGATAGAAACAGGGTCTGAAAACAAGGTAGACAACCAGAGGTCCTCTCAAACCGATTTGAGATATTTGAAAATACATTTTATGTGAGCTATCCAATGTCAAGCAGTCAGCAATAATGAAACGATTAGGTGTAGTGTGGGGGTTACCCCTTACAGGCAGCCTAGGTAGAAATGGGGCACGCTTAATTGTGTCCTCGATATATTGGAGGCCTACTTCCTCGTGACAAGGAAAACGGGCAAAGTTTGGTGGGAGACTCAAGAGACGGCGGCAAAAGTAATTATCGTCAAGCTGCAAAGAAATGGTATTCACTTATACCAGAAGCCTGTGCCATAACAAAGAAAAGGTATGTGCTTGCACGTATAACTCTCTAACATATGCTTAATGGAGTGAGTTGCTGATTTAGCCGCAAAATTAAAAACTGCCCCTAATGAATATAAAAATGCTCTACGCATAAGACACAATAAAGAGTCCCAGTTAGAAGCTAAATTGAACAACACCTCAAGATAAGAAAACTGGGAAACCCAACCAAGTACTGTGTTCTTGATGGCTAGAGTTCAGTAACTTGGTAGAATTAGGACCACTTATCATATTGAAGATTTTGGAATAATTTTTATGCAAATCCAGGTCGCCCATTAAAAGTACAAAGGAATCGACCAATTTTTTTAGACCATTCGCCCTGCATGACAGCAGAACCAATTCAATCACAGGAGAGTGGAGGGATTGAGCGTACCATTAATAATAGGAGAATCCTGTCCTTGAGCTTTCAAATAAGTATTAAAGTTGTTAATATACAGAGTAAAAAGTACAGGTTCTAAAAGACAGCCTTGACATACCATTCATCCAACCTAAAATGCTCTGAATTTTTGTTCAGTCATTGACCACTTATTTATAGTTGGTGGTGAATTGCAGTGCTAAAACCACGCACGCGAGCAAGAGCATCTTCTTAAAGATGTTTAATGCATGTGTAGGCCTTGTTAAGAACCCACATAAATGATATGTAGTAAGCTCTAGTTTCTTTAGATAATGCTGCACTATACATGATTTCAGGTTAACAAGTATTGCTTCATTCAGAGCTAGTTCCAGAGATATAGTAAAATTGTCTCTGGTGATTTCTTCATCAGACCCAGACGATATCCTCACTTAAGCAAGACATATTATTAAGTGCATGGCTTAGAGGGAGTGCTACTCCTTTATTGGCTTGACCAACATCGAAAGAGTGATTTGTTTCTGGTAGTCCATGGTAGAGGCAAATATCCAATGAAAATCCCACAAGTTTCTTTTCATATGTTAATAAACTTGTCAAGAGTGAGAAAAGCTACTTTGTTCAAAACGAGTGAACAAAAACCGAATGCACAAACATCACATTCCTGACAAATGTTATACCAGGTGTGGCATATTGCCATAATGGAGCTGGAATCTTCAATTTATATGGGTGATTTCTTTGGCAACTCTGCACCACATCACAACCCACAGTGATCAAGAAAACCCAATTCATCATTTTTTCCCAAAGTTAATGTCTTACATAGAGTCAAATATCTTCTAAATCCCATATAAAATGTGTTACAGTTGTGCATCAAAGACAACATGTAAGAATAACGCATGCCACAATATGAAATAGATACACACTTCTGGTGAAACAAACTTGTTGATAACATTTACCCCTTTTACCACTTCAGTCAAAGTTAACAGTAAATATTGATACTCCTGAAAAGGCAGTAAATTGTATGATGCAGAGGGTCAAAACTCAGAGGAAAATATGACTCGCGAAACAAAGAAGCATCACTAGAGAGGTGGCTTACAGGTTCAACTATAGAAAATTATAATGGGAAATGCTTTCTGTCCAAAAATGTGGTCTTATTTGCATTTAGGACAGTGTTAAGATTAAAACAGCACCTAGTACGCCACTGGTTTAAAAGTAGTCTACTAGTGCACTTTACGCTCACTCACCATAACTCCCATTATGTCGCCACCCTCTCATAAATTTCAGTCCCACATCAAATATTATGTTCAAGCACAAACCATCAGCATTCCGAGGAAGAGAACCAGGGTTCAGAGTAGCCATCACAGTGTCACAATCCTAAATGAAAGGCAAAGCATTCTAAACACTGCAACGTTTTACCCACCTTTATTGCACCTATTGACTGCTTTATACATAGTAACTTGGTTGTTTGGTATTATGTAGGATCATATCCCAGCAGCAAGTGCATTTGAAGTATAGTGGAAGTTGTCTCAAAGGTTAGCGTCAGTTTACAGTATCATGAGTCCTGAATGCAGTGAGCTTTTGATCAGCATTTAGAAAAGTGTGCATGTGTGTATGCCTGTGTATGTGTGTGTGTAAATGTAAAAGTATAAAAAATAAACCTAATGGGATAAAGGAGTATTATCGCACTATTTATAAGTGATCTTTGATTTTATGAACTGACCTATGTACTGTTTAGTCGGATTGCAAAATTATCATTTGAAGTAGATCGTAATTTGACTACCTCATTGCTATTCATGAGATAGGTTGCAAATTGCGACTCACTCTGATTGGATGGCATCTCAGGGATGGTGGCCTGCTGGAGTGAGCAGACCACCATGCCAGTGATTGCATTTACAAAACGTATTTTTTTTTTTAAATGCTGCCAGATTTCCTTAGAGGAAATGGGGCTACATAATTAAAGAGTGCATTATAAAATAAAATAAAAGTTTGTTCATGAGTGGCAGTGATCCCCTGGACCAATGGCAGCTCCTAAACAAAATTTCGTTTTTTTTACATTTGCAAAGGGAAAGCGATCTCATAACGATCCCTGTCCCCTTTACGAACAGGTTATCACCTCCTTTGAGGAGTCATTTGCAATGCAAATTATGGTCACAAACCACTGATGATACCATGTCAAATCACTATGTGGGATGCATGATATAAACATGCTCCTTCCAAATAGCAATTGGTTCTCCATTCTAAACCTTGTTTTTGATTTGGTAACCTGTTACTGAATCACAAAATGGGTTTAGTACATTAAAAAGCCATTTTGTGGTCATAAACCCTGTGATTTGGAGAATTGCAGGATTTGCAACAGTAAAATGGCTTTGTGCATTTGGCCCTATGTTTTCTGTGCAAAAGTTGGGTGCTTGCACCTGCAGTTTATGGTTGGAGAAAACCTGAAACAAATTACAGGTGTAGATAATGCAAATACACTGTTTGGCATGCATAAATGGGAGTTACATGCAGTATTTGTGTGTTATTTGCCTTTTCGGTATAATTGCATGCAAATTGTGAAATACCTTACCTTAATGGGTGCGCAATTTGCACTCACAAAATATGGCCTAATCATGATATAGCCCCCTGAATTTCAAAGATCGAGTCACAGACACTCATTAGGTGAAATTCACAGAAATGTCACAGACATTTAGTTACATTCATATGGTTTAAGTAGCATGCTTTCACAGACTGCGAGAGAGAGAGAGAGAGAGAGAGAGAGTGATACTCATTTTAAAACAGGCACAACAAATTGTCAGGGGTGGCTTGTCTAAGAGCACCAGGGGCATTGACCCGCTAGGTGCGAGCAAGCTGTAATATGCGCGCCAAGTAGTGTTCTCGCTCTCTCTCTGTTTTGCATGTAACTTTACCTGGGATGGAGAAGTGGGCTGCTCCCCAGGCGTGAAGATTGGTAGCCAACCTGCCAGTCACTGTGAGATGAAGTGCGCATGTCAGTTTGGTCATTTCTTTAACCACGTCCAGCCGGAAATGCGTACTTCAGCTCTTGTAACTAGCGCTGTGTCAGTGAGCCCAGGGAGCATAGATGCAGCCTACAGGTCTCCATGTGAGCGCTGTCTCTGCCCGTTCTAACCAATACGGGTGCTGCTGTCATACTGTTCACTTATACAAACAGTATGAAAGCAGCATCGGGATTGGTTTAGATGACTGCACCACATTCTTGTAAATATGGTGCAGCCTTGCGTTTTAGAAGTGGCAGAGCGCGGTGTTAAGCCAAGGAGGTTAACACCGCCCTCCTCCACTTCCTTGTACATATCCCCCCAGTATTTAGTGGCATTGTTTAAGTGCAAAATGGATTCTCACATCCAAAAGGGACCAGAGACTGCAATTTACATTAAGAAAAAACGCGAAATGTAACACAACACAAACAGCCGCCAGCAGCTGCTCACACTCACTAAGGGGCATATGTACAAGCCCCTATCGCCACCACAACGTCAACTTCTCTGACGTTGTGGTGGCGATAGGGGCTGCGCCTTATGAACAAGGCAGCGTTAAGCCACTTAACGTGGCTTAATGCTGCCTTGTAAATAAGGCCCCCTTTCACGCTATGGTTAGCGTGAAAGGGGTGGGCAGTGGGTGTTGCGGTGGGCGTTCCACCGCAACACCCATTGTTTTTGACGCTGCCTCCTATGTACAAGGGCAGCGTACATAGGAGGCAGCGCCAAAATTAAGACCGGGTAAAACCTGGTCTTAAGTTGGTGAAACGAGGAGAAATGCATTATTTCTCCTCGTTTTTGCTTTTTCCATGTGTGCTGCCTTGTGCAGCACACAAAGGCAGCACACATGGAAAAAGCAACATGCCTTGGATTCTTTATGTACAGGAAGGTGTCCCTTCCAGTACATAAGCAATCTAAAATAAAATGCCATTTTGTGACGTCCATGTGTGCTGCATTAAGCAGCACACATAGAAGTGACAAAATGGCATTTTAGGATTGTTTATGTGCAGGAAGGGGCACTTTCCTACACATAAACAATCCTCCCCTGCACGCAGACACCCTTGCACAATGGTGCAAGGGTTCCTGCGTTGGCACTAAACTGCTAAACTTAGCGCCAGCGCAGGGGGAAACGCAAGGCTGCACCACATTCTTGTAAATATGGTGCAGCCTTGCGTTTCAGAAGTGGCGGAGTGTGGTGTTAAGCCATGACGGCTAACGCCTCATTCCGCCACTTCATTGTACATATGGCCCTAAATTTGTTGTTTATGTGCCCCTCAGTAAGATTTTTGAGCCAATTTATTCATGATATGCAAACAGGCATAATCGTGTAATTTTCGGTAATTTTGCATCAAAAGAGCAACACAAAATTACTCCAGTTACAACGGCGTAATTAGAATTTCTCTCAGGCCTAATTATAATCTAAAAAGTAAATAAGCGCCCAGTTACTAATATAAAAGTGCATTACAGATTATATTATTGTAAAATTGCTTGCACGAGGGTGTTTCTGCCATTGACTTTTCCAGTTTTATTTTAGCCATAAGGCTTCCAAGAAGTGACCTAGCTGGCTGGTGATGAAACCACATGAATACAGAGCTTTTAAGCTTTCTAGATCCGTTTCAATTTTACACGAGGGACTCGGTCACTGCCCCAGGGCAGCAGTAAAGTTCTAAGCGCTCACTTGTGGGTGTGACCGCAAGAAGCAGGCTGGCAGAGGGTTCTGGAAAATATGTAATGCGAGATATGGAAGGTTTGTGACAGAGCAGATGATGAAAGTAACCATCAGGCCTATTCAAAATTAATTGATGTTGTGATTAGTATTCTGCAGTGATAGACTGAAAAGTGGGATTAATTGTCTCTGGTGCTAAATTCTTAGATTTCACAATTAGCAAAGTGTGTCTGCTTCACACAATTGTACCTGGGAGCGAGGTATTCCTGCCAAAATGCTTATACAGGAGCCAGCCTCCTATTTGATATATTTTTCTCCCTAAATAATCAACATTTTGCAGATTTAATCAGCCATTTTTTTTAATTTGGCGAACTTGATATTCAAAAATCAATATCAGTAGGGGGATTTTTTGTCAGAGGTAGCAGGTAATAGCTCTAAGACAGTGAGACAGCTGATATCTGTCAATGCAGGGTGATGGGGGACCGAGATAGTGCCATTGATTATAAAGAGTCATAGGACATAAGTATTAATAGGACCTATGAATGCAAGGGTGCCTATTTCTACTGTACAAGGGATTGCATCTATTTTTAATGCTTCTATGTTAAATATTAAATATTTACATTTGAATTCACCGTCTGTAAATTTAATATGAGCATCCTGAAATCTATCATTGATTCCACACTTGTAGCCCAAAGATGGACACCCTGACCCTTTCCATCAACTTGCCCTGCCACATGATCTTCTATTGTTTTAGGGAACAGGGTGTGAGATGGTGGCAAGGGGAAGAAGGGGAAGGTTACATTATTCTTTGAGTGAGTAGAACAGGGATACCAACTTCCTGTCATTGTCTCAGCTCAATACCAATTGGATATCATGGCTTGCCGAGCTCTGCATTGTAAAAGGTATCTGCGACCTTGGATGAGTGATACCGAACTGAGAGATATCAGCTGAGAAGGGGTGATGAGGTGGTATGTGTATGTATGTATGCATGTGTGTATGTATGCGCCATTTATTTGAATTGAATTTAGCAGACATTACTATACTCTGAATCAGGGGTGTCCATCGTATGGTCCGGGGGCCAGATCCATGACAAATTTCCTGCATAATTAAGGACTATAAATCAGTGCTATTAAGATTATTTTTATTTTTTTTAGTTTTATATAGCGCAAATTGGACCCAAAAGCATCAGAGTGCTTTACATGAGCACCAGTTGCATTACAGATGGACACGTTCACTTTTAGGCACTGGGAGATTAAGTTAATTGCCTAGAATCACAGGATGTTTGAGCCTCCCGCCAGACTCAAACCTGGTTCCCGAGCTTCAAAGTCGTCCACCCTAGCCATTAAGCCACAACCTGTCCCCCAATTGCATTCAAATTTATCCTATATGGTTATCCTAAAAATCTTGCACCTGAAGTGATACAAATCACAAAAGGTCCCATCTTCAACAGATAATGAAGGCTGAAATATGATGTGTTCTTCAAACAGACTCTGCTGATGAACAACATATTTCAGGGGCCACTTCCATATCAGGACTCCATTTTTTCTCAGAGCTGCAGATAACAGAACGAACCAGGGTGGACTTTAGTTAGTGTCATAGAGACTAGCGTCTAAGTGAGAGTTGGCACGATGCCAAGATCGCAAATATAGAAAACTGCCAAGACAATACTTAAACGAATGATCTCTGTTTTCACTGAGGGAGTTTCCACTCAGTAGACTTTACCGAGAATTTTCCTCCATGCCTCTCTATCCACAAAGCCACAGGCTTTTCAGCTACCAGTAGAAAACTTCCCACTGCGCAGTTAAGGTACTGGGCGTAGATGGGAAATGCATTACCAATGTGTGGTAAGAGAGTGCATTTATGAATATTACATTTGTACTTGATTACACCGTGTTCTCCATCTATCATGATCTCTTCTCCTGCAGGCTGACTTTGGAGTGGACGAGCAAGGAAGATGAATAAAGTGCCTTGTTGATGACTTCCAAAATGCACTGTGACGCGGGTTAATAATGCGGAAGAAGTGTCCAATGAGGAGAATGGTTTACCCCCTATCAGACGAAACGAACAAACTAAACTCAAGGGATAAAAACCAAGCACCAAACAAAATGACACCAAATTTATAAATTGAAGTTTGCAGTCAGGGAGGTCTACAATTGCACTCTGGACAGGCCTTTGTTGGCAAAATTGCTACACCTGCAGAAGCCTTCCTCTGTCTGTCTTCCTAGGCCTCAGGTTTTATAAAATGGCTGCCAGCAGACACACTACCTGAGTGGCCGATGGCTATATGCAGGGACACAACTCCTTCAAACATCCATGTCCTACATGCACACTAGGCCTGAAAGAAGGCTGCTATTACATGTGTGTTGATTTGCCTAACTCCTGGTTACTGGCCTTCATGTACATAGAAATTCCTGCTTTCCCTTCTCATATGCCAAAGCGTAGATTTTTGCCACTTCAGTAAATAACATATTGGAATAAAATATGCTCCAAATATCTAGATAAGTTTTCTTTATACATTCACTCTCTTTTTTACTCATTTTCTGCTCTCAAATGCGTAGATGGGAGCTTGAAGATCACGTTTTGTAAATGACCGCATACCTTGTGCAGCTTTTCTTTTTAGGTAACTGTTGTGAGGGAAGATATGGCAAATTACACACAAACAATGGGAAACATGGGAAAATGGGTAGTTTATAAGGTTAAAAGAATGGCTAAAATCCTTAATGTCACAAGAAATTACCATTTGCATAAAATGTTGAATCAGGGTATTTTTTCTTAAGCCTGGGCAGAGTTTGTGGAGTTCCGCTATGTGGAACTCCACGAAGTGACCAAAAAACTCTGCTGCGCTACACGGAGTTCCGCAAGCGGCAAAGTGTGCTTGGTAATGACTGTTTGCGTTGATTTTCAGCGCCGGGTGTTTGTCCTGCACTGGAAAATCAACACACACAACATCATGCGCAGCACAAGAGGGCAGTGCTTCTTTTCTGCTGCTCAAGTAGATTGTCTATTCGAGCGGCAACTTTCTCAACGCGAACAGAAGGTTTCTCAACGACAGTGGTCGCGACCACCCGTGACCGCCCGCATTGAGAAATACGATCACTTGCGCTGAGAAATCTCGCTGGGAGATGGATTTTTCTCTCTCTGATCGTCAACTTGGCGTTGGGGAGTGTGAGCGAGCAAAAATCTTGCCAGGAGGTGGATTTTCCTTGCTTGCGCTCTCCAACTTGATGTTGGGGAGCACGAGCGAGGAAAAAAACTTGAGTTTTTTGGAACTCTGCATGCTCCGCGAGCGCACAGTGCAGAAAACTCCACAAACTCCGCGAGCAGAGCGGTGTTCACTGCCCAGGCTTATATTGTATGTAAAATATATGAAGGTCGCAACAAAAAAAAACTGCAACTTCCCATAACCCTCATTTAAACTTCCAGTTCTCTAATCCCTCCACACAACTCCCACTTACCACTCTTCAGGAGCTTTAAGACCCTCTTCTCCCTCATGAGAGAGAACTTACCATACTAATGGAGTACCTCAATGCTAAGATTGGAAGCAAACAACACTGAGTACGAAGAAGTCACGAGCAACCATGGCCTTGGATATGCCCTGAACAGTCTGGTGATAGGTGGTAGTGTATTCCCACACAAAAGAATACATAAGGAAATGTGGGTGGCCCAGACCATTCAACAGAGAATCAGATCGACCATGTCAGTATTGCCAAGAAGTCCAGGAGGTCCCTGCAGGATATGAGAGTGATGAGAGGAGCGAACGTGACGTCAGACCATCACTTTGTTGTGGCCAGGCTAAAGCTAAAGCTGAAGAAAGCATGGATGGAATCCACAAACCAATGCCAGCGATGTAACACCACCTTCCTCAAAGATGCACAGAAACTGAGTTAATACTCAGTCACCCTCAGTAACAAGTTTCAAATCCTGCAAGAACTAGAGGATAATGGAGAGAAGTAGAAATTGAGTAGGAGAAGTTCAAAGAAACAGTGACATCAACCTGCCAGAAGGTACTGGGTCCCAAGAAACACCAGCATAAAGAATGGATCTCCACCGAGACTCTCTGCAAAATCCAAGAGAGAAAGGAAAAGAAAGCTACAATCAACACGAGCTAAACAAGAGCAGAAAAACTGAAAGCTCAAGATGAATACCCCAAAACCAACAAGGAAGCAAAGACAAGCTTAAGAGCAGACAAGCGAAGATTCATCAATGGTCTTGCCACAGAAACCCAGGAAGCAGCAAGCCATGAAAAACTGAAAGAACTCTAGTACATAACAAGGGAATTCTCCAGCAGATACAGCAAGCCAGAAAGATCTGTTAAAGACAAAGCTGGGAAGACAATCGTGGGTAACGAAGGCCAACAACGAAGATGGGTGGAGCACTTTGAAGAATTGCTAAACCAGCCCATGCCTCAGGCTCCACCAGACACAGCCAGCTGACAAAGACTGGCCAGTCCACTTCAGCAGACCAACCAAGGAAGAGATACAACAAGCTATCTGAGAAATGGGAAGGCCATACACCTCTCTGCTTCCACTGTTTGGTACACCTAGAGGGAGAGCGCACCTCACGGCAGCAGCTATTGCCCCTTTGCATGAGGCTGGCCTCCATACCTTGGACGGCTTCTTCTCTGACACCGCACTCATTCCATTTGCTGACCTGAATGACCAAACTGGTCTTGCCCCCGGGCAGTTCCTCATAGATAATTTGAATATAGATACAGTACGAGTACACTGGGGGCCACTGCAGTCTGACCTGAGCACACATCTGGTACTTCAAAACTTACACCTACTGGGCACGGGGTGCCACCTGGTCCCATGGCTCACCAAAGCATTGCACGAGCACACATGCCTGCTTCACTTCGCGGCCAATGGAGCGAGGACATGGGTAGGGCATACAGTGATGCGGAGTGGGCCATGACCCTGTCTAGCCTGCCATTGTCTCCCAGAATGCGTGGTTCACATTCATACAGTTTTATAATCTGCATAGTGTTTATCTCACTTCTGCAAAAATCAACCAGTTCTTCCACCATATGGATTCCTACTGTCCCTGTTGCTTGCACGAGAACGCAGACTTTGTCCATATGTTTTGGTCTAGTCCCCAGCTGGATGAATACTGGGGTTTCCTCGCTGTGCACCTGAGGCATTTGCGCTCTCGACCTGTTAAAACATACAAAGAAAAAATATGGCAGTTGCCAGGTTCCTTGACCTGGCACTTCTCTTGGCTAAGTGGGGGATCACGTGGACCTGGAAGTCAAGGGCCCCTCTCGGTCAATTGCTTGGGCTGACGCCTCGACCCCATGCTCCAACCTTCTAAATCTGGGGCAGATGCTTCTAACCCTCGTCTGGCTGATCAGCTGCTCGTCCCCCTCAAAGTGGGACCTGCAGTGGCGTAGCTAGGGCTTTTGACGCCCGGGGAGATACATACTTTGGATGCCAAGAGCGGGGGGGGTACTGCCGAGCCGGGGGGGATCGTTTCAGACCCGCGCCCCTTTCCTATTAACTGCCATCGAAGCCCCACCTGTTCTACCCCTTGACCACCTGCCGCAGTAAGTCTGGTCCACTGCCTCCCCCCTCTTTTCTCTTTCCTCTTCCTCCATCCAGTTCCGAAACTTGCCTACAATATCGGAGCTCAATTAGTATGAATGCTCCTTCAGTGCTGACGGATGTCCATGTGCCTACGTGGCTTAGGTTCAGTGGCGTAACAAAGGCCCCCTGTTATGTTGTAATTACTTATGTTGATGCATTATTGTTGTACATTCTATGCCTCGCTCTACTGTCTTCTGCTCTCGCTCCACTTCTCCACGTCAGCTAGAGTTCTAGAGTGCTGAGTTGTGGACGGAGAGCTGAGAAGAGAGTGGAGGCGTTTCTCTGCGTACCAGTGTTCCTGGAATAAATACTTTAAACTTCGTATCACCGTGTACGACCCATCTTTACAATTGGCGACGAGCGGAACACTGGCAGGACGTACGCATTGTATTTTTTTTTTTAAAGTGATTGCTATTTCGACTTTACCCGATACTGGAAGTCTTCACCGCAACGAGAACGGGACAAGAATCACCGTGTTCTTCTACCTTTGATGTTGTACGGGACCACTTCCTAAGGTAGTATTTTTCTGCTACCTGATGTTCTGGGGTTTTGCTAATTTCCACTGTTTGGCCCCCAACTGTCAATCGCGAGCGCACTTACCTCGCGCACCTTGTCGAACTTAGAATCTCCAGCGGAGTTAGCCTTCCCCGCTGCCTCTTCGTTATTCTTCCAGACGTCCATCGCGCTGTGACGTCAGAGGTCATGCTCCGTGACCTTTACGTGCCGCCATTTTGTCAGGCACCAACGTGTACACAGCTGTTTGCTTTTAAGCTACGCGGTGATGCACACACCTTAGTGATTAACTAATCGTGCATCTCGCTTCACGCTGTTCTACTACGCCTCGTCCACAACTGTTTCTACATACACAGTGGTGCGCGCAGCATGTATAATAATTAATTGCACATCAAGTTTCAAGTTTCGTGCAGCAGTTCTGTCAAGTTATACTTAATACTTTCCTAATCTATTGGTTGGTTGTGCTCTTCGTCATTAACCCCTATACGGTGATGCGCACACCTTTTACTACTGCGCTCTACGGTGATGTGCACACCTTTTACTGTTGCGCATAATTTCATTTTGGATTCTACAGTGATGCGCACACTCTTCATGTAATCCTCTTTCCTCAATTAAAGTACATTTTCTTATTCAGCGCGGTGACGCACACACCTCCAATTACAATCATATTTTATTTTGTCATTTTGAAGATTTTTTTTTTTGTTTTTAAATTTTCGTTTCTGATCTTCATGATGACGAGTCAAAGTTATTCAATTCAGCCTCCTCAAGCTTTCTGGCCTGCTGGATCTGATCCGTGCATGAAGTGGTCGGAGTGGAAAGCCTACTTTCTAAACTTTATAGACAGTATTGATGAAGACGGGAAAATGACACCTGATAGGAAAAAGAAACTCCTACTGCATTCTGTGGGTCCGGGAGGTTTAAGGGCTTATGAAGGAATGACAAAGGCTTTAGGAGGTGGTGATGTCAATGTATTTGATGCTATAATGAACGATTTTGACACCTACTTTGCACCAAAAGTTTGCATTGGGATTGTGAGGTTTCGTTTTTTTCACAGGAAGCAAGAAGCTAATGAAACTGTCGATGAATATGTGTCAGCCTTAAGAAAACTTGCTGCTGATTGTAAATTTGATCATTTAGTTGATCAGTTTATCAGAGATCAAGTAGTTATGCATAGCAATGATCCGGCTGTACAAGACAGACTGTGGATAAATGGGGATGCTGAATTAAAAGACGTTTTGAGCATAGTTAGAAAGGCTGAAATGTCTAGTCGTAGCGCAAAGCTACTTAAACAAGATGCTGCTATCGCAGAAACCTCTGCAGAGGTTGTCAGCAAGATTAAAGCCAAAATGTCCACTTCCAAAACCAATATTCCAGTCCAACGTAAAATTGATACAATTAAAAAGAAAGAGTTCAATCGCGATACCAATTTCAGATGCTACCGTTGCAATAGTCCCACACATCTAGCATCCAGTAAAACATGTCCGGCCTTAAGGCAACGGTGTTCCAATTGTGGTTTAGTGGGACATTATACCAAAGCTTGTAGGAGGAAGATTAGGAAAAAAATCAAATGTTTGGATGAAGCTGATTATGACTCGAGTGATTGTGAGAGTAGTATTAAGAAACTTACCATCAATGATTCTGGTGGTAGTTCTCAAACCTTGAATTCAAAACAATTATACATTTGGAATGTAAATGATAGCAGTGTGTCTTTGAAGAAGCCATTTTGTACAATGTCCATTGGGGGTATTTCTGTGCAAATGTATGCTGACTCCGGTTCGCCATACACTATTGTTGACGAGAAAATGTGGAAATCTTTATTTGCTGCACGTTTAGGTGATAAACTCCTAGAATCTGACATTCATCCAGAAGGATTTTCTGGGGAGAAAATCGATATGGTTGGGTATAGATCTTTAGTTTTCAAATTTAAGAACAGACAGACCTCCAGCAAACTGTATGTCGCCAAGAAGGGACCTGCAGTTTTAGGCTGGAAAGACCAGGCTAAATTAGATATAATTCTCAATCCTAATAGTCCAGATCCTGTCATGGTGCTTAATGATGAGGATATATTGTGCAAGGAAATGTTAAAGAGGTTTCCCAGAGTTTTTAATGGGAGCATAGGGAATCTCAATGATTTTGAACATCGTATTGTTTTGAAGTCGAGTGCTTGTCCTAAAATACACAAAGTAAGACACATTCCGGTCTTTCTCAGGGATGATGTTGAAAAGGAGCTCAATAAATTGGTTAAGGCTGACATCATCGAACCCATTGAATCTGCAGAGTGGATTTCTCCGATTGTTGTGGCAAGACGTAGCAATGGCAAATTGAGATTGTGTATTGATCTTAGGCATTTAAGCAATAATATTGTTGTAGATAAATTCCCACTTCCAAAGATTTCTGAAATGTTGTCCTTGGTGAAGAGTGCTGAGTGGTTTTCGTCAATAGATCTTTCTGCTGCTTATCATCAGATTTCTCTTGCAGACGAAAGTAAACAATTGACAGCTTTTATCACCCCATTCGGCTGTTTCCAGTATAAGAGACTTCCCTTTGGTCTAGCTTCTGCAGCTGCTATCTTTCAGAGGTTGATGTACCATTTATTTGGCCAAATTAAAAACGTCAGGTGTTTTCAAGACGATATTCTCATTTTTGGCGCTAATAGGTCTGAACATGATAAAATATTGAATGAAGTCCTTACCATCCTGGAATCCAAAGGGCTAACGGTTGAGCATTCCAAATGTAAGTTTGCTGTTAAATCCATCACATACTTAGGTCATATTCTCAGTAGAGAAGGTATTTCACCTAAACCCTCTTTGATAGAAGCAATTCGTGATGCGCCCAATCCCAAGAGTAAGGAGGAAGTTCGGTCTTTCCTAGGACTTGCAGAATTTTACTCTAGATTTGTAAGAAATTTCTCCTCCAAAATGTTTCACATTAGACAGCTCCTTAAGAATAGGGTCAAATTCTTGTGGGATGCAGAGTGTCAGTCGGAATTCGACGTCAGCAAACGTGCAATTGTAGAAGCCCCTGCTCTTAAGGGATTTGATCCTGACTTAGATAATATTGTCACTGTGGACACTAGTAACAAAGGTTTGGGAGGTGTTTTATCTCAAATAAGGGCTGATGGCAAAGAGAATATTGTTGGTTATGCTTCCCGTGCCTTATCTCCTTCTGAGGAAAAATTTTCGGTGATCGAAAAAGAGACTCTAGCATGTGCATGGGCCATGGACCATTTTAGATCTTTTGTCTGGGGTAAATCCTGTGTAATACTTACTGATCACAAACCTTTGGTCAAATTACTCACCACTGAGGGAATCTTGAATGCTTCAGCTAGAATTGCTAGACTGTCCTTACGGTTACAAGATTACATTTATCAGATTGTGTATGTTCCTGGCAAAAGAACGTAGTTGCCGACTTCTTGTCTAGATTACCCATCGATATGTGTGAATGTGACCAACCTGACTGGGAAGCTGAACAAGTTGCCTTAATTCACAATCAAGGTTTATCTAGTTTTGATGAGAAAGAATGGTCAGATGGTTATAGTCTTGATTCTATTCTACAACAATTGTTTGTATTTATCAATACTGGTTGGCCTTGCAAAAGCAAACTTCCTGAGATCTTTAGACCTTTTTGGGAAATCAGACAGGAACTTTCAGTGTATAACGGGTCCATTTTCAGGGGTGATAAAGTTATTCCTCCTATTTCCTTGAGAATGAAAGTTGTTAAACTTTGTCATGAAGAACACAGTGGCATTGTTAAAACTAAACAAAGAGCCAAGCAATGGTTCTGGTGGCCCGGCATTGATGTCCTAATTGAGAGGGTGGTTCGTGATTGTTTACCTTGTTGTAATTCAGATAAGTCTTTAGTTACCTTGAGACCCAAGTTAGGTGAGACTTTCGTTCCTTCCAAACCATGGCACACTATTGCCATCGACATTATGGGCCCAATTGGTTTGGGGAAGAAGTACGTTATAGCACTCATTGACATTTTCTCAAGGTGGCCGGTCATTAAAGTGGTCGACATAATTAATTCGGAAGAAATTTTGAAGTTCCTGGACAGGACTTTCATTGAAGAAGGTTTACCTGTCCAAGTTATTTCAGACAATGGAGTTCAATTCATGATTAGGTGGGGGGTTTTTAGTTAAGACAGGAAAGTGGCGCTCAGGCTATTGCGTATACTAACTGTAGGCTTATAAGCATGCGATGCCTCCAGGTCAGGGGATTAACCCAATAACCCCTGAAAAATGTGTGGATCGCAGGATCCTCACTGTAAATTGAGTACTGTCCTGGGCACACGCGGTGAGGGTATTGATAATATATTAGTCTGTTACAAAATGTTATATAAATGCAGAGGTCGGCATCAGTATTAGAACAAAAAAAGGGTTTATTTATGTCTCAACACCAACTATGTTGAATACAAAAGGCCAGCCGACACGTGTTTCGTCACTGGGAAAATTCCGTGACTCATCAGGGCTAAAGCGAACGTATCAGAAGGAAAGAAGACCCCGAAGACCGGTGATAATTCCAAACCGGTGTGGGGTGAGCTGGAGGCTGGGGCAACAGGAATGATAAGCGCTAGATGAGGCGCTATGAAAATTACAGCGGTGGACGGAGACCGCGGGCTGTGTGCAGCCTAAGCGGACTAAAGGTATAGCGTGGGTCAGTTTCTCACTACTCGCTCCAATGTCCTGACGTCTTCCTCCGCACCGGACACCAGATTTCTGCGGCAATTCGCCATTATTATTCTCCTAGTCTTCCCGTACCCAGGTTAGCTAGATTCTGCGCATCGCCTGGCTGTCGGTTTACCCTTCCACCACGCCAGACATTGGACAGTCACTACCTGCCTTCACAGGCACCTGGTAACTTCATACCCACGCTATACCTTTAGTCCGCTTAGGCTGCACACAGCCCGCGGTCTCCGTCCACCGCTGTAATTTTCATAGCGCCTCATCTAGCGCTTATCATTCCTGTTGCCCCAGCCTCCAGCTCACCCCACACCGGTTTGGAATTATCACCGGTCTTCGGGGTCTTCTTTCCTTCTGATACGTTCGCTTTAGCCCTGATGAGTCACGGGAATTTTCCCAGTGACGAAACACGTGTCGGCTGGCCTTTTGTATTCAACATAGTTGGTGTTGAGACATAAATAAACCCTTTTTTGTTCTAATACTGATGCCGACCTCTGCATTTATATAACATTTTGTAACAGACTAATATATTATCAATACCCTCACCGCGTGTGCCCAGGACAGTACTCAACGGAGTTCAATTCATGTCCAATATGACTCAGGAATATTTTAGAAGAGCTGGCATTAAACACAGGACTACTTCTCTTTACAATCCTTCTGGGAATGGCATGATCGAAAGATTTAACAGAGTTCTCAAGAGTTCTATTCAAATGGCCGTCCAGAATGATTGTGATTGGGAAGTACACATTTTTAAAACTGTATGGATGTATAGAACCACCCCTCATGATTCTTTGGAAGTCTCTCCTTTTGAAGTCATGAGGGGTCGTGGTGCCAGAACTAAGTGCAATCCCGAGTGGTTATTAGAAGCTGTTTCTAGCACTGTTCCTGTTGAGGTCATCAGGTCAAGGATTGTTGACAAATGTAACAAGTACCGAGAAGTGTATAACCAAAAACATCATACAAGAAATGTTTCTATCAAAGTTGGTTCCTGGGTTAGGGTCAAGAAGCCCTGGAAAACTAGTAAAGGTGAAAGTCAATACTTCAAACCTTTGAGAGTTATCAAAGTTTTAAAAAATGCTGTACAATTGTCGAATGGTAAAGTTTGGAACTTTAAGAGAGTAGCCATTTTTCGCCCCTCTTCATGTTGGTCTCGTAAACCTTCCCCTCTAAGGTCTACTTCCTCTCCTGATTCTCATTCTGAGTGGGACATTATCACAGAGAGGAGTGTTCCTACCAACTCTGATGGGAATTGTGACAACACTACTGATTGCGTTATGAATAGTTCTGGTTCTTCTAGTGTGAATAGTGGTGTTGTTGTTGCTTCCAATGGAGGTAGTGAGGTGGTTTTACCATCTAGTGAGGAGCAAAATGTGGAATTACCATCTCGGGAGATACGAAACAGTACCAATGTGGAGCAAAATGTGGAATTACCTTCCTGTGGGGAACAAAACAACACCAATGTAGACTTACCAAGTGTGGACAAACGCATTCGCTCTAAACCAAAGTGGATGATGGATTATTTTTGTAATGATGCTTCTTAGTTTTTTGTTTTTTTTTCTTGTTTTTTTTTATTTTGAAGGGAGGAAGATGTGTTATGTTGTAATTACTTATGTTGATGCATTATTGTTGTACATTCTATGCCTCGCTCTACTGTCTTCTGCTCTCGCTCCACTTCTCCACGTCAGCTAGAGTTCTGGAGTGTTGAGTTGTGGACGGAGAGCTGAGAAGAGAGTGGAGGCGTTTCTCTGCGTACCAGTGTTCCTGGAATAAATACTTTAAACTTCGTATCACCGTGTACGACCCATCTTTACACCCCCGCAGCCCCTGCGATGTGTGGGGCCCCCAAGCTCCAGGGGGCCCCTTCAGCCAAATACTTTGGCCGGAGAGCACCCGATTGAGTACGGAAGGGGCCCCTCCATGTACCTTGCAGGGGGGCCACCTCAAGTTTCGTTACACCAGTGCTTAGGTTGCCCCCCCAATTATCTTCCTTCTTTCTGTAACTGTGCACACGCACTTGCCTGTGTTGCTCATGTTTCCCCTTGTTCTGAAACGTAAACATCTTGTGTATTGTTGCATCGCTGCTGCAATGGCAACAAGTCAATGTCATGCACCTTCGAGACGACAACATTGATTTTTTTATTTTTTTTTAATAATTAAAATACGTTTAAAAAAAATGAAATATGCATATTGAAAAGATCGGGAATAGTTGCTGCATAAGAGACTACCTTAGGCTAGCCTTTCGTTGAACAGTCAAAACACTATCATTGTTTAGAAGTGGAGGTACACTCCACACAGGTGACAAAGGAAGATTTCACACTTCAATTTTCAGTTTTCAATTTATCGATCTTCATTTTTTTTATTGCATTTACAAAGTCCTTTTGCCCTTGTGGGAAAGAAAACACATCCAGTGGGGTAATATATGCGTGCAGAAGGGATAGCACTTAATGAAGGAAAAACCTGCATAAGCAGACTGAGCATATGGACTTGCATAAAACGGTATATCAGGAAACAGACTCGAATAGCATTTAAGAATCCTTTCTCACCTCGAGGGAAGATAGAGTAGGAACAAAGGAGGCATCTAATGCAAGATGCAAAAGGCAGTATTAAGGCGCTGAGGGCCCTTCATAATTCATGCATTGATCTTGGTTGTAGAGGCTCATCTTGGCTTCAGTAAGATCTTCAAGCGATACCTACACTTGTCTTTAAAGCCTTCACTTCTCCATCCAAGTGGAGTATTAAAGCAAAGAGTGCTTTTTTCAAACAAGGGATTAGAGATAGGTGGTCTCCATACTGGACCAGAAATGCTAGGACTAGCAAATGTGAAGCAGTGCAAAAAGACCAATGTTGAAGGGGCGGGGTCAGCAATTGAGCACAATAGGGATGGAAAAGCAACTTCGAAAGAATAAAGGTGGACTCAGGATTATAGCAGCGCACAGAAGAGGAAAGGGAGATTTTCAGCCATTGCAGACGTGTAATCTGTCTGACCCAAGCAGCCTTCAGTCTGAGCATCATTGATACACCTCTACACTTATTTGAGAGCATTGCCTTTCTCCAGCTGCTGTCCCCTCATATCGAAACCCTCCACTGCCACCAGTACTGGCCTCCCAAGTAAGGATTACCCCAAAGCAAGGAAATGCCCTAACCCCCGCTGAAAATATGACGGTACCCTCATCAAGGATTCGTTTCACCATGGAGATGTCCAAGCTGGTTGCTGTTTGACCCCCTGTCAGGGCTTTAAGTGGGCCAGGTCTCACAGGTGCTGAGCACCAGCAGTTTTTTTAAAGGGGGCCTTGAAACAGGTCTCTATCGGGCTCTGTTTTGTGCCCTGGCACAGGCAGTCCGTTTTTTCCCGGACTGCAGTTACAGCAGGCACATGGATGTGCGCGTGCTCACACTGCTCACTTCTCACTAGTGGAAAAGTTACGGCATGACGTCCTGCCAGGTGAGCGTTGTAGGGGGAGGGAAATCCTTTAAAGAGAGTCATTTTCTCTCTGGATTTCTCTTCTCTTTTCGAAACTCAGGAGCAGCAACATTGTCGTGGTGTCACCAGGCTTTAAGTGGAAGCTTTTTCAATATTATATACAAGCCATAGTTGCTGCTTATTTATCTTATGCAACTAACAACCATTGACAAAGCCAATAGTCCTGTATGTATGATGATACTTGTATCATATCTGGATGCAATGACAGAAACATCAAAATACAAGTCGGGCGGCACACTATGCTAAGCACAGATATTTAGCTTATGTTTTAAGACACGCCCTAATTACACTGGCCACGCCCCTTTAGGAGACCCCCCAGTTTTTTCATCCCACTTAAAACTCTGCCCCCTGTGGTGTCTGCAGGAACTTGCAGCAACTGTAAAGCACTATATGAAAATCGATGAATAAATGTTTAAACATATGCCAGGTAGCAATAGAGAAACTAGTGCTTAATTTGTAAAAAAAAATATGTAGAAGGCCAAAGAGTTTCTTGGGAGCCTGTGGCAGCGGTGGTCGAATTCAGGTTTGCAGATCACAAAGGCTTTCTAGTCTTGATTCCACCCCATGCATCTGTCTTCCACCACCCGCACTACCTGTCTCTGTTCCTCACTCTTGTGGATCATTCCACCCCTGCTTTCTCCCACTGCAAATGTTTTCCTCTCCTACTCTTCCTCCTTCTTTCTCCAATTTATTGCTTTCTCTCTCCTGCACCGAGCCAAAGTCTGATGATGAAAACTAATTTCCATTCCCCAAAATAAGTGCTGGTGCCCTCCAGTGGCACAAATAAAGCACTGCAGAAAATATATCTTCTTGGCTCTCCTTTTTAGGTCTCGCCTGAGCCAGCGCGCATGCGCTGCTCTGCGAGGCATTTACTAAGGGCTTTTAAACTCCACTTGCTATTGGGCTTTGCATGCGTCTTTCTAAGAAAGACAGCACGTAATTGGCCCAAGGCGGGTGCATGTCCCGCCTTCTCTGTTCTCTGGCCTAGGGTGCTCGGGAGCGAGCATCAGCGCCATCTGTTTGCAATTATCGCGCCCGTTAATTGGAAACAGATGGCGGTCGCGCTGGCCCTGGTGCACTTTAAACGCGGCGCTTTCACTTTCGCCGCCGACATTCATGGTATTACTCGGTTACGAAGACATTGGTGTATTAATGTAGCCTGGGCCTCACTTCTCATGCGCAGGACCCGTGGGCAGGGCTTCCCGCGCTCGGTGGTGGTCACGTAATGCCTGCCATGGCCCGGGAGCGCCCCTGGGTGTGCAGGGGGGTGGAAGCCTTCCGGAATGTTCACTTCCCCGCCAAGGAGCGGGCGGTTAATGCAAGAACAACTCTCGGACAACCTTTGAGAGGCAACTCAAATGGCGCTGATGCGAATCAGGCACCTTTGTGCTCACGTTGCACGGCAGAAGCGGCCTTTTTTTCCATAACCTCTCCGAAGCTAGCCGTAAAAGAATGGAGGCGCACCCTGGCCCTCCCAGTACCGCATACACACAGCAGTCCCGGAGCAGGCACGTGGGACGATGCACACACACACACAGGCAGAACGTACTTCACACAGAGGAGGTGAGGGCTGGGCGGGCGCAGAGCACTTTAGTTGGTTTCATAGGAGCAAATGGACTTGGTGCGTTTTATACATTAATCAATCAATATTACTGACTTGCATATCAGCTGCATCACCAAGTTATGAATGACTTTGCAGGCGGAGAGGGCGCTTTTAATGCGCACAAGACGGCTCCCAGCCTCGCAACTTTCCCTGCGCGTTCGCGCATGATTAGCCCGCGGAGGCGGGCGGCGCGTGGCGCATGACAGGCCAAGTCGCTTTCAATTTGCGCAGGGAGAAGGAAACGAGGGGCTCTCTTGGGGGCAGGGAGTCCCCCCCAACACACACACATTTACTGGTAAAGCAGCTTTGGTGACCCCCAAAGAGACGGCGAGACTTAAGTAACTTCATACGGGTGCCATGGGCGCTGATGCAAGCAAAGAAAATGGGCTGTCTACCCCGTGGTTGGAAGTACATGACAGCCATAATTAGGGGAAAATGGGTGCCTCGCACCTCTTGACCCCCCAGGCCATTGTGCCCGATGATCTAATGAGAGCTAAAGCCTATGCATCCCTATTTTGGGCCCTATGTGGGGTCCCTCACACTTCTGGGCTCTCTAACCACTGCACCACTGAACTCACGATGTCACAGACACGCAGTGGAAGACAGGCTACTGGCTACCCGAGGGGGGTCACATATTGTGGTCACACAACGGTTCCCATGGCACCCATTTATCATATACAAACCCCTACAGGAGGCACAACACGGAACTGGAGGGCAGTGTTGGATTGGGATTAAAAATCGGCCCGGGGCACGCAAAGCCAATAGGTCTCGCCTTTGGGACCTTATAAGTATTTAGCCATGCAACAGTTGATGTTGTTGCACCAAGGATATTGTGCTGGATAACTAAACACTTATAAGATCCCAAAGGCGAGACCTATTGGCTATGCCAATGCTTGTTTTTTCTCTACCCTCTACATAGTACATTTGAGTATAAAGGGCAGATTTACTATCATTTTGAACTTGGTGTGACGCAAACACGCACAAAATGTTTATTTAGAATTTGCGTTCCATCACAAAACATGTTTGGGGCTGGAAAGAGTAAAGCAAAGCAGCACTTTGCACTGCTTTGCATTACTTTACATCCATGAGTGTTCCGTGGGTGCTACGTGGGTGTTCCCACGCAACCACTCGTGTTTTTAGAGGAAAGGCCATATCTGCTCGCAATAGTAGACAGTGTTTTGTGCCAATAAATAACACCTCTTTGAGACTGTTGTTAACTTATAGAAATGATTGTTATTTCTCCAAACTTTTCTCACTTCGCATCTGTGCTGCACTGTACACCACCCATCGCGTTAGGGTAAAGTTTTAATGTTTGTCTATCAATACTACTTTGTACTGGAAGGGTACCCTTAGAATACAAACAAAACCTATGCTAAACATGATGCAGACACCTTTGCACTATGGTGCAAAGGTTAGTGTGTGGCGCTAGGTAGCCTGACTGTGCACCGGCACTAGGGAGAGAGCGAGCCAGTGCCCGCTGTTCGTGGAAATGGCACTTTCCCACTCTCTGCCTCCCACGCAACCCTGTGAAGCAACTTTGGTTGCGGTGCTGTGTTACGTGACATCTTTGTAAATCTTCCCCTCAGTGTGGTGAAAAGTAGTGCTAGGGTTCATTTATTCCTAGTGGAGTGGCTCAGGCAGGGGAGTAAGACCCCCCTTAGGGTCTTTCTTCCACAGTTTTCTGTGCGGTCTACAAGACAAGTCAGATTTTTTTCTCTGAAGTAACTACTGAGGCCACCACGATTCCACTCCTGTAATCCCTTTCCATTCATTAGTATATGGGTGGCACTTTGGCTCATTCCTGCCTCGGGGCAGGATTAGTTTTATAAGGATGCGCTCCCTTTGGACTTAACCAACCAGAACCTGATCCATCCCCCCACAGGAAGCGACACGGGTCGAATCCTTTACAAGTGTGTCTGTAAGGCTTTCAGCCAACTGGCCCCTGGCAGCCTCTCTTTCCATCCGAGAGAAAATGACTAACAGTCCAGCTAAGTTCCTGGACGCAATATGTTTTTTAAAATGCAGCGAGGTTAAAAATGGATCTCCTGTTAACTCCAAGCTCGAATTATGGGGTCCATTTTTCCAGATATGTACAGATCCCGTGTTCTGAAGAACCTGTGCTTTTCTTTTCCTGGTCCTCAGCACTTACACTAACTCGAAAAATAGCCGAGTTAGTGCATATTTTGTTGACAGCAATCACAAAGGGCCCATCGTTGCTCTAGTTTTCAAGTGGTGCTGTCTGCAACCCGTGCATTAACTCAGAGATATTTCGAGTTAATGTATGCGCTGAAGACGTGGAAAGGAAACCAACAGATAAAAAGAATGTGACCCCGTATAATGTAACTGGTGCTCATGTAAAGTAAAAAGCAACATTAGTGGGTTCCTCTTGTGTATCCTGTCTACAATCTCACATGCATCAACTCTCTTATACCGCGAGACTCATTCACTCAACATTCTTTGCCCATCCACTCATGCAATGGGACCTGTTTATGCAAAAACAACTGTTATTTATTGTAATCATGTACATTTTAATATCTTAATATACTGATCTCACATAAACTAAGAGTTTATCAAATTAAATGCCTTAAAATACAACTTTTCTGTATCAAGAAACTAACTAAATTCCAGTGGTACAAGACATGTCATATCTTATTGTTTCATGGGTATAGCAATAATTTTTTTATCAAATCTATACAATATGCAAAATTTGATAAAAACATTGTTTTTATTGATATACCAATGAAACAATAAGATATGACATGTCCTGTACCACTGGAATTTAGTGGTTTTTTTTTAATGTGCAATAGGATATCAGTAACAGAAAAGGTCTTTTGTAGGATGCTCAATGATTTTTAAAATTTTGAATTGTATTTTAAGACATTTAATTTGATGAAATCTTACATAGTTTATGTGAGACATATACATTGAGATATTAAAATTTACATGATTACAATAAAGGAGGGACCCACTATTGTTGCTAAGTATTTTGACCCTGTCCCTTCTGTTTGAAGGGTTGCTCTCTCAATAATTTTTTGGCTCATGTAAAGCACTCCAATACCTTTAGGTGGAGTTTGCTCTATAAAAAACTGCAAAATAAATAAAAAACTAATTGCTCTGTGCCAGCGCAGCTCAAAAACAAAATAATGATATGGCTCGAAGCACATACATGTGCATGCCCGCAGTACAAGCTCCCATTGAGAAATGGGAATTTGTGAACATCCCTGAACTATAGGTGCCCCTCAGGCCCAGATGTGGAGGCCAGGGGGGAAGTGGGCCCTGATAGGGGCCCCCAACGTCACTTTCTGACAGCCTTTCCATGTGGGATAGGCTGACATGGAAAGGCTGTTGGAAACTGAAATCATAATCCCGACGGCGGAAACGCTGTCCATAAGGGATTATGAGGAGTTTCTGACCGACCAACGGGCCCCATGAGCCAGTCGGAAGGCGTCGGTAGGTCCCTCCGACTGCTGCCTCTGACTGCACGCATCCTAATGCGTCGATTGGACCGCAGCAGTAGATGCGGCTCAGACCACAACCAACAAGCCGTCGACTGCGACCTGAAGTGCATCGTAATTAGGCCTGTACGTGTACTTTTGTATAAATTGTAGTGGGAATAGTATATGTATCAAATATAAAATTATATCATTTATTTTTTATTTTTACAATTTATATTATTGTGGTTTTGCTTGTTTAAAATTATAATATTTATAACTAATAATGTTTTTAATGTATAAAATATTTTTATAAAATTGTAAGAAATTTATGTTGTTTACTTGTTTATTTTATTTAAAATGGTTTGTTTTTTAATATTTTATGTTATTGGTATACATATACATATATATATATATATTCACTGAAAAAACCATAGGTTTCAGGCACGTTATAATTATAAATTAGCATTTAAAAAACCTTAGAAATTCACTGAAAAAAACATAGGTTTCAGGCACGTTATAGTTAGTTGGACATTTCACTCGTACAAAACCATAGAAATTCCGCCGTTATAGTTAGTTCAGCTAACTATAATGCAATGCACTGCTGATGACGTCACATATTACATCATTCATGACATGGTCAGTGACATCACTGATGACATCACTGATGACATCTCAAATTTCCTACTGAGGAGACTGTAGTAAATGAGGAAATTAGGAAACTTCATAACAAATAAATCTCCCAAGATGGCCACCAGAGACAAAGGAGCCCAAATGTAGCACAAATATCACCCAGATGTAGCCCACGTATAGCCCAATGACAGAAGTGTGCAAAACACTTTTTATTTTTTGTTTTTTTGCAGTTTTATATAGTGCAGACTGGTCAGGTATTGGAGGGCTTTACATGAGCATTGGTTACATCACACAAGGACAAATTCATGTTGGTTGTAGACATGGGGAGATTAAGTGATTTGACCAGAATCACAGAATGTCGAGCTGAAGCAGAAACTCCAACCTGGTTCCCCAGTTGCAAAGTCTGCAGCTCTGGAAGTAATACCACATCCTCTCCCCTAAGTGCAACATTTAATCAAGTGGTCAACTGGATAAAAAAACATAAAGATAACAAATAATTTAAAAGTGCTTTGTCACTATTTGAAAACTCAGAAAATATGTCCTCATTTTAGTTTTTTAGAGCACTAACCATAATTTCGATGCAAATAAGACCCTCTCATTTCTGTAATTTCTAAAGGAAATGCTCTAGGTATTACAGTTTTGATTGCATCAAGATGACGTCAGGCGTGCCACACTCTTGTAATAAATATAGAATGTTAGCAATCTAGTTGTTCAATAGGATACTGTTGAGAGGCAGAGGCCAGGGACACAGACTCAGAAAATTGAAGGCAGGTAGGAGGGTGCAGAGGCAACAATTTGACCACACTGGGTAGGCAGGAAGGGCAGTGGCAGCACAACAGACTATGGAGGGCAGTGGAAAGGGGGGCAGGGGTAACAAACCAACAATGCAGGACAGGCAAGAGAGGCTGTGGCAATATAATAGACCATTGTGGGCAGAAGGAAGAGGCAGTGGTAGTACAACCATACATGCCAACAGACCCTATTCAGCCAGGAAACGCCCAATGTTTTTAAGCCCAAATGGGCTTTATTTGATCTGTCTCCTGTCTACAATCTCCTCTTTTTCAATGTAAGTCAATGGGGAAAATCAATACCCCAGTTTTTTTTTCAAAATCTCCCTCTTACCAAGTTCAAAATGTTAGCAAGTATGGTACATTGGATCATGGAAGGCAGGAGGAATTGGGGTAGGGACATGGAGTCGGATAACAGAGGACAGGAGGGACATGGACAGGTGCACCAAACTGACCTTACAGGGCAGGCATCACGATTTGCAGCAGCACAATACACAACACAGGGCATGCGGGACGGGAGTTCAGCACAACAATCCATGGAAAGCAATAGGGAGGGGACAGGACCATGCACATGGACAACAGAGAACAGAGGGGAAAGAGGCAATGGCAGCTAGCTGACCATAATGGACAGACAGGAGAGAAAGCTGCAGCATAACGGACCATAAAGGGCAGGAGGTAGGGATCAGGGGCATTACAATGGAACAGACAAGCCAGGAGGGAGGGAATAGGGATCTGCACATGGAAAACAGAGGGCAGGGGGCAAGGGGGCAGGGCAGGAGCAGCAAGCTGACAATGGAGGTCAGGCAGGATGGGCACTAGAAGCAAGACACACCATGGAGAGCAACAGTGCGACTATAATGGCATACACACAGACCATGGAGGGAAGGTGGGAGGGGGTCAGGGGCAGCTAGCTGACCACACAGGGAAGGTGGGAGGGGCTGTGGCAGCACAGAAGACCATGCATGGCAAGCGGGAGGGTTAGTGGCAGCACAATGGCCATGATGGGCGAGAAGGAGGAGGCAGGTGCATGCAGAAAGGACCATGGAGGATAGAAGGGAGGGGTAGGAGCTGGGCACAGACAAGAGAGTTCAGGGGAAGGGGCCTCACAACAGACCATGCAGGGCAGGCAGGAGGAGCAGTTGCAGCACAACAGACCAGGGAGGGCAGAAGGGTGTGGCAGTTAAATGGACCATGGAGGACAGGAGGAAGGGGATAGGGGCATGGAACGTGGACAGGCAGGGTGGAGGTGGCAGGGACAGGTTACAGTCATCTGACAATGCTAGGCAGGTGGGAGGGGAGTGGCAGCTCAACAGAACACTCAGAATAGATAGGAGGGGCAGGTCCATGGAACATGGTGGTCAAAAAGGATGGAGCAGGGGCATGCACACAGACATCGGAGGACAGGGGGAAGGAGAGTAGGGGCAGCAAGCTAAGCACAGAGGCTAAGCAGGAGGTCAATGATGGGGCATAGAATTGGGCAATGGAGGGCAGGAGGAGTGGACTGGGACATCATGCTAAATGGAGGGCAGTGGCAGCACATCAGACCATGCATGGCTGGAGGGAGAATGCTAGTGCATGGATTCAGACAACAGAGGATAGGGAGGAGGTGGATGGGGCAGCAAGCTAACTGTTCAGAGAAGGTGGGAAGGCCAGTGGCAGAACAACGGCCACACAGGGCTGTAATGAGGGAGCAGGGGCATGGACTTGGACAATTGATGGCAAGGAGGAGGGGAGGCAGGAGCAGCAAGCTTGGGTGGGGGCAGCACAATGCCAGGCCAGGCCCTGCTTCCAACCCCCCACCATCCATTGTGATAGGCATCTTACTTAACGTTAAAAAAAAAATTGAAATTCACTGAAAAAAACAAAGATTACAGGGACGTTATAGTTAGACTCAGATTTCACTCGTACAAAACCAGTGAAATTCAGCAGTTATAGTTGCCTGAGCTAACTATAACTTTATAACTTACACCCCCGCAATGCACTGCTTATGACCTCAGACATTACATCATTCATGACATGGTCAGTGACATCACTCATGACATCTCAAATGAGCTGTGAATGGAATGGAACTATAATCGCTAGAACTTTATTTATGGATAGTGTGTGTATATTAACACCCCTTTTTTTCTTTTCTTTCGTGTAAGAACCATTATAATACGCAACGTGCCCAGATCAATATGGCCGATAGCCTTTCACTTTAAAGTAATGTGTAGTCCATTGTTTATGTTGATGTTTGCAATCCTAAGTATGTTTATTATGAACAAGTCACGTTGACGAACATACAGGTACGGCAGTCACGGGGCAAGATATGCTGAAATGACACTGTGTGCATATTAACACTTGTTTTCTTTTCTTTATTGTATCAATTCCTGAATTTTCACATCGTGACCAGGCCAATATGGCCGCCAGCTTTTGGATTAAAGTAATATGTAGTCCTTTGTTAATGTTGGCAACTGGAGGCATTTATACATTTAAATAAGGAAGCTACAATGACGTCTTGTAACGTTATCAAGGTTCGGACGAGCCGAAACGCGTGGATTGCATTTCGCATTTGAGATGTCATCAGTGATGTCATCAATGATGTCACTGATCATGTCATGAGTGATGTAATATGTGACGTCATCAACAGTGCATTGCTGGGGCGTGAGTTATATATATATTCACAGAAAAAACCATAGGTTTCAGGGACGTTATAGTTAGAAATTAGCATTTTAAAAACCTTAGAAATTCACTGAAAAACCATAGGTTTCAGGCACGTTATAGTTAGAAATTAGCATTAAAAAAACCTTAGAAATTCACTGAAAAAACCACAGGTTTCAGGGATGTTATATTTAGTTGGACATTTCACTCGTACAAAACCAAAGAAATTCCGCCGTTATAGTTAGTTCAGCTAACTATAACTCGCGCCTCCGCAATGTACTGCTGAGCAGGCTGGGACTGTGGGGGCATTGGGGCTCCCCCTACGGTCCCCAACTTGAGGGCCGGCCCCGGGGGTTGGGGTCCCCGGGGCCAGAAGTGGCCCGGGAGGGGGGCCACACGGCCCCCCTCCCCTTTAATTAAAATTTTAAAAAATTAAAAAACGGAAAGGCCAGTCCCGGGGGATGGGATCCCTGGGGCCATAATTGGCCTGAGGAGGGGGGCCACGCGGCCCCTCTCCCAAAAAAATAATAAAGAAAGAAGGCAGGCCAGGCCCTGGGGGATGGGGTCCCTGGGCCATAATTGGCCTCTGGAGGGCAGCCCCCCTCCTCAAAAAAAACAAGGCTGCCAGGACCCGGGGGATGGGGTCCCCGGGGCCAAAAGCCACGCGGCCCCCCTCTCATAAAATAACGAAATTATAAAAAAGAAACCGGCATCTCGCCGGAGGCCCCGCCCCCTCCCTGCATGACTCTGCAAACGCGCCCCCTGGCGCGTTCTAAGTTGGGGAATTAAGTCCCCTTGAATACTGAGGGTCCCTGGGGGCCAACTAGCCCACCAGGTACCTCCAGTAAGCGCCACACAGCTGGATTGCATAGAGGTGGTCCGAGGCCATGCCCCTTTTTTACACCACTCTGCAAACACGCCTCTTGGCGTACTGCTGGTGGGGCGATGAGGTCCACTTGTGTCCTGAGGACCTCAGGACACAAGTGGACTTCATCCTTTGAGCAACAGTGTGCCAGGAGCCGCATTTGCAGAGTGGTGTAAAAAGTGGGCGTGGCCTCAGGCCACTCTCAGCAATCCAGGTGTGTGGCGCTTACTGGAGGTACCTCGTGGGCTAGTTGGGCCCCATGTACCCTCAGAAATGAAGGGGACTTAATACCCCAACTTAGAACGCACCAGGAGGTGCATTTGCAGAGTGGTGGGGAAAGGGGAGCGTGGCCTTTGTCCACCTCTCAGCAATCCCACTGTGTGGGGATTACTGGAGGTAAGAGGTAGGCTAGTTGGCCCCTAAAGGACCCCCAGCAGCGAAGGGGACTTCAATCCCCATCCAAGAGCGTGCCAGGGAGCGCGTTTGCAGAGTGGTGGGCAACGGGGGCGTGGCCTGCTATGAGAATTTAGCAATCCCGCTGTGTGGGACTTACCGGAGGTAATAGGCGGGGTAGTTGGCCCCCAAGGATGTCCTTGGGGGCCAACTACCCCTCTTGTTACCTCCAGTAAGTCCCACACAGTGGGATTGCTAAGACGTCTTCGGAGGCCATGCCCCCCTTTCTCCACCACTCTGCAAACGCGCCTCCTTTGCAGACTACGTCATGGGGGATGAAGTCCAATTTACTCCTGAGGGACTTTGGGGGCCAAGAAGCCCTCCTGGTACCTCCTGTAAGTCCTACGCAGCGGAATTCCTGAGCGCTGGTCGGAGGCCCAGCACCCTTTCTCCACCACTCTGCAAACATGACTACTAGTTAAAGAAGTGTTTGCCATGTAATAGGTTACGCATTTGCGAGAATTAGAGCTATTGGCGTTGTAAATGCAAAAGTTTTTTACTAATGTTTTTCGGAGTGGAGTGGATGTACGTTGCGTGTAGTGGAATTATGTGGTATGTTGTGCAGTGAAATTATGTGGATAGAAAGTATGTGGTATTTAGTGTATAGGAATTATGTAGAGTGGGATTATGTGTTATGGAGAGTAATTATGTGGTATGGTAGTCTGTGTTGTGGAGTGGTAACCTCAGGTTTAGTCTTCCTCGTTTCTATAGAAGCTCAACTATGAACTCAGTGAGACAAAAAAAGGAATCACTGAGGAGCACTTGTGGACCTAGTCAGAGGTATGAGCAGGGCCACTGGAATTATGTGACTGTTTGGCTGCACTGACTTTCGCACAGTTATACATTGTCTGCATTAGCCACATAATTCATCAGATGCTCCCTAATCTGCAGATTTGAATAAAAAAGCCTTGTTTCTAGCTCAAACGGCTCAAACGTTACCAAAAATGCAGCGACAAGTGTTACAGCGTGGTGGAAGGCCCTTTGCAAACTTAGAATGGTCACCTGTTACTTATTGCTAAATGTGGGTGTTAAATTGGTACTAATGGTGTGCAAGCCACTCTTGCTTCCCTCTGCGCCTCTCTTGTCTCTTTCTGCATTTCTGTTGCTTCTTTCTGCACGTTTCTTTCTTTTTCTGCACTTCTTTTGCCTCTTTCTGGAAATCTCTTGTACTTTCTGCACCTCTCTTCCCTCTTTCTGCACGTCTGTTGCCTCTTTCTGCACCTCATTTGATTCTTTCTGTACCCCTCTTACGTCTTTCTGCACCCTTTTTGCCTCTTTCTGCACCTCTGTTCCTTCTTTCTGCACTTCTTTTGTTTCTTTCTGCACCTGTCTTGCTTCTTTCTGCACCCCTCTTGCCTCTCTATCCACCCCTCTTCCCTCTTTCTGCACTTCTGTTGCTTCTTTCTGCACTTATCTTGCTTCTTTCTGCACCTCACTTGCCTCTTTCTGCACCTCTATTGCCTCTTTCTGCAGTTCTCTTGCCTCCTTCTGCACTTCACTTGCCTCTTTCTGTAACTCTCTTTCCTCTTTGTGCACCTCTCTTGTCTCTTTCTGCTCCTCACTTGCTTCTTTCTGCACCCCTTTTGCCTGTTTCTGCACCCCTCTTCCCTCTTTGTGCAACTCTCTTGCCTCTTTCTACACCTCTCTTCCCTCTTTCTGCACCACTCTTGCATCTTTCTGTACCTCTGGTCCTTCTTTCTTCACCTGTCTTCTCTCTTTCTGCACCCTTCATGCCTCTTTCAGCACCTCTGTTGCTTCTTTCTGCAGTTCTCTTCCTCTTTCTGCACCCCTCCTGCCTCTTTCTGCACCCGTCTTGCCTCTTTGTGCACCTCTCCTACCCCTTTCTGCACCCCTCTTGCCTCTTTTTCCTCTTCCGTTGTTTCTTTCTGCACATCTTTTGCTTCGTTGTGCACTTCATTTGCCTCTTTCTGTACCCCTCTTGCCTCTTTCTGCACCTCTGTTGGTTCTTTCTGCACTTCTCTGGCTTCTTCCTGCACCTCTGTTCCAAATTTCTGCATCCCTCTTGCCTTTTTCTCCACCCCTCTTCCCTCTTTCTGCACCTCTCTTGCCTCAGCCTGCCCACCTGTTCCCTCTTTCTGTACCTCTTTTGCCTGTTTCTGCAACTCTCTTGCCTCTTTCTGCAGTTCTCTTGCCTCCTTCTGTACCTCACGTGCCTCTTTTTGCACCTCTGTTGGTTCTTTTGCACTGCTCTTGCTTCTTTCTGCAACTCTCTTGCAAATTTCTGCACCCCTCTTGCCTCTTTCTGCACCCGTTACCTGTTTCTGCACCTCTGTTCCCTCTTTCTGTACCTCTGTTGCCTGTTTCTGCAACTCTCTTGCCTCTTTCTGCAGTTCTCTTGCCTCATTCTGCACCTCTGTTGCTTCTTTCTGCACTTCTCGTGCCTCTTTCTGCACCCCTGTTGCTTTGTTCTGCACTTTCCATGCTTCTTTCTGCACCTGTCTTGCTTCTTTCTGCACCCCTGTTGTCTCTTTCTGCACTCGTCTTACCTCTTTCTGTACCTTTCTTGCCTGTTTCTGCATCTCACCTGCCTCTTTCTGCACTTTTCTTGCTTCTTTCTACACCTGTTGCTTCTTTCAGCAATTCTCTTGCCTCTTTCTGCACTTCTCTTGCCTGTTTCTGCAATTCATTTGCCTCTTTCTGCAGTTCTCTTGCCTCCTTCTGCACCTCACTTGCCTCTTTTTGCACCTCTGTTGGTTCTTTCTGCACTGATCTGGCTTCTTCCTGCACCTCTGTTCCAAATTTCTGCATCCCTCTTGCCTTTTTCTGCACCCCTCTTCCCTCTTTCTGCACCTCTCTTGCCTCAGTCTGCCCACCTGTTCCCTCTTTCTTCACCCCTTTTGCCTGTTTCTGTAACTCTCTTGCCTCTTTCTGCAGTGCTCTTGCCTCCTTCTGCACCTCACTTGCCTCTTTTTGCACCTCTGTTGGTTCTTTTGCACTTCTCTTGCTTCTTTCTGCACCTCTCTTGCAAATTTCTGCACCCCTCTTGCCTCTTTCTGCACCCCTTTTACCTGTTTCTGCACCTCTCTTGCCTCTGTCTGCACCTCTGTTCACTCTTTCTGTACCTCTTTTGCCTGTTTCTGCAACTCTCTTGCCTCTTTCTGCAGTTCTCTTGCTTCCTTCTGCACCTCTGTTGCTTCTTTCTGCACTTATCTTGCCTCTTTCTGCACCCCTGTTGCTTCATTCTGGACTTTCCATGCTTATTTCTGCACCTGTCTTGCTTCTTTCTGCACCCCTGTTGTCTCTTTCTGCACTCGTCTTCCCTCTTTCTGTACCTTTCTTGCCTGTTTCTGCATCTCACTTGCCTCTCTGCACTTTTCTTGCTTCTTTCTACACCTCTGTTGCTTCTTTCAGCAATCCTCTTGCCTCTTTCTGCACTTCTCTTGCCTGCTTCTGCACCTCTCTTCCCTCTTTGTGCAACTCTCTAGCCTCTTTCTACACCTCTCTTCCCTCTTTCTGTACCACTCTTGCCGCTTTTTGTATCTCTGTTGCTTCTTTCTGTACTTCTCTTGCCTCTTTCTGCACCCTTCGTGCCTCTTTCAGCACCTCTGTTGCTTCTTTCTGCACTTCTCTTCCTTCTTTCTGCACTGCTCGTGCCTCCTTCTGCACCTCTGTTGCTTCTTTCTGCACTTCTCTTGGTTCTTTCTGCACTGCTCTTGCCTCTTTCTGCATCCCTCTTGCCTCTTTGAGCACCTCTTTTGCTTCTTTCTGCACTTCTCTCTCCTCTTTCTGCACCCCTCCTGCCTCTTTCTGCACCTCTGATGCTTCTTTCTGCACTTCTATTGCCTCTTTCTGCACCTCTCTTGCTTCTTTCTGCAGCTGACTTGCCTCTTTCAGCACCTCTGTTGCTTTTTTCTGCAGATCTCTTGCCTCTTTCTGCACCTCACTTGCCTGTTTCAGCACCTCTGTTGCTTTTTTCTGCAGATCTCTTGCCTCTTTCTGCACCCCTCTTTTCTCTTTCTGCACCTCTCTTGACTCTTTCAGCACCTCTGTTACTTCTTTCTGTACTTCTCTTCCTTCTTTTTGCACCTCTCTTGCTTCTTTCTGCACCTCACTTGCCTCTTTCAGCACCTCTGTTGCTTTTTTCTGCAGATGTCTTGCCTCTTTCTACACCTCACTTGCCTCTTTCACCACGTCTGTTGCTTTTTTCTGCAAATCTCTTGCCTCTTTCTGCACCCCTCATTTCTCTTTCTGCACCTCTCTTGCCTCTTTCTGCACCCCTGTTCCCTCTTTCTGCACCTTTCCTGCCTGTTTCTGCACCTCTCTTGCCTGTTTCTGCACCTCTCTTGCCTCTTTCTGTACCTCTGTTGCCTCTTTCTGCACTTTTCTTGCCTCTTTCTGCACCCCTTTTGCCTCTTTCTGCACCTCTGTTGCTTCTTTCTGCACTTCTATTGCCTCTTTCTGCACCTCTCTTGCTTCTTTCTGCACCTCAATTGCCTCTTTCAGCACCTCTCTTGCTTTTTTCTGCAGATCTCTTGCCCCTTTCTGCACCTCACTTGCCTCTTTCAGCACCTCTGTTGCTTTTACCTGCAGATCTCTTGCCTCTTTCTGCACCCCTCTTTTCTCTTTCTGCACCTCTCTTGCCTCTATCTGCACCCCTGTTCCCTCTTTCTGCACCTTTCCTGCCTGTTTCTGTACCTCTCTTGCCTCTTTCTGTACCTCTGTTGCTTCTTTCTGCACTTCTCTTGCCTCTTTCTGCACCCTTCGCGCCTCTTTCTGCACCTGTTACTTCTTTCTGCACTTCTCTTCCTTCTTTCTGCACCCCTCCTGCTTCTTTCTCTACCTCTTTTGCGTCTTTGTGCACCCCTCCTACCTTTTTCTGCACCCCTCTTGCCTCTTTCTGCACCTCTGAGTTAGAGGTAGTTTTAATCCCCCTGCCCTATTATGTACTAGGGTCTTACAGGGGAGGTCATGCCAATCACAGGGGTACCCCAACCCATAGTGTACCCTAGTGTATGTAGGTGTTTTCACTGTATTCTAAGTGTCTTTCAGCATAGCACTGGTTCCGGGCCTGGTTAGTCAGTGTCAGTTACCACCAGTACCAGTCAGCAAAAAGTTGGGGGCCCAGGATGACTTTGGAACAAGGCCTCTTTCTGCACCTCTGTTGGTTCTTTCTGCATATCTCTTGCTTCTTTCTGCACTTTTCTTCGGCTTTCTGGACTTCTGTTGCCTCTTTCTTCATTTCTCTTGCTTCTTTCTGCGCCTTTCTTCCTCTTTCTGCACATGTCCTACCTCTGTAGGCATGGTTAGAAATTAGCATTTAAAAAACCTTTGAAATTGACTGAAAAAAACCATAGGTTTCAGGGATGTTATAGTTAGAAATTAGCATTTAAAAAAACTTTGAAATTCACTGAAAAAACCATAGGTTTCAGGGACGTTATAGTTAGAAATTATCATTTAAAAAACCTTTGAAATTCACTGAAAAAAACATAGGTTTCAGGGACGTTATAGTTTGAAATTAGCATTCAAAAAACCATAGAAATTCACTGGAAAAAACACAAGTTTCAGAGACGTTATAGTTAGTTGGACATTTCACTCGTACAAAACCAAAGAAATTCGGCCGTTATAGTTAGTTGAGCTAACTATAACTCGCGCCCCCGCAATGCACTGCTGATGACGTCACATATTACATCACTCATGACATGGTCAGTGACATCACTGATGACATCACTGATGACATCTCAAATGACATCACTGATGACATCACTGATGACATCATCCACTTAATATCTGATGCACCTCATCACACCCTAATATAGCCTTTCATACACCTACTCTAAAATACAGACTACCATTCTCGAAACCATAAACACACCAATACCAGTTAGTACATACCCACTGACTGATTCCTAGGTCTACACACACATCCACTCATTCACCCATACAGTCACTCATACATGCAGTCACTCATCAATACAACACTATCATTTGCACTCATACACCTATACAGACACACACATCACCATTCATCCATAGAGTTACTCACACATCTAGTCAGTCATGCAAAGAATCAATCACACTCCCATTTACTCACCCATACAGTTATACACACACCACCTCACTTATTCATACAGATACTAACACATACTTACTCTCTTATACAATCACTGATACAAGCACACACTCATCCATACAGCCACTCTCACAATCACTCACTCTCACATATAGTCATGTATATACTCCACCACTCACATATACTGCCTTTCACATATGTAGTTACTCACACATGTACCACTGAGACATCCATTCACTCACCAACACACCCATACACACACTCACCCACCCATACAGCCCTTCACACATGCAGTCTTGAACCCATACACCCAGTTAATCACCCACTCACACATCTATGCACAGAGTTACACACCCCCCACCCACCCACACAGACACTCAGGCACCCATACAGATACTCAGACAACCAATCAATAACCCAGATAGACACTCATGTAGCTACTCACCAACCCATGCAGCCGCTTACACACCAACTGAAAGACTGATACAGACATTCACACAGTTTAGTCACTAACCCATGCATTCAGTAAGACACGTTTAATCACTCACTTATACAGTCAGTCACACACCTACTAAATCATCCATTCAGTCACTCATACACCCACTCATTCTTCAATACACCATGGCATATATATATATAAAACATATTTAAACTTTACAGAAACACACAGTAACTGGATGATGTCATCAGTGATGTCATTTGAGATGTCATCAGTGATGTCATCAGTGATGTCACTGACCATGTCATGAGTGATGTAATATGTGACGTCATCAGCAGTGCATTGCGGGGGCGCGAGTTATAGTTAGCTGAACTAACTATAACGGCCGAATTTCTCTGGTTTTGTTCGAGTGAAATGCCCAACTATCTATAACGTCCCTGAAACCTATGGTTTTTTCAGTGAATATATATATAACAAATATATATATATATTACTACAAAGGTGCTCAGATTTGAGGCCGCACACCACTCGCAGGTTGTTCACAAAACATTTATTAAAACATTGCAGCTTTCCATCCCGACATCAAGTCCCATGTATATATATATATTTGTTATATTATTACATTATTTAAAAAATTCTGGAATTATAATATACATTAAAATTATTAGTTTAACATTAGTTTTGTAACTAGATATATGTAAATACATATAGAAATATATATATATATGTTTCTTTAACTTTCAAACAAAAGTTTATTTGTTATATTTGTTGAACTATATGTTAAATCTGTATTATTTTTATTAAATTAATGTTACTATTTAATATATTTAATCTTTAAATTTATATATATTAAAAAAACAATATTTAATATAACAATATTTCCCCGATATTTTTGAATTTACCATTATAAGTATAGGATGACAATATTTTTGACATCGATATTTTGTTCATAATATTTTGGTATGGCGATATTTTCATAGGCAATATTTTTCAATGAGCCTCATGCATACACAAACAATAATACATTCCAAACTCCCACACATGTACACACACGGACATTATATTATTTTATATTTGTTCTCACAGCTATTGCATGAGAAGCTCTTATCCTTCTACCTTATTTACTAGGTAAAATGCTCACTGCTTAGATCATTGTCATTGCAAATAAAAAACTCTGACGAGACCGGCATTTTTGGTAGACAGCTTTCCAGCAGTGGGGTTTTCCTGCTCAGATTACTGTGTTTTCTCATAGATATTAACCTCTGGATCACCAAAATTCATCTCGGAGGAATGGGTGCTTTGATTGTTTTCAAGTTGATCCCCCAAATTAAAGCAAGGCTTTGAAGGGTCTGACACGAGTAAACTTTAATGTTTCTACCACTGGACGTTTGTGGCCATGGACCTTCATACTGAGAGGTCTGGCCCGCTTATAACTGCACGAAATAGATTTGACTGCATAATTCATGTTATGAGTTACTGTTGTGTTGTGCGTACGTGTAGGGAGCGTACATGACATCATGGATTGCCAAGGTGTTGAGGATTGTTTAGAACATTACATCTCAGCAGATTAATGGAGTATTTATACATAGAGAAACACAATTTAAAATTGGAAATTTAAAAACATTCTAGAAATTGCATCAGGTTTCACCTGCTGAAATTTAATGAAGGATGATGACGTTTTTTTGCAACTGGTAATTACAGGGGTCGGTAAACTCCACACAACTCAGAATTCAAGCTTGTTTGCTAACAGGGGTTGGAACAGGAGTTGGAAAACTCCAGCCCATCTCATAGATATTAAGCTCTGGATTATCAAAATTCATCTGGGGGAATGGGTGCTTGTGATTGTTTTCAAGTTGATCCCCCAAATTAAAGCAAGACTTTGAAGGGTCTGTCACAAGTAAACTTTAATGTTTCTACCACTGGACGTTTGTGGCCATGGACCTTCATACTGAGAGGTCTGGCCTGCTTATGAATCAACGAAATAGATTTGACTGCATAATTCATGTTATGAGTTACTGTTGTGTTGTGCGTACGTGTAGGGAGCGTACATGACATCATGGATTGCCAAGGTGTTGAGGATTCCTTGACGAGTGGTTAGAAGGGGTTTTCAAGAGCAGTGGTTCCTAGCCAGTGGTCCGCAGACCCCTGGGGGTCTGCAACGCATACTCAGGGGGTCTGCAACTGTTTAGAACATTACATCGCAGCAGATTAATGGAGTATTTATACATAGAGAAACACAATTTAAAATCGGAAATTTAAAAACATTCTAGAAAGGTGAAGGAATTTGAAATTGGAGACTACAAATTAAATTGGTATCTGTAGCTTGATTTGTCGAGCAGTGCAAGTACAGCAAACAGAATACAGTATGGGACGATGATAGCTCAATTGAAGTGGAACAAAAACAGAGCATGTATTAGGAGCAAAAAATTCAAAGTGATATGCTAGAGTCTAGCATAGTGCTTTCTCCTTTAAAATCAAAAGAACAAATGTAGAAAAGCTCAAACTTTCCCATTAAAATTTTGATTCTTTTATATTTGTGAATTAAAAACAGAAAATCATCATTTGTGAATTTGTTTAATGTTTCTGTATTTCAGTGTGCTGCTTTGAGGTTCAAATCATAGAAAATGCATATGCCATATGGTCCCCAGCTTGCAGAAATGACACAATGAGGATCTCCGGATTCCATTAGTGATCTAGTGGGGGTCTCCTCATTCAAGTATGATTCAGTGGGGTCCACAAACGTCAAAAAGTTAAGAGCCCCTGTTCTAGAGAACAACCTTGGCCTTAACAATGGTTTTACATCAAAACCCTTATGTCACAGTAAATCCCATGCTCTTTTTTCTTCTAAAACTGCATCAGGTTTCACCTGCTGAAATTTAATGAAGGATGATGACGTTTTTTGCATCTGGTAATTACTGGGGTCGGTAAATTCCACACAACTCAGAATTCAAGCTTGTTTGCAAACAGGGGTTAGAGCAGGAGTTGGAAAACTTTAACCCACTCACAATCAGAGTCTAAGCATCTTCTTGCCCAGAATTCAATGCAACACTTACTTAAACCGTTTTATACGTGGCCTTGGACAGTATTTTAGTAACTCAATAAACTGTATTTCTCTCATCCATGTTTTTTTGCTAATCCTGGGCTTGAAGACCTTTTCCAAGATGTAGACGTGCGATACGAGCGGTCTCAGCTAGAGAGGTCTAAGATAGAGTGCTGTTGGTGGACTGATGGGTTTCGTAGAATGTTCTCGCCTAAAATGAATCTTACTCAGAACACTCTCATTGGGCTTTGCATAATTTATGCACCACTCTAAGCTTCTGATGGCACAGGTTAAGTTTCTTAATTATGGATCTTAAAATTAATTTAACAGCCTGAGTCAGGAGGGCACTTCTTCTGGAGGTCTGTTGAAGTACTGGGCTCTTGGAGGACTGCTGCAGCATGCTTCTGTTAAAAGTGCCTTTGTGTTCACCTCAGGGGAATGCAGATTTACACTTACCTATGGAGCCAGGCACGGTCCAGCTCTCAGACATGTAACTGACTCTGTCCGTTCCCAGCTAGCCCTCTGACATATTGCTTTCTATAGACCTGTCTGCTGCTGGTTAACCAGTTGGTTTCTATTGCATTTGGTTTGGTATATAGTCTGTCTGTTATATATTTGGTTGTTGTATATCCTGGCAAAATTTAAGGAGCCATCTGCTTTTCTTCAATATGCAAAATTATGGGTGACTAGTATGGACTTTCTTCTTCAAAAACTACTTTTCACAGAATAGAATGACACCCGTCTGTCCTACGGCAGGTGCATTCACAGCCTGTTGTACTATTTCCAATTGCAAACCAGGGATTTGCAATTTGCACTTTGACTGATTTGCAAATAGGAATTCAATTTGTAATGCAATTTATGTAGTAATAGGTGACAGCATAAATGACCCATTCGAAGGGACCTGCCTCATGAGTATTAATTAGGCATATTCCAATCCTCAACCCCTGCAAATGCAGGGATGGAAGTCCAGACCTCAGGGGCGTAGCTTCAAGGGGGTTTCTGTGGTATTACACCCCCTAAAAAATTTATTCTGCAGTAAATAGTTGGGTACAAGTGCTTTGAGTCGGGTATGGTCAAGTGTCTGTCAGATTACAACTGGGATTTTTACATGCCCACACTAACAAAAACAAATACACATGCATGTATGCATGCACGCACACACACACACACACACACACACAGACTCTTTCTCTCGTTCCTGTTTTTTCAAGGCCTTAAAAATGTTGATTAGTTTCGAAAATTCATTTTTTAAGTGCCTCTAGGTTTGCACTGTGAGGGTTTTTGAGGGTTCAAGGATGATTGGAGTTTAGAGGTCATATGAGGTGTTTTTAAGGTTCAAAGGTGGGTAGAGTATCGGGTGGTGATGGGTTTTTAGGGTTCAAAATGGGGTGGAGTTTAGGAGTGGTCATAGGGTTTAGCGGTCAGGGATGGGTGGAGTTTATGGGCAGAAAAAGGTTCAGGGTTCAGACATTGGTGGAGTTTAGGGTAGTGAGGATGTTTAAGGTTTCAAGGATGGGCGAAGTTTAAATAGAGAAAGGGTTTTTCAGGAGCAAGGATGGGTGGAGTTTAGGAATGAGTGATTTTTAGGGGTGAGGGATGGGGGGTGTTTAGGGATGTATACATACATAAAATGTGAATATTATTTTTTGTAAACATTTATTTATTTTAACATACATTTAATTTTAAGTCTATGGTTTGAAATGTAACTGTTAAGAGGTAGTGAGCGGTTTTTAGGGTTCAAGGAGCAGTATATTAAGGGTTAGTTAATGGATTTAGACTTCAGAGAAGGGTAGCATTTAGGGGTAGTAAGGAGTTTTCAAGGTTCACAAAAGGGTAGAGTTAACGTTAGAAAAGAGGTTTTTAGGGGGCAGGGAAGACTAGCATATTTTTTTTGTGTGGAGTTTTATATAGGACGAACTAGACCCAGAGGTATTAGAGCACTTTACATGAGCACCAGTTACGTTACAGACGGACACATTAATTTTTGTTAGGCACGGGGAGATTAAGTGATTTGCCCAGAATCACAGAATATTGAGCGTCCCTGCCGAAACTCGAACCCGGTTCCCCAGCTCCGAGGTCGACCGCCCTAGCCGTTAGGCCACATTCTCTTCATTAAGGAGGAGTAAAGGTTTTTTAGGGTGCCGGAGGAGAGTAAAGTTAAGCAGTTGGCACACATGTAGAGAGAGGAATAAGCAAACAGGAGCCAAGGAACTTAAACAAAACTCTACATGCACATCTCTCTAGACCTTGGATCTTTACACTAGTGATTTGAGAGAAAAAAACACCATTCTCTCCAGGAGGGCCAAGTTAAGGTATTGCTGAAGTTGATGGTGGTAATGGAAAGGGGAAAGTGGAGTGGGACCGCAGTACAGCAACTTATTCCTTCTTACTGCACTCCTCCCACCTGTGTGGCTGCCAGATAAGAGCAAACGCCAATCATCTAATTATTTAGGAAAAACTGTCAATAGCATGACAGTGGCATGTGTGAGTTAAAAGGCAAGCTTCACCAACTTTTAGTACAATGACTTGGTAAAGAACCGGCCATATTGCCGGTGTCTCAAAAGTCATATAAATAAATAATGATGGCTACTTTGAGGGCAAGAACTCTTTCTGTGGAATCACGCAGCTTTTGTCAAATCAAAAGTTGAACTCAGATGAGCCAACACCTGGATCTGTAATACTCCTGAAAGCTCTTATATTTGAATTATATTAGGTCAAACAACAGCAGCGCTGTCAAGCCAGACTTAGAAAGCAGCCCAAGTCCATCAGAAAGACCAGGTCTGCTTTAAAAAATAATTCCAATATGAGAAGACATTCGGGAGACAGGGACAACTTCTCCATTGCAAACCGCATACCACCCACTTTGAAGAGTCAGTATATGATCGATTGTTTGTGACCGCAATTGTAGACCGCATCACAGTAAGGAAGTGATGCCCTTTTCACACCCTGCTAGGTCTGGCATCCTTAGCATGGTTTTCCCCTAACTTTTTGGCCGTCAGACTTCCTGATTTGCTGACTACGCTTTTGCTGGCCTTAGGACTCTGCGCACTTTACCACTGCTAAACAGTGCTAAAGTGCTGGTGTTCTATCCTTAAAACATGGCAGAATTAGCTTATACCCAATTGGCATATTTAATTTACCTGTAAGTCCCTAGTAAAGTTGCATTACCTGTGCCCAGGGCTTGCAAGTTAAATGGTACTAGTGGGCCTGCAGCACTGATTGTGCCACCTACTTAGGCAGCACTTTAAACATCTCAGGCCTGCCATTGCACTCTGTGTATGCAGTGTTAAACTTCCATGTCGACCTGGCAAGATAAACCTTTTGCCAGACCCTAACCTTCCTTTTTAATACATATAAGCCACCCCTGGGGTGGACCCTGGACAGCCAGAAGGCAGGGTGCAGTGAATTTAAAAAGTTGGACATGTACTTTTAAGTTTTACATGTCCTGCTAGTGAAAAACTCTTACATTTGTTTTTCAGAACTGCAAGGTCTGCCTGTCCTGTTGGACAACATTGGGGTTTCCAAATTATATTTAATAAGATGCAATTTCCAAATGGGAACAGGTAACCCGGTCATGTTTGGTGTCTTTGGAATTGTAATAAAAAATCCTAACTTATGGTGTAGACGGATTTTAAATTACAGTTTTGAAAATGCTACTTTTAGAAAGTTGGCAATTTCCTGTCATATCCATTTGGTGCCTGCAGCCTGTCTCTGGGTCTTATGACTGGGTGTAGTTGACAGCTGGGCTGTGTGTGTTCCTCCTAGGCATAGCCCTGCTTGCACTTGAATAGGCAGTGTCCTGCCTCCACACAAAGGGCTGCATACCCCCAATAGTTAGTGTGTAGCCAGGGCAGGGAGGACACTTCAGAGGCATGCCTCTAGAAGATTCTCCCCACTTCAAAGTTACAACTGGGTATAAATACTAGACTTCCGACACCAACTCTTCAGTACACTTCTGGACCTGTGGATACTCTGCCAGGAAGAAGGACTGCTGTGCTGCTGAAAGGACTGCTACTCAATTGGACTGCTGCTCTGAAGGACTGCTGCCCTGTTGTGTTGACCTGCTGCCCTCCTGCATGGGTTATAAGGACTTGACCTGCATCTGTTGAACCCAGGACCCCAAAGTGATTCCAAAGGCTGGTTGGAGGCCTTCTGACTTTAGCCTCAGGGACAGAAGGCTCCAACAATCTTGAACCTAGCACCTGGACTCTGCAAAATATGAGCCTACCCTGCCAAGGGGTGCTACCCCAGTCCTGGACCCTTTGAAGTGGCCTAAGGTGCCCTGCCAGCCTCTGTGGATCCACGCATCTCCTCTGCTGCTCAGCACAAACCTGAGCAGAACTGACACATTGCAGCTGTGGATTTGGACCCATCGCAAAGACGCGCATCGCATTGCAGCCCGTCAGAATCACTACTAAGCAAGGCATCCTCTGCAGAGGCCCTAGCATCTCTCGTCAATGGCAGCCTCGATGACTACTCCAGATTCCACATCGCAGCCTCACAGTTCCTCAGAACTGATGCATCGCCCAACTGCGCGACACATCCTTGACGCCAGACTTCGCATCACAAGCCCTCGTCGAGGGGATCCTTGATGACGACGCAGGACCTCCCACCGCAGTCTTGCTGCATATTGGAATCGGCGCATCACTTCAACTGCACGACACTTCTTGGACGTGGGTCTTCGCAACACTCAGCAAACTAGGCTATGGTACTTTGTTCAGCGAACGCAACTGGGTCCCTGTAGCCGGCCCATGCTCCATCGTGGTCGGCCTGAACATGTGACCAGATATCGTCAACTGGCACTGTGGGCTTTTTGGTGCTATTTTCACTAAAATCTTTAAAATGACATATCTCCAGTTCTACTAATTGGATGTTTGTCGTTTTTCCTCTTGATTTACTTATTAAAATTTGCACTATGTTTTAAACGTGGTGTGGGTTCCTTTTTGTATGGTGTTTTTCACTTTATTACTGTTTTTTTAAAACTTTTATTTAGTTATTTTCAAGCAGATAGCCAACTGGCAGCAGTGCAGTCAAAATAGCTTTCTTTGTACAATGCACATTTATAGCGATATCATAATAGTTGCACGAAATTAGATATCTTCTTAGGGCAGTCTTTAAGCCCAGGACACCTCAGGGAGGGGAACGTGGAAGTGCACATCCTCTTATGTAACCTCTCAGTAGATGAGGAGGCTACTGTTAGCCTTTCAGGTCCCCTCTCTGGGCTGGGGTTGGTCAGCCAGCAAATATTGGCATAGAGGGCCCCATACATCTGTGGGTCTGATGCCTGTGGTAGCAAGGAAACGTAAACTCTCCGAACGTGCGGAGCACGCGGCGAGATTCCTTAGCCTTTAGGAGTATCTAGGTGGGGAAGGCCTCCTCCAGTGTATTGCAATTCTGTGCTTTCCCATCAGAGGGCTGTTGCTACAAGTCACCTCTAGGAGTTGGGGACATCCTTAACATATCCTAGGAGAGTAATCAAAAGGGTGAGTACAAGGGTAAGGGAGGTCATGCTCTTAATCTCGTGGTTCAGTTTAATCCAATAGGCCCAGATCGGTGTGCATTCCCAAGCCATGTGAGGAAAATATACATTTGGGAACCCACATCTCCAACACATGGAATTTGCAGTCAAGCCAAGTCTGTCCATGGATTTGGGGGTATAATAGATGCTATGTGGAAACTTGAAGTGCAGGAAACGTAGTCTGCCACTGGGTATGACACAGGTTTCTTTACAGCAGTATGCCCAGGTTTCTGGCAGGATATTGAACCCCAGCTCTGTCTTTCATTTATGTTTCACAATGAGGGGTATAGGGGGCACCGCCGAGTCAAGGTTATTATATATCCTGGTGATGAGTTTGTGCAGGCTGGGTTTGTTATTTCCATCACTATAAGCGTCCATTCCTTAGGCTTGTCAGGAAGGAGGGGCAACGCTGCGTATAGTGCTACGGAGTCTATTATATAGAAGTATCCGCATTGTGGAGGGTTTGCTCTCGGAGAGGAACTCCCTGAAAGAGAGGAACTTAGAGCTCACAAACAAGTCTCCTATCCTCTGCAACCATTTAGCCTGCAGGTGCCAAGTCACCACTTTATCCATTGTCATGGGGACTTTTGGGTTGTTAATAAGTGGAATGAGTGGAGAGTACATGTATGTGTAGCCTGTATAAGTAGCTAAGATGAACCAGATCCAGACCGCGTGGTGTAGTGTGTGAATTTCGGTATGGGACGTGTAGAACGCAGCATAAGTGCAGTGTGGAGCAGGGTTGGGTCTAAATTGAAATGTGGGGATTGTCGCGTGTCACGCATCCAGTAGTCGGCAAACTGGGCCTGAGCAGTGAGGTAATATTGTTCCAGATTGGGGGCACAGAACCCTCCCTCCTCAAATGGTAGTAGTAACTTGGCACAGGCAATTCTAGGTTGCCTTCCGGCCCTTCACTTTATTACTGTTTGAAGTCGTGTGCACATACTTTACACATTGCCTCTAAGTTAAGCCTGACTGCTTTGCTCCAAGCTACCAGAGGGCTGAGCACAGCTTAAATTAGGGTTGGCTTGTACCTCACCTTGACAATGATGGTGGTTGCTGCTTGACCAGGGCTCACACCCTCGTCAAACAACATCCCAATTTCTTACACACCCTATTTGGGCTTCGGTATAAGTCAGTAAATCAATTTTGTGAGTAGGAAATAATTTTGTGAATCACAATATAGGTTTAATATATAACAAAAAGCCTTTGCTTTCACAAACCGTGTTGTTATGCAAATCGCTGTGTTTGTGACCATCAAACTGCTTTTTACATCAAGCCCTAAAATCAATCTCATATTAGGGTTATTAGGCAGCTCCTGCTCTGCAGCAATTGATGTCTGATCCTTGTGGGTTGCTAGGCCAACTGTAATCAGGTGGTACATAAAGACTATACATTCTTCTCATGAGTTACATTACATTATATGTTTTCCTTAAAGAAATAACATAAAGTACGGATATCTTTATAATATAATGTGCCGAAGAGAGGAGGAATATATATTGCATACGGAATTGCCTAGTAAATAGTTGGGGGCTTGTAAAATAGCTCAAATGGTGCAGAAAATATAAATAAAACATAAAATTAACCTGACGATTTCAGCATGTCTCAAATTTAAATCATTCTAATATTTATATACCACAAGTGTAAAATCTTAATTTGATGCTGGCTAAGTAAAGTTCAGCAGCTAAAATCAGATACTATCTGCAGGTCATAAGTTGAAATCCAGGCAGACTCAGCCTTCCATCCATTCTATTCGGCAAACCAGTACCATTAAATTGAAAAAAGTAACACTTATTTACAACCATTACAAACTATATTATGAAGGGCTATATAAATGGAAATGTATTATTATTGTTATTATTATTATTATTATTATTGCTATATTGGTTGGTATTCCTTGGTTTTCCCAGCCACGTCAAACACTGCGATCGCAGTAATGACGGGGAACATCCTTTACCACGAAACCATTACAACGCGGTATGGTTACATCGTGGTTTTCACAACGAAAGTCGTTACATCGACTTGCACTGGAGGGCGCTCTAGACTAAGGAATAGTGTGAATTACTATTCCAACACCTTCCCTACTGTACGTAGACTGGAGTTGGAATAGTAATTCACACTAATCCTAAATCCAGCGCCCTCCAGCCCAAGTCAATGTAACAATTTGCGTTGTTAAGACCGCAATGTAAGATACCGCGTTGTGATGGTACGCGTTGTATCATCATACATTCAGTATTGACATGTGTCATAGTGTCCCTACCGGGAACAAAGCCATGTGTTGTTCTAAGACTAATTTGTGCGTGAGTGGGGCAAGACCCTTAGCTAGAATTACAAAGAAGTCCTTAGCGGCAGCATTTATCAGAGAGATTGGACAATAAGAGCTCCTTTCCTCAGGTGGATTATCCTTTTTAAGGAAAACTACAATATTAGTCAGCCCCCACGATGCTGGGGCGGCTCCTCCATTGCTAATAGATCTAATCAGATCGAAATATTCTTTTGTAGCATAAGTTGCTGCTGGGGATCGAGCAGGGGCAAACCGCCCACCTGAAGATAGTTTACAACAGTCTGATAATTGTTACTATCAGGCTTCTTATACACCCTTTGATAGAAAAGAGTGAATTGCTCAGCAATCGATTGAGGATGGGTGTATACAGCCCTATCATCCCCAAGATACGCTTTATGGTACAACTTGCCCTTTTGTCAGAGATCTGATGTGCCAAGAGGCGACCCTCTTTCTCCCCATATTTACACTGGAACCCCTTGATCCTCTGGTAACTGGCAGGCACCTTCTCAGTTAGTACCCTGTTAAGCATTTGACGCCTCTCAATTAGCCTTAAATATATGAACTGCTCACATGTATCCTTGAAGAGAATTTCCTGTGCATGCTGCAATTCTAGATCCAGACAGTCCCGTCAACAGTGGACCACTTCATGCTGCCTGCATTTGTTTTGGTTTAAAATTACCCCCTAATGTATGTCTTTATACAGTCCCACACAATTGCAGCATGAGAGCCTTTATTAATTTGTATGTATTCTACAAGTAAGCTTTTTGTATACCCCCATACTCCATATTAGCAAGAAGGTGACAGGAGAATGAAAATGGGCATCGACTTTCCCCCTCAGACTTTGCATGACAAATATAATAGGATTGTGGTCTGATGTAATCTTAGGACGGATCTCGATAAGCGCGTCCTCCAACATCTTCCCTTGCGCCAGTATCATGTCAATTCGAGAGTACTGCCTATGAGGAGAGGAATAATAGGTGTAACCTGGTAGCAGAGAGAACAATGTTCTCCATACGTCCACTAACCCATGCAGCCGCATGATTTCCAACATTATCGGCATGATAATGGTGGACGCTGCAGAGAAGGCCTTTGACTGGGAAACACTCTGGCTGACCATGGGTGCATGTGGGTTAGGTAATCAGTTTATAACACTGGTGCAGACGCTTTACAAGAACTTAGCGGCTGAGGTCCTGATGGGAGGCAACTCCTCCACTATATTTACAATATACAGGGGCACACGTCAGGAGTGCCCACTTTCCCCTCTGCTGTTTGCCCTCTACATAGAACCTTATCTAAGGCATCTTATACTGAATAAGGGCATACAGCCTGTTAGATTAAATGGTATTGATCTTAAAATAATGGCGTATGCCGATGATATAGCAGTCTTCGCTACTAATCCGAGTGTGGCTGTCAATCTCATATCAAAGGAGGCTGAACAATTTGGTGCCTTCTCTGGGTACAAATTGAACTTATCGAAAACGTAGGTAATTCTTAATTTCAAATCATCCTCACCGCTAATAGGAGCTACAGGCACAGCTACATATCTTGGTATATGATTGAGTAGTCGTGTGGAAAATGTCATTGCACTTAATTATGAGCACCTTCTGAGAACAGTAATTGCTAAACTGTGGCAATGGCATTGGCTTCCCTTGAGCATCTTGGGCCGATGTAACATTAACAAAATGAATATACTGCCAAACTTTCTTTATCTATTTCGATCTATACCATTGCGTGTTCCCGACTCTTTTTTTAAACGCATTGAGGGTAGTTGGTAGTTTTATATGGTGTTATAGGAGGGCTAGGCAAGCTATTCACTTTTTGAAACTACCCTACATAGAGGAGGATTCAAGTTACCGGATTTTAAGTTATATTTTTGGGCATCATTCACTGCCTGGATCCAACGTTTATTCACTGGGAGGAAACCTGGTCTGACGCACTCAAGTATCAATTAGCTTTAGGCTCGAGTATCAGGTACTCGCTGCATAAGCTAGCGGACCCTAACTACTTTAAGAGGGTCAGATTCAAGGTAATTAGAGATGTAGCTTGGATTTGGCATGAAATCTGTATTACATTTTCTATACCAGCAGTTCACCCTTATACTCCACTATGGGGTAATCCATCATTCCCGAATATATTTCATGAAAAAATTGGGCATACCTGGGGTCAATTGGGCATACATAACGTGGGGCATTTGTATGACATAAAGGGTTTCCGGACTTTTGCTTCACTTCAGGATGTATATGGGCTCCCCCAACCCTACTTCTTCAAGTACTTACAGTGAGGGATTATCTCTTACATAGGTTTGACTTTAGTAATGATCAAGAAACATCTGAACTCCTCACCTGTTTCTACCAGCCTTCTTGGGAGATAACTCCAATAAACATAAGTACGATGTATCAGAAATATATGTCTTATGCCCAGGATGACAGTATACGATTAGCTTTAAGATGGAGTCAGCGTCTTGCAATTGCAGTCACGGCTACAGAAATACAGGATGCACTTGCAATATTAGATCAGTCATTAATCTCAGTTAGCCTTAATTTGCAGCAATTTAGAACAATCTGTATGCTTTATCATACACCAAATCGTATTTCGAAGTGGGTAACGTCTGGAGCCCCTGGGTAGTCACACTGCCCCAAGTGTCGTCTCTATGCGGCCGACATAGTCCACTATTCCCTGAATGTCCTGAGCTTAAAGAATATTGGGATAGCTTATTCCAATTGATTTCAGTGCATCTGGGGTTTGAAATTCATCTGAGCAATAAGGAAATTATGTTGGGTCATAAGCCTGGGACTGATGCCAGCCTTAGTTTATTGATTACGGTTATAATTGTGAGTGCTTATTTAGGTATTGCCAGGGTATGAGTCGATCGTATACCACCAAAGGTAACTGAATTCTGGGCAATGCTGTGTCAAATCTATGAAGGTGAAATTGCAGTAGCAAAGGCCAGGGGTCCTCGATCAATCAAAAAAGTTGAAAGGATTTGGTCTCATCTTTACTGGGTCTAGCTTGCCGCCCTCTCTACAAACTGATACTGTTTCTGTAGGAAAGTAGGATCTGCTTCTTATGGTTACCCCCACTTTTTGCTTCATGTTACACTGTTTTGACTAGTCTGACTGGGATCCTGCTAATCAGGACCCCAGTCTATCTGCTTTCTCTCTAAACTATTATGTCATGCACTTAGGTACACTCCAGATTGGATACTGGGGTACCCGTATCAGTCCCTAGTATATGGTACACATGTACTCAGGGCAAAGGTACCCCAGAGGCCTCCCATGGGCGGAAGCATGTATTATGCCACCCATGAGAGGCCATGCAAAATGGATCTACAGGCCTGCCATTGCAGCCTGTGTAAGTTGGTGCATTCACCACTTACTAAAGATATAGGTTTACTATATCTAAGGGTCACAACCCTTAAAACCTATAGGTCACCCCTATAGCAGGCCTTGACAATCCTGAAGGCAGGGTGCTTGGTTCTAAGTGAGAGGGAGCCACTGCATGAGCAGGACACCCCTGCAGCCTATGGAGTTCATTCTCTCGGGTTGTTAGTGCTACAGCCATTACGACATATAGAGTGGTATTACGCAACCGCGTGATGACCAACTCTAAAACGGCTGAAAGTAACCCTGTTGTGTTTGGTATCAAACATTGTGGAATCATACCCCCACACCGGTAACCGGTATGGGAGGTATGATTCCACCCCTCAGAAACGAGCTTTGTGAGGTCCCTGGTGTTCCCGGTACCAGCCTTCTAGTCCCGGGCTGCCCAAAATGGTTGCTGCCGACCAGAGACACATTTCTGCCCTCCTGCTGCTGAGCCAAGCTCGAGCAGGGAAAGGCAGAACAATAGGCATCCTGTCACAGGGAGGTGGGACCCCCCCAGACAAGATTTTGTGTATTAGGCCTGGGTGGGTGCGCTTGCCAGCGACCGAACGTCTGCATGAGGGGCAGATTTGGTGTCCCTGTGCATAGTCCAGTTCAAACCAGTCCTGGGTGCCGTTGGCTCCTGCTCTGGCGCGAAACTGGACAAAGGACATGGGAGTAACCTCCCCACTGTCCTGACCCCCCCCCTGGGAGGGTCCCCTGAATCTGTCCAACCCCCTCCCGTGGGTACAAAAGGGCTTCCCTGGCTGTAGGACCCTAGTTAGCAGTGGACAAGATTCTGATCAAGAAACCACTGACCTTCGACCGCCTGGACACTCTGGACTTCGCTGGACTTCGTTTGGGCCCAACTTCATCTCCCTCTCAGTCGAAAGCATCGTCTGTGCCTGTGCACCATACAGGCTCCGTGCAGGACCTGTGGAGCATCAAGGACAACTGAAGATAGCTCCCTTGGAGTGAAGGAGTCACTCCCCTGCACCCGCAGGCACCACATCTCAACTGACCGGTCTGCTGCTCCTGAGCTCCTACGGACTCCGAAGGCTCAAGCAACACAGGCGGTAAATTTCCAAGTCCCTCGAGGTCTGAGCTGCCCTCTCACCAAGTTTGAGGTCAGAATCTCTCGTGGGGGCTGCATTACCCGTACCCCTGTGCACCATGTACTTTTGAAAGTGCAAATGCTTGTTGACGTTCTCAAAACAAGTGCACTGGGCTCCAAGTAGCCACAACCTCTGGCATCATTCCCACCAAAGAACTTTGGCCTCCTTGCACCGAGTGCTCCGTGGGCTGTTGCTTTGTAAATCTGCTCGAGGTCCCCTCGCGAGTCCTGTGCCTCTGGCCTGTGGGTCCTCTTGAGGGTCAATACTGCTTTTCTTGGGCTCTCCTGGTTGCTCCAGGCTTTCCCCAACTCTCCTGTGTTTGGTGAGTCTCCTGGACCTTGCTGGTCCGAACCGTAACCTTTCTTGACCGTCTTCGTGGGTTGCCGCTACAAAGGCTTGTTGGTGCTCCAGCCGGACACTGACCCCTCAGCACTCGACATCCTTCGTGGGACATCTCGTATCTGGCTCCTGGTTGTCCTCAACGTCTCCTGGTCATCGACATCGGTGGGCATTCGTCTAGCGAGCCCCTGGTCACTCCTGAGTGACCCAGACTCTGTCCCCTCTGCTTTCAGGTACTCTTCAACTAGAATCCACCTTTGGGTTCTATCGGACACTTTTCTTCTTCCCGGCAGTGGCATTTCCTTGAAGTCCTCCATTGAGATCGACAGCGGTTTCTGACCCCACTTCAGCACTATGCACCCGGCTTCCCTGGGATAGGTAACTCTGGTACTACGGAATCCACGGGTGGGGTGGCTCTTCAACCTCCTATGATCCTAAGGGCTTACTCATAATCCACTGGGAAGGGTCCTTAAACTTTAAAACTACAACCGCGACTCTCCCATAGAATTGTACAGCGCACACGGTCGTGTTCCCACACTGCACCCGTCCTCCGTGGTGTCCCTACTTACTCACCTTGGGTGGTTCCTTAGGGTCCCAGCGATTCTACATCCTTTAGACACTGTCTGGACTCGAGTCGTGGTTCTTATACCACTATTTTAGTATATGGTATTGTGTGCTTTGTGTTTATTTGTGTGTAGCAGATACTGTGAGGTATTTAGAGTGTGTTATAATAATAAATACATATTTTTATAACCACTGTGTGTTTCTCCTTTCATTTAACCAATACAATAAGGTTACATTCTGGTAAAACAAGCTGCTGAACATTCCTTCAAGACTAAGCCTGAAGGCTGCTCTCCACAGCTACCACTTGGATAGCTTTCTAAGATTATCTTTGACCTCTTAAATCACCATGAGGGTTGTTTGGACTGGTACAGGGTGCCCACTTTAAATTGTGGACAGCATATACCAGGCCAACTTCTCACAGTTACAATTTTGGATATTATAGTTTGATCCTCGTTTCCCCTTTGTGAGAAGCTGGCCTGGTATATAATGTCCACTAATGTAAGTGGGCACCTTGCACCAGTCGATACAACCCTTATGGTGATTTAAGAGGTCTTAGACAACCTTAGAAAGTTCTCTAAGTGGTAGCTGTGGAGAGCAGCCTTCAGGCTTAGTCCAGAACGAGTGTAAAGCAGTTTTGTTTTACCAGAATGCAATCTTATAGTATAGATTAAGAGAAAAAGAACCACACAAGGTATTTATAAAAATATGTATTTATTATATAATACTCTCTAACACGTTTAGATATCTCCTACCTGGAGATAATCACAATGCACACAATACTTTGCGAAGAAACACAGTAAATAGCACAGAATACACAGTGGACCCCGGGAGGGATCAATCCATATACTAAGAAAGTGATATAAGAATCACGACTCGGGTCAAGACAATGTCGAGAGGACGTAGAAGTGCTGGGGACCCAATGGACCACCCAAGGTGAGTAGATAGGGACCCCACAGAGAGCGTATGCAGTGTGGGAACACGGCCGCGTACTCCGTACAACTCTACGGGTAAGTCGCGGTTGGATTTTGAAAGATTAAGGACCCTTTCCAGTGGACCCTGAAGAAACCCCGTGGAAGACAGAAGGTTGGAGAGCCACCCCACCCGTGGATGCCCTAGTGCCCACGTTACCTACACCAGGGAAGCCAGGTGCATAGGTGTGAAATGGGGTCGGAAACCACCGTCGAACCCAATGGAGGACTTCAGGAAAGTGCCACTGCAGAAGAAGGAGAAAGTATACGGTGGAATCCAAAGGTGTATGCTGGATGAGAGGTACCTGCAAGCAGACGGGACAGAGTTTATGTCACTCAGGAGTGACCAGGAGACTTGGAAGACGAATGCCCTCCGATGTTGGATGTTGCAGGATGGATGACGATGACCTTGACTCTGCAGCTGTGAGGACCAGGCGATGCTGAGGAAGACCAGGAGCCATGCACGAGCTGTCCCACGTCGGATGTCAATTGCTGAGGGGTCAGTGTCTGGCAGGAGCACCAACAAGCCTTGACAAATGCAACCCACGCAGAAGTTAAAGAATGTGCAATGTCGGGACCAGCAAGGTCCAGGATTCTCACCAAAAGCAGGGGAGTCAGGGCAGGCCACGAGCAATCTGGGGAACCCAAAAGAAACAACGGTAACCCTCGAATAGACCCACAGACCAGAATCACTGGAGTCGCGAGAGAGCCTCCAGCAGCTCACCAAAAGATGCAGGCCACGATGCACACGACGCGGTGTGGCTGAAGATTCTGGTCACTGGAGGTGCTTGAGGTTGGGGCTACTTGGAGCCTGAAGATATTCTTGGAAGAAAGCCAACAAGCCTTTGCAACTGCAAGTTGACGCGGTGCACAGGGGTTCGGTTATTGCAACCCCCACAAGGGAAACTGGCCTCAAACTTGGTGAGAGGACAGGGCAGGCCTCGAGAGCTGTGGAAAACCACCCCCTGTGTTGCAGAACCTTACGGAGTCTGGAGGAGCTCAGGATCAGCAGATCGGTCGACTTAGTTGCGGTGCCTGCGAATGCAGGGGAGTGACTCCTTCACTCCAAGGGAGATTCCTTCAGGTGCCTTTGATGCCCACAGGATTTGGAAGGTTTCTGTATGGTGCACAGGCACAGACGATGCAGCGGACTGGAAGGGAGACGGAGTCGAGCCCAAACGAAGTCCAGCGAAGTCCAGAGTGCCCAGACGGTAGAAGAAGAAGTGGTGTCTGATCTGAATCTTGTACCACGACAAATCTCGGGACCCACCCACAGGTAAGCCCTTAAGTACCCTAAGGAAAGGGTTGGGATGATTCAGAGGACCCTCTCACGAGAGGGTCTGGACAGGGGGGAGGTTACTCCCATGTCCTTTGTTCAGTTTCGCACCAGAGTGGGAGCCAATGGCTCCCAAAGCTGGTTTGAACTGGACTATGCATGGGGACACCAAATGTGCCCCTCATGCAGACTGAGTGGCGCTGACTAGCACACCCACCCTGCCCCAATACACTAAATCCTGTCTGGGAGGTGGTCACACCTCCCTGTGACAGGATGCCTATTGTTCTGCCTTCCCCTGCTCGAGCTTGGCTTAGCAGCAGGAGAGCAGAATCATGTCTCTGGCGGCAGCAACCATTTTGTGCTATCCGGGACAAGAAGGCTGGTACCGGGAGCACTGAGAGCCTAATGAAGGGCTCTTCCAGTGCTTGGAATCATACCTCCCATACCATTTATGGTGGCCACATCTTATCCACATGATAGGCACTTCTTCCATTGTTTATCTCCAATTCGATGATAAGACATTTTGGCTTTATTTCTCAATGCACCTTGGCAGAATGACATTGTTAATTTGGAAATATCATTCTCAGAAAAAATGATTGGTCATCAAAGGTAATCTACTAGCATTTGATTGTTCAGAAAATGTGCTTCTTGATACCTAGAAAGAAGAAAAAACATCACCGTACAGCTGCTCAAAATACATTCTGATCAGAACATATAGTGGCAGTCCATTAGAAAGAACACATGTTACATTACTTTTTATCCTGAAGAAAACTGATAAAAAAGGGCTGTGCACATCAGCATTTCTAGAAACAGGCTAGCGAGTTAGTGTGAGAGTGCAGAACTACAACGATTCAATAGCAAGGGTAGCTCAGACCAGGGGTATCCGACCATGCTCTTTGAGAACTGCTGCTATCTTATGGTGTCAGGAGGATCAGTCTAGACTATACATCCTCACATCTATATTATAGATCTCACAGCTCACATCTATGCTATAGATCTATAGGTCTAGACTATACATCCTCACACCTATACTATAGATTATCACATCTAGAGTTATTGTATGTACATTTTGTCATGCAGATATACCCCAAAACGTGACACAATTGCGCTCCTCAAGGAAAAGTTGAAAACTTAAATTTGAAGGCTTTCCAAAAAAAGAGTAATTCTTGGCCAGGCTCCCCAGACATGCAGTGTGTCTGCTATCCGGCCACATCCCCGCCAACATAGGCTGTCTCTTGTGTCATACATCTGTTTTAGTTTGAAAGATGCAATGTGCCAATCCATCAAAATGCTATACAATTTGTGAACACATTGTTTCCAAGCGTCAATGTGTCCACGTTTGGCATGACATTGCTTGAGTGGCCTGACCATATCATTATGGGTCCAAATAACTGCGCTAAAAATCGGAGTGATGCCCTCTGAGGCTTGTATTTACACCTCCAGAAGGTGGAAGCTAAAAATTCCTTAGTCAACCCCTCCCTGATCTCTTAATGCTCTTAAGCATATGTTTTGAAGTATATTTCAAAACGACATACACCCATCCTATGACGTGAGAAGCCTTTTTGGCCAGGACTTTGGTAAAAAGGTTTGCATCCAAATTTTAAAGCGCTATGGGTCGGTAGGCCTTGCGCCTACTAGTGGGTTCACCTGCTTTATGTATACAAGTGATGTTTGTCTCAGCCATTGACGGAGATACAGAGTAGGAGTGTAAGGAGAAACTGAACAACCTTACCAAGAGGTGGGCCAGTTGTGCCCGAAGATTTTTATAGAGCCTGCTACTCCATCGGGCCCGGGGATTTATCTGTGTGCAAATCGGAGATTGCCTGCAAGACCTTCTCCGAAGTGATAGAATCTTTCAGGATAATGGGGGTTGGGGGGTTATAGTTTGATGTTTATTCAGTTTATTATAGAGCAATGCATCCTACAATATGTACAACTTGGATGAGATTCCTTGTAACTCATTTCAAGAGAGAAATGTAATTCTTCTGTCAGTCATAAATGTAAGAGCTGTATTATCTTAAAAATGCAATAAAGTGTGTGTTACAAAAACAAAAAACTCTTCCAGGCTAATTTTGGTCGATGCTGATAGGTTTTTTGAGGGGGTCTACACAAGGAAGCTTTCCATTTCCTCTACGGGACTGGGGTTCGCTATGACACACCCAAAAAAGATGAATCGGTGTCGACCAACTCACAATTGATATGTGGAGGGCTGAGGCATCCATGTAACCCTGATCTCCAAAGTGACAAAAGGCAGGACACATTCAGACAACAATAGTCATTCAGATAAGATTTATAGTATGCCAGTATATGGTTGTATGACAGACGCATGCATGGCTAAACCACGTGTGCCTCAACAACATGGCCCCACTAACGAATGAGTCTTATTCACACATTCCTTTACCACGCATGCCTTTATCATGCAATTTCGTTGTAAGGGCATGATTGGTAAAGGGATATGGGTGGTAAAGATCAGTACCCAGACGACGCACCCTAAAACCCAGCCCCATCCCTCCAATCTACCCGCCCTAAAACCTACACCTACCCCCATCCCTGAGCCATAAAACCCGGCCCCAGCCCAAAATACTACCTGACCCCAGCCCCTCCTGCCCTGAGTCCTAAAACTCGCCCCTATGTCCTAAAAACGACCCCGACACCAGCCAACCCGAGCCCTAAAACTGCCCCCAGCCCTGAAAATTGCCCTTCCCCCCCTGCCATAAGCCCTAAAACTCACCTCATGTCCTAAAAACTACCCTGACCCCAGCTCCCCCACCCTGAGCCCTAAAACTGCCCCAGCCCTGAAAACTGTCCTTCCACCCCCGCCCTGAGCCCTAAATCTTGGCCATCACATCCTAAAATCTACCTCAACCCCAGGCCCCCGCCCTGAGCCCTAAATCTTGGCCCACAGCCCTATAAATGACCCCAGCCTTCCTGCCCTGAGCCAAAAAAACTGACCCCCACCCATGAAAACTACTCTGTCCTCCCCATCCTGAGCCCTAAAACCTGCCCCCCAGCCATAAAAATTACCCCCACCCCCCCAAAAAAAAACCAACCCCAGCCCCACTTAACAAACTGCTTCCCAGAGCTTCCTCTCCTGATCCTTCGTCTTCCTCTCCCTGCCCATCTAGACCGCGCACTGCATAAACCAAGCATACGCGTGGTTAAGGCATATGCATGGTTAAGGCAAGTGTGGCTCCGCTTGCCGGGAAACGGCATGCATGGCTCAGCCTGCGTTGTAAAGGCCGTTTCCCCCAGAATACAAATAGAAGAAGTGCTGTGACAGGTATCCATCAGTTCTTCTTTGTTTAATGTGCTTTTCAGTGAATTAAGTATTGCACTGCTTTCTAGTTATGAGCTGTATAATTTAAATGGGCGTATCCAACTAAAGATTCAGGTGTCAGAAACCCACACTATGCATCAGGAAGCAAAGTGATGCAGAATGATCAATGGTCCTAAAGGCCGATCAGCGGTTAGCAGGCATTAGATGTAGAATGACCCATGGTCCTCGTGAAGAGGTTCACTGACTTCTCAGAAAAAAAGCTATTTCAGTGCTGTAGCTTCTCGGTGAACCTGACAGAATGCGGACAAGGATGATCACTCATAAAAATGTGGTGAGACGCGAGAGGCACCTAGGTCATCATTCGACCAAGAAGAACATGATTGGAGAAAGACTAAAATACTGTGCACGGTAATGGTAGGTGTCTCAATAGAATCAGAGTAAGAACCAGTACAGAATGAGAGTCAAGCACAGATAGAGACAGAAAAAGTATACAAATGAGAGAATGGTATTATGGAAGGACATCAGCATAACTTCTTCAACCTGCAAATGAGACTGTGCTAGAGATGTTTTGGTGGAAGTAGTGAGATGAGTTTCTGGCTTGATGTGTCTGCTGTGGATGTGCTTTATGAACACATGTTTAGTAACTTTGCATTTTGTGTAAAGGGTGAGCAATGGCTATTTGGCCGGTTGGAGGACAGAGAAGAAGCTCTTGTAGAATTGGAACCCAGTGGCCGTATCAGAACCATCACTAGATGAAATACCAAAGGACGCATGCAGTCTGCTTCTTCACCACAGGGGGCAGTGTAAAGTTCACAATTATGGGGCACAGTAAAAGACATCTAGTGGTCATGAACTAGCTCTAACAAGCGGAGATCACAGAAGACACTTGCATTCTCGTGGGTCGCCACAAGAGTCATTGGAGATTTTTCTAATACAGATGGTAAGAGGTGGCATCTGACAACAGCCCTCTTTTGATCTGTTAAAAATGTAACACACCGTGTTGGGAAGCCTAAATTTCAACTAATGTTTAGTTTAAAATAGCCGACAGCAGAGCAACTGATCGAACGAAAATTGTAATTTCACTGGCCAGGGCTCTTGCTAAAAAAAAAGGTCAGCTGGAGCTATTCACTAAAACACAATTCAATTCAATTTTATTGTTATAACCGTCACAACAATACGAGATAATAAAACAATTTTTTGAAAAAAATACTTCATAGTTGCTTTTCTGGTTTGTCAATTTCTAAAAACTTCACTTTATTCTTTCAAGGATATAAAATACACTAAAAATCATTTAACAACTCAGGTGTTGTTATTTCATTATTCTTCAATAGCCATTATCTCTCAGCTAAGTTATTGTAAAGTGTCATTGTGCGTCAAAGTAGCAAGTTGAAGTTTTGTTACTGTTTATACAGGGTACCAGAGTCCCAGAATTTTAAGAATAGCACTCGTTACAACGCATGCGTTTTCTACACATGCCATTACAACGCAAGTTGTTACAACGACGCGTTGTTACATCGCATGCCATTACAACGCAAGTCGTTACAACGACTTGCTGTAGGGGGGAGCTGGAGTTTGGAATAGTATTATTTACTATTCCAACTCCAGTGTGCGCAACAGTAGGGAAGGTGTTGGATTGAAAATCCAACACCTTCTGCCCCCTACAGCAAGTCGTTGTAACGACTTGCGTTGTAATGTCATGCGATGTAACAGCGCGCCGTTGTAACGACTTGCGTTGTAATGGCATGCGTGTAACGCATGCGTTGTAAACGATGTTTCCTGAACTTTAATTCATCCTATAGCTTTCTTCTGTCCTCAGACATCTGATTATTTGATCGTTAAACTCACCCACTATCTCATGCTGGCGCCGTGCCCTTGATACCCTGTTTGAGTAATTTGTCATGTAATTGCACTAATTTCATAAGTTTACAATTTAACTGAGGGTCCATAGGGTCAAGGCTCCTCATTATTGCCGTTTGGCAGGAAAGAATCCCCTTCTCATTGAAGATGCGTTTAAGCAATGAAAGGTGTGCTTTCCTTAATGCCGGACACATGCAGACCAAATGCAAAAAATCCTCCTTAAAGGTGCCACATAGCCTGCATGTTTTAGGTCCTTTATATCTCCAAGATGGTTTGTCAGCTAAGGACGGCAGTACACCTAGATGAATGGCCAATAACTATTTCTTTAGGTACACTGGATATGTTAAAGTAAGATATGCTGCTAGTTGTATGGTGGCGTATGATTGCATTGTCATCCAAGCATGTGATCGCAGTGAAAATATATTCTTATCATCCAAAAGTGAATGAATTTTTGCTGCTTTGTTGATCGCACAACAAAACGTTGGGTGTGACAGGTTTAGATCCCATAACTCCAGTGACGACAGTAGATACTTGTAATAGCTTGAGTTTGCTTTGTTCATCAGTGACTGCTATAGAGCGCTGACTAAAGGGCTGGACTGATTGTTTTTTGTTTTGTGCCATGTTTTAATTGTATGGTATCTTCTTGCTATATCTTGTTGTATCAATCCGAATTCCAAGCGGATTTTCACAGGTGAAGCATTGCAAAGAAGTCCGAAAACACGTTTAAAAGTATATATTTGCAGTTTATCCAAGATTTGGGCATCTTTACCATGCATTACCATGCTTGCATAAGCTAGGGTGGGAAACAGTTTTCCATTGATGATTGCTAGTAATGGCTGGAAAGAGGGGCCTACCACTTTTTTCACAAGTACACAGAAGGCATGTATTAAGGCATTATTTTTTGGACCATGTACTGCTTGTGTGTATAAATATTACAATTCTTGTCAAAGTATAAGCCTAAATATTTATAGTTGTTAAACTCTTCTATACTAGCGTTTTCTAGTTTGATTTTCAGTGAAGCGCTGGATCTGTTCCCTAATGACATAGTTTTAGTCTTTGTTATGTTGATTTCCAATTTGTTGGTCTTTGTAAATAGAGTAAGTTTCTCAATTAATCTTTGAAGTCCAACCCTCGTGTGGCTCAGCAAAACGATATCGTCTATGTACAAAAGATGTGGTATGGTCAGTGGTCCTAATCTCGGAGCATGGGAATTTACCCAGTTGAGCTGGGGGGATAGGTCGTCCATAAAAAGATTAAACAGGTGTGGAGCAAAGACACACACTTGCTTAAGGCCCAGGGCTGTGGGCATTCTCCTGGACAATCTTGTACCGTCTGCCACCTTGATTTAGATCCATGCGTCAGTGTATAATGATTCAATAGCTCTTAAATTTTGTCCCATCGTCTTAATTTCACCCACAGAAGGGCTCGATCTACTCGATCGAAAGCTGCTTTAAGATCAATAAAGCAGAATTACAATTTTTTCTTTAGACGCTTGCACTTCCCTGCAATCGTTGTTATTGTTAGCATGTTGACGGTGGTTCCTTACCCTTTTTGGAAACCTGTCTGTTGTGGTAGAATTAGGTTGTTAGTGCTGAACCAATCAAAATCTTCCAGTATTAGAGAGACGTAATATTTGGCTTCTGAGTCGATGAGTGCTATTAACCTTTGGTTCGCTGGATTTGTTCGATCTCCCCCCTCGAAGATTGGGTTTATTATCGACCCCCTCCAGTTGTTTGGGACTGTGCCCATGTGTTCCACCTCTTTAAACAGTGCCGTTATCAGGTTGGTCCAATATTTTGGCTCTAGTTTGTATATTGCTTGCGGAATACCATTTGGGCCTGGGCACCATCACTTCTGCCAGCCTTGATGACTTTTTCCACTCTTAGAAGTGCACATTGTACGTATTCTGAAAGGATTGAGCTGTCACACAGGGGCTATGTTGCCGAGTTATTTATACTGTCCAACTCGGTTACTTTATTGATTTTGTCCACTGAACACTGCTCTTCATTGGCAAAGATTTTTGTCAAGTAAGCTGCCCAGTCTTTTTCGATGATATTTGAAGCATTCATTGCTCTCACTTCCCTACCAATGCCATTTATTGTTGTCCAAAAGGCTTTGGTGTTTGATCGTTTGCAGTTGTACAGAAGCTTAATCCAGAAATCTTCTGTTGTTCTTCTCCTTTCTTGCCAGAGAAGGCTTTTATTGCCCTGGGGGATGACGCTATACTGGCCTCCATGATTGAGTTCGCTTTGTCTGCTAGTTTTGGGAGTAAGTGATGTGGCCATTTCAATCGTTTTAGATTTGTTGTTTCGATTTCCCCACTAACTGCAGGAGCTAATGGGTGTGTATATGGGTTTAAATTGATAACTAGCTGGTGGATTGAGTGGCCACTCTCCATCGAGCATTTGATTTTGAACTTTCTTAGTTGTAGTAATGGTAAAGAAAGAATGGTGTAGTCAATTATTGATCCTGAAGTTGGTCCGTAGTATGTAAAGTTTGGAAGATTATCACCCACCGCTCTGCCATTGACCACTCTCATGCTGAAGTGCTCTAGGACAGTGACCAGATCTTTCCCGACTCGATTGGCTCGCTTCTGGGGATGGTTTGCTTGGAAATGTACTGACCAGATTTCGTTTTCGGCTACTAGCTGCTCATCGTCATCTGGTGTATATATTAAATATGTATTAAAATCACCTGTTATCATTATATCCCAATCAGCGAGTTAAATATTACTTCAGCTATCTCATGTGTTAGTTTTTCAAATGTTGCAGATTTATCTCGGGCGTTTGGATGAGCATAAATGTTAAACAGAATTACCGACCTTGTCCAGTGATCTTGGCCAAAATTTAGCTTGATTATCAGTATGTGTGAGGTTGTCATTGGCAGTTGCTCTGATTCAGACTTTAGTGCATTTGATATATAGACGGATAGTCCCCCTTTAGGCCTTCCAAATTGATATATTTTTTGGCATCCGCCTGATAAAGCAAGTAACCGGGCAACTGGAGTGGCTCTGACAACCAGGGGGAAGATTTACAAAAAAGTTGCGCAACGCAGCGCAGCCCCCCGCGAGGCTGCGCTGCATTGCGCGACAGGGAGGGAGCAAGAGAGCGCCATATTTTTAAAGATATTGCGCTCTCCTCCCCTTTCCCTTGCGCCGGTGCTGATTTCACCGCTGCTGTGCGCCATTCACACACCTTAGCGCAGCAGCGCTAGGGTGTGTGCATGAGTGTAGCATAGGTTTTGTACAAGAAGGGTACCCTTCTTGTACAAAATACTATGCTAGGCACAATGCAAAGCTATTTCCACTTTGCATACGTGCTGCACAGTGCAGCACGCATGCAAAGTCGGAAAAGGAAGGAGAAATGAAAGCATTTCTCCTTCCTTGCGCCTAGTTGCAATGGGCGCAGTATTCTCACGCTAAACCCAATCTACTGTTTTTAGTAAATTGGGTTTAGCGTGAGAAACCTTGGGTGGTTGCATTGGAACGCCCATGCACCACCCTTGGCACGCCCCCACGGCGCAAAGTAATGCGAAGCAGCGCAATGCGCTGCTTCGAATTACTTTTACGCTATTTACAGCGCTAAACAATGGAAAGTTGATTAGGAAAAAGATTTTGCGCTGTTTTGCGTCACTTTTATGACTCAAACACGGTGCAAAATCTTAGTACATCTCCCCCCAGGTCTCTTGTAAAGCTATGATGTCATACTTAACCCAGATGTCTAACAATGCACTGTCTATAAGTTTTTGATCTTGCAACAGCGATGTTCCAGGAAAGGATACTACGTGTATCTTCTTTCAGGGTGCTTACTGTTTGATTGATTGGCCATTGTGTATTTGGTATTTTTAATGCGTACGCTAGCCAGTGCCATTCACTTTCTTCCATTGCTGTATCTTTAGGCTTAATGTCAGTGCCCGTTGGACCTTAGACATTCTGCACGATCAAGTACACTGGGGTGTGAATGTTCTGTCTTTGGTCCGGGTTTGTCAGAGATACTGGATATCGCTGTAATAGGTTTCATGAGTGATATACCTCACAGTTCAAATTGGTCCTTTACACTATTAATTTGGTTGACTATTTCCTTCGACTTCCATGATGTTAGGGTTATCTTCGAGTGACTGCCGTATTCGTTGGGCAGAAACTTGGCTGATAGTAGATCTGTTGTATTAATATGACGCAGTATTGGTATCTCGGCTAACAGTCTCATGATGTTTCCTCTATTTTGTATGTCCTGCTGACCTCTTGACTTGTATTGGGGAGTTAAAACGATTTGCCAGGTATCACTGTCCATAGCGAGTGGGTGGGAACAGAGTTCTGAAGGTTTATGCAATGTTTCCTTTGTGTAGTCCTGCATTAGCGTTCTGTTTTTTGTTCTCCCTATATTATTTGTACTAGCTCTTCTCGGGTTGCTGCTGCTGGCCTGAGGAGAGGTGGAGTCATGATTGCCATGTTGCTTATCCACTGGATTGCTTCCTAATAAGGGCAATGTGATCATGTGGGTCCTGTCTGCCGGGGCTGTTGTTATTATACATTCATATATATATTTTTTTTTTATTGGTATTGTTTGAGGAGACCATTGGTACTGATTTGTTGCTGGTGAATGTGGCCTTTCCAAATTATTCCATCTTAAACAGTTTCTTGTGGATATATTTGATTCATCAAGTTGTTGGATTTTGTCTAGGCTGTTTGTACTCTCCGATGCGGTTTCATCTACCGTATCTTGTTTAGGGGTTGATGTCTCCGGTTGCAATATATGCGACTGATTCCTTGTGATCACAGTTTTGAGCTCTGATTCCGGTATTTTAGGAAGGGGGGTTTGTTGGCGTGTCTCATTCTTACTTTGTTTTTGGGCTTTTCTTTTTGGCTTATCCAAAACACAAGTAAAATCGTCTTAGTATACATAGAATTTCTTGAAATTCGAGTCAATTTAGCATCACCGCATGACAGCGATTTGGTGTTTTCAGCAGAAACTCATCTAGTTGCAGATGTCAGGATTCTACCCTCAAGAAAGGGCAGGACAGCCTTGAAGGGGAGATATCATTCATAATCGCTCATACTGACTCTATTCTTCTCCCAAACTCTCTTCCTTGCCAGGTTTGAAAACAAGGCTACACGTACTGAAGGTGTGCAACATACAACACAGGGCACTATGGCTCTTTGGCCTGCTAAGGCCCTGAAAGGTTTACAGCTAACACATGAGGCTTTAAACAAGTATGTTGTCACAGTACCAATGTATCAACTGAATCATAGGTACAGTGAGGAGGAAATCGAGCATTATGAAATAGACTGATACTCAATAAAGAGGTAACTAGTAGAGATCAGGTGGTTATAAGAAAGCACACAATAAATATTTTGAAAACTGACACAATGAATATAAGAGTTGTAAGAGGAAGAAGTCCCTACTGCAATCCTTATTAAGGAAGGGCCTCCAAAATGAACTCTTCACAATCGCTGCATTGCCTGCTCCTTGATGTACCGATGGAGCACAGTTATGTACAATCGGTGGACCTACATATGGAGAGTCCACCATCTGATGGCAAAGGCTTCTGTAGGCTAGTTATAAGCAATCATGCTTCAAGACTGTGATGATGATGTGCTGTATGAAAGATCCATCCTTCATGACACATGACGCGACAGCAAACTCCAAGGATTCCTGTCACTGCAATAAACAGCCTCTGTGGATACTTTTTAATGACTGTGGCCACCGCACACTCCATTCATTCCCTTTGCTTCAATTACACCCCCACAATCCAACCCTCATTAGACCCAACCTTGATATGCTGATTTTATCTGCCAAGCACTGCATATTAAAAATAGAAGGAGAGGGAGACCAAATAAGGAAGATGAGGAAACATATTGCATCATGCTTCAGAGAAGGGTGAGGCGAACCTCATGCATTACAAACGGCCTCATTTACAAAGCTCTAGTGATTCGCAAATTGGTCACAAACTGGTTTGCGAACAATAAATAGTGTTTCATTATATTCAAAATACTAAGAAGTAGGATTGTGCAATTTTGCACATGAAACCAAGGGGTCATATCTACAAGGGTTTATCTCTCGTTTTTCTGGCTTTAAAAGCCAGAAAACGGAGATAAAACTATCGCCCTATCATCAAGAGGGTGCTAACATGCATAATCGCATGTTAGCACTCTTTTTTCGACGCTCTCTTTGCATCTCTAATGAGATGCAAAGTGGGCGTCACTAGGCGTACTCGGATGGACTGCCTTGAAAATATCGCTGATGTTCACATTGCGATATTAACAAGGTAGCCCATAGATTTTAGCAGACGTTAGATTTTGGCGAAAACTGCCGTTTTCGCCAAAATCTAACGTCTGCTAAAATCCTGACTTACCTATGTTAGACATAGGGGATGGATTCTGCTGATACGACCACAGGGTCGTATCAGAGGAGCCATCGCTTGCTAGGGAACATCGCTGGAAAACCAGCGATGTTCCCTGCAAACGGCGATAACCTCGCTATCTCTGGAATTCTTATCGCCCTGGGGAAACGCTGTTGTTAATAACGCGCTACCAGGGCGATAAATACCAGAGATAGCCTGCGTTAGGGAATTCGGCGCTCAGCACGGCCAGCGATAATTATCGCTGGCCGTTGATAATATGCACCCAAATATTTAAGAAATCGTAAAACAGGGAGTTATTCTTGTGATTTCTTAAATAGGATTTGCTATTTGTATGTACAAGTTGCGAACGTGGGCAAAAGAGACTTGGGGGCATATTATCAAGCCCATTATCGCAGCGTTAGCGGCACTTTACTGCCGATAATGAGCCTATCGCGAGGTCTCGCCGGCTAACGCAGGATTTCCTTTCGCCATCGCACTCATGTTAGCGACAGTTTTCACCGCCGTTCCCTGGAACTATCGCCATGTAGCGACGGCTTGATAATACGCCGCTAACATGGCGATAGTTTTCAGGGTTAGACGGCGATAGAAATACTGCCGCTAACTGGCGTTGGCGATAGGTATCGCCAGTCCTTGATAATATGCCCCAAAGTACAAACAAATGACCTTAAAATCGAAGCAGGCTCCTGGACTATTACAAAGTACATAGCACACTTGATTGTAATGTTACGGGCTGATGTTTACAGGCCCGAAATGTTCATTTTATTATATTATAAATGTCATTCTATTGTCATAGAAGTCACCAGCTTGGATGCTACGATACCGATCAGTTTTTATTGTATTTCTCTTGTCCGAAATGTGGCTATTTTATCTGCTGACTTAATAAAAATGTGTTTTGAGAAAAAAAAAAATCGAAGCAGGCTTTCGCAGGTGGCAGGTATAAAAAGTCATCTCAAATAGAGCCGAAACATTCACAATGGCTACGCCCTACACCAAGGTGGCCAGGAGGTTTGCGCTGGGAGGTCTACAAAAACAGAAGACACTGGATTAAAGAAGAGGAGGAGGTACACAGGACATACAGACTCAGCAAGATTGTCATTTTGGATCTAATTAATGACTTGGAGCAATGCTTGCAAGGTCCACTGGACGCAGCCATGCCATCGCTGTGCATGTCCAGGTCTTATGCTCATTACATCTGCTTGCGTCAGGAAGTTGAAAACATGCTCTAGCTTTTGCTAGCAGGATTTGGCATAGTGCTAAGTCCAGAGAAGTTCGGCAGGTTTGGGGATCCAATGCTCTTCACAAACAATGCAATGTTTATTTCAGAATACCCCTGTCGATTTGTAGTCAACTAAAGTTCAATTCTAGCAAATTGCTCATTTGCCTAATATAATAGGATGTCTGTACAGTATATCTGTACTTATATGGCTGCCCTGTGCTACTTAGTACTTACACAGCAGCAGAAAATATCAACACCCCCTTAACATTCAATTGGCGCGGAATCCAGAATATTTTATAACAAACATCATCGCGTGTTCTCCTGGGAGTGCTCACGACCCTCATATTGCGCCATTCTCCGCCCCAGAGTCATCTTGCATGAATAGACATAGAGACAGCTTTTTTCTAGGTCAATGCTTATAACAGATTTTACATGCTTATACTGATGACTTTATCTTACAGAACACAGTGCATATGTCAATCAGCCGGGGCTCATGACTCCATATTGGCAGGGGAGGCCTCACGGTAAAGGCACTTTAATGCTGCCCACAAATAAACAAGCACTGGCAGATTTAAAGGCTTTCATAAAGGGAAGGGTGCTTTGGAGACTACACCAAAGACTGCTAGTAAAACCATAGTGGTGCGTGTTTATACTGCATTATATGCAGAAGGGATAGCCCGTGGAATTTGTTGAAGATTAGCCTGATCAGAGTGTCCTACCCAATCAACACACATTTCCCCAAGATAATTCATGTTCATGTTCGGTGGGGAAAGAGATCACAGAACTGAAATCACAAAGATTTGTTTTTAAAGTTACGTATTTTTATGAAACATAAATCAACACACATATGTTTGAGTTACCATATTTGTTTCCACTTACTTTACTGATATTTCACATTTATTTAAAAAAAAAAAAAAATGAACATCAAGTAAATGAAAATGTCACATTGTAGTTTACTTTATATGTTTATATCAATATAAAGTTTTTTTTAAAATTTCTCTTAGCCTGATTAACAGGGTACCTACAGGGTCCACTTCCCCACTCCTTCTCATAATATGGATAAAGTACCCTCCTGGACTGAGAGATTACTGACACTTGAACCTTCCTCACTCTCATATAGTCTTACGTCTGAACGTAAAGATGTATTATGACTTCTTAGTTCCTCTAAAACAGTGATACTCAAAGTACCGGCCGCTGGCTGCCCTCCTGACCTTCAGATGCGGCCCCCTGCTGAACCAGCGCACTGGGCTGCTGTTTACTGAAGACAGCTCTAACTTTCAGAAAGATGTTAAATAACAAGCATTGGAAATGCAATAGGTCTCACCTTTGTTTTAAGTTAAACCATTTGCTTTGCTAATGGTATTGTATTATAGCTTTGTATTATGCAATTTCCTACTAGATGGCTACCTCTTTCTTTCTTTTTTACACTAAAGGTGTATGCTTTATTTTTTATTCTTGGTGCAAGATGGTAGAGCGTGGGTGTCAGGCAGAGGCAACATTAAAGCTCAGCTTGTTTTGGGCTCAAGGGTCCAAGAGGACCTTGAGCTGAGCCAGAGCTGGCCTCTGATTTAAGCCATAAGTGGCTCGCCTATTTCTAGTACCAGGGGCTGTGAAAGAACGGAGAGCACGCAAACATGTTGTAGACAGAGTGAGCGACACAGAAGCCTTCATTGTTGCAAACACTGAGGTTCTCAGCAGCAGAAGGCATTGGAAGCTGCCAGCAGCAGGGGCACCAGAGTTTGATAGCAGGAGAAAGAAGAGTCTGTCAGTCGGTCAGATGGTTGAGGCTGTCAGTAGGAGGGAGGAGAGGCGTTTAGATAGGGGGTGAGCCCGTCAGCAGGAAAGGTTGGCAGCAGGAGGGAGGAAAGACCATGAGCCAGAGGAAGTAGAGGCCTTTTTAGAAGGAAGGAAGAGAGGCTGCCAGTGGTAGGAGAGATCGTCTTGGCAGGAGAGAGGAGAGTCTGTGAATCGGAGGGAGGAGTATCGGGCAATATGAGGGAGAAGTCTATCAGTCAGATAGAAGAGACACTGTCAGCAGGAGGAAGGAGAGGCTGTGAGTCAGCAAAAGAGTTGCTATCAGCACGAGGGAGGAGTCAACAGGAGGAAGGAAAGGATGTTAGTACGAGGGAGAAAGGCTCTCAGTAGGAGGGAGGAGAGGCTGTCAGTGATAGGTGTGAGCCTCTCACCAGGAGGGAGAAGAGGCTGTGAGTCAGTGAGAAGCGAGGCTGTACGCGAGGGAGGCTGGGCTATCAGCAGAAGGAAGGAGAGGCAGACAGTGATAGAGGTGCCCTCAGCAGGAGGAACGAGAGGCTGTGAGATAGCGGGAGGCGATGCTGTCAGCGAGAGGGGGGGGAGGCTTTCAGTGATACGGATGAGCCTCCCATAAGGGAGGAGAGGCTGTCGCTAGGAGGAAGGAAATGCTGTTTGTAATAGGGTTGAGCCTCTCAGCGGGAGGGAAGAGAGGCGGGGAAACACAAGAAAGGGAGTCAAGTAAACGGGGGTTTGGTGTCTTGCATAAAAGGGGAAGCAGGTATGAGAGGCACAGTCACTGGAGGCACAATAGGGGCTATGTTAGAAGCTGCAGTAAATTCCGACAGAACCGTGTCTCACCAGCTCGTCTCCAGCCTGCTGTCCACCAATCTCTCCATCGCCTCTAGTCGCAAGACGCTGGCCAGTTCACCTGCAGTCTCCTGTGCAGAGAGTAAACCCCACTCCTGTGCCCCGCTGAGCCCGTGACACAGGACTTGAACCCATGTGGTTAGTGTCTCTGGCTTCCTCTATCCCTGGACAGCTGACCCGGTATAACTCCGAGCACCCAGGTTGGCTGGCAGTTTTGTGCTGCAGTAGCCCGGAAGGACCAGGCCACGGCCACCCTGCTCTCCATTGAAGCCAGAGTGACGCCATCTTAAGAGGGGAACAGAAGTAACGAACCCGGAGGACAACGGGTCAGAAAAGAATAACAAGACCATCCAGCCGCAGATTAGGGAGGACACAATCTATGGGACAACACCCGCTCTATCTGCTGAATCCACGGTTAAACCAGCAACAGTATCTGTAGTCTGTTCAAGCGACCATGAAAACAGAAAAGGGACAGCAGCAGTGGTATAATTGCCAGAATGCCTGAAACTGTATGTGCGCACACCTGCACCAGGCGAGATCTGCGCGGTGCTCTCGGCAGCTCACAGAAGCAGCCCAGCCCGGCTTACTGCTGTTCCTCGCAAGTACACATCCTCTCCCAAGAGCACTGCCGTGCATTCCCCTGCCAAAATTTACTATAATAATAATCTAAAACCCCCACACAAAAAAAAAAAAACGAGGAGAGAGAGCGAGCGTTCGCAGCTGTTCAGAACGAACACATGGATAACAATGCAATGTTATATGTCTCGCATTTAAATGCGACACACATACAAACGGCCACATTGCCCAGCTGCGCTTTAAAAGTGAAAGTGGGCATGCGCGCTCAATGGAAGCGATTTCCAATCACGAGCCAGCGTTTGCCATAAACCGAACCCTCCACGTCACGCCAAACAAAGATGGCGTCGGCCTGTCCACATGGGCCGTCCTAAAAGTGGACAAGGCGGTAACCCAAAAGCCCGATTTTCAATCAAGCGCCAGCGTTTAACATAAACGATGACGCAAGCCAATGGAAAAAAGGGCGTGGCTTAAAGTCCCCTTCCAAAACTGTATCGATTCAAAAAGGCCCTCGCAGAGCGAGCAGCGCATGCGCGCTGCAACGCCAGGCGAGACCTAAAAAGGCAAGCCTTTATTTACAAGACAACTGAAGTAGAAAAAAAGAAATGAATAAGGTATTCTGCATCACTTTAGGAACACATTCATGTTTAAAACATCTTACAACAAACGTATATAAATGATAAAGTATCTTCAAAATTCAAAAAATTTCTTTCATTAACATATAGAAGCGTTTCACCTTAGAGCATTAAATTATATCAGTGCACTGAGAGATATTATTTAAAATGTGATAGTTTTCAAAAATGAATGTAGATACATTCATGCCTCCTCTCCCCCTGACAACAATGGCAATAGTTAACTAAGAGGCACGTCAATTGTCCCGTTGAACCCTCTGGATGGCCTGGGGTGCAATTAAACATGGGCAAAATTATAGTTTATTGAATCAAACAAAAGAAAATGTTTTGTACAGTCCATATCCAGACCACATTTTTTTCAAGCTGAGCTTTCATGTGGTAAAGGAACAAAGGGAGGCAAAGTAAAATAAAACAATTGCCTATGATCACACAATTTGGTTGAGTTGGGAAGCCGGGATTGATTGTAGGTTTTCTGGTTTCACATTGTGCACGTCTACTTTATTCCAATTCAATAATAATGTTCCTATTTTTTTAACACATGACTCTCCCTAGAAGGCTTTTCCCAAGGTGCAGTAGAGGGAACGTGAATCATCAGATACTGCATAGCACAGTACTGTCAAATCTGTGACTCTTCTGGAGACTAGAGGATTAATTTAGAAGGCAGTATGGAATAAAACCCTCAAAATAACCCATAACTCGCTGACCACACCATGTACATGCTTCGTATCTGCAGCGCCTACCTTAACCCCGACCCCCCCCCCCTCCGCCCCGCAAAGCCCTAATCCCACCCAGCTGGCATAAATGTGGCCCTCGGGCACAAGAAAGACCATACTTTGTGACCACTGGGAAAATGTTTGCGAGTACCCAAGCTCTACAACATTACTAAACTTTTGTACTTTTCTAGAGATAGCACGGTTTTACCTATATAACTGTGCCTGAAAATGTAAAGATCTGCAAAACATAGATATACTAGTTGTCACTAATTTGTCAATAGAGCGAGCAAATGTTTTAAGGTGAATATCAGAATCGCATTACCTCTGCTTCTCTGCTTTCCCCTGTTCTATAAACGTTTGACATAGTGCTTGGACTTCATCTTCCATGTCAGAGTTACTGTTGTCCAAAGTCTGAAAACCTGTGTGATTGATGTTCTGTAACTCACACTATCCCCAACTGATAAATCATATACGTCTCCATGCTATTTTTTTAGACATTCGACGTAATTTTCTCTAATTTTCTAAAATGTTACGCTAAAGGCAATGCATCTTCCTCAGATCTTTCTTGATGCCTATGAGGCATATCCCGGGATGTAAATGGTTGAAATACTGAAAGTCCTTGTGCCACAGAAATAATAGCAGACGTAGTAGCAAATGGAGCTGGTTTTATGATGTCATCTGGTTCCAAATTTTCCATATTTAAAACAAACTGTGTAGGTCTCATTATCCAAAGTGGTTGGGGGACTTGATTCATGTTCTTGAGACTGGGATGTTCCTGCTGTCTCATCATGAGCTTCATCACTGACAGTGTTATTTCATGTTTCGTTTTTGGAAAATAATTATAACAAAGCTTATTTATTAAAAAATATTCTACATGATTATGACAAAGAAAACATTACAAGAATGTTCACTGCTATATTTATTACTTTGTTAAAAATAATAATTAACATTTAGTATACCATGTGGCCGCATGTGTTTAGAAAATGAAATATTTGAAAGCAATTAACATTTCTTTTCTCCAAAGTTAAAAATGACCAGAATATTCTGATACCCTGGGAGGGCTACTGAGTCTGCTCTCACTTGTAACTCAGAGTTGAAGGCTATCAGTGAGTACCAGTCCTGTTTTGAGTGCAGCCACAATTGTCTCGCAATGCCAGCTTCAGCAGGTAATTAATGAGTCTAATGCATGCATACAGTCTTCTACAAACAAATTTGCAGAAAATCTAACATCTGTTTGGTACTCTTCGTTTTCTGGTGCCATCTCAAGTTTCACCCAACCACAGTCACTGTCTCCAAATGTCTCTATAACTAAGGACTGCGAAGCTCCTTGTAAGTGCAAACGCCTACACAAGGCCATTCCGCTAGGTAAAAAGGGCCTGAACTTCCAGTTGCCCACTCTGGAAGAAATCACGGCACTGCAGTACAAACAAATGTCAGAAATCTCGATTCAAGGTCCAAATCACGGAGGATGATGGGAATATTTCTTAAGGTGTATGTGACACCTCTTTAAGGTATTCGTTTACAAGACATTATGATTATAATTTTGGCGCTGACCTCACCCCAAGAGGTCATTGATAAATCTCAATCTGTTTTTTCTGTGCTTAGTACTCTGTCTACCTCTCTGTCAGCCAACAATCTACTGCATTGCATTACAGTTGCCAATTTCCTCCCTGGTGATCCTTGCACAGACGTTTTGACCTCTTTTTCAGTCTTTGCATGGCAACCATCTTCCCCCAATGAAGCTGTCCACCTAAGGCTTCTAGCAACCAAGCCTTCCTCCCACCACCAAAGGTAAGCGAGGTAAGTCTTTCTCCTTCCTCCTTCCCTTGCATCAGGGGTTTCATTTCTCAATATTTAGGAGATTGCAGGCCTTGACTTCCCATCCCTGGATTTTGTTAACCATCTTTGGCTTACACTTAGTCTTCTAGGCTCCCCCCTTCAACAACGGCACCCTGTCATCATACTCTTTCCCCCCAGAAGAAGTTGCTTAGTTGAGTAGGCGATCTCAGAAACAATTCAAAACAGTGCTACTGGTCCTGCATTATTTCAATATGGTTTTTTTGGGTAGGCGCAAAAAAGAAAAAGGGCTCTGACCTGTTGTCATCCTCCATTCTCTCAATCATTGTGTAATGAACATTTAAAGATGGATGGAATCTATGTCCCTTGAGACAGCCCTCTGCCCAGAGATTGGTTGGTTAGAATTGACCTCAAGGTTCCTTAGTTTTCCATTCACATCAATAAGGAACATCAATCTTTTCTAAGATCCCAGTGGAAAAATCAAATGTGGCAGTTTTGTTGTCTCCCTTTAGGGTTTTCTTCCACCCCATGGCGTTTTATGAAAGTGCTCCATGTGGTGGTAATGCATCTGCATTCCCAAGGTATTTGTTTCAGAATTTACATCAATGAAATGTTCCTAATGCACGAATCCCCAAGCATCCTATCACAATACCTGGACTTAATCCTTACTCTCGTCGACCTAGGTTTCCTGCTCAACGACAGGAGGCCCTTATGCATTTGTTTACAATTTATGTACTTCCTGGGATTTACAATGGACACCTCTTTGTGCACATTGAAGCTTCCCACAAAAACGTTATTTCTCATCAAGTGAGCGCTGACACCTACAGTCTCAGCCAAATCCCCTTCCCTGAAAATTCTAGCCCATCTCCTCAGTCTTTTGGCCGCTTTTATCCAAGCCATATTCCCAGTCCCTCTACATTATAGGAACCTTGAATACTGGGAAACTTTCCACCTCTGATGAGGTTTCTCCTACTCAGATCAGATTTCCCAGAATACACTACCATTCATAGCCCGTGTTGTTGTTGGTTCCTCACCAGATCCAGCCATCGGCTCATATCCCAGCAGATCGGAATGTGGTGCTAACTCTGGAACCCTGGACAATGATGATTTGTATACTCTGGCCAAAAATGAGCTTTATATCAACACCCTTAGGCTCCTCGAGATATGTTTACCAAAAAGAGTCTAGTGAAACAGAAATCACATTGCTGCATTCTTATTCAAATAGATATCAGCTGTGATGCACATAGGCAAGCTTAGGGTGCAAGGCAGACATCCCTTTGAGATGCTTCCAGGAATACCTGGGGAGCACTGCCTCCACAACTCCTTGTGCTGGGGGTGCTGGCACAGTTCCTGAGTCTCTCTAATTCTATTGCAGATTGGTTTTCCCAACATTATTGGGTTCTCAAGCAATTGGAGACCTCGCCCAACCATATTTAGCACTTACTCTTACTTCTGGGCCCTCTAGGCCCAGATATTTTTACTTACCATCTTTGTGAGTTGAGGCCCAGATCAGGAAGTTTGGGCAACGGATGCCTTCTTTTAAGACTGGCCTTCTTTATTGTTTATACTGTTTCCCCTTCTCTGCTAAGTCCTTTCCTTCATAGATTATCTTCTTTGCAAGATGATTTTATTAACTCCTCAATGGCCGTCTGAGGCTTGCTTCCCTCATCTTTCAGAGCACACTACAGATTTACCTCACCATCTTCATCTTTCAAACACTTTTTTTCCAAGACCAAGAGGTCCATTTGCACAACCTAATATTGCAAGACGAACTCCATCTTTAGCATAGGAAATCTCTGGTAAAGGCTGAATATTTTAGGAGCCTCAGCAGACCTGGAAGATGAGTCTTGGGCTTCAAGAACTTAATGCGCCTATAACTCTACCTGGTAGGTTTGGCTTTGTTGGTGCCTGGCAAAGAATTTGGATCCCTTAACTTCCTCTCTCTCTATCTTACCCAACATCCTCTCAGCCAATTCACTAAATGTCTCTCATGCAGAACTAATATGATTTACTGCTCAGCAACCCAGGTCATCTTTCCTACTTTGATTCCATCCCTTTGGGCAAGGAACTTCTTGATCTGTCTCATTAAGGGAATCCACCTCAGAAGAAAGCCCCCTCACTATTCTTCTACCTGGGATACCTCCAAGTTTCTCTCCTTCCTACCTAACAATAATTCATCCCTCCTCCATAAAGATTTCTTTTTTAAATGCACCTCCTTTCTGTGTCTCATTTTCTGTGGGTGAGTGTCAGACATTGTAACTCTTTCTATCTCCAGCCTAAGCTTTTCCCCAAACAGTGCTATGCTTCACATTTAAGCTTGCACCAAGTTGGCTTCCTGATCTGTCCACCACCCTTATTATCCATCCCCTCCTTCTCTATATGTTGTTGCCTATCTTCAAGAGTACAATTCTTATACTTTGCCCATTGGTTCTCCTACTTCAGACCAACTTCTTATCTCTTTTGAGAATCATTACAAGACAATTTCTTGCAACTCCCTGGATAGCTGGTTATAGTCAACCCTGGCCTCTGCTGGGATTGATATGTGTTCCTTTGGTGCTTATTCCAGTCAGAGAACCATGACTACTAAGGCTTTTTTGCCAACACTAGATTGGGAGACTGCAGATTGGTCTTGACCAGCAACCTTCGAAACCTCTATCTGAAGCCAGCTAAATGTCTGGTTGATCAAGTCCTTACCCAACTTTGAACTTGTGTATATATATTGTAGATTTTCCTTCACTGATGAGGTGATTATAATTTCTCACCCACCTTTCTCACTGGGTACATTTATATGTGCCTTGTTGTATAAAATATCCTTCACCCTTTTTCTTTGTGATGACCTTGAAACCTTGTTGTATCCTAATATGTGGCATTTTTTGCCAGATTCTGGCTGCTGTTCAAATGCTCATGGTTCTTTCTTAGTTTCTTTTATTGATAGAAGCTGTTCAAGGTGCCCTTACTGAAGAGTAAGGAACGTTCTCCAGATCTTCTTCCACCAGAGTGTTTCTTCACCTGCATCCTTCCTGGATGACTTTCTCCAATTTGGCTCTCGTTGTGTTACTATTATTGAATACCTACTCTTTCTTTTCCTTTTAGCAACAAGAGAGGAGATTACTAGTGTGTTGCCTACTTATATACATGTGGTGGGATAATGTGCTTGTTCCCTTATCAATTTTCTATTGATGCTGCTGGCACATTAATAAAGGTGTTTTGCATTTTATTTGGACCGTTTTCTTTAATAAAATCTTACATTTTACTCTTCACTCAAGCTATGAAAATCCCTATTACATCTACTCTTCACCCTGGCATGAAAAACTATGCCGCAGGATTACCTGTATCTCTGCAACAGTGACTTTACAATGTTGTGTTAGCTTCTGCTGTCTAATTGCAACTGAAGGTCCTATCGTAATAAACATGACTGCATCCCGCTCTCTGGTCGTTGCTTATTCAAAGAGGACGCCTAACCAAGGTTTCATAATAGTTTTTAAAGAGGACTCTTAGAAGATGCTGCTGCTAGTGAAATACAAATATGAAAAGTATGAAAAAGTTGAGCAAGAGAGTTCTCTTTACTGTGCTAGAGTTATGAAGGCAGGCCCCTAGTTCACTGTGTGAACATGGTTACATAGCTTTACCCATCTGGGTGTAAACAACTGTGCTCTGAAATGGGATCTGTTTCAAGAAGGTTCTTCAATCATGATCTGCAACCAACTATGCAAGTTAGACATGGTTACACTAAGGGAAATATGCACACAAGAAATGAGGAAAGCAAGGCGACAGAGAAAGAGCAGTAGGACATTCTAGACTTTGGTCCAGTGAGTTATCTTCATTTTCCCACAGCATACATTTGTGACTTTTAAAAACTCTGGGCCCAATTGTTATTAATGCACAGTGTGTCAAAATAAGTGCCTATCAAGGAACAAGTGGTCCTTTCTGTACAATTAAAGGACAAAATAGCAGACATGGAGGAACAATCACTTCAATGCCAACAAATTTACAGAATAGAAAAATGCAAGTATTTATTCAATTATATATCATAAAAAACAAGAATAAGGGGGTGAGTGGGGAAAACACAAAACAACCGAAAAGCTCAGACATTAATGTAGTGACTGTAAATTCAATGAACAATTTTAGTCACAATTGATTTGAGTACCAATTCTATCAAATTAATAGGAGCAAAGCATTTCCGATAAGACACTCACCCCCTTATTCTTTTTTTTATGCTGCAAGCCTTTTAGCTTTGTCTAAGCTTATTTTATTTTGTCAATGGTTTTGTAAAACCTTGGGGCATATTAGCAAGACCCACGTAATTATCGCTGCTTTAGCGGCAGGAAACTGCCGCTAAAACGGCGATAATGGGCTTGCTAATATGCGTTATGGAATTCAATAGAAGCCCAGGTTAGATGTCCTGCACATCTAACCTGGGCTTCTATTGGAATTCTATAACGCATATTAGCAAGCCTATTATCGCCGCTTTAGCGGCAGTTTCCTGCCGCTAAAACGGCGATAATTTTAACGTGGGTCTTGCTAATATGCCCTTATTTTTAGGGAAGCTGCTGGGCCTCATCAATCTTTAAAAAGGTGGCTAAAAGAAAATATATTTTTCATCTTAAAAGCACCCATTGCCATAGTAGTCTCTTGCACTGAAGGGTACTACATTGTGTGCTGGTTGCGAAAGGGCAGCATGCCATCACCCATGAATTAATGCCTAAAATGAACGGGCCCATTGCTGGTTGCTGTACTGGGTGGGACAAAAATGTGAATGACACAATAACGGACCAATGAATGAAGAGGGCTGACTGAAAGTCCCTATAAGTAAAGTAAATTATACATATGCTTTAGTCAAATCAAAAGGTCTTGGCTGATGCCAGACCTGACAGCAGGTTCAATACAAACCACTCTGCATTGAAGAAGAAGCCACTCCTACAGCTCGCCTCCTTGTTTTCTCTGCTGGGGTTAGTGGTGGTGGCCGCAGGTGAACAATGGGCTTGATAACAGTGACTGCCCGTTATTTCCATTAGTATTGACAAACCTGCACAGCATCTATGTGTGGATGAGACATCAGGACCAAAATTGCTGTTCTTGCTGACAGTGCTCAGAACCCCTCTGAACGCAACCTTAACTCTGAATTGGGGCCTCTGTCCAATACAAGGTGCGGGGAAATAATTAAAAAAACATTTATTGGCTGTCATCACACCAATGGTCTTTCAAAGCACATCGTGGCAAGCCACTACTCCCGTAAATTAATTTAAACAGCGCCGAAATGACAAAATGGTCAAATATAGTAAACATACAAAAGCCTTGCACTGGGGCTTGAGGGCATGCAAAAAATGACAAAGGAGGTAAACTTTTCAGGTGAGATGAACACGGGGCATCTTAAAAGAAAGGTTTTATAATAATAATAGAAAAAAAACATGAAGAATCTCAAACCTACCAACTATTAAATGGAGGCAATACAGGTAAGCATCATTAATGGCAACTTCTGTCAGCTTGGATCAGCTTGGCACACTCATATGAAGGGAGAGTTGTCCGATCTGTTAAAAACTCGTAAATCACACGCATCCTGAAAAAACTAATTCTTGCCCCCAATCTCCTACCCAACTAAAAACCTGCATCTAGCATGCCATGGTTGGCAAAGCAACTGAGAGGTGTGTTTACAATCAACTCATCAGCAGTATTCAGAAAGAACATCTGCTAGCAGACAATCAGTACGGCACCCACTCTGGTTGCATTTTTTGAAACAGCGGCTCTGAAAATACAGTACCATGTCTATCACATTCTGGACAAGGAGTACGCTTGTCTTATCGTACTACGCAATCTGTTGGTGCCATTGGAAACAGTAGTTCATTCTATGCTAGTTTGAATCCTGGAACATCAGACAGATTGCCATGGCCTGGTCCTGAGCTGGTTCTTCTCTTTTCCAACCAAGTGATCACAGTTGGTCGCGTTTAGAAAGCCACCTCTAGAACTTCTGAGCTGTCAAGTAGACTTCCACAGGGTTCTATTCTAACAGCCAACCTCTTTAACATGTATACTTAACCAATGGGTTCACTATTTCAGTGGTCAGGAGTCTCCACCCATCAATATGCAGATGACACCCAACTCTAACAAAAACAAGGTCCATTAATGATATCCCTAAACTACACATGAGTGTTGTGAAGCTACAGTCATGGATGTCAGTCAATTTCTTGGTGTAAACGAAGTTTCCCTCCCTACACCCCAAATTTGACAAATCTCGACAAGCTTAAAATTAAGAACTTCTTTACATCATGCGCCATATCTATGAAATCATTGGTTTGACATTGGATTCATCTCAATCGCTTGTCCTCACATCAACAAAATAATGAAATCCTCCAACTTCCAAAATCTCGATCCATAAAAAATGAAACACCTACTCCCACCTGCCCACGTCAGCCCACAGTTATTTCTCATTTGGACTTTGGCAACACTTAACTGGCAAGGGTACCTCCGTCTTCACTCACTTCACTCAAGGCTCTAGCACATGCTAGGGCCAGGTTCCTGACTTCCACAAGAAAATACAAACACTGCATCTCCATCCTAAGTAACTGACATCTGACGTCCAACGAAGCGTGAATCAAATTCATAAGTTGCTGCCTTGTGTATAAATTGATTTACCAGAATAGGCCTCCCAATCTGAAATCATAATGGCCTTTTCCGGCTCAAGCAATAAAGCTCTTTATACCTGAAGGTGCAGAGATTAAAAACATCTCAGTCACAAAATCACGCTCCCACAAGGGCCAGAAAAGGTCTTGCTGAAATTAGTGCTAAAAGTTGTTTAAAGTAAAGATTTTGCCATTTTTGCTTTTCTTTGGCAAATGATCATGGTTTTGGGTTATTGTTTATGCAGATATTTTATACACTCTGATCCCTATTTACAAGCTGTATACATTGCTTCTAGAATATTCAGAAGTGCTGCAGGATGTGTAGCCCTTCGGTGCTAATATAAGGTAGCATCACGGATGTTTTTAGGTCTCGCGCCTAGCGTTGCAGTGCCCAGCACTGCTCGCGCAGCGCGAGACCTCTTGTACGGGCTTTAGAAAGCTAACCACACGCTCGTGCGTGTGGTTTTGCTTTCGCCTGCTGTTATTGGCTTTCGCGTGTTTTTTTAAAATAAATACAGCACGCGATTGGGCAAAGGCGGGCGCATGTCCCGCCTTTGCTCCTCCCATTCCCACTGGTGGCTAGCACACGCAGCAGCGGGCGTTCGCCTCGCTGCCGCGCTCCCTCCCCCCGCTCCTCTGTGGTGCGCACGCACCACTGTTTAGTTGCATTTCAAATGTGGCTGTGGTTTGATTTAAAGGAGCCGATGCTGAAATAGTCCAGCATAGCGTGCAAGTTCCAAGCAGACGCGGGGGCATTAGCAAGTGTTAGGGATTTAAACCTCCTTTTTACGTGCTGCTAAATGTTTCCATTTTCCTTTCTTTTGAAAGCGGGCTCTCCGTTGTTTAAAAATAGTGCAGCAGTCATTTTGACTTGCACCGGAAAAGAACCCTCGATGGCTCCAGAAGCAGCACGCTAGCGCTGCTCTGTTTACTTTCCTGTTCCCACGCTAGCGCTGCTCTGTTTACTTTCCTGTTACCGCGTTCCTTTTGTTCCCGCCCCCCTCCCGCTGTCCGTTGTCTCCCAGCTCATGGGCCGTGGACGTGCTTGTTGGCGCTGTGACCACGCTGCCCTTCCCCTGCAAGCGGCTCTGTCCACCGGGGCTGAGCGCTCCTGGGTGCTTTTCATTTTTATAATCCCTGCTCGGTGGGGGTTGGAGCTCTGTATAGCCGCAGTTTCCCTGCTGCAGTCGCCCGTGGTGAGCGGGTGGCCACCGTCTACATCCCGGCTGCCGGGGACAGCCGCTCGTCCTTCTGCTGCCGGGTGCTGCCGGTCCATGCCACCCCCGCAGCACGGTCTTCAAGGGCCTCTAACCGACAGCAGGATGCTTGTTTTTTTTGGTATATCACCAACAATGTGCTGTTCAGACTCTTTAGATCACTTAGAGGTTCCAAAGCAGTAAGTACTCGCTTTTTGGCATACATTAATCTATTATTAATGTAGGTATTGGTATTTTGTGAAGCACTAACACGTTGCCTTCCAGGCATGTCAGTGCACTTGCATAGATAGCTCTGCAGCGATCGAAGAAAAGCTAGATACGCCACGCGGCACTGTTTGCGAGCTCGACACATTTCTTCATTTATATATGTATTTGTTTATTGGTATTTTGTGTAGCACTTACAAGTTGTGTCTATAAACTTTAGAGCTTTTCGACCTGCTGGTGGGAGGAAGAAAGAGCTTGGCTAGTGCTAGCCTTTAAGGTAAAGAAAGTATTTTATTTTTTATTCTTTGGAGATTCGTAGAATTCTTGTCCTTTGTACCACGAGACACAACAGCGCCAACATGTCACCTTTCAGACACCTTAGAGTGCATCGCGATCCTGGAGTGCAAATAGGTAGTCGCTGTATATTCCATTCGCCTGACTTGACTCCACCCTCCCCCCCCCACACACACAAAAAAAACAAGGCTTCGCCGTGTGCAAAGGGCGGCTGGTTGGGCACTGATTAGCGGGAACAGGCATTCCGGTAAGTCCCGGGTTTTGATCATGTGTCCGGGCAGATTTTACTAAATGGAGCACTTGTCCCTGTTTTTGGAATGCAGTGACTGAACAAAATTATGTTTTACTGCAAAATTAGGTATCAACCCGTTTATAAATCAATTTAACTAGCACTTAGAATACTTGTTTGGAAGGTAGCTGGCTTTGCTCAACTTGTGTGGCATGGAAGGTTAATACATTTGGGATACCAGACCCTTATCAGTCACTGGTCTGTCATTCACATGTTGCTTCTGAACAATACAGTATATAGCATGTGGCAATGGGTCAGGCCACTTCATACATTGGCTCATTACATTGTGAGCAACTGCATTCTCTCTTTTCGTGCATACACGTCAATTTAAAAGTAGACCACGTCAATGCTAGGGCTGCTAGACCATCTCTGCTTTCATTACATTTTTTTTGTATATTTTTGCACACAATCATTTATTTGTTTTACTTTTCTTTTTAATAAGTATGTGCATGGAAACTTCAGGTGGTGGCATTGTTACTTTTTTAATTTTACCCATTTAATGTTTATTGCGTATGTTTGCAAAATAAAAATTACAAAACTACATTTGAGGCTTGCCAAGGCCGAAAATATTGGCTTAGCCAATGAATCTTTTACTCTGTTACTACTTTCCCCCTCCTACCCACCATTTCTCCGTGTTCTGTTCCCTTTTCCCCACCCCCTACCCCGTCCTTACTTGTTAGTTTTGAAAAAGCTATCACCCTTCTTGTATCCTTTAACATTTTTAAGGCACTATACTTTTGGACATGCCCTCGGGCGCTTACAAACAGTGCTGCCTTATGTAGGTGTATAATGCAAATAAACTATTAAAACCAAATCACGTTTGTCTCACGAACAGCCATCCTGCAGCTCCTCCAAGGAAAGATGGACGTACGTGCAGGACAGTAAACAGGGTTCCCGCTTTGCCTGCAGTGCATCCCTCAATACACCTTGGAATGCGTGATTTTTCTAAGGGACGCCACAACTGACAGTCTTCTGCGCACTACTTTCAGTACGGAATATTGACCTAGTGTCATTTTTGTCTGTGTTTGTTGGATACCGGTCAACAATGCAGAAATGTGGAAGGACTGGTTACACCTTTTCCTCACAGGGCAGACCAGCTTCCCTGGCAGAGCCACTGTCTGCACGGCAAAGGGGCATATCAAGACAAAGGGTCATATCTGGAAAAATATCTCCAGACATGATAACCAGGGCTTGCAATTTGCCCCCTGTAATTCTTTTCAAGTGTTAATTCTGAACACGTGAAGGTCTTTCATGCACGGCTTATTAAAGGCAGTGACAACAAGATGAAAAGCGATATCATTTTTCCCGGTGCCAAAGAGTACACACTGTGAGCTGTCGTCTTGTTACAAGGGTGTCTCACTGTTTTACCTGCACATATGCCTGAAGGGATAGACATACAAAACAAAGAGGAGTGTCACTCGACAAGGTGTACACTCAAACTACCATCCTGCCCAGACATCACCAGTGCTCCAGGAACCCAACATCCTCCCACACTGCCTGGGGTGCTCTGCAAGGATATGGGTGCTTTCACCGAACCAGGAGCTAGGTCACAGAAAGAAGTTACCCACGTGTTCCGAACTTCAGTATATTTGAGGTGTTCCTGTACTTATGTGCTTCCAACCTCTGCAACCCTGCTGTGTTTTAGAGTACTGGATACAAAGAGGCCCACACTTCAAAAGTCGTTGCACATTTAGATCCTGAGCTGTAGACCTTTGCCCACCCTCTTCTTGTGCGTCTTGCTCCCTGGAGCCACACTCTTTGAAGATGCTGCTATCCGGGGTCAGAACGCAAATCGCCATAGAAGAAACAGGATGGCGGCACCGTACCTTCCACATTATGTGCATAAGGTACCCTAACCTCATTTACAGGTACTTTACCCATGAGGATACGCATAAGTCCAGGAGCCATTGGGTTGTGCATGTTCAAGGAGAGTTCAGATCATGTAGATTACATACCATATTGGAGCAATTAATTTAATTTTTTTGCACATAATATCCCCACATTGCCATCCCCACCACACAATCCAACAACTAACAATTCCACTTCAGCCCACATAATTTCACTACACACCACATACATTCACTCTACTCCAAACCAAAACACATGGGTAAAAAGACTTTGTCATTTACAAAGCCAATACCTCTAACTCAAGCAAATGCGAGACCTATTGCATTTCCAATGCTTGTTGGTCTAGTGCCCGCCATTTACATCTCCATCTGAAGAATCTATACACCCAGTCCTTGACACTAGTTTCCTCTGGTAGCTTAAAGTTTAAACAAGGACCCAGCGGTTTCTCGGTCCAAGCTATCCGAGCTTGGGCAGGTCCCTCTACAACATTCAGTGAACTGCTGTCAGGCACAGGAGGGTAGCGTCAATCCGGAGTGACTTTCAAACACAGCTGTCACAGGTTCGAACATTAGCGGTGGGAGGGATTATTAAAGGAATGGGTGAGAGTGAAGGTGGCAGTTGGAGTTATGACAGACGTAAAACCAGCCCATAATTAGTACAACTGCTTCCCATTTCAGTCTGGAGACAAGGATTGTTTGTCGCCTCCCACACTGTCCCAGTCCCTGAATTTAGAGAGCAGCAAGAGGCAGCCAAGCACTCCCTTTTTTATTTCCACATGCGCCACTGAAATAGAAGAAGGACTGTTACCACAGGTATACCTTACCATTCATGGAACTGGCAGCCCTTGTTCTATTGAAGCTACAGCCCATGATCAAAATTGAAAAGGGCTGTAGTTTTTCTTCCTGGGTGATGTGCATGCTGCTAGCAGGCGCTGCCGACAGGTACCATGAGAGAAAGGTGAGGGCAACCGCTCGGCACGCTCAGCCTCTGGGGAGGGAGGAACGGAGTCGAAAGCAAAAGGGGTGAGGAAAAGCAGAAGAATGTAGAAGGGAAATAAAGTGAGAGGAGAGTCGAAGGAACTAAAGGCAGAGGAGAGAAGAGGGAAGTAAAGGGAGAGGAGATTAGAGAGGATGTAAAGAGGAGAGGTGAGAATAGGGGCAGGGAGAGGCAGTGAGAGAAGGGCAGGAGGGGAAGAAATGAAGAAACGGTGGTGTTGTGGCAAAAAGAAATGGAGGGATGAAGTAAGACTGGAATCTACTCAGCATTTGTAGAATATGAATATGTCAATATGAACAGGGCCGGTTCTAGGATTTTTGGGGCCCCGGGCGAAGTGGAATGTGCGAGGCCCCTCTAATTTACATAAGTGACACCCTCAGGGCTCCGGAAGCTGCTTTGTGCAGACTCCTCCCGGGCCGCAGCTCCCCTCTCTGCCACCTACAAGCACCTTTTTCACAGCTCATATCGGGCTGAAGGTGTGGGAATAGCTTGGGGGCTGAGAGTTAAACAGTACAGACGGTAAAGTGCTGACAATGGGTGTCCCGCAGTGTCTCTCAATGGGCAGCCAGGCAGGAGGCCTAATTGCAGGACACACCTGCAATTAGGCCTCCTTGCAACTGGCACAAGTTAAAGTGTCCCCCTCCCCTAGGCCTCCCCAAATCATCCCTGAGAGGCCCAGGGAGGGGGACCCCCTCCTGTAAGCCCAATTGCAAACAGACACCTTTCTTCAATGGGATCGGCAGGGGCATAAGAGGTTTGGTAGTGTGTTGCACTGGTGCGGGGCCCCATGATTATGGGCTGAGAGCGAGGCCCTGGGCAGCTGCCCATATTGCCCATGCCTAGCGCCGGCCCTGAATATGAAGGCCTAACAATCTGCCGCTCTGCTTAACATGCGGATAACACTTTATTATTGTTAATATTGCCAATAAAAAGATCTGATAAGATATGGTTTTAACTAACTAAACAATAAACTATCTCTCTCAGATCTAAAGCATTATGCTTTTTGAGGCGCACACAATCCTGTTCCCACTAGCATTTGAAAATATGTGCCCCCTCCACCATCAAAGCCAAACATTTAGAGTTTTGTCCAATGAAAAAAAAAAAAAACAGCTGATATAGAAGGCTAATAGCACCACAACGAGTGCAGGGAAATGTCTCAGCTCACCACAAAATGGAGCCTGCACAGCGTGTACTTAACCTTCTGAGGCGAGAGCTTAAAGAGAACCCAAGAAAACCAGAATCAATATGCGCCCCACCTATATCCTGAAGAGCACGCGGTGGAGTCCAAGACCAAGTTCAGGTAGCAGAGAAGAGTAAGTAAAGACACAGATGATTCATAGCTTTATTGGGAATCAGCTTTAATGGTGACAGTCGGGAAGATAACCGTCGAAGAGGGCTGACTAACATGCGTAAAAATGGAGGATGTCTTAAACATGTTACTGGTGCTGGTAGGGAACTTTGAGCGGCAGGACCTCCGTACTCACGAGCACCGCAGAGGGGGGTTGTTAGGGGAGGGGCTGACCTACTGGGGAAAGCGAGGTATTGATTTAGCATAATTTCTAGGCCCGTGTGAAATGTCTACTACCCGAGCAAAATTCCGGAATTTGGTGTCACACAGGGCTTTAACTGGGATGAAAAAACTGGGGTGGGGGGGGTCTCTAAAAGGGGTGTGGTCGATATAATTAAGGGCGTGGCTTAAAAACACCCAAGTTAAAAATCTGTGCTTACCATAGTGTGCCACCCACCAGTGGCGGCCGGTGCAGGTAAGAGCGGTGGGGGCAGTCAACAGACGACCAAGAAGGAAAATGAAAGAAAAAGAAAACTACTTACCTTGTGCGCGCTGCATCGCCGAGTCGGCAATGTGGTGAGCACAAGGTAAGTGGCTTTCTTTTCCTTTTATTTTCCCTCGTCGTCTGTCAACTCCCCCCCTTGCTCTGTTGCCCCACTGCTCTTACCTGCACTGGCTGCGACTGCGCCCACTGGTATTTTGCTGCTTCTGTCATTGCACCCAGACATATAATAAAACAAGTCACATTACATCTACAACAAGCCAGGACTATTGGCTTTGCCAACGGTTATTAGTTGCATAAGATAAATAAGCAACAACTATAGGTTTGTTGTATATAATAGTGAAAATGCTTCCGTTCTGAAATGACAGGACTGTGAAAGTATTATAATGAGTCTCTTTGAAGTTACACCAAAGGCAGTGAAGGGTGGCACTGCTGCAGAGTTAAGATTTGTTTTTCACCCTGATGGTGAGGGCAAAAACGGAGAGCCCGATAGGACCCGTCTCAGCACCAGCTTTTTAGAACTGCTGGTGCTGAGCACCGGCAGAACCCGGCCCACTTAAAGCCCTGGTGTTACACCAAACATCGAAGACTGCCTATTCAGTAAATTTTGCGTGATTTTGTGCGCTATAGTGATTGGTTAAAGGTTTCTGTGATTTGTCCACAATCCCAGGACGTTGAGCCATGGCCTGGATTTAGCCAACTTCACTGTGTATCAAGGTCAGCAATTCTAATCCCTAGGCCACACAGGGCTTTAAGTGGGAAGGGTCCTAAAAAGCAAGTGCTGAGATGGGTCCCTATTGAGCTTTCCATGTTTGCCCTCACCCTCGGGGTGAACACAAATCTTAACTCTGCAGCAATACCACCCTTCACTGCCTTTGAGGTAACTTCAAAGAGACTCTATATAGTTCTTTCATTCTCATCATTTCAAAACTGAAGCATTTTCAACGTAGTTCTGCGAATTTATCTTAGGCAACTAATAACCATTGACAAAACCAAAAGTCCTTGCTTGTTGTAGGTGTATTGTTACCTGTTGTATTATATATCTGAATGTATTGACAGAAGCAGCAAAACACCAGCCGGGCGGCACAGTATGCTAAACACAGATTTTTAGCTTACATGTTTTAAGCCACGCCCTTAATTACATTGGCCGCGCCCCTTGGAGAGACCCCCCAGTTTTTTCATTCCACTTAAAGCCGAGGCCACATCTCCCCTGAAGAAAAGTTTTTGCTAAGACATTTTTTCTCTTTTATAAAGGCCTTTTTTCTCGAAACAGACTCCTAGTGGTGCCTTGTGTGACGTCTGTGCATGAGTTATGCATTTGTTTGCAGTTTTCATGCAGGATTCAGGCAATTTCACATCATTTTCAGGAAAATTCTTTATATAATGCACAATGATATTTCACAACTTTTGCACACTTATACCAGTACAAATCGGAGGCTTTTTGCTTGGCTGAGGATGTTTTCGTTCCTCCTGCATTTGCCAGCTGAGAGTTTAATCCATGACAAAACACATTATTTCCAGAGATGAATCATTTATCAGTAAAGAGGCGGTCTGCTTCACTGGGAGATTCATCTTTCATCGTTAAGTACTCTGTCTGATCTGCCTCAAGCTCAGATATTTATTTCACCAGAAATTGTCATCTATTCTAAAATAAATCCTTCCTACTCCTACACTCCAAGTGGGGAAAAACCTCTGGCAATACCCTCCATGGTCTAAAAGTACCCTAAATAAACCTCATAATGCTGAAATTGGCCAAGCTCATGGCAACTGCTAATAAAGAAGATTTACATATATGTACTAAGGTGAACATAGTTTGCCAAAGTCTATTAAATGTTGGTATCCAAAACAAACACTGATATATTTCAAATGTATTAACATCTTTTCCAACTCTTAAAGGAACTGGAGATTTTTAATAAAGTCCTCCCATTGTGGTCAGGGCCAGCTGAGCTCGAGGTGGGTAAGGTTTGCCAGAGGTCAAGATGACCATATAATCTTGGTGTTCCCAACTCTATTCTCTCTATCATGCCTGGGAGAAGAAGGTAAGTGCCAAACGCCATTGACAACACATCATTCGGTCCAAGTGAATTCTTTGCTTTTGTTGCCTTCGGCCTACCCTGAGCTCAGCGTGCTCGTAGGATCTCAGAATCGCTGGTGTGGCACCTGTGAAGGCCTGCTCGCATGGCGAAAGGCATGAGTAGTCGGAAAGATCGGTCTGAAGAAAGGCATCAAGAGTATTGTGTAGGAGGTGTGAAGCATCCTCAGTGCCGGAGCTTAATTGGCGCCATGATGCTTGCTTCTTTCTGGGAGAGCAGACTAGTGGAGAAATAGGCTGGAGGAGACAATTCACTGACCACTGGTACATGGAGGATTACCTGTTTTACCTGCGGCTCGCAGTGGTCCTCTGTAAGTTCTGGGATCAGGACCTCTGCCCTTCTTGCAGCCCTTTTTTGGAGTTCTCAGGCCTTGACAACCAAGACCAGAAAACTGTGGAATTTAGTGGCTCCTGGTGGATCGGGTTTCTCTGGGTGGTGACATACCCAGTGCATGAGAGCACCAAAGCAGATTGCAGGTCACAATGGGAACTAGATGTGAATCAGTGAGATTCACAATCAGAGACAAAAGAAGCCACTGACATGTCCTTTGAAGAGGCAGATGCCACGTGTTGTGAAAAACCTCCACTGTACACTATTAACACATGTTAACTGTGAAAATGGATAGAACCAAGGGGGTGCTGAAATAGGCTAAGCAGAAACTACTGGGACTTTGAAAAAACACCATCGCAAGAGCCATGCGATGGAAAGCCGGAGAGTAAGATGCGTCCCTCTTTAGGAGACGCATCTAGTGGAATGCACCTTAACATTGAATGTGAGAGTGGAACTACTCTACAATTTAAGGAGGGGCGCCCAGCTTGCGGTCCTAGGAGTGAACTCTGTGATTCCAGTTGAGTCATTGGCTGGAGATTTGAAGTAATGAAGGAAATGTTGTGATTTTAGTCGGTACCTTAAAAGCGGCTGTGAGTCAACCATACAGTCTCCCCCATGATCCCTATGTAATAATAACTCAGGTGTGGGAGTCACTGGTTGGGCAGTGGTTGTGACCTTAAATTCATTGGAGTGGACCTGGAGATTCTGCCAACAGTGATGCGCATGAGGCAACTCGCATTGGGTGGGAGTTGAGTACTGTGATTCCTTGATCTTCATCCCTGGCACCTTGATTAGAAAGTCTGAGTTACTGGCTGTAAAAGGAGAAATAGTGGCACGGTCTATGCAGCATTAGTGGATATCCTTGTGAGGCTGAAAGTCCATAATGCCACGGTTGTATGGAGGCAGAGTCTGGTAAAACCTTGGATAGCTTCTGTGGATTCTGGGTGAATGCTGATCTGAGTTACCAAGCTGAAAACCGCATTGCCCTGCTGAAAACTGTTTCTACCACGGAGCCCTATCTTTTATGGGTAACAAATAGATACAACAGTTTTTTATTAACCAGGTTCTGGCTGGACCTTTTTGCCTTACTTTTAGCCCACCCTAGTGGGATGAATAGGGGCCATACTTTCGCGCCCTGTGGCGGCGACAGAAAATCCCCACAGAACATGCTACATTTTATCATGTTTTGTAGTTTTTAGGCCGTGCCCAGGAAGATTTATCTTCGTCTCATTTTGAAAAAGGGCCAATTTTAGCCAGGTTTGCCAAGCTCTTGTCTACCTACAAATGCTTCCAGGGGATATTGCCCTTAACGTCCTTAGCTTTTTAAAAGTTGCTGCTAAGCTTAGAAAAAGCTGTGATTGATAGTAACAGCTACTGGTGCACTGATTTATAGCCAGTTTGTGTAAAATTTCATTTTAGGATCTATTCAATTTTAACCTTATACTGGTGTCTTTCCTTTGGGATTTCAAATTAATCTAACCTATTGTATGTGTTCTTTTTTAACTGATGTGTATATTGTGATCTGTTGTACTTTTATGGTTTTTTCCAAAAGCCGAATAAAGTTCATATTGATTGATTGATTTACCATTGTGCGGTGTTAGATGGGACCCAGAACGGAACAGAGGGAACACAGCCTCTGTTCACCGGGGTATCTCAGACGGGAGCGGGGGCGTGAGTTTTGGGAAAAGTTCTTTAATTAGTGCAGTGGCATGTTCACCTGTGTCCTGTTCTCATTCTCTTGTGCATCACACTGGGCATCTTTGCCCCATCGGGTTAGATATTTGCCGTGAAGAAGCTTCAGAGGAGAGGATGTGGTCCGTCGGCTAGACTGCAGACTTTGGTGCTGGAAACCAGGGTTCGAGCCTCGGGGTCGCGTCCACATCCTGTGATTCTGGGCAAATCCCTTAATCTCCCCATGCCTGAATGTGTAATGTAAATACGGTGCTCATGTAAAGCGCTCCAATACCTTCGGGTCGAGTTCGCGCTATATAAATATGCAAAAAATATATATATATATAAATGAGGGTCATGGCGATGGTGGCTTTCTATTTTTTGTTGATGTTGTGTATGTTTTACGCTCTTGTGGGGTTCCTGTAAATATTGCTCCATGTCATTCTTTACTTAAAAGAGATTTACAACAAAATGGAAGGACTTTATGATTTTTCAGCTGTTAATGACATTTGGCCTGATTTGACAACAGCAGCTTAACTGGGTCTGATGGCCAAGCAAACTAGTGAGGGCCCTGCAGGGATCTGTGCTTGATCTCAGGGCCAGGTTCGAATCCAACACTGTTGGTGTTCACTCAGTCTTTCATTCTCCTGAGGTGAATAGAATGAGTATCATTCACTGAGGTATTAATAAACACCATCAATAAACCTACGGGTGAATATGCAATCCAAGAGTGCATGATATGGTGAAGTGAGGTTTAAAGTAGGCCTGTGCCAAATCTGTGAAATTCCCAAGAATCATGTGAAATTATGCAATAATAGACAAAGTGTTGGCTTCAGGATTTTACTCTATTGATCAGTCCGAAATGAGCCCTCGCATCATTTTTTGGCGTGAGGATGTATTTCACCCTGAAAAACATAATGTAAAATCTCATGTGACGTGAACAGCAGCCGACACCCTTTGGTTCGTTCGAGTTCTCCCTGTGATAGGCTTTTTACCCAAATGTAATCACAATTACACGATTTGGCATAACGCGCACTAGTGTATATTTCATGTAACTCAGGTAAGTTGAACCAGCACAGAAGGCTGCACTAAGTGTAACGATGTCAAGTAAATGGAGAATGCTGTACCTTACAAATACACAGCAACAAAGCTTTCCAAAAATGTAACCTTGTAAATTATTTCTGCCTAAATTGTAAATGATTTCAGCCTCGCTGGGAGAGGTTAGTTACATAGCAAGCACTGACAGCGGGGGCTTCAAGCTTTGCCACATTCCCATGTACCCAATTTGTGTGTTATTCTGCTAAATCCTAGGCAGATAATAGATCTAAAACGGGGTAAATTGAGAGTTTTCTAAACCAAAGCGACCTTTTCTCCAACTATAATAGACCTTTCTTGTGAGGCTTTTTAGCTTACAAAGGACACTTCCGGTCTTGATCAAGGGTCACATTATTTTCCGGAGACATTGGGTCCCTGCAGGCTGTAAAAAGAGTCTTGTTTGACACAGCACTAATCTCTGGTTGTGTCTAGACGTGCAAGGAAATGCGGCTGGATGTGCCATTGGTCAACAACTGCAGACCCCAGAGAAATATCCCGTAAGCTCTCCGGATCTGTGCTAACTCAACTCTGTAAATGAGGTTATGTCGTTCTCAGATGACCACAGATGACCCCCAGTGGCCTCAGGCACATTGTACTTTCTGAAACATAGAAAGGTGTTTTGTTCTCCAGTCGGGTCCTTTCCACAGCGTGTCCTCTAATCTGACTGCCTTCCTTTGTCATATTTTACATTTTTCACACTGCTTTTTTTCACAATAATGGCAAATTATAGTGAACCCGAATTTAACAGCAAAACGTTGTACGGGAAGTATTTTTTTAGTGTACTTAGGTAGAATGGTGCAGACTTGGGAGGGAAGTGTACTAAGTAAAGAGACGTTTTAAGGCATGGGCAAAGTGGGCTCTAGCCCAGGGCCCCAGCCTTTCAGGGGGCCTCTGACAGAGTCAGCTCTGTTCTGCAGAGTCTTGCCCTGGTGGCATTGAATGATTCTTAAACAGATTGTTTTAAATACCACTTTTCTTTGCTTTATTTTCATTGTAGGACATATGTGTGTCTATTACATTTTGTAGAGAAATGTTGTGTTTATGTTTATGCAACATCCATAAAATAGTTGCTTGTAGATCAAAACAGGACCTCACAAACGAGAAATGGGAGAATGTCACAGACATTATTTGTAATAATATTAGCGAGCAGCTGGTGTGTTACAATATTTAAAACACACATCACTATCCCTGAATATTACATGTAAACACATTTAGAATTTGGACAAGTGTGTCTGTGCACTGTCAGTGACTCAGCCAAAGAGAGCATTAAAGAGCTGAAATAGGATCATAAATTCAAAACTGTTCCTTACAGGGGCCCCCAAAATATGCTTGGCCCAGGGCCACCAAAATCCTTAAGATGTCCCTGACAAAGTATAATGTAAAACTGTCTAAAATTGTATATTTGATGTCTTAATCAGCTTCGTAGGATGATGTGTGTTTCTGACAAAATAAACGCTTGTGCAAACTGGATCCTATGGCCCTTTTCAACGAACCGGTTTCCATGACTTCGTTTTCACCTTGGATGTCATTCACCATATGGCCAGGGATTCACCGATGTCCCTTGGGGAAACCCCCCCCCCCCCCCCCAAAGACACCACCCTCCTCCACACCTATGTCAGGGATCATGAACTCAAATTCAAGTTCTTTGGGTTAGGGGTCGGAAAACCCCAGCTGTATTTATTAATACAGTTAGACAGAAAAACATTTCGTCATGTTTATGCACAGTAACCAGGGTTGGATTAGGATCAAAAATCGGCCCGGGCACACCAAAAAAAAGTGGCCCACATTAGCGTATTGCCTTTCCGCAAAACACTGCTTCAGTGACGTTTTATGAAAAGAAAAGGGGTGGGGGGCATGTTTCATTAACTTCACTTCGATAAAAAAAATGCAGATTAGTTCGCGCTGCTGAGCCGCACATGAATGCAAGTGAGACCACTTCTGCTCAATCAGCATACATTAATGGGCGGCCCAGCGAGAGAAAGGGAGTGATACCTCCGCCCATCTGCCTCTAGAAAGGCCACTCAGGCACCCACTGGGCTGCTGGCGGCATCCTAACAGCACAAACAGCCCCCAGGCTGCCGAAAAAAGCAGCCCACAGCTAGAACTCGGCTATTTCCCGAGTGCCCGCGTTACCAATCTGACCCGGACAGTAACCCACAATTGTACATGTTAAGTCCTAGCCTTAACAGAGTTGCAAATACATGGGAGTTACTTAGCCATGACTAGCCATGACTAAGCTTGTTCCTATGCATCCATCACAAACATCTTTCCCGAGTGAGATCATGGCAGTTTCCGGTTCGACGTCCCTTCCTCTAAAAACCCCTTGTCCAATCCAAAAATGGACATGGATGGGTCCCTCCTTTTGAGAGGACCCCACCCTCCGACCTCCCATGCCGGGAGTGCCCATGCAGGGGGCCATCTTCTCACTAGGATACCAACCTTCGGCACCCCCTACACCCATCTTCCTTCCCCCAAGGGCCTGAGCGAACTTACACCCACTGCGCATATGCGGGTGGGTGAGAGATAAAGGCCGCGTGTCAGAGACCGCCCCATCCCCCCGCTCCACTGCAACTGTCTTATGAATTGCTGCCAGCACCTCTTAGAGGGTCCAGTGATGCGTCTGTTCTTTTTGGTCTAAAAGGCAGTGGCGGCTGCTAGGTGGGTAAATCGGTGGGCGGGGGAGGAATAAAAAAAAGAAAGAAAAACGTACCTGAATCCTGGCATCCGCCTCGCCTCCGCTTCAGCTCCAGCCGCCGATGTGTCGATTCTCACACAGGCTGCCAAAGTGCCCTGCGCAAATCCAAACACTACTCTCATGGTGTTATCACCCAGCATGAGAGAAGCATAGGGATTGGGTGGAGCGGGCTGTTTCTATGCTCCAGCAGGTACTGGGAGCCTGTGCTCCTGAGCCCTGCGGATATCTCCAAGCAATAGCTTGGAGATATCCAAGTGCGCATGTAGGTTTGGCCAGCTGTGGAAGACCGGCCAAATCTACATGCGCAGTGGTAGTGCCCTGAGCCTACCAGTCCTCCTGCTGCCGGAATCCCCGCCCTCAAGACTCAGCGGCAGCTCCGGGGTAACATATAATGATAATTAAGCAGTTTTATGAACTGCTTTATTATCATTTTATTTTAGGTGTGTCTGCTTGTTCCAGTAGTGGGGCGACGCTCCTCTGCCATAGCCGAGAAGCCACTCCTGCTAAAAGGATGTCTTGCATGGACTCGAACAGTCCACCATTCATGACCTCACCCGCCATAGGCCAGCATAGTACAGCTACTATCTGCCCGCCCCCCTCTGTAGCACAGGTGATGAACTAACCACTTGCACAAACTCTCCTGAAACACTTTGTTGCCCTCCTAGACAAGTGGACCACGTCCTGCAGAAAACTGCTCACCCCTGATACACTGTGAGGAATAGCTGACAACCTAGCGACCTAGATTATTTACCAATCTTATTGTTTACCAGCCTCATAGAGTCATTTGAGGGCTCAGACCGACTTACCACCTCTCAAATTCAACCCGGGGACAATGTATGACCTTGCTATCAAGGACTTAGGAAACTCCTTCGCGAGCCAGCCCACTCGAGAAATATCCAAATGTAAACAAACCTACTTTTAGATTTTCTCTAAATCATTACTAACAGGATATACCATAATACTCCCTAGGAGCATAAACCCAGTGACAATGAGTCTGCCCAGTGCAGTCCTCAACTGGGCAAAAGAGCAGCCCTCCATGACCCCAGAAAGTAAGCCGGCATCCAGCTTCCTCTGCCCTGGCTGCTTAACCACCTGTGGAACAGACAACCTTAGAATGCCTCATGTCCGCGTGGCCCCCACACCAGCACCTCTGTAACCACTTCCGCGTCAATAGGCAGTGATGAGGTACAAAGCGGCTGCTTCAACTCTTCATGCCTTACGCCTGCCGAGAATACAAAAGAGAGAAGAGGCGTTAGAGTCAGACACCTACAACAAGCTTAATCTCACATAGCGCTTGTAGCCAACAGCTCTTTACCTGCCAGACCTTTACAAACACCGGCCTAGCCAGCCCATCCTTACCCCTGTAGTGGCAGCCCCAAATTCTAAATGAGCTTGAGCCGTACAGTAGGGTCTGGACTAGGTGCCCTCAGGTGACTGTTAAGCACCCATGCAGACTGAACTTAGCTTGGTGTCCCATCTCCCTGCACCAAAAGAAAACCCACAGACCCTTGAGCTTGGTGAGCGAGGAAATGCCTCCAAATGCCCCAGGGGACCGCATTCATTTTAACTTGTGCGGCTCCCAGGGGAACCAGTCGATGACAAGGACTGCGGCTGAAGAGTCGCAGCAGCTGAGCGTGCCATCACTGGAGACGGGCAGGGGGTCGCGATGAGGCTTGGTCTGGTTGTGTCCGAGGTGGTGTGCAGGAAAAAGACCCGCCCGCTGCCTTGCGTCACCTTTTAAAGGGCTGGGGCCAAGTTCTCTGCAGTGACGACCCCGGAAGGACTACAGTGGTTCCGGGTGCTGCAACCTGGCCAACCAACCCTGCCCCAACTCTGCCCAGGGGTTTCGGGGACCCATGCTGCGACCACGGCTCGGGCCCTACCTCCCCCGCCATAAGTTCGGCTGCCCCGAGTTGGGAGAGCCTCTGCCATATTGAGGAAATCAGCCAGGTAAATGCCCTTCTCAGCAGTGCTGGCGTTAGAAAAAAGAATTCTCAGGGAACCCACAAATTGGGAGTCAAGGTGTGGCAGAGGAAATACGGTCACAAGGGGAGGCTTGAAAAGCAGGGTCTTACAGTCGACTCTGCTGCAAACAAATTGGCAACAAAGACTAATGTGACAGTAAATCTGTTCTAGCTTACTTAATTGGTCACCAAGTGGCTGTATTTTAAAACATTTTGCAGAGTTAAGACACCTGGAGCCGAGTTTTTTGTGTGCCCAGCAATTTTGAGGGGATTATAATAGTGGTAAGACTCTTTCTGGGAGAGTGCTGTGTTTTGTCAAGTCACAGTTATGACTCATAGAGTAGCATAGTGGGTTAATATGCCTGCTGCTAAGCACATTGTGTAACATGCAGATCACAGAGTTATATTTTGTGTAGATAGATAGATAAGTGGGCGCCTGCCTTTGACACTGAGATCATTTTGGGCCACATGTATGAGAGGTTTAACGGTCCCAAATGGAGAATCAGGCCGTTTGCGACTGCTAAAGAGCCTTTTGCCATGTACCAACCCTATTTTGTGAGTCGGTAACCTATTACCGTCTCTCAAAATAGGGTTTGGGAGTCAGTATTAGGAAGGAGTGTGTCAAAGTCACAGGGGGATGTAAGTATGTTTTGTGACTAGCATGCAGTCGCAAAACATTCACACTTCACCGCCTTCCCTTTTGTGAATGGCAGCGAAAATGTTTTTTAAGAGCAGGCAGTGGTCCCATGGACCACTGCCTACTCTTTAAAAATTAAACTGAAATGTTTTGTTTTTCTTTTTGAAATGCATCCCGTTTTCCTTTAAAGAAAATGGGCTGCATTTAAAAAAAAGTTTCTTTATTTAAAAGCAAACACAGACATGGTGGTCTGCTGTCGCCAGCAGGCCACCATCCCTGTGTTTTTGCAATTCCCAATGGGTAGCAAATTGCGATCTACCTCATGAATATTAATGAGGTAGGTCAATTTGCGACCCCATTGGGAATCGCTAAATGTGTCCGAGACACTTTTGTACATCGCATTTTGCGAGTTCCTAATTGCGAGTGGCAAAAAATCGCAATTAGGGACTTGCAAAATGATTCAGTCATACATGTGTCCCTTTGTTACTTCCAGTTCATAAGTTGCAATCTTTCTACAGCGATCTATTTACCAGTATGATGGAGTTTCATGCCAAGTGTAACTCATGTGTTTAGATTCTTTTTTTCTCAATCTGTTGTTATTCTAAGATTGCAAAGAAGAGTTCCTTTGGCAAGTAATACAGTCTTGTTAGACAACCCTTCCACTGGGTTACATTTTATCCAGACTTTGGGCCTGATTCACAAAGGTAAATTTACACTTTTGTCTAAGTTTATGATTTTTTACAATTCACAAAGGAATGTTACTAGTAGTAGCTTTACGATTGTTGAGTCGCCGCACTCGTGGTGGAGACTCCGCACATAAATAGATAGACAGTCGTAAAGATAATACTTGTAAAATTTGTTTTTGAAATGCAAAAAATCATAAACTTACACAAAAGTTTACCTTTGTGAATCGTAGCCAGTGTGTTTCTCCTGACCATTCACTTTTACCATATAATGTCTACAAGTATGGATGATATGTGATTCCTAAATCTTACAAGCTTCATTGCCTATGTCACATTCCCTGTACATTGATTTGCACACTTGTATGAATTATTGTGTCTCTGAGTGATTTAAAGTGCTCTGACATCCTACACTGGAATGAGGAGCGCTATAAAAGTACACCTGGGCGGAAAACTACGCTACGCTCGCGTAGTTTGTGCAACTACGCGCTAAGCGAATTGCACGTAGCACAGTGCAAAAATGCGTAGCGGGCAGTTTTTGCTTGCTCGCGGTCCTCAACGTAAAGTTGGCGACCGCGAGCGAGCAAAATGACATCCCGGCGAGACTTTTTCCTCGTTCGCGATCAGCAACATCAAGTTGCCGATCGCGAGCGTGGAAAATAAACCTCCCGGCGAGATTCTCAACGCGGGGAGGTCAGGTTTCTCATTGTGAGTGGTCGCGTATGCTTGCGACCGCTCGCGATGAGAAACTACCAGTTTGCGTTGAGAAAACTGCCGCTCGAGTACAAATCTACTCGAGCGGCAGAAAACGACCGCTTGCACTGTGCAAGATGCCGTTTGCAATGATTGCACAGTGCGGACAAGCATCCGGCACTGTGCAATCATTGCGAACATCATTTCCTACCGCAGTACGCAGTTCGCGTAGTGCTACGCGTAGCTCGCGTAGTGCGAAGTGCACTTCGCGTAGCTACGCGTAGCGCTACTACGCGAACTACGCCCAGGGTTATATAAAAGATAAATAAAAAAATTGGTCAGTGCCATTTAAATCATTACTTTCTCGTGCACACTTATGCCTCTGCCATTCTTACACTGCATGCACATCTCTTACATTGGGGGCTTGAACAAAGTGAAAAACATGTCTCCAAGTCATAGTTTCTCTAAAGTACTTGTCAAGTGGCAAGCTGTGTGCCTTTGTTTTCATCCATTGCATTGGTATCAAGGTAATAGGCTCCAGATAGCTCCAAGCCACAGCGATACTCCAACAAAAGAATGGCTGATGAACTTTTAAATCAGGTCTTTGTTCTGGGCTCAGTTGGAAGTGAAAAGAAGAAAGCCACCTCGCCACCTGTAGGTTTCACTAAATGAACAAATAGAAAGCAAACAACATGTAGGTGCTGATGAATTGCGTCCTGGTGTCGGTAAATTACACCCAAACAAATTCAGCATATTTCCCTGGGTAGGCTGGATTCCAGATCTAGCCAGAAATAGCGGTCAGAACCAGAATCCAACAGCGTCCCTATACTTTCCAGCACTGTTTGTTAGTGAACATTAAAAGGAATACAAGTAGACCCATGTTCAGCAAACAGGGGTTTATTTACAAGCCCCTTGTGCCACCGGTGCGTCACTTTTAAAGTGGGAAAAGGTGATGTACCGGCGGCGCAAGGGGCTTGCAAGTAACCCCTAGAGGTTTAGCATTTGTGTTTAACTGGAAACTGATTGATGGAATCTCACAATTATTAAAAACATTAAACAGCAGATGTGTAAAGTAAATAGTCTGGGGAGAAGCAAGAACCCTAACGGATGCTTCTGCAAATAAATAATTTCTGGAAGCAGCAATCTGCATTTCCCTACATACCCTCAGTAAAAGGTTAGTGGGGAAGCTGTTTTTTTTAATTTTTTTTTTTTTTAATTAATGCAGAGCCTATCCTAAACTATTGTAACTCTGCCCAGGAAACTCTCAAGAAGCTGTATCAAAGACACTTTCAGTATCTTGAAATATTATTGCTAATGAATGCCATTTCTGTTCTGCCAAGTCCTGAATGCCGACACCTATATTTGAGAGAGAAATGGTATAATGGCTAGGTATGTCCCAGTATAAAATGGAAAAATCGGCCGACTGATAACTCAAGGCATTCAGCTAGCAATCTAGTTTATAATTTGATTTCTGCATTAACAAATAAGGTTTCATCTGTGTAAGACAATGGTTTTAACTAAATCCCTAGATGCAGTAGGTTCCTCCATCTGCCATTATATTTGTCTGCAAAGCTAGAAAAACAGGATATGACATCTTATAGGCATTTCTAATAAATGGACATTTTAAATAATGTTGACATGAAAGTTTGTCCAGCCCAGGTGCTGGTTTGAAGTAAAGATCCAAGAATAGCTGCAGTTCATCGGGATGATAAATTGCAGTCAAAGCAAAAACACACTCATGTTAATGTCAATGCGCAGACACCCATTGAACACTGCAGTCTACTGCATACTGTAGTGCCTTGACTCTGGAGTTCAAAATCACAATCACACCTTCCCTACTTCAACTCCAGGTTTATTTGTGAATATGCATGGGGAACAAAGAAACAATGGATTTAGGCCCAGATCTCTGTACTGGGGTAAATGTTTGACATTGTGCAGCATTCTGTCCATCAATTGTTCTTTTTGAATTTGTCACCCCGAGTGGGACGGGCATCCCCAGACGTGGGTCCGGTGCTCTCCATGCCACTTGAGTCAAGCTAGTCTGGCTGATGAGGGACAATGTCCCGAAACCGGTCCCAGGATGCTTGATTCCAGTCCAGGGAGGGCCTGGCCTGGTAGTTTGGCTGGACTGTTCCCATGGGGAACAGGGTCACGACTGATTTGCATATGGCTGGGTCTGAACTGGAATGGCATGGGGAGCAAAAAAACGATAGATTTAGGCCCAGATCTCTGTACTGGGGTGAATGTTTGACATTGTGCAGCATTCTGTCCATCAATTGTTCTTTTTTTATTTGTGGTTATCTCAGTTACCGCAATTTAAGACTCCACCTACGTATTCCAAAGGTTGATCATCAATTTAACTACCAACTCAAGAACTAGGTCAATCAATCAGGGATTTATAAAGTGCGGCCAATCACCCTTGAGGGTCTCAAGGTACTGCTTTAAATTAGAAACTGAGTACACGGTTCAGACCAATAAGCTAAGACCAAGGCAGCACTAGTTGCTTGTGAGGTAGATGCATTCCTCAAGGTGGGATTGTGGAGTTGATTTAATACTAGATTTCCAGTCAATTATTCCAGAAGAAAATAAATCCTTCACCTAGACTCATGTTGGTAATTTCAACTTATTAAACTTATCATTGCGTTTGCCAACACCAAGGACTCAAGGACTCAGACAGTGGAAAAGTTGATCCAATGCTGCTTTGGTCGTACCTGAAAAAGAGTTTGAACCTGGCAGGGTAGACGACTACAGTTTAGCTCCAGACATCAGGTGAAAGGCTGGAGTTTCATCTTCTTCAGTGCTTAGGCTGTAGAGGTTTTCCAATCTGCCATGGCTGTGGTTTATTTTGAATTGAATCAGCATAAACAGACTCTGTCAATGTCACACCACCAGGGACATTAGGTCTTGTCCATAGCTTATGAAGATGGACTAAACTAATCTTGATAGTAGGCAGTACTGAGCTTTGCTTGAGTTGATCTGCCTCAATTTTCTGATTTCAAGGTGAGTGCTATTGAGACCATGACCCTGCAGATCATGAATGATGCCGCATGTGTGCTAGTTGGAGGGTACATTGCTCTGTGCCATTTTACATATTGAAACGTGGCAGTTCTTTCCATTTGTTTTGCATCAGCATAGGTGCTGATGGTGAGGTCTTGAATTTGGTTAAAAGTGTTACTAGCTCATCCTTGTGGGTGCCTCCATGATCAGCCACCATCCAAAGTGTTTTGGGGTGCACCAGGGTTTAGGCTTCACCCATGCCAATTAGCCTCTACATGGTTTGGCTAAGAGAGATGGCAGCTGGCTGTTGCATCTCCATCACTAGTACTGTGATGAGTCCTTCTCTGTAAAATTAAAAATGCTGCAATGGTCTAGGGATGTGGTGAGCTTAAGAAATGTTCAAATAAACTGTTGCTGGTGGCCAAGCAAGTTCTCCTAGCAAAAAGGGGAAAAACTATGCTTCCTGGTATATGGAAATGGTATGTCAGACTGTGGTATGTTCTGGGCATGTAGAAGATTTCCTACACTCTCCATGGCGAGGACAAGCGCTGCTAAAATCTACTTATCTTTTTTGTCAGACGCTTTAGAGCCCTTTCGTGCCCCAAATTATTCCGAACCTTGCAGAAAGTCGGTCTAGGACGAAGGAAGCATATATGTGCCAGTGTCTGGTCACCCTGGAGCAGACTACATCATTATGTTGCCAATGCTGTCACTATCTTGGAGGGGGGATCAGAGTTGTTGTGGAATAATGAGGTGATGTTTTGTAGTCAGTTACTAAACAATGCAATAAAAATCATTGAAATATATATCGGAGTTGATAAATCTTGAGTCTTATCTATGACTTCTCAACACACGACGCATGGCATAGAATACTGAGTCCAGATAGGTCTGTTCGGTACAGATGGACCATATAGACACAGTGGGCCATGAGTTGTTTATATGGCCCTTATCCCTGGATGCAATAAAAATAATTCCAAATGACTTACTGAAATAAACAGAATAAATAATTGTTTAGAGTCTATAGGCTAATTATTCAATAATCAACCTGCCTTACACAGCAATATATGATCACTTATTAGTTAGGAAAAACCTATTGAGTAGGCAGTTTAGAAATAAGTGCAATACTTCATAAGCAAGCGCATTCGTTTGTACGTATAATGCGGAAGTGTTGAAATATGAAATTAGCTATGCTAGTGATCGTTAAAGTATTGGCTATTTAATGTGGCAAGCGGCTCTATTTACAAAATGTGCGTTGCTAAGGATTTTAATTAATTGATTCGAATAAGAAGCAACTGTGTTTGTTACTAGAGCACAATAGATGCTATATTCACTTTCTAACCAAAACCACCTCTCTGAGCTGACGTTTGTCACACTACATATGTGGCTCCAAATGCCACATCCAAACCTAACTTTCCCCAAAATTAGGGTAGCCCACAAACAATGTTTTACTAACGTTGCCTAAAACGGGTCAAGCGGGGTAAAGCTATGAAGTGAGACGACCCTCAAAATTAATTTCGATTTTTTCCCCCCATTAAATTCTCCATTGAACATAATTGGGATTGCCCAAGTCAGACATTATTAAGCAGCATTTCACTTAATGTGGCACGTTGCCTATTCCAGCGCAGTGCCCTGGAGGGATGATGAAAATCCGCTCAGCATTTTTTCAATATAGTCCAAACGAGTAATGTCTTTTCTGTGCATGTGTATAAGAGAGAAATCCGATGAGGTTAATTGAAAACCCGACCTCAGCATTTGATTGTTTAAAGGTTGCTGCAATGTTTCATAAGATCCCTTCTTGGATGGATACATCCTTCCTAAATGGATCATCATCTTCATCTATGGATCCCTGGGAACAATATCTCTAAACAGTGGTGCTGGAACAATTTACAGAGTGGGGCGCTGCCATCAATGTTACGTCACCAAAGTCATAAGGATTGTGAAAAATTCAAGCCTCACACTCAGGACAAGTGTAGCAAATGAGTCTTGCCATCAGAGTGATGAGGGTGTGGTATGTAACTTGTGGTGCACTTTGGAGCACACTGTTCCACATATATCATTAAAGCATGGTGTGGTAGCGCGCAGTCATTTAGAACAGCACATTGTCTATTTAAATAGTCACTACATTTTCACATAAATGCTGTTTTGCCGCTAAAACTACATGGTGCACAAACAATTATGTGTGGAAATTGGATTTCACAAATATTTATCATTAGCACATCATGAAATAAAGGCCTTGATTTGTTTTTATGGTTTTAAGATCTATGTTTCCACCACACTTGAGAAATACAAAAAAATGCCTTCATTTGTTCTTTCCTGACAGCTGGTATATTTTGAATAATTTGTACAATTCAGTTACAGGTGTTTACATTTTGTTGTGTGTTAGGAAACTTTACATTCTACAGTCTTTCGTTTCACACTCCATGAACACAAGCAAGATTGTCTCAGTTAACTTTACAAAATTCTCTCAATATGGAGTGAGAGTAATAATAAACCAATCCTCATGTGAACATAATGAGCGGGAATTTGATAGAAGGCATAATCTGTCATTTGACCTCTGTCTTTAGAAGCACAGTGGATGTGACAAAATGAAAACAAAATTCAAAGGCAGCAAAATTGCTCATTCACCTTCTGAACTCCAGTATGGTTATTTTGGGGGTGCAGCAGCACCCTTCGCACCCCTACGTCTGGCGCCAGGTCTCTAAATACTGTGTTTGACATAAAATCGCAGATGATATTAAGATGCAGGGCCAGACTGACCGTAGCGGGCACCAGGCGTTTCCCCGGTGGGCCGCCAGGGTGGGGGCGGTTTTAGACCCATGAGGGGCCGTTTTTGTTACTGGGGGCCGGTTTTGTAGCATAGCTGCAATATCAGCCCCCAGCAACAAAAGCGGCAAAAAGCTTTCCACTACCTCCCCCTCCCCACCCCACACCACTGGGGCCGGCCGAGCTCTTTGCCAGGGCCGGTTTCGGTTCCCAGTCCGACCCTGTTAAGATGCTTGATTTTATAATAATATCATTAACCTACAAATCGATTAGAAAGTTGTGTATCCCATTAGGAGATTATCATGTTTATAATTCATATAATTGCCATGTTCCTCACATAAACAACCTATGTTGAGCCTTTCCAGTGCCTAAAGACCAGTTTTGCACTATACATTTAGTTTTGCACTATATTAGGTGCGGCGGATGTACAGGGATGCTGTTCAAACGCAGCCCTAGCACTTTCTAAGGTTGCTGGGTGGCAAGCAGAAGGCTGCAGATCTGGATCTTGACTATATTTTCTTTTTCTTTTTTTTTGACTATATATTCTGAATGTTTGTCCTTTTGCAAAGGTATTACAACACTCATAATAATAAACTAATCTTTCACTCTTCAGTCATAACTGCCAGTTTTCATTGATCCCTAGGATATTGCCAAGAACAGCACATGATTGTTAGATATTGGTGGGCTCACTGGTGGAGTGAATACATTGTTGCTTGTTACACATGATTCTGGGTTTTGAAATGTAAACACTACTTGGCTTGTCTTCGATGAATGTAGGGTCATCCGGTGCTGGCATCATTTGATCAACTGGACACCTGTGAGCACCACTATAATTCAGAATTGTAGGCAGGATGTAGAACATAACAGGAAATATAATGGTAGTAGCTGGACCATATTAACATGTACAGAGTCTTGTCATCAAATTTCAAATAATCAGAGGGGTGTGAATGCAATTGTTTATGTGTATGTACCTCCAAAGACAAGGATTACTTTGCTTCCTAAATGATAATATCAGGTTTGATATGCTACACATGTTCTGTCAATATAGTCTCCATCCATCTAGTAAACAATGCTTCTCTATGGAACATGAATTCTGCTCTTGAACAGTACATATGCAGGAGTGTTCTGCTAATAACCAAACATTAAGGTTTTTTTTTCTTGATCAACTATCTGGTGAAAATAGATGTAAAAGAAATGTATAGATTAGCCGTGAGTTTATTACGGTCAGGGCATTGTCTGTATTAATGCCTTGTGTGTGATAACCACCGTGCACATCCTGCAAAATAGGGTTTACCGTTCGGCCATGGAATGTGCACGGGGAGTGGCCTGTAACAGTGCCCGGTGTGTGCTAAGCACAGGGCATGGCCCATAAATATGGCTTGTGATACTCCAAAGGATGTGTAGCAGTTCCCTGCACCTGAGATGGTAGAAAGAGTCCATAGCGCTGCCCTGTTGGTGCTAAGCACAAGCCACGACATGTAACACAGCCAAGGCCTGTAGTATGGCTGTGTCCTGTGTGTGGTAAAGACAGGACATGGCCTACTATACTGATCAGTGCTCAGTGTGCTTGAAGCATGGCACGTACAGTGCCCTGATAGTCAGAATGCAATGTGCATGGTAAGCAACTTCACCACCTGCGGCTGTGCCCGGTACGTGGTCTGCATTGGACAAGAACTGCATGGAGCGGCCTATAAGTGTCCGATGCACCTTGGCCATGTCCTGACAGCAATAAATGAAGGGCATGGACTTCTGTTCAGAGCTTTGTACAAAAAGGCCAGGAATGGGCCGGTAACGATGCCAAAGGGCCAAGTCACAAAAGCAGTTATAAACACGGGAAGTAGTACTTCTTGAGTAGCCTTTTACATACTAATATATGACATGCCTTTGTGAATCTGCCTGTAACATTCAACTCACTGCTGGTAAACAGTGGCGTAGCAAGGGGAGGGTGGGATGGCTTGGCCCACCCCAAGCAGCATGAGTTTTGGGGGCGGCGGCCTCCCCCCAGCTCTTACCTGCCGTCTCGGGGCAGTAATCGCCAGCCCCCCCTCCCCCACTCTTCAATGCGGCCACCGCGGGCGACACACGAATGGACCGCTAAGGTTTAGCTACGCCACTACTGGTAAAAGTACACACAGGGCGTGCTCCTTTCTAATTGTATGAGTAGTCCATGATTATTCCCATTTTAGATGTTTCGAGGCCAATTCACAAAGGCATAGAGGAGTACATACAATATTACTAAAGCAACACTGCTTTACGTACTCCAAAATGTCTTTGCGTATAAGCCCCAACGCGTCTAAAGTATCTAAGGTGGATCTACAAATGTGCATATTACGGGCATCCTCGCATAAAAGGATCCAGTGGGACCCTATGACCTCTCCCTGCGCCTGACCCTCTGCTCTAACATGTACACAATCATAGGATGGAAGCTTTATGCCTCAGGCCTTTTTCATTGTGCAATTTTAATCATAGACAGGCAGTTTGGAACTGCTGGGTCTGTTTGAAGATGTTGGCCTCACATCCAGATCTTAGTTAACAGATGAGAATGCTGACACAGACTTTTACTTTCATTCTTTTTGGACTACGTCTCAAAAAATCATAAAAAGTGCAGGCTAAAGGACTTTACCTGCACTACTTGCCAAATGCAGTTTATACATGTTTTACTTATGTAAAATGTATGTACAATTTGGGTCCCTTGCTCAGCTGTAAATTTAAAAAGGTGAATCAAGTTCATTAAGCTGGGCTAAGTTAGCAGCCGCCAAAAAGTGTCAAAAGTGGGCTGGTTATCTCGTAACTAGATTCCATGCATTACATACCAGGGGAGGGTGTGGCGCAGCGGCCAGGGCGGCTGACTCCGGAGCGCAGGGCTTGTGGTTGGATCCCAAGCTCCGGCGGCAGCTCAACCCAGCACCCTGTGACTCTGGGCAATAGCTCGCTTAATCTTCCCAAAGGCCCCAGGCGCCTTGGGACCCTTAGGGGTGATTAGTTTGTGCTTTACAAATATCGGGTTATTATTATTATTACCATTAATTGATGAGCGGGAATGTTCCATTTCCCTTTCCTAGAAGAATGTATCTTCTGCTCCTAGAACCCCTCACTCATCTTCGACTTTTCCCGCACCGTGTCATCACATTTTCCACCTCTGAATTATTGGTCTTCTTGAGCGGGAGCTGTCACAACAATTGATGAAGGTTTTTGCTTTTTAAAACAGGAAATGCCCCCAATTTTAGGAAACGACGCAGTTGCATTTCTGTGGTAACTGATTGTGGCCCGCTGTCTCCAGAGGGATGAACTCCTGCCCTAATCGATGGATGCTTTTATCTCCCGGGACTGTCAACTGACCCCTGAAAGCCACTGGGTACATTTACACTCACAGGCTGGTCAGTGGAACCTGTAAATATTTGGGAGATGCTGGTGCTGGCGGCTTGTCCCACAGTTCGTCACAGAGGCTAGTTCCGGGACGGATCACGTGCGCATGCGTGGCAAGCATAGTGAACGCACTACAGAAATACTCCCTTCAATGGTGTATAGTGCCATCATTGGCAACATCTCCCCCCCTTGTCTGAGCATGCAATAAATAAATACACAAGACAACTTTGTAGTGGGAAAATATTGCTGCAGGTTTATTCCATACAGGAGTATGCAATATGTGGGTTATCTTACGGGCGATCCAAGGGCGGGGCAGCTGTGCCAACCTATGCTGCCCCCGCCCGCCTGGTGAGCCAGCACTGTGGGGCACGCCGTCAGTGCTACCTTAGACGATCCTCTTCCGGATCACGTGACACGTTGGTCTGTTCTACTCACGCCCTTTTCAGGGCGGAGCGTAGCAGGGCAAACCCCCGGTTGGTCAGGCCCCCAACCGCCCGAAGGACTAACGGGGCGCCGTCGCGGTTTTCCCGGAACCTGCCCTGAGGCTCCCGGTCTTTGGCCCTGGCACCCCTACTGTGCCGTGCAGAGGTACCCTTACTGTACCGGTCTGCCGCAGAGGTACCCTTACTGTACCAGTCTGCTTCCAGATCGCCCTGTAACTCCGCCTGCAACACAAAAGCAAAACATTAAACATTCACGATACCCTGACCCCCAGCCAGGACGCCGGGTAAGAGGAGGGGCGGGAGACGGCGTGGCTGGGCAAAGAGACCGCCAGGAGGGGCAGGGGAGGCATATAAGCCCTCCCACCCTCCCCGGCGCACAGGAAGGACGTCACGGAGGCGCCCAGCTGAGGGATCGCAGACCCCTCTGGACACTAGAGCGGGTGGGTGGTGCCAAGATGGCACTAAAGGGCCGCCCTGCTGAGGTGGCCCCCTGCGGGGGCCGCGGACAGCCACATAGTGCCATCATTGGCAACATCTCCCCCTTGTCTGAGCATGCAATAAATAAATACACAAGACAACTTTGTAGTGGGAAAATATTGCTGCAGGTTTATTCCATACAGGAGTATGCAATATGTGGGTTATCTTACGGGCGATCCAAGGGCGGGGCAGCTGTGCCAACCTATGCTGCCCCCGCCCGCCTGGTGAGCCAGCACTGTGGGGCACGCCGTCAGGTGCTACCTTAGACGATCCTCTTCCGGATCACGTGACACGTTGGTCTGTTCTACTCACGCCCTTTTCAGGGCGGAGCGTAGCAGGGCAAACCCCCGGTTGGTCAGGCCCCCAACCGCCCGAAGGACTAACGGGGCGCCGTCGCGGTTTTCCCGGAACCTGCCCTGAGGCTCCCGGTCTTTGGCCCTGGCACCCCTACTGTGCCGTGCAGAGGTACCCTTACTGTACCGGTCTGCCGCAGAGGTACCCTTACTGTACCAGTCTGCTTCCAGATCGCCCTGTAACTCCGCCACAGCTCTGGAGGCGGCCACCGTCGCCGCCAGAGCCCCCCACACACAGGCAGTAAAGTCACTTGCAACCCGCGATCTGCAGCGCCTCCTGCAGGTCAAGCAGGAACAGGTCCATCCCCACCGGGGACAGGTGGACCCCATCCTTCTCAAAGTAGCCCTCGACTGAGGACTGGATCAGTTCGTGCCTGATGAAACCCAGCCCCCTTTGATCAGTGAACTTACGCATGGCACCATTGACCCTCTTGCGAGAATGCTCCACCGCCTCGCTGGACCTTGCCCCGTGCCACTTCCTGCGAGAGATTATTTCTGACCACCAAAGTTCACATTGCCCCAAGCGTTTGCTGAATTCACCCAGGTCGGACTTCATTAATTGTAGAAGAGCCCTCCTTCCCATCGGAATAAGGTCGTTGCCCCCCAGGTGGATCACGAGGATGCTGGGGAGAGGGCCCCCTAGGGCCAGCCTCTGCTCTAGTCTGGAGGTGATGCTGCTCCATCTCATTCCTGGGAAGCCCATCCAGACCAACTGTGTTTGCGTAAACCCCCGCATCCAGTTCCTGCGTCCCGCCCACTGAGCCAGCCTGGCAACGAATGAATGGCCGATCACCCATACTCGGGAACCTGGTGAATAAAACGGACACCATTTTCAAAAACGTGTTTATTAACTCTAAAGTCACACATTGTCACGCTTACTACATCACGGCAAACAATTGTAATGTTACATTCTGGGCCTTCAGGGGCGGATGTAGCGCTCGTAGCAGCGTGATTGCCAGCGCCCAACACTCTTTATGCCTGCTGGCACCATGCCCGCCCTGAATGCCGCTGTGGCTGCCCCTATTCGAAATGAATGGCTGGAATATGTTTTGTCGGGGCGGGCAAGGCCCGTCCGGGCCAGACAAGCGCCCATGACCCTGTCCATCTGAAATTTGGTCAGGGGACCAGAGTCTGCATGAATTAGGAAGTAACCCTGAGTCGCTGGGCGCACGGACATGTAATCCCTCAACCTTGCCACAGGGCAGTACCTGTGGTCTCCTAGTTGTTCCAGGACAACCTCAGCCCCCTTCCCTGCCTGATCTGTCTTGGACCTCCTGATACGCAGCACTAGTTTGTCTGTAAGCTTGACATCTTGGGAGCCCAACGCGACTCCCGAGGCGTCTGTTTTAGACCTGGCTACCAGTTCCCCCATCCTGAACGCCCCAAAGAAAGCTAGGCAGAAGGCTGCCGCGAATAGCTTGGCCTCAAACGGCGTGTTGGTGACCTGGTGGATTACGTCCAGCATCCCTTGTAGGGTGGGAAAATCAATAGGACCCCTGGGGTCCGGGGCACGGACCTCCTCCCTGGCCCATCCCTTGAGGTCCGCCCTGATCACGAAGGACTTGGTCGGGTCCACCCCCCTCAGCTTGGTGTCGTGGCTTACTGCCGCCAGATGGCCACAGACCCAGGAGTGGCTCTTTCCCTGATCTTTGGCCCATAGAACAAACGCTTGAACCTGCTGTTCAAATTCAAGCGAGCCAGTGCTCAAGGTCTCTGTGATGCTTAGGAAAGTTTCGAGGTGGGCCTTGTACTTCTTCCTGGTCCCCGGTGCCAGGGAGCGTTCCCCAGTGATCTCAACCGCTGCTCCAGTGTAGGATGTGCCACAGGTGTGCTGGGAAGGGTGTCATCTCTGCTCTCGCTTGCGGCCAGGCCTCCCGGAAACGGAGCCACTGAAAACGAGAGAGAGCGTCAGCTGCCACATTTTGGACCCCTTCGATGTGCCTAGCCCTGAACTCGGTGTTGCAGCGTAGGCCGGCCCTGACTAGTTCTCTCAATAAGCACAGCACCAGGGGGCACTTCGCTGTCTGGCCATTGATTGCCTGTACCACCCCCATGTTGTCGGACCAGAAAACTACCTTCTTGTCCGCCAGTGCTTTGGGCCACAAATGCAGGGAGATCACGATGGGGAACAGTTCCAGTACCATTATGTTAGAGGTGATCTTGCGCTGCCGCCATGCATTCGGCCATTTCTGTGCACACCAGTCCTCCCCCAGTATGGCCCCGAAGCCCTCCCTGCCTGAAGCGTCTGTGAAGAGGCGGAGCTCCGGGCTGCCTGCCCAGGGGCTCTCCATATGACTGTCCCATTGAAAGTGAGTAGGAACTCACACCACATTGCTAGGTCCTCTTTCAGTCCGCTACCTAACCTCACCAGGTGGTGTTTTTATGAACCTTGGCTGTGGCCCTGGCCAGCCTTCTGGAAAATACTCTCCCTGCCGGGATGACTCTGGCTGCGAAATTCAGTTTTCCCAAGAGACTCTGGACCGCGCCCAGGGAGGCCTTGTCTTTGCCCAGTAGCGCCTGGATATCCTGCCGCAGATCCTCCACCTTCTTGGCCGGGAGCCTGGATTCACCCTTTATGGTGTCCAGCTCGATGCCCAAAACGTGAGAACCTGTGCCGGACCCTCGGTTTTACCTGGTGCCAAGGGAACCCCCAGATGCCCCGCCAGCTCTTGGAAACACTGTAATCCCTCACTACACTTCTTGGTCGCCACAGGCCCTAGGAACAGGAAGTCATCCAGGTAGTGAGTAACCCCTTCCGTGCCGTACTCCCAGGAGAGCGCCCACTGGAGAAAAGAGCTGAAGGCCTCAAAATACGCACAGGACACGGCACAGCCCATGGGCATGCAACGGTCATAGAATACTTCGCCCTGCCAGCGGAAGCCCAGGAGGTGCTGGCTGTCAGGGTGGACCGGGAGCAGGCGGAAGGCAGACTCTATGTCGGCCTTGGCCAGCCAGGCTCCCTTCCCTGCCCTCCTAACCATGTCTATTGCCAAGTCTAGGGAGCAGTAAGAGACTGAGCATGACCCGTCTTCCAGCCAGTGGTTCACGGAGTCGCCCTCAGGGTAGGACAGGTGGTGTATAAGCCGGTAGGCCCCAGGCTCCTTCTTGGGGACCACGCCCAGGGGGAGATGAGGAAGTGCTCCAGAGGGGGTGGGGGAAGGGACCCGCTACTCTGCCTAGGGCTAGTTCCTTCCGTACCTTCTCCTTCACTATGCCTGGCAAGTCCCTTGCTGACCTAAGATTTTCGGCATCCCTGCATCCCAGGGGGCCCTGGTACGGAATCTTAAACCCTTCGATGAAACCATTGGCTAAGAGAAATCTATCTTTGTGCTTAGGATATAACCTGAGCAGGGGGAGGAGGTTGCCTAGGATGATGGGTGAGGGGCCCTTGACGTTGGAGGTAGGCATGATGGCGCTCGCCGGCATGGGAGGGTATGCCAGGGTGGGGGGGGCGAGAGGCCACGGGTGGATCTGTAAACTCTGAATCACTAGCTGTCTTGTCTGCCCTTGTGGGGCGGGGGGCCTTCTGACTTGATGGTGCATGACACGGCCGGGTGAAAGGCCCCGCACTTGCTGCAACTGTGGGCGAACTTGCAGGCCTTGCCCCAGGAGCAGGACCCGGCATTGTACAGCCTGCATGTTCCAGAATTGGATTTCCTGCTCCCTTGACTTCTTCCCTTACTTTGGCTCCCTCGAAAAAGCTGTTTGACGGGGCGATTACCGTTCTTATTGGTCCCTTTCTCATTGCCACCTTCCTTCTGGTTCTTGCCTGCCCCTTCTTTGTGTTCAGCTGTGAATTTGCACATATGTTGTACCCAAAGCTGGATCTCTTTTGATCCCACCCCAACTCAGGGCATATGGCCATCCGCTTGCGGAAATCTTGGTCGTAATAGAACCACCCGACCCCTCCTGTCACTTTCGCCTCCTGCTGAATGGTGTGGGAGTATTGCATTAATGCCTCCCCCTGCTCTGGATACTTTTCCATAATCACAGCCAACAGTATGGTAAATGCCTCGACCCAGTTCTCAATTGTTTTCTCTGGCCAACGTTGGTACCTCACCTTTTTCTCCTCCTCCTTACCTCCCATTTTCCTAGTGTCCGCCCCCGCTGCCCCGTGCATGAGTAAGGTCAGGATATCAATGAATTCCCGCCTCCAGATACCTTCTTTGGCCGCCAGGGGTACTTGCCAAGACAGTGAGCAACGGCCCGAGGCCAGGGGAGCCACCGTGACGGGTGGCCGGGGGCCGGCACAGCTGGTGGCTGGGGGGGAATCAGGGGCTGGGCTGCGGTGGGCGGGACAGCCCCCAGGCCGCTGGACGGCTGTGAAACTGGCACGGACGGCGGGGAAACTGTCGCTGCCGCCTGATTAGCATCTGCTGGTGGTGTGGCCGGTGTGTTGCCCCTTGGGATGGGGGCAGAAGTGGCTGGTGCTGCCAGGACCGAAGCGGACGCTGCGTCGGCCCCATGCCCTGTGCTCGTAGAGGCCCCGGGCCCCAATTCCCTGGCGGCTGTACACAAGCAAGTTGGCCGGCTGCCCCATACTTGCAGTACTGATGGTGCTCCCGAGGCCGCGGGAGCTGCAGCGGGGAGCGGGGGCGGGGATGACATGGCGTCTAGGCGCTTCTGGAATACCCCCAAAATGGACAGCATATTGTCCATCGCCTTACCCATTTTATCAAAGTTCTCGCTGCCTGCTGCAGTGGTGTTCGGTACGGCCGCCGGTACCTCTGTGGGTTCCAGCTCTCGCGGTGTGCTTGCTCCCCTGGTTTTTGCTGGGGGCGTCCATAGGAAAGTCCTTGTTGGTGGGTTTGCGCACCCGCTTAGATCTGGTAAGTCCATGCTCCACGGGTCCTGCCTGTGTCACTGGCGGGATGTCTGCCCCCAACCCCGAATCCTCCGGTCCTCGTGCGTCGAGGAATCCCTGTGCCCATTCCGGTCCCTTAGCCTTGGCCATGGCCATGAAGTTCTCCCATAGTGCATCCTGCGACGTGCTGGGCTGCGACTCGTCCACACAGCTGATCTGTGAAAACAGCGGGGCGGGAGTTCCCTGGCTGTCCATGGCCCGATGTCTGGACAACTGCCTGGTGTACCCTGGGGGAGGGGAGAGAAAATCGTGAGAACAAGCCCCACCCATGCCCGATGAATGCGGCCCAAATGCCGAGCCGCAGGGGCCCCCTGTTCCCAGTCCCCGGCGCGTGTCCAACCCTCTGGTGCCCCAGTACTTACTTCCTTATAGACTCCTGGCCCTAGCTCTTTGTTGGTCGATGGGTGGACGGTCGGAGACGAGGGAGTCGGCGCGGCGGTGGTACGTGGTGCCCCTGGCAGCGTAGACAAGTGTGAACCGTAGCTGTAATTTAAATTTGAAATAAGACACTACACCAGACCATTCCCAAACAGCAGGTGCTGCCTGCGCTGGGCCTCGGGGAGCCCCGCTTCCCGGACACCGGTGCATGTACAATCCCCTGGAGCCCCGGTACTTACTGCGCTTAAGGTTCCTGGTACCCGGCTCTTGGACGTTCGCGGGGGGTGGGATGGCTCGGAGAGGGAGGCGGTCGTCGCGTTTCGGACGGGGGGGGGGTGGGATGGCGACACGTCAAACCAACATCCTGCAATAATAACGGTTAGCACGTGCATTCATTGTTGCTTTGTACCACTCCAACCCTTGACCTGCCCCTTCAGCCTCAGCTGTCCCAATCCCCCCAAACTCACTGCTTCCACGCGTGCGCGGCCCGGTGGCCTCTGTCCGTCGTACTTGTTGTGGCTTGAGCGATATATCCGTACCTTGGGGAGACATTGACAAAGTGTTATAACCCTGCCGGGCCAGCCTCCCATTGCAAAGTACACTGAAAACTGTCGCATGAACCTGTTGTGGCAGCCTACCACGTGATGTGGCCGTAGTGGCCAACACGCCACCCCAGGTGAAGCCCCAGGCACGCCGCGGGCCCACCTCACAATTAGACCCAGTAAGTGTCCTTTCTACATTTGAGGACATTGGCCCTGCCTGAGATGGCGAAGCGCGGCCGTGAATGACATGCTGTGTGCGCGACCCCGAGGCTTGGCCCTGGATCCTTGCAAAAAGTCGGCCCTCTGGCCACAACCCTAAGCATTGTAGCATCTATCGCTGGGCGGGGAAGGGAGGCGGAAGGAGAGGCACTGGTAAAGGGGGTACCTCGAACTCCGAAATGAAATTGGGGGGGGAGCGTTCGTGCACATGGAGCCACCTCGAACGGGGAGCAGGCAGTTCCGGTACGCTTGAATACATCACTGCCCGCGGGGGGGGGGGCACCGTTGGAAGTGCTCGCCCGTGCCCCACCCCCTCCTGCACGCCTCGGCGCACTTTGCTGCCCGAGCCCCATGTGCTGCCCCTGGGCGGGACGCCGCGACGAGCGGAGCAGAGGGCAGGCAGTGCGGGAGCCCGTACCACCGGGCCATCACCCTTATGTGAGGGGGAAGGGTCGTGCTGAGCCGCGCACCAGTTGCGGGTGCTCACCTGCGCACATCACCCCACGCCGTGCATGCTGCCCGGGCCCACTCTGGGCGGCAGGCCGCGCGCTCGAACGGGTCAACTAGGCTAAATCCCACACGGCCCAGGCCCCTGGCACAACGGAACAACTGAGGCAGCGGGCCCCGCTAGGGCTGCCTGCAGGCATCGATCATACCCCACGGCCCAGGCCCCTGGCACAAGGAACAACTGAGGCAGCGGGCCCCGCTAGGGCTGCCTGCAGGCGTCGACCCCAGGAGGAGGTCCGCCCAAGGCAGCAAAGCCCTACATCCTGCTGCCCCCACACAGTATCGGCCAGTCACCCCATCCCCCGGGTGCACCCACGGGGAAGAGCAGAGCCCCGCACCGCCTGGGCAAGGCTACACGGGCACCCTGGCCCCGCCAGAGCAAAGTGCACGGGCACCCTGGCCGCTTGACCGTGCCCAAGAGCGGGTGAACCCGGCTGTGTGAGACCCGGGACAAAGGAGCAGATGAGGCCGCGGAAATCCGCGCGCTTCCAAGCCCCGCTAGGGCTGCCTGCAGGCGGCGAACTCACGCCAGTGCTCTTTCCAGGAGGGAGGTCAGCAGCAGGCTGGCCACGAGACCGCAAAGCCCGACCTCCTCCTGCCCCCCCACAGTAGCGTCCAGCCACCCACATCCCCCGGGTGCACCCATGGGCACACTTGACCAAGCTTCGCGGGCACTCTCAGACATAGCGCCCCGTCGGAGAGGGGCATCGACCAGTTCGGCTCTAACCCCCATGAAGGTCTGCACCGCCAAGCCCGGTCAGGGCAGGGTGCAACCGACCTCGAACCTCGGGAGCTGTGCCCCCCCGGCGGGACATCGACCAGCATGAGCCGATCCAGGCCACCAACGAGGCGAAAGGAGGCGGGGGGGGGGGGGGCTTGCCTAGTCACTCACCGCGGTGTCAGCTCACAAGGTGGTCAGGACAACGAAGACCGGCAGACGACGTGTCCGGACGAGACGGCGTGGCTGGGCAAAGAGACCGCCAGGAGGGGCAGGGGAGGCATATAAGCCCTCCCACCCTCCCCGGCGCACAGGAAGGACGTCACGGAGGCGCCCAGCTGAGGGATCGCAGACCCCTCTGGACACTAGAGCGGGTGGGTGGTGCCAAGATGGCACTAAAGGGCCGCCCTGCTGAGGTGGCCCCCTGCGGGGGCCGCGGACAGCCACATTTCTGCAGGAGGCCATCTTGGGCGTGACAAAAGCGATAGCTAAATGAGCAGTGATCCCCGGCTAAACAAGTACAAAATACATAACTTCCCTATGTGAAAATCTTTCAAATTTACTAGAAACCCTTATCGTTTGCCCTCTGCTTCTTAAATTAAGACTCAGGCCATTAAAACGCCATGTTCTAAATTCCATAGTGAACAGCAAGGAGGCCTTAGTAGAAGGATGCTGTACCACATTATTGACTTTTGGATGTGCACCAATTATGGTCCTCATTACAAATTAAGCAGAATAGGGTGAGTATTTACCAAAACCTGGTAAATACCATTACCCTGGAGTGAGGTATTGCTATTGCGAGTTTTCAATTTGCCACATAACGAGGAATCACTTTCTAGCACATTCAAATACACATGGTTTGCCTTTTTATGGACCTTTTATCCCGCTAATTTCAGCAGGCTTGGCCTTCCCTAGTCCAGGAGGGGAAAACTGCGAGGTTTTAATAATTATCACTCAACTCGTAATTCCAATCCCTGTGCAAACAAGGATTTGCACAGGGATTACAATTTAACTCTGATTTTGTAATAAGGGGCATTGAGGAGAGTATATCAACTGCCACTACATCAGCAAGGTAAATATATATAGGAAAAAATAGATTTACTGTTCGTAGCTTAATTTATGCTTACATTGAAGATATGTGGTGCTCTTTATTACACGCCGATATATATAAATAAAGCTCGTAGAACACCATAGTGCACACCTGCAAGGGACCCCGAGAAGGAGCAGCAGTCTGTAGTGGATAACTAAATGAGAATCAGATGTGGGCGGTAGTGGCCATGTCAAGGCAAGTGCAGCATCTCCTATTACAGAGAAACATATACCCAGGCCACCATGACAAGTTTGTCAAAATAGAGAGGGGTATTTACCATATCCCCAATAAAGCAAACGTACCCAGAATAGGCTCTCAATTATGAAAACCAGACATCCACCGTTCATTCACTTTCAGGATGGTTCGTGTCCCAATAGCTGGAGTGAGGACCCCGGGGGTGGGGGGCAGAGGGGAAGGGGAGAATTCCCTGCTTCATCATTGGCCATCCCGCACTCGCCAGAGAATGCTCTAGTGGCGGGCGGTGAGCTGATGTGCTACAGTATAGGTCTACACACAGTAGGGCAGCAGACGGATGTCGTGGCTGGGGTCAAATTGACAGGTCCCGACCCATCTGCCTCTGAGCGGGTACACGTACGCAACGGAGTCCAATGGCCCAGACCGGGAGGCCGGACTTCTGGACGGGCCCCCGCACCTCCATTGAGCAGCACACTGATATAAACCAGCCTCTGTGTGGGCTGCTTTTGGAGTCTCCGGCTAAGCTGGATGTCTGCAAGGCTGGAAAGGTGCTGGAGAAGAGCATTGTGGGGAGCTTTGGGCAACATCCCATGTGCGCTGGAGGATGCCCACGTGACTCCCATGACTGACTTCCACTGATGCTGCACAGGAGGCAGGGGGGTCCCTACAAGAAGGAAGGCCGCAGTACTACCCCTAGCACAGAAATGAGCATTGAGAGGATTGGGGTGTGGCCCTGTTCTGGGACTGCATCGGTAATCGGGAGCTACATTGGGGATAATTATAAGGAGAATGGCATGCTTGGTGGGCCCTACCCTGCTTTTCCTCCGGAGTAGAGACTACCTGCCTGAAGGCACATGTGGGAGAGGATTCACTGGCCAAGGCCCTGTAACTGTAAGGGAATCGGGCACTAAGGGCCAGATGTACGACGTTGGAAATAGCGCCTCGCAAATTGCGAGTTTTTTGCGAGTCGCAATTTGCGAGGCGCTATTTCCAATGTACAACAGTGTTTTTCACACTGTTAGCGATTCCCAATGGGGTCGCAAATAGAGAGGCTCATGAATATTAATGAGCCTCTCGCAATTTGCGACCCCATTGGGAATGGCAGGCCCTCCAAGGTAGGTGGCCTGCTGGGCTCAGCAGACCACCATGTCTGGGACTGCTTTTAAATAAAGCAGTTTTTTTTAATGCAGCCCGTTTTCCTTAAAAAATATTTTCCCCTGCATTTGCAAAGGGGAAAATATTGGGGGACCCCTTCCCTTTTGCGAGTGCATTACCAGCCTCTTGAAGAGGGTGGTAATTTGCGAGTGTTTTGCGCCCGCAATTGCAGACGCGAAACATTCTTACATAGGGTTGCGCTCGCTATTAGGAAGGGAACGCCCCTTCCAAATAGCAAGTCGCAAAACCCTATTTTGGAAGTCGCAAAAAATTGCGACTCGCAAAATAGGGTTTGTACATTCCCCATGCTGTTTTTGCATGCGCAAACTGGTTCGCAAACCCGTTTGCGCATGCAAAAATGGTCGTACATCTGGCCCTAAGGCACCAGTTTACATCTAGAGGCCTTGTTTGGACTTCCAGGGAGGCATTGGACTGCAGTGTTTCCGGGCTACTGAAACAACCTTTTCTGCATAATCATGGCCGCCAACAGCACACAGCTCATTGAATGAGGAGCAGGCTAGCTTGCAGACAACACTCAGGAGCCCCACTACCTATTCGAGTTTTGCATGAGGAGCGGTCATCTGGATCTGGACGGGTGTCCGGACACATGGCTGAGGAGGTTGACCCAGAAGGACGATATGTCCTGGTGGAAGGAAAACTGGATGGCAAGCCCCTTCTGTTAGGGAGTATCTATGCACCAATACAGCACAATCACCTTTCTGGGCACACCTTTCCCTAATTCTCACCCGTTGGGCCCATGTTCCCTGGATTCTTGGGAGGGGGATTTTAATAGTGTCTTTGACCCACAGTTGGACTGTTTTCATCCCCCATTACTAACTTCACCGGTGGTGGCAGCAGCCACCTGTCTAACACAATGGCTTACTCATTGGTCCCTACATGATAGCTGGCATGTCTTGAACCCCGGAGTTAGGGAGTACTCCTAATATTCAGCCCCACATGAGCTTCTTCTAGATTAGACCGCATCCTCTGCCACGCCACTATCCAAATGCAGGTTGCGGATGCTGAATACCTTGGGAAAACATTCTCTTACCATAACCCGCTTCAGATCCACATTGGATGGAGGACAACTGATAGAACAGTTGCATTGCCTGGACTTTAGGGCCTATCAGGTCAAAATGCATGCTGAGGGGAACAAATCGGGCCATCTGTTAGCATTGCTCCTGCTCAGTGTGACACCCAGAGCCCCCATTACCATGATCAGAGAGTCCCCGACACATACACATACTAACCAAGTGGACATACTTTCGGCATTTATTACGCACTACCAGGCGCTGTACGACCCTCCCCCCACTGATCGGTAGGCATATAAAGATGGGTTCCTCAATGACATAGGGTTACCCACTCTAGATACCCTAGAAAGGGAGGCGCTAAATACCCCTCCCACGCTCCAGGAAATCCAGGGGGAAATCTTCTGTGAGGTGCAGCCTCACAGAAGACTCCAGGCCTTGACGGCTTACCTTTTGAGTTCTATAAGGCCTATGAATCACTTCTAGTCCCAAAATTCCTGGAGATGTATCAGGCTGCTCTGACAGAGGGCTGCCTCCCACAGTTACTCTGTGAATCATTGCTGGTTAACATGCCCAAGTCTGACAGGGATTCGATGGCGGTAACCTGTTACTGTCCGTTATCAATATTGGGAACAGATTATATAATACTTAGTAAAATCATAGCAGTTTGCCGATTGGAACACATGCTGCATCTGGTACAGTCAGACCAAAATGGCTTTCTTCCTAGTAGATCCACCACCCTTAATGTCCAACGTTTAAATAGGGTGATGGATTTGGCCCCAGCCTGGTGGCCGTATGCGGCCTGTCTGGTGCTAGACTTAGAAAAGACATTTGGCATGGTGGACTGAGGCTATCTCTTTTCCATTTTGGGCACATTGGGCATTACTGGTACACTCCAGAGACTCATCCAGCTCTTCTACACAGACCCACGGCCCGGGTAAAAATTGGCCATCTCATCTCATCCCCATTCTCGGTGAGTAGGGTGACCCACCAGGGATGTCCACTCTTACTGCTCTTATTTGCTCTTGTGATGGAGCCGCAGGCTCAGCAGCTCCAGCGACGGGGCATGGAGTGGGGGAATACCTCTGAATGAGGAAAGGCATTTAGTCTCACTATATGCGGATGATGTACTTATATATATCCGTGACATCCGTTGTAGGATCACCAAAATCACAGAGTTCCAGTTGGAGATTCATAAAGTCTCGGGGCTTGGGGTTAATTGGTCCAAGTTGTGTGTCTTCCCAATCCAGATGCACTGCCCCTCGCAGCAACTGACAGTTGACACCCATGTACTATGATGGGAGCCCCGCACGTTTAGTTACCTAGGGATCCGCATATACCATGATACGCAAGATCTCATTGATGGAAACCTTACTAGAGCCATATCCTCCCTGTACCCCCAAATGGCATTTGGGAGTACCTTACCTCTCACAGTGTAAGGACGTATAGCCTTGTCTAAAATGATGGTGCTCCCTCGCCTCCTGTATTTCTTTCATAAACTTCCAGTGCGTATTCGTCAGTCCACCTTTTAGGCTTTGCATGCCACACTGGGAAGCTTCATCTGGAATAAGGGCAGGAGACGTGTGGCACTGAGAAAATTACGACTGCCTGTAGACAAAGGGTCTTGGGAGCACCCAATTTTGACCATTATTATCTAGCAGCACAGCTGCAATGGCCAGCGAGATGGCTGGCAGGGTGTCAGACAGAGGAGATGGGTTTGCCAACTCTAGCTCGAGTGCAGGCAGTGATTGGGGGAGGGCTGCTTCCACAGGCGAAACTCCCTGAGAGTTCAAAAATCTAGTGCGCATAGCATATGAAAGTTACCGCAGGGGATTATGACTCATGCCGTGCATCACTCCATACTCTCCCGCAATTGGACTAAGTAACATTGAGTCATTCTGTGAACTAATTGGACAGGACGGCGTAGCGACTTGGGCTGAAGCAGGGGTGGGAACATCGGGGGACTTATTTCAAGATGGTGTGCTCCTACCATTTGATCAGTTACAAGAGGAATGTGAGCTACCAATGGGACACTTCCTTGCCCATGGCAAGCTGGTGGCTGAACTGGGGCAGTACTGGAACATTGCTGACACGGAGGCGGAACAACACCCACTCGTACATGATCTCCAGATCCTGGGAAGTGGACGTAGGCTGATTACAGAATTCGCAAGGGCATTGGCCACCTTAGACCCTTTACTGTTGACGCGCCGGTGCTGGGAAACTGGCATAGGCTGGGATTTGACACCCAAAGAATGGGAAAGAGCATTGCATTATCCACGGAAATTATCTCACAAAGCTTAATTCCGGTATATGCAGCACAACATTCTACACAGGGCCTACCTTGCATAAAATGCTTGGATCATCTTCTCTTTGCCCTCGGTGCCGAACTCCAAACGCCAATTTGAGGCACATGTTTTGGAAGTTCCAAGCAGCTGCAACTTTATGGAGGGAAGTCACAGACGCACTGACAGACATGACAGGTCGTGAAGGCCTTCTCATCATGGAAGGGGTGCTACTGGGTACATTTAAATGAAAAAAAAACACAAACGGCAACTAATCAATTCCTAGACTTAGCACTGCTCATCGCCCGACGGTCTATAGCAATGCACTGGACGGTGAATATACTCCCGGGCCTGCAACACTTAACTGAGGTAAGGCCGAGGTGATGCGAAGGCGGCAAGAAGTCCGAGGACTGCACAGAGACCCTACAGCTGCTTTGTGGAATGTTTTACTACAAGATCTGCAGATGTTCAAAGATGCCCTCGTAGCCTAGTTCGGGTTCATCTTACCGTTGAAGATGGGTAGTGCTAAGCACTAGACTGACTGTGACCCATTGTACCCTCTATCTGTTCGTTCCCTGTGCTTACAGACATTTCATTCCTTCCTCTTCATTAGTGGTTATGCGCAAACTGCAGTAGGGGAGAGGATGGGGGGGGCGGCTTATCACAATTTCACTATTCCACGTGTGTAGGGGTATAGAGGAGGCATTAGCATACAGGGGCACGTTAACTCGACGACACGTCTATGTGATATGAATTGCACTGTTGTGATCTGATGTTTGATACTGTTAATACACTTAGGTTTCGAACCATCTACTTCTTACCAAAACATTGTAACTGACATACCATATTGAAGCTGTTAATGCTCTTGCATGATGCAGTATTTTATGCTGTGTACCATGATGAAAACAAAACTGGTTAAAAAAATAAATAACTCTCCCTGCTAAGTGGTAAAGGCCATTCCATGATATAATATTAAAATATTGCTTAAAATGCATTCTGGGTGTTGTACTATAATGTCTTCTTATCATATAGTTGATGCTGGTTACCTGTAGAGGTCATGGGTCATGAACCCACTGCATAACCCAGGGACTGCATAGGAGGAAGCATACAATAGAGCTCATAGCCTCTCACAAAACACCATAGAACGCACATTTGGACATCTTCAGGCCAGATTCCAGTGTCAGCATCAAAGTGGTGGCGCCTTGGAACGCCAGCCTGATAACGTTTGTTGTATCATTGTAGTGTGTACCATGCTGCACAACATTGCTGTTACACAATGTGTGCCCATACCTGAAGATGAAGAAAAGAATGCTGAAGATAGTATTGAGGAGGACTAGAACACAAGGTGAATGCCAGTGCCATAGGAAACGCTATCATTACAAATTATTTTTGAAACATCAAAATATGTTAGAAATTTGTACATTTGCAAGAAAATACACATAGAGAAAACGTGCTTGTTTAATGTTTATTGAAGTAAACATTTAATGGCAATGGCCAAATCAATAATACGTTTTGTTGAAGTAACAACTCCCCAAAGAATATTCTTTTTTCTTCCTTTCTTCAAATCCTGAAGCCAAAGTAGCGACTCCAGCAGATCTTTTAGTTGCTCTCTTAGGGGATTCCTGTGCGCCAAAGGATGGAGATGATGAGGGAAGAGAAGAGGATGTTGTGCTGTCTCTTGATGCAAATGAAGCCATATAGGAGGGTGGCATTCCCTGAAGCTCCAACAGCTTTACAAGAGAATCCCAAGCATTAGCAATTGCCCTTTGGCCTTCTGCATTCTGTCGACTGACAGTCAGAAGGGAGGCAGTCAGCCTATTGAGTGAATGTGCATTTGATCTTGACTGATGATTCTTTTGCTCTTGCGATAACTGAATAGCATGTGCCTCCTTCTTCACAAAGTCTGGCTGCTCTTTCATAATGTCCTTAATGGCAGGGCGGACTGATATTGCCGGTGCATTTTCTGAGCATTTAGCAAGGAGGGCCTGCTGGCCTGACTCCATGCCACACATTCTGTCTTCCAATGTTTTTAGTGAGTCTAGATTGTGACCTAAACATCCAACATTAGCTTATGAGGGCACATGTCGGTCCTCATCAGATGCTGGATGAAGTGTGCCTCATTGTTCCTCATGATGTTCAGTTTCATGACTTCCATAATTGGCAAGTTCCAGAGGTTGGAAATCAAGTGTAATGGTTTCTTGTGACTCTATATTGGATAGTAGCTGTTCACACAAATCCCCTGCTACCATGGATGTTGTTTCCCCAGCTCCTACACTGGTCTCAGATGTTGCTGAAAGAGCTATGTCTTCTGAAGGGTTAAAGGCATCATCATTACCTGAAGCAGGAGGAGAATGTTGGTCATACTCAGATTGCATGCCAGTGGGTGCAGAGCCTGTTTGATGGTTGATGTAGTCGGCTCTTTGCCTCTAGAACATGCCTAGGTTACTCTATTCTTTGCGATTTTCCAGATGATGTTTTTGGTTTCATGGATGATTGTCCCTTTGCAGTTTTAGGTAGACAGTCTTTGTTAGGCAACCCTAAATGGATCTTTACTTGGCAATGGTGTAGATCCTTCACCCCTCATGTTTTTAGATGGTTTAGCTGCCATGGATTAAGTTGTTGGGTTTTTTACATAAAATCGTTGATGGCACTATCATTTTCTCACCCAAGCTTGGTTTCCCCAGAACAGTCATTTAAATAGATCTGGTCTAACACTAGCAGCACTTTCTTCAGTAGTTTTGGTCAGTGCTTGATTTGAGCCGGTGGTTTCTGGTGCTCAGTACCAGCACTTAATTGTAAACACCGGCACTTATGACAGTCTGCCACACGGTGGCGCTGTCAGTCGAATTCAGAGATCAGCACAACAGCTGCTTGTTAATTCAATGCACAATATAAACGAGTAATACCTATGACCTAGCTGTTTTTATAACATTTGGGGGCCTGGAATGGTCACAATTTTAAAAGTGTGATGATTAGTAGTGTGTTGGTGCTGTCATTGGCAGCTCTGGCAGGGGCAAAGGGTGGTGCGAGCTGCAGTGGCCTCCTGATGAGGGCCCTGGCACATTTCTTTACATTTTGTTTTATACAAATTAAGCACTAGTTGTGGTAGGTGCAGCCGAAGACTTTGAGGCACTTGCTACAGCCATAGCAGATGTGTTTGAGTGTAAGCAAGTTACTCTACCATTGTTTTGGATGAAGGTCACTACAAGGTTGCAGAGACGTATAACGCTGCCTCCTTTCAATATGGCTAGACCCTCTGAATTACGTACTGTGCTGGGCTGCACTTCAGGGAGCTACTTACAGGGTACTGGCAATCTACAAGTTGCTCCGGAGCTATCCGTTGAAGACCCCTGCACTTGTGGTAGCCTGTGCTGGGCAAAATTGCAAATCATTTCTCTCATGAAATATTCATCATTTTTATGAAAATATTGCAACATCATGCATATTATGCAAAATGCAGTGAAACATCATGGTTGCAGGTAATTAAATGAGGATTTAATGAGGACACAAATACATCCCTGAAGTTTGCATGGTTGGGTTGTGTTTAACTTATTGGTGCATCTCTAAGAAAGAAGACAGGAACTCATTCAGAATCCTTATATATACTGGCTGGTTCACCTGTTGGACTTTACAGTAACTGAGAATGGGACAGAAACGTCATAAAAGAATACACTCACCCTTACCAGGGATGCCACAAGGGTAAGACATGCACTGAACTAGCTTTAAGTTTCACAGGGCCCAGTAAAGCTCAGAGAGTTGGTAACCACTTATGTTCTAACTAGACACCTGAGATCCTCACCTCTTCATTTCCTCAGTACAACCAGGGTAAAAAGGATGAGATGGGGAGGAGGATCATTTGTACATGTAGTACCGAAGTTGTGGAACGATCTTCCACCCAGTCTCAGAGCACTGGAAAATGAACTTTCCTTCAGGAAGAAACTTAAAACATGGCTGTTTCCCCGTTAATGTACCAGAGGCTCTACTCTCAGCACAGTACTCACCAGCACGGGGAAGCCTTCGGGTAGCCATGCGCTTTACAAAACATAAACATAAACAGGGCCCTTCCGTTCCGAAGTGGATGGTAGCTCCGCTGCTGAGAGCTCTGTGTAACCGTCCCAGATAAGCTGTAGCATTCAGTGTAAAATGTGCATCTGTAAAATTCAGATAGGTCTGTGCAGTTTTCTGTTTTGTTTTCCCATACAATCCAATTAAAAAAAGTATTTGGTGCATCACTCTCTGGAATAGCGTGTATGCCGATGCCAAACTGAGGCGCATCCGCTGTAACACTAGGCACACTCAGGAGTGACTAACAAGTTATAAGATTTAAAGTTGTCAATTAAAACAATATCTTGCGATGAGCTGACCACAGATAAAATATGGAAAACAGTCGTATCCTCAATTATCATCGGCATCCCTCCTATATTAGGCAATTAATGACAATCCACCAAACATTGCCATTGAAGTTCCACAAAAACCTATTTTTTGTTTTGGGTTTTCCAGTCAAATCCAGAGGGGATTGCCACACAGAAAGCTCTTTTTCTTCTAGTACTCTCTCCTCACAAAATCTATCTCACTCCTTCGTGAATTCTGCTCTTAGAGGAACTGATAACACCTCATCTACTGACCTTTTATTTTGAACTGAGTTTCTTATTCTCTGTACAAAACCCTTTAGTATCCCCACCGATTCAAAAAACATTTCTGGAACTATTTCTTCCTACCTCCTGAAGAATTTTCCTAATTTATTTTCAATGTGCCGATAACGATATTTTTAAAAGAAAAGTCATCACCGGCCAATAAGACGCAAATTGTCCACGTGTGCTTATGCCACTTTAAATGTGCCATGGTAGGTGAATGATGGAGTTCACCTCTAATAATGACCAAAAATGGTGGTGACCAGTAGGTAATGATCCCTTTTCCCTGTAATGAATCTCACCTAACACACTTGTCCTGGCACACAAGACCACCACACCCTTCCCTCTTCCCTGTGAATGTCCATGCTGATGATCCGCAGTAAGGATTGCATTGTATGGCTAATCAATGTTGTAACTCAATTGTCTTGCAGCATATGAAGCACTTTGTGTGCCTGACTTGGCTATCTACATACCAATGTGCACAGTCAGAATACAATAGATCCCAACTGTCTGCTCTGCCCAATCCACTGTTTTCCTGACCTAAAGCGTAAGCCAGGGATTAACAGTGACACTAACCTGGACTGAGGTAGTAGTTGGCCAACAGAGATCAGCGGTACTCCTTTTCACTCAGCAAAGCTGCCACATCTTTCCTGTCACAGAGGCGAGCAGTCGTGCAGCACACATTCAGCCTTCAGCAGTCTTTTGACAAGAATTCTTCAAGGAAGGGCGGTACAGTGCTACGTCAGGCCAGTACCTCAGTCAAAGAGATAATGGACCCATTACTCCTACCTTCCCCTGTTGTCCTTGTCTCTAGTGAATCATCGTGGGTGTAGGTAAAAGATCACATGGTTACATCTTCCTTAAAGAGGATTTAATGAGCGCAACAAGTGGGTGTAGGGTAGTCACTGACAATTGGATTTGAATAGTATGCCAGCAGTTCATACCTCTTTCACCATCTAATCACACTCTATGTTCTAGAACTAGTTATCACGCATATTGCAAGTACAAAACATGCACAAGATACCAGCAGAAGCCTCATTTGAGCAGAAAATGATTTGTGGCCATCGCACACATCAGTTTTGCACCTCATACAAGGCATGTTCCACTCAAGCCAGCCTGCTGTGGAAGGAAAATGTCATAAAAAAATTTAACTGCCATCAAAGTAAACAAATTAGGTAAAATACACAAAACCCTATATTTGGGAGTTACACGAGATTACAATTGTGTATTGAAAATTTCACCCAGGGCTAGTGGTAAACTCTCATTAGTACATATAATGTAACTATAAAAGGTACATTTTATATCCATACATTTTTTGGTGAAACATTTTTAAATTATCTACTTCCAGATCACTTTTGCCAACTTTGAGATACATTTTCCAGATTCTGTGCTCACTCTTGCGGCTCACCAGACCTATGTCCCAGCACTCACTGTTAAACGGTTCAGAGGGGTAAGAGTGACTCATCACACAGAGGGTATTGTATTGGGAGCTCTGAGCATATGGAAACGTTTGTTACCATAAACAGAGGCTTGTATAGTTATAGCCAATATCAAGACATGCCCGCATTTGTTTTCTAGTTGCGCCACTACATACAATCAGAGGCCACTGGCAATTTTCGCATTAAATAAAATACATTATATACCTACCTGCTGTAGGCCACTGCACCTTTAGTGTCTCTGTGATCATCTTATCTGTGGTACTTGGCTATCAAGTGGGCCTCAGCCTCTGAAAGTTACCAGTCGACTCTGCCGTGGTGCTCTTGTGCCTCTCTCACTTTGTCACAGCCAGTCGTCAGAGTCTGCGCCAGTGGCGGCTCCTCCGCCAAAAGGAAAAATAAAATGATAATAACGTATCGTTATTATCATTTTATTTTTCCTATTGGAGTCAGTGGCTCTCGGGGTGGGGCGAAGCTGGCCAGATCAGGGACAGGAGTGGTTTGCACTCCTTAAGTGCCCATGACTGTTTGGCCGGCCCTCTCGGGCCGGCCAAACAGTCCTGCACACTTTGCATCTTCCCCACCAGGCCTACTTTACACAGCCTGGTGAGGAACGTGCAAAGCTTCCGAGTCCCCGTCTGAGCGCTGTGGTTCGGCGCTCAGACCAATCACAATGCTGCATTGCAGTGTTGTGATTGCCTATGGGGAGCTTGGGTGCTTCCTGTTGGTTCCTGCTGCCGGCGGAGACAGGAAGAAGAGGGCGGAGGAGTTGCTGCGGCGGGTCAGCCGGCCCAGGTAAGTGTTCTGGTTTTTTTCATTTCCTGGCCGCCCCCCGCCTCTCCACTCCCAATTGGTAGCAGCCGCTACTGTACTGCGCTCGCCTAAACGACTCAACTTCATGACTAATCACCTCGATAAGGCTTCTGTTCTTCGCAATTGAGGCTAATGGGTGGACTGAGTAGGTATTCCAAGCTTAGCCCTCTCTCTTGGTCCATCCTGCATGATTCCGCATCCATTCTGTTTGGTGCTTTCCTCTCTGTTTGTCTTATTGCACTGTACTTAATATGATCTCTCTCAACTCATTGTGTCCTGTTTATGTTATCCAAATAGGGAAAAGGTTGAGTTATAACTTGCTACTCTTAAATAACACATCACCACAAAGGAGTGCGTGTGGGCATTCTAGATGGCTGCATGCAATAGGGTGAAAATCGAGTTGAGTTACAGAAGACTTTAACTATTTGTTGTGATATGACCTATGACCTGGTTTATCGATTTATCATAAAAGTGAAAACAGGGATATGTGATAGCTAAATTAAGTACACCCATCTATTAATAAAAGAAAATTTGGAAAATTTGGAAGAAGGTTACTTTAAAGGAAATTTGTAGCTGAAACCCTACATCAACAGAAAGATGATACATTCTACTGAAGAGAGCATGATGAACTGATAAAATACAACATTGTGTATTCATCTAGATGGAATGTCAAAAGAGTGTGTTGTTTGGAAGAAAGACACAAATTATAGTAGTATTGCGAAATGGAGAAGTCATGGGTGTATCTATGTATAGTATAGGTTTTCCAACGGCTTAAGCAAGAATATAAAATATTCTGTCTGGAAAGAACTAATTAAAAAGATTTAAATATTTTTGTACATAAGACCTTTGTGAAACAATTTTATGTTGAACGAGGGTTACTGCTGTTTTTGGCAATGTTTCTTTTATTTCTGATCATTTTTATTGAGATTTTAATAAAACAATACAAATCAATGCAGACAGAGAGAGAGGAAATTGTGTGGCGTAGCAGGGTTTGGGGGGTAGGACAAGGTATGCATATGAGTTATTGTGTGTGAAAGTGTGTTTAGTACTATCTAGCTCAGTTGATGTCCTCACCAATAATACACAATGACTAATTTTTTATTTTGTTTACTTGATTCCTGATGACAGATTTTGTGTGTTTTTAATTTTGGCGATGATCCCTTTTTCTATTATCTTTTGGTCTCTGCTGCAATTACTCATCATGCTTTTTTTTTTGTATATTTCTTTATTGGCATTTTGAACATTAACACAAACAACACCAACTGAGTAGCCAGTTGCTTCCAGTATCAGCACAGTCCAGTTACTTACATATTATGACAAATTAGTCATACACGTCCAGTCCCGTACCCCACCGTTGTTAAAAAAGAGAACAAATCATAGTATATAATGTACATCCAGTTACATTTTGTATAAGTGGTATAAATTTGACATCATAACACCTGTCATGCTTCCAAGGTAGACCCAACCCATGGTCGCCGGTGGAACCCGGAACCACCCTGCCCCTGCAAAGTACCTGAGACCGCTAATCATTCGCCTGTTGGCACGCGTGGGTACATCTACTAGTCGACGCAAACTCCTGAGGGGTCTGCATCCTCCTGTGTACGTGCGCGTGCCCACACCAGAAAGGGTTCCCATGTGTCTTTTGGCCTGGATGCCGTTGGCATCAACTCCCAAAATGTGGATAGTTGTGTGTGGCTAAACGCCACATCCCGAATCCATTCCTTCATGGAAGGGGCCGCCCTCCTCCCCCAGAGCACAGTTACCCTCCTCTTGGCGAATAACAGTAACATGGCGTGTAGCTTACGAGTCCCAGTTGGTGTGTTTTTTTACGTATCCCAAGAGTCCCAGTATGGGATCCGGGTCACTAGGAGTGCCAATGATCTCATGTATGGTGGTGAAAATTGTAGACCAAAATGTAGATAACCTAGGACAACTCCATGCCATGTGCAGGAACGTAGCTGGGGCATGGCCACGTCTCCAGCAGCCATCATCTGCTCTGATCCCCATGCAGGGAAGTTGAGAAGGGGTCCTATAGAATCTATGGAGGAATTTAAAATGGATCAGGCGTAGCTTATAGTTGGGGGACAAGGCTGTTAATTGATTGCAACAAAATGCCCACTGTTCCTCGGTGAGCACAGTTTGCAGTTCTGTATTCCAGTACTGAAAGGCTCGTGGCTTTAGCAAGGGGGCGGAGTTCTGCATGTTGTTGTAGATCCTCGTGATGAGTCTACGAGGGGAGTCAGTCTTGAGTACATTCTCAAGGGCAAGCAATGTGGGTGGGGGGTTGGGGAATGTGTCATGCAGTGCCCTACACGTGGCCCTGATTTTGTGGTAAAAAAATAATTCAGAAAAGGAGATTGTGTGCTCCTCCTCTGGTTCGGGGGGGCTCTAAACACCTCACCCGGGTAGAGGTCTGCGAAGGTACGTATTCCCATCTTCTGTGCCAGTGCTCTACTCGCTCCCTCTCCCATAGTAGGTAACATTGGGTTGTGTGCTAGGGGAATGGACGGAGCATATCAAATTTTTAGACGCGCTCTTTCTCGTAGTTTATCCCACACCCATCTCAATGTTTCCACCGTATCTATGTCTCCCCGAGGCCTTTTATAGGTCTGATAGAGGGCCACCTGAAGGGGAACTGGAGCCGCGACATCCATCTCCACAGCCGTGTGCGGCTGAAAATGGGTTGGGTGGGCCCAGTAATGTAAAAACTGTGCTTGTGCACTGAAAGCATACAATTGGATATCCGGGGCACCCATACCCCCCTGGGACAGTGGTAAGGTCAGAAGTTCCCACGAGCTCCTCGCCTGTCGGCCCGCCCAGACCATGGAGACTAATAAGGAGCGTATGGAATTAAAAAATGTTTGCGTAAGAGGAATCGGGATGTTGACGAAGAGATACAGCAGTTTCGGCAGTACCACCATTTTTGCAATGGCTATTCTCCCAGCCAGAGACAGAGGGAGTGCGGTCCATGCAGTGACCCTATCTTCCAACCAAGACACTGTGCGCCCGTAGTTCATGTCCCAGATTTCCTGCAGGTTCCTACTTAACCAAATTCCAAGATATTTTATCGGGCCATTGGCCCACTTTAATGGGTAGTCAAGTGGAAAGGTAGTGGTGGTATCATTCAGGGGGAATATGGTGGATTTCATCCAGTTTATAGAGACACCGGATAGGCCCCCAAATTTAATCAATTCACGGAGAATAGGAGCTGTGTTCGTCTACGGATCGCAAATGTATAGAGTAACGTCATATAATGAGATTAGAAGGCCCCTCGAGCTAAACCCTAGGCCTCTAGCGGTATGATGTTGCCTGATTCCAGCCGCCAACGGCTCCATTGCGATCGCGAAGAGCAACGGGGACAACGGGCATCCCTGCCTTGTGCCCCGTGAAATTGTGAACGGGTCCGATATCATTCCCTTTACCCTGATCCTAGCCGAGGGCCTCGTGTAGAGCAACCGCACTAGGCTGAGAAAAAGGGGGCTGAACCCCATCCTCTCTAGGACCACAAAAAGATAGGGCCACTCAAGCGTGTCAAACGCTTTTGTAGCGTCCAGGAAAATTGCGACAGCTTTCGTGTCTGGGTGGAGATAATGCATGACAGAAAAAAGGTCCTACGGTTATGAGATGTAGAGCGCCCGGGGATAAAACCCGACTGGTCTGGGTGGACTCATCATGCTTGATCAGATTGTGGAGACTGTACAGTTATGCTATGTCATATTATTTCTATTTGTAGGGCTAGCATATCACCCAGGAGGGTATCTTAGCACCTGTGAAAGAGCAGAGCCTGTCTGGGGCATATCAGAAGAGACATGTTTTTAGTTTCTTTCAAATTTCAAGGATGGGGCTGGCAGCTCTGATGTGATAGGGAAGCTTGTTCCATGCTCTGGGGGGAGGTTGGAGAACACTTGACCTCCGGCTCTGTCCCTGCAGATGTGTGGGTCGTGAAGGAGGAATAGGCTGGCTAAATGGAGGTGTCAAGTAGGGAACGCAATCCTAGTCAAGGTAAGTCACAACACAGTCCTAAATTATCCTGTGCTCACCCTCTAGTAGCTTGGCACAGAGCAGACAGGATTAACTTAGAAGGCAATGCTTCAAGTATTTGTGCAATGCCCCATATAACAACACAGTAAATACACCACAAAAAAGACTCCACCACAGTTTAGGCAAATAGAGGATATTTATCTGAGTAAAATAAGACCAAACAATCAAAATCCATGAAGTAGAAATCGAGATATTGAATGTTGACGAAATAAATGCAAGGAACGGCTTAGAAGCAGGTTGTGCTAAAAAGGTTGCTTTAGGTCGTGAGGGACACGTGCAAATCCAAAGTGCAGGCCGACCTCAATGGAACGCGGGCCAGCTACAGGGACCCACTTGGGGCCGCTGAACACAGCACCTTGGATCCTGGGGTGCAGGCTGTGCGGCGAGGCTTTGTGAGGCTCTGTGTTGCTTCATGTTGGATTTGGCAGAAACTCAGCTGCAGAACCCACTTCTGAGGCCCAGAACGTGGAGGGCGCACCTCAGGCAAGGGTAGGACTCACAGAAGGTAGAGTCCAGCAGCACCAGCAGAACTGCAGGAAGTCTTTTGTATCCCTGAGGCTTCAGAAACAGGATGCAAGCTAACAAGCCCTTGCAGATCACTTTGGAGGGAAGGCAGTGTCCAGCTCTCCTTCCAGCAGAGTGAGGGAGCAGCAGACAGCAGGGCAACAAGCAGAAAATCAATCCTTTCAGAAAAGCAGTCCAGTTGAGTCCGTTGGGCAGCACCACAGTCCACTGACAGAGGTTCAGTTCAAGATCCAGAAGTTTCTGATTTGGGAGGGTCATAGACCCAGTACTTATACCCGGATGTGCTCTTTGATAGTTGGGGAAACTTTAAAGTGTGGTTTTGAGGTGCACGAGCACCCCTTGCAAGCCAGAGTTGTCTGCCAGGTTATGTATGGGGATCAGCAGCCATTTGTGGGGTCAGGTCATTACTCCTTGATGTCCCGGTGGGAGCCCCTTTTCCTTCCGTCTGCCCAGAAGAGCCATTATAATGCAGATTAATGCAGAGGGGTGTTCAGCCACCCCTGGCCTTCCTGTGTAAATGGCGGTCTGGGACAAATTCCACGAATGGGACCTATCGCCCCATCCAGACAGGTATTGGAGACAGGCTGGAGGTCACATAGAGCAAAGTTAAGAGCAGAAAAATGCCCACTGTCTAAAAGTGGAATTTCTGAACTAGTAGTGTTAAATCCAACCTCACCAGCAAAGCACATTTATCACTAATATTCCACCCATATCAAACATGATATAGCTACTCCCATTGATCAGGAATTACCACTTAGAAGCACTGAAGGGAATTCCCAATGCTAGTCTAAGAGGGGAGTAGGCCTCACCGTAGTGAAAAACGGAATTGGCTGTTTTTCACTACCAGGACATGTAAAGCATACAAGCACATGTCCTTCCCTTTGCTTACATAGCACCCTGGCCTCTGTGTTGTCAAGGGCCGTCCTTAGGGGTGACTTATATGTAAAAAAAAGGGGGCGGTCAGGGCTTGTCAAGTAGTTTTACATGCCAAGTCATTGTGACAGCAAACTGCCTGAGACATGGTTAGGGGCTACTGACATTGGCAACACAATCAGTGCTGCAAGCCCACTAGTAGCAGTTAATTTGCAGGCCCTGGGCACCTGTAGTGCATGTTACTAGGGACTTATAAATAAATTACATGTGCCAATTGGGTATGATTCAATGATCATATTTTAGGGGAGAAAGCACAAGCACTTTAGCACTGATTAGAAGCGCTTAAGTGCGTGGAGTCCTAGAATCAGCAAAAATGGGTACAGAAAATTGAGGGAGGCAGGAAAAAAAAGTTGGGGGAAGACCCTTCCAAGGCAGTCAGGTCTAAGATGCATGCTGTGTGGGAGATTGGGTGTAAGTCTTGCAGCTGCTTTCTTTACAACCTGGAGCCTTTCGGTGATTTGGGAAGTGATGCCAATGTAGATGGCACTTCCCCAGTGGAGCCTGCTGGTGACAAGGGCTTGTGAGATGTTTCTGTGGGTGTCCAGAGGGAGCCATTTGGAGATTTACCTGAGTAGTAAAAGGTGTGTTGATTACACTACCCAGGTTTCTGCCCGTGTTGGATCGATCAGGAGTCGGACCTAGCTTGGTGGGCCACCAACACAGGGACCAGAGAGAGGCGTCTTTTAGGGGCGGGTAGAACTCGTGTAAATTGCTGCAGCTAAATTATGTGGAATTACCACAAAAGTATGCCAGATACCACAATTTTACCTGAGAAAAGTAATTCAGCATATAGCACTGTTTTCTTAGAGCCAAAATGCCTCCTTACATCCAAAATGGTCCCAAGGATGAATTTTGTGCTAAGAAAGAGAGCTAAATTCAACAGAACACAAATAGCAACATTATCTTTCCCCAACGTACTCCCAGCATTTAGCGCTATTTTCTTAGTTCAAAATGCCCCCTTGCATCTGAAATGGATGTGATGATAAATTTTATGCTAAGAAAATAGTGCTAAATGCAAAACAAGGCCAAAAGCAATGAGCAGCTGCTCGTGTTCTCTCAATATTTTGTCTCTGTGTTTATTTCCCCTCTTCCAAATTACACTTAATCATGCAAGTGAGCTAATTGCGTAATTATTGATAATTCTACATCAAAAACTACCAAATTTACTCCGATTCCTGCAGCATAATTAAAATTACTCCCGGCTAGTGTCTTTGCCGAAAAGAATCACCTGTGTTTTGTCACAGTTGAGCTGGAAACATTTGTTTTTCATCCAGTCTGCTACCGAGGGCAGGAATCTGACATTGTTGGCTTGGGTGGTCAAGGTTTCTTCTGATAGAGAAAGGGAGAGCTGAGTGTCTGCAGCCTAGGAGACAATGCTGAATCAATGGGAGCGGATGATGCTGGAGAGGGGAGACAAGTAGATGTTGAAGAAATGGATCTCAAGGAGCAGTTTTGCGAGACATTGCAAATAAGGCTGAAAACATCGGACGAGCAGGGGGTGAGGCTGACCAATTGGGTGCATTCTGAGAGGAAGGAGCTGATTCAATGTAGTGCTGGGTCTAAAATTCTGACCTCGTGGAAGTCTTGAATGAGTAAGGTTTGTGAGACAGTGTTGAATGCTGCCGAAAGGTCTAGAAGGATAAGCGCTCTTGCGTTCCCTTTATGCATGATGAGGTAAATGTCATCTGGAGCAGCAATGAGGGCTGTCTTTGTGCTCTAGTTGGGTTGAATCCAGATTTGCAGGGGTCCAGGAGGTGTTTCGCATTAAGGTAGTCAGCTAGGCATTGATTACTTTTCCCAAGACCTTGGCCAGGAATGGGAGGAGGGAGAGTGCCACGGTCACGGTGTATGCTGATGGTTTTTGGAGGAGCAGTAGGATGGTGGCATGTTTTCCGGAGTCCAAAGTAGCAGCGGAGATGGAAGAGTTGAAAATGAGTGTAAGGGCTGAGCAGATGGGGTTAAGCCCTTTGGCGAAGATGTATTGTGGACGTGGATCCAATGGGTCTCCTGAGTGGATAGCGTAAATAGTGTCAGTTGTTTCCATTATGGTGGTGGGTACCTAGCAGGTCAGAGCAGTTTCCTTGTTGTTGCTGTTATCAAAGTGGAGGACTTCAAGGGTGGAGAGGTCCGTCTAAGTATAAGTACTTAGTATAAGTATACTATTAGTATAGTTCTAGTATTTGTCCTATTATATTATTAGTATAGTATTAGTATAGTAGAACATTGTATTATATGTATTATGTTACATATTAGTATATAGTATATACATATTTAAATATTTTAGAGTATGGCTATAGTGTGTGTGTGTGTGTGTGTGTACATGGATATATATATACATGGCATATAGATTAGTATGTATATATTACATAGTATTAGTATAGTATATTATAATATAGCATATTATTGCACATTTATTAGCATTAGTATTGTATTAGTATAAGTACATTTGTTTAAGCATAAGTAGGGAATGAGTACGGAATGAGTAGAGTGGAAAAATACTGGAATGTTTCCATTTCTATTTCTATTCTTAATGTTGCCTACAAATATCAGCCGTGCATCTGTCTCTGGATGCCTTTCAAAGGCTTCTTCCAAATATCCTTTCCCATTAAAACTACAACAAAAGTGCCTAGTGTGGCCTGCAGACCTCCTGTATCACCCTGTGTGAAGGCTGCACAAATGTTTGCTTTAGATTTGCTACCCATGTGCAGCCTAGACGCTCTGAATGCCTTGACTGCATTGTATCTGTCTTTTGCTGACTTCTCCTCTGAACTAAATTAAATCAGAGAGTAAGTGATATAATGGATAATGTAAGGACACATCGGTACCAGTTTAATTTTACATGAATAACTTTAGTCTTGTCAGAAGATGTAATGCTGGTTCGCACTTCTTGATACTTGTCAAAACATTGATATGGAGAGAACACATCCCAAAAAACTATGGGGGATATGTACAAGGAAGTGGCGGAGTGTGACGCTAGCCTCCTTGGCTTAACGCCGTGCTCCACCACTTCTGAAACGCAAGGCTGCACCATATTTACAAGAATGTGGTGCAGCCTTGCGTTTCCCCCTGCGACAACTTAGCGCCAACGCAGGTGTCTGCGTGCAGGGGAGGATTGTTTATGTGTAGGAACGTGCCCCTTCCTGCACATAAACAATCCTAAAATGCCATTCTGTCACTTTAATGTGTGCTGCTTCAGTACACATAAAAGTGACAAAATTGCATTTTTTTTAAAGGTTTGTTTATGTAGAGGAAGGGACAACTTCCTGTACATAAACAAACCATGGCATTTTGCTTTTTCCATGTGTGCTGCACAAGGCAGCACACATGGAAAAAGCAAAAACGAGTAGAAATAATGCATTTCTCCTCGTTTCGCCACCGTAAGACCAGGATTTACATGGACTTAATTTTGGCGCTGCCTCCTATGTATGCCGCCCTTGTACATAGGGGGCAGCGTCAAAATAAATGGGTGTTACGGTGGAATGCCCACAGCAACACCCACTGCCCACCCCTTTCACGCTAACCAAAGGGGGCCTTATGTACAAGGCAGCGTTAAGCCACGTTAAGTGGCTTAACGCTGCCTTGTACATAAGGCGCATGCCTCTATCGCCACCACAATGTCGGTAAAAGTGACGTTGTGGTGGCGATAGGGGCTTGTACATATGCCCCTATGTTTCACAGAAACATCATTTAACGAGAAATGTAAGCATCGTTCAACAACTTTAGCTGGTCACAAGAAATAAAAAGATGGCCAGCTAACTGAGAAAGGTCAGATTGGAGGCACATGAGCCACTGTATATCTGATTGTCTGTGAATCTCTTCCTTTTTTGCTTTAAATAATCTTTGCTGGTCATAAAATCAACTGCTGTAGCCTTACCCTATAAATCCTAAAGACACAACTTACAAAGCATTTCTTTGACACTGCCCGTGTACCCTCTGGGAGGCACTTCTTAATTCAGTTAGACATCTACGTCATAAATCTGAGTTTAATGAATCAGCCAACATTAAAGGAAGGCAGTCCCTCTTTCACTCTTGGCAGCAAACAAAATACTCATCTTAGCCCTACTTTGGTCATCGTGGTCGACGAAGGGACTAAAAACGCTACATCAAAGCTCAGTACCATGAGCAGGGCCGGACTGGCTACCGGGCGTTTTGGTGTGCTGCTGAGCTGGGGGCTGAGTTCACTGCGGTGGGGGCTGATTTCGTTGATGTGGACCTGCGTGAGCTTCGAAATAAACAAAGCAAAACGAATGTTAATAAGCACACGCAGGTCCCCATCAACGAAATCAGCCCCCAGCTTGGCAGCACACCAAAACGCCCGGTAGCCAGTCCAGCCCTGACCATGAGTGCCATGGAGTTTGCAGGAGATACATTGTGCAAGTTGACAAGTGGCAGTTCTTGCTTAATTTATGTCTCGAATCCATATTTTGCAACAGAAATAGACTAGGCATGTGCGAAATTACACATTGCATAATTACGTACTATTTGCGGTAAAAATTTAACTCAAAAGGAGCCGTTCATGGTAAAGATTTATCATGAATGCACGCAAACAGAACACAGATGTTGTTCGCGGTGCTTTATTTAAATACATCCCTCCACCAACAACAGACGCCAGGTTACATTTCGTGCTAAAAAATATTGCAAAATGATGGATAAGCATTTCGCGTTATTACGCGTAATTTCATGTATTTTCATTGAAATTTCACTTCGTTACATGAAATAAAATCACACAAATTTGCCTCAGATATTCGTGTACGAATCAAAGCATTTCCAGTTTTTGGAGAAATTAGTTTCTTGTGACTCACGTGGAAAGCAGTATATATTTGGTGAAAGCAATGCATCAAAAACTCATGATATGTGCAGTGTTGGAACCATCCTTACAAGAAGTTTGGAAATGATGTTCTTTCACTGTGATAGCTTTAAAACATGAGTACAAGTACAAAAATCTTTATTGTTTAAGTTAATAAAAACCATAACAATATTCCGAGAGACAATTAATTTTCAGACAATTAAAAAATTGAATTTCGTATCTTTTAAAACGACCAAAACGGGTAATATTACTTTATCTTAAAACATGAGTAGTTTGTTACAAAGAAATTCAGTTTACAAAAACACCATGATGAGGGTATATTGCAGGTGGGTTAGTTTATAGCATTGGGCGAGTTCTATGTACCCAATAAATGTATGAACTTGAGTCTCCTGTGAGTAGGGTAGGTAACAAGATGGACGGGTTGGTTGCTGTGACCTCTGGGATGGGTTGAGACAATTCCAGAGCTCCACCTCCTGTTCCTTGGCCTACCTGCCCCAATGTTTGATTCCCTTGAGCTTTGGCAAATGTGCATGATTTGTTTACTTGGTTTGTGACAACCACCGCCCCAGACCAGTTCAGATCTCAGAGGCACTGACCTGTCAGGAAAGCATTCTATTTCTGACCGGACCCCAGCCTCATTTGATAACAGTTCTCTTTTGCTGTCCACGCTCCTACTGACTACTCTGAGCCTCCTCACTTCGTCCATCCTACCCACTACTGCCTTTGAGATCTTTGAGATCTTCCTTCAAACTTGTTTTAAACAAATCTCTTACCAATGTGCTGAGATATTTCCAAAAATGTGGGGCTCTAATTATTTATTTGGGAACATTGTTCAGTCCTCGATTTAAATATGGGCACTCAGATTTATCTATTCGTGCTCCAGTAATAGCGCAAAGTCGAAAACGCAAAGATCTCGGTGAAGCACTTGGCAAGCAAAATATTGCTACTGGCCTTGTCTCAAATAAACCTTGTGGATATCAAAACAAGTCCTTAATTCACCACCTCTGGGCCAATCAAAAGACGGGTTCGTGTTTTTTTGTCGAAAGTTCAATTGAGTTAAAGAAGCAAACTTCATTCTGTCATCACACACCAGTAAGAAAAACATGCTGCGCATGTGCTGTGCCTCGATGTATACTTCAGCCGCCTTCTGCACTTTAAAACCATACGCGTTGTGTATGCATCGGAGGCGATGACGCATATCAGATGAGGTAATACTGGTGACTTAAGGCAGGTTGATGGGGGTCTAGGCCGTACCGCAAGCCCCTGAAGCCCCTGAGGTGCAATGGGGCCCTCAACCTTTGAGAGGGCCCCTAAACCGTTCGGGGGGCATAGCCTAAGACCAATGAATATCAGTGAGATATGGGAGACTATGGGGGACCCTCTTCACAATCTGCGGGGGGCATCATTTTGTGTTATGCCACTAATGTGTGCCCCCTACAGACTTTGTTGAGGGCCCCCTTCGGCTCCCTTAATGCACAGATTTTCTTATGCTTTTACTGGAATGGAGCTCCTCCGAATGATGGTTCCCACCTGTATCTCAGGGGCTGTAGAGGCCTGTGTTACACCGCTGGAACACTGACGTACATCAGGAGAGCTCTGGTCTGTAATATCAGGCCCTACTTCTCTCACGAAATGCTATGCCTGTGCCTGGCCTGAAGAGCAGAGGATGAACCTAAGGCCTATCAGACACGCACTTAGAGCCATACTTACGAAGATTGTAACGCAGGGCAGCGCAGTAAGTCACCTTGCTGCACTACCCTGCGTTACAGAAAAAGGGCAGGAATGCACCGTATTTAAGGCATTTCAAGGCTGCCTTTCCCCATGCGCTGGTGGGCCACCTAGCGCCAATGCAGGCACTGTTACACCATGTTACAAGGGTGCTTGCATTGCATGCAGGATTGTTTTTGTGCAGGCAGGGACACCTACCTGCACAAAAACAATCCTTAGAGGATTTTTCCTCTTTTTATGAGTACTGCAGAATGCAGCACACAAAGAAAGAGAAAGTAACAAGGAGAAATAAAGATATTTCTCCTTGTTACACCTCTCCTGGGGAGGCATATCTTTTTGGCACATTCCATGGTTTGCCAGGTTTGGTAAATCTTGGAATGCATTGAAAACCATGGGAGTTGCATAGGAGCACCTATGTAACGCCCATGGAACATCTCCCTTGTGCAGAGTGATGGAACGCAGCGATTTGCTCTGCGCAAAATTAGTCCGGATTAAAGAAGCCATTCAAAGCCACGCAAAGTGGCTTTGCATGGCTACATAAATCTGACTTAGAGGTTTGCGTCATGCATGTGTCATGTTGCGTGGTGCAAGCGTGATGCAAACCTCTCAGGAATATGTCCCTTCAAGTTTTATTTCTCGTTTTGATTTGCGAGTGGCACCACTACAACTTCAGACCCTGAGTGTCCAAGGATGGAAAGGGTTGGCATGGTCTTCAAATGCCTCAAGAGTTAAGCAGCACTTGGTTGGAGTCTCTGTTGACTGGAATTCTTGATGTCCCTATATCTCCACTCTTATCTCATCTCCCTTGTTCATTCCTTACATCTATCCTATCTGATCTCTCTTACTTGCTGTCTCTTATTTCATCCTACCCTTGTCTCTGGTCCTGACCTGCCATTTACTCCATCCCCCCTTCTCTCTCATCTGCTTTCTACCTCTGGTCATCTTTCGCCTCTCCTTTTTTGAGTTCATCTGTTTCCCTAACTCTCTCCTAGTTGTCTCTTTCTCATCTGTTTGTCTCTTCCACACCTCTCACACTTTCTCTTAAAGCTCTCTCATCTCTCTCATCTGACTTTCTGTAATGTGCTCTTACTCTTTTCTACTGATGTTCTTTTCCCTCTTAGTTGTCTGTCATTCTCATCTCTGCAGTATTTCTCTCTCATTCTTGGTTTCTCACACACACTCAGCTGTCTCTTTGTCACATTTCTCTGATTCACACACATATTGACCAGACTATGGAGTCCTGCCCTTTTTTTAGTCTGGTTGCTCTTCTACATTTCTCCCTCAATTGCTGTGCTCTTTTTCCCACCTGTTTCTTTACAACCTTTCTCTCTCTTACTTTTGCAATCTCTCCGGTGTGTCTTACTCACCTGGCACGTTATAGACTGCTCTCTCTCTCTTTCGCCCTATCTCTCGCTGCCTTCTGTCTCTGATCCCTCTCTTTTCTCTCTGATTACTCTCTCACACACACACTCTGCTCTTTTTCTCACCTTTCTCTTTTTGTTCTCCCTAACTCAGCTCTCTTAGTCACCTGAAGTTCACCTATGTCTCTCATAATCTATCTCCTTTGTTTGAGTATGGTTCTCCAAAGTCGGTCCTGGGGGCAGGATCCATGCCAGATTTTTAGCATATCCTCATTTAGATAAATGTAGTTATCTTAAAATTACAGCATGGAGCCAGCCCTCCAGAACCGACTTTGTATAACCCTGGTTAGAGCATGGTTACTCACAAACATTCCCTCAGGGGCCTAAACACACAGACTGGGTTATCACCGGGGGCCGCACAGATGGGTGGGGGTGTGGCTGGGGTGGGGTGATTCAGGGGTGGGGCTAAGCTGAGCAGGACATGGAATGGTGGGTCGTCTGGTGGACAAATTCTACTACATGGAGTAAAACCATGCATGGCATTCACAAAGAACTACTTTAAATAAACTGTTCAAAAGATTGAGAGAATGCTGCATTAGAAATAAACATGTGGATATGTTTGAAATGTAACCACTCCAAAGGGTGCTCAACTAATTCCTAGAAAATGTGCACCTTGTGGTCTAAATCACATACATTGATGTAAGAATGATAAGCTCTGTCAATGGAAAGGACACTTAACCCAATACTTTTTAAAATGTCTTTTATTCTGATAAAAAAACAGCATTCAGATTAGGCACCTAATGCATTGTGGTTATTAGGTATCAGTGGCAATGTGGAAAAACAATTAAATTGATAGTCAAAGAGAAAGATGGAAAGTATCTGAGTGTTAGACCTGGCATCCTTTGGCGTGTTTCCCCTGTCTTTTTGCTTTCTGACCTCCCGGTTTTGACTCTGTTTTTGCTGGCTTAGAGTCTCTGTGCACTTTCTCACTGCTGTTCAGTGTTAAAGTGCAAGTGCTCCTGTTGTAAATTGTTATTATGGATTGGTGTTTCCATGATTGGCATATTTGATTTACTGGTAAGTCCCTAGTAAAGTGCACTGAGTGTGCCAGGGCCTGTAAATTGAATGCTACTAGTGGGCCTGCAGCACTGATTGTGCCACCCACATGAGTAGCCCTGAAAAGGTATCTCAGACATGCCACTGCAGGGTCTGTGCGCAGTTTGTAACTGCCATGTTGAGCTGGCAAGTGCACCCACTTGCCAGGCCCTAATCTTCCCTTTACTTACATATGAGTCACCCCTAAGGTAAGCCCAAGGTACTCCTGTGGGCAGGGTGCTGTGTATGTTAAAAGTAGGACATGTACTGGTCTGTGTGGCATGTCCTGGTAGTGAATTTCAGTGCATTTCGTTTTTCACTATGGAAAGGCTATCTGTCCCATAGGATAGAATGGGAGTTTTACTTATAATATCTTCTAAGCATAACTTCCCATTGGGACAAGATAGGGAAAGGGGGTTTAGTATGCCTGGACTCAATGTAAAAAAGCATCTTTTAGTAAAGATTATTTTTATGTTCTGTGTTTGAAAATACCACTTTTAGAAAGTAGGTATTTTCTTGCTTAGCCATCCTGTGTGCCTCTGCTGGGTTTGCGGATTGACTGTCTGGCTTTGGAGTGACAGGGGCTGGGGAAGTGCATTCTCTCAGACAGCCACAGGGGGGGGGGGTTGATGTATGTCCTGTCTTTCCTGAATGAGTCAGGGCGGGGCTGAATAGACATGGGCTGCATTCAGAGCAGTGGGAGGGGTTTTCACTAGCACCTGAATAGGCCTAGTCTGCATTCAGAGTAGTGGGAGGAGTTTTCACTAGCACCTGAATTGATCCTGTCTGCCTTGGACAATGCTGTCTCTACCTCCTGCTGGGAAGCTGGGCCAGAGAGGACCAAACTAGTTTGGGCTAAGCACAGACATTCTCTGCCTGAGAGAACAAAGGAATTTTGAGTATAAATATTGGGGCCCAGACCCCAGAAGTTTAGAACTCGCTGGAATCAAGGAACCTGCCAAGAAGAAGGGCTGGAAGAGCTGCCAGGAGAAGTACTGCCCCTTTGCTGTGTTGTTGCTTTGTTGGGTTAGCCTGCAGTTGCTGCTTCTGCCTGAAAGGACTGGACTGAACTTTCTTTACTTGTGCTGAGTATCTCCAAGGGCTTGAAGTAGAGCTTGCCTCTTAATCTGAAGTCTCAGGGACTGCAAAGACTTCACCAACCTCTGGGTACCGCTTCTGGAACCGCTATTTCAGTTGCCACAGAGAAGGGAAAAACAACCGACTCCGTAGCTTGCTCTGTGTCCTGAAGGCACCGCAGAAGGTACCGCCGCATCTCGCACCCCAACCCTGGTCTCACCGATGACGATGACCGCCACCACCGCCACCGAGCTGCTACTTGCCCATGACCTGTGGGCACCGCACTCCGCACCACCTCACTTAACTTTGCAGCCCTGGTCTCACCGAATCCGTCGCTGCACGCTGACCGTGACTTCCGTGACCACATCGTCGCTCGGGGGCACCGCTCGTAAGTCACATGACGCACCACTCCGTCCCACACCGCAGTCCGGACCGACCAGCGCCAGCTTCCTGCAACCGGCTCTGTCGTCTGCACCGTGATCTGTCAGCACCGCAACGAGCACCAACTTCCCTCCGCACCGCAGCCCTGGTCTCACCGATGCCGCTGGACAACCGTCACCGAGCTGCTGCCTACACCGCGACTTGAAGGTACCGCATGCTGTACCGCTCCGCTTCACACTGCAACCGCGATGGTTGCCACGACCGACCCGAACCAACGTCTTGGCCGCAACACAAAAGGTACTGTTTACGAGTCTGTTGAAACCCCTGACTGACGCAGTCAGACGGAACTGTTGGATTCTGTTGTTTACAGCACCGCGGTAGCCCCAGACGGAGCTACCGACTTCAAGGAACTGTGTTTTTAAAGTATTTTTGAAAAGTGCATATTTTTAAAGTACTGTATGCTGGATTTTTGTCGTTTGGTCTTGTTTTGGATATATAAAAATATTGAGTATTTTTCTAAACTGGTGTGGTGTCCTTTTGTAGTGTTTTCACTGTATTACTGTTGGTTATGTGCAAATGCTTTACACACTGCCTCTGAGATAAGCCTGACTGCTGGTGCCAAGCTACCAAGGGGGTGAGCAGGGGTTATTTAGGAGGTTATTTTAGGAGTGTAACTCCCTTACCCTGACTAGGAAGAAGGGTCCCTACTTGGACAAAGGTGCAAACCCTTGCCAACTAGAGACCCCCATTTCTAGCATTGGTTGTCAACGGTGAGGATAGGACTTGTGTTTGCACTTGACTTACAGTGATTGGTGTGCACTACTACCATATCGCAGACCATTACGTGCCACATACTGGTTCTTTTTCGCCTATTTTTGATCTTGCCAGTTTGAACTTGCTACTTCATCGTGCCTTAATAAAGAGCATCATCTGTTGCATTCTTGGAAGTGGCCTTTGAGGAGGATAAGTTGGAACCCTACAACGTAAAAGAGTTGAAGGCTATTTGCAAAAACCTAAAGGTCCAAGTCAGAGGCCTCACCAGGAAGGAGGAGCTACAAAAGGCATTGAGGGCCTGAGTAGCAGCCAGACATGCCAGTGGGCAGTCTGGAGATCTCAGTGGGGAGGCAGAGGAGCCTATTCCTAGGGTGGATGTGCTTTTGGGAGGGGGAACCCTCCAGGCCAGGCAGCAGTGGTAGTTATCCCGGGGATGCGGAGAGGGGTAGGTGCTGACACGAAGTCCGCACTACGAAACCGTAGCAGGCCTGAATGCGGCTCTTCCGTGTCACCTGATGAGGCAAACGTTTGTCCTAGCTTAGGTCGGACCGGGAAGAACACACGCACAGTAGGTAGCACTCAGGGGCACCAACACAGTGTGGGGTAGTTTGTCCACCTTATATATGTTTTTGTCCTGATGAAGCACCACGGATCCCTATGACCAGTTGAGGTGTGAAACATGTTGATTTCTCTTTTTTTGAAGGAGTGACCGTAGTTAGGTCCCTCCCCTGAGGCAGTAGGAGACTTCCCTGATCCAGTCTCAACACCTTGACTACCAGGGTTCCTTTCAAACCCTAAGGTAGCATTCACCTTCCATAGGTTTTTATCCCTGGAAGGGCAATCCCCTCATTAAAGTATAGTGCAGGATTTCCCTTACCAGTTTTAATCTGCCGTTTCACACCCCACCCCACCACTTCACATCACCTCTCCTGCACTCATCATACGGCAGCCTCTTAAAAGATCTTCACTAAAGTGACCCTTCGGTGAACCCATAGGGCATTGCAGCACCGGCCCGACGAGGAGCACTGCCCTATGATGAAGCATGACATCCCCTAGGGGATGTGTGAGGGCACCATAAACAGTCTCATTGACTGTCCCTACTCAGTACTCTGACCCAGGCACTCTCCACCTCTTGAGAGACGGTGCCTTTCACTCTATCCTTACCAGGAACATTAGCCCCATGTTGTATTTAGCAGTGGCTTGTCCCCAGAAGAGCTGGAGGACAGGCGGGAAGCAAGGAAGTTTGAATTGGAAAAACTCAGGATGGAGAATGAAAGGGAAAACAAAAGAATAGCCATGGAGGAAAGGAAGATGATCTTAGATCATGAACATAGTCTTAAGGAGTAGGCCCAGCTCAGATGGTGGCAGTAATTCATCAGGGCAGGCAGATAGAATTGTGGACATCCCCAAGAATATCGGCAAAGAATTCAAGAAGGAGGATGACATACAAAGGTGGTTTCAGGGTTATGAGGCATCTATCCACATGAATGGGGTCCCTGAGAAGAATTGGGGGCAGGATTGTGGCCTCTTTCCCAGAAGAAACAAGGGGTACTTTAGTGGCTTTGGGTAAGGGGTGTAACCATCACTTATACTGACCTGAAGGAGGCCCTTCTCACCAGGTATGGTCTCACTCCTGAAAAGTACAGGGATCAGTTTAGGTCCAGTAAGAAAACTGATGCAAACACTTGGTTGGAATGTGTGGATTTATTTTGCAGGTTACTGGATGGCTGGGTGAAGGGCAGTAATGTGACAGATTTTCAGGGGCTCTACAATTTGATTGCATGGGAGCACTTGTCTAGTCTATGTTTTGCAGAGGTGCACCAGCATTTGGTTGATAGTAAGCTGACTGACCCCAGGAAGCTTGCTATGGAGGCGGACCGCTGGGTGAGTACTAGGGTCCACAAGAAAGCATTTGGGGGAGACTCAACCAAGGGTGGGCAGGGTCCCCAGCAGAATAGTGGGGGGGACAAGAGTAAAGCACAGGAGTTCTCTAAAGGGCCCCAAAATAATACCTATGGTAAAGGTTCCCATCCCCCAGGAGACAAGAAAGCAGTGGTCTCTTCAGGAAAGCCTACAGAGACCGGTCTCCGCAAGTGCTATGCCTGTGACCAGGTGGGTCACTTAAAGGGGGACCCCAAGGGTCCCAAGAGGGCACAGCCATCCACTGGTGGGCAGACAAAGGTGTTGGCTAGTGTAGCGCTTGGGAAGGAGAGGTGCCCACAGGAGGGAGGGGATCCCGCAGAAATGACCCTCGTCTCCCTAGGGGACAGTGAGATGGTCTCAGGAAATCAGGTGCCTGCTAACACTAAAAAATACAGCGCCTGGGTGATGATCAATGAGAAAAAGGGTAGAGTCTCTCAGAGATACTGGAGCCAATGTGACTTCAGTCCGGTGTCACCTGGTCTCTGAGGAGCAAGTAGTCCCCAGGGCATTCCATCAAGTATTTTCTGTGGACACCTCAGAGCGCCAGTGTATGGTGGCGCAGGTTCCCTTTGAATGGGGGGTCTTAGGTCCCTTGAGGGTGGTTGTGAGCCCTACCATGCCTGTAGATTGTCTGCTAGGTATCAACCTGGAGCAGTCCCTGTGGAAGGATGTTGAGCTCAGGTCTCACTTAGAAATGCTTGGGTTCGGGCTGGACTGTTGCCATGAGGCACAGGGTCAAGAAAGATTTGCATATAGGTGGGTCTGAACAGAGGTGCCGAAGTGAGCTAAAGAACGATGATGGATTCAACCCACATCTGTGACTGGGGGTGAGTGCGTGACAAGTTTCAGTGCTCCATCCATCATCTCCTTGTGTTTGCTTTGTTCGCCCTAAGTTGGCCGGGTATGCCCAGACGTGGGTCCCTTGCTCACTTTGCCACTGGATTCAAGTTAGCCTGGTTGATGAGGGGTGTTACCCCGAAACCGGTCCCAGGATGCTTGTTTCCGGTTCAGGGAAGACCTGGCTTGACAGTTCGGGCTGGACTGTTCCCATGAGGCACAGGGTCAAGACTGATTTGCATATAGCTGGGTCTGAACTGAGGTGGCGAAGTGAGCTAAAGAACGGTGATGGATTCAACCCAGATCTGTGACTGAGGGTGAGTGTATGAAAAGTTTCAGCACGCCGTCCATCATCTCCTTGTGTTTGCTTTGTTCTCCCGAAGTTGGCAGGGTATGCCTAGACGTGGGTCCCTTGCTCACTTTGCCACTGAATTCAAGCTAGCCCTTGACAGCTCGGGCTGGACTGTTCCCATGAGGCACAGGTCAAGACTGATTTGCATATAGCTGGGTCTGAACTGAGGTGGTGAAGTGAGCTAAAGAACAATTATTTAATTCAACCCAGATCTGTGACTGGGGGTGAGTGTGTGAAAAGTTTCAGCGCTCCATCCATCATCTCCTTGTGTTTGTTGGGTTGCCAAAGTGTGCATGCGTGACCACTCGGTCAATGGCGGCCGGAAAAGGTGATCAGAAGGACCTGGAGCCTGAAACAGTGGCCCAGGTTCCTGCTAAGAGAAAGGCAGGGGGCGCGGGAAACACACCCCTGAGGTTCCAACGGTCAGGGAGAAGGTTGACCTTGAGGGGGATGCCCAGGTACCTACAGGGGAGCAGGTAGCTAAACTGGGGGACTTATCTGAGCTGAAACACTGGCAGCAAGAAGGTGGTCCCACCAGGAAGGAATTCTGCAGGGCGCAGAAAGAGTGCCCTTCTCTGGAAGGTTTGCGGCAGCAGGCTGCAAACCAGGCAGCTGGTGATCAGTATGGATCACACTGGATCTACTGGGAGAATGGTCTCCTGTACAGCGAGCCTAAGGTCGATGAGCCTGAGTCAGCCCGTGTGCTGGTGGTACCCCAGCGCTTCAGGACCTTCCTACTGGGTCTGACTCACGACGTGCCTTTGGCAGGAAATTTAGGGCGGGACAAGACCTCTGACAGGCTTGTCACCCACTTCTTTTGGCCCCAAATGTGAAGGCAGTCAGATGGACATTGCAGGTGTTGCCAAACTTGCCAGGCAAGTGGTAAGAGTGGGAGGAAGTGTAAGGCTCCTCTCTAACCTTTTCCAGTTGTTGGAACCCCTATTGAAAGGGTTGGGATGGACATTGTGGAGCCAGTGGATCCCAAGACAGCCACTGGCAACAGGTACATCCTGGTCTTGGTGGACCATGCCACCTGGTACCCGGAGGCAATTCCTCTCAGAACAACGACGGCGCCAGTGGTTGGCCGGGATGTTAATGCGGATCTTTTCCCGCATGGGTTTCCCCAGAGAGGTGGTTTCTACCGCAGGACCAATTTCATATCCAAGTATATCACATGCTTCTGGAAGGAGTGTGGTGTAACCTACAAGTTCACCACTCCTTACCACCCACAAGGTGGTAAGGTGCCAAGTTCCTCAGCACGTTTGATTTGACGTCTGGGTACTGGCAGATTGCCTTAACTGATGGGGCCAAGGAGAGGTCAGCCTTCTCAACCCCAGAGGGGCATTATCAATTCCGGGTCATGCCCTTTGGATTGAAGAATGCCCCTGCCACCTTTCAGAGGTTGGTCAACCAGGTGTTGGCTGGACTGGAGGATTTCAGTGCTGCCTACCTGGATGACATTGCAGTGTTCAGTTCCAGCTGGGAAGAACACTTGCAGCACCTCTAGGAAGTGCTGAAGGCTCTGCAGAGGGCAGGCCTCACAGTCAAGGCCAGTAAGCGCCAGATCGGGCAGGGCTCTGTGGTGTACTTAGGACACCAGGTAGGAAGCGGCCAGGTGGTTCCCCTACAGCCCAAGATTGGGAGCCCTCCAAGACCCAGACAGAGGTGAGAGCCTTTTTAGGTTTTACCAGTTACTACAGGAGATTTGTTAAGGGCTACGGCACCATTGTTGCCCCCTTAACAGAGCTGACTTCCAGAAAGCAGCCCAAGAAGGTGATCTGGACTGAGGCCTGCCAGAAAGCTTTTGATGCCCTGAAGGTAGCATGTGCACGGCAGCCGTGCTCAAGGCTCCCGACTTCTCCAAGGAATTCGTAGTGCAGACTGATGTTTCAGAGCATGGTGTTGGAGCGGTGCTCTCACAATTGAACAAAGAGGGCCTAGACCAGCCTGCAGTATTCCTTAGCAAGAGACTACTCCCCAGGGAACAGAGGTGGAGTGCCATGGAAAGAGAAACTTTTGCTGTGGTCTGGGCACTGAAAAAGCTAAGACCCTACCTGTATGGGACTCACTTCTGAGTTCAGACAGACCACAGGCCCCTCAGATGGTTGATGCAAATGAGGGGTGAGAACCCAAAACTGTTGAGGTGGTACATCTCCCTACAGGGAATGGACTTTACGGTGGAACACTGCCCTGGCACAGAACACGCCAATGCTGATGGTCTGTCCAGGTTCTTCCGCCTTAGTGAAGAGAACTGCCAAGTAGCTGGGTAGTTCTCCCTGTTTTCAGCTGGAGGGGACCTGTGTTAGACCTGGCATCCTTTGGCGTGTTTCCCCTGTCTGTTTGCTTTCTGACCTCCTGGTTTTGACTCTGTTTTTGTTGGTTTAGTGTCTCTGTGCACTTTTTCACTGCTGTTCAGTGTTAAAGTGCAAGTACTCCTGTTGTAAATTGTTATTATGGATTGGTGTTTCCATGATTGGCATATTTGATTTACTGGTAACCTCTAGTAAAGTGCTCTGAGTGTGCCAGGGCCTGTAAATGGAAATGCTACTAGTGGGCCTACTGCACTGATTGTGCCACCCACATGAGTAGCCCTGAAAAGGTATCTCAGACCTGCCACTGCAGGGTCTGCGCACAGTTTGTAACTGCCATGTCGAGCTGGCAAGTGCACCCACTTGCCAGGCCCTAATCTTCCCTTTACTTACATATGAGTCACCCCTAAGGTAGGCCCAAGGTACCCCTGTGGGCAGGGTGCTGTGTATGTTAAAGGTAGGAAATGTTCTGGTCTGTGTGGAATGTCCTGGTAGTGAATTTCAGTGCATTTCGTTTTTTAACTATGGAAAGGCTATCTGTCCCATAGGATAGAATGGGAGTTTTACTTATAACATCTTATAAGCATAACTTCCCATTGGGACAAGATAGGGAAAGGGACTTTAGTATGCCTGGACTTAGAATGTAAAAATGCATCTTTTAGTAAAGATGATTTTTATGTTCTTTGTTTGCAAATACCACTTTTAGAAAGTAGGTATTTTCTTGCTTAGCCATCCTGTGTGCCTCTGCTGGGTTTATGGTTTGACTGTCTGGCTTTGGAGTGACAGGGGCTGGGAATGTGCATTCTCTCAGACAGCCACTGGGGGGGAGGGGTTGATGTGTGTCCTGCCTTTCCTGAATGAGTCAGGGCTGGGCTGAATAGACCTGGGCTGCATTCAGAGTAGTGGGAGGAGTTTTCACTAGCACCTGAATAGGCCTGGTCTGCATTCAGAGTAGTGGGAGGAGTTTTCACTAGCAACTGAATAGGCCCTATCTGCCTTGCATGGACAATGCTGTCTCCACCTCCTTCTGGGAAGCTGGGCCAGAGAGGACCAAACTGGTTTGGACTAAGAATAAACACTCCCTGCCTGAGAGAACAAAGGAATTTTGAGTATAAATATTGGGGCCCAGACCCCAGAACTTTAAAACTTGCTGGAATCAAGGAACCTGCCAAGAAGAAGAGCTGCAAGAGCTGCCAGGAGGAGTACTGCCCCTTTGCTGTGTTGTTGCTTAGTTGTGTTGGCCTGCAGTTGATGCTTCTGCCTTGGGCAGTGAAAGGACTGGACTGAACTTTCTTTACTTGTGCTGAGTATCTCCAAGGGCTTGATGTAGAGCTTGCCTCCTGTTCTGAAGTCTCAGGGACTGCAAAGACTTCACTAACCTCTGGGTACCACTTCTGGAACCACTGTTTCAGTTGCCGCAGAGAAGGGAAAAGCAACCGACTCTGTCACCGAATCTGTCGCTGGCTCCGTGTCCTGAAGGCACCGCAGAGGGCACCACCACATCTCGCACCGCAACCCTGGTCTCACCGACGACGACGACCACCGCCACCGAGCCGCTGCTTGCACCGTGACCTGTGGGCACCGCACTACGCACCGCCTCACTTCACTTCGCTGTCCTGGTCTTACTGAGGCCGTCTTTGCACGCTGACCGTGACTTTCGTAACCGCATCGTGGCTCGGGCACCACTCGTAAGTCACACGATGCACCGCCCCGTCCCACACCGCAGTTTGGACCGACCAACGCCAGCTTCCCGCAACCGGCTCTGTAGCCTGCACCGTGATCTGTCAGCATCGCAACGAGCACCGCCTTCCCTCCGCACCGCAGCCTTGGTCTCACCGACGCGGCTGGACGACCGTCACCGAGCCGCTGCCTGCACTGTGACTTGAGGGCACCGCATTCCGTACCGTTCCACCTCACACCGCGATGGTTGCCACGACCAGCCCGCACCGGCGTGTCGGCCGCAACACAAAAGGTACTGTTTACGAGTCTGTTGACACCCCTGACCGACGCGGTCAGACGGAACTGTTGGATTCTGTTTTCACTGTATTACTGTTGGTATTGTGCAATTGCTTTACACACTGCCTCTTAGATAAGCCTGACTGCTCGTGCCAAGCTACCAAGGGGGTGAGCAGGGGTTATTTTCGGAGGGTAACTCCCTTACCCTGACTAGGAAGAAGGGTCCCTACTTGGACAAAGGTGCAAACCCTTGCCAGCTAGAGACCCCCTTTTCTAACACTGAGGTATAACTAGTTCCTTCATATCACACATGACTAGATTAAGCGAAGAAGACATGCAGAGTGTTTTCCAGTGTGCAAGAGTTGCAGTGCAAGTGTCCCAATCTTGCTGCTGCACAAGGAGTGGTACTCTGATTTGAAGGCTCCTTAGTGAATGTAGAACTGTAAGTACTAAGACACACATAATGCAGAAAAAGTATTTTCCAAAGCACAGAGTTTATGAGCTAATTGTACACTTCATCTCCCTTATTAATTTCTTGTACTCTGGAAGCTTTTCAGAAAATGCAAGTCTCAAGAGGTGATCCAGATGTGCATCAGTCAGTTTGTTTCTTAGTTTATTTTGTAGAACACCCATTGTGGAAAAGGAACACTCGCATACATATATGGAGCCAAACGGTCATAGTATATTCTGTGCCAAGGTAAAAAGAAGATAGAATTATTTAGAGGGCACAATTTGCCAGAAATCTTCTGATTCCTTCCCTAAGAAAGGGGACTCAAGCACAGAGCTGTATTGCATGTCAATTAGTTCCATCTCAGCTTCTGCCCTTTTCAAACCAAGAAGTTTAACAGCTTCAAGATTCCTTGCACTAACCATCCGCAGATTTTCTACAAGTCTGAAAAGTGGGGTGAGAGCTCTAAAATGAGAAAATTATTTATTTATTTTTTGAGATTTGTAAAGCGCACAACTACCCATAGGTGTCTCGGCGCTGAGGACAGCAGGCAGAGACCAAATATCGGAGAGACTTACTGGTTGAACAGACAGGTTTTTGTCATTTTTCTAAAGGTTAACAAAGATTGGGAGGATCTGATCTTTAGTGGAAGAGAATTCCAAAGTTTTGCAGTGGCAACTATAAAACGTTTATCGCCCCATGATGCAGTTTTCGTACGAGGAACCTTTAGCAGGAAAGCGGTGGATGAGCGAAGGGCTCGGCCCGGAATGTAAGCTGCTAACTCCCTGATTAGAAACTGAGGTCCTATTTTACAAAAGGCCTTATAAGCAATACATAAGGCCTTAAACTTTATACGGTTCCTCACAGACAGCCAGTGATATTTCCGAATCACATGAGAAATTGGCTTGTATTTAGGGGTTCCTGATAGCATCCTGGCGGCTGCGTTTTGGACTGACTGTAGCTTATGAATGACTTTCATTGGGGCATTTACAAGAAGCCCATTACAGTAATCAATAGTAGACATAACCAATGTAGTAACTAAAGTTTTCCCTGCATTCAGCGGCAGAAATGGTAAAATCTTTTTATCATCCGTAACTTGTGGAATGAAGCCGAGACCACTGAGTTAGCATGGGGCAAGAAAGTCAATTTGTCATCATATATGACACCCAGGTTCCTAACCCTGGTAACTGGGAGTGGGGGGAACCCAGTGAGACAGGCCACCAAGAGGGGACCAAACAGGAGATAACTTGCCAAATGTCATAACCTCTGTTTTATCAGAGTTTAATTTGAGGCAATTGCTGGACATCCAGCTACTGATTGCGAGCATGCCTTTTTGAAAATTGGCTGCTACCTTTTCACCATCATTGTGGATAGTCAACACCAACTGCGTGTCATCGGCGTACGATGTAAGGCCCATCCCATGAGCCTTAATAACTCTGGCTAAGTCTGACACATAGATATTGAATAGAGTCGGACTTAGGGATGACCCTTGTGGGACACCACATGGGAGGGCCAATTGGGCAGATTGGAATGTGCCGTAGTTTACCGACTGAGTCCGGTTGGTAAGAAAGGAAGTCAACAGTGCTCTTGCATTGTGTTGGATACCCATTTTAGTGACACGGTCGATCAAAATAGTATGATCGACCATGTCAAAAGCTGCTGAGAGATCCAACAATACAAGAACTGTAAAATCACCTCTTTATATCCACAGAAATTTCCTCCAGATGAGCACACAGTTTAAGACTCAGCAATATTTCTTGAGCTTTTTCAATACTCTGGGTTAAAGCCTGCAACTTAGGAAAGTGTCTGAGGTCACCATCTTCCAGCTGTACTCTGAACAGGTAAACTTTACCTTCAAAATAATATATGGCACTCATCATTGAGGACACAAGTTTCTGTCTACTTTGAAGTGCCAGATTGAGAGTGCTGAAAAGTGACAAAATGTCACACAGAAAATGAAGCACAGTGAGCAATGGCAAGTCATACAATTCTGGGAAGGACTGTCCTTGACTGATTAAAAACTGTTTAATTTCTGGACGCACAGTAATAAACCTTTCTAGAACTCTACCTTTGCCCAACCACCTAAGTTCGGTATGTAACAGGTCTGCATATTCAGTTTCTGCATCCTGCAGCAATGATCTGAAAAGCCTGTGGTTGAGTGCTTTTGCTTGAATTAAATTGACAATTCATACTACTTGCTTCATAACATCATTTAGTTGTCCTTCTTTTATTTTTGCACACACTGCTTCCTGATGGATTATGCAATGAAAGAGGATGTTGAATGTTTTTTTATTAACAGCGATACAAAGCTCCTCTCATGTCCAATCATGGAGGGTGCCCCATCAATAGTGATACTTACAAGGTTGTTCAATATCAGGTGATGAGATTTGAAGAAATTAAACATGCTATTCAATACATCCTCTCCTCTTGAGACCATGCAATGGCAAAAGGCAGAGGAGCTCTTCCTTTGGAATGATTTCTTGTTCCAAATACCTCACCCAAACCTTTAACTGAGCCACTTCACCTACATCTGTTGACTCATCAACAGCAATTCTAAAGAAAGGGGACACTTTGACTGCATTAATGACTTGTTCTAGAACAATGTCACTCATTGACTCTATTGTACGTATGCATGTGGAATCATACAGTTGAAATACCCCTATTTCCTTCATAACGTTAGATTTATTAGAGTAGTTGGAAAATAAAATGTCTGCTGCCGAGAGAAAAAAATTCTTAACCAGTTCCTCCTCTGTAAACGTTTTTTATGCTTTACATGCATGTAGCATATTTGGAAAGATGACTCAGTTACAGCCTCAGATTCTATAATCTGACACAATAAGAGCTTTTGCTGGGATAACAGGGCTTGCTTCATTGATGCCACTTTCACAAAATGTGGTTTTAAGAACATTGGGAATTTTTCTGTGAAGTTAGAATGCCAGATTTTGTGTGCCGCTCCAGGTTATATCTTTTGAGGACATTAACCTTTTCTTTGCAAAGGAGTCAAGTAACTTTATCTTTTGGACATTCCACAAAAATATGTTCTTCTTCCCACAAAGCCTGGAACACCCTGTGTTCACTCTGTATGGATCTGGGTCTTTTGCAAGACATTGTTACCGGACTGTATGCTATTTCTGTTGGGTTCCTTATGAACACTGTCAGGAAAACAGGCTTTGAGTTCCCGACCGATGGCTCGACCCCATCTCATACCAATGGCTCAATCCTGTCTAACGACCGATGGTACGACCCAATCTCACGACCGATGGCACAAAATTGAAATGTGCTGAGAAGTTTTGCCTTTCAGTATATCTGCGTGCACCCTGGAAGCCTGTGATCAAGAAACTGCACTCCGAGCGCATAAGGCAAACAAAGAACTCTGAATTAAAAATGCCTTTTGCTTTTACTAGATCTGCTGTGGAGTGTGTCTTTAAAGTGGGGACAGATTGATGAAAATATACATATAAATATATATATATATATATATCCAAGATTCTCGCCGCATATACCTCCTTGGTAAGAAGAACGAGTGCGGACCACAATTAAGTGTATAAGTTTGTTTTAATGAGTTTCGTCCGCCATAACGCGTTTCAGCCGTTACCGGACTTGATCACATGACACATATATATATACTTAATACTTACCTAATACTTACATTTAAAATGCAATCCATACCCACCCAAAACCCTAAAAATACCCACCCTAAACCCATATATACATATATATATACATATATACATATATATTCACTCATACAAAACCAGAGAAATTTGGTCGTTATAGGTAGTTGAGCTAACTATAACTCGCGCCCCCGCAATGCACTGCTGATGACGTCACATATTAATTCATTCATGACATGGTCAGTGACATCACTGATGACATCTCAAATGACATCACTGATGACATCACTGATGACATCATCCAGTGACTGTGTGTTTCTGTAAAGTTTAAATATCTTTTATATATATATATGCCAAGGTGTATTGAAGAATAAGTGGGTGTATAAGTGTCTGAATGGATGATTTAGTGGGTGCTTGACTGACTGTATAAGTGAGTGATTAATCGTGTCTTACTGAATGCATGGGTTAGTGACTAAACTGTGTGAATGTCTGTATCAGTCTGTTAGTTGGTGTGTAAGTGGCTGCATGGGTTGGTGAATAGCTACATGAGTCTCTATATGGGTTATTGATTGGTTGTCTGAGTATCTGTATGGGTGCCTGAGTGTCTGTGGGGGTGGGTGGGGGGGTGTGACTCTGTGCATAGATGTGTGAGTGGGTGATTCACTGGGTGTATGGGTTCAAGAGTGCATCTGTGAAGGGCTGTATGGGTGGGTGAGTGTGTGTATGGGTGTGTTGGTGAGTGAATGGATGTCTCAGTGGTACATGTGTGAGTAACTACATATGTGAAAGGCAGTATATGTGAGTGTTGGAGTATATAAATGACTATATGTGAGAGTGAGTGATTGTGAGAGTGGCTGTATGGATGAGTGTGTGCTTGTATCAGTGATTGTATAAGAGACTAAGTATGTGTTAGTATCTGTATGAATAAGTGAGGTGGTGTGTGTATAACTGTATAGGTGAGTAAATGGGAGTGTGATTGATTCTTTGCATGACTGACTAGGTGTGTGAGTAACTCTATGGATGAGTGGCGGTGTGTGAGTGTCTGTATAGGTGTATGAGTGCACATGATAGTGCTGTATTGATGAGTGACTGCATGTATGAGTGACTGTATGGGTGAATGAGTGGATGTGTGTGTAGACCTAGGAATCAGTGAGTGGGTATGTAGTAACTGGTATTGGGGTGTCTATGGTTTCGAAAATGGTAGTCTGTATTTTAGAGTGGGTGTATCAAAGGTTATATTAGGGTATGAGGAGGTGTATCAGATTATCACGTGGATGATGTCATCAGTGATGTCATCAGTGATGTCACTGACCATGTCATGAATGATGTAATATGTGACGTCATCAGCAGTGCATTGCGGGGGCGAGAGTTATAGTTAGCTCAACTAACTATAACAACCAAATTTCTCTGGTTTTGTACGAGTGAAATGTCCAACTAACTATAACGTCCCTGAAACCTGTGGTTTTTTCAGTGAATTTCTAAGGTTTTTTAAATGCTAATTTCAAACTATAACGTACCTGAAACCTATGGTTTTTTCAGTGAATTTCAAAGGTTTTTTAAATGCTAATTTCTAACTATAACGTCCCTGAAACCTATTGTTTTTTCAGTGAATTTCAAAGGTTTTTTAAATGCTAATTTCTAACTATCACGTCCCTGAAACCTATGGTTTTTTCAGTGAATTTCAAAGGTTTTTTAAATGCTAATTCCTAACTATAAAGTCCCTGAAACCTATGGTTTTTTCAGTGAATTTCAAAGTTTTTTTAAATGCTAATTTCTAACTATGCCTACAGAGGTAGGACATGTGCAGAAAGAGGAAGAAAAGGGCAGAAAAAAGCAAGAGAAATGCAGAAAGAGGCAACAGAAGTCCAGAAAGACGAAGAAAGGTGCAGAAAGAAGCAAGAGATATGCAGAAAGAACCAACAGAGGTGCAGAAAGAGGCCTTGTTGCAAAGTCATCCTGTGCCCCCAACCTTTTGCTGACTGGTACTGGTGGTAACTGACTCTGACTAACCAGGCCCGGAGCCAGTGCCATGCTAAAAGACACTTAGAATACAGTGAAAACACCTACAAAAACTTGGGTACACTATGGGTTGGGGTACCCCTGTGATTGGCATGACCTCCCCTGTAAGGCCCTAGTACATAATAGGGCAGGGGGATTAAAACTACCTCTAAGTCAGAGGTGCAGAAAGAGGCAAGAGAAGTGCAGAAAGAAGCAACAGAGGTGCCGAAACAGGCAAGAGAGGTGCAGAAAGAAGCAAGTGAAGTGCAGAAAGAGGCAAGAGAGGTGCACAAAGAGGCAACAGAGGTGCAGAAAGAGGCAGGAGGGGTGCAGAAAGAAGGAAGAGAAGTGTAGAAAGTGGCAAGAGAATTGCTGAAAGAAGCAACAGAGCTGTAGAAAGAAGCAAGAGAAGTGCAGAAAGAGGCAAGTGAGGTGCAGAAAGAAGCAAAAGCAGTACAGAAAGAACCAACAGAGGTGCAAAAAGAGGCAAGACGGGTGCAGAAGAAGGTTGGAGAGGTGCACAAAGAGGCAAAAGAGATACAGAAAGAGGCAGGAGGGTGCAGAAAGAAGGAAGAGAAGTGCAGAAAGAAGCAACAGAGGTGCTGAAAGAGGCACAAATGGTGCAGAAAGAGCAAGAGAAGAGCAGAAAGAACCAACAGAGGTACAGAAAGAGGCAAGAGAGGTGCAGAAACAGGAAGGAAAGGTGCAGAAAGAGGGAACAGGGGTACAGAAAGAGGGAAGAGAGGTGCAGAAAGAGAAAAGAGGGGTGCAGAAAGAGGCAAGAGGGGTGCAGAAAGAAGCAAATGAGGTGTCAAAAGAGGCAACAGAGGTGCATAAAGACGCAAGAGAGGTGCAGAAAGAGGCACTTGAGGTGCAGAAAGAGGCAAGAGAGGTACAGAAAGAGGCTCAAGAAGTGCAGAAAGAGGCAAGAGAAGTGCAGAAAGAGGCAAGACAGGTGCAGAAGGATCAGAGTGAGGTGCAGAAAGAGGCAAGTGAGGTGCTGAAAGAGGCAAGAGAGGTACAGAAAGAGGCAAGGTAACTGCAGAAACAGGCAAGAGAAATGCACAAAGAGGCAAGAGAGGAGCAGAAAGAGGCAAGAGAGGTGTAGAAAGAAGCAAGAGAAGTGCAGAAAGGGGCAAGCGAGGTGCAGAAAGAGGCAAGAGAGGTGCAGAAAGAGGCAAGAGAGGTGCAGAAAGAGGCAAAAGATCTGCAGAAAAAAGCAACAGAGGTGCTGAAAGAGGCAAGTGAGATGCAGAAAGGGGCAAGAGAAGTGCAGAAAGAGGCAAGTGAAGTGCAGAAAGAAGACAGTGAGGTGCAGAAAGAAGAAGAAAGGTGCAGAAAGAAGCAAGAGAAATGCAGAAAGAGGCAAGAGAGGCACAGAAAGAAGAGAGGTTTGTGCACCATTAGTACCAGTTTAACACTGGTGTTTCGAAGGCGGCAGTGATGGCGGAGGTCCGGTTGTTGGAGACGGGGGTGGGTGGCTGCCAGAGTCTGGACGGCCTGTGGAGCCTGAGAGCCGTGTGAAAGGAGTTCCCAAAGAAGGGGGAAAGCCCCGCCATGAGTCAGGGGGCAGAGAGTGAGCCCGAGGCTAAGGCACTGCACACCAAGCGACTCTACCGGTAAGAGATATGCAGGGGAGGCTCAGGGTATCATTGAAGGCTCCGCACACCTTGTCACTCTGCTGGAAAGACCCAGAGAGGTTTCGGTAATGGAAAACAAAATTCTGCATCCGCAGTTTCGTTATGGTTGCGGCAGTGTAGCGCGCAAGCGATGAACAAATGATGTGGTCTTTGAATCACTTTGAATAGGACACCCGATTGCTGTTTGTTTACATGTTTCAAATTGAATTGGGGTCTTTGGGGCCCTGTATGTTTAAGGGCGTGTGATGTCTTTGCTCCCCTTCTGTTTGCTGCATCCTCGAATTATCGTGCAGCATGAGGATGCTGGAGAGTTGTAGGGAAAGACGAAGCAAGTACATAACGCGAAATTGGAAAGCGCATTTAAGGGTGAGGCTCTTAGTTTTGCTGCATTTCTGCTTTATGTTAAATCGAGGTTGATAATGGTTTTCGTACTAAATACTCTGTAATGATGAATGACCAAGTAAAGTTCTTGTAAGATGTGGCCTTTTGTAATAGCAAATGTACTTTGCCATTTACGAACACAAGCATAATATTACTGTGGTCCTTGTAGTGCTGAAACCTGACAGCTACAACCTCGCGGCTTGTCACGTGGGGCTTCTGGACTATAGGCTTTTCTCGACCTAATGAGCTCAGTGGTGCAAACCCCGGATATTTTTTTGCGTGATTGTGGTGATTGTGTACGCTAATCAAATCTAAATGCCTTGTCTTCAGTTTGAATACCTTATTCAGAACTGTACACGTATTTGTAACCCCACTAGGGTTCGAGTTATATAAGGGAATGTTGCTTCACCTAAAGACTAAAGCAGGTCTTTTTGCTTGATAGACCCCCTTGGGGTAAAAGTGTGTTTTTGCTTAACGTGTAACCCGTTACACCACCTTAGTTCATAGATATCATGTATTCCCTTACTGTTAACTAGTACAACTGATTTCCAGATTTTAAAGATGCCAGTACCTAGGCATCTATGCTTATGGCCACGCGTTACACTGTAACTGCGGACCAAATTATGCGGCTGGGGCAGTAAAATTGGCAAAAACCGGAAAGCATACTACAATTTGCAGAATACCTACTGGCAGCTCGCCGTTTTGTAATTTTAATGTACTTTGATATAAAAAGGTATCCCAATGTGATTTATCTTATGAATGTTACCCCCCCCACACAAAAAAGCCATCCGTATAGTAATCTGAATTTGCTTAAAAATAAGTTAGAACATTTTCATGACAAAAGGTAATTCTTATTTCGCCCAATTTAAATTACTTTGAAGTATGTCAGGATCATTTTCATGCTGCTGAGGGAAGCCTGTTTCCAGTGAATTCGGGATGGTAACGATGTTTGGACAGACGTTTAACTAATTGGAACCATTTTAACACAGAATACAGGAATAAACAAATTAAAGGTGATTAAAGATACCCTTGAGGCCCCTGAGAATACAAAGGGGAAAGATAAAAATCACCAATGGAACACCAGGGGCAGAACCTCTTGCATGACCACGAGATGGCCGCCACAGTGGTCCTTTACCACGATGAGCTACTACTCTTGGACCAAAAATTTGACATCGTCCAGACCTCAAGTATATCCCCCATCCGGCTCACCCATCAAGACACTGAACCTATGATCTTGCCACCGACCGTTGAGACCTAGCATTTTGGCCAAGGCCCGGTGGAGCTACCTTGCTGGCTATAGAGTAGATGGGCTGTTGACTTCCCCCTCGGCCGTCACCTACCCAGCCGGACTTTGGGCAGACTTTCCTTCGTCTCTCCGTCTTATCTCCCTCTTACCCTTCTTCCTTACCCCCCTAACCATTCTACTCTCCACTTATCTCGTCTCTATGCTCTTTAAATGTTTCTAGCAACAGATGTAACTTGTAACTGATGTAACTTTGTAATAATGTGGAACCTCATGTAAAGCGCTCTGATACCTCCGAGTCTAGCCAGCGCTATATAAAACTCAAATAAATTTTTAAAAAAAACACCCACATTTTGCAATAAGTAACACGTGACCATTCCAGCTTTGCAAAGGGCCTTCCACCACGCTGTAACACATGACGCTGCATTTTTGGGAACATTTGAGCCGTTTGAGCTAGAAACAAGGCTTTTTTTGTTCAAATCTGCAGATTAGGCAGCAGATGATGGAATATTTGGCAAATGCGGAAAATGTTTAATTATGTGAAAATTGGTGCAGCCGAACAGTCACATAATTCCAGTGGCCCTGCTCATACCTCTGACTAATTCCAGAAGTGCTCCTCAGTGGTTCCTTCTTTTATTGTGTCTCATTGAGTTCATAGTTTAGCTTCTATGGAAACGAGGAAGACTAAACATGAGGTTACCACTCCACAACACAGACTACAATACCACATAATTACTCTCCAAAACACATAATCCCACTCCACATAATTCCTATACACTAAATATCACATACTTTCTATTCACATAATTTCACTGCACAACATACCACATAATTGCACTACACACAACGTACATCCACTCTACACCAAAAAACATTAGTAAAAAACTTTTACATTTACAACACCAATAGCTCCAACTCTCGCAAATGCGAAACCTATTACATTGCAAATGCTTCTTTAACTAGTAGTCGCGTTTGCAGAGTGGTGGAGAAAGGGTGCTGGGCCTCCGACCAGCGCTCAGGAATTCCGCTACGTAGGACTTACAGGAGGTACCAGGAGGGCTTCTTTGCCCCCAAAGTCCCTCAGGAGTAAAGTGGACTTCATCCCCCATCCCGTAGTCTGCCAGGAGGCGAGTTTGCAGAGTGGTGGAGAAAGGGGGCGTGGCCTTCGAAGACGTCGTAGCAATCCCACTGTGTGGGACTTACTGGAGGTAACAAGAGGGGTAGTTGGCCCCCAAGGACATCCTTGGGGGCCAACTACCACTCCTATTACCTCCAGTAAGTCCCACACAGCAGGATTGCTAAGTTCTCATAGCAGGCCATGCCCCCTTTTCCCACCACTCTGCAAACGCGCTCCCTGGCACGCTCTTGGATGGGGATTGAAGTCCCATTCGCTGCTGAGGGTCATTTGGGGCCAACTAGCCTACCTCTTACCTCCAGTAAGCCCCACACAGTGGGATTGCTGAGAGGTGGACACAGGCCATGCCCCCTTTCTCCACCACTCTGCAAACGCGCCTCCTGGCGCGCTCTTGGTTGGGGGATGAAGTCCCCTTTCCTCCTGAGGGTCCCTGGGGTCCAACTGGCCCTCCTGTTACCTCCAGTAAGCTACATACACCTGGATTGCTGAGAGTGCTCAAAGGCCACGCCCCCTTTTTACACCACTCTGCAAACACGGCTCCTGGTGCACTGCTGCTCGGGGGATAAAGTCCACTTGTGTCCTGAGGTCCTCAGGACACAAGAGGACCTCATCGCCCCACCAGTAGTGCACCAAGAGGCGTGTTTGCAGAGTGGTGTAAAAAGGGACGTGGCCTCAGACCACCTCTCAGCAATCCCACTGTGTGGGGCTTACTGGAGGTACCTGGTGGGCTAGTTGGCCCCCAGGGACCCTAAGGAATGAAGGGGATTAAAACCCCCAACCCAAAACGCGCCAGGAGGCGCGTTTGCACAATAGTGCAGAGAGGGGGCGGGGCCTCCCGCAACGCCAGCTTTTCTATTTCTTTTCTTTTTGGAAGGGGGACTGTGTGGCCCCCCTTCCCTTAATTATTTTTGGGCCCTGGGGACCCCGTCCCCCCTAGGGCCTCAGCATATTATCTTTTTTTTGTTTTTTGTTTTTTTAAACGGGAAAGGGGCCACGTGGCCCCCCTTCCCTGGGCCACTTCTGGCCCCGGGGACCCTATCCTCCAGGGCCTGGCCAGCCTGGAGCTTTTGGGGGGGAGTGGGGCCGCGTGGCCCCCCTCCTGAGGCCAATTATGGACCCGGGGACCCCATCCCCCGGGGCCCGGCCTTATTAAAAAAAAAAAAATGGGAAGGGGGCCGTGTGGCCCCCCTTCCCTAGGCCACTATTGGCCCCGGGGACCACATCCCCCGGGGCCTGGCCTCTTTTTTTTATCTTTTAATTCGTGGGAGGGGGGCCGCGTGGCCCCCTCCCCTGGTCCACTTCTGGCCCCGGGGACCCCATCCCCCGGGGCCGGCCCTCAACTTGGGGACCGTGGGGGGAGCCCCAATGCCCCGATGGTCCCTGGCAGCTCCCCACCTCCTGCGGGAGCCGGCATTGCTTTTGGGCAAGGGGAGCTGCTAACATGCAGCCCGCGAGGCCCCCCCACCCTATTAGAATAAAGCCCCGGGGAGGTGGCGTTCCCCGGGGCTTGGGCGGGCATGTGAGGCCCCCTCGCCCTTATTTTAATAAAGCCCCGGGGAGGTGGCGGTCCCCGGGGCTTGGGGGGGCCCGCGAGGCCCCTCTGCTTTTAATTACCAATGCCCCGGGGAGGTGGCGGTCCCCAGGGCAGCGTGGTGGGGAGGAGCCCCCCCACGCATTTTAATAAAAAAGCCCCGGGGAGGTGGCGGTCCCAGGGGCGGCGCGGGGGCCGCGTGCCCCCCACGCATAATAAATTAAGCCCTGGGGAGGTGGGGGTCCCAGTGGGCCCCCGCATACATTATAAACATTGCCCCCAGGACCTGGCCCACCCGGGGGCTTATAGAAAACGAAGCGCCGGAGCCCACGCTTCATTTTTTTTTTGTTTTTTCGGCCGGATTCGCGCACCCAGCGCGAATTCGGTCGATTCTTTTTTTTTTTAAATGCTTTTTTTGGCCCAACTTACGTAAGATCTTAAAGAGCAAGTGGGCAATCCTCTCACAAGACACATTTCTAAGAACTAAGATAGGTAATACACCTAACATTACCTTTAAGAGAAACCTTTCTTTAAAAGACATGTTGGTACATAGCCATTTAGCGAGTAACAAACAAACATGGCTCCAGCAGAGTAGAGGATTTAGAAAATGTGGACATTGCAAAGCCTGCAAATACAGCACCAATGCCCGGCGCAAACAATCACAATGCGCCCTATTATGATGTATGCACTGCCCCCAGGGCAGCCGCGAACTCGCGCTGCCCTGGGGGCAGCGCCTACATGTGAAAACGCAGAGCAGATGCTCCGTGTTTTCACAGTGCAGGCAGCAGCCGCCTGCACTTTTACAGGGTAATAGAGATCCCCTTGCAGGCGGGTTACAGTCAGTGACTGCACCCGCCTGCAAGGGGATGTCTGGGGGGCCCATGGGACCCCCTGCAGAGGGCTGCTTTCAGGGGGCGCACTGACAGTGCACCACCTTTTAAATGGCGCACTGTCAGAGTGCCTCCTGAGGGCTGCTTTGACTCTGCGCCCACGTCTGTAATATGGCGTGGGCGCAGAGTCAAAGGAATTCCCTCATTTGCATAGGGCACGCCCCTATGCAAGTGAGGGAACACCCTCTGAAGATAGCGCTGGCGCTTTAAGTGCGCCAGCGCTATTGGTATTATAGAAGGGGACACACAAGCGTCTGCGCCCCCTTCTATAATACCAAAGTGCCCCGGGGTGGGCAAAGCCTGTTGCGCCCCCGGGGCACTTATTGTAATAGGGCCCCAGGATGGTTGAGCTCTTGGAGGCAACAGGCACGGTTTTGCGCCAACATTTTGCAGCAGGTACTCTGTTCTCGGGTCAGCAGCTCTTCTTTGTCCGTTTTCTTCTTAGGTCAGTTGAATCTGAAGTTTAGGGTCCTGGTGCGACACGTAAATACTAAATTTAGGGATGTTAAAGGGGGTGACAGGTAGTAGCCAATGGGCTACCTACCTTAGGGTGTCTACGCCCTCTATGTGACCACTTGCTGTGGGAAGGGACACAACCCTGACCCTGATAGGCTAATTCCTTCCATCCCAAGATGAAGGAATTGACAAAGTGGGGTCCACATCTCCTGCCCCACCTTAGGGGTGGTGCTGGGTGAAAGTGGGTAACCCTCCTAATCTAACTACTTTTCCTGCCTGTCCTCCCGCCAAATGAGGAGCAGGACATGGGATTTGGCATCCCCCACTAACTGGAGATGCCTAGGTTGCATTTCAAAGGCGCCATCGCCTTTGAAGCTTCCCACATTGGAGTGCCATTCCGGCCTAGGGGAGGTGTGAAGCACCTCCGCCCAAAGCAGGCATTGTTTACTGCCTCTGAGACTGCAAGCTCTCACCCCATGAGGTCAGAAGCATGTCTGGTGGTGTCAGGCTGGCTAAGACTAGTCAGAGACCACACCAGTGTTTGGTAGGTTTTCAGGGGACACCTCCAAGGTGCCTCTGTGTGCATGTATTAATAAATCCAACACTGGTATCAGTGTGGATTTATAAAGAAGAGTTGTTTGGTACCAAACATTCCTCTGTACAGTGAAGCCATCATGTTGCTGGGGAACTCGTAATGACAGATGTCCAGCCCATGTACTCTCTATGGCTTCCCTGTGCACTTACAATATCCAAGAATGGACTTAGATATTGTAGGCTCATATCTTCTCAGGCAGATAAGACCACACATGTGGTATAGTGCACTCTGCCTTAGGGCTGTAAGACCTGCAGTAGGGGTGACTTACCTATTTTTTCATGCATGCAGTGTCTGTGGGCATGGCAAACACAGATGTGTATCATGTTGACTCTTCAGTTTTCTCTGCACCAAGACACGAAGCCTGCAATGGCAGTGTGCATGGTCATGGTGAGGGGTCCCAGGGTGGCACAATTTGTGCTGCAGCCTTATTGAACCCTCTTCAGTCCCAATGCCCTAACTACCTGGGGTACCATTTACTAGGGACTTTCGGGGTTGCTGAAGTTGTGCCAATCATGTTATAGTTTTGGGAAAGAGCTCAGGCATTGGGAACCTGGTTAACAGGGACCCGGTGCACTTTCATTCGCAGTATCATCATGTTCCAAGCAAAACGTGGAGGCTAACCATGTCAAACAAGCATTTGCAATGCAATCGGTTTTGCCTTTGGGACCTTATATGTATTTAGCTATGCAGCACATTAGCCTGGGTGCGGAAACATCTACTGTTCTTTAACATGGAGGGAAAGTAAGCACCAAACTGCATGACACGCCAGGTATGGGAACACATGGAGAGAAATATTGCCTTTCAGCTGGAAATGGTGTAGTCCAAAGCTCTGTTTTTAATATAAAATCAGGGCCTTCGGTGGTCATATCACTGAAAATGCAAGATTTGAAAAAAATATTGTCTACGGGTGCTCGAAGAAGACAACTTCTATGGACTGGAATCTAGAGAATGCTAAAGTGATTCAGGTATTTTACTGACCTCTGCTGGTCGTTTTCTATCAAGAAAGTTAAATAGAGGCAGTTGCCAAAAAAATTTAAAAAAGGAAGTCCCTCAGCTGAAAGCAATTCTGGTATTTTACTGACCTCTACTGGTTGTTTTCTATCAAGACAGTTAAATAGAGGCAGTAGAACAGAAAAAAAAGTCCCTAAGCGGAAGCAGACAAGTCCTAGGGCTGATCTCCAGAGCCCACAAAGTACATACACATATAAGTATATAAAAAAACTAGATTGGAGCCGCACCACAACTTGTCAAAAAAGTCCATAAAGAAATATCCATTTGAGGACTCCTAATTCAAAGTGAATCGCTGCTAATGCAAAGTATACGATGTTTCTCTTCTTTATTATTCAATTCGTACAAAACCATCAGCCAAGCGTTTCGTCCTTTTTTACATAGGACTTCTTCAGGGCAATATCAATCTGGGGCAACAAATCATCCAGTATGTTGTGTCCTGGTTGCAAGAATTATCTTGAGCGAAAATAACAGTTTGGTATCTGTTCAAAATATCAAACAAGTGATCCAATTGGAGCTGGTACAATTTTATAACACAATCCAATGTCCAAATGTGTAAGGTTTAAAGTAGCGCATGGTATAATGGCCATAGAGCAATATTGGGCGTGCAAGTTCAATTAAGGACTAGCACATGGCGATGGAGACTATCCACCTTGACTTCAATCGAAGTGCAGCCTGGCGTACTTCCGCCGCCGAAGGGACCGCAAAAAAGCTTTTTTGCGGAACTTGCACGCCCAATATTGCTCTATGGCCATTATACAATGCGCTACTTTAAACCTTATACATTTGGACATTCGTTCCAGAATGACGAGAGGAACCCATAATCATAATCAAGGTCTCATTGGAACTGAACTACAAGAGGCTTTAATCGATCCATATGGCCACTGAGATCATGCAGTACAGAAAGGTCTGCAGTATTGTATCTACTGCTCACTCAAGGCAGATGATAAATGAGTGTCAGCGTAAGCTTTGAAAATTAAGCCAAAGGATGAAAAGGATCAAAGGATCCAAGAACAAGAAAAGTGTATCCTTCACCTACACATCCTGAAAAAAATTCAGACTATTAGCACACTTTCCAATATCTAATCCCCTATTTAGGCCTAAACAAAAAGCATCAGCTCCATCCTATTTTTAAACCTACCATCCTAACGAGACCCCAACTTTACAGGTTCTGGTGATATTACCCCTGAATATGATAGTACCTGGGCTGTGGAAGTAGAATGGTGTATGTGTGGTAGTTGAAAGATGGTGCGTACTGGACATTAGCAGGGCTGTGCACCTGTTGAGCCCATAGGGCTGCCTTGTGGAACCCAGAGCTAGTAGACACTTCATGCAGCCAGTAGCTCCCACTGACCTTTGAAGCTACAGCTTCACTGCCATGCATGTGGAACAGTGTGAAGAGAGCCTCAGGGATTCCGCTAGAACGAAAATCCATCTGTAATATATTGAATAACCATTCCTGGGTGTAGAAACACCCCTAAAAAGTGCACACGAGGGAGGGGGAAGGAACTCTGATATCTGCATTTTGCCAGGAGAGTTTGGAGAGGGTAATCCTAGGGTTTACTGATGTAGCACTGGGGTGGGACATGTAAACTCTTCCTGTGTTCCCTCTTCGCTTGCAGCACTTGCAGGTCGTCCAGAGGAAACTGGAGAAGTTCCTGTGATATGCAGAGTGAAGAATTAAGGAATATTATTAGAACAGTATGGTGAGCGTCAACAATCTACCGACATCCCGCCCCAACACTTGCCCATTTTGGAATCGAGGGGTCATGCCCTTCCAACATGGGTAAGTCATTGGCAAATGTGGGGGGAATTCGCCATAAGACTGGTGGAAACCCTTACTCTAGCCCTGTCTTGTAGTTAGTGTCGCCATGACAGGTAGTGCGACCCTGGTAGAGGGAAGAAAAGTCTCCATCAAGAGCTCAGGCCAATTCAGGAAACTGGTGGACATGGGACATTTTAAATGCATCTTTTTTGTATCGTTCTTTTCAAGGACGACAACGAAAACATTGAAACGGCTCGGAGAGCACCCCAGAAAACCGACATAGCTAAATTCTATCGTAATAGCTGTCTGGGGTCTACAGTAATAACCAAAAACAACCGATGTTTTTTTCGAGTTTTGAGGCCTGTGATTCATTAATAATCACCCCTTCTGTTTAGTTCGCAATCCTCTCTTCTGTTTATATTGTTGTTGTTTTTTTGTTTGTTTTTTTTCCGACTGAATTTCTCTCCGTGCATTTGTATTTCTCTCTATCTGCCTGCTCAGTCAATTAAATGTGATCATCCCCCGGAAGACATTGACGACGTCTTCCAAAACATGGCAAAGTATCATAATGAGTTTGTGCAGCTTTCCAAATGGCGCCTGTCATTGCTGACTAATGCTGTTATTGGCAGGTGTGAGACAAAGGCTGGGGAGAAAGGGGGCCTTAATGCAAACGTCCAGACATGTTCAAGTGCCTGCTCTTCAAATGCCGTTCAGGAATCTCGCGAGACGTGTCTCTTCTCTCGGCAGGCTCTCGAAGTCTATCGGCCAAAGGGTAAACAAATCAGAGCCAAAGAGGAAAACATTTTGAAAACATCACTTGGTGTGTGCACTGTAGATCACTGACAGCGTGAACAGACTTTAGTGCCATAAAGAAGACTAAGGATAAGGAAGTCCTAGTTATACTGCATGCATAGGAAGCAATGGAGCAAAAAAGGTTTACACTAGTTTCACAACAGTCTTCAAAGTTGACAAAAATATACACCATTTTTATTCTATGCTGAAGAACAGTGCGGGATCATACAGGGCTCAGTTCGTTAGACTGTTTTTCAATGTTTAATTTGCAAAAGAATAATTGACTGGGCCCAAAGTTTAATTTTATGTTATGACCAGAGGCGAGGATTACGCTGTTCTTTCTTCACCTTATTCTTAACAGCAGCCAACTCAGAAACAACATTAAAAACAGCATTTCCCATGAACCATTGGGAAAGAAAAGAAACGTTAGTCCAACCAATCAGCACACAGTATCTCCCTTTATCATCCCCTGAAGACACTTGTGACTCCTCTTTCTTCCTGCGACAAAAGCCGATAATCGTGTCTTTTACTCTTGCGTAGATGACTCTGCTCCTACGGAAAAAAAACTGATCTACATGACCAGAAGGGAGCCCAGACTGTAATATACTAGTAAAGAGATGAACCTCATATACAGGAAAAAACAAACATTAGCATCAAAACATCAGTTTCACCAGTGACTCATGCACAGTGTACTATCAATGCATAAAAGTACCTACTCACATGTAATGTCCGTATTGCAATACTTTTGGCTGGGTGGACTAATTCTCACCTCTGTGTCCTTAATAGAATTTAAACTTTCTGTTACAATAGCTAGGACAATTTTCATTCTATGTCAAGACCAGTGGTGAGGCAAGGATTACGCTAGTTCCAAGCTTATCCATCACCAACGATGTAATGTTAGGTACTGGTTTGAAGTAAAATCTTTTAAATGTGGAGTCCGACAACCAGTCTGAAGCATTGAGTATGTCCTCCAGACGAGCTCCCATTGGCCTTGGAGGCCAATGCCCCTCTAACAGAATGCGCCCCAAACATCTTCGTGTCAATGTCAGCTTCTTGGTTGGCCCATCGGACCCATCTAGTGATGGTAGGGGAAGAGACCCCCTTGTGGGGCATCCTAAGAGCAATGAGCAACTGCGGTTCTCCTGGTGGGCGAACGTCTTCTGTCATAGCCTCATACGCCTTAATACTGAGGACCACACATATTTTGGGAGAGTCTGGAAAAATAGGGTACGACACAACATGAGAGTTACATTTCTTTCTCCTGGATTTATGTAAAGTGACCCTTTCCAGGGTGAGTACTCTACCTGTTACGTCCTGAGCTCTGACGTCTGATACCCGTCGACAGGACACCAGGCACAGCAGTGTAGCCAGTTTCTCTGACATCTTCTTTCTGGAAAGGTATTTACTAGAGGGGCAGGAGAGGAAGAGATTTAGGACCTTGTTAATGTCCCAAAGAGTGGAGTACCTTGGTTACAGAGGAAGGGACAATCGAATACCCCTGAGGAGTTTGCGGACCAGAGGATGTACGCCCAACGGGTGATCCCCGATGTAGGAATGACCTGCCGAACACGCTGAACGTAAAGTGTTGATGGACCTATACGTCAAACCGTCCGAGGTCAGGGAGCCAAGAAAGTTCAGGATATGGACAACGTCCATCCTCAGAGGGTCCAGCTGTCTCTATTGACACCAACCCAACAATTGAGACAAGGCCGATCGGTAATGCTTAATCGTGCGGTTGGCCTAGGCTTTGGAGAGTAGTGACGCAGCTTGTTGCAAAAGGCCTGGAGCTTACCAGCATTCCCTATAATCCTCTACTCCATAAGTTGTAGAGTAACAAATAGTCCTACATTTTCATGGGGTATAATAGAACTGATTTTTCTGTGGTAAAAACATTTATCCATATGGAGAAATAAATGGAGAAAAACGAATATGCAATTAAATATTCGCCTTACACCTAAACCTGTGGATTGTCCACCTCTGAATGATGCACAGAAGTAAAACCTGGGGAAATTGATGAAGGCCTAGAAATGTATGATTTTTGCTAACATACATCCTGGGCGTTTGTGAGTCTCTGAAGATCCATACATTAATGTAAATCTTAGGTACATATCAACAATGCATTGATTTTTGCACTTTTTAAAGATTTATCCCACAGTGAGGTTACACAATTCTTAATCTTCTATCATCGCTGTGAATCAATGAGGAGCTCAAGTCTTTACTAAATTTGATTTGCGGGGCACATATCTGTCTAGCAAGGATATGAACACATTAGTTTGTTTACATGATTGATATCAAATATTGATAGTGGTTTTCAGCATTAGAGGAACATTTGACTACTCAGTATTGGGCTATTTTGCAATTCTACACAGAGAGTGGATTTATGGCTTAAGCATTGTTTTATTGACAGAGTATTTTCTCATCTATATGAGAAAAAGTATGACAGAAATTTACTATCACTTTCACTGATATCTCTACATTCAAATTCACATATTAAAGATACATCTCAATAGAATAGAGAAAACCTATACATTTTTCGAAAAATGACAACATATACATAGATGCCTTGTTGATAGTTTGGAGGGACTTACAGGATACACTTATGGATTATATCAATATTCCTAACTGCAATCTTTGGGTTTTGCAATTTAGTAGCCATACTGAAGGAGAGATCATTAACTCCCTTGGTCTAGAAAATCCGTATATGATGAAAAATTGATAACATTGTTTGTACATTAGAAAAATGCCTCTAACAGTTATGGTAAATATATACATGCCAGGCATAACTGTTCTAGACGAGAGGACTATTTATTTGTGGCCGATGATATAATCAAAAGATTTACTATGAGAGGCTTTTCTGATATAATTTTATGTGAAGAATTTGATTACAAAGAAAGACACTCATTACTTGCCTCAAAGCAACTATTTCTAAGATTCTAGGTCACAGTGACATATGCCTGTTAACTAAATAATTCGAGATATAAACCTAAAATTATAATCAACAGACATTGGCATTTATTACACACAAACCCATTTTGAAATGCATCTTGCTCTCACACAGATGTCAGATTATAGAATTTAAAATTATGAGATAATTTCATTATATGTCCACCCTCACCTGTGGTGGAATAGCAGTGGCGGCTTGCCGAGGGAGTGCTGCGGGGCGGTGGGGCGGGGTGGGGGAGGGGCAGGGTGGGGGGGTAGTGGAGTCCGACATACGACGGACAGGAGTAAGGTAAGTAATGAAATAAATAAAACAATTTACCTTGCGCGCGCTGCATCACCGAGTTGGTGATGCAGCGCACGCAAGGTAAATTGTTTTATTTATTTAATTACTTACCTTACTCCTGTCCGTCGTATGTCGGACTCCACTACCCCCCCCACCCTGCCCCTCCCCCGCCCCACCCTGCCTCACCGCTCCGCAGCACTCCCTCGGCGAGCCGCCACTGTGGAATAGTATAGTCTTTATTAGGCCAAGTCAAAATAGCTCAAAAACTGGTCAACCCAAATAAATTTGAAGATCTTCATCTAAAGATGCATCTAGTTCGACAAAGTGAATTGAATCGTAGGCAACCAGCTTCCTTTGATGCATTTAAGAAATTAAAATTGGATGTAATGAAAATGTGCCATGACATTTCTGGTCATACAGCTGACTACTTTGGATTTTGTTTTGTGGTCTATTTGGTGGCGTGCTGTTTATTTTGATGCCCAGAAATATGTTCTTGACAGTCCTATCTGTGGGCAGGATACATCTTTGTATTCTAAGCCTCTTTCATGCTTGCAACATTTACTAGTGACCCCTGAGCTTTGGCATATGATTTCTGCAGATTTTATAACAGATCTTCAGATGGATGCCACGTGCTATTAGTTACAGTGACACCATTTCAAAAATGGCCTAATTTTATCTTCTGTTCAAACTACCAACTGTTGACGAAATGACACATTTTTTGATTAATATTTATTGTGTTCATGGATAGCCTTTCACTATGATTCCTGATAAAGACATTCAACATATTTCATGTTTTTGGAGACCTTTGTGTAAAGCATTATGAGTTCAAAAAGCTCTTTCATCTGGTTATCATTATCAGTCAAATGGGCAAACAACACAAACTAATCAAACTCGGAGCATATCCGGGGTCCAACTCTAAAGCATTTCACAATACTTGGGCTTTCTGTTTACCAAGCACAACATTTTGTTATAATTATGCAACCCATAGTACCACCAAAGTATCTCTTTTCAAAGTATTTCCTTGTATTGTTTGTTTGTTTCTGTCTGCCACTGATTTCTTGAATCAGTTACAAAAGCACAGGCATTTTTGTGTGAAAGCTTACACCATTCTAAAGTCGAAAAGAAGGAATAGGTTAAGAAATCAAGATTTTGGGCCTGATTTTATTCTTGGTGGTAAGGATACTCCGTTGCAATGTGGTTCGCCTGCCAAATTTATATGCAAGCAGGCCCTAGGATTAACCACGGCGAATACTACTCCGTCTCTACCTTGATTAATAGCCTTCAATGATCCTGCTAAGTAAGGGTAATTGGAGGCTGACCTGTCATTTCGCCCACTTAAGTTATATGTGTGGAATTACAGGTCAGTTTTCACTGCTCGTCCCTGCCAGGAAAACCCTGGAGGTAAGGGGCAGTGACAACTACTATATGCTCCCACCGCCACAGGAGTGGATTTTTTATTTTCAAAAAGAAAATCCCATTTTGGGAATTTTTTTGGGGAAAATACAAAAAGTAAACTGTTTGCTGCAGGGCTCCTTACCACGTAGGAGCGCAACACTAAACAGGAAAATGCATTGACCGGATCCGCCATGACAGCAGTTCCTGCCAGATTGGCGGTTATTTAGAAATTTGGTGCGCGGATTAGTCTCGGCCTGGTGGACAGTCCTCCGCCAGGCCAATGGAGATTGCTCCATTTGTCAACATTAAATTCAGTCCATTAATTCTGCTCCTTTTGTTCCCAGAGAAAAAGCCTGGCTGTCTTCTTCTTCTTTCTCATAGTTCATACATTGTCAGTTACATTGAAACCACAATTTCTTGGCATATTTGTGATAACTCATCAGATCAACCCTTTTTGTGATAACTCATCAGATCAACCACTTTGGTTGAAGTTACCTTGTCCTTGGAAGATTCATGCGGTCTTTCATTCATCCTAAGTAAATGCTCATCTTCCTGATCCAACAGTTATGGCACAAGTGCAACCAGAATATGAGATTCAAGAAATTTGGGCTTCTTGGTTTTCAATTTCTGATCCATTGAAAATATTGTCCTTCTAGTGAGATGTCTTGAGAACATGCTTCTTCTTTTCATGCTCTCTTGCTAATTTGCCATTTCTGTCAAAGGCACCCTGATACGCCAAGAGCAGCATCAAGAGCTTATCAGAGTCTACGTGCATTGAGGATAGGAAGGGGTGCTCCTTACGCTGTCAGGCACTTTGCTGCTGGACACTGTGCTAAGCACACAGTTGAGCGTCCTCATCGCACTCTGGTGTCTGCGCTAGCCTCCGTCCCGAGGGGTGGTCTGCGAGCTGCCTTGAGTATCGGGCATAAAGCATGGTGCTGAGACTGCAGAATTCAGTGCTGGGTGAAGGATGTAAAACGTGGGCTTTTTCTTCATGTATCAAATGAATGTCATGGGTTTCAGGAAAGCGGTGTGAACAAAAAATCTAAACTGCCCTTTCCAAGATGGTGAATGCAATTTGAAGTTCCCAATCCAAGATGAATTAGGGCCTTTTCTTGCAATGTCAGTTCTTGTTTAAATCTAACTATTCTGCCTAACTGGGACCCTTCTAGTAAGACGCTTGACACATTTCACATATACTATTTTGTGGAGGGTGGTACCATGGCTATAAAGACAGGGACTAAACAGACCTTCTCTGCACCCAGTCCCTTACACTTGGAGGTAAGAGGGAATGGAGAGAAAGCAGGAGTGCCTAGGAGGAGGCAGTAGAAGGGAGCAACCATGGGCGTTTGGAGGTGGGAGGGGGCAAGGGACAGGGAGTTGTGGCGGAGAGGGTAGGGAGACCTTTCAAGCAGTAGTGACTAGGGGGCATGGCTAAGAGTCCTGTTGGAGAAGGGGTCATTTGGTGTGCTTGGATGGCCGAAGAAGGGGGTATTCAGATGGTCAGGATACTCTCAAGGAGGAGCCTCTTCAAAATATTCTGCTAAAAGTTAAAGCTAAAGTGGGGCATTGCCTCCAGTGGAGGAGTTCATTTTTCCCTCTTGTTAGAAGGTTGGCAAGAGGGATGCATTTTTTATTTTTTTCTATGCAGGTGCAAGATTTCTTCTACTTTTTACATTGCTTGGTAATGGAAGCTAGTCACTATAATTCTCACTACACCACTGTCATTTGAAAGCCATCAGCTTTGATTTATTTCCAGATGTGTTTGTTGTGCTCATGCTGAGGGTCCTAAGTGTCTTTGTGAGCTCAGGCTTTCACTGACAATGAGGCTTAGAAGCACAGCCTGCTTGGATCTGTTCGGATAGATGGCGTTCAGGTAGTTGGGTTTCCAGGAAAAGCAAAACAGTCACTGATATAACAATTTGAGACACTTTTTGCATTTTAGCAAAGTAGTTGTCTGCTATCTAGCTCTTGGAAGTCCATTGTAAGTAGAAGAAAGGTAAAGCTATATTGCCCAGTTTGTAAAATGTTTTGCCTGAAGGTGTCAAGCAGGACAAGGTTCACATGACAGTCATAATTCGGTAGTAGGGAGGCTTGTCAGCCCTGCCAAGTGTCACTCATCAGGGGTTAACTAACGCATTCTGGGAGATTTCTCGCATTACTGCAAGGTCCCAGAATGCTCATACATATCAGCTGGTTCAGCCGCCAGTAAGCTCTTCTCTCCTATTGCAGCCTTTCCCACCTTACTCTTGTCCCAGCCTCTTGCTACCTCATATAGCCAACAGGGAGGATAGTTAGAGCTCTGTGCTGATGGCCCTGCCCCTGATTATGGCTGCTATACGGAGTGGATATGACATTAGCCTCCATCCCCAGGCAAGCAATGTGATTGATGCTTCAGCTGCAGTGTGTTCCCACCTCCTCCACTGAACTGTTTGTGCTTCTGTTATTGGAGCACTGGGGGTCAATGTCACGTCAGGCCCGCTTGGTTATTGGATGTCTGACACTTGCACCACTAAACATGCCTCCTCTCCCACAAGCATGGTCCCAGCTATGAACAGCAGCGGGAACGGGGCCCGGAGAGAAAGCTGCTGAGCTGAGGGTTCCTGCCTGTGCAGTGTCACACGGTATGCACCACCACTCGAACCTGTTTGTACCAGTGGAGGGTCAGGAAGACAGTAAACAGGCCTTCCTGGTGAATTAATGTCTTTGATAATGCACGCGGATGAGATGAGATTGATTAGAGAGGCAGAGGCCCGCCACTCTGCACAAGAAACAAAACATGGCTTCACTGCATTTTATTTTTAAGTAGTGCTTATGGGCCAACAACCAGGTTCTATGGTCGACGGAAGAGATTGAGTTCTGGGTGGAGACCTGGGAAGGAGGGAAGCATGAGTCATTTGTATAAAATTAGAGAAAACATTTTGGGGAAAGAAGTAGCGAGAGAGAGAAGGATAGTGGAAAGAATATGAAAGGGAACTAAACTTTCTCATGTAGTGCGTGTGACCGCTGAAACAATAAAGTACTGCCCATAGAATACTGCGTGACGCAGCTTTCGAGAGTGAGAACCGGGCTGGGCAGCTAATTGAGTTTAGAGCTGTTTCCAACAATAACACTGCAGCAGAAAGTTACTGTGCAAAGTTTCTTTGCATTTTGCAATAGAAGCTAGGAACTGCACTTTAGATAATTGTGTGTGATGTGAGCAAGGTATCTAATACCCTTGAATTACCTAAAGATGGTGCAGTCCCTCTTGCTCCCTTTCTACCTCCAGGGTCATAACGCATATACTTGCAGCCCTTGTGATGCAGAGGTCCGGGGGGGTAGTTTTCCACACCCAAAGGGATCCCACTCAGCTTGCTTGTGTTTGTGTTTCTAGCTCAACTGCTAAGTGCAGCATGCTGACTTCGCTCTGACACAGGTCTGAAGAGAAACCACATTATTTTTTTGTTTCTCTTTCAGGTAGAGCCTGCAAGGCACCTTTGGAGAATGGATGGGGGCCCCCTCAGTGATACTCTTATCAGATACTGGGGCTCCTACCAGAGGCGTGGAATTTAATAAAATATCTACTTGTCCATGTGGCAGGTTGCTTCATAAAACTACTTGTCCTGTAACAAAATCCACTTGTCCATTTTGTGCCATGTAGTGCGACGACAAATTAATTATGGCAGCAATCTCATTATGTAAGAGTTCTGATAATATCCTTTCTGATCATGCCAGAGCAAATACCATAGTAGGGTTTGAATAATAGCAATTCCATTGTTTTGCCACCTTTCAGCTGATCCACATACTGGGCCTGGAGGTAGCGGTAAGCAATAGTTCCCCATGGATGGAATTCCTTTTTGAGTTTGTGCAAACCTACTAACTTCCATGTTTTATGGGTTTACATCAGCTTGACTCTAATATTTTCCCATACTGAGAAAGGTTGGAAATGTACTCCTGACAAGGGCAGAAGTAAACTTCTTCCAGGGTTGGGAAAAAAGATGCTGATGGAAATGTAAACTTGTTATCACTCAACAGATTTTTGCATGAGCAAATCTACACATGGATTTTTGCTCTCTCTATCTACAGGTTGACTTCTCTGTGAGTGACAGCATTCTGCTCTTTCACAAGGAGCATATCAGAAGCAAAATAGTTTTGTTCAGTGCAAACTGTGGCAATGTGTGGTTTTTGAGACCAAAAATCTTTTTGCTTTTGCCAGTGTTTGTTATAATGATGATGGCCAGGCAGCTCCCACAACAATAAAGTTTCACAAAAACCATGTCAAAACAAGCCAAGCATTGACAAAACCAAAAGGCTGACCACCAATAGCATACCTACTGGCTTTGCCAATGCTTGTTTGTTTTCATGTTTCCTATAATTTTGTTGTAACTGGTTGCACTGATTTTCCATTATGAATATTTTTGGGAAATACTAACATGCATCAACACATTTTACTAACTGATGCTTCACAGAAATGGTACCTAAAACTTCACGGTAGTTTAGAAAAACTTTTTCTCCTAGTTGCATTTTTTAATGAACATCTTATTTTGAAAGCAAAGAATCATCAATCTTGCTTTGAAGGTTTTGCATATATTTGCATCTAGTCAGAGAGCATCCTGGAAGCATTATACATAGCCTCAGCCTCATATTGTCAAACTTTGTAAACGTGTGTACAAATGTTTATACGGGAATCACTGTCAGTAGTGCAGCCTGAACCTACATTTCCTTACATCGCTCACCCTAATAATAAAGACTTTGTATTAATGAACCATAGATACAAGTTGGAACAGTATTAGCATATGGGCACAAATATTACCTTACCTGCAGACAATCCCCTTCCCTTATCCATAATGTGACACTGTAATCTGGCAGCCAAAGGATCTGTGCTGCAGGGGGTTGAGCCTACCTGTCCCAAGGACAAAATAAATATGAAAACTTATTGTGCTTGACCCCAAACAATATGTCCTCGACGTTGGGTCCCAAAACCTTCAATGGACCCTTTTAAGCCCAATTAGTTTCCCATCTGTGAAATACAGAAGATCCCAGGGTCCCTCATCACATTCTGCAAGGAGGGGGGTCCCATCATTTTGTTTTCTGCAACTCGCTACCACCCTGACTTGCCACCTCCTCTCTTGCTTAACTTGGTCTTATATTGAAGACCCTGAACTGCAACACACCTTCAGTGAGTGGTGTTTTTAGCCAACTGCCCCATGAGAACTGAAACTGCAAGTCCCAGAATGCATTGTCACTGTTGGATAAAACACCAGTTTTGGAAAACCTATTATATGAAGGATGCTCATTGATTCCTTTTTTATAGGCAGGTTTGGCTAGTTGGACATGGCTGCAACCCTGGGTGCATTTTAGCAATGGGGATTGAGGTATCCAATGACAGTGTTCTGAGCTATGTTCTCGTTATATATTCACCTCAAGTAAAGTGGGACTTTTTGAAACTATCTGCTGCAATTCTTATTCTTATTTCCTTAGCTTAGCTAAGGATGTACACTCCGCTGTTAGTATTCTGAGACTGAGGCAAACAGTGGAATTAAGCTGGAGATTTTAAAATTATAAAGTCATGTAGTTGACACCAGACCATGAAATTGCACAAAAAGGGGTCATTGCTGAAGCCGATTTCTTTGAATTGACAATAGTGCTATTTTGTGCTCGAGATACAGTGTCACTCGAAATGTCACACATATGGCATTGAAATGTCACATGTAACCATCCCGAAAATGAAGAAATGTCACGCACAAGCACCCTGACAACTTGGCAGCTACGGCTTGTCTCTTTTTCTGGCATCTTCTTAAAATGACAGAAATCATGGATGGAACTATCAGTGGTGCAGCCGGTGCTGTGACACAGTGGCACAGAAGGTGGGATGAGGCAGCCTGCTTGCAATGACTGCAATTAGACAGAGCATGCGCTGTCACTTGTGAGACCTTTCATTAGCTTAAAGGGGCTCACAGTTCTCCTATTGTTACCACTGGTTGGCTTCACCGTCATTCTCATGCATTTGTTTGGTTAGCACGTGCAGGTTTTATTTCCTCTTTGTGTGTTTGCTTATCCCATGACGCATGGCCAAAGTGCTACTTTTGTTGCCACTGCTCGCGCTTTGATGGTGGCCCTATTTTTACTTGAGGAGGAAGCACTCAATAATATTGCGTCTGTGAGGAAGCAGTCCATAATACTGCATCTGTTTGCAGGTCGTCTATTTCTACCCCACTCGCTCTCCTGCTTCAAACATGTCTCACTTTGGCAGAGTACGTTTATTTTCAGAGTGCGGGTGTGCATTATATTTTTCTGAATGTTATTGTTTTTGTTGTATGACAGATGTCCTTCCGTGTAGCCTTTGCCCTCCTCCCTCTTACTCGCCTTCCCTCTGTCTGTTTCCTTTGCCTACCTTCCTCCCACCCACCGCCCCTGTGACTTTTGACCTCACTCTCCGTATCGCCATCATTGTTGCTGCTTCAAACACGCTAAGTCATGGTTGAGAACATTAGTTTTCGGAGTGCGTTTATCACTTACATTTTCTGACTTTTGCTGGTTTAGTTGTATTGCAGACATGATATTCCTTTGTTTTGCCTTTTCTCCAGCCATCCGCCCATGGTGCCTTTAACCCCTAATGTCCATGTGCCTTCGTCCCCTTCCCTCTCACCCTCCGTCCCTGTGGCTTTTGACCCTCTCTCCATTACCATACCATATTATAAATTGGCAGGTCATACCATACTATACCATACTATACAATGACAGACCATACCATACTATACAATGACAGACCATACCATACCATACCATTCTACTCATTGACAGGCCATACTATACAATGACAGGCCATACCATGCTATACAACTCCATTGCATCCCATACCATACCATACCAACTCCATACCATACCACACCATACCATACAACTCATTGACAGGCCATACTATACAATGACAGGTCATACCATACCATACCATTTAATCCGATACCATACCATCCCAGGGCATACCATACCATATTATTCAATACTCTGCAATGACAACCCATACCATACCATACCATCATACATTGCCATTCATTACCAGGCCTACCATACCATACCATGGAATTCAGCTCAGTGAAACTATATATTGTTGTAAACATGCCCAAGCATTGACTTTTAACTGGGACTACAGTTTGTGTTCCATTTTCGTTATAATTTGTATCCCCTTATTAGACATTTTGTTGCCATTCATGAAAATAACTTACAAACTATGTGCCAGATTTACCAAGCCTTTGAACCAGTGCCGTGTCACAAAAAGTGACTTAAACCAACAGAAAAGCTTGAACTGGGATTTATTTTCCAGAGCAAATCCTGATTTGCACTGGAAACTAGGTCAATCTGGGATAGAAAATAGGCCAGGGCACCAAAAAGTGGCCCCATTTGTAAATTAGAACTCTAAAAAACTGGTCTATGTTAGAAAACTGAGGTAGTTTTGAACTTGTAAAGACACACTGTACAATTGTTTTGCAAAGACTAAATGGATTTCAGCTTGCTGCTAGAAATGCCTTTGGTGATATCAGGGAAATCAACATTAAAAATGGGCCCAGCAGCCCATAAGGCTGGCCAACAAACAGACAAAAAAATGGCCCACACACTGACCTGTCAGACAGCTCATCGGGCACGGCCAGTGTGCCTTGTAGGCCAGTCCAACACTGACTGGAAAGTAGATCTAAAAACCCAAAGTAGCACTTTGTTCTTGTCAGAACCTCTTTCAGTGGGGCCGCAGGTCCTACTGAGCCCTGCCGTAGTGGTAGATGCATTTTACTCCTGATGTCCCAGGGCCTGACCGACTATGGATCCGGCTCAACTGGGCCAAGTACCCCTTCTACACTTGGCTCTCAAAGGTAGCTTTGGTCAAACAGTCAAAGCTCCATTGGGGGTGGATGTAGATGCAGGTCAGTGAACATGACTCAAAACTCAAAATGCAGGCAGTACAAACAATAAATCAATGTCCAGTCAAATACTTGTTCTTATAAGAAAAAGTAGTATTTTATTTCTATCTCTAAACATGCAAAAGGAATACGACATTTAGAAGTAACAACACAATGCCCCTTGAGGTCAGGGCGTGGGAGGAGTTGTCACTGATACCTGAATAGGGCTGTGCCTGTCCTCACCCAAAGCTGTCTCCAGCCCCCTGTAGTGTGTCTGGAGCCAGGTCAGGGGAAGGCAGGGTTTTGTGCACTACAAAAGCTTCCCTTTGAAGGGTGCCAATTTCAAAGGCAGAAAGGGGTATAAGTATTGGACCTCTGACACCCCAAAATCAGACAACTTCCGGACTGAGGACATTCTGCCAGGAAGAAGAGCTGGAGAAGCTGTCAGGAGGGACTGCCACTTTGCTGTTTGCTTTGATGTGTTTGCTGCTTCTGTACCGGTAAGGAAAGGACTGAACTTTGCTTTCTGTATCCTGCTTCCAAAGTCCTCTAAGGGCTTGAGTTGCACTTGTCTCCTGTTAAGAAGTCTCAGGGCCATCAAAGGCTTCATCTGCCAGTGCCTGAGCTCTTCTGCTGAGAGTCCTGACTTGCCAAGTGGTGCCAAATCTAGTTCCTCGGCCCTTGGAAGTGTAAGCTGGTGATCTTAAGGAGAAAATCTGTGCACCGACTCCAGCGCCTGTTTTATCGACGCCCTGCTGTAGAAGATCGATGCATCACCACTGCCTGCCCTGGAGTGTGGTCCCCACTCAATGCATCGACCATGGCTTTCCCTGCAGATACCATCGAGTGCGTCAGAAAAATCGCCACAGAGTGAGTCCTGAGCACCGTTTGACTGATGTCCGTGGCACCCACTCCGATGCAGCACCTGCTTCGCAGCTGTGGAATCAAAGCAGCGCCTGCTTCGCCGCTTTTGCCTCGACGCAGCACTTTTGTAGTGTTTTCACTGTGTTAGTGTGTGTGTGTGTTTGTGGGTGCGTGTGTACACACAAATATTTTACACATTGCCTCTGAGATAAGCCTGACTGTTCGTGCCAAGCTACCAAGGGGGTGAGCAGAGGTTCTCTTAGCTGTGTGACTCCCTTACCCTAACTAGAGCGAGGGTCCCTACTTGGACAGGGTGCAAACCACTGCCAAGTAGAGACCCCATTTCTAACACAAACTATTAGGCCATACTCAAGACTTCCCTTTTGACTCTTCAAGATTTTAGTCAACAGCGTCCATCATGCCACAGCACCTTCAGCATTGAATCCTCTGGGGCCCCAAAAGTCCGGTGTCAGTGTTACCCGTACTGACGGTGTGATAGTGTTCCGCAGTCCAGCGAGTGCCCTCTCTATGGGTGCTCCAAAGTCTAGATCCTGTACAGCGAGGTTGGGCTGCTCGCCATGGATGCAGCAGCACCCTGTAGTGCAGGCTCTTCCTCACAAGCAGCTCTGCAAGTCACTTTCCAGTGATCAGAGCTGATCCTGCTCAGCGAACACAAAAGGTAAGTTGCTCTTCCCCTAGCAAAAGATGGGAGGAGTTCTCCAGCTTTCAACTGGCGCTCCCACGATGGTGCAACATCCTCAGCAGCATCCTATGATCCTCGGGAAAACAGTTAGGTGCAGTTGGCCGGCTAGACCCCTGGTCAAGGCAGTAATACTTTAGTCCTTGCCATGACCCGCACAGTTGGCCACAGCGATACTGGCATCCCCTTCTAGCATACGGGGTTGGTGCATTGCTTACTATTGGGACTAGACTCTTCAGTGCAATCACCCTGCACATGGTGGACAAAATTCTCATGCTCTGGCCCAGTTAAGTCACCAGTGGCCCCCTCTGGCATATATCATCACTGCAACTAGGCCATGTGAGCTTGGCGCCCTCCACACAGTGCTCGATACTTGGCACAGTCTACGGCAGCCCTCTCCTGTCATACGGGAGTCACCAAAAACAGTCTTGTATGTGGGTATGGCCTATTGACGCACAGTGAATCCTCACACCTCGCACAGGGAGTATTCATGGTAGGGCTCCCCAATGGACCTCACTCCTTCCAGTGCTCTCCTCTTCCTCACATGGCACACTGGTCTTGGCAATCAGGCAGGTACTGCTGCTCCAGGCTCCAGTGTAGGTAGTCTTGGCTTCCCTGTGCGGTGTCATTTCACCCAGCAGGGAGACTAGCAGACCTTGGCCCCCAGTCCTAATCACAGGCAGAAGTCTTGCAGAGCTACCCCATCTAACACAGCCTGTCTGGGTGATCGGCAGAAGACACATTTTTGGGAATTTAACCTCCCCTTCTTATAGTCCTTTTCAGACATAAAATGTAATTTGGGGTCCGGGTCTTTGAAATTTTATGTTGGGATTCTGCTTCTTTTGAAGTGGGCACTTTTCCTTTTCATCTTTTTCATGAACGAGGCTTGCCACAGCAGGCACAATCCCAAAGCTTATTGTACACAACATAATTCATGGGAATGACCAGAGTTTACACCTGGATGTCAGCCACAGTTATATTTGGATCAAAGGATTGATCCCAGCCCTACTCTTCATGATTCTCTTATCAGGCCCCATCTCCGTTCCTGAGATGTGTCCTTCCTCTGTACTATCACTGAATCAAAGAGCAGTCCTCTGAGATGTAAAGGAAGTCTCTGCCTTCCCTCCAGTGTGTCCCTACCGAGCTCAAAGGAATGTAGCAATACACAAATCTGTCTGGGGATTCCTCTCCTCCTCATGTCTTTATCAGGCAGGCCTGGGCTTCCCAAAATGGAACTGACTATGCTACCGCTTTGGCGCAATGCAGACACTTTAGTCGCGGCGTTGCATCAAATGTAAGGGTGAATTGGGTCCCAAATATGTCCAATGAAATGCAGGGATGAGATGTGCTCTAAAAGATGCACTCCTTCGCTTGCCAGGTAAGGTTATGGTAAAATGTTTTGTAGATATGACTAGTAATGCATCAACATGGTGCTAGGCAAACACGGCAAAGAGGCAGAGACCACGTATAGAATGTGTGATCAGATGAATTTATCACTAGAAAAAGCACTGTGGCCATGTGTCTATGTGTATAGCGCCCACCAGAACCTGAATTCTCTTTTCGATGCTTGCTTCAATGTGTGAAGTTTACACCATACGCAAGATGTGATTCTGGGCAAATCACTTAATCTCCCCGTGCCTAAAAAATATTAATGTGTCCGTCTGTAACGCAACTGGTGCTCATGTAAAGCGCCCTGATACCTTTGGGCCAAGGTCGCGCTATAAAAAACTACAACAAAAACCTGCGAGAATTCCTGCCGCCATTCAAACCCTTGTCCGGAAGTTAGATCCCACCTCGTCACAGCAGCCACTCTACCCACCGGCCTACCCTGGGCCATCTGCGCCGAGCGCCCACAAGGCCAAAAGGCCCTGGTCAGCATGTGGCGCTCGGTGGCTCCTTCAATAAACGCTGGATTCCCGCAAGTCACACAGCTGCTCCCCTCTCTCCAATGCAGCCATCTGCCCCTCCTCTCCGGGGAGCCGCCCCCTCCTTCCCGCCACCCCCTGCAAGCCGAGCACAGGGACATATCCATCCGCTCCCTCCAAAGACACTCTCTGTGCACTTTAGGGTAATTGTGACTGATTTAGGGAGGGCTGGGGAATGGAGCGAATGCTTTCTAATGGACCTCAGGAGTGGGGTTTGTACTGGAATGTGAAAATGATTATGAGTGATTCGAGTTATTAGTGTAACGAGGATAGGCAATTAACAACGGCTTGACATCAATTGAGGTGGCTAATGTACTTACTGGCTATGAATAGCTACAGGGGGGCAGGGCGGCTGGTGGGGGAGTGGTAGAGGGTATTCTTTTCTGGATAGGAGTGTCACACTGGCCTGTCGGAAATTAGAGACATTTTCCTGGCACGCCCGACGCTTCCCAACTCAAGCATTGTCAAAGGCAATAGGTGAAGTGTTGGCTGCCAGCCTGTGGAGTTTGTCAATACTTGTTTTGTTTTGAGTTACCAGGTGCTTGGCAATATAAAACAAAACAACAACAAAATAAACAGTGACTAAAAGCAAAAATATTTTTGGGACCTCACAAATGCACACTTTGCCATAACAGCTCCTTGTAGTGAAAGGAACTACTTTTTGTGCGGATGAGTTCGTTGTGAAAGAACAGAATGCCATCACTCATAGTAAAGGTAGTGAATGGCTGGAGTGGGCTAATACACTGCCCCTTGGGGGCGTGGCCTGAGGCGTCAAGATGGCGGTCGCACTCTAAGAGTGCTCCGGACCCCTCCGTCATCCGCCTCACATCCCGGTGTTCACGGCAGCCATCCGTGAGTTATACCTGCCTGACGTGATTCCCCGGAGTGGCGGCGTTGATGTCCTGTGCCCAGCTCACCGAAGGAGGGCTTCAAGCGCCGTCCTGAGCCCGCGATCCACGGAGGCCTCCTGCCTCAACATGGCGGCCTTCCACCGGCAATGCTGCGACGCTTTTCCTCTGGCCGTGCCGGCCGGAACTGCCTGATCTTTGGCAGTGGGGTCGCCCTGGGCTGTTCCCTGGCCCTGAGTGGGCTCTTGGCGCTCTGCCGGCGGGTGTCGCGGAACCCCGCCGCCCGCGACGGTGTGGTCCAGTGCTCCGGCTGTGCCAGGCGCCCGGCCAAGGATCCTCGCCCTCCGGCCTTCGACCAGCGGGTCGGCTGGTGCTCCTGAAACGCTCGCCGGGGTGGCGAGTGACGCCCGGGAGGTCATGCTGCTGTGCTGTGCCCCCGGCTGGATTCGGCCGCGACCAGGAGGTGGCTTCACCTATCGGTGAGTGGGGTGGGGACCGGCTGTCTCACCGGGCAGCGGCATGTGCGGCGCCCCCCCCCCTCTCCTTTTCCGGCCTGGTGCGCTGGGGCGCTTCCTTGCCTGCTGGGCCTGGTGCTGTCCCGAGGGCTGCCAGATCCGAATGAGACCTGGCTGTGGTCCGGCTGGGCCCCCGGGGAGGTGAACTGCTGTGGCCTTCACCCACCTTCATCACTCTGTGGGGGATCGGGTGACCTGCGGCGCCCACGGGGCCGAAGACGGGCCGTGTCTCTGGGCCCCGGTTCCCGGTCTGTGGGGACGGGGTGTCCTCCCTCTCTCCTCGGCCACCGGATCGGGTGGCGGTGCAGGGTGGTGCGGTGGGCGAGCTCTGGAGACCGCTCCCTACGGGCACAACCTACGGACTGCCCGGCCTACCCGCTGGCGGCGCTTCCCCGCTGCAGACCTCCACGTCGCCATTGTGACACACGGGTGGTGCTGGGACGTCCCACCCTGCGGCTTCTCACCTGGCGGTCTGTGAACTTGGGGCTGGACCCATCCTATTTCAGGGTCCCTGCCAAGAACTGTTGGTCCCTCCGCCCTCTCCTGGAAGGGGCCCCACTCCGCCCTTGCTCGTGCTTGCCGCAGAGCGCTCTCCGGGGTGACAGCTCCCACCACCACCCTTGACACTGTCCCTGGCCCCTGCGCATTGCACTGCGAGACGATCCGGATCACCGGTGGGCCCGACCCTCCTGCTGTCTGCTCCTCACGAGGATCCTGCGATCCTCGCCGGCGACCTCTTGCTCTGGAAGGGGTCCCTGGTTCTCGCAAACAGCCTGGTCCTCGGACTCCCTGCAACGGCTGGATCTGTCCTCAACCATGGGGAGAGATAGGGTTCCTAAGTCCACACCGGCCCCAACGCAGACCAAGATGGACTGATTCACCACCACTGACCAGGACCCCTCTGGGCGGGTGGCGGGGGCCCCTCCTCCCCAAGACAGGGATTTAAACACCATTCTCCAGGCAATCAGCGCCTCACAGGCATCCGTCGAGGGGAAGATTGGGGAGATCAAAGTGGACGTATCCCTCCTCCGACAAGACCTCCGTAACGCTACTGCGCGGCTTACAGAGGCTGAATCTCGCTTATCCACAGCGGAGGACGACATTTCACAACTGAAGGAGCAGGTAGCACACCTTCGCTCTCACACCAAGGAACTCCACCGGCACGCGGAGGACGCTGAAAACCGCGCATGCCGTAACAACCTCCGCCTGGTGGGATTTCCCGAAGGGGCCGAGACGAACCCGGTGGCCAACTTTGTCGAGGCCTGGTTCACATCATGGGTGCCCAAGGACGCCCTCTCGACATGGTTCGTGGTTGAGAGGGCTCACCGATCCCTCACGCCTAAGCCGCCTCCTGGAGCCCCACCTCGCCCTATCATATTGAAAGTCCTCAACTTCAAGGACCGCGACGCTATCCTGAGGGTGGCACGTGTCAATGGACCCCTTAAATTCCAGAACCACACCATTATGGTATTCCCGGACTACACTAGGGAGGTGCAGGAACTCCGACGCTCCTACACGGACGTTAAAAAGAAACTGCGCGCCCTGGGCCTACAATACCAACTTCAGTTCCCCGCACGCCTTCGTGTCATCTTTCAGAGCAAAACCCACTTCTTCGACTCCCCCCAGGTGGCATGGACATGGCTGACGGAGGAACGTCCCCTCTGCCAGCGACGTGATCCGTCTCCGGGACCCACGGGCTCCCAACCCAAGGGACCGCGGTCACCGGGGCGTCGGCGCCGGCGGCGCACGCAGTCTCGCAGAGGACGCCACTCCCAAGTAGCGGCATCCAGATCTTCGAGTGCAGCAGCTCACAGACTCCGTGACTCCTCCAGCCAGTCGGGCTCTCCGCCCCGCATCAGGCACCAGTCCCTAGATGTTTTACTTGGAGCAGCCTCATCGCCGGCCCGGTGGGGCTCACCCAGAATAGACTCGGACCTTTCTCGCACTCCCACCTTTTGAGGCCGTTCTGAGCGAAGCCGGACATCTACTAGCCATGGGGGTGGGAATCTCCCCCGGTGGGGATCTTGAACAATGGTAGACTTTCAAACTCACTTATCTTGTTTTCTGCCGAACCACTAAGTATCCGCCTGTATGGAGGGGTCCTCCACGCACCTAACCCGAGCATTTTAGTTTGGTTACTGTTCTAATGGGGGGTCGACATATGCTTCCGTTCTCGAAGTATGGGGAGGGAGGGGGTTTGGGATTGTTTTTTCCCTATGTTGTTGTTTTTGCTCTTTTGTTGTTTCAGCTCCCGCGGACCACCCCGCGGCTACTCATCCCGGGTCAGACACGGTCTCATTACTTGCGCGCCCCTACACAGATGCGGGCCCCTGCGCGCACTCCCGACTCCCTGTAGGGTCATACGAACCAGGTCCACATACCACCCACCATGATTGATACAACCGCCCCTAGGGCGTCCCTTCACGTCTTATCATGGAATGTTAATGGTCTCCTCGACCGACTCAAACGCACGGCAGTTCTGCGCTACGCGCAACGCCTTGGCGTAGACGGCCTCCTACTCCAAGGAACACACCTGATGGGTAACTGCTGCTCCTTCCTGGCACGCTATGGCTACATTAGAGTGTGGCATTCGGGCTTCTCCCGGGGTTCCCGTGGGGTGGCTATCCTTCTGAAACGCACCTTGCCTTTCGTGCTTACACAGGTCACCCATGACCCCCAGGGCTTGTCAGTAGCCCTCTGCGGTTCACTGGCTGGTTCGCCTCTTAATCTTTTGTCCGTCTACTCCCCTCCCTCGATGCTCACCACCACCCTTAAGCACACTGCGGCCCTGTTGCATGCCCTGCCCCTGGGCCCCACTATCATTGGAGGTGACTTTAATGCGGGTTCCTCCCCGACCCTCGACACGACAGGCCCTCCCTCTTCCACTAGACTGGCGCAGACGAAGCAACTACGGAACTGGTCCGAATCTCTGGGCCTCTGTGATGCCTGGCGTACCTGGCACCCCCGCACTGCCCATTTCACCCACACCTCTGCAGCACACCATACACAGGTGCGTATAGATGCGATTTTTGTCCCCTCGACCGACTGCTCTGCGATTCTGGACGTCCGTATCCTTCCCAGGGGGATTTCCGACCACTCCCCGGTGCTTCTTAGTACGGGAGCTCCCCCCCCCTCGGCCCGCCAAACATGGAGAATGAACGCATGGTTCCTCCAAGACAAGGAATTCAAAAAGGCGGTGGGGACGGAGCTCAAGCAGTACTTTCTCACTAACGAAGGGTCAGTGGCTTCTCCGGGCATCCTATGGGAAGCGGGTAAGGCTACCATTCAGGGTGTCGCGAAGGGCCAGCTTAAACGCCAGAGACAGGCACAGCTGTGGGAAATCACCTCACGGGAGGCACAGGCGCTCCGTCTTGAGCAGTCCCCTCCCATGCCGGACGACACGGTCCGTTCCCGACAACTCACTCACCTTCGGGCAGAGATCAAACAGTTGTCCTTAGATGCTGCCAAACTCCTCTGGAGATCCTCAATATCAAGAGTCTATGGCTGGGGAGTCAAGAATGGCACGATCCTGCATAGACTGGCCACATACCCCAGGGCGAACCGCATTATCCCGGAAGTGGCGGACGAGGACGGAACGGTACACAACGCCCCGCTGGCGATGGCCCGCACCTTTGCCCATTACTACTAACGACTTTACGCAGCGCGAGCCCCAGGCCTGTCGCTCTCCGCTCTTCTTGAGCAGGGAAACGTGAGTCTCCCTCGGGTGGGTACGGCTGCCCAGAAAGACCTGGACCGCCCCATTTCTCGGGAAGAAATCAACGAGGCAATCTCCCTCACCTCGTCGGGCAAGACCCCAGGCCCAGACGGCCTTCCCCAAGAATACTACGCGCTGTATCGCGGAACTCTGGTGCCCCGCCTGGCCGACCTATTCGAAGAAGCGCTAGAAAAGGGTTCCTTCCCACCCGAGACGGACATCGCCACCATCGTGGTCCTACCGAAATCTCAGCCACCCTCCAGTCGCTGCGCGGACTATCGTCCCATCTCCCTCATCAACACGGAGATCAAGCTGTACGCCACCATTCTCGCCCAACGTCTGAAGCCCTATCTGTCCCTCCTGGTTCACCCGGACCAGTGCGGCTTCATGTCCATGCGAGGTACCCGACACTGTCTTAGGAGGTTACAGCTGGCCCTAGCCCATCGGCATTTACTCACTCCATACCTAGCACTCCTTCTCATAGACTTTGAGAAACCCTTCGACTCGGTGGACTGGGCGTACCTAATGGACGTATTGGCCGAGATGGGGTTTGGACCCCACTTCAGAGCGCTGGTCCGCGTCCTCTATGCCCAGCCGCGGGCACGTGTGTTGGTCAATGGTGTGTTGTCTGAGGCCTTCCCCATTAGCAGAGGAACACGGCAGGGTTGCCCCCTTTCGCCCCTGCTCTTCGCCTTGGCGATGGAGCCCCTGGCCTTCCTGGTGCGGGCCGACGGTCGTATTCGTGGGTGGGAATGGCCCAACACTGAGGCGGACAAGATCGCCTTATATGCGGACGATGTCCTGGTTTTCTTGGCCGAACCCGCCTTGTCGGGACCACACTGCCTCCAGACCCTGCAGTCCTTTGGGCAAGCATCCGGTCTCCGACTGAACCCGGGGAAGTCAGTACTGGTCCCACTGCACCTATCCAGGGACTGTTACGACTGGCAGTCCACCATGCCGCTTCGACGCCAATCGTTCAAATACTTGGGGATATGGATCACCCTTCTTCCTGAACTGGGCTGGTCCCTCAACGTCGCCCCATTGGTGAAGAAGGCTAAAGCGGATCTTCAGAAGTGGAAGACGCTGCCCCTGAATCCCCTGGGGAGGGTCGCCTTGTTCAAAATGATGATCCTCCCCAGATTTCTCTACGTCCTCCAGAACGCCCCCTTCTGCTTTCCTAGAGCCTGGTTTCGAGAGCTGGACAGTCTCGCCAGCAAATTTCTCTGGGGGGGGAGGGCACGTTTGGCCCTGTCCATATGTCAGATCCCCACCTTTGACGGGGGTATGGGGATGACGTACTTCTACCTCTATTTCTTGGCTGCGCGTCTCCTAATTATTCATGATTGGTTCAACGGGGGCTGGTCCGACCCTGCCTACCGACTCGAGCTGAGCGAACTAGGTCTACCCAAAATCCAATCACTGATGTACGGGGGACCCATTCCATCACAGCTACCGGACGCGACGCGTTCCGTGCTGTTGGCCTGGCGGGCTTCATTACGTCACACTCGCTGGACGCGCAAGCTGACCCAATGTACACCCCTCTGGCAGGGCACTTGGCTCCAAGAAGTTAGTGGGCTGCAAGGGTTTAAATCATGGGACCTTATTGGAATCTCACAACTTGGGGATGTCTGGGCTAGCGGCCATATGCGTTCATTTCAAGACCTACAGACCTGTCACTCCCTCCACCCATCCCAATTCTACAGATACTTACAGCTGCGACATGCCCTCCACACACACATCACTGACGGCACTAGGCTCCCCGAGTACAGTCCTCCCGAGGCGCAGGCTATGCTGGGTGACCTGGGCAGAGGGGGTATCTCCCGCATTTATCGAACCTTGGTCAACAACACCCCCACTACACTGGACAAGTTAAGGAACCAATGGCAGGAGTGGGTGGGTCCCCTTGATGAGGAGGATTGGTGCGACGCCCTCATGGCGCCCAAGACGGTCACCGCGTCTGCCAAACTTAGACTGATCCAACTATACTATTTACACGCTGCATACCTCACCCCGTCGCGCCTCCACCGGGCGGGCCTGTGCCCAGACGCATCCTGTGCGAGGTGTGGCTATACCCCAGCTGATTTCTTCCATATGGTCTGGTCATGCCCCCGCTTGGCGCGATTCTGGGGTGACGTCGAGTAGGAGCTCACAGAAGTCCTGGGCTGGGTGGTTCCCCATGACCCACGTCACTCCCTACTGGGGATCACAGATGGGCTAGACGGGTCCAGAAATGAAAAACTATTTTTTAACACAGCCATGATTGTAGCCAAACATGACATAGTGGCAGCATGGAAATGCCCGGACCCACCTGGCCTCGGGAAGTGGCGGAAGGGGGTAGATTGGTGCGCAACCCAAGAGAAAACCCTGTACGCGGCACAAGGATTCCCCAAGAAGTACCGTAGGGTGTGGGGAAAATGGTTGGGTACTGTGGAATGATTATATCACCTTGTTCAGTTACCATATCTGTGTATACCTTTGGGGGTCGGGACTCATGAGATGTTATGTACCTGTAAATGCTAATGATTCACTATTCTCCGTGTCTAATGCTGATTCGCTGCTTGTGTTTCAAAACAATAAAAAGTTGATTATCAAAAAAAAAAATACACTGCCCCTTGCTGTATGCTGTAGTAAGAGGAAGAAATATGTGAATTATACAATTTAGACAGACCCATGGATGAAGCGTGACAGGATGAAAACCCTTATAAGTAACTGTGTTATATTTCAGTTTAGTTAAACTAAAAAGTCTTAGCTGAGGTCTGACCTAAAAAAACACAATTGTGGCAGTCACTCAAACACTGGTCCCCTTCCCTATAGCAGAAAGCCACATTTTAGTGAGTTTTTTTCAACCAACATTGCTTTGCCTGCGGGATCTTGGGGGTTAACTGTTCTCTTAGGTCCCATGGTGCTGGCTGAAAAGCTGTAATGGCTAAAACTCACCCTGCTGAAATGCAGTGTATGACAGCCATAAACTCACAAGCCGAGTTGTCTGCTTTACTGAATTTTAAGCCCGTTAAAAACATCTTCCAAAACGCTACTTTGGCACTGTAACTATATATCCCTGGAATTCTCATAATTATGCTCTCTGATTATGTTGTGTATCCTGTCTATGATTTGTTAAAGTGTTCACATTTTATAAGCCGTAAACTCACCAATTAATTGGCTTCATAGTGCTTCTTGATGGAAAGCGCTATCAAATCCGATTCAAAAGGTTGTCCCATGTCAGGCGTGTGTGTGTGTAGCTCACACAGTCTTGATTATTTTGTAGGTATTGTGGTACAGGGACCTGTCGTCCTGCATTTGCAATGGACACTCCAAACTACAAGTACCAGAATGCACAGCTAAAACTAGAAATAGGTGATCGATTTGCACAGGCATGAGACAGCTTAAGAGGGATGTACGTCCTATTTTATTTTACAATGGTATATATTCGAATAGTCTCATTCTAGATGATTTACAATCATGCATTCTATTTTGATTGTGCACAAATTCTTCCTAATTTAATTCCAGGGTTAAAGACTTGCTACTAAAGGAGTGTTATTACTTATGTTTTAGCTCTGAGCAACAAAGACCACTGAGTCGGTCATTTCCTGTCTCTTATTCGAGGCCAAATTACGAGCCCTGAGAGTTGTCCCAGGTCTTTAAATCTCCATCCAGAGCACTCACTCCCCAGTTAGTATTTATTGATAAACTATACATTACAACAATTTGTTACATCCATTTAGAAGTCCGAACATTAGCTGCTTGCAATCAATATAAAGAGACTTAGCCAATCAGAGCTCTACTTTTGTTCCTACGAACCTCCAATAAGCTGTTATAAAGGTTTACCCACGCCCGCCCCTTGACCATTCCATAAATCCCATGAAAGCTTACAATGGTGATATAAATATAACAACAAAACAATGCTAAGTGAAGCAACCTACGAGTATATATATACACACTAACGTTCTGCTCATGATCCCCACTTTGAAGTAACAGGCACAATTACTAGTGGCATAAACTATTTTACAGGTCAGATTATTATTATTATTATTATTATTATTACACTCATTTGTATGGCGCACGAATCATCCCCAAGGGGATCTCTCGGCGCCCGGGAGAAGGTCTGATAGAACAAACTCGCTTAAAATAGCCATGTCTTAAGCATCTTCTTAAATTGTGGCAGGTTGGTGAAGGACCGTATTTGTTCAGGAAGCTCATTCCAGTATTTAGGGGCCAGATAGGAAAAGGCGCGGCCACCCATTTTGACGTCACGTTCCTGATTCTCTGGCTGCGCAGCAGGCAGCGGTTACTGGACCTAAGACACCGTCCAGGTTGATAGCGTCCAGGTTGGTAGTGTCATATGACACTACCTTTAGGGCTGTTAATGAGCCGACTAGGAATATGGTATTATGTACTGGTTTGAGTTTAAGTTCATTTTTTTTTTTTAAAAGATGTTCGTCTTAATAGGGCATTTGTTTATTGATATAAGTGATATATCATGAGCTCTGTATTTGACGTGCCAGTTATGCTTTGCATGGCTTTTGTACATATTTGCAAATTATGAATTGTAGGTCAAACCGTAATTTGTGAATGTAATTGTTTTTTTCGGTTTAAATTCATAATCATGTTTTTAATGTGCTTTTTAACGTGCATACACGCATACAGAAGCGACAATGGTGCCTCTGTAAATATGGTTCAGTCAGAGTTTCCATAGGTAAGACATTTTTTGTATTAAGACATTTGGTGCCGTCCAACAAACCTGCACAAAACTTCCCAAACAAACTGATCTATTTTGAGTCCTTCATGGCAAGTTTTATGCAGATCCATCAAGTGGGGCCAAGAAAAAGGAGAAGGGTGTACCCAAAAGTTCAATTTTTCATTTTATTTCAGTTGGCAGTTTTGTTCTTTGATAAAGAAAAACGGCTGAACAGAAATATTGGCATGAAGTTAGAATTTCACTCAAGGAAGGGCTGCTTTGTGGAATGGTGTCAATCTGTTCATCTGTTTCCAAGAGTTTAGGGGTAGATTTACTTCTATTTGGCTCAACGTAGTGCAGTAACACAACTTGCTGCACTTCGTCAAATCGAGAGGGCAGGAATGCACCATATCTACTATGAAATGGTGCATTCCTGCTATCCCTCAGTGCTGGCATACTTGTGGCTGTCAAGCGGCAATGCGGGTCCCCTTGCACTATGGTGCAAAGGTGCTTGTGTTACAGCCAGAATAGTTTTGGTGCAGGAAGGGACACCTTTCGGCACAAAAGCAATCCTCTGGGGTTTTTTCCTCTTTCTACACGTGCTGGAGAATTCAGCATTCGTAGAAAGAGGAAAAAACAAGGGGAACTAAACATCTTTCTTCTCGTTGTCCTTCCACTGGAAAGGCATACCAGTGTAATGCATTTCCAGGTTTAATAGTGTTAGTCAATCTGGGAATGCACCAAAAATCATGGGTGGATGCGTGGGAACACCTACGCTTCACCCACGAACGCCTTCCCAAGCAGAGTAATGCAGGCTGGCGACTTGCGCTGCCATCCGCTACTCCAGATTTATTATGCCACGCAAAGCCACGCGAGGTGACTCTGCGTGGCATACTAAATATCACTTAAGGACTGGTGTTGCCATGGCAGCACCTTGTGTGACGTAGGAGCAACGCAAGCCCTTGTAATATCTGGCACTTACTGTTTAAAGAGGGGCTCAGGTGGGGCATAAAGAGGTTATATTTTAGAAAGGTGTATAGATATGGGGACCGTTACGGTTCCTTGGGTATCCTTGAATACAAAATTTAAAACATACTCAAATCTCAATGGCTGTGGGATCTTTTCCCTCCAGTTAGCCATTTTGGGTCAGCAGATCCAAAGTTAAATCCTTGAATCTGAAAGGATCTGTTTGGCTGGCCAATTCATGTAATAAAATGTTGCATTTGCTATAACAAGACTCGGAAACTCAATTCCAAAATCCTGTAAAAAGTTTCGAAAGTGCACATAAGGCAGCATTGTAAGCATACCCTTCACCCATATCTCTTATGTTTAAAATGAATAGTTTTTTTTCTGGATTCAAAGATCCCAATGCAGCCATCTGGTGTGAATTTGCACATACAATCCGGGTTTGAGGATCTAGAGAGGATCAGTGAAACCAAAAATAAATTTTAAAAAAGAAGAAAGGTCTGGCCAACTTCAGTTGCTCAGGCTTTATACAGTGGAGATTGGCAGCCCGCATAGGGTTGAGCGCGGGGGCTGATCAGAAGCCAGACTCCATGGTCAACCGCCACTGCGCAGAGCTGAAGGCTAGGTGCAGCGGGGGCTGGTCACCTGCGAGGTTTGGGTGAAAGGCCTGGCCTCTGGCAGCATGTAGGAGGATGGGTGCAGGTGGCCATGCCCTCTGCCCAACTCTGCTGTGCACAGCCAAAGGCCTGCAAAGTTGGGGGTGGCTGCTTGCGAAAGGGTTGTGTGCAGGTCCTGCCACGGCACATCAAATGCAATGCTTATAACCTCACAATATTTATACCAATAAATGACAACATGTAAAAGTGAAATGTAATTAAATAACAACACAAAATAAAACTAATGATACTGCATTCAGAGTCATCTGTGTCAAAGTGGTAAGGGTAATGTGATATGTAATCGCATCTGTAAAGTGATTTACAACATTTGTGATCTCATCAACTTCTGTACCTATCACAAGTTTGGGAAAATAGTGCTTATTTTCCAAAAACAAAATAGTGGCAACAGACTCGCATATTTTTTTGAATCTCCTTTCTCCTGTGTGACTTTTTTCTCATAATGTGAAACCCATGAGCTTTTGTGAATCCTCAATTTCCAAGATGGTGGCAAACAAATTTTTGAATCATTTCATCAACCAATCACAATTCATGAAAAATTCAAGTGTGATTACCAAAACTGAGAAGTTTCTAGCTAGAAGGTTAAGTGGACAACACTTGAACTGCCAGACATTATTTCAACATCTTTACACTCATTACATTGGTTCCTGTTTTTCAGAAGAGTTGATTTAAGGCACTCTGACTGGGGCATCCAATTCTCCACACTGTGGGTGCCTAATGCCATGACCATGCACCAAGGTTTATTCCTGAAGCCTCTTGACATACTGTGAAAATGGCTCAACAAAAATATTGCAAGTCTCTAAATTAGATTTTCAAAAAATGTGGGGGTTAATTGTTTTCAGTTTGTGCTTCCCAACTCTGGAAGACACTCCCCAGATAATGTGCACCATATCTTAAATTTCATAATCCTTGTCAACTTTTGGTTAGCTCTGACTCAGTGCCAGGAGGCTTGCTCTGAGGTGGAAGTTGCACTCTTTGAAAAATATTATATTACATAACATCAATATCTCCAGGAATTCTGTGACATGGGGCTGAGGCGTCATCATCAAGACAGCAACAGGCCACCATTAGAACCTTTTAAAAACTTTGGCAGGAGTGAGTGCCATTGAAGGAATGGTGAGTCATTGCACACTGGAAATTTGCTTGTCTACGACTGGACAATCATACTCTGCCTTTGGCATGGGACCTACCTTTGGTCCTGCCCTTCTTACCCAATCCACCCTATGAGCCTCTTCATAAAGCATCTTACTCTAAAAGTGTTATTTTATACCATGCGTCTTCCCCTCTCTAGGAAACAAGAGTCAATTTGCTGTATGGCTGGATGTAGTAAGAGGTGTTTGGATTTATTTAGCAATAATTTGTCAGTTTTGGTACTGACAAGAACTGACTAAAATCCTCCTACACCACTCTGAACAGCCGGATTAGGTGGCCTGTCCTCTTCACGTGTGTAACGCAGGGAACCCCCTACTTTAGGCCAAATGGAGATCCAAAAACAGTATGGCCACCTGTTGGGCTGAGGTGGAAGGAGCTTCACTTTTTGGTACATCTATGCCAAGAGTCACGTCAAGATCTTTTTGAAAGTTACATGCATTCATAAAATTAAGGAGAGCTCCTGATGGTGTAGGTCAGTATGTTCCTGGAACATAGCGAACACTGACCACAAATGATGCCCAGACCCCTCTGGTGTCGCCATGCATGCAGTCTCCTGGAGGGGTGTTCTGTGAATTACCTGGAGCTACAGGCATGAAAGGCAAATACAGGGTCCTTGAAATCTGCGTGAAATGGAAGGTGTCTAACATGGGTTTCTTCAATCACCAAAAAAACGTCATGACTTTCTGCAAAGAGGCTTTTTTAAACATTAGAACTAGCCTTTCCCAATATGGTGCCTTGACAATGGAGCAGTGTGCATGGTTTCCAGTTCACGATGAAGCTGTGTCTTTTCCTGTGATGTCAGTTCCTGTTTTTATCATATAAGGGAAACAGTCAAGAGAGGAGAATGTAGCACAGTGCATTTGTTCTTTTATTATTATCCTGTCTAATTCAAACTTTTGGATTTCTTTGCTTGGATTTCTTGGTTGGCTATTTTCTCTTTCCTGATGTCAGGAGGACTTTTGTGCTCCGCAGCTTTCTTCAGTTTCAATCTTCATCTTCAAACAAGACCTATAAGATTGTCAATGAGGGTTTTTTCCTTTTTATGCATTTTTCCTCCTCACTGGGAAACTCTTAAGGATACACTGACCTGACACCTTCCACAAATACAATTCTGTGCAAGGGGCCTCCTGGGAGGAGTGGCCCTTTCCTCAGGCAGTCAAGAAGAGGATTCAACTGAACCTCTCAGGCTACTGTCCATGACAAATTTTCACTCTTGTGTGTCTATATACATCTGAATGGGACCCTGGAATTTGCTGCCAATGTCCTTTCTGAGATATTGCGAACTTAAAATGTTTTCTTTCAGAATTTGTTTGCATTAAAATTTGAAGTATAGGCATATTTGTAGCCTTTTAGCGTGCTTTAGTTGGACAACGGCACCATGATAAAGAGATGCTTTTGGTATTGCAGAGTACTTTTTGGATTACTAGAGAATGGTCTTTGTTGCACCAAGACTTTAGACAGTGTGTCGGTTCTTAGTGTACACCCTAAGTCCCTGAGATGAGACAATATCAGTCACAGGTGTTCCTAAGTGGCCCAACAGACAGGGGTAGAGGTAATGGGTATGTTTAGGAGCCTACTCATGCAGGTGAAGGCTACAATAAGGGAGTAATTTTCACAGGAGTGGCTTGTGCAGGTAAGAGCGGTGGGGCGGTGGGGGGGGGATTCGCCAGACGCCGACGAGGGAAAATTAATTATTTATTTAATTTTCCCTCATCGTCGTCTGTCGAGTAAGAGCGGTGGGGGGGATTTGACAGACGCCAACGAGGGAAAGTTAATTATTCATTTAATTTTTCCTCATCGTCGTCTGTTGAATACCCCGCACCCCGCCCCACCGCTCCTACCTACACGAGCCGCTCCAGCATTTTCATATCCTGTATGAAAGGTAATGTTATTTGGCAGCAGAGTGTCTGTCTGAGGAGGTAGATATACTCAACAGAGAAAGAACGGGAGAAGGAAGTAAGAATTATAGTAATGAAAATTACTTGTAAGTTATTCAAGTTTACCACAACATGTTTGAGGCAGCGCCCAATGTCGAGCCTCACTTTGCAAAGTCATTCCCCTCATGCATAGTGGGTACCCATAACTAAATCCCCTATATCATTTATGGCAATTCAATTTCTTGTGTGAAACATGGGAAATTCGATTCAGGGCGTTCTCATAGCATTCAGAAGTTAATGGGCCCTAATTGTCTCGATGGGGGCCTGCTCCCTCTGGTGCGCTCGGGCTTCTGTATTCTGGACCGCCAATCTGGGGGCCAGATACCCCTTTAGCAGTTAACTATGAGGATAGAGAGGCAGACCATTGCTTTTACAAGCCTTAATATAATTATACAACAATACCTTACAAAAAGCTTATTGCCTAATGTAGACTGCACCATTGTTTCCTAAATTTTTTTGGGGGGAGAGCCTCCCAAAGCCCCCTTTGTAGTAGTCAGGCTCATTCACTGCACTTGGTGTGCACCGTATGGGGACTGGTTTGAACTCATTTGCCAGGGCTGCTTTGGGTTTCCAGTCTGGCCCTGGCAGGAGCAGGAGCCTCGTACTGCGAAATAAAACCAACCATTTAAAAGTAATCACAGAGATGCAGCACCAACCTTCCCATTAACTTTTTTAGTTTTCTTACAAATTCTTTCAATATAAAATACAACAGAAGTGGCGGAGAGTGTCGTTAGCCTCCTTGGCTTAACGACACACTCCGCCACTTCAGAAACGCAGGGCTGCACCATATTTACAAGAATATGGTGCAGCTCTGCGTTTCCCCTGCGCTGGTGCTACACTTAACAGTGTAGCGCCAATGCAGGCACCCTTGCACCATAGTGCAAGGGTGTCTTCGTGCAGGGGAAGATTGTATATGTACAGGGAGGTGCCCCTTCCTGCACATAAACAATCTTGAAATGTCGTTTTGTCACTTCTATGTGTGCTGTTTAATGCAGCACACATGAAAGTTACAAAATGTCATTTTTTTAAAGATTGTTGATGTGCAGGAAGGGTCACCTTGCTGAACATAAACAATCCAAGAGCGTTTTGCAAAAACTAGGAGAAATAAAGCATTTCTCCTTGTTTCACTGAGATTAAGACCAGGTTTTCCCTGGTCTTAATTTTGGCGCTGCCTCCCATTTACGCTGCCCTTGTAAATAGGGGGGCAGCGTCAAAATCAATGGGTGTTGCAGGGAAACGCCCACCTCCCACCCCTTTCACGCTAAGCATTGGGTGAAAGGGGGTCTTATTTACAAGGCACCGTTAAGCCACTTTAAGTGGCTTAACGGTGCCTTGTAAATAAGGCGAAGCCCCTGTCGCCACAGGAACGTCGCAAAAAGTGATGTTCCCATGGTGATAGGGTCTTGTAAATATGCCCCTAAAATCCTTAGTAATTCGAGTATTTGTTTTGTGTGCACACGTGTTTATTTTTTTCGAATTACTGTTTTAATGTTTGAAATTTAAATCCTACAAATTGCTTGGGGGTCCCCGGCTTCCAGTGGTGACACAATGGGGGTCCTCAGGAGTCAAAAGTTTGGGAACCACGGGCCTAAGCCATATGTGTTTCCCTAACAAACAGGGAGGCCTTCACATTTTGGGATGACCTTTCATAATAAAGCAATTAGGCCTACTTCCTTTGATATTAGGTGCCATAATCCTCAGAAAGAGACCTACAGATTTTAACATTAACACGAGGCTCTTAATAAAGAGCTGAAAGAAATTCCAGGAAGAGCTAAATAAAACCATAAAGTCTGTATTGGAAGACACCGGGTTGGGTTGGCCAAGCCCAATTATAACAATATTCACATGCCGTTCCTCCATATAGAGATATTCTAATACTGGCCATGTTTAAATATGACTTGGGCTAAGCTTGCAAGCTCCTGCGAGTGATCTTTGCTGTTGCCAGTTACCTGTTAGCCATGACGCTCAGGAATATGCAAGCACATCTTTCCGCCTTTGAGGCAGCCATGTTGTGATTCTTTCACCTTTCATGGTTCCTGTCAAGCAAACCGCAGCTGCAGTGTATGCGGCTTTCTTAGGGTGTACCTGCTCCGCAGAGGCACCCAACACTTCTGTGGCACTGCTCAGTCCTTCCAGTGGGCCACCTTTTTCCGTCCTCCCACTCTCTGGATTCCCGCATGTACCTGACCTCCTTCACTATCCGCAAGTCTGGCGATCTGGGCAGTTGTGCCTTGTCTCCTCAGTGGCCTCTCAATGCGAGGGAAACAGAGGTAGAGAGTGGGCATTGCTCTCTGCGCCCACAGTGGCCTGGTCATAGGGCCACAGTGTTGAGGCCTCGAAGCTCTCCCCAGGGGGAGGAGCAATTTCTTTTGAAAGCCACAGAGAATCAGCCAGTCATAGTTCCCCTTCCAGGTAATGGGTGTGATTGTAACCGCGCGTGGCTACAATACAAATTTTTCATCTCCACCCACTTCAAAAGGGCCTGTACATTTCCTTCTGCGGGTAATCGTGCCCAGTATTTTACAGTGTCGCCTGGGTCCCCTGCCTCAGGGCATCCATTCAGACTTTACACAGGGTTTGGAACATTTCGCCCCAGAAAACTCCCTCTAGCCAACAAGAAAATATGCTGGGAGCTTCCTGGTTGAGAAACAGAGTGACTTGTCACAGCCTGGTAAGCACTGCTCCTATCCTTTAGCTTCATATATCAGGGGACTACTTCCCACTCCTGGCAACAGCAGCTTCATTGTATGGACTCTGAGGCTTTGCTTCTGCCCAGCCCTAGGGATCGCCTGACCTGTGGCTCATCAGCTCTACAGCAGCCCCCGACAGTTCCTTGATACAAAATACACTCTGTGCCTATACTCGTCAGACACCCAGGCAATCAGCCTCATGTGCAATTACTGTACACAATAGCCAGAGTCCACAATGCCCACTCCTCCTGGACACCACAGTAGGTCCGGTGACAACGAGAGCACACAAGAGTTACATCCATCTGGGCTCTGCAGCAGATCCACTCCTAGACGGGCCTGGATGAGGCGAAGGAAGACCCGGAGAGATGGTGTCAGCCACCCTGGAGAGAGGGAGCCCAAGACAGTCCAGGAATACAAGTCAGGAGTGGATGAACCTAAAAGCCACCTAACAAGCCAAACAACTGCTCCCTTCTGCCAAGGTTCTTTCTCAGCTCATCCTGCCCGTGCAAAGCTTAGTAAGAAGAGGTGGAGAATTCTACAATGGGTGGGCCAACCACCACATACAGAGGTGCCATTTCATCCCAGACCTGTAACTGGCAACACAGGAGTGAGCCCACTTAATGTCCCAACTCTGCACAGCATGATGGGAAAGATCCAAGTTGGAGAATCTTCAAAAGATGTATCAGCTCTCACTTCCTGTGCACGTCCGCGCAGGCCTTCACCCTTTTGACCAAAAGTGAGTCTCCTGCAGGACACTGGAGGCTCACCTCTTCCCTCTCCCTATTTGTCAGGCAGGAAACTCCCCTGTCCCAACAGCCAACAGGAAGTTGTTCCTAACAGATCCAGAATTTCACAACCCAGTACCCTTACTCCAGCAGGAAAACTTAACTTCCTTGGTTCAATGTAGTCCGATACAGGATTTAAACAGGACTCGGAAAAGGATTCTTCATAGAGCCTTCAAGTGCTCCAATACGGAGTCATGTAAACCGACCCAGAGGCCAGGAGTGGTTTTCAGGTGTTATTTTGAATATGTGTAGAATAAACTTTAAAACTAGGCACTGGTTTCAGCAAATTAATGAATTACCTCTAAACTTGGCACTGGCACTAATGTATACCTATATTAAAACCCTATCAATCACCATTCAAATTGAAATGGTTGTATTGAAGCAACACCTAGTATTCCATTTAGATGAACTGTATGTAAAAGTGTCTTGCCTGGCTGGCCTGAATATCTGTCGGCCCTGACTAGGTCTGTGTGGCATGCCCTTCCTCGAAACAATTTCCGGAGTCTGCCCTTCTTCAGGCTTAGCTGCGCTTTAAGAACGCAACCACCTGCCACTGTATTTAGGTTAAAGTTTGTTGTCATCAACTCCACACTGTGGAGCAAAAGTTGTAAGTCAAAATCAGGGGTACAACATTCTTTACTAAGGATATTGAGTTGGTAGGAATCAAATAATTTAAAAAGCTAAATACACAGTCCTATAAACAAAAATTATGACCAGATCTACCTATGAAAATATTGGCCATTATTGTTAAAATCGCGAAGAGAGTATTTTCTACCAAGCCAGGCTGTGCAATCCGCTGCAGTGCCGCTCAGGAATGAGTGCTTTTTCTCTACACGGCCAAGAGTTTGAGTAGTGTTTGGTCTCCAGCTCTACATTTTGGGAAGCTGCACCATGGTGGGAGGTTTGTGTGTCTCCATTGAAGATCTTGGGGTAGTAGTCCACTCCCACTGCTGGTGTGGAGCAATGAGAGGAGAGTCCAATGCCTGGAGGCTGCATCCTACAGGACAATGTGGGGGCTGCAGAAACTCAGGATATGTGAGAGGGTGAATGTATTTCTAGTAGTCTACATACAGTTGGTCCGAAGCATGTTCATTTCGGCCCCAGCTCTCAGAAACTGTGCCATGAATCAGTAGTGCCCTTGCATTGTCACCTAGTACTGATAGCCTCCATACAGGACTGTAACTTACAGTCTATACTCAGTTTTCACAAATCAATGTCTTTTGCATATTGCTCTAAAGGTCCACAAGTTGATAAATGCAAATTAATCACATGCCCAAAAAGTTTCTATAGGGAACTCGATGTTTCTTTAAAAAATTGTCAGTCTTGCCCAACGTCTGCAATCGAAACTAGACATGAGGTGAAGTCCAACAATTTCAGAATAAACTCAGAAATCATATTAAAATAATGAGGAATGCAGCGACAACAGAAGCAGGTCCCTCAAAGTTGGGACACACTGAAAGACTGAAGGCAAACTCTTTTTACCCTGACTGTTGGCTTTGCCCCGCAGGTATTCGGTGGCCAGTATTTGGGTCTTTCCCCTTTCCACAAAACCTCTACTTTATTGAAGTTTAGCCGAGGACTAAAGACCCACTTCTTCAGTTGCCCTATGACTTGTAACTGCAACTTATGGAGTCAAAAGCCATTTTAGAAGCAGCACTGGTCGCCAAGGTCCTCCAGTGCCACCTATGTATGGCACTGAAACAAATATTCCAGTTTGTTCTTCTTCTTGATTTCTGGTGTATGCTTACCTGCATACAATTGCTTGGAAGTGACATTGCGGCTGTATGAGCAATGCCAGCATCATCAAGTAAATAAAATATATGGCACCCTGCTTTTCACGGGAGGGTTCATGACATCCTTGATAGCTTTTGTCGCTTGTCTATATGCTTATAGTGGCTTGTACAGCCATGAGGGAGCCTAAAAACAGAATGTGGGTCTATGTAACACCCCTAAATACTTGACTTTTTACTTTTTCAATGCAGAATTATTTGCTTTGCCAATGCTTTTTGCTGATGCTTCTGAAAATACCCCACTATGATGTAGAAGCATGCTTTCTTGGTCATACATATGACCGTAAGCGTCATGATGCACGGCTCTATGCAGACACACGCACCATGAATTCACGCCCATTTTTCTTTGTTTTAATTTACAAATCCAAGATGGTGGTTGCTCAACTTGGTGTGTGATATTGTTGCTGCTGGTCCCCCAAAAAAGAAAGAAAAAGGGAAAAAAGCAGATGGGGAGGGGCAACGGTGGAGGGGCACGGGAAGTAAGCACCATCGAGCAGTGGGGAGGGGATGCAATGGAGGAGTTGGGTGAGAATTATATGAAGAGGGAAATTAATCACCTGGCCAGGCTTAGCTCTTTTTTCATGTAATTTGGCCTCAAGCTCAGGCTACTAATGATGGTACAGCGGCACCTAGGCCCAGTGCAGAGAGGGGCCCACTAAACCCCGATAATTGTTGCATCTTACTACTCCTACACCAGTCAATGGAGCCATTTTCCTTGCCTGGCATTCTTTTCTACACCACTGCTCAAGCCACAGGCAAACAACAAGCCCAGGTGAAACAAATCCACGAATGAGAGGAAAACTACAACTCTTGGAGAAGAGAAGACAACAGAAGACAAGACATCTCTCCTGACCTTTGGGGAGCTATGACAAAATCTCATAGACAGGCCATTCTTCAGATCCAGGTAGTTAGGGGCATCGACTCGTACATTCGGCCTTTCGTTGAAGCAGCATTTTGTTCACTGAAATAATTAACCCTGTGCAGTGTACTGCAGTTTTTCAGTTCAGCGTCACGTGTCCTCCATGGGTACTGCTGAGTGAGGAGACATTTTTGCAGAGTAAATAATTGGTCATGAATGAGGAGTAATGACCCTGGGATGATGAGTCGATACTCATCAGTGGCCACACCTGGGTTGCTGACTTTCCCGACCTACTACACAAATAAGCGCAATGCTGGTGTAATGACTTTAAAAAAAGAACTTAGTGTGACATGGCTTTTCTATAGTGAACCAGCATCATTGTTAACTGTAGGGTCTGGACCGTGTGCCAGGAAGACAATGAGGAGGCGCTAAACATAAATACTGAAATATTCATGTTGAAAATGTTTAACATAAAAATTGTGAAGCAAAACATTTTTAACCTGAATTTTCTAAAAATTACAATATTTTGAAAAGTGATGAACATTATAAATATTCAAATAGTATGTAAAAGAAAATGATTCTGAATGCGGCCAATTTGGATGTGATATAGTTCTACTCTTTGGTTACATTTTTGGTTATTGTCACAATAGATTTTCTATAGGTGTCGCAATTGAGCAATGGGGGCTTAACTTCACTTTCAAAAATGAAAATTAGGACCAAGCTTACTAAGCTTTAGAATATTTAAATAACTGCCTGGTTTAAATTTGCATTGTTTATTTTATATGTGTCCAAGTATAAATCTTCCGTATTATATTTTTATCAAAAAAAGTATTTAGGAAATTTCTACATCCTTCTCCAGTATTGGTGATCCTTCAAATGCAAAAAAACTGGGATTATGAAGATTTGTTTGTTTTTTTATTTAAAGAGTTTATTTAGCGCTGGCAAGACCTGAGGTATCAGAGTGCTTTACAAACATTTGATTTTCAAACATTGTCAAAGGCAGTGTTGGATAAAATAGGTTACAGAATAGAGTCTTTTTAAAGTCAAATTGGTTACAGATTATAGGTTACAGGCTACAGAATATAGTCTTTTTAAGGTCAAATCACAGCATTTCCCGGGGAGGAGCAAACAATCATGTGAAACTTGGGGAGGGGGTTCCAGTTGGGATGCAAGTTGTGTGCTAGGCGTTAGAGCCCGAGGTGCTGATTGAGGACAAGATCTTTTAATTGTCTTTTGAAGATAACGAAGGATGGGTTCGTCCTGATACTTTCTGGGAGGGAGTTCCAGACTTTGGGAGCATTGCCCAAGAAAGAGCGTGTTAGGGCTTTATGTTTGTGTTTTTTTGGGGGGAGCTCCTTAAATTTCTCGTCTGTTCTGCCTTTGTGAGTTTGGAGGCTGGTTTTACTGTGTGAAGGGCTTTGTGAGTGAGACAGACAGTTTTGATGCAGCAACGGGCTTCAATCGGGAGATACTTTAGATTTTTCAGGTAGGAGATGTGATTTGGATATTTGATTCCAGTGACCATCTTTGTTGCTGCATTTAGTGTGGCTCTTAAGGAAGATAGGTGCGACTTAGCGGTGCCAATGAGTGTGGCGTTTCCGTAGTCTAGGCGTGAAAGAACCTTAGCTTGCGTGGTGGTTTTTAGATCATTCGGGGGGAGGAAGACTTGATTTTATGTAGGAGTTTTAGGTTGTAGAATGCATTCTTTGCTGCATGCTTTATGTGTGGGTTCATGCTGAGACTTGGGTCCAGGGTGATCCCCAGGGAATTGACGGAATCAGACCGAGTCAGTTTGCAGTTAAAAGCGTCAATGGTATTTATCCATTCTTGGACTTGGGTGGTCTGCTCATTGTTTGACAGGAGGAGAATTTCCGTCTTGTCTTGGTTGAGTTTCAGGTGGTCATGTGTTAGCCATTTTTGGGCTTTAAAGAGCGTAGTATTTAATTGTCTTAAGTCTTCTACTAAGGATGTTTCTAAGTAGAGCTGGGTGTCGTCAGAATAAAGGTGGTATGGGATGTTGTCTTGTGTGAGTATGGTGGTGAGGGGTTTCATGTAAATATTGAAGAGTGTAGGTGAGAGCAGTGAGCCTTAGGGTACACCCCTGGTTATGGAGGAAGTCTCTGAAATTGCATTGTTTATTTTTATTACTTGGAAGTGGTTATGTAGGTATGAGATGAACCATTTCAAAACCAAGCCATCAGCTCTGATCTGTTTATGGAAGGATTCTAGAAGTAACTTTCGGTCGACCGTATCAAAGGCAGCTAAGAAGTCTAGGAGGATGATTAGGCAGTATCTATCAGCATCTAGCGATTTGTGTATGTCATCTGCTATAGTCAGAAAAGCTGTTTTCATGCTGCAACCCTTCCTGTAACCCAATTGGAATGAGTTAAGAAGATTGTTAGAGTCAATGTGTTGGTTGAGTTTGGAGAGAACACATTTTTCAAGAATTTTCGCTAAGAAAGGACGGTTGGAGAGGGGCCTGAAGTAGTTGGGGGTCATCCGGGACAGCACCCATTTTTTTTAACAAGGGGGTGACTTGACCTAGTTTGAGGCAGTCAGGCATAACCCCATTGCTCAGGGAGCTGTTTATCATCTTATTCCAGAGAGGGGTTAGGGCATGGTTGAGGCTTTTTGTCAGGTAGTCCGGGAGAGTGTCTGGAAGGTGGGAGGATGGCTTGGACTTCACAATCATCTTTGAGATGTCTTCCTCTGTGAGCAATTTGAATGTCTTCTAGCTCTTGGGAGTTGTGGCGATCCTAGGATTTGATTGCATCCTGCGGGTTCAGGGAGGGAGTCCATTTCTTGGGAGTTTGGAGGGAATGAAGGGAGAGAGTTTCAGTGGTTGGCAGGGAGTGGTGGTTTAGGGAGAGCTCGATCTTCGTGATTTTATTGTTGATAAATTTTGAGAAATGGTCACAGTGTTCTTTGGAGACATGAGGGTTCTTTTTCGCTGGTTTAATGATTTGTTGTTTGATGACGTTGAAGAGTTCTTTTGGGTGGTTCTCTGCGTTATCTAGTACACTGTGGAAGAATGTAGCTTGTTTCTTCACAATGTGTTTCTTGTCATTGCTGCGTTCCTCTCTGAGCTGTTGAAGATGGGTTATGGACATATTAGTTCCCCAAAGTCTTTCTGTAGCTCTAAGTTGCCTTCTTTTAGAGTTGAGGTCTTTGTTGAACCAGGATCTCAAGGGGGTATTTCTGATTCCTTTGAGTTTCAGAGGAGTGATTTTGTCTAAATTGGCTGTCATTGTTGAGTTATAGTGAGTTGTAAGTTCATCTGTTGAGAGGTTATCTGTTGGGGGGGAGTAGAGACAACATTCTTTCTTCCAGATCAGCTAGGGGAATCTGATTTATGTTATGAGACCATTGGATAGTTTTCTGAGTGTGAATTGGGGGTATTTTCGCTTGGTTAATTTGAAAAAAAATTATGTGGTGATCCGACCTGGCAACTGGAAGGATGTTTAAATGAGAATAAATTGAATGAATGTATGAAGAATGTGTGAATGCCATGCTTAAGCAGTGGTGCTGGAACAATTTTCAGAGCAGGGATGCTGACTTCAGTATTAGTAACAGAAATCCTGGTTGTTGTGAAAAATCCAAGTTTCACACAAAGAACGAGTGTAGCAAATAGGCCATGCGTATTCAGCAGGAAAGTGGTATGGGTATGGTTTGTAGCATGGGCGCATTTGTCACAAAAAATGCATGTTGTGGTATCACACTGTCATTTTCAGACACCACATTTTCCAATGAAATGGCTACTGGATTTGCAACATGTAGTTTTCTGCTAATACTATGCAGTGCACAGATGATAATGTGTGGAAATTGGGTTTCAGTGAATAATTATTATTCACACATCACATCACCAAGTAAAGTGGCTTGATTTGTGTTGATCCTATTAAAATATTTGTTTCCATCACACTTCAGAATTACAGAAGAATGTGCTTTATTTTCGTTTTTCTAACTGTTGGAAATAGTTGTACAGTTCATGTTTTGTTGTGTGTGTGTTCTGATTCACACTCAGCAAGATTGTCACATAGTTCACATAACAAAATCCTCTCACTTTGCAGTCAGAGAAAAGAAAGTAAAGAGCAATCTCCATGTTAAAAGAATAAGCAGCAATTTGTAACAAGATGGAGCCTTACTTCGACGTCTACGAGAAGAGCATCTTTTTGCTCATTCATCGTCTGAACTCCAGCATGGTTATTTTGGGGGCATCCCCGGCACCCGTACTTCCAGCGCATATGTGCTTAAGGCATCAAAAATATAAGTGCATGGGTTGAAAGCTTCTCTCAGGAGCCTGCCACCCCTGCCTCCGAATTACAGAGTTGCCTCATCTGATTTCACCTCATGTTTGTTTATTTCAGCATCCAACGCTTCCTGTCTCTTTAGCTCCATTTTGCCGGTTCTTTGTCACCCCTTTGAACAGTGTTTTCCTATCCTTTACCTCTTTCCCACTTCTTTCTCACTTTTCTGCCTTTCACCTACTCTAGGTTGAAAATAAGTCTAGGTCACCAAATATGTTTTCCAACAACATATTGAATTCAAAATATCATCTGACCATAATATTGGGGTCAAAATATTGTGACTACAATAACATTGCGGACCAAAATATCGAAGATAAGGATATAGTTGTTTACAATAATATCGAAGATTACAATATATATCATTGTTTATCATGGTGTTTTATTGTATTGTATTCTATGATTTATTACATTTTATTTAATTGTTATTGTTAATTGAACCATCCACAAAATGTCATGACCTTGATGGACAACCCAATAAGTAATGGTATTTGGAGGGCAATTCACTTAACAGTTATGAGATGAGCTGGACAGTGAACATTGACTATGTGGAACACCATTTTATTCTTTTTTTTTAACCTGTCCGTGGGATCGCCCTGTAAGATTTTCGAGCAATTGTACTATTCTGCCAGCACTAATATGGAGTTCCAAAAGACATAGTTTAGCATTGTGTGCACTCTGATTCCCAACATCTGAGGGCAGCCTGAATGTACCAGATTCCAAATGATACTATATAGCTGCACAACTACAGTGGGTGGCCAGGTGGCTTTCCGAAACCCGTTGCCGTAGACTTGTTATGTGTTAGTAGATGCCCAAAACACACCACAGCACCCACCAAGCGTTGTACTCCAAACTCACATGGGTTAAACTCATTCCAGTGAAGGAAAGGTCTACTTCAGATGTTGGCACCTCTTGGCGAAAGGAATAGCCTCGCTGGAGTTTGCACTATGCGTAGATGCATAAACACAATTTCAGAAACTACATCTCACATTTAGGCACAAAACTACCACGACACTTGGAAATGTTGATGGTCATTTTGAAGATATGGAGTATACGTTTGCACACAGTCCAAAACAGCCATAAACGTCCTTGCTAGGCAATAAAGATACTTTGTTTTTGCAGCCATAATTAGTATTTGCTAAATGGAATTGCACAAAGATGGATACTGTCTCCAACACTGACAAACTTACTGCACACACCTCCTGGCCATTCTAGCATTGAGCAACTTTTGTGGTTTCACTCTAAATCACAATTAATGGCACTAACAATTTGGTTAAAAACCACTAACAAACTACTTGCCTCGCAATCACAACCAAGAGCACCAATATTAAGGCAAATTAATGCTAGCCCAACAAACAGAGGATAAAGAAATTAGCCCATAAAAAGGGTACTTGGTTTAGGGCTTACAGATAGAGACACCATATAATGGGAATTTGTGAGGCACGTGTGCATAATTTATCCCAAACGTTTTAGCAAAGGCTCTGTCCTTTCTTCTCTACTTCATACCCTTGTTTGTAGGCACTGCCTTGCATGCCTTCTACTCATTTTCTAGTTCTGCACAATTACATTTGCCAAAATTCTCATGAAGCCTCGGAATGCCTGATTCTGGTTCTAGGAATAAAAAACATATCCCTCCAGATGGAGCGTGTTGCTCAAGCCATCAAGAACGCCACTTATTTTTGGATCTTCACCATCTCTCATGCTGGTCTCCCATGGTTCATCAGTACCACAAATGCAAGCTGAAAGGGACAAGAGGGTGTGCAGATCTCTTCTCCTGTGGACAGCAGTCAGGATCATGTGACCAGAATTCCACAAACTGCCCAGAACTGCCAATGAACATTTCGGCATTAAAGGGTTTGTCTTTGTGGTCAACCAGTGAGCACGGCTCATCCAGGCAATCACGAGGCAACGTCATGTACAAACCCTCAGGAACATTCTTTACAACTCAGTGGTAGATTTGGGACCAGGCGATCAGTCTATTAGCAGAGGAAAATATCTGCCCCATAATTGCCCAGCTCCATACCTTCCAGGGATCCATTGAGTTGCATATTTCCCCCATTTAGTTGATTTCTGCTACACACAGATTCTTCTTTGGAGGATCCATCATCATGGGTGTTCAAGGCTGGACCTATTTGATGAGAGTCCACCATCCTTCTTGCAGATTTGGTGGCTGGCAGTGCTGCCATTTCAGTGAATGTTCTTTGCATCCACTCACCCCCATTTCTTTTGTAGCCCAGGGTCTTGATGAAGTGCTAAGTGAAGGAGACAGAAGTGCTGTTTTACCCCAGATATTGTCCATTATGAACTGACTGCACTCATTCGGCCGCTGATAATGGGGCCTTCCATTGCACCTGTCAGTGTTCCATGTTCCTTCTAACCTTTCCCAACCACATCTGTGCAAATGATCATTTAGCAACATCTAGTTGATAAGAGATTGATTAGTGGGGCTTATGGTGAGAAGAATTCTCGTGGGAAGTAGCAGCATCTATCCAGCAAGGCAACACTGATCTGTGTGAGCAATATTTTGCACATTTTGTTGCCCGGCTCTAATGTTGGAGCTTTAACTTTTGTCCCTATAATCCACTCAAGATCGAAGAGTTTTTGAAGAACATGCTTCCCTGGGTCTGACAGTCTCTTCTCCATGTACCAAGTGAGCGGTCAACTAAGTATTTTGTGAGTTCGGGTCTGCTATCTGCTCTTAGCTTTGACTTCCAATCATAATGGCCCATTAGCCATTCTTCAGCTTCACCTTGAGACCTCCCAGTTGTGCTACAGCATTTGGGAGAGTCCATCTTTATAACTCTTTGGCATTATTTTTGCACAAGACATATTTCATCAAATCCCTGGCATTTTCTGAAAGGTTGAGCGTGCTGTTGGTGTTGATGGGATATGAACCACTTTTATAGATTTTCCATTACAACCAGGATATTTTGTTACCAGCATTCATTCAGAACCCGGTGCACTTGTAAGAGCAGGGGCATATAATCTTGATGCATATGGGTCCTGTTGTATAAAATTCAATGGATTCTGTATTTCAGTCAATACGTTTTGTTTTGTTACCTACAGATTGTGGACTCTGGTAGAAGCTGTTCATGGCAACTTTGAGCTGGTGAATCAAGTAAGTTATTGCTACAGCCTCTAAGGAGGAAGGAGATCTTCTGTCATTCAGAATAAATATGGGTGTTCCCTTTGATAAGTCACTTTCCCTTTTTTGATCTCTTGTGCTCCTTATACCATTCTCATGCTCTGAAAAGTAAAGAGGAAGAGGTACAAGGTGGACATTTAGAGATAATCTACATTACACAGAGTCCTACTCATCCTCCTTGCAGTCCTGAGTCTGTCCCTGAACCCATGACCCATGTTGCACAACCAGGACTTGCTGGAAGGTAGAAGCAAATTTATGGATCATTAAAAATCTTGTAGTGATTATGGATAAAATTATGAAACTGAGTTGTCATAAAATAATAATTCTCTTTTGGCTCTGCCTTTGCTCTGAACCTCCATTTCAGTACTGGCAATCAGAATTCACAGTGAACTGAGCGACTCCAGCCCTATTTGCTTAAACAAAGTCCCTTAGGTCTCTTATCAAAATCTGCTTCTATTGCTGTATAAAATGTATAAAAGAGAAAAACAACTCCAAGTCCACCGCAAAAGCAGAAAATTGGTAATTAGTCCTCAGTAAAAACTTGAGTACAGAGGAGCAAGCATTATAAGGTCCTCACAGTATGGGAACACAACACTCATATGCCTCCCTAAAGTGGCTGCACCTGATCGCAAGTGTTTGCATCAGATTATCGATAACAAAAATATTGTCTGGCATAAATATTATACCCTAAATATCATTTACAAAAATATCACTTTATGGGGTGTAGATTATCTTAATTAACTCATAAGGGCCAATATGTTTGTAAATTATATTTAGGACACAATATTTTTATCTGGAGATATTAAGACTTCAATACTGTGATAACATACCTTTTCAGGTTAACTGTTGCTATCTGGAAATCCTTACACCATATCTACTTTGAGTCTGTATTTAGGATGTTGCCTGACCACCAAACTCACACACTACAACGTCCCAAATAATCTGGTAAAAATGTGCACAGTGTCTGACCGCATGCAATGTAATAATAACATGTAATGTAAATCCAGATTTCAAGAAGTGGCAAATACATGAGTAATCCTTTTCTGTGTGTGCCCCAAAGTGTCGATTTTACTTCTTCGGTTGAGCTTCTAACAATTTAAGACATCAATTTTTTAAAAATCACACCTCTGCAGAAAATGTCATAAAAATGAAGTCAAGTTCAGTGAGTTCCTTACACCACGATTTTTCCCACACATATTCCATTAGGCCTGTGAGTGAGTTTTCTACTTCTGTTTTCTTCGGTATTGTTTCTTCGATTTGTTTACATTCAAAAAGCCCTAAGAACACTTACAGGAAAATTCACCCAGAGCGAAACATATGTCAGCTTTTCCTCTTGAGCACACAGACCTGGTGTCAGGACATGCCATTTAGATTGTTGAAAATGTAACAATGCTACCAAATAACAAACAACTAAAGGTCCAGGAATTCATTCCTAACACATTCCTCTATAGTGGGCATGTCGAAACGGATATCTGGGCAGGGTATTTGTCCCAGCAGAGCCACCACCTCACAACAATTCCTGTATCATATTTCATTTTAAATTGGTAGTTCCGCTTCATTTCTCAAGTGCGGATTACTTCAGGAACCACACTTTTGTAAAAGAAGTTAGCCAAGCTGTTTATTTATACAGGTGCATCAATGTAACCTATGTGCTGCCCTATGGCTCACACATTCCTACAAAACTTCTATGTCTTGACCCAACGCACTAGGGGTGTCCAAGTCATAAAGTGTTGGGTTTTCTGGGGTTTTTTCCAACCCTCATGAATGTCTGCTGAAATCTTTAGTTTCCATACGTTTTCGCTTTGAGATTTCCTAGTGAAAGTTGTGACATTTGAAGCAATGTATGTAAATACATCCTTGAATGTTGCTAATAAATGGTCCTGTACAGAGATGCTGGGCATAAAACAGGCCACGATTCACAAAGATTTTAATGTGACTTACTCTTGCAGTTCGCCTGAATTCCAGCAGCACTACAAGAGTATGTCACACCTGCATTAACAGCATTCCCTTGTCAATCGGGTCCTAGAGGTCGTATCCTCCACAATGCCGTTGTGCAAGGGAAAGCTCTGCAAATGCAACACTGTAGCGCAGTGTTTCCCAAACTGTGGGTCGCAGCCTCCAATTTTTGGTGAGTCATGAAAGTCCAAGCAATAACTAAAGATGCCTTTAAAATTCTGTACTTATCTTGTCCCATTTGCTGTGCTTCAAAGACAGAGGTAAAATGTCAGCCTGTGTTTTTTGACGAATTGCTGCTTATGTTTTTTTAACATGGGGATTGGTCTTTACAAACTCCTCTCACTTTGCAGTCAGAGACAGAAAAGTAAAGGGAATTATGTGACAATCTTGCTGGGGTGCAGGCAGTGTGAAAGGAAAGGATGTAGGATGTCATTTTTTTGAAACACAACGAAATGTAAATACCTGGAAAAAAACTGTACACATTCAACAGTTAGGAAAGCCAAAATGAAGCACTTTTTAAAAAAAAATTCTGATGTGTGATAGAAATAAAGATTTTAATAGGATCAAATTAAGACATTTTATTTGGTGATGCACAAATGATAAATATTCACTGAAATACGATTTCCACACATTATCAATTGTGTGCAATATAGTTTTAACAGTAAAACCGAAAGTCTGTGCAAATTTAGTGGCCATTTCAAATGTGCTGTCTGTAAATGACAGTGCACTACCTCACTATGCTATATGTAATGTTAAGGTCCATTAAAGCTGGGTGGGTCGGGAAAGATTTTCATTCTAAAAATTGGGCAGTGGCTCTAAAATGTTTGGGAAGAACTGCTGTAGTGAAAGGGGCTGCATACGTTTCCTAGCACGGAATTATAATTCCAACATGCCCAAAATATAGGTAAAGTTTAATTTGGTTGGGTTCTGTACCCTGAAAATGTTCTCACTATGGGCCACGAGAGGTCTGGTATCGTTAGGATGCAGTCAGCCCTGCCAAGTACCACACATCACGCGTTAGACTAACGCATTTCAGTGTGGTGGTCCACATCACCGCACTGAAATGCATTAGTTGCGCATTTATAGTGCCCAGGGAACACTACGAGGCACGCACAAGGTAGCTGCCCTGCGATACATAAGTAAGCGTCAGCAGCTGTGAGCGCTGTTGGCAGTGTGCCATGCGCTGTTGAAAACTTGCAATGTTAAACATAGGAGTCCATTTTCAGGATTACTGCCCTGTAATGCATCATGCGGACAGGGTCGCGGCTTGCTTCAATCAAGTTGAGCCTGGCCGACATCTCTCAGCACCACGTGATCTGGGTCAGCCTGGTGGGAAAAACAAAATCCGGATTCATTCCTGCAGTGGCAGCACGTGGATCCGGGGGCGGTGCCATGCCTGTTCTTTCATGGCAAGGCGCCTGCCCGACTATCTCTGCTTTCTGACCATTGGCTAGTCACAAGCAGTCACTGTGGCGGCAGCTTTGCTCTTCAGGCAAGTGTTACCGGCTTCTTTGTCTAGGCACTGTTATATCCTATGTCTCCTAGTTCCTTGCTGCTCAGCCTGTGTGAGTGTGATGTAATAGAATGTTCATGAGTGCATGGTTTGGATGAGTGGTCAGTTGGAATGAGTGGGGCTGAGCAGCAGGATGCTGTTCCCGGTGGGGCCTGTACCATCTTACTTGTAACTGAATAAACCTACATAATCTACACTACTGGCTACTGGACTGATTACCTACAAGGACCTTACTTCATTTACAAAAGGCACGAGTCGACCCCTTTGACTGTGCTGCTCTGTGCTACTGAGGGGGAGGTCGTGCACATGGAGTGAGCTTATCAGGAGGATGCTTTTCACGCCCCAACAGCGTGTCAACAACCGCCCCCCACGCAGGTGAGAATTTCACCACCGCCCGGGGACGGGCCTAAAGAAATGAGTTACCCTTCACTTTTCCCAATGTTTGTCTCAAAGCCCTAAATTAAGAGAGGTCCGAATTGGGCATGCCTGAATTTTATGGTTAAAGGGCAAACCTATTTGGAAGAATGCATGCTGCTCTTAGGGTAGTGATTTGATTCCTGTGCACCTATAATGTACAATTCGTTCAGCAGCAGTAATTATCACATGCATGCACTCATGCAATTTTGGAGACTCTAAAGAGGGTCATCTGGTAGCTGAAAGACAGAGAATCATATCTGCCTTTTCGATCTGATTTGCACTAAAAAAAGGCCTCTTTTCAACGTGGTTTTGCCCGTCACCTGCTCTTTCCTGTTTGACCAAATGGTGTGATCCTGGGCAAATACTTTATTTCACTGGGCCTACTTCTATTCATTATTACATATGAGAGCACATTCAAACTTGTGAGTTCTGGGTTGTGAACTGTGCGAACATTTCTAATAAACTGTACTATAGTGAAATGCATTTGGCAGAGCAGATGTGTTGCAGTGTAAGACCACTGCTGACAGCTGTTACATTTCCCTAGTTGCTAAATTAGAGGCCAGTTCAAGAGCTCAGGAAGCTTGTGAAGGAGAGTTGTGCTGGCAGGATGTTGTTTTCCCTGCAGTCTGCCTGCGGATCGAGGCCTGCCAGCCCCCACCTACTCAGGTGCTTGGCTAGTTATTTACATCCAGGGACCCTGTCCACCGGTTCTAGAGAAGAGGCATGCAGCCAACTACAGCTTGCTACTTATCTCTCAGCACTGTGTGAAGCTCACTTACCCACCCTGACCAACATCCTGGCCAAAGAGAAGACGCTCGCTGGGCTTCTGATGGCACGAGAGGTGAGAGTCCAGCAGAACACAGAAGGTGAGTGCTGTATAATCATGGAGGGAATGATCATGTCTTTCAGAGTGTGTTTGTGGGGGTAAAAGACATCACATGGTTTTGAGAACAAAATGTTCTACAACTATTCTGGTCTTTGTTCTTTAGGTTAACCATATATAAAACTAACTATGATATACTTTAAGTTAAAGGTGCTCATAGATCGCGCAAGTTAAATTTATCGGAAAATGAATGATTTTTTCTTTTACGTTTACCTTATGAAACTTCAACTGATCAATACAATCACTGTAGGTTGTATGTGTAACTAGAAAGAGACAGATTTGCGCCCTGTTTGGTGCTTTGGGAATTACTGGTTTATTTATTCATAGTGCCTTGAGGTCCTAACCAGCAATTAATGCACTGTGTGAATATGCAATAGTCGTCTTCAAAAACAGCTGCACTTTAGTGTCCTTCCATTTCAAGGATTTTTCAGTAGTTTAAAGATCTTTTTTTAGAGCTTTTCTTTTCTCAAAAGGGTGTAATTTCTGATATTAATGTCTTTCTGTGCACAATGGGGCATATTCTCAAGAAACTATCGCCGAGTTAACGGCACTTTATCTCAGCCAAAGTTGCGATAAAATTTTCGCCCCATTCACAAGCTGGTGCAAACAGCCGATATCACCAAAAAACATCGCCACAGATGAGCCCGGCAACTATCGCTAATGAGATGCAGAGTAGGCGTTCCCGAGCAAAAAGCCGCGACAACACCACAACGCAACATTCTCAACGACCAGCCAGATCGGCGATAAGAACACAAAACAGGCGATACGGCGCGTTAGCAGCAGGAAATTAACACCTGCTCTGACCTGGTGCAAAGTCGGACGACAACCTGCACCAGAAAAGGGAGCCCAGCCCCCAGCCACACCTGAAGAACAACAGATGCCATGGAGCTACTCATCATGCAGCTCGGAGCCCCAACAGGGCCACAACACCCACCGCCACCAGCCCCAGGCCCGCCACCCCCGCGGACCCGCCCCCCCCGGACCACCACAGAGGCAGCGCAGACAAAGACAGCGGACCTTCAGGAAACGCACCAGCCTCACAGACTTAACCCCAGAGAATGTCATTGCCCACTACAGACTCAAAAGGCCAACCATCCTCCGCATCCTGAACATCATTGCCCACAGGCTGACGGTACCAACACAGCGGACAACCAACATCCCACCTCAGACAAAGCTGCTGGCTGTGCTGCACCTGTTGGCCTCTGGGACATTCCAACCAACAACCGCCAGAGTCGGAGGAGTCTCTCATCCAGCCCTATCCAAGTTCCTCAAACCTGTCCTGGATGCCATCATCAGCTTGGTACCCCAGTACCTATACTTCCCCCACACTGCGCAGGAACAGCTGGAGACCAAGCAAGGCTTCTACGCCATAGCTGGCTTCCCGCACGTGTTGGGGGCAATTGACTGCACACATGTCCTACTTGTGCCCCCTGCCGACACTGCACACAATTAACGCAACAGGAAGCACACGCATTCCATCAATGTGCAGGCAATAGTGGACCACCGGGGACTCTTCACCAATGTCGTCGCCAACTACCCAGGCAGTGTGCATGATTCATACATCTTCCAACAGTCCATCATCAACTGGCGCTTCCAGGATGGCACCTACGGAAATGCAGTGCTCGTTGGTAAGTACCAAATGAACACACCCCACACCTCAACTCCACAATCATGCAACTCACAACTCTGGGAATGCACACGTTACAAACTCACATACAACATGCCCACCCACCATACACGACAGCACAACGTACTGCGGTAACCTGGGCTAGCCATGTACATGAGCCATCAACGGCATGGCACCTCAGCCACACAATAGCAGTATGTGGGGAGAGGTGGGAACCAGGCATGTGCGAAGGAGGCAAGTGATCCATGAATGCGAATGCACACAATGCCAAGTGTGGCGTGGAAGTGCTGGACAGACTGCAGTATGCAGACCACAGACATATCCATGTCGACATATACTGCTGGTGGTGCTAGTGTTGTTGACAGTGGGCGCAACCATGTGATAGAGCGCTGACAGCACTCTATTTTGTATGAGTGCACTATACTCATGATTTAAACTCACTCTCATGTATTCGTATTGTTTGCAGTGTTTTACGACTATTAAGAAACATTTATTTGAATTATTTGATGTTGAAACTAGTGAACGCATTTAAGTAGAACTTTGTATGTATTATGATTCCTTCATGCATAATGTGCAGGACGATATTATTTCTATACACCGTAATTGTGGTTAGTTTAAGTTGCCTGAATTATAAGCCCAAAGCGCTAAGTTTCTATTCTCCTTGCTCTTGAGAAATAAATAATTAAATGTTGTTGTGTTCGAAACTAGAATGTTCTCATCCTACTGCAGGTGAAAGAATACACATCGTTATTTTCAGAGTTAAGGAGAGACCCGGAATGTCTTTGAAGATGGCTGGGAACCGAAAAGGGAGGATGCCTTGCGTGTCTGGTCTGTCTGAAAGCCAAGGCCACTGGAAAGAAGATATCGCTAATTAAATTTGTATCATGAAAGGAAAAGGCTACTGCATAGAGGTGCAATGGAAAGTTTTAAGAGGAAGGACTTATTGTGGGTGGAATCCCATCTTTTGTATGATGCGCAGGGACAGCGAGACGAGACTTCTGCTAGCTTTCGGAGGAGAAGGAGCATCTTAGAGCAAGCTCCATAGCCATAAGCTAAAACGACCCATTTGATGTGAGTACTTCTTAGGAAGTCAACACGTGCTGACACCTTTGGGGAATGATAGAAGAAAGACAGGAAGGGCCCTCATATAGAGCAGTGTAGGGAAAGATTTTGATTTCTTTCAATGAGCCGAGAACTGAATATCGCATCTATTCTGTGTTGCATTGTGATTTTGGAATTTATAATCATCTGTCTTTTGGGCCGAATTACTTATATTTGTAAAATTGGCTCTGTATTGATTTTTCTGTACCTCTATACTTTGCTATTGAGATGTATTCACATCCAATTGTTTTTGGCCTTATAATAAATATTCAAACTGCACTTTGGAGTTGGTGGTCTTTTCGGGCATTGACGACTTTGCTGATATCTGTCTGAGTTGTTTCCTTCCCCCAACCACTTTAGGTAAATAAAAGATCGATCGCTTACGCTATACTTAGTAGGGAACATCAGGTGTGCAATTTAGCGTAATCAAATGGTAGCAGAGGATGGTTTACCTTGAAAATGGTTTATCTCTAAGGTGAGGGGAGTAATCAGGGGTAGGGTTGAAGGTCGAAGAGCCCTGATGTGGAGTGGAAGACAGCGAAGACAAGCGGAGACCGGCGGACGTTGATGGTGCGGCGGAAACAGTGGTGGCGTGAGTATGAAAGTAATTGTGGTGTTAGATTGCGGTAATGAGTAAGTGTGTGATGTCTTGCGGAGTTGGGATGTCTGTTGAGTGAATGTGGTTTTTGGTTTACTGGTCCGGATACGTGCGGAGCAGGAAGTTTTGGTGAGCGGACTCAAGAGAAGTCCAAGATCCCGGGATAGTTTTGTATTGTAATTGTCTGATCAAATGTGGGTGTTGTGAAGCGCTATCGACGATCCACTTGTGTTAGGGAACTTTGTGTGAATGAGGAATAGGTCGCGGTAGAAAGCCTCAGGTACCGGGGGTGGACTATGGCGATTGAGTGACCAACGCAGGTCGGGGGTCACAACGGCTGAATGTTCTTGTGAGAGTGTTCTATCGATCTTTAGTGACAGACAATTACTTGTTTTATGTGACTGTAAGTTATTGTAATTGTGTAGGAACAGTTACTTGGTTTAATAACTTTTGGATATACAGTTACTTGTGGTACGAATGTGTGTAAGCGAGTTTGCGGTGAAATTGTAAAGACGGGTGAGCCGCTGCAAGGAGTGAGAAGTGACGTCAGGGTGAGCCGCGCTGGGATAGGTTGGTTGGTGTAACGCCGCGCTGGGATTGGTGGAAGGTTGTTTGCAGTGGAATAGCGTATTTGGAGCTTGCAATTGATCGATTTTACAATGAGATGCTTTAGGGTATTGCGAGATTTGTGTAGAGGCGACACAGGGGTAGTGACTCGGGTAGGAGAAGAAGCTCCGCCAGAAGACACACCGGCACATTACATGGCAACGAATGTAGGACTTCATACTATAGTGTGGCTCCAGAATTGGCATAACATTACAGAGAAAGAGGGTGAATTGGCTTTCCCTCGTTATGGGTCTTTTCGGATGGAAGTGCTGACCCAGCTGAGGGGGGTGATAAATGCACTGAAAACTCCCCCTAGACCCACACAATTTGAGGCATTAGATGCATGGATGAGAGCTGCTCTAGCAAAAAGGAGAGAGGCTTCACAAGGAAGGATGAGGAAAGCAATGAAGGCATATCATGATGCTAAATGGGATGCCCAGTTGAAAAGATGGAGAGTAGACACCGTAGAGGGAGAACGCTTGTACCCATTTCGTACGTTAAGAGAGGGGGCTAAAGAGAAAAAGACGACAGAGGAGGACAGTGATATGGATGACAGCTTTCTCGATAGATTGCTAGCGGAACGTCCTCCACCGTGCGACTTTAAATGAGAGACAGAGAGGTCGCGCCCATCAGAAGAGCTTTTAAGTGTGGGACAACTGGGTTCAGATGAACAATCGGCAGGAGTAAGAGGCAAGATTACAATGGTACATATTCCAGGAGGGTCTGGAGGGATGAGGTATCCAAACCCTGAGCTAGTAAAACCTGCAGGAAACATGCAGTTACCAGATGCTTTGTCAGTACCAGTCACAATAGGGCCAGTGGGTCCGATATATAATCCTAGAGAAAGAACAGATGACCGTCAACAGCAATTAAGTGAAGGGGAAGAGACAATGTCTGGAGGGAGCCTGGCAATGAGTGGGACTGGGTTAAGTCGGATACCAGTGGAATCTAGTACTCCACTGCCAGCTACAGCTGATCCATCAAGAATGGATAGTGGGTCAGAACGAAGATGGACAGGAGCTCTAGCGAGTTCGAGGTCTGACCTTCGAATGTGGGTTCAACCAGTGAGAGAGTCAATGATGCCAAGGGAAGAGACAAGCAAGAGACAAGAAACGCCTAGAGTACTGTTTGAGCCACAGGTTATTTGTGCAGGTGACCCTTGGAGAAGTCGAAGCTTGGAAAGGGATAGACGCCCAGCTACAAAGATAGAAGAGGGTGCAGTTCCTAGGAGAACCCAAAGCTGTGACAGGGAAGATACAAGAAACGAGGAAATTCAGAAAGTGTTAAAAAGCGCAATAAAAGCGCCAATGCTAAATGTGGTACGATTAAAGGAAGAAATAGATGAGGTGATTGAAGGTAATCTACCCCTGATCAGAATTGAGACGTATGACTCGAGTGAACTACTGTTCGTAGCAAAGGATATGACAAGTAAGGCCAAACGAGCTTATGATGCATTGTTGCTTTTGGCACAAAGGTATGAGGTTGATTTGTCAAAGACAAAGCTGACACAGGGTTTTTGCAGATTAAATTACACAGATAAGGATTTGGAAGAGAAGCGAACGATTGGATTGAAAGCACAGATTAGAGAACTAGTGCTAGGGATGCGGACATGGAAAGAATTAGACAGATGGAAAGAAAGATGGGCCAAAAAGAAAAGCTTCAAGACTGGAATAGGAGATACTCCGCCGCCGGGTGGAGGGACGGGAGCTGCAGGAAATTTCCCCCTCAGGGAGGTACAGAATGGAGGGTATGTACACGTGCCATGGAGCAGGGGTGATTTAGCAGCATTTACGAATGATTTCCCTCGGCTGAGGGAAAAACCTGCTGAGTGGTACAAGCAAATAGATCGGTTTGTAAAGATTTCAAAAGTATTGTGGATTGATTTAAACACCTTGTTTGATATAGAAGTGCCGGCGGATTTGTGGGCGGCATGTAAGATTGCCATTGAGTGGCCTAATGCAGAGCCACCTAGAGATTCAGTGACTCATGGTCCTTCACCTGATGTAATGAGAAAATATGAGCAAGTGATTACATGGTTGCAGTTGAAGGTAGCTCCTCAGACTGTTGATTGGTTGAAGATTGATTGCACCACTCAAGACTCTAAGGAATCAGTACATGATTATTACGAAATATTGTTGTTAGCTTTTAAGCAGCATAGTGGATTGGATACAATTGAACAGAAAGATATGGGACAGTTTGTTTCGAAGTTTGTGTTGGGACTGAAATCTGATATTAGTTTGATGATACAGCAGCACTTGATATGTTGGCAGAATAAGTCGGTGGACGAGATTCTGCGTTATGCTAAATATTGCAGTGATCAAGTGGAGTCGACACAGAAGAAATTGAAGGACAAGTTGATGTTGGTGCAGTTGAGAAACGCTGTTATGACGCAAGGGATTGGAGGAGCGATAGGTAGAGGTCGAGGAGGTGGAAGAGGAATGGGACAACAGATGGTGACCCAACCTGGTCAGGGTAGAGGAAGAGGAATGGATCCAGGTGTAAGTGAATGGGTGGCCCAACAGAAAAGGGTCACTGCCTGTCATTATTGTCACAAAATCGGGCATTGGAAGCGCGAGTGTAGATCGAATCCAGCAAATCAGATACAGACGGAAGGAGAGGGACAGCTGTCCGAGACTGTCAATACTGTGACAAGACCCAGGTCTATGTATGGAGGAGGATGTGAGCCGCAAGTGCAAGTACCTCAACCTCCTAGGATACCCATGCATAATCAGTTATACCATCAGATGCCTTATTTTGAAATACAAGATAGATTTGACCAAAATCAAGATTCACAAGAGTGTCAGAGGGGGGTGCACGAGGAATGCACCTTAGATGCGATTCTAGAAGTAGATCAGAGTGGGCCGTTTGTAGATGCAGATGTGAATGGATATCCTGTTACCTTCTTATGAGACACTGGAGCTGCTCGCTCCACGGTGAGAACTGAAGTAGTCCCAAATTTAACTCTTTCGGGGCAATCGATTCAAGTAGTGGGAGTTAGTAATCAGAAAATGACCAATCCATTGACAAACGAATTACCCGTGAGAATAGGACCGTTCTGGGATAAACACCAATTTGTAGTGTGCAATTCAAGTCCGGTCTGTCTTTTGGGACAAGACCTTTTGTGCAAGCTCAATTGTACTATATCGTGCACTCCGAGAGGTGTGGAATTGCAAACATATGATGATGATGCTGATTTCAAAATGGCTAACATGAGTCTGTGTGCAGAAATGTTTGTGGTGCTCACGATAGCAGAATTGCCACATGACTTGAGAGACTCAGTTGATCCGAAAGTGTGGGATTTTACGGGCGAGGATGTAGGTCTGATGAGAGGGGTTGAGCCAGTTAAGATACAGGTCAAACCCAATGCTGAATTCCCACGAACGCCACAATATAAATTGACTCCAGAAACAGTGGCCGGAATAAGACCTGTGATTGAGACTATGATTGCCCAAGGTATCCTTAAGGAGATAAGAGGAAGTCCCTGTAACTCACCTATTATGGGACTGCAGAAGCCAAGTGGCAAGTACAGAATAGTGCAGGATCTGCGTCGGGTTAATGAAATTGTGATCCCATGTTGTCCTGTGGTACCGAATCCAGCTATCATTCTATTCCAAATACCATGCAAAGCAGAATGGTTTACAGTGATAGATTTGTGTCATGCATTTTTCTCCATACCATTGCATGAAGAAAGCCAGTTTTTATTTGCGTTTAGGATGGACAATTGTGTGTTAACATGGGAAAGAATTCCTATGGGGTATACAGAAAGCCCCTCCATTTTTAGTCAATGTCTGAAAAAGAATCTCGAAGGACTTGTGATGCCCCAAAACTCAGTCTTAGTTCAATATATAGACGACCTTTTGGTCGCCTCAGAGACTGAGGATGCTTGCAGGATTGACACTGTAGCATTGCTGAATCATTTGGGAGAGAATGGACACAAAGTGTCTCCAAACAAATTGCAGTATTGTTTGTCTGAAGTTCAGTACCTAGGTCACCGGATTGAGAAAGGAGAACGAAGGGTGTCACCAGATCGCATAGAGACGATTCTGCAAATGGGAACTCCGAAAACACAAAAAGAAGTCCGCATGTTTTTGGGAATGGTCGGCTATTGTCAACAGTGGATCCCAAATTTTTCCTTGGAAGCAAAGCCTCTGTTGAAACTGACTCGAAAAGATGTTACTGATCCGGTACCATGGGATGATGAGTGCTTGAAAGCCTTCCGTGAGCTGAAGGAAGGTATCTGTCGTGCTCCAGCTCTCGGCATGCCGGATTATAACAAAGCGTTTTCGCTCTTTTGCTGTGAAAAGGAGGGATGTGGGTTAGCAGTCCTTGTACAGACACATGGGGGTGCCCGTAGACCAGTAGCTTACTTCTCAGCTACATTAGATCCTGTAGCTTCTGCGTTGCCCGGATGTCTGAAATCCGTTGCTGCAACCGGTGTCAGCATTGAGAGATGTGAAAGCATATTGATGGGTTATCCGCTCATTGTTTATGTGCCCCATGCAGTAGAATTATTGATGACCAGGACGAAAACACAGTATCTGACCAACAACAGACTTACCAAGTATGAGCAGGTTATTTTGGCCGCCGAAAATGTTACCCTGAGACGTTGTACCACCCTGAACCCTGCTACATTGTCACCTGTTCCGGCAGAGGAAGGAGATGAGGATTGTGAACAGCATGACTGCCTAGATGTTACTGACCTATCTACCAAACCCAGACCTGACATTGTCGATGAACCTTTGCCCCAATCTGATTTGATCCTTTTTGTTGATGGTTCATGTTTAAGAAACAATGAAGGGTATTTGAGAGCAGCGTTTGCTGTGTGCACCATCATGGGAGTAGTGGAAGCTGCCTGTTTAAATAGAGTATTCTCTGCTCAGGTGGCCGAAATTGTCGCTTTGACACGTGCCTGTATCATTGCAGCTGATATTCGAGTGACTGTGTATACGGACAGTCAATACGGATTTGGTGTAGTTCATGACTTTGGGCAGTTATGGTCACAGAGGGGGTTTCTAACGTCCTCAGCGTCACCTATACGTAACGGCGAGTATGTGTGCCAACTACTGGAAGCTTTGCAGAAGCCCAAAGAGATAGCAGTCGTTAAATGTGCAGCTCATGGAAAAGGAGAAGACTTTGTCACTAAGGGCAACAATTATGCAGATGAGGTGGCACGATTTTGCGCTGAACATGCTTGTATTTTCAATGGAGAATATGTAGGCGAGAGCACAGAAGAGACCGAGCTCAGCATGATGTTAGCTATAGCCGATACTTGGGATGAGGTGAAGCGGTTGCAGGATGAAGACTCAGAAGAGGAAGCTGCTTCATGGGTCAGAGCAGGTTGCACAAAAAGAGACGATGGTATTTGGGTGTCCACAGATGAGAGAGCAGTATTACCCAATTGTCTACTGAGCCCAATGGCAAAGCAAATCCACGGAGCAGTTCATCTGGGAAGAGATGCTATGGTGCGAGTGTTTAGGCAGACGTGGTTTAATCCACGCTTTCGTGTGTGGGCTGAAACGGTATGTCCCAGGTGTGTTACATGTCAACAAATGAATGTTGGAAAGAGAACTGTGGTTGCAATGAGTCACATTGGAAGATCAGGAGGTCCCTTCAATAGGATACAATTAGATTTTATCGAAATGCCGAGGTGCAATAGGTTGAGATATGATTTGGTGGTGGTGTGTATCTTTTCGCGTTGGGTGGAAGCATATCCAACTAGACGATGTGACAGTCTCACAGTAGCCAAGTTGTTGTTAAGAGAATTGATCCCGAGATATGGATTTCCGACCTCAGTGGAGACAGATAGAGGAACTCATTTCCACAGTGAAATCATGAAATTGCTGTGCTCTGCTTTAAATATTGATCAGAGACTGCATTGTAGCTACAGGCCAGAGGCTTCAGGTCTTGTAGAGCAGGTTAATGGCACCATCAAGTCAAGAGTGGCAAAGGTGTGTTCGTCAACTTCATTGAAATGGCCAGATGCGTTGCCCCTGGTGCTTATGAGTCTGCGTAGCACCCCTGATAGGAGAACAGGGCTTTCTCCCCACGAAATTTTGACCGGAAGAGCTATGCGTTTGCCTATGGTGCCAGATACAGCATTAATAAACATCACTGATGATTTAGTGTTGGATTATTGTAAGGGACTGGCTGATGTGGTTACTTCTGTATCCCACCAGGTCGAGGCTGCGACTGCATCCACCTCGAGAGACCTGCTGCATGATCTAAATCCAGGTGATTGCGTACTAGTTCGCAAGCACATGAGGAAGAGTTGTCTTGATGCTCGCTGGCGAGGACCATATCAGGTGATGTTCGTCACGAGTACCGCTGTGAAGTGTGGAGGATTGCCGAACTGGATACACGCTTCCCACACTCGCCGAATTCAAGCGCCTGCGGAGGAAGACAGTTCCCTGGTTCCGAGAGGCGTGTGTGGACCTGCCACCGACAACGACGAAGACACAGGCCCAGCTGTAAGAGTTTCGGATGCAACAGAACAGCCAAGTGAGCACGAGAGAAGAGAGCTGAGTGCTCCTGAATTGAGCCCAGATCCTGAAATAGATGATGTTGCAGATGTGAACTTTGCACCAGATCAAGGTGAGCGGTCTATTGCAGAAGGACCAGAGCAAGAGGAAGAGAGGAGAGCAGATGCCAGAGCGGAAAAGTGGCCAGCAAGAAAAGAAAGGCTGAATATAAGGCTTGCATCTGAGAAAGATCTCGCTCCGATTCCTGAAACATCTGAATCAGATCAAAGTGACGCTGAAGAAAGACCGGATGGTCTGAGATGCTCCAGAAGAGAAAGAATAGCGTCTCGAAGATACGCATCTCCAGAGTGGACGTACCTGGCTGCAGATGCAGAGCCCAGCGAAGTCTGGGAGGTTGGGAGCTGGTACGGTGAGCTACAGAGGGGACACCCTCTCGATTGAAATACAGTTGCTGGTCCCAGGCGTAGAAACGTTTGGAACACTAACTCTGCAAGTTCCAAATCCTCCGAGGCTGAGTGGATTGCGTTATCTGCTCCTCAATCAGGTTGTCTTCCCTTCATTTGGCCGACAGCTTACCGCGCAAGAATTAGGAGAAATTTGTGCAGAGATTTTGCAACTTGTCCTCGAAATACTTGGATCAAATATCATTAACGATGAAGCTTGAATTATAACCAAAGAAAGTATTAGGCCTTAGAAAGAAGATAACTTAGACCCCAGTTTAAGAAGATTTAAATTTAGGAACTTTCTAGTAGATGATGGAGTGAGGAATAGGGCTGACTACATCACTTCAATAAGTTAAGTATCAATCGAATGAACTTTGACATTAATTGCATGGGAGGAGAGAAGTGAGAAAGACATTGTTGAAACAAAGAAAAAAGAAAGAGACTGTGTTTTTTCTTTTTGAACTTTGGAACGGATCAGTAGAAACCATGGTGTCCGAAAAATCAACACGCAAACAGAAGTGCATCATTGGCACCCTCATTGTAGTGGTACTTATTGTTATAACTGTGGTGATCGTTACATCTCTAGTTGGATTTCAGGATGTCGAACAGAATAGGGTACAGGCAACACTCACTACACCAATCTATGAGATAGATGAGGATGCATCCGCAAGGGATCTAGAAATGATTAAGGAAACCAGTCATAGATTACATGTTGATTTGTCAAAAGGTGATTTCACTTTGAATGCGTATGCTCGATTATTGTATGAGTATGTGGATACCATGGAAGCGAAGGATTGCTATGTGTGTATGCAATTACCAGCCTCAGTAGAAGAAGGCATTCAATACCATCATTTGCCTGTGACTTATGGCATTACATGTAGTGTGTTGTTGAGCATGTTTTATAGCAAGGCACACTTCGAGTACTATTTCTCAAATTATGATGTGGTACTCTCGGAAGTCCCAGTTCTTAAATACATGAATAAATATGATTATTATAAGGAAGTAGAGCGAATGTCAAAGTATTTCGTGCCTACCATTACTTTAGATACGTCCTATGCCCATAGACACAATTTAACCTGTATGTTAACTGACATTGAAAAGAAATGTATAGATCAGATCGAAGATCGGCATAGACAGACTCTATTTAGACCAGATCCAAAGCACAAGGTTACCCCATGGACTAAAGAAGAATTAGATCATAAAGCAAAAGGGAGTTTTGGACCCATAGCATTAGATTTCCAGCAGAAGGGGAAATTGTGTATCAGACACCCGACTACATATTACGATAAGACATTTGTGGGTGAAAGTGATTGTGAGCACGACTTCTTGATCGAAGAATCAATTAGAAAAGCATTATTGGACAAAATAACGTTAGTGCCCAATGTGTATTTTGTGTGTGGAAAGAATGCCTATGTGAAGTTACCCAAAAATTGGTATGGCACTTGTTATTTGGCTGTGGTATTTCCCAAGATTTTTCATGTGAATGATTTATGGCCCCTAGAAAGAAAAAGACCTCACAGAGGAAAAAGTGGTGTGAGTGCAGGAGAAGTGATTGGAGACATATTTGGGGCTATGATACCGAGTATGGGTGTGATTCTGAATGATTTGAAAATCAGAAAGCTGGCAACATTAGTGGATAAGCTCTCAATAAATACAGCTCAGATTTTATTGCTTGTAGATGGGGAGATGGTTTTGATAAGGGCTATGGTTTTGCAAAACCGTCTTGCCCTAGATGTGCTGCTAGCAAAAGCCGGAGGAGTCTGCAAATTATTGAAAGTTCAACAGTGCTGCACTTATATTCCTGACAACAGTCGGGATATAAGGAAATATATCAATAATATTTCAGATATACACCAAGAGTTACGTGAGATGGCTGCTGAAGGACTCTGGGAACAAGTGGGGAAAGGATTTGGCAAAATAGGCAGTTGGTTTGGAAGCCTGGGACAAGGAATAATGGGATATATCTTGAAGCCTATTATAATAGCTGTCATTTGTATAATTGTCCTACTAGGAGCCATCAAGGCATGTGAATTAGGGTCCCGAATTACCATATAGAACACAACAGGCCCACCTTGCCACTTCAGAAACATGAGGCCCTCCATATAGGCCCCACCCGCCAATCTGTTAACTTGACCAAACTGTCCCAATATTCTTTTTCTGTGGTAGGCCCCAAAGTGTCTCTCTCACAACACATCTCCTCAGCGAGGCGCAGCTCCCTCATGCCCCCACTCCTTCGTTGTGCCAGCAGACTCTGTTCATCTTGGCCAACAGCTGCCCAAAAATCCCCCACTCCCTCGGCTTGCGATGCGCTTACCCACAAAAACCACAAGAACATAGGAACTTGATAACGAAAGAGGAAAGCGTGGGGCAACAGGCCATTTTCACATCTTCTAATTTATCAGAATTAGTTTCGCCAGCTTGCCTTATCGAAACTTAGGACAGCTACTTGGCATATCAATAACACCTGCAATCTTTTCATTTATTCCGCTTTTTTAAGGATTCTGGGTAATAATACTAAATGATTTCGATAAATACAGTGTCTAAATAGAGACAGGATTTGCGTACCATTGACGTATACTAAATGTCAAAATATGAACTTGCGGTTTAACTGTTCTGCATTAAGTCCCTATAAAAACCTCTGAACACTGTCCACTCGTTGGATTTTGCCCTACTGTGCTCGTGAGTCACACGTGGGCTGTCCCCGATCGATCGTTCTAGTGCACATTATAGAAATCTTATCTTAAATATTGAATATTTGCAAATGCATTTTTAGATAGTATTTTTTCTCGCGCTTGTTTCAATGCAATACTCTCCATGTATAATTTAAATGTATGATTTTCCTACTGCATTTATCTAACTATATATACATTCGTCCCACTACGCTTTAAAGTGGTCATATTTCACAGAATGTCATTTTTCTTCCATTATTGCATTTAATTATTTCATTATATACTCATGTCCTATATTTAGCGTGCATTGTGTTTCACTTTGTCTTTGCTAAGATTCAGCATTTCATTATTGCATTTAAAGTGTATCTTTACACTTCATGTTGGGAGTGGTTTCCTTGTAATAATAAACTGCAAACAAACCTGATTCAATTCCTATCGTTTACACGTGTATTTTCTTATATTATTTAGAGGCACCCCCTCAAATTAAGCTGCCCTGGTCTACTGCCCGAGACCATAGAAATTTCTCCCCCGAACACATGCAAATGGCAAAGGGCATGACATCAGGAGACTGTTTCGAGAAAGCGAGAGCACCAACTTGAACGACTGCAGGACAGTCATTACCAGCATCTTAAGGGGTTAGAACGCTTCAGACAGGGACGGCACGCTACAGCTTCTGTTTAGGTCGGTCTCTTCTACAAGGAGAAAAACTACAGAAAAATAGAAAGTTGGTGTTATGACACTAGTCATAAGAGGGGGGAACTGATAGAGCGCTGACAGCACTCTATTTTGTATGAGTACACTATACTCATGAATTAAACGCACTCTCATGTATTTGTATTGTTTGCAGTGTTTTACGACTATTAAGAAACATTTATTTGAATTATTCGATGTTGAAACTAGTGAACGCATTTAAGCAGAACTTTGTACGTATTATGATTCCTTCAAGCATAATGTGCAGGACGATATTATTTCTATACACCGTAATTGTGGTTAGTTTAAGTTGCCTGAATTATAGGCCCAAAGCGCTAAGTTTCTATTCTCCTTGCTCTTGAGAAAGGAATAATTAAATGTTGTTGTGTTCGAAACTAGAATGTTCTCATCCTACTGCAGGTGAAAGAATACACATCGTTATTTTCAGAGTTAAGGAGAGATCCGGAATGTCTTTGAAGATGGCTGGGAAGCGAGAAGGGAGGATGCCTTGCGTGTCTGGTCTATCTGAAAGCCAAGGCCACTGGAAAGAAGATATCGCTAATTAAATTTGTATCATGAAAGGAAAAGGCTACTGCATAGAGGTGCAATGGAAAGTTTTAAGAGGAAGGACTTATTGTGGGTGGAATCCCATCTTTTGTATGATGCGCAGGGACAGCGAGACGAGACTTCTGCTAGCTTTCGGAGGAGAAGGAGCATCTTAGAGCAAGCTCCATAGCCATAAGCTAACACGACCCATTTGACGTGAGTACTTCTTAGGAAGTCAACACGTGCTGACACCTTTGGGGAATGATAGAAGAAAGACAGGAAGGGCCCTCATACAGAGCAGTGTAGGGAAAGATTTTGATTTCTTTCAATGAGCCGAGAACTGAATATCGCATCTATTCTGTGTTGCGTTGCGATTTTGGAATTTATAATCATCTGTCTTTTGGGCCGAATTACTTATATTCGTAAAATTGGCTCTGTATTGATTTTTCTGTATCTCTATACTTTGCTATTGAGATGTATTTACATCCAATTGTTTTTGGCCTTATAATAAATATTCAAACTGCACTTTGGAGTTGGTGGTCTTTTCGGGCATGACGACTTTGCTGATATCTGTCTGAGTTGTTTCCTTCCCCCAACCACTTTAGGTAAATAAAAGATTGATCACTTACGCTATACTTAGTAGGGAACATCAGGTGTGCAATTTAGTGTAATCACATGTCACCCCAGCAAGTGGGGAAGATCTCGGAAATGTAGCTTGTTACGTCCCCCCTGTAAGCGTGTGCGGAGTGGGCTTGCCCGGCGTACGCCAGGCTAGCGTAGGGGTGTGAATAAAAAGCACGTAGCCCTGGGCCAGGTTCTCTTCCGGAATGGCCAACGTGGCTGCCAGGGCGGCGCCTCTCACCCCACCACGAGGCCGACGCCGTGTGCGGCAGTGCCTGCGATCCTGTGCGCCTGCCGCAGCCCGGGCCGCTGGTCCCCGAACCAGTCTTGTCCGCCCCTGCGCATCCAGGCCTCACTGCTCACCTGCCGACACCGGCGTGTCTCCAAGAGGGCCCACCACGTGCCGGTGCTAGCTCAAAGCCAGAGGCCCGTGACCTTGGCAGCCTCCTCAGACCATCACGGCCTCCACAAGCAAGGCCCGCAGTACTCCTTTCACGTTGACGTACTCCACCGACATACACAGCGGTCAAGTAGGTCACACATTTGGAACTGAGTCTTGATTACACAATGGCAGAGTACATATTTATGGCATCGTTTATATCCCTATACTCCCTTCGATGTGGTGCCACCAACTCTGTGCATAGCATTCCGACCACACGTGTCTGTGGGCCCTTGCGGACTTCTGCCTTCGGCCTACACAGCGGTCCAGCAGGCCTCACACCAATCCAATACAGTCCGTAACAGGCAGGACACGGCATCGTCGCAGGGTTCACACCCGCTCAGCTCTGGTGCCTCCACCTCTGTCAACCATGAATCTTCTCCACATGCCATTTCAACGCCGTGTGTTAGAGATCCAGGAGGAGCTAGCTGCACAGCGGTTGCCCCGCGCTGACCGCTGCCTCCAGCACACACTGCGGTCGAGTAGGACACACAATTGGAACTGAGTCTTGATCTGTTCATTGCAGAGTTTATATCATTGTACAGGCCTCATCGCAGACTGCATCCCCTTCCAGCTCTGGGGCCACTGACTCTGTGCCACGGGAGTCATGGACACTCTCTGGTTGAACGTTGGTGGCGTCTGAGTCTATGGCCTGGGGGTTGTCTTCATCATCATGTAGCTGATACTGACATTGAGGGAAAAAGGAGACTGTAGCATTCAACTCCTCCATATTGCCTGTTTCTGCTTGCTTCTGCCCTCTGCATCATGCCCTGGATGGACACCTTCCACTGTCCCCCGTAACACTCCGCGACATTCTCCTTGGACATCAACGAGGACCCGCTCAGCTCTCGTGGCCCTACCTCAGTGCATCACAAGTCACCGTCCCGTGGCGGTGTGCCTGTGCCTGTGCCAGCCGCTGAGCATCCGGGGCCACCGACTCTGTGCAGCTCAAGTCATGGACCATTGCTGTTTGTACTTTGAACTCCTGATTGTCTGATCACTGTTGTAGTTGTTGCCCGCACCAACCAACCCCTGAGGGGTGGCTTACACTACCCAACACCCATCCAGCACAGGCGTCACTGGACGTGTGACCCTGGCAAGAAAAGGTGCCGGGCGCACGTGCCCGTAGCCAGTTCCACAAATTATCTCAGTGTGTCCGTGTGGTCATTCTGTATGCATGTGGGCCCCAGGCCATACCACATTACATTGTGCTGTGTACAGTGTGCGCAACCTTGTCACCTCAGGCAGTGGGGTGGACCTGGGACATGTATCTGTGTCGGACCCCCCTGTGAGCGTGAGGGAGTGGACCGGAGTACGGCAGTATGGCGTAGGGGTGTGGTCATTCAACACGTGGCTCTGGGCGTGGTTAAGTTTAGGCCTTGCCAAGGCAGTAACTAATGCGTGTGTCTCAGGTGTAGTGTCGGCGCCACGCGTCACGCAATATACAATGTTGCTATGTAGCATGCCCCCGGAGTACGGGCTCGGCCGAGGGGTAAATGAGGGTGCGCAAGCCTGCTCGGGGTCAGGGATCAGACATGCCAACTGTTGTGTGTGTCGCTATTTCTGCAGCATAAGCCAAAGGTCTACCCTCAACCGCATGGCGAGTTCAGCCAGGCATGAACTCTACATCTGTGTCCGCCCTGTCCTTACCTTAGGCCTACACACACGTGTCCGTCCACCTTCAGCGCACGACATCACTGTGTCGTTGTCAGGCTTGTGGACATGCGCAGACAGGCATGACAATAGTGTGCCGTAGGGGTGCAAGTGATGCAACCGCGCTGTGCACACTAGTGAATGGGCTCGGGGGGAGGGAGGAGCAGCAGTGAGGCCACGTAATACACATTGATGCCGCTCATTTGTAACAAGCAGTACATGTCATGCAGGAATCACAAAGTCACACATATCACACACCAATGAACCACTGAGCCTGCCAACACATCATGCAGAACCAACTATTGACTCATGTCTCTCTGCACTGTCACAGGTGACCAAGGATATGCACTCTGCGCTTGGATGATGACACCCTCCGAGCCCCGAACACACAGGCCCAGAGGCAGTACAATGCGGCCCACAAACGCACCAGGGGCATCGTGGAACGCATATTTGGCGTGTTGAAGTCACGTTTCAGGTGCCTGGACGTCACAGGTGGGAGGCTTCTGTACAGCCCAGACATCGTGTGCAAGATGATCGTTGCATGTTGTGTGTTGCACAACATATGTGTACGCAGCAAGGCCCCATGGATACAAGTGCCAGATGCACAGGACGATGATGATGAGGATGAGGCAGGTGGACCACACCCCACTGCAGCCGCAGCAGGACTTGCCCGTAGGAACACCATCATTGACAATTTCTTCACATGAGCACGTCACATTGTGACAGTCCTTGGCAATCATGGGACAGTACAAAATGACCACAGGCACAGCATGTGCTAATAAATGCATTCAAAATACACATTCCCTGAGTGCATGTCACTCATCTGTACAGGCACATCACTCAGACAAGTGTGAGTGCGACATGTATTGCTGACAATTTAATGATTTGTTCATGGATGGTGGGTGTGTCACCTCTGTGCAGAGGGGCGGTCTAGGGTGTCACGTATTCGGACTGCCAGTTCTGTGTGTCGCAGTTAGTAGGGAATCACACTCTCCGGCGTTTCACATGTGTCCAAAATCATTCCATTTGGGCTGCCATTTGTGTCCTACAGGTGACAACAGCACTCCTTTTGGGGTCAGATATGTACCACCATGATGCAGGGATGCCCCCTGTGGCTCAAGTACCACAACATGGGCAACATGTACGTAAGCGGGAGTCACTGCCCCTACATTCGTCCACGCTTTCATGGTGGATTGATCATGGTCATGTGTGCAGGAGGGGTTGCTTGTCCCTCTGCAATGTGAAGGGGAGATGCGGTTTCAATGTGTGTTCCATGCATGTTTCAGCATTCGCGCAGTTTACATGCAGACTGCATGTCAATGTACATTGTGACTGTGAGGAGATGCCTTTTTGATGCGGGACAATGGTCATTTGTTCTACGTCACGGATGTGTGGTTGTGCTCGTACATTGTCATCTCACCGTTTTTTAGGTCTCGCCTACGCAGCGCGCATGCGCTGCATAGGAGGGGACCTCTTGGAATCGATCAGCTTTTTTGGCCAAAAACGTGCACGCTTTACATTGCTTTCTATTGCAACGCGTGCACGTTTGACGTTTCCCTTGCGGGAGCGAGCTTTGGCGACATCTGTTAGTAATTATCTTGCAAACAGATGGTGCCCCTGCTCGCTCCCGCAAGGGAAACGCTGTGTGTCTGTTTTTCCCTGCTTTCACTTTCTCCGCATCCCCTGTTTTAACTTATTCGTAGACGCTCCTGCTTTCGCTTACTCCGCATCCCCCACATCTTGCCTCATCCTTTTCTCTCTCCTGTTTTTGTATCCTCGTCCTTTTCACTCCCCTTTCCCCTTTTCATTTCTCTTACATTTTCATCTTCCTAGTCTGCTTTTTTTTCTTCTCTTTCTCACACACTTGTCTGAACCTGTCTTCTCACCTTCTCTTCCTCACTTTCGCTGCTGGCAGTTTCACACTCACTCAACTGCATACAATGTATCACAATCCATTATTACGATTCCCCGGGACGCGGCTTGGTCCGCCTGACGTCATTGATGTAGTGTGTGTCCAATGACTGCCTGTCACTGGATGACCCCGCTCGGGACTCAACAGGAGTCAGGAAATTATCACTGTCTGGAGGCGGGCCCGGCGCCAAACCTAAAATGCCACGGCTCGCTGTGGTTCACGGCCTGAGCCTGCCTGCTGCAGCTAGCCTTGCAGAGGAGACTCACAGCCTGCAATTATGGAATCTTCGAGTCCGGACTGACTCTCTAATCTGCGGCCTCGGCCCAAGTAAGTACCCGCGTGCGTTAATATAATAACTCAAATGGCAACTCCTGTTGACTCCAGACTCCAGTGGTGGTCACTCTGATTCCTAACGCAGATTTGTTTGTTAGCGCGCCTGCCCTCAAACTACATGCAGGTTAGAAAATGAGCTTCAGCCTTTTCGGGAAGTCTTCGCCCTCCGAGGTCACTGGTCCAGAGAGCCCATCGCTCCCTGCTGCGCCATCCATGGGCCTCGGCTCCTCTCTGTTGGCGTCGGGGTGTTCGTAATTAGGGTGATAAAAACTCCGTCAACAGAAACTTCACAGGGCGTGACAAGTGCCCAGCCTCCTAACCTTGAAGGCCCTGGCGCCACCCCAGGGCACACGCTGTGACTGCTTATGTGCGCGGTAAAATCATATTTTCTTGGTAAAGTTGTGATTTTCAACTTACTCCATTCCAATACAAGTTTATTAACAGGCACCTGTGGACTATAGGGGGCTCCAGCTGCAGCCGTTAATATTGAGCCAAGTTGGAGGGGAGGACCGCAGCGAATCTTATTTTATCCTCAACCTTACTGTCAGGGAAGGGTAGTGCAAAAACACGGAGGCACATGCTGCGAGGCCCGCAGGGGGGTGTTGCACAACTTTACAACAGGAGCAATCAGCATCTCACTGACAAGGCAGGGAGCAATTACATGTCAAAGGCTCACATTGAGGATCTAACACCTTGATTGAAAACAGAAAGCCGCCCATCAGCGCAAGAGCATAGATAGGCAGCACAGGACACCACCTCACTGCTAAAAGGAAGGAGAAAATGTAGATCAGCTGTGTCTTTCCCTACTGAAAAACCCAGCGTAAAAGACAAACCCTTATATATCTGACGTTATCTGGTATTTTTTTATGTTTTCGTTGTATATCCCAAGAGTAGTGTCAGTTGTTGCCTTTTCAGCCAGGCGGATACTTTCTGTCCAATGGCTACCTGTGTTCTTGTTTAAGGAAGTATATATTTTCTGTTAAATCCTGCATTCATTTAAGTAGTTCCTACACTGTCTCATGAAGTTTATGCTGCCATGGAGACCGGCAGCCGGGCTGCAAAGTGTGACGGGGCCTGCCTGTTGCCGCAGCTCTAGCTTGCGAGACTCACAAAAACAGTAATTGCCTGAGTGACGGTATAATCTCCTAGTTGCTCTTGCTATGCTATCAACTTTGCTTATTTAGGCTAGCGCAGGTCATGAATGATCAGATCAATGTTTCGTCTTCTGAGCAGCTGCAGTGCCTGCCTACCCTCTGACCCATCGACATGTCCTGTCCTGATTAATACCTGCAGCTCGTCTGTCCGGCAAATTGAGGCTACATTCCCTGCTTCCAATTGGATGTAGAGTCGTGGTTTTATTCTCCACATAGAAACACCTCGTCGGGTTTAAGCTCGTAGGATGCGCAGGTTGCTGCTGTTTGTACTTATACGTAACTGATTCAAGGCTCTCTACCTTTTGGTTATTTTTTTCTAAGTTTTCGGTGTGTGTTATTTACATGAGCAGATGCACTACCCTGTCTATTTTGAAAATGACAATGCTTGACTTATTTCTGTCACCGGCCTTTCCCAGTCAAACACCTGGATTGCTACTGACTCTGTCCCCGCGCTGACAGACCTTTGGAGGCATGCTGTGGCATGCAGTGGACTTCACACTCGCCTCGCGGGCCTTCTGAGACACCATCCAGATAAGGGACTTGCCTCACCCCAGTCCTGGAGGCCAATTGGGGCTGACCGTATGATGTACCAGCCTGACTAAAGACTGTCTCGTTCCCAGTGCTGATGACCTTCTCAGAGCTCTGACCTCCAGAAGCACTAGCCTGATTGTAGCTTTCTCTCTAACATCTTCTGGCTTTTCAGGGGTGTCGTTCTGATGTGTGGCTGACTTGGGCACCACCTGCCAGGCTTCAGGAGACCCTGGCATGTGACTGATTCTCACCCAAACCTTCAGACCTTTCTAAGAGCATGTCATGGGGCCAGAAGTGTGAATACTTCTGCCCCGACCTGGATGGCTGTCAGAGACAGCGATCTGACGTGTGGCTGACTGTCGCAGTTTTCGGACATTCAGGGTCACCGACCTGACACGATTGAATCTGGCATAGCCAATAGGTCTCGCCTTTGGGACCTTATAAGTGTTTAGCCATGCAATGGTTGGTGTTGTTGCACCAAGGATATTGTGCTGCATAACTAAATACTTATAAGGTCCCAAAAGCGAGACCTATTGGCTATGCCAATGCTTGTTTTCTCTGCTTTTATGGTGCATTTTCCCGCATGACGCGTGGGAATTGCAGGCCTATTGCTGGTTATCGCTGATTTTTGTATCGCGATTGGCATCATCGCTACTATTTTCGCGTTTGTGTTTCGTGTTTTTTCGGCGTCGCGTTGATTTTAACACGTTCATTTGACGCTTTATCGTGGGACTATCGCATGGGGCCGCCGTGTTGTGAATACCACGTTAACACGGAGTTGTTTTCCCGCGATAGACTGCGATGTGAAGGGTTGCATTAAGGTAATTTTGCAGTAGTTATCACACGTTCTTGAGAATATGCCCCAAAGTTGCTTAGTTTTACAAGTGCAAAAGGAGTTTCTCGTTGCTCAAATGGGTGTAATTTCTGATATTTATGTTTCCCTCGTCTTCATTGCTTGATTTTGCTCGCGAGAAAGTGTCACTCATGGTCGTTGAATGTCACTCATTATTACACTGAAATTATGAAAATGTCACACATAAGCAATCTGAAACCTTGGCAGCTATGTGCAGTGATACCACACCCGGGAGTATTACCTACCTGTTCCGGGTGACTGTGAAGTGCGACATCCGGAACTGGTACTAACAAAAGCGAAACTGTTTTACAGCACTGATCGTCGCATTTTTCCCAAAATTTCGTAGCATTTTATGGGCATATTTCTACTTGCTTTTTAATGGCGGATACATGCACGAAATATTGCGAAACCTAAAATTCCTTTCATCTATAAAACGTTTTCAGCCGAAAACGGGATACCTGATCACTCGTAATCAGAGACCATGTCGTGATAAAATGTTCGCACGGGTAGAGGCGAGGAAAACCCTAGAAACTTTGAGGCCCAAAAGAATCTCAAACATCAGATATCTTGTAGCCAAAATAAAACTTCAAAATCCCTAGATATCACATGTATATCGCAGATATATATAAGTGGAAGCTTATCACGTGAAAGTGCATTGGTTTATATGGCAGGGAGGACGTGCTTCTGATGTGGTAGCGTTTGCACACATATATATAGCTAACCCCCAGGGTCCACCATCCTGAGAAATTCCCAGCTATCTGCAAACTAAGCACCGTGCTTTCTCTTTTTATCCTGAGCAAGTCAAAGGGGTTATCCATAAAACAAAAATCAATTGTTGTCCTAATAAAAGCACTCCAGGGATGTCATTTAACGGATGATGGCGGCTATAGAGAACTGCTGAGTGACTTGCAGATGAAGTGAGCTGAGAATAAAGCACATATATTTGCTGATGCACTGCTGGGGCACGAGTCTGAGTGATGGGTCAATCACTGCAGGAAACTGTAACCTTTGACCCGGACAGGTCAGCAACACTCTATTATGTTATATGGACCGCACTTCCTGATTGTTATTACTGTCTCCTTCTCTTGCGCTCATAATCAAGTTTCTTTCTACGGATCGTTGCAAGGAATCCTTTAAAACATTTGGAGATGCTCTCGGATAAAGAGGAGTTATACATGGCGGCAAAATAGTTCCAGATTCCATCCGAAGAAATTATATATTTCATCAAGCCTACTGAGCCACTATTCGTTGAAATTTGGCCAGGGCTTTCTCAAATGAATATAATAAGTTAAAAAAATATAAAATAAACATGATAAAATGTGAAAAGACAATAAAAAATGCTATAAATGCAAAGTAATAATAGCACCATCACGCGCGCCTTTCTTTCCATCACCTTTCTTTGCTTTGAGGCACTTTCCCCCTAAAGAAATCCTGTCTCACAATATTGCATTTTGCACCGCTCGGCACTGCTTCCCTTCCGGTCATGCCAAAAAAACATTGGAACAAGTATTGCCACAGCCATTAGGTCTCATCTATTCATGAACTATTGGCTTTGTCAGTGTATTTTAGCCATGTTGTACAGCAGTGCGGCTGCTGTGCAGCATGGCTAAAAGTTGGAAAAAAAACACTATGATGCGGCAAGCGCTGGCTACGTCATAGCGTATTTTTCTGGCAGTATGGGACGGGGCAAGCAACAATGGGAAAGGGGGAAGAGGAGTAGGCGGGACGGGGCATGGAACTACTGGGCAAGCAACTTGAAAAGCAATATTACGCAGCCAGTACTGGCCGAGTCATAGCACTTTCTTTTTATTCTTTTTAGCCATGTTGCACAGATGCTGTGCTGTTGTAGAACATTGCTGAAAAACATTGACAAAGGCAATAGCTCTCGCATAGGCGAGATCTGTTGGCTTTGCCAGTGGTTCTTCTTGTCCTTTCTGGTTTCTACTGCTGTTTGATTTGTTTCCCATGGGAGCTTTGTCGGACAGTCAGGTGTGGGTGGGTTTATCTCTCCGCACCCTTAGCAGAGCTCGCCATTATGGAAGGGGGTGTGGCTGTAAGTAGATGAAAGATAATTAGGTGAATAGGGGATGTTTTGTGGGAAAGGAGCAGTCTACAGGTGGGGGTGATGGGGGTGTGTGCATAGCCCTGTCTGAGGGGTATGGACCGAGTTCCCACCTTCCTCCTCTGGGACTCCAGGTCCCCGCATCAAGCAGTCTTTCACTGAGCGAAAGTGTTGCAAAAGGGCCCAAACTCTGAGACTGGAAAGGATGGACATACTGAGTGGCAAACACCTAACATACAGACTGTCCTGCACCATCCATGTGCAGGTAAATACTAGGGGGCAGATTTACAAGCCCCTTGCGCCATGCCATGCCATGTGACATGCCCAGGCACAGGTCTCCAAAGGGCCAGGCGGGAGCACTGATCAGCAAAGTGCCCTGTGGGTGAAGAAAGGCTGGTCTTGCATTGTGTGGAGGCTTCTTTGTAAAGAGTGTGCGTAATACCACAAAAGCTGTATGTTTTCTTAGGCATCTGTGCTGCATAGTGCCTTTTATTTCTGTCGAGGGGCGTGAGTAAGCAACAATGGGAGAAGAGACTGGGCGAATGGGGAAAGCAACACAGGGAGGAGGGACGGGCCACGCATCAACACGGGGTGGCTGGGCGAGCAACAATGGTGGGGGATCTGAGGGCGGGGCAAGCAGCAATTCTGTAAGATTCTGACACCGTTCTAATAATGAAAAACACCCATCAAGCTCCCTTCCCTGGCCACTGGTAGTAAGTTTCACATGATTCTTGGACAGTTGACACGCACTGGGCTAGTGCTGGAGGTAAGGCGCACAAAGGTCACTGGGATCCAAACAAAGCCAGATAAAGGTCAGTTTTAAATGGCTACATAGGGTCTCCTAGCTTCATTAGAGTTGAAGGAACTGGTTATTCTGAAACCTTACCCAGCTGTCCATCAACCATAAGGCAGCTAGCTACACTCTGTCAGCCTGCTCTATTTAGCACGGGCTTTCTGGCGCATATCTTTCATTTTTGCAACTGCCATGTGAACCTTGGCAGTATCAAACATAAAAATGGGGAAAGGGCTCGGACATGCAGGGAGAAAACTCAATGTGCATCAGGGACATTCCATTTTTGGTTTTTAAGCACTAAACCCTGTTTTGGGGAGAGGGGCTGGGGAAGGGAGAGGGAGGAGTGGGTAGGGTAGGGAAGGGGAGGGAAAGGAAAGGAAGGGAAGGCAAGGCAAAGCTGAAAGGAATTATGAGAAATTAAAAATCTAAACCAACATGAGGAAGAGAACTTTAAAGGAAAGCAAGTTTATGAAGAAAGAAAACTTCGCGAAGACCTTCTCTGCCTCGCATTACACTGCGTGGCTGCCACCTGGTGACCTTTCACTAATCCTTAAGAGGGCAGATTAGGAGAATGTTATGGCTTTCAAGTAAATGAGCAGAAAATTAGCTCCTTTAAGAATGTCCATGTAAGTCACACATTTTCAAGCCCTCGGACCTTTGTTACTTAGTCATTTTTATCTGCCTTTTGTCACAACTTCATCAATATGGCTAACAATGAACTAAGCAAACACAAGGAGATGATGGACGGAGCACTGAAACTTTTCAAACACTCACCCCCAGTCAGAGATCTGGGTTGAATCCATCATTGTTCTTTAGCTCACTTCGCCACCCCAGTTCAGACCCAGCTATATGCAAATCAGTCTTGACCCTGTGCCTCATGGGAACAGTCCAGACCGAACTGCCAAGCCAGGTCTTCCCTGGACCGGAAACAGGCCTCCTGGGACCGGTTTTGGGTAACACCCCTCATCAGCCAGGCTAGCTTGAATCCAGTGGCAAAGTGAGCAAGGGGCCCACGTCTGGGCATACCCTGCCAACTTAGGGCGAACAAAGCAAACACAAGAAGATGATGGACGGGGCGCTGAAACTTTTCAGACACTCGCCCCCAGTCACAGATTTGGGTTGAATCAATCATCGTTCTTTAGCTCACTTCGCCACCCCAGTTCAGACTCAGCTATATGCAAATCAGTCTTGACCCTGTGTCTCATGGGAACAGTCCAGCCCGAACTGCCAAGCCATGTTTCCCTGGACCGGAAACAAGCATCCTGGGACAGGTTTTGGGGTAACACCCCTCATCAGCCAGGCTAGCTTGAATCCAGTGGCAAAGTGAGCAAAGGACCCACGTCTGGGCATACCCTGCCAACTTGGGGCAAACAAAGCAAACACAAGGAGATGATGGACGGAGCGATGAAACTTTTCAGACAATAAACTTACACAACACCAGGAGTTTAATCGGTTTTTGCAAGGTTCAGCACTGATGCCGACACCAATTCAAACCTATATCCATGAGTGGAGAGACATTCTTTTTAGGTCTATCCAACAGACAGCTTCAACTATCTGTTGTTACAAGAACTATTGAGTACCATACCAGCACTTACAGTGGGTTTTGGCGTATCCCATTGCTTATCCTAGGTTGGCTTTCTTATCAGCCTTATTAGCTTTCTTCTTTTTCCATGGCTTTCCTTCCCCTTCATATGTTTGTCCCTCCCTGAAGCAGCTTTTTGCCATTCTACTATCAGAATGACATTCTTTACTGCTTACTTTCAGGGAACTATTTTTATTTTAAGCACTCCATGGAGGCTAATGTTTTTTTTTTTTTAGCTCTCATCCTGTGCTGCTTGTGCCCTCACATCCCTGCTTTGTCCTCTCTGTGCTGCTTCCCACCTACTTGCACATCACGTCCATTGCCCTTCCCAGTCCTACAAAGATATTTTTTATCTTTTTCAAAACCAAACTCCGCTCCTCCTTTGCTCCCACCTCTCACCGCATCGCCTTGATGCATGCAAAGTGAATGTGTGGCAATGCAACCCACCTATGCCTGTCTTTGACCCTGTAAAGCTTTTCATTGCCTTTTTCCTAGGTTAGTACAACAGAAGTACCACATAAACACATTTATGCATCAGCACAGCAGTACCGGCATAAAGAAAACAAAATGCACACCTCAGCGTCATTATGCATGTGTGCATAATTAAGAAAGCAAAAAAATGTGCAGACAGCACATCTACAGCAAAATACAAGGAGCTTAGGTACAATAAAACACCTCTAATTACACCCACATGAATTCATCAAACAGTAGACACCCATCAACACACAACCATGTCTAAAAATCATCAAGCCGTGGCAAAACGCATCACCTTACAAACACCACAATCGCAGAAGAACTGCCATAGCCAATCTTCAACACACACCCATGCCAAAATACATTATATAGTGTGAGACAATATTGGCTGTCATTGTGAACATAACACTAAACTGTGTTCATTCACTGCCATCAGCACTATCCCCTGCCCCCCACTTGAACAGGATAGCTGTGTCATGGCAATCTCCAGATGCAAGCATTTGTATCGAGGTAAAAATTATACACATTTAAGAGATTTTAGAAAAATACATTCATATGGGAATGTAACATCATACAAAACTATACACCCACAGATCCATGCAATAACATGCACACCTGTGTCTATCCTTCATGCCATCCATGTTCACCACAGGGCAACAGGCACTATGCAGGTCTCACACTTTGCTCCCACTACCCCAGTGTAATTATCTGGCAATCTCTCGTACATCATCTTCTTTTATTTATCATTCATTAATATTTCACTTTCATAATCAGCAAGGATAAATACAATAGACGAGCTTTGCACACAAAAATGTCCAGATTATTCCATGTCCAGATGCACTACTAAAGAACATGAGCCAAGCATACTAAACGACAATTTAGACAAAAATATTGTTAAAACCCACATTTAGCTAATTGAGGGGCAAATTATCAAGGGCCTTATCTCCGCTTTTTTTGGCTTTAAAAGTAAAAAAAGCGGAGATAATGTTTTCGCCCTATTTGCAAGCCGGTGCTAACATGCATTAGCGCATGTTAGCAGTCGTCTTGCCGATGCCTCGCTTTGTATCTCTAATGAGATGCAAAGTGGGCGTCACTGGGCGTACCCCTGACGGACTACCTTGTTAAATATCGCTAAATGCACATCGCAATATTTACAAGGTGGCCCCAGGATTTTAGCAGACGTTAGTTTTTGGCGAACCGAAAACTAACGTCTGCTAAAATGCTGACTTACCTATACCTGTCATTGGGAGTGGATTATGCTGATACGACCACAGGGTCGTATCAGCAAGGTTATCGCCGTTTTCCATGGAACATCGCTGGAAAACCAGCGTTGTTCCATGGGAAACAGCGATATCCCCGCTATGGCTGGAATATTTATCGCCTCAGTGATACGCGTTGTTGATAACGCGCTAACCGGGCGATAAATTCCAGCGATAGACGGCGATAAATAAAAAAGCACTAAGCGCGTTTTGCGATATTTATCGCCGTCTATTGTTAATATGCCCCTCAGTTATTCTATGTAACCGACTGTTCTTTTCAGGGAGTTATCAATCAAGTGGTCTTGTTACATGTGTAAGACAACACTTGTCACATCCTCCACGGCGCTTCAAATGTTCCTTAGTTACACTCTAAGGCCACTCTGCCTTCAGAGATCTTGGCCTCATTTTTATAATTTTAAAACAAGTGTGAGAGTGCTCTTCCCTCTGCACCTCTCAAAGCACCCACCCATTATTAGAAGTGGATAAGGCGCTCTCCTTGTTCAGAACCTAGTGTAGAAGAAATATGCTCAAATCCCTACAGGAAGTCTGAAAATGTTTATCAGCAAAAAAAAAAAAAAACAATATGTTGACATGATCTTTGTGTTTTCTGCTAATGTACCCCCCATTGCATTCTATCTATTCATATATTCATTTACTTGAATGCACATTTTTCATTTATAAACATGTGCTGCGTTAGGATAGTTTGCACATGTGGAAATATACAATTTGCTTTATAATTGTTTGATACAGCATCAATTATTGAAATGTATGCATTAATATGAATTATAACGTGTTATAAAATTATATGACTTACTGGGAGACTTGGTTCAAACAAGCAGAGCGGTAAACATCCCTGGCGAAGGCCACATTCAGGCTTCTTGGAGCCTACTTGGCATTAGTTGCTTCCCGGGAACACCACAACTAGTTCGCAGAGACAGAGAGTGACCTGCTCAGGGTACAAAACAAAAGGACTGTTGTTTGATTGAGGTAGGTGGGTAAGAAGCCACATCAAGAAACTCAGATAGGCACTTCTGGTACTAAGACAGCTTAGCTAAGGGCTAAAAGGGAGGGAATGGCGAACAGACACTGGTTCCATCCTTAAATTAAATGAACTTCTGAAACAACATTACAATGTTTTGATTTTTAATTGCTTTCATTACCACTACATTCTTTGTTTTTATTGTTACTCCTATCCTCATTATTTGCATTAGAACATTGATTTGAATAAAGCCTTAAAATATATCATCTGGATTCTTTAGTGTGTTCAGCCATGATGAAAGAGTGTGAGAACTCACTAGCAACAGATAACCCTGTAAGTCTCACATGACTGATCGGTGCCTAGAGTGCACCTGAGGTAACATGCAGGTGATTTGCGGGTTACAGTCCACCAGGTTCCCTGCCTCATGTTTGTAAGTTGGGACTATGAAGCCTGAGCTTTGCCATAGGGTTTAGGGAAACTAAAACTGTATTTACATTCATTTTGTATGGAATGACAAAAAAGTATTTTTGTGAATCACACAAACTGGCAACAGGAGGATCCCGCAGCGACAGTCAGTCTAAAAACTAACACACACATACTCAGTATACACTTATATGTTCTCATACACAAGGCTCTAATAGAGACCACACAACAAATCAGTGATGTGCAGGTGCTAAGAGCCATTTTGGAAAGTACACATTCGATCTGCAAAATGATAAAAAAAGGTAACCCTTCAGAGATGAGCAAGCTATTTAAGAATCTCGCGTTTACAATACAAGGCATGGGAGTGAGGCTTTACACATCCGAAGCAGCGTTAACGTTAGTGGGAAAATGGCTTCGGCTATCATAGTTATGCTAAGGCGAAGCATCAAACTGTCACACTAACACTCCCCGTCACTCACTCGCCATGGCCAGCCCTGCATTCTGCTCCGCGAGGGAACAGGTAGTGTCAACCTAAAGAGAAAACAGGAGGAAAGAAAGGAACTAATAAATGTCTCAGTTTCTCTCTTATCATCCTTTGGTTTCTCTTCACCAGAGTACTAAATGATCCTGAATCCAGCTCTTAGGAGCAAAAGGAACATGAATCTTATGTAAAAAGAATCAGGGGCCAGTTCACAGTGTGTGTTGTGGAAGCCCCTGCAGCTTAGTGTGACCCACTCATTGCACATTGCTGAATGTGGCAAAGTGGCAAAAAGCAAAGAGGCTACTCACAAGGATGTGCAGAAATCCAGAGTAGGCAATATGAATGAGAACCGGTCCAACAAAGTCAGAATGGGTTGAGGTCATGAAACCACAGCGGCCCATGAGAGACTTATCTATAAGCTCAATGATCAACTTCACAAACTCGAAGAAATATGGGGGCCCTTCTTGTGTACAACATGAACCCTTATGGGGAATATGAGAAACTTAAGGTCAGAGGCAGCTCGCCCTCTTGTTGGACCTCCTCCACTGTACGCCTGTATCACGTCATGATCCATGACAGGTTGAATCTTCCCTTACTATCTGAGACCTGCACTGGAGCAGATCTCTGCCTTCAGGGCACCACACTATGTCACCACCTTGGCCCTACCCACCATTGTGCCCTACGGGGCCATCGTTCCAGCATTACCCCTAGTATACTTCCACATCCCCTTACTATCCCCAACACCCGTACAGGTAAGGTAACAATTCGGGGGAGGCAAATCAGCTGATGTATGTTCTTATATGCTATTGCTCTTCATCTATATAGAACCCCCTACAGGGCCAGACTGCTGCAAAACCGGCCCCCAGTAATAAAAACGGCCCCCACTGGTCAAAAACCATCACTCACCCTTCGGGCCCACCGGGGAAACGCCCGGTGCCCACTACGGCCAGTCCGGCCCTGACCCCCTTCCCCTACCACCTCCACTAAATGGTTATTTACGCAGGTACATCCATTAAATTTCCTGTCTGTTTGCTTATCTGACATGCAATAGTTGCTAACAGAGCTTTTGATATCACAGTCAAATCACTCTGTCTGTGCTATATACCTCCTCTTGTTATTGTATTGTTATCTGATGTACATGCTTCGATCTGCTGTGATCTGTCCTGTTACAGCCGACAAAAAACAGAAAAGAATTGAAAAAGACAATATCAATGAGGGTGGATTCCTTCCACAGATTGCCATGAGAAGTAAACAAGAAAAGATGGAGGCTGGAGATGGACACCAGAACTCCATCAGCGCATGTGTCAAGCGTCAGTGTTCTGCGTTCTGTGCCTTTAAGGGAAAAGGATTGTAAAGGAGCGAAAATGGACGCAATTTACAAAACAGACGTCAGAGGCCACGTGGGCTCCTGCTGATACCCGCAGCTGTCATTCACACATTGGAAGCCATGCCTTATGGACAGGTTCCACTTTGTAAAAGTTTGCCAACTGACAAGGGACAGTAACATTTTACTGCTTTGTGAATGCTGCAGTTGTTGAAAGACATTAATTAGTTTTTTTGTAAATCACAAGGAAAGGAGAATTTGCTCCCCCCTTTTTTCTGCACGAGTCACAAGGAAACCTGAAGCCCTGAAAGTCTGGCAGTTTGCAAAGAGGAGGATTTGTTTGGGGGGATTGTATTGATATATATAACCCTTGTCTTATGAGTTAACCAAAAAATGCTTCACTATGGCAAAGAACTTCTGCCCTACCTCTGCTGAGGAACTGGCCACTTTGATCAGGGCTAGTCTGGAAAACAAAATCAGCCCTGGCACAAATGTTCAAACCAGCCTCTTTTTCAAGCTGGCCGCAACTCGAATAGGTCCATGGGAGCATAGCATTGCTACCCCTAGCCCTTTGGGAATGTGAGAACCCTTGAAATTACAACAATAAATTGCATGCAACATAATAAATGACAGTGACACTCTTTGTGGATCAAATATGTCACAAATTTTTTGAATACACAGGTTGGTTAGCTTACCGGCGATCCAGGTGTCGACGGTGAGTTCCTTGAACGGCCGACACCAATCCTGAGGAAGCTAGAGCTGTCTTGTTGGTGTTTTCGGCACCAACTCACTTAGGGGGATATTCTCAAGAATGTGCGATAAACATCGCCAAAATAGGTTAACGCAAGTTTTCATATCGCCGTCTATCGCGGGAAAATAACTCCGTGTTAACGTCATATTTTCAACACGGCGGTAACATGCGATAGTCTCCCGATAACGCCTCAAATGTACGCGATAACATTACCGGGCCGGCGATGAAAATCCAAACCCGAACGCGAAAAAAGTTGCGATGGGCCCAACCGCGATAAGACAATCAGCGAAAAGCAGCGCCAGGCCTGCAAATCACACACGTCAGGCGGGAAAAATCATTACAAAAGCAGAAAAAAAAACACAAACAAAAACCAAACTACAGCGAAGCACAATGGAGGCAGCCGGAGCAGGTACAGAGGACGGCCAGAACCCCACAAGCGCCCCGGAGGAGCAGCCTGGGACCTCGGGGACAGGGAAGGGCAAGGACAAGAAGAAGAGGAAGACGCGGTTCAGTCCGCAGGAAAACAGGATCCTGATCATGGAGGTGATAGAACACCATCAACAACTGTTCGTCACCTCCACTGTGTCATTGGCAACAAAAAATGCAACATGGCAGTCCATCCTGGACAAGGTGAATGCAGTTTGAGTGCTGAGGAGGACAATGGAAGAGCTCGAGAGGCGCTGGAATGATGTGAAGCACAAGACCAAGCAGAAACTCGCCAACAACCAGAAGGCAGCAATGCAGACTGGAGGTGGGAGTCCAGCGCCACAGGAGGAGCTGGATGAGATGGAGGTAATGGTGTCCACAGTCATCAGTGGGGAGACGGTGGCAGGAGTTGGGGGACTGGACATTGCTCAACATGACCTGACAAAACAGCAACAGGGTGAGTAACCACCAGGGACTGGGGGACGGGGGAGATGGGCACAATGGCACACATGCACAATCAAGCGGAGCACAGTGCACACCCACAATGACTCTGGATCATGTCCCTGATCCCCTTGGCACACTGCAGCACACATAGAAACAGCACGTAGGCCCCCAGAGGAGGCCCGCCCACACATCACTTATCTCACAACCAACCCATGCACATGTGCTGAACCCAACAAAGCTGCGGGTCCGTGAGCCACACTGACAATGCAAGTGACACTGCATAATGTTTAGCATGGCTGCAGTCCGATCATCATGACATGGTGCACGCCACCACACTGAGGTGGCTGAGTGTGGACCACATCCGTAAAGGAGCAGGTCACACTCTGACACATCCACCTGCACAAACAACCCCTGACGTCAACAACACATCTGCGGACAAACCATGCCCCAGAGTCCCAAATCCCACCAAGAGCCCAATTTACCCAAGTATGCAAATTCTCAGCACTGTATAAGCACAGAAGTCAAAGGCACACTGCCTGAAAGGGACAAGGGGCAGCAAAATCAGAGCTGCAGGGGCGACTCTCACAAAATGCAGCACACACACATAACATTCAGAGCACATCAACATTGACAACAATGTGGTACAAACTGCAACACGTCCACAACAGAACAGAGGACACAACTGGTGCCGCATGTGTGTAGAAACTGGCCAATCACATTTGGCATAGCAGGGAAATGTGAGATGATAATGTACAAGTACAAACACACATCCGTGATGATGTCGAAATGTCCACTGTCCCGCATCAAATAGGCAGCTCCTCCCAAACAGTCACAATGTACATTGTCATACAGTCTGTATGTAAACTTGCACAATGCGTCAACATACATGTGAAAACAATGTTAAACTGCATCTCCCCTTCACATTGCAGAGGGAGAATCAACACCTCCTGCAGAGCAGACCCAACAGCTCTTCACTGATGACGAAGAGGACCTCCACACCTTCGACTCCGATGCCCTCCAACAGCTCATGGACAGCCTCGGCACCCCACCCCCAGGAGCAAGGCAGCCCAGCTGCATCGAGGAGACCCCACCCCCTGCACAGACCACACAGCAGGAAGCACCCACCACCACGGCTGACTCCCAGGACCCCCACGAACAACACATGGCCTTCCAACGCCGTGTGTTAGAGGTCCAGGAGAAGATGGCTGATCAGGTGCGGGTGGGGTTCGACCTCATGGCAGCCAAACTTGATGCCATACATGGGTGTCTGATTCCCATCAGGGACCACTTACAGTCCCTAATGGACACCCACAGTCCGCTCCATGCTCTCCAACGATCCATGGCTGCCATCGCTGGAGTCATGATACTGAGACAAGAACAACTGTCCAGTCAGAGTGGCTCCAGCGATGTCAGCCGGGAGTTGGGACAGATGCGGGGGCTCATGGAGAACATGGAGCGGATGACGGCGGAAAGAATGGTTGCCACGGCTGCACACCAGCGAGATGTGGCTGGGACCTTCCATGCCCTGCAGCACATCGTCATGGCATTGCTGCCTCAAGGCCTTGCGCAGATGAATGCTGCTGCTGCTTCTACATCCACATCTCCGCCCCCTGATGTGTCAGTGCCTCACAGTGCGGCAGGCAACCCACCTCCGGCCCCCGATGTGTCCGTGGCACACAGTGCGGCAGGCAATCCACCTCCGGCCCCCGATGTGTCAGTGGCACACAGTGCGGCTGACATTCCACCAGCACCCACGTGTGAGGCACATGTGACATCAGAGGACGAAGATGCGGGTGAATCAACCTTACTGGTAAGGAGGAGGCAGTAGCATTCATCTCCGCCATATGGCCTGTTTCTGTTTGGTTCTGCCCTTTGCATCATCACCTTCCACTGTCCCCCGATACACTCTACGACACTCACCTTGGACCTCGACATGGACTGCCATTTTCTGTTTGGTTACCAATGACACAGCGATCAGACTGCGGACTGAACTCTTCCTCTTCCGATGTACTTGTCATTCCCTGAAGGACTCTGGATGGCCCTCCACGGGCCAATAATATGAAGTGGGGTTTGCATGGCCCTGTACTGCTCCAGCTGCAACACTCCACTGGATGTGAATTAAACATTCAGAATCGCACAGATGTTTCATGTCTTTGATCATTCAAGTATGAGAGTATGGGTGAATGTAGGGTCAGTGATTCCCCCTTACGTCCATGTTGCTCATGTCGTGGGACTTGAGTCACAGGGTGCAACATTGCCGATTGCGGTCCGGGTGGCGTAGACACTACAACAGAGACACAAGCATCAGTTACTTCCTTGTCCAGCCCAGTACTGAAGCACGCCCAGAGCCCCGGGCTCATTGTTGCCACCCCTACGCTGGCCTGCCATACGCCAGGCCAGTCCACTCCGCTTACGCTCAGAGGGGGGGGACGACAAAGCTACATGTCCCAGGTCTTCCCTGTAGTGATCTGCTGATCACTGGTCTAGTTGTCAGCATGCCACAGCCACTCCCTGAGGGCTGGTTAACACCCACACCACACCCATCCAGCACAGGCGTCACAGGACATGTGACCCTGCCAATAAAAGGGGCCTAGACATCACATTCCCCACTGCCGGAGATGACATGATGGCGTCTGCACCACAAGACTCAATCATAAAGGGTCCATGACTTGCGGCGCACTGGGTTAGTGGCACCCGATACACTGCGGCCAGCACGGGCCTACCGCCACGGGACGAGGACTTGTGGCGCACATGGTTTGTGGCACCCGCTGCACTGCGGCTGGCAGGGGCCTACCGCCACGTGGCGATGACTTGCGTTGCACAGGGTTAGTGGCACCCGCTGCACTGCGGCTGGCAGGGGCCTACCGCCACGTGACGATGACTTGCGTTGCACAGAGTTAGTGGCACCTGAAGAGCTGAGCGGGTGTGCAGCCTGCGATGATGCTTAGGCCTCGATGAGCCGTCCTGCTAATCGTGGTTAGATTTGAATTGTGAGTCCTGCTGGACCGTAGTGCACACCGAAGGCAGCAGTCAGCACACACATGACTCCGCGGTGCCGCAGGGTGCACTGGGGGCCTGTGGTGCGGAATCCAGCAATCGGCTGAGGAGGATGCAGCGGCACGTGGTGGACCCTCTTGGAGACACGCCGGTGGCGGCAGGTGAGCATTGAGGCCTGGGTGCGCAGTGGCGGCCAGTCATCGCTGGGCGGAGGACCGGTCTGGGGACCAGGGCTGGGGTGCAGCAGGCGCACAGGATCGCGCAGGCACCACCGGTCACGGCGGCGGACTCGTGGCTGGGTGGGGGGCGCCGCCCTTGCTGACACGACCCTGCATGCGATGACGTGATGTGCGCGGGTTGGTTTGGGACGTAGCCACCTCGTCTCCAGTGTGAATGTGCCCGTTGAAGGTGGTCGGCCACGTGTGTGTAGGCCTATGGACAGGTTGTGGCGGAGACTGAGACACACGCAGTAGTCACTTTGGTGGTGGATTTGTGACATGTGCATTCCCACAGTTGTGAGTTGGGGGATTGTGGAGTTGAGGTGTGTGGTGTGTTCAGTTGGTACTTGCCGATGGGCAGTGCATTTCCATGGGGCCATCCTCAAAGCGCTGGTTGGTGGCGGACTTGCGGACATGTGGGAATCATGCACACTGCCCTGGGAGTTTGCGACGACATTGGTGGACAGGCCACGGTGGTCCGCTTTTGTATGCACAGTGATGGCATGCGTGTGGTTGCTGTTGCGGTGATTGTGTGCAGTGTCGGCAGGGGGCACAAGTCGTACACATGTGCTGTGAATTGCCCCCAACACGTGCGTGACGCCAGCTATGGCGTAGTTCCCTTGTGTGGTCTCAAGATGTTCGTGCGCAGTGTGGGGGGAGTGAGGGGCAAGGGTATCGAGCTGACACACACTGTGATGCTTTCAGGTATGATGAGTCCTGCATGATGTGACCGTAACAGCAGTTTTTGTGGTCGTTACCTTCATCTTCATTCCTACGACGGTTACGGCCACACGAACTTCTGTTACGGTCTTCTCATGCATGATTTATCATGCCTGTGAGCATTTCGGTTTGACCAAGTGCAGTACACTGTACCAGATTAGGCATGTGACTATGCGGAAGTTTGACCATTGTCACCATTTCTCCCACAGGTTTCTGAAGACATGTTGCCCTGTTGAAGTTCCCCGTTGGGAATGGAACGCGTTGGCTGAGCTTTTCGTTTTGTTTGTGTTTTGTAATAAAGTTCTGTTTTTACACTACTGTTGACGACTGGACTTCATGACCTGGCGCACCCACATTTCGGTTACTACGATCTTGGGTCTGGGGCACGGAGGCGTCTAGCACGGCTGGCGTTGGGGTTGGTTGCGAAGGTACACTACGAATTGGAACTATCATGTGGTGCGGATACAGGGCCCCCCGTTGCTTTTGTGGACATGCATCCATGACATGTGTGAGGGAGTTTGATGGGGCTGGCTGTGAGACTCCTCCGACTCCGGCAGTTGTTGGTTGGAAGGTACCAGGGGCCAACAGGTGCAGCACAGCCAGCAGCTTTGTCTGTGGGGGATGTAGGTTGTCCGCTGTGTTGGTACCGTCAGCCTGTGGGCAATGTGGGTCAGGATGTGGAGGATGGTTGTCCTTTTGAGCCTGTGTTGGCCAATGGCTTCCTCTGGCATTGGGTCTCTGGGGCTGGTGCGTTTTAGGGTCGTCCGCTGTCCTGCACTGCCTAGGTGGTAATCCGGGGGGGGGTGGTCCGGGGGGGGGGGCCTGGGAGTGGTGGCGGTGGGTGTTGTGGCCCTCTTGGGACTCCGAGCTGCATGATCAGTGTCTCCATGGCATCTGTTGGTCTTCAGATGTGGCTCTGGGCTGGGCTCCCTTTCTACTGCAGTTGGTCATCCTGCTTAACACCAGTAAAAGGCAGGTGTTAAATCCCTGCTCCTAACGCGCCTTATCGCCTGTTCTTGGTTCGCATCGCAGATCTGACTGGTCGTTGAGAATCTCGCGAAGTGGTGTTTTCGTCTGTTTTTGCACGGGAACGCCTTCTCTGCATATCATTAGCGTTAGTTGTCGCTCTCATCCGTGGCGATGTTTTTTGCGGCAGCTATCGCTGGTAAACTGGCGATATCGGCAGTTTGCACCAGCTTGAGAATAGGGCGATAAATCTATCGCCACTTTTGCGGCGCTAAAGTGCCGATAAATCGGCGATAAGTCCTTGAGAATATGCCCCTTAGCTTCTTTACAGCTCGTTCATTACAGAGGGTTGCCACCCTACTCTTTACTTTCCGTCATGCTCCTGACAAGTCACAGTGAGAGCCCTGCCAGTCTCCACAGTTGCTCAGGATTTCAACTGTCCCTTGAGTGATTCAGGAGCGCCGTCGATTTATCCCAGACCCCCCTGTAATGACTCCCAGTGACCTGAGGCAACTGCTTTTGGCTCCAAGATCCACTATCTGGAGGCCTTTTAGTTGTTTAAAGCTTTAGGATTGCCCTATAACTCCGCACTAGAGTAAGTCCATGGGCGCATGAAAGGGTCATGGCAACATATCCTGCTTTGAAAGCAGCTCTTGCCGGTAACCCATGGAGAAAATGTTGAGGTGGCAGAATTGTCACTGTCTGGCCTGCTGGCAGTCAGTGTGAAAGGCAATCACTCTCTTTTGAGCTAAGATCCTACAACCAGTGAGACAATCGCAAAAGCTAATCACCCGGAGTGGGAAACGTCCATCTTTGCGACATCCACCCAGCCTTCAAGTGCGCTGCCTACTTGGCTGCAAAGCAACATAAAACGCTCAGCAAACACATACTCATCATGAATATTCGATTCCAAAACTTCTATTAAAAGGGTGAAAATGTGTGTGACGTTAGCCTGACAGACCTATGAAATTAAACAGGGCATTGTTGCAAAATCTGGGTGTCCTCTGTGCAGGGAATTACATTGGTATGTAACAAGCACATGCAGAAGACAAAAGATGGAAGAAACTCGGGATACGAGCGAACATCAGGATTTGTAACTTTTAACCTGAACCGACTTGACTGCAACTTTCATAAAATCCACTAGATGTCAGTATACTCAAGGAAAACAGAAGTCTAGTTTAATTGGACGCTATTAGTTAGCTGTGCTCTAATAATGTTTAATCACTATGGGGCTTATTTATGAGCCCTTGCGTCACTTTTGCGCCGCCGGTGCGTCACTATTTGTGACGCACCAGCGGCGTAAATAATGCGCCATGTTGCTCCATATTTACGAAGTGACGCATCTATGTAGATGCGTCACTTCGTAAACCCCTGCGCTACATTATACCTGCGTCAGGTATAATGTATGCAGGGTGGGCGTTCCCCCGCATGAAAGGGTCGTAGGAGTGGCGCAGTGAAATCTATGAGATTTCGCTGCGCCACTTCTAGGATGCCAATGCGTCAAAACCTTACGCCTGCCTCATGGCAGGCGTATGGGTGACGCCATGTGAAAGGAACATTGCTGGAGTTGCGTCACGCTTCCGACACAACTCCAACAATGCGCCACTTTTGCGCTGACAGATACGTCAGTAAAACTGACATATGTGTCATTCCTTGCGACATGATGCGTCATACAGTAAATATGACGCATCATTGGTGTCGCAAGGAAGGCGCAGTGAGAAGTGTCGCATCGCTGCTTTCACGCAGCGATGCGCCACTTCTCATAAATGAGGGCCTATATGTTTCTGATGTGAAGATTTGATATGAAGAGTAGAGAATGCAAACAAATACCGGCCTCACATTATCTTCATCATACTAATGAATTACTTTGACATTTCCAACCCTTCTACTTCGCAAAGTCCGACTGCGTGTCACACGATATTGCCTCCCTTCACAACGTATCCCTATCGCAGGGTGCGGGTGGATTACAAAATGAGCTGCAAATCCTAGCACAGAGAGGTTTCCATGTTATGTTTCGGAAGCTCTGCGCAGCCGACGGCCATTACGCATTTTAAAACCTCTCTAGGACCTCAGTGGTAGACTTTGTGTGGTTATAAGCATTTCAAAACAGGGCATTCCACAAATATATAATCAGGACTACAATTTTGCATTGACTGAGGGGCACAGAATGATTTGACAGCACTCACCAGCACAGAAACACAGACAAGGAAGAACTAAGGGGAATTAAAAGTACATTTTAAACATTGATATAAAGTGAATTGCTTTCTGCTAAGAGCTGCTAATGAATTCTGTACTAGTGCATATTAAAACTTGCTTCCCTCTGTGTTCAGTTGACCCTCTCTGAAAACCAGGACACGCTACATGTACTGAAATTTGAAGGGTAAAATTATGAAAAAACAGCTGCGGCAAATCTGGCACCCCTTGTCACCCTCCTCAGGCTGTAAATGGCAGAAAGCCCTGCGCCCTTCCAGGACCCGCCACTCCTTCACACAGCGAAAACGTTTTAGAAGTTGACAGGTCTGCGGTTCTTCCAGCAGGTAGATACGCCTGGACGCTTCACCACCAAGTGGCCCTGCTTTTCAGAGCATCCGAGTTAAAAGAAGACTCTTTGTATGAAATCCTGCTGGTCCTGGACGAATCCCTGGGGCATATTTACAAGGGGATTGCACCATCGGAACGTCACTTTTACCAGCGTTCCGGTGGCGGAATGCCCTGCACTATTTTAACAAAGTGGCGTTAAGAAACTTTCTGTGGCTTAACGCCGGTTTGTAAATATGGTACTCTTTCATGCTGGTATCTGCGTGAAAGGGGCGTGCAATGGGTGTGCTGCGGGCGTTCCACTGCAACAGTCATTGCTTTTTTTGACGCTGCCTCAGATTTACAAGGATCTGTGAATCTGAGGCAGCGTCAAAAACCAACGCCATGCAATAGCAGGCGTTAGAATGGTGCAATGAGGAGAAATACTTTTATTTCTCCTCGTTTTTGCTTTTTCTAAGTGTGCTGCACAAATAGAAACAGCAAAACACCATTAATGATTGTTTATGTGCAGCAAGGTGTCCCTTCCTGCATGTAAACAATCATTAAATAATGAAGATTTGCTACTTCTATGTGTGCTGCATTCTGCAGCACAGATAGAAGTTTCAAATCGCCATTATGGATTCTTTATGTGCAGGAAGGGACACCTTGGGACCCTGCAAAGTTGCGGGCAACGTACGCTTTAACAGTATACATGCCTGTGCTCCATTACTTTTTGTTATAACCCAATGCTAATGTAGCTGCTTAACATAACACTGTATACATTGCTGGTGCATCGAATCCACAACCTTGATAAAAAAAAGGGCAGGAAACACTTAAGGCACAGTTCACAATCGAAACTGACAAGGACAAATCAGCTGCAAACACTACATCATACACTACTTCCTACAACACCCTCCTGCCCCTCGTTACATTGTCCATTATTACTTCATAACTCTGCACACCTCTCTACAGCACCACCCTGCTCCTGCCTAGTGTATTACACTTTCAATGTTCCCTTTGTAATGCCCCCGTGGGCAAATTCATATCCGTAGAATGGACTAGCACTGAGTGCACATGTCATTGGGGCGCTTTTGCCAAGTAAATTGCATCATAAACCATAACATAACTCTTACTCTACACATCTCCTACTATGCATGCCCCCCCCCCTTGACTTAGGCCTCTCGTGTCACCTTCCACTCCAGCTGCGGTCCGTGCAGGTACCAGCGGTGGGTTGGTGGGGTCGAGTGGGGGGGGGGATTTCGAGGGACAATGCAGAGGGAAAATTAAATAAATAATTAATTTTTCCTCGTCATCGTCCGTCGAAATCCCCCCCTCACCCGGCCCCACGGCCCTACCGCTGTTACCTGCACGGGCCGCGGCTGTTCCACTCCCCCTCCTTGTTCAGGCTCCTTTTTGCTCTCCAGGTTACCCCCAGCGTGGCTCCTCTATGCACTTTAGTAAGTCTCTTCCTGGATCTGCATTATTCTCCTCCCCTGGCCATGTTCACCAGTGGTTTCTGTCAAACGTCACCACCATCACCCAGTTCATCTATTTATGACTCCTGCCACCGACATTAGGCAGGCTGGCTCGCGGTGTACCAGAGGGGCGCATGCTAATTCCTCATTTTAGTGTTTCAATGTGTTCACAAACCCAGCCCCACCAATGGAGCAGCAGGTGCAGTGGCTCCGGGGCGGGAGAGATCAACAGCACGCAAGTAATGGCAGTCCTTTGCCGCATAATTAGGATATAGAGGACCCATTTGGCTTCCTTGGATTAGGGCCCACGCGGCCCTTGCTATGCCACTGCTCACCCTATTTTTTTCCTTTGCACAAATTATCTCCCTCTACACTCCTGGCTGTTCAAGTGCATTAGAAAGCTACCAATACTGCTTCATCTCCTAAAATGGAGGCATTTTCCCTCATAATCAACCTGCCCTGGATCTCCCTCCCATTTTTTTTTTAACAGAGTTTTATATAGCGCGAACTTGACCCGAATCGGGTATCAGAGCGCTTTACATAGTACCAGTTGCATTACACGAGGACACATTCATTTTTGTTAGGCAGGGGGAGATTAAGTGATTTGCCCAGAATCACAGGATGCTCAGCGTCACTCGAACCCAGTTCCCCTGATTCGAGGTCGACCGCCCTAGCCGTTAGGCCAACTCCTCTCCTCTCCTCTTTTGAGTTGTCTGGACTCTAAACTTCTTCAAAAAGCCCTCAAGCTCCACCCCTTTATAATGAAAGGGGACCCTTGTCTAGCCATTTGGAAAACAATATTGCATGTTTACTCTTGGCAAACTATTGGGTAATAGCTGTCCCTCCTGTAAACGTCTTGTTATGTCGCACCCTTTGCCCCAAGTAGGGGTCTTCTGTTACCCTACATTGGTGAGTTCTCTGTACTTTTAGATGTTTCCTCCGCTCAGAGAGTGCGTTCCAGATGCTCAGCAAATCAATTATTTCAGCTACGAATAATGAAAATCAGCAAACCACGTTCTGGTGCGGAAGCTTATGAAATATAGCATTTAATAGGAAAGGGTACATGTGTTGCTAGAAGAAGCACATTTTACTATTTAAAAGTGTGAGCTACAATAAATGAGGCCGAGGGCTGAGGGAGAGAAAGAACGCACTTATCACATCAAGTTAATTCAATCATACTTTGTGGTGCTTTTGACCTGGAAGAACAGCCCCCTAATCTCCCTAACAGGAGTAAAACTCCATAATATTATTTAACAAGAATGGTCAGCACACACATTTATAAACATATGATACATATCTTATTGTAACATCTTATTAAGACACGGGATGCCCAAAAATCGTTTATATGTTCCTTATTTATTTTGCAAATAGATATATTCCTTTATTTTTGTATTCTTAAAATCAGAATTCTTGTGTTGGCTTCTGAGAAGAGAACAAACTAAGGGGCATATTCTCAAGGACCCATCGCCGATTTATCGGCACATTAGCGCCGCAAAAGTGGCGATAGACTTATCGCCCTATTCACAAGCTGGTGCAAACTGCCCATATCTCCAGTTTACCAGCGATAGCTGCCGCAAAAAACATCGCCACGGATGAGAGAGACAACTAACGCTAATGATATGCAGAGCAGGCGTTCCCGTGCAAAAACTCACGAAAACTCCACTTCGCGAGATTCACAACGACCAGCCAGATCTGCAATGCGATCCAAAAACAGACGATAAGGCGCGTTAGCAGCAGGGATTTAACACCTGCCTTCTACTGGTGTTAAGCAGGACGACAAACTGCAGTATAAAAGGGAGCCCAGCCCGGAGCCACATCTGAAGACCAACAGATGCCATGGATCATGCAGCTCAGAGACCCAAGAGGCCCACAACACCCACCGCCACCCCCCCCCCCAGGCCCCCCAGGACCACCCCCCCCGGACTACCGCCGAGGCAGTGCAGAATGAGACAGCGGTCCTTCTGAAAACGCACCAGCCTCGGAGACTTAACGCCAGAGGAACTCATTGCCCACTACAGGCTCAAAAGGACAACCATCCTCCGCATCCTGACCCAAATTGCCCACAGGCTGACGGTACCAACACAGCGGACAACCAACATCCCTCCGCAGACAAAGCTGCTGGCTGTGCTGCACCTGTTGGCCTCTGGTACCTTCCAACCAACAACTGCCAGAGTCGGAGGAGTCTCACAGCCAGCCCTATCAAAGTTCCTCACACCTGTCTTGGATGCCATCATCAGCTTGGTACCCCAGTACCTTCACTTCCCCCACACTGCGCAGGAACAGCTGGAGACCAAGCAAGGCTTCAAAGCCATAGCTGGATTCCTGCACGTGTTGGGGGCAATTGACTGCACACATGTCCTACTTGTGCCCCCTGCCGACACTGCACACAATTACCGCAACAGGAAGCACACGCATTCCATCAATGTGCAGGCAATAGTGGACCACCGGGGACTCTTCACCAACGTCGTCGCCAACTACCCAGGCAGTGTGCATGATTCCTACATCTTCCGACAGTCCATCATCAACCAGCGCTTCGAGGATGGCACCTACGGAAATGCACTGCTCATTGGTAAGTACCAACGGAACACACCACACACCTCAACTCCTCAATCATGCAACTCACAACTGTGGGAATGCACACGTTACAACATCACAAACAACATGCCAAACAACATGCCCACCTACCAGACACGACAACACATGGAACTGTGGTAACAGGGTCCAGACAAGTAGACAAGCCATCCACGTCATGGCACCTCTGCCACACAATAGCAGGATGTGGTGAGAGGCGGGAACCAAGTATGTGCGAGGGAGGCAAGTGACCCATGAATCAGAATGTACTCAATGCCAAGTGTGGCGGGGATGTGCTGGACAGACTTAAGTATGCAGAGCACAGACATGTCCATGTGGACATATACTGCTGGTGTTTGTAGTGTCGTAGCCAGTGGGCGCAACCATGTTACCTCAGGCAGTGGGGTAGACCCTGGACATGTAGCTATGTCGTCCCCACTGTAAGCATAAGCGGAGTGGGCTGGGCCAAGGTAGGAGTGGGAATCAATAGCCCGGGGCTCAGGGCATGGTTCACTCCCGGGATGGCCACCAAGGCAACTACTGCGTGTGTCTCTGTTTCCACCATATCCTGACCATAGGCCTACACACACGTGGCCGACCACCTTCAACGGCCAATATCACAGTGTCGTTGTCAGGCTTGTAGACATGCGCAGACAGTCATGACAATGGTGTGTCCTAGGAGTGCAAGTGATGCAACCGCGCAGTGCACACAAGTAAATAGGCTCGGGGGGAGTGAGGAGCAGCTATGAGGTACCGTACTACACATGGATGCCGCCCATTTGCCACATGCAAAACATGTCAGACATGTATCCCAAAGTCCCACACTGTTATGTGCTGGATTGAGGCCCTAACATAGGTGTGCCGTTTCAGAGGCACAAATCCTTCGTGCCACAAAGACAGGCAGGCCCTTTCACCCACTAAAGGCCCTTTCACCTACATTAGCCCTCCCTTCACAATAACGAGCAACAGAGGCTGTCCCTTATCTGACGTGTGCTCTGGGTGCAGAAGACGGTCCATCCTAAATACGTCATCTCCATGTCCAACAGTGACTAACCTACGTCACAACGAGTTCTTAGAAACAGACCCTTAAGCTCTTGGGATTTTCCCTAGCACAGGATTATTGATTTCTCCAAGAACTCATTAAATATGCATGAACCACTATTCCCTAAGGGTTCATTCCTGACGTCTTCCTCTGACCGACTTTACGTCAATACTAACATTCCAAGGCACCTATCAGGTATAAATATACCTCCCTTTGCCCAAGCAAACCAGAGGGGACCGAGACTTCCATGCCGACACTCTGACCTGAGACGCTGCAACCTGCGTCATGCCACAGCTCCAGCTGGCAGAGGTCCATCCACCCATCCTGGGGTGTCCAGCTCGAGATCAGAATGAAGTCCCACTAAGGTAATGGGGTTAGACTAATTCCTAGGGGGATTCTTGGCTCTCTAAGACCTACACACATGCTAGGTACACTTAGGTACATCTAGTTAGGCATCATAGGGGTATAGGCTTTATCTTAAATGCATTCTGTATTTCATGTATGTGTTCATTACTATTGCACAATGGTAAAACTGTACCATGCATTTTTATTTAACTGCACTGCTGGCCATATTTCTCTGCTACTGTCCAACAGTTGTTGCAGCACATATTACCAGTACTAGAATAACAACTGTGCAATAAATTTTATTGTAAACACACCCGACTGTTTCTTCTATGTACTTCTCTGAGATGAGTGACTGAATGAAAAGTAGTATATTGTTTCCACGATCCTGAGGGATCAGGGTTTTATGTTATGTGGTTGCCAGAAGCTATTCCCTTCTTGTTGTCAAGAAGTTTCTAGTGGCCTCTGAGCTAGCTGGTACACAGTAATTAAGTTTAATATACGCGATAGGGGCATACCGACCTCAGTCCTATGCCAAGCCTATAGTGTATGTTATTCCAATGCGCAGAACCTATCAGGGAAATAGGAACTACACTACATGGCGCCCAACTTGAATTTGGCACTTACTTAACAGTAGAATCTGAGTAGTTCAGTCATGCTTATTCTCAGAGACCCCTACTCACAAAACGCCAGAGACGTCTGGAATGGGTAGGCACAAAACTCCGCCACAGCTGAGTAGGCAAACTTCCTATGTATTGGCTGTTGGTTAATCAAGCTTGAAGGAAATAGTTCCCGAACAATTGTGCCTTTTAAAACCTTATCTTAAAACCCTTTTTAGGACACTTTGTTTTCACAACACAATGTCTGTCGAGGCAGCTGCTCCTGTCACTGGGACACAGGTCTCAAACGACGAAGAGGAAGCAAATGCAATACATTTTGCACCCAATATCAGGCATACACTCACACAAAACTCCTCAGACATGGTTTAACAGACCGAGGAGGTACAGTGATATTAATAGAGGCACACGAAGATTATCAAACAGATGTGTTCTATTCTTGGGTTACATTCCCAGCAGTAAATGCAACAACTCAGACTTTTCATTCTTACATACATGAAAAAGTCCCAGCGGTCTACACTCCGTTCAAGGAGATTAATATTCCGCTCACTGACCAGGACCACAATTTCTGGTTTAATGGCGCCCTACAACAAATAAATAAAACCAGGTTCGGTCCACTAGGTAGACCAGGAGCTAGATGGCCAATATTAGCCGGCTACACACCACATCCTGACATTGACATAATGCCACAAGATGCACTGCTCTTACAACACAAAGAGTTGGTAAAACTCTTACAGAGCCATGACGCAACTCGTCATGAGGACACTTGGTGTCCAGCCCACAGTAGCTACAAATAACACAGCTCCAACACAGAGCACCGCTACTAAAATCACTCCACAAACATTACACACATTAATGGGTAAACTGCCCACAAAATGTGAACAGATTCCATTCTGGGTAGCTCAGAAAATTACCCAGTTAGAAGCAGTATTTCCAAATACCACACCATTTGAAAGCATATAATGCTAACACTCTGCTTGCCCATGGGGATCACACCACAGTTAGAGGACTGCACCACTTGGGGTACAGTCTTTGCTGCCATATATACCAGGACTCATGGTATTCCTTCCTTAGCGGTAATTCCAGATGTCTTACGACAGATACAGAACAAGTATGGAGCTGAACCAGCTCTGACCTTAGGTATGAAATTACTAGGTAATTACGACCAGGTATCAACAATAATACTAGCTAACATTAAAGGGGAAGCAGCTTCAGTGGCGATCCGCCAACACCTAAGAGAGGTCAGTCTTATAGACCAACCACAAGAACTTCCCAAAATAATTGAAACTGCATATGCAGAACTGGGAAGGGACAGTTTGGGTGGGAAAGCTTTTAAAACCACAGCTAATGGGCAGTCCTGAGAAGGACAATTCTAAGCAGACACCTACTTCTTCAAAAAGAAGTGGGATAACAATAAAAAACAAAAATTTTCAGAAAAGATTCTCAGTCCCGAGGTAGGTCTCCTCAACAGGAGCCCTCTGCAAAGAGGTATAACCTTAGGAATAGGGATAATATTAGGAAACCTGACAGGTATCAGGATACTGATACACATTCCTCTCGACAAACAACACAGGGAGAGAAGGAAAGTCAGCACACAAAGAAGAGCGCAAGCAGTCCAGGGACAAGCACGCTCAGGACTCTTCTAAAACAGAAGACAAGCCACAATCCAAACCTCAATTTAAAAAGAAGAAAGTTGCAGGTCTCAAAGTTAGACATGCACAGAATCCTAAGGACTCAACTTCTGAACGGGGAATGGGCTCAGACAATGCTAGACAGCGTGGCAGAAGTAACAATAGCTCGCCTGAACCTGAAGGAATTTCTGGACAGCAAAATTGAATGATTACATCACAGTGGGAACACCAGACAAAAGGGTGAGCGTCCCACACAATTTATATGAAATAACACTCTGCATGGAGGAGGACAAACACAGGAAAGTAAAAGGTCTCTTTGCGAAGAACCTATTGTATGGTTTTGACATACTGTTAGCAGAACAAGATTAGCCGCCAGCATTCGTCACGGAGCGCCCAAAGGGAGAAAGTATATTTTTCCTGCATTTTCCAACCATGTTCCCGTTCACCTTAAACATACATATGCACGGGAGTGGGCAGTAGCCCAAGCTCCAGCATTGTATAAAAATCACGCTGGATGGGATGATGCCTCAACCCACCACGTGATCCCATTAATAGTTTCACCACATGCTCAAAGACAATATCCTATTAAGCAAGAAGCTAAAAACACAGGTCAGGGAGATCTTAGATCAACTTGAATACCAGGAGATCATTGAAAAATGCACTTCACAAAACAACAATCCCTTGTTTCACTTATCAAAACATGATAATACATTTCGTCTAGTTTTCATTTACAGACACTTGAACTCTTGCACAAAGACATATGCTGTCCAACAAGCAGATAGTGCCGCATTAATGAATAACATTATGCGGGAAAAATACAAAACGACACTTGTTGTCTCAAATGGATTTTTCTGTCAAACTATAGCACCTGAAAACAGGTACCTAACAGCATTTAGTATATTAGAGTCCCAGCGACAATTTTTTGTCATCTCCCCCGCGGTTATAAGACCAGCTCAGGGGTATTTTCTGAAAGAGTTACTGAATGGCTAAAGCACTTTGATGAAGAAGCGTTGTCCTATATGGATGATATTTATCTAACGGACGACCTATTGGGGAAACACTTGACCAGGGTGAGCACCATTATTATGGGATTCGCCTCTGAGGGCTACAAATTTAATTTTGAGAAATCAAAAATTGCCCACCTCTGTGTCCTATTTTTGGGATACTAGTTTTCAAGTGAAGGGAAAAGCCTGGCAGCTAACTTTTAGAAAAGTGTGCGCTGCTCCAGCCTCCAAAGACATTAAAACAACTTCCAATCAGTACTGGGATTCCTAGATTTTGGCAGAACATACATTTTGGATTTCGCAGAGAGAGTAAAACCTTTCTACGACCTTTTTCAAACCTGACTTTTCAGTCAAACACTGGACACAAGAACACACCAATATTCTTTGTTCACGCCAGGAAGATATTATTGCTTCCAAACACATACACACACGTGTAAACTTGCACCACTTGGTACTCAGTATCATTTTGGGTCAATGCAGGTACACTTATTAAACCTTTAATGAAGGTGAAACTGTACCAATCGCATACAAATCTCATCTGTACACAAACACAGAAATGAGTTTTAATTCAACAGAAAAAATTCTGACAACCATTCAGACTGCTGTAGCAAAAGAAAGAGCACTGGCTCATGGGAAGATGCATTATTGTCGTCACCCCAGTACCGGGCTAGCATTCCTAATGCCAAAGCCTTACATCCAGAATGGATACAAAGGGCTAATTCTTTTGCTGCATCAGACTCTGAATCCAGATTTGATCCAAGTTTAAAAACACAGGCATTCCTGCAATATGAAAAACAACATCATCTACCAAATGAAATCTTGCCTCTAGATCAGTATGAATTTTTAAAATTTACACTGATGGGTCTGCCCCACCGGCCGCCTTTGTTAAAGATCAGATGCTGAATGGCAAGTTCCGTCCTCATTGCACCAAAAAACTACCTCTAGGTAATAGCACGGCTCGGTTGGCAGCTTTAAAAGCCCTGATACTTGCACTTGTAACACGGATCGAGAATTCCCCACACTCATTGTGTTGTGTGTGATTCCTTTTACTGTGTGCAATCATACAATAAAGCATGAAACGCTTTGGGAACAAGTAGTTCAGTTGAGAAACGAACTACCTCTGCCCACTGAAATTTTGCCTCTCGATCAGTACGAATTTATAATTTATACTGACGGATCAGCACAACCCGCTACAGGGAGTAAGCAAGCTTACAGTGTAGCGTGCGCAATCGTTAAAGGTCGCATGCGCGATGGTAACTTCAGACCAATGGTCACTAAAACTCAATTTCTAGGAGATTGTACAGCTCAGCGAGCTGAACTACAAGCATTCAAACTGGCACTTGAAAATACAGATCGCAAATTCCCCACACTTATAGTGTGCGATTCCTTTTACTGTGTGCAATCATATAATAAATATTTACACCATTGGGAACAAAATGGGTTTAAAAATGAAAAAGGTGGCATAATTAAACACAAAAATTATGGGAACAGGTAGTGGAGTTGAAAACGACCTACCAAAAACTCACGTGATTAACACACTGAGTCATCAATGTGATGGCGTGCACGTTGAAGGGAATTCATTCGCTGTTGAAGCCACACAGGGGGCTGTTCACACAGCTTCCGTAGCTGCGCACACTCGTTCAACAACGAGAATAGACGGTTAGAATATGGTGGCTGTAACTGCTTCACGCAAGGGCAGCACAGCAGTGCCTAAGAAATTTCCACTCACATACTCCTACAAGTTAGGTGCAAACAACATTCCATATGCTCAGATTCCTGGAGTGGGGGATAGAGTATTTCCAAATGTGGATAGTAGGCAGGAATTAATCATTTAAAGCACACAAGGGCTTGGGCTCCGCGCATTCAGGGGAAATAGCTACTATTTCTTCATTGCAACAGTGCTATTGGTGGCCAGAGTTCAGAAGTCAGACTATTGACTTTGTCTTGAACTGCAACATTTGTAAACAAATGCCAGGCTACACCATCACAAGACCCGCGCAGGTCCCATTGCTAGACAGCATCAGACTGTCCACTTGATCGTGTCATGTAACAGGACCACTGTGGCCCCTCAAATTTTGAGGTGGCTTAAAAATATATCTTGGTGGCAGTGGATCCGTGCTCAAGTTTCCTATAGGTATGGCCTCAGCACTCGGCTGACGCTCAAAACTGTTATAGAAAGATTTGCGAGTCCATAACAGGAGATACGCAATCAACGTTACACCCTGACTGTGGCTCCACGCTTAGCTCTCGGGCTGACAAAGAGGCCATGGAAGGGATGGACGTAGTATTGCGGTACTCCTCTCCAACGCCATCCTGAGGGAATTTAGGTAGAGGAGAGGAAGGATTGGGGCACAGAGCAATCCTTAACAGCTAGGATATTAGGCGGGGCGTTAGTGAGGTCAAACACTTATATGGATTCAGGGGGCAATACACACCCAGCCAAGAAGCTCTCTAGGAGGTCTGACTCCATTTACGAATGTGGGAACCTGATCATAAATGTGAAGGCACAGTGGCGGATGAACACCATTCTGTATCTATGATCGTTTGGCTGTTTTACAGGAACTAAAAGAAACAAAGAAACAATCAAAGATTCTGTCAAAGTGAAACAGGCCGCCACTGGGAAGTCGAGGTAATCACGGCAAGACCTGTCTGAATCCCAAAAATCGGGGATCTGGGCAGAGAGAGATAAAGATCACGGACACAAAGGAATTTGGCCCCTCATACAGGAAAACCTGTGCCATTCCTTGAAGTGAAAGGACCAAGAACTGTACTTTTGCCGCATCTTGCCGTGAAAAAGGAAAACAGATTCATTTCAAATGAAAGAATCAACCAAAAACTATGTGGCCAATACTGAGCAGTAGGCCTCGTGAACTCCACAGTAGTAGAAGTCCCTCTCACTACTATTCAAGAACTTCAAACTGAAAAGCTCATCACGTTTGAGAAATCAAATCCATGGAGTGAGGGACTATGCAACAATGCAATGGAACTAGTTCTCCTTGAACCAGCCTTTCAAATTCAAAATAAAAGTCAAGACAACACTCAAGTTGCAATTTGGCCAAAAACAAATGTGTACACCAACGTTTTTCAACAAAAACATCAAATAATAAAAGCTTCAACATTTTTTCACAAAAGCATCAAATAATAAAAGCTTCAACGTTTTTTCAACAAAAACATCAAATAATAAATGCATCAACGTTTTTCAACAAAAGCAACAACTAATAAATGCATCAATGTTTTTCAACAAAAACATAAAATATTAACTTCAACATCTGAACGTTTTTCAGCAAAGACATCAACTATTAACTTCAACATTTCAACGTTTTTCAACAAAAACCGCAGAAATAACTTCAGCTAAACACGATGCAATTTTAACAATTGATCATACAGCTACTGGCTATTTCATTAACTGTGATACGTTTTCCATGGCTCCACGTGAACAGGAAGCGAAGCCAGCCCAAAAACAAACAACGAACATGCAAGTACAAACTTTTGAACATTTTCTTTTTCCAAAAGATACATATCATATAGTTTCACCATGGGTAGAACTATGGAGTATTTCTGGGTTCATCTTTTTCTGTTCTAGCTTTGCTTAGAGCTAGCTTTTAATATGAGTCTTAGTGGACACTTTCTACAACACAGGATCAACATAAAACTGAAGCCACGTCCATTTTCAATTCAAATGCAAAAGAGACTTATAAATGTATTCGGCCTGAACAAGCCTTTGTCTGATTAATGTATTTTGAAATTTCATTCATTTTCATTCGTTTTATCATTCATTCAGTGATGTCATTACCTGCAGTACATTTTTCTGAAAATTGGGTTACTGATACAGTGAATAATATGCTGTCTGTTTTAGGAATAATTGCTACATTTTGAGATCATGAAATGTTAGAGATTTATTCTTATTGTGACGCTTTATACCTGTTAACTTTATTAAGGTTATCAACTCCTACACAATTGTAATGCATCTAGAAATGTGGTTGTTTAAACACCAGTAGGAACGTTGCCAAACACCACCAAACACCATCGCACGGGGGTGGAATAGTTGACATACATCAGCAGGGGCAACATTAGATGCCATTTACAAAACAACAGGACAGACCCAGTTAGGAAAGTATGGGTGGTTTGGCCTTTTGACACAATACCTGTCACAAAAATGATTCCTGAACATCACCAAGGGACTCAGTATACATAGGCCAGACCTACGTTATGTACAGATAACATCCAGAGGTAGTAAAATCCTACAGTGTAGGGAAGTTGTGCCTTTTTTGGCTAGAAGCCCCAACACTGACAGTAGTGAAACGAAAGTTTCCTTTGTAAAATTCAATGCTTTAGGCAATCTGAAAACCATGCTTGTGCAACACTTTTATTTTTCATTTTACATCAGCTAAAGAAATATTTTTTCTTTTTTGCAAAATAGCACTCTTAAATACAGACTGCTCCTCTTTCCTTTTGATAAATTTTATCTTTTCACATGGGACACATACAAGCAGTGGGATACACCTTGGGAATACCTCGCGAACAGGAACTATGCTTCTCATGGTTCCTAATATTTAAAAGACCAGTCTGAAAAGACTGCAACTGCAACATACCTGTTCTCTGATGGCTGTTTTTTGCAGTGAAGAATGCGTGGTCATCATCTGTCTGACACTTCCAAAGGAAACGCCAGCGGCATTTACCACCAGGCTGGAACTGCTGAAGTCCCATGCTTGGCTGTGTCCCAAGCGTATTCCCATCAAACCAAAGCATTCCTTGCAAATCCAGTGGGTGCCTTTTTGCTTCCTTTAGCAGCACCAAGGTATCGATTACAGCACTGGCTGCCTCAGAACCAGCAACTGGCTGCACTATTCTGTGCTCCCACAACGATTCTGCGAGGTATTACAAAGGTCCGTCCCCTGCAGTAACTAGCAACAGAAATGTTGTGTCTCCCAGCCAGCACTTTTTATATCTATTTTGCTAAAACATGTCCTGAAACACATTTTTTCTCTTATTGTTTCAACTCTCACTGAGTGCTTGGAGCTTTCCCTCTAAATTGAACTTTTTTTTTTTCTAAAGAAAGCATGGTTTTCTGAACAGCTTGTAAGAGTTTTCAATTTTATAAACAGGAACTTTTATAAGTAACTACTGACTCTAAGAGAGTATTTTTTAATGACACTATAGATTTTTCCTGTCTCCACAGAGTCTATAGTAATTTTACATATTTTAACAGCTGCTATTTTTTCAGCTCATAAACCACTCTCATGCAACTACCTGCCAATTATATGCAAATGCCTATTTTAGTCACGTAGTTTGCTTTTAATGGGTTATTCACGATTGTCCATAGATTGGAGTGGGTGTTATGTGCTGGATTGAGGCCCTAACATAGGTGCGCCGTTTCAGAGGCACAAATCCTTCGTGCCACAAAGACAGGCAGGCCCTTTCACCCACTAAAGGCCCTTTCACCTACATTAGCCCTCCCTTCACAATAACGAGTAACAGAGGCTGTCCCTTATCTGACGTGTGCTCTGGGTGCAGAAGACGGTCCATCCTAAATACGTCATCTCCATGTCCAACAGTGACTAACCTACGTCACAACGAGTTCTTAGAAACAGACCCTTAAACTCTTGGGATTTTCCCTAGCACAGGATTATTGATTTCTCCAAGAACTCATTAAATATGCATGAACCACTATTCCCTAAGGGTTCATTCTGACGTCTTCCTCTGACCGACTTTACGTCAATACTAACATTCCAAGGCACCTATCAGGTATAAATATACCTCCCTTTGCCCAAGCAAACCAGAGGGGACCGAGACTTCCATGCCGACACTCTGACCTGAGACGCTGCAACCTGCGTCATGCCACAGCTCCAGCTGGCAGAGGTCCATCCACCCATCCTGGGGTGTCCAGCTCGAGATCAGGATGAAGTCCCACTAAGGTAATGGGGTTAGACTAATTCCTAGGGGATTCTTGGCTCTCTAAGACCTACACACATGCTAGGTACACTTAGGTACATCTAGTTAGGCATCATAGGGGTATAGGCTTTATCTTAAATGCATTATCTTAAATGCAAAAGGAGGGCATATCCTAGACCTGTTATTTGCTAACCAGAGTGAGACAGAGTTGATTGAAGTATTACCTCAATGCTGGACCGATCACTTTTTAATTCATTTTAGGATAACGCTGCCCGGTCCAGCCAACACTACAAATCAGTCAGTAACCTTCCGCAAGGGAAGAGAATGGGCTAAACTACAAAAAAATAGACAATCTTCGATATTCCTAGAACAGAATTTATTTGTATCCAGTAAATCAGTGGAAGAAAATTATCAAATCTACTGTGATCAAATAAACCATACTCTAGATCAGATTGCTCCAGTAAAAAGGCTGAAGAATAGAAAGGAACCCTCAGCTCCTTGGTATAGCGAAGAGCTAAAATTGATGCGTAAACAACGCAAACAGGCCGAAAGGAAATGGAGGAGGTCGTATGGGGAAGTAGACAAAAAAAAGCTGAAATTGCTGCAGGCCTCATATAAGGAAGCTATCTCTAGGTCCAAAGCAGAGTATTATGCCAAAACCATCTTGCAGGCACCTAATAGTACAAAAATGCTCTTTAACATTATAAAGGACCTATCTAATCCAGTATGTATGGGTAATAAGGTTAATGCTACACAAAAACTCTGCGATGACATCGCTACCTACTTTGATGAAAAGATCAATAAGATTGTTGGTGGCTTAAACTCCAACAACAATAGCAGCCTGGATGAGGAAAAGGAACCACCTACGATACTAACAGTAGAGCAACAGGCAGAGGCATTCAACAGCCATCAGCCGCCTGCTCTAGAGTGCTTTCAAATTCCCACTGAGGATATATTTAATAACGTAGCTCAAAGTGTGTCTTCTGGCTCCCCCCTTGATCCCCTTCCGCAGGGGATATGGAAAGAGTTTCGGTTGGAACTATTCCCCTGGTTGCCGCAGATTTGCTGCCAATCACTAGAAAAGGGAACTGTTCCAGAAGTCTGGAAGCAGGCAGTGGTGACCCCACTGCTCAAGAAACCGTCACTTGATCCTAAATGCCCATCGAGTTTCAGACCAATTTCCCTTCTGCCGTACCCAGTAAAAATTCTGGAGCGGGCAGTTAGTAAATCCCTGTCCCTTTATTTAGAAGAAAACCACCTGTTAGACAAGGCTCAATTTGGTTTTAGACCAGGGCATGGAACAGAAACGGCCCTAGTGACGGTACTTGATAACCTGAGAATGTGAGCCGACAATGGTAATCCATCCATATTAGTGCTATTGGATATGTCGGCCGCATTCGATACGGTGAATCATAGTATCCTGCTGAAAAGACTAGAGGACATCGGAGTGAAAGGACGAGCACTGAAGTGGCTGCAGTCATATCTGACGGGCAGGCAGCAGGTGGTAACTATCCCACCATTTACATCCCCAAAGACCCCTGTGCGACATGGGGTGCCACAGGGCTCAGCAATAAGCCCAATCTTGTTTAATATCTATTTGTGCCCTCTGATCCCAATCATCAAGTCCTTTGGCATCGATCTAGTCAATTATGCAGATGACACACAACTGGTGTTCTCTCTGGAAGGAAATCAAGCAGTATCCCTAGATAAATTCCAGGAGTGCATGCACAATACTTCTAATTGGCTCAGGAAAAACTCCCTACAATTTAATGGAGATAAAATGGAGATAGTATATTGCTCCACGGCCAAAATTGCGCGGCCTTTTCCCTCCGAGTTTAGACTCACCCCTATGGATAAACCACTGATCCCAGCTAGAACAGTGCGTAACCTGGGGGTTTTAATGGATGATAATCTTCAACTTGAGTCACAAGTCAACAAAACAGTTGGTACCTGTTTCTCCTTGATAAAAGCACTACGCCAGATCCTCCCACTACTGCCCGTTGCTACTAGATCTCTAGTAGTGAGGAGTATAATATTGAGCAGGTTGGATTATTGTAACTCTTTGTATTTGGGAGCACCACAATCAGTGTTACTGAAGCTACAGAGGATCCAGTCCATAGCAGCCAAATTAGCGTTAAATAGGCAGCGCAGGTCCTCAACGACTTTAGCTTTAAAGGACCTTCACTGGCTACCCATCAATGAGAGAGTTCAATTCAAATCCCTCTGTATTGTGTTTAGGGCAGTACATGGTCTGGGTCCAATGTCTATGCAGGAGAAATTTACCTGGTACACTCCTGGGAGAAATCTCCGTTCATCGAGCGCAAATCTGGTAACCACCACTAGATTTAAGAAGACCAGGACAGGTGGAAGAGCAATCGGTGTAGCAGCATCACGACTCTGGAATGATCTTCCCTTGAATATTAGACAAATTAAATCTCTGCTCCCATTTAGGAAAAGCTTAAAGACATGGCTTTTTCCTAGGGATTAGTAAAACGAGCTCTTCCGAACCGGCGAATATGTTATCTGTATGCACACTGACAACAGGGTGAGTCGCAGCGCCAGGATACCCGCAGGGTGACAGTTTGCGCTATATAAGTTCAAATTACATTACATTACATTACATTCTGTATTTCATGTATGTGTTCATTACTATTGCACAATGGTAAAACTGTACCATGCATTTTTATTTAACTGCACTGCTGGCCATATTTCTCTGCTACTGTCCAACAGTTGTTGCAGCACATATTACCAGTACTAGAATAACAACTGTGCAATAAATTTTATTGTAAACACACCCTACTGTTTCTTCTATGTACTTCTCTGAGATGAGTGACTGAATGAAAAGTAGTATATTGTTTCCACGATCCTGAGGGATCAGGGTTTTATGTTATGTGGTTGCCAGAAGCTATTCCCTTCTTGTTGTCAAGAAGTTTCTAGTGGCCTCTGAGCTAGCTGGTACACAGTAATTAAGTTTAATATACGCGATAGGGGCATACCGACCTCAGTCTTATGCCAAGCCTATAGTGTATGTTATTCCAATGCGCAGAACCTATCAGGGAAATAGGAACTACACTACAACACGTCACACACCAATATACTAATAAGCCTGCCAACACAGAATGCCGAACCACCGATTGACACATCTCTCTCCCCTGTCACAGGTGATCAAGGATATGCACTCTGCCCGTGGATGATGACACCCCTCCGAGCCCCGAACACCCAAGCCCAGAGGCAGTACAATGCGGCCCACATACGCACCAGGGGCATTGTGGAGCGCTCATTTGGCGTGTTAAAGTCACGTTTCAGGTGCCTGGACATCACAGGTGGAAGACTCCTGTACAGGCCGCAAATAGTGTGCAAGATGATCATTGCATGTTGTGTGTTGCACAACATATGTGTACGCACCAATGCCCCATGGATCCAAGTGCCTGATGCACCGGACGATGATGATGAAGATGAGGCAGGTGGACCACACCCAAGTGCAGCAGCAGCTGGAATAGCCCGAAGGGACACTATCATTCACAATTTCTTCACATAGGCACGTCACATAGGGACTGTCCTTAGCAATCATGGGACAGGTCAAAATGACCACAGGCACAGCATGTGCAAATAAATTCATTCCTAGACACATTCCCTGTGTGCATGTCACTCCTCTGCATTGGCACATCGCTCGGACAAGTGTATGTGCAACATTTAGTGCTGACAATTTCACCAATGGCAATTGGATGGTGGGGGTGTCACCTCCGTTATCAGGATCCTGTTTTCCTGCGGACTGAACCGCGTCTACCTCTTCTTCTTCTCCTTGCCCTTCCCTGGCCCCGAGGTCCCAGGCTGGTCCTGCGTGGGGCTTGTGGGGTTCGGGTTGTCCTCTTTACTTGCTCCAGCTCCCTCCATTGTGCTTCGCAGTTGTTATGTCTTTTTTATTTCTTTCTGTTTTTTTTGCTGCTCTTATGGTGATTTTACCCGCCTGACGTGGGAATTGCAAGCCTGCCGATGCTTGTCACCAATTTTTCTATCGCGGTTGGGCACATCGCAAATTTTTTCACGTTTGGGTTGAGATTTTTATCGCCGTCCTGGTAGTGTTATCACGGACATTTGCCGCGTTATCGGGGTACTATCGCATGTTACCACCGTGTTGTGAATGCCACGTTAACACGGGGTTATTTACCCGCGCTAGACGGCGATATGATGACTTGCGTTAACCTAATTTGGCGATGATTATCGCACGTTCTTGAGAATATCCCCCTAAATGTACTTTGGCACTCACTCTGTTTGCTACTTAACGATTCCACTCGAAAAACCATGCATGTGCTTTGTAAAAGTAAAGCAAACCTGCTCTCGTATATAAAACTTTGATTAAATGTGGGTGATTTAGAGTTTTGCTGGTGGAATTTCTATTGACTGTTGTGGCAGATCAACAGACTGAATTCACTTAGCAGTAGATTTCAAAACTCATTTACAGTTTTCTACCAAGATAGCTGAATTTTCCACCACCCTAATGTCGTTGTTGTAAAGGTGCCCCTAACACTGGGGTTACGGTGTCACTGTCAGCATATTTTGTCTTCTTAACATGCCCGGGCTTGTGTCCCACAGTTTAGGGGATGCAATAAATTTTGTGAACGTCCTTCACAGTCTATGTGGTGTTCTTTCACATTTTCAATATTTGTCAAACATGGAGGTTTGTCTACCACTGTAGATGAGACCAGGGAACAAAGAACAATTGATGGACAGAATTCTGCCCAATGTCAAACATTCACCCCAGTCACAGATCTGGGCCTAAATCCATCGCTTTTTTGCTTCCCGTGCCATTCCAGTTCAGAGCCAGCCATATGCAAATCAGTCTCGACCCTGTTCCACATGGGAAAAGTCCAGCCCGAACTGCCAGGCCAGGTCCTCCCTGGACCAGAAACAAGCATCCTGGGACCGGTTTCATGGGTTTCACCCCTCATCAGCCAGGCTAGCTTGACTCCAGTGGCATGGAGAGCACGGGACTTCCTTCTGGGCATACCTGTCCCACTCGGGTTGACAAATGCAAAAAGAACAATTGATGGACAGAATGCTGCGCAATGTCAAACATTCACCCCAGTACAGAGATCAGGCCCTAAATCCATTGTGCACAAAACAGGCTTCTGCAGCCCCTGCTGCCAAGGGCTCCCCCAATCCTTCAGGGACCAACAACCTTTCAGGGGGCACACATTCAGCCCAAGGCCTATGAATTTCTGTAAGATATGGGAGACCAAGGGGCCCATCCTCACATTCTGAATTGAGCCCCATCATTTTGTGTTACACCACTGGATGGGGCAGCCGAGCCACCACCATCTTGGTTGGATATAGGGCCTCCCCACGATAGTCACACTGTTGGAGCCGGTGAGGGACATGGTTGGATCTCTGAATTGGGTGACTGAGCCTCTGGATGGAGAACCCACAATTTACCAGTGGATTATCCATTACTGCACTCTTCTGCGTAATGGCCACTGTACTGAAGCACTAGGAGGAAAAAAGAGACAGGTAGAAACATATGAAGAACTAGTCTCTTGTTTGTTTCACCTTGGCACTCCCAGAGGTACAGAAAAATACTGTTTGCTTTGATTACTAAGACGCATGGCAAAGCTGGTTCTTCACAGTCAGTTAAATTTAACATGACCATACGCTGTCATTTGTGTTCCCATTACATGTGGGTCACATAAAATTGAGATAAAAATCTGACTATATTGGCAGCACTTACCTTCTAGTTTTGTTTACAGTATGAATACTCAGGCAAGATCTGCAACTGGGTGAAATCACTGGGGAAGAGTAAATTTAAATACTTAAAGTGTGATCTGGAAGTCAGTAACTAGAGGAGATGTAGCCAAATGCAAAGCCACATCTTTTGAGTAGAGAGACAGTGGTGAGCAGCAAAAGATATGGAATAAGGGCAAAGCCCACACAAGGGATCTTAGAATTAACCTATCCATTTATCTCAATGTTTCAGACCGTTTCACAAGGCAATTCAGATAGCAAAGGATATTTTTCAAGTGTACATTTTGGTTTAAATATGAGAACAACTAGGATTGACACGGCCAACTGTTTTATTTAGTGCATGCACACAGATCCACACAAAAGTAGTAGTAGTTATGCACACAGCCCAAGACACCTACACATCCTGAATGACAAAGTGTCTGACACACCAACAGGTACCTATTCACCAAGACCAGCAGTCCCGCATAACCCAGGGCAGCTGGCCGCTGGTGATGCACTCTTTCCTCCAGCCCCCTTCCATGTCATCTTCAAATATAATGCTGAATAGAATTCACTGACTTGGTTCATTTTCTCCTCCTCCTCTTCCTTTCTCCGCACCTCTCTGCATCACTTCCCTTCCTGAAACAACATTCCTTGAACCCTGTCATCCTAACTTTACATTTGCCAGTTATCAGACTCCGTTTGGGGGGCCACACGGCAAACAGGGGCTACTGACCCCTACTGTGGTGGTTGAGGTTGTTTGCCACTGGTGGCATTTGGCCCATCCTACCAGGGTTCTGCAAAGTAGGCCAAGTACACCCTCTTCACACTTGACTCTGATGGTAGCAACGGTGAGCAGTCACCAGCTCCTCAGGAGGTCGGTAGGTGGCAAGAACCCAAATTCATCAACCAACAGACATAATAATGTATTGTCCAGCCCAGTGTTTGTCTTTATGGAATAGAAAGTGTTTTTACTGCCGCAGCAGAAAGTAATACTGTACACTTCAGTGAATATGGCATTGCACTGCCTTCCTTTCCCAGTAACTGGCCTATTTTCTCACTAAGGCAAGATTTCCGGATATCGGTGTCCCCATCGGTATAAAGGTGTAGACAGGATTAGGCGCAGGCACAATTAGCTCAAATGTTCTCATTGGTTTCAATAGACAGCTCAGTACAAAAGTTTATTGTTTCTTTATCACCTGAATCATAGTCTCTAGTGGGTGCAATGGATCAGCCCTCGTACCTTTGTGTCTCATGTTCATGCCGAGATAGAAAGGGACAAAGTCTTTTGCCATTTCTACAGCAAAGTCTTTAAGCATAGGACTAGCATAGTGCTATCCATGCCGAGCTGTAAAATAACAAAAGCCATTTACCACTCCAGTCACAGTATTACAGCTTTGAATTAGTAAAATACCAACCAAGCCAACCTGAAATGAGTAAAAGCAACCCCTGACACAGTGTTTCGCTCTAATTAGAGCTCTTCAGAGTGGTATAGCTTTGTCCAGACACAAGGGAGCACCCAGTATAAGTCAAAACAATACCATTTCAGGCATAGAGTGACACATAAATTATGCAAAAAAAGAAGCAGAGAACTCTGGGTAGTTTTCATATTTAGGTGGAAAGCAGCTAAGAAATGGCAAAAGACTGTCCCTTTCTATCTCGGCATAGATGGCACTGTGCTAATCCTATGCTTAAAGACTTTGATAGAAAAGCAGACATTTGAGGTGAGCAGATCTAGAGTGTCGCTGGTATTGAGAGTGCTCTATACAGGAGCTGCTTTCCACCTAAACATGAGAACTACCCAGAGTTCTCTGCTTCATTTTTGCATAATTTATGCGTCACTCTATGCCTGAAAGAGTATTGTTTTGATATATATATATATATATATATATATATATATATATATATATATATATATATATATATATATATATATATGTATATATATATATATATATAATTTGGAAAGGCTAACCTGGCCGTGAAAGAGTCTCGCTGCAGTTTTTCAGCAGACCTGGAGAACGATCTGGCGTCCATCACAACAGGACGGGAGCTGTTATTCATGGCAGGAAGGTGTGTGCGCAAACAAATGAGGACTGCATAACAACCCACTGAGGTAACACGAATGAATTCATCACTGGTTGGCATTAAGGCTCACTCAGAGCAATACTATAGCACACCACAAGTCCCAGGAGGCCTTGCAAGTGGCCGCGCCCACGAGGGCGTGGGATTTGAAAATAACCTCAGGTGTGCTACTAACTTCCTGCACTCCAGTTTTCAGAGCCAATGATAAAGGGCAGGGGCCCGAAACGCGTCTGGCTGTATTAATGGACTTTGCATTTCTCATGTTGTGCGCTGCAGCCATGAATAAATCATCCAGCTTTGCTCACCCGTGTGGGTTCTCTCTTTAAGGTAACTTTTGCGGTATAATTTGGAACGGCTAACCTGGCCGTGAGAGAGTCCCGCTGCAGTTTTTCAGCAGACCTGGAGAACGCCATCTGGCATCCATCACAACAGGACGGGAGCCGTTATTCATGGCAGGAAGGTGTGTGCGCAAACAAACGAGGACTGCATAACAACCCACTGAGGTAACACGAATGAATTCATCACTGGTTGGCATTAAGGCTCACTCGAGCAATACTATAGCACACCACAAGTCCCAGGAGGCCTTGCAAGTGGCCGCGCCCACGAGGGCGTGGGATTTGAAAATAATCTCAGGTGTGCTACTAACTTCCTGCACTCCAGTTTTCAGAGCCAATGATTAAGGGCAGGGGCCCGAAACGCGTCTGGTATTAATGGACTTTGCATTTCTCATGTTGTGCGCTGCAGCCATGAATAAATCATCCAGCCTTACTCACCCGTGTGGGCTCTCTCTTTAAGGTAACTTTTGCGGTATAATTTCGAACGGCCTACCTGGCCGTGAGAGAGTCCCGCTGCAGTTTTTCAGCAGACCTGGAGAACGCCATCTGGCGTCCATCACAACAGGACGGGAGCCGTTATTCATGGCAGGAAGGTGTGTGCACAAACAAATGAGGACTGCATAACAACCCACTGAGGTAACACGAATGAATTCATCACTGGTTGGCATTAAGGCTCACTCGAGCAATACTATAGCACACCACAAGTCCCAGGAGGCCTTGCAAGTGGCCGCGCCCACGAGGGCGTGGGATTTGAAAATAACCTCAGGTGTGCTACTAACTTCCTGCACTCCAGTTTTCAGAGCCAATGATAAAGGGCAGGGGCCCGAAACGCGTCTGGCTGTATTAATGGACTTTGCATTTCTCATGTTGTGCGCTGCAGCCATGAATAAATCATCCAGCTTTGCTCACCCGTGTGGGTTCTCTCTTTAAGGTAACTTTTGCGGTATAATTTGGAACGGCTAACCTGGCCGTGAGAGAGTCCCGCTGCAGTTTTTCAGCAGACCTGGAGAACGCCATCTGGCATCCATCACAACAGGACGGGAGCCGTTATTCATGGCAGGAAGGTGTGTGCGCAAACAAACGAGGACTGCATAACAACCCACTGAGGTAACACGAATGAATTCATCACTGGTTGGCATTAAGGCTCACTCGAGCAATACTATAGCACACCACAAGTCCCAGGAGGCCTTGCAAGTGGCCGCGCCCACGAGGGCGTGGGATTTGAAAATAATCTCAGGTGTGCTACTAACTTCCTGCACTCCAGTTTTCAGAGCCAATGATTAAGGGCAGGGGCCCGAAACGCGTCTGGCTGTATTAATGGACTTTGCATTTCTCATGTTGTGCGCTGCAGCCATGAATAAATCATCCAGCCTTACTCACCCATGTGGGCTCTCTCTTTAAGGTAACTTTTGCGGTATAATTTCGAACGGCTAACCTGGCCGTGAGAGAGTCCCGCTGCAGTTTTTCAGCAGACCTGGAGAACGCCATCTGGCGTCCATCACAACAGGACGGGAGCCGTTATTCATGGCAGGAAGGTGTGTGCGCAAACAAATGAGGACTGCATAACAACCCACTGAGGTAACACGAATGAATTCATCACTGGTTGGCATTAAGGCTCACTCAAGCAATACTATAGCACACCACAAGTCCCAGGAGGCCTTGCAAGTGGCCGCGCCCACGAGGGCGTGGGATTTGAAAATAACCTCAGGTGTGCTACTAACTTCCTGCACTCCAGTTTTCAGAGCCAATGATTAAGGGCAGGGGCCCGAAACGCGTCTGGCTGCATTAATGGACTTTGCATTTCTCATGTTGTGCGCTGCAGCCATGAATAAATCATCCAGCTTTACACACCCGTGTGGGCTCTCTCTTTAAGGTAACTTTTGCGGTATAATTTCGAACGGCTAACCTGGCCGTGAGAGAGTCCCGCTGCAGTTTTTCAGCAGACCTGGAGAACGCCATCTGGTGTCCATCACAACAGGACGGGAGCCGTTATTCATGGCAGGAAGGTGTGTGCGCAAACAAATGAGGACTGCACAACAACCCACTGAGGTAACACGAATGAATTCATCACTGGTTGGCATTAAGGCTCACTCAAGCAATACTATAGCACACCACAAGTCCCAGGAGGCCTTGCAAGTGGCCGTGCCCACGAGGGCGTGGGATTTGAAAATAACCTCAGGTGTGCTACTAACTTCCTGCACTCCAGTTTTCAGAGCCAATGATTAAGGGCAGGGGCCCGAAACGCGTCTGGCTGCATTAATGGACTTTGCATTTCTCATGTTGTGCGCTGCAGCCATGAATAAATCATCCAGCTTTACTCACCCGTGTGGGCTCTCTCTTTAAGGTAACTTTTGCGGTATAATATATATATTTATATAAATATCTGTAGCCGCTCAGGAATTCGAGACCCAGAGCCCGTGAGGGGTGAAGTGCAAATGGACTTTGGAGGTGATAGAGTGCATCCTCAGAAGCTACACCCTAGATACAATCACCCTGGTACATTTTATTATGGAATGTGCTTGGTAGCAGTTACTGAAAACTTATTTTTATATACTGAGAACTTCAAACAAACACATTAGGAAGTGATCTAATTTGTTTAAATTAAATTAATCTAACTTGGAGGGTGGAAACTGGAATGTCAGACTGCATTGTAAAGTACAGGTACCTCTGCCCTAAGTGACCCAACTGCAACTGAGCCTGGTGTCCTGACTTTATTTGGCCTCAGCACAAATGAAATCCTGCATGTGTGCTACTGGCCCAGACCACAAATTAGCATTAAGGACAGGAGCATGCCTATGAGGTCATGGAGGGGTGCAAAGAGTACTCTCTTGGTTGGGCATGAGTCTACGGTTGTATTCTTGGTCATATTCAAAGACTGGTAGTGGCAGTATAATATGTTTATAGTGATAAAGTCAGCTTGAGGAATCCTCAGGAACAGCCCAATTATGTCCACCTCTCGCTGCTAAAGGAATGGGAGTTGGGATCTCTACTCTGAATGGGGCCACCTGTGTAGGAAAGGAACTCCCAGGTAATCTCCCAGAACCCACGTCAAGCGGATTTCATTCTATTTTCTCTACTTTAAGACTTAGAGCTTCTGGTTTTGCCCTAGATGCAACAACATCCTGTCGTACCAATGCTAGGACCGTTAATGTGTCCTCTAAAGTGGCCATTCTGACCCGAACTGCTCAGGAGGTATAATATGTGGGCTGATTATTCGGTCAGCCCAACAAATCCTCAGGAGCAGTTCGAGGCTCAATAATGTCCATCTCTCGATAGCCCAAATTCTGTAATGCTATAATAGCTCAGAAGATTGAGGTGATCAAGTGAGGGCAGGAAGTGGGATGGGAACAGCTGGGAAAGAGTCCTGTAGAATAAATAGCAAGATATCATGAGACGTCTTCCTTCTATATTACTAATATATATATATATATATATATATATATTCAATGAAAAAACCATAGGTTTCAGGGACGTTATAGTTAGTTGGACATTTCACTCGTACAAAACCAGAGAAATTCCGCCGTTATAGTTAGTTCAGCTAACTATAACTCGCGCCCCCGCAATGCACTGCTGATGACGTCACATGTTACATCATTCATGACATGGTCAGTGACATCACTGATGACATCACTGATGACATCTCAAATGACATCACTGATTACATCACTGATGACATCATCCAGTGACTGTGTGTTTCTTTAAAGTTTAAATATGTTTTATATATATGCCAAGGTGTATTGAAGAATGAGTGGGTGTATAAGTGTCTGGATGGAGGATTTAGTAGGTGCGTGACTGACTGTTTAAGTGAGTGATTAAATGTGTCTTACTGAATGCATGGGTTAGTGACTAAACTGTGTGAATGTCTGTACCAGTCTGTCTGTTGTTGTATAAACTGCTGCATGGGTTGGTCAGTAGCTACATGAGTGTCTATATGGGTTATCGATTGGTTGCCTGAGTATTTGTATGGGTGCCTGAGTATGTGTGTGGGTGGGTGGGAGGTGTGTGACTCTGTGCATAGATGTCTGAGTGGTTGATTCACTGGGTGTATGGGTTCAAGAGTGCATGTGGAAAAAGCTGTATGGGTGGGTGAGTGTGTGTATGGGTGTGTTGGTGAGTGAATGGATGTCTCAGTGGTACATGTCCAAGTAACAACATATGTAAAAGGCAGTGCAAGTGAGAGTTGGAGTATATAAATGACTATACGTGAGAGTCAGTGATTGTGAGAGTGGCTGTATGGATGAGTGTGTACTTGTATCAGTGATTGTATAAGAGAGTAAGTATGCATTTGTTTCTGTATGAATAAGTGATGTGGTGTGTGTATAACTGTATAGGTGAGTAAATGGAAGTGTGATTGATTCTTAGCATGATTGACTAGGTGTGTGAGTAACTCTATGGATGAGTGGCGATTTGTGTGAGTGTCTGTATGGGTGTATGACTGCATGTGATAGTGGCTGTATTGATGAGTGACTGCATGTATGAGTGATTGTATGGGTGAATGAGTGGATGTGTGTGTAGACCTAGGAATCAGTGAGTGGGTATGTAGTAACTGGTATTGGTGTATCGATGATTTCGAAAATGGTAGTCTGTATTTTACAGTGGGTGTATCAAAGGTTATATTAGGGTGTGAGGAGGTGCATCAGATTTTCACGTGGATGATGTCATCAGTGATGTCATCAGTGATGTCATTTGAGATGTCATCAGTGATGTCATCAGTGATGTCACTGACCATGTCATGAATGATGTAATATGTGACGTCATCAGCAGTGCATTGCGGGGGCGTGAGTTATAGTTAGCTGAACTAACTATAACGTCGGAATTTCTCTGGTTTTTTCAGTGAATTTCAAAAGTTTTTTAAATGCTAATTTCTAACTATAACGTACCTGAAACCTATGGTTTTTTCCAGTGAATTTCAAAGGTTTTTTAAATGCTAATTTCTAACTATAACGTCCCTGAAACCTATGGTTTTTTCAGTGAATTTCAAAGGTTTTTTAAATGCTAATTTCTAACTATAACATAGCAGTCTCGTTTTCAGAGTGGTGGAGAAAGGTGAGCATGGTCGCCAAACACCTTTTAGCCCCTTTTTACACCTCTCTGCCACGCAGCTCTGTGGCACTTACTGGGGGTACCTGGTGGGCTAGTTGGCCCCCAGGGACCCTCAGGACTCAAGGGGAATTAATCCCCCAATTTACAATGCGCCAGGGGGTGCGTTTGCACAGTGGTGCAGGGAGGGGGTGGGCCTAACAAAAAAAGTGTGCAAATGTGCCCCCTGGCGTGTTGTAAATTGGAGGATTAAGTCCCATTGAATCCTGAGGATCCGTGGGGGCCAACTAGCCCACCAGGTACCTCCAGTATGCACCACAGAGCTGCGTTGAAGAGAGGTGTTCCGAGGCCACGCCCCTTTTTACACCTCTCTGCAACACAGCTCTGTGGCGCTTACTGAAGCTACCTGGTGGGCTAGTTGGCCCCCAGGGACCCTCAGGACTCAAGGGGAATTAATCCTCCAATTTACAACGCGCCAGGGGGCGCGTTTGCACAGTGGTGCAGGGAGGGGCGGAGCCTAACAAAACAAGTGTGCAAATGTGCCCCTGGCGCATTGTAAATTGGGGGATTAAGTCGCTTCAATCCTGAGGTCCCTGAGGCCAACTAGCTCACCAGGTACCTCCAGTGAGTGCCACAGAGCTGCGTTGCAGAGAGGTGGTCCGAGGCCACGCCCCTTTTACAACACTCTGCAAGCGCGGCTTCTGGCGCACTGCTGGTGGGGCGATGAGGTCCTCTTGTGTCCTGAGGACCTCAGGACACAAGTGGACTTCATCCTCCGAGCAGCAGTGCGCCAGAAGCCGCGTTGCAGCGTGGTGTAAAAGGGCGTGGCCTCGAACACCTCTCTGCAACGCAGCTCTGTGGCGCTTACTGGAGGTACCTGGTGGGCTAGTTGGCCCCCTGGGACCCTCAGGATTCAAGGGGACTTAATCCCTTAACCTACAACACACCAGGGGGTGCGTTTGCACAGTGGTGCAGGGAGGGGGCGGGGCCTGATATTACAAGTTAGCAATCTTGCTGTGTGGGACTTACTGGAGGTAATAAAAGGGGTAGTTGGCCCCCAAGGTTGACATTGGGGGCTAACTACCCCTCCTGTTACCTCCAGTAAATCCCACACAGTGGGATTGCTAAAAGGTGTTTGGAGGCCACGCTCACCTTTCTCCACCACTCTGAAAACGAGACTGCTATGTTATAGTTAGAAATTAGCATTTAAAAATCCTTTGAAATTCACTGAAAAACCATAGGTTTCAGGGACGTTATAGTTAGAAATTAGCATTTAAAAACCTTTGAAATTCACTGAAAAACCATAGGTTTCAGGCACGTTATAGTTAGAAATTAGCATTTAAAAACCTTAGAAATTCACTGAAAAAACCATAGGTTTCAGGGACGTTATAGTTAGTTGGACATTTCACTCGTACAAAACCGGAGAAATTCCGCCGTTATAGTTATTTCAGCTAACTATAACTCGCGCCCGCGCAATGCACTGCTGATGACGTCACATATTACATCATTCATGACATGGTCAGTGACATCACTGATGACATCACTGATGACATCTCAAATGACATCACTGATGACATCACTGATGACATCATCCACGTGAAAATCTGATGCACCTCCTCTCACCCTAATATAACCTTTGATACACCCACTGTAAAATACAGACTACCATTTTCGAAACCATTGACACACCAATACCAGTTACTACATACGCACTCACTGATTCCTAGGTCTACACACACATCCACTCATTCACCCATACAGTCACTCATACATGCAGTCACTGATCAATACAGCCACTATCACATGCAGTCATACACCCATACAGACACTCACACAAATCGCCACTCATCCATAGAGTTACTCACACACCTAGTCAATCATGCTAAGAATCAATCACACTTCCATTTACTCACCTATACAGTTATACACACACCACATCACTTATTCATACAGAAACAAACGCATACTTACTCTCTTATACAATCACTGATACAAGTACACACTAATCCATACAGCCACTCTCACAATCACTGACTCTCACGTATAGTCATTTTTATACTCCAACTCTCACTTACACTGCCTTTTACATATGTAGTTACTTGGACATGTACCACTGAGACATCCATTCACTCACCAACACACCCATACACACATTAACCCACCCATACAGCTTTTTCCACATGCACTCTTGAACCCATACACCCAGTGAATCAACCACTCAAACATCTATGCACAGAGTCACACAATTCCCACCCACCCACACACACACTCAGGCACCCATACAAATACTCAGGCAACCAATCGATAACCCATATAGACACTCATGTAGCTACTGACCAACCCATGCAGCAGCTTATACAACAACAGACAGTCTGATACAGACATTCACACAGTTTAGTCACTAACCCATGCATTCAGTAAGACACATTTAATCACTCACTTAAACAGTCAGTCACACACCGACTAAATCCTCCATCCAGACACTTATACATCCACTCATTCTTCAATACACCTTGGCATATATATAAAAACTATTTAAACTTTAAAGAAACACACAGTCACTGGATGATGTCATCAGTGATGCACTGACCATGTCATGAATGATGTAATATGTGACATCATCAGCAGTGCATTGCGGGGGCGCGAGTTATAGTTAGCTGAACTAACTATAACGGACGAATTTCTCTGGTTTTGTACGAGTGAAATGTCCAACTAACTATAATGTCCCTGAAACCTATGGTTTTTTCAGTGAATTTCTAAGGTTTTTTAAAAGCTAATTTCTAACTATAACGTGCCTGAAACCTATGGTTTTTTCAGTGAATATATACATATATATAGATACATATATATAGATAGATAGATAGATAGATAGATACAGATAGATAGATAGATAGATATAGATAGATAGATAGATAGATAGAGATAGATAGATAGAGATAGATAGATAGATACATATAGATAGATAGATAGATAGATAGAGATAGATAGATAGAGATAGATAGATAGAGATAGATAGATAGATATAGATAGATAGATAGATAGATAGATAGATAGATAGATAGATATATTGTACTCGTTCCTGACAGACCATCCTCATCATCAACACTTTGGTTTCCCAAAGAGAACAAGAAAACAGCACAGTCCGGTATGGATCTTTCCAAAGTATACTTATTTTGTTTTGTTTTTCAGCCAAGTACATTGTGCATAACAATAAAGGCCACTTAGGACAGGTGTAAAAATTATATATATATCGCCCTTGATGGCGTCCATCAAAGAAAAAGCAGTTACTGCGAAATGCAATTTTCTGCTACTGTTTATTCCATCGGCTGACACGTTTTGACCTTGCGGCCCTTATCAAAGCCACATACCAAAATGAATTGCACCCAATCACCTTAAAAAAATGTGCCATTCCACCCTAACAACAGAAACAGTAATAAGACTCAGACAATACATTAAGCTTACATACAATGCCATCAGTAAACAAAAAAGTTACTCGCTATATTACAAATGTAATAAAATTGGCTCGCAATAAAATGGGCAAAAATACGGGGGTAAATCCTACCAATTTTATAAAACATTTGATGACATATACACGGTATGTACCAGAGCATAACCTGATTTGACAAAGCATAGTTGATCAAAAAATACAAAGGTACGCAATCAAACATGGTTGTAATGGCTGTTGTGTATCTCAAATTGGTCACCAGGAAGCTGTAAAATATTCTGTGCACACTCTCATAATCCCCCTTGAAATAAAAGGAATCTGGATATGCACAGAAACATTTCAAAATATGCAAACTGAACGTCAAGTGGCTGAAAAATATTTTGTGTACACTCTTGTAATCACCCCCTGAAATTGAAGGAATCCGGGTTTGTGCAAAAAAAATACATATATATATATATATATATTCACTTAAAAATCCATAGGTTTCAGGGACATTATAGTTAGAAATTAGCATTTAAAAAACCAGTGAAATTCGGCCGTTATAGTTAGTTGAGCTAACTATAACTTGCGCCCCCGCAATGCACTGCTGATGACGTCACATATTACATCATTCAAGACATGGTCAGTGACATCACTGATGACATCACTGATGACATCTCAAATGACATCACTGATGACATCACTGATGACATCATCCACGTGCTAATCTGATGCACCTCCTCATACCCTAATATAACCTTTGATACACCCACTCTAAAATACAGACTACCATTTTTGAAACCATTGACACACCAATACAAGTTACTACATACCCACTCACTGATTCCTAGGTCTACAAACATATCCACTCATTCACCCAAACAGTTACTCATACATGCAGTTACTCATCAATACAGCACTATCATATGCACTCATACACCTATACAGACACTCACACACCGCCACTCATCCATAGAGTTACTCACACACCTAGTCAGTCATGCAAAGAATCAATCACACTCCCATTTATGCTCCTATACAGTTATACACACACCACCTCACTTATTCATACAAATACTAACGCATACTTACTCTCTTATACAATCACTGATACAAGCACACACTCATCCATACAGCCACCCTCACAATCACTCACTCTCACATATAGTCATTTATATACTCCAACACTCACATATACTGCCTTTCACATATGCAGTTACTCAGACATGTACCACTGAGACATCCATTCACTCACCAACACACCCATACACACACTCACCCACCCATGCAGCCCTTCACAGATGCACTCTTGAACCCATACACCCAGTGAATCACCCACTCACACATCTATGCACAGAGTCACATACACCCTACTCACCCAAACAGACACTAAGGCACCCATACAGATACCCAGACAACCAATCAATAACCCATATAGACACTCATGTAGCTACTCACCAACCCGTGCAGCCGCTTACAAACCAACTGAAAAACTGATACAGACATACACACAGTTTAGTCACTAACCCATGCATTCAGTAAGACACATTTAATCACTCACTTATACAGTCAGTCACACACCTACTAAATCATCCATTCAGACACTTATACACCCACTCATTCTTCAATGAACCTTGGCATATATATATATATATATAAAACATATTTAAACTTTACAGGAACACACAGTCACTGGATGATGTCATCAGTGATGTCATTTGAGATGTCATCAGTGATGTCATCAGTGATGTCACTGACCATGTCATGAATGATGTAATATGTGACATCATCAGCAGTGCATTGCGGGGCACAAGTTATAGTTAGCTCAACTAACTATAACGGCCGAATTTCACTGGTTTTTAATGCTAATTTCTAACTATAACGTCCCTGAAACCTACGGTTTTTAAGTGAATATATATATATATATATTACCTACTGGCGGTCGCCAGTAGGTAGTTATACTTAGGACCTTGTTTCTATTCAAAAAGCGTTTTTTCTTTTGCCAATATCTTTGGCGCCGTTTGACGAATTTTCGTGAAATTTTCCAAACTAATGACCAGCTCCGGTCAGCTCCTGTCTTGAAAGTTTCGGGGTGATTCTTCAAGCGGGGGATGAGAAAAAAGGGGGGTCCCAAAACACGTTTTCCCCATGTTAATTTCCATAGGAAATTTTGGAACAGGCTACAGCCCGAACTGCTGAATGGAATTACACCAAATTTGGCAAAAAGGTAGCTCTTGGTTCAGAAAGCGCCATTTTTTAAAAATGGTGTAAATCCGTTCAGTAGTTCCTGAGAAATTCAAAAAATAAAAATGTATATATCTGAGCACCGAGGAGGAGCCGCAAATCCTCCCGAGCACGAGCTTCATTTTGATTGGCTGCCAACACTCCAAACCAGGAAGTGTTGGCAGCCATCTTGTGACTCTTTAACCGAGTCACAAGAAAACAGTCAAAAAAAAATTAAAAACAAGAAAATGGGGCAGGGTAGAAACACCCTGACCCCCTAGGCCTTCTTAGGGGGATCCCCAGGCCCCAAAAAAGCATTAAAAAAAAAATCAGCAGAATTTGCGCTGAGTGCACAAATCCTGCCGAGAAAATTAAAAAAAACGAAGCGCGGACTCCCGCGCTTCGTTTCTTTGAGCCCCCGGGTGGGCCAGGTCCCGGGGGCAATGGGGAAATTATATGTGGGGGCCCGCGGGGGCCCCCACAGCCCCGGCGACCGCCACCTTCCCAGGGCTTAGTTTATTATGTGCGGGGGCACGTGGCCCCCCGCAGCCCCGGGGTCCGCCACCTCCCCGGGGCTTGAAAAAAAATGCATGGGGGGGCTCCAACACCCCCCACGCTGCCCCGGGGACTGCCACCTCCCCAGGGCTTTAATATATATGAGGCGGGGGGCCTAGTGGGCCCCCCAAGCCCCGGGGACCGCCACCTATCCGGGGCTTTCATTAATTATAGGCGGGGCCTCACAGGTTCCCCCAAGCCCTGGGGACCACCACCTCCCCGGGGCTATGCAAATGTAGGGAGTGGGGCCCCGCGGCCCCCCTCCTGGAGCCCTAGATGGCCCTGGGGACCGCCACACCCCAGGGCTGGCTCCTGCAATGTCCCGGGGTGCCCACCCCCGGGACATTGCCGTTTGCTACGGCAGGGCGGGAGCACAGCTCCCGCCCTGCCATAGCAAACACTGCTTTGCTTCTTGGAAGCGAGAGCAGGAAACCTGCTCTTGCTTCCAAGAAGCAAAGCAGAATGGCTTTTGGGCACGGGGAGCTGCATGTTAGCAGTTCCCCTTGCTCAAAAGCAATGCTGGCTCCCGCAGGAGGCGGGGAGCCGGCAGGGACCGTGGGGGCATTGGGGCTCCCCCCACGGTCTCCAACTTGAGGGCCGGCTCCGGGGGATGGGGTCTCAGGACCAGAAGTGGCCCTGGAGGGAGGCCACTCAGCCCCCCTCCCCTTTCATTTTTTTTTTTTTTAAAAAGGGAATGCCGGCCCCAGGGGATGGGGTCCCTGGGGCCATAATTGGCCTCAGGAGGGGGGCCACGCGGCCCCCTCCTAAATAAAAAAAAAGTAAAGGCTGGCCAGGCTTGGGGAAGGGGGGCCTCTCGGCCCCCCTCCCGAATATTATTATTATTTTTTTAAACGAGGCAATGCCCCGGGGGATGGGGTCCCCGGGGCCAATAAAACCTCAGAAGGGGGCCGCGCGCCCCCCATCCAAATTTTTTTTTACAAAAACAAGGCTGGCCAGGCCCCGGGAAATGGGGTCCCTGGGGCCATAATTGGCCTCAGGAGGGGGGCAACGTGGCCCCCTCCTAAATAAAAAAAAGTAAAGGCTGGCCAGGCCCGGGGAAGAGGGGCCACGAGGCACCCCTCCCGAATATTATTTTTTATTTTTTTAAACGAGGCAATGCCCCGGGGGATGGGGTCCCCGGGGCCAATAAAGGCCTCAGAAGGGGGGCTGTGCCCCCCCTCCAAAAGAAAAAAGAAAAGAAAAGGCTGGCCAGGCCCTGAGGGATGGTGTCCCCAGGGCCACAAAAAATAGTAAAAGAAGGGGGGCCACACAGCCCCCTTCTAACAAAACAAAAAAAAAGAAAAGCGGGCCTCTTGCCGGAGGCCCCGCCCCCTTCCAGCACCACTTTGCAAATGCACCTCCTGGCGCATTCTAAGTTGGGGGATTAAGCCCTCATTAATCCTGAGGGTCCCTGGGGGCCAACTAGCCCACCAGGTACCTCCAGTAAGCCCCACACAGTGGGATTGCTGAGAGATTGTCTGAGGCCATGCCCCTTTTTACACCACTCTGCAAACGTGCCTCTTGGCGCACTGCTGGTGGGGCGATGAGGTTCACCGCTAGACCCGTGCCCTCACCACATCTTCAACAAAGCCAGTACAGCCATCGCGCCCCATCTCCGGAAAATAATAAACATCTCCTTCGAGACAGCAACCTTCCCGGAAAGCTGGAAGCACGCCGAGATCACCGCCTTACTCAAGAAACCCAAGGCAGACCCCAAGGACCTCAAGAACTTCCGACCCATCTCTCTGCTCCCGTTCCCTGCGAAGGTCACCGAGAAAATCGTCAACAAACAACTGACCCGCTACCTCGAGGAGAACAACATCCTGGACCCTTCCCAGTCCGGCTTCCACAGCAACCACAGCACCGAAACCGCCCTCATCGCCGCCACCGATGACATCAGGACCCTGCTAGACAACGGAGAAACAGCAGCCCTCATCCTCCTGGACCTATCAGCCGACACGGTCTGCCACCACACACTACGAACACGCCTTCACGACGCCGGGATCCAAGAGAAGGCCCTGGACTGGACCACATCCTTCCTTTCCGGCAGAACACAAAGCGTCCGCCTCGCCCCCTTCCGATCCAAGGCCACCAAGATCATCTGCGGCGTACCCCAAGGCTCCTCCCTCAGCCCAACGCTGTTCAACATCTACATGGCACCCCTCGCCCACGTCGCCCGACAGCACAACCTCAACATCATCTCCTACGCCGACGACACCCAGCTGACCCTCTCCCTCACCAAAGACCCTCACACAGCCAAAGCCCACCTCCACGAAGGAATGAAGGCCATCGCCGAATGGATGAGGACCAGCCGCCTGAAGCTGAACTCAGACAAGACGGAGGTCCTCATCCTTGGTTCCAACCCTTCAGCCTGGGACGACTCCTGGTGGCCAACATCACTGGGAACAGCCCCGCCACCCACCGACCACGTACGCAACCTAGGGGTCATCCTCGACCCTGCCCTCTCCATGACTAAGCAGGTCAACGCCGTTTCCTCATCCTGCTTCAACATCCTCCGAATGCTCCGCAGGATCTTCAAGTGGATCCCCACCGAAACAAGAAAACAGTCACCCAGGCCCTCGTCACCAGCAGGCTGGACTACGGAAACGCCCTCTACGCAGGAACGACGGCTAAGCTCCTGAGACGGCTGCAACGCATCCAGAACGCCTCTGCACGTCTTATCCTCGACATCCCCCGACGCAGCCACATCACACCCCACCTGAGAGACCTGCACTGGCTCCCTGTCAACAAGAGGATAACCTTCAAGCTCCTCACCCACGCACACAAAGCACTCCACAACTCCGGACCAGCCTACCTCAACAGACGACTCAGCTTCTACACCCCCACCCGCCAGCTCCGCTCGACCAGCCTCGCCATCGCCACAGTCCCCCGCATCCGGAAAACGACCGCCGGCGTCAGATCCTTCTCCCACCTCGCCGCCAAGACCTGGAACACCCTCCCCACCAACCTCCGACAGACCCAAGACCTACTGGCCTTCAGAAGACTCCTCAAGACCTGGCTCTTCGATCAGTAGCAGCACCACCCCCTCTTCCCCCAGCGCCTTGAGACCCTCGCGGGTATGTAGTGCGCTTTATGAGTGACATGATTGATTGATTGATTGATCGATTGATCTTGTGTCCTGAGGACCTCAGGCCTAAAGTGGACTTCATCCTACAAGCAGCAGTGCGCCAGGAGGCGCGTTTGCAGAGTGGTGTAAAAAGGGGTGTGGCCTTGGACCACCTCTCAGCAATCCAGCTGTGTGGGGCTTACTAGAGAAAACATGAGGGCTAGTTGGCCTGCACGGACCCTCAGGAGGCAAGGGGACTTCATCCCCCAACCAAGAGCGCACCAGGAGGCACGTTTGCAGAGTGGTGGAGAAAGGGGTCGTGGCCTGTGTCCACCTCTCAGCAATCCCACTGTGTGGGGCTTACTGGAGGTAAGAGGTACGCTAGTTTGCCCCTAAGGGCCCCCAGCAGCGAAGGGGACTTCAATCCACATCCAAGAGCGCGCCAGGGAGCGCGTTTGCAGAGTGGTGGGCAAAGGAGGCGTGGCCTGCTATGAGAAGTTAGCAATCCTGCTGTATGTGACTTACTGGAGGTAATAGGAGGGGTAGTTGGCCCCCAAGGATACCCTTGGGGCCAACTACCCCTCTTGTTACCTCCAGTAAGTCCCACACAGTGGGATTGCTAAGACGTCCTTGGAGATCACGGCCCCTTTCTCCACCACTCTGCAAACACGCCTCCTGGCAAACTATGGGATGGGGATGAAGTCCACTTTACTCCTGAGGGACTTTGGGGGCCAAGAAGCCCTCCTGGTACCTCCTGTAAGTCCTACGCAGCGGAATTCCTAAGCGCTGGTCGGAGGCCCAGCACCCTTTCTCCACCACTCTGCAAACGCGACTACTAGTTAAAGAAGCATTTGCAATGTAATAGGTTTCGCATTTGCGAGAGTTAGAGCTATTGGCGTTGTAAATGTAAAAGTTTTTTACTAATGTTTTTTGGAGTGGAGTGGATGTACGTTGTGTGTAGTGGAATTATGTGCTATGTTGTGCAGTGAAATTATGTGGATAGAAAGTAAGTGGTATTTAGTGTATAGGAATTATGTAGAGTGGGATTATGTGTTATGGAGAGTAATTATGTGGTATGGTAGTCTGTGTTGTGGAGTGGTAACCTCAGGTTTAGTCTTCCTCATTTCCATAGAAGCTCAACTATGAACTCAGTGAGACAAAAAAGAAGGAATCACTGAGGAGCACTTGTGGACCTAGTCAGAGGTATGAGCAGGGCCACTGGAATTATGCGACTGTTTGGCTGCACCGACTTTCGCACAATTATACATTTTCAGCATTAGCCACATAATCCATCATCTGCTCCCTAATCTGCAGATTTGAACAAAAAAAGCCTTGTTTCTAGCTCAAACGGCTCAAACGTTACCAAAAATGCAGCGACAAGTGTTACAGCGTGGTTGAAGGCCCTTTGCAAACCTAGAATTGTCACCTGTTACTTATTGCTAAATGTGGGTGTTAAATTGGTACTAATGGTGTGCAAGCCACTCTTGCTACTTTCTGCGCCTCTCTTGCCTCTTTCTGCATTTCTGTTTCTTCTTTCTGCACATTTCTTTCTTTTTCTCTACTTCTCTTGCCTCTTTCTGCACATCTCTTCTACTTTCTGCACCTCTCTTGCCTCTTTCTGCACCTCTGTTGCCTTTTTCTGCACCTCACTTGCTTCTTTCTGTACCCCTCTTGCCTCTTTCTGCACCCTTCTTCCCTCTTTCTGCACCTCTCTTGCCTCTTTCTGCACCCCTCTTACCTCTTTCTGCACCCCTTTTGCCTCTTTCTGCACCTCTGTTCCTTCTTCCTGCACTTCTTTTGTTTCTTTCTGCACTTCTCATGCTTCTTTCTGCACATGTCTTGCTTCTTTCTGAACCCCTGTTGTCTCTTTCTGCACTCATCTTCCCTCTTTCTGCACCTTTCTTGCCTCTTTCTGCATCTCACTTGCCTGTTTCTGCACCTCTATTGCCTCTTTCTGCATCTCACTTGCCTGTTTCTGCACCTCTCTAGCCTCTTTCTGCACCTCTGTTGCTTCTTTCTGCACTTCTCTTCCTTCTTTCTGCACCCCTCGTGCCTCTTTCTGCACCCTTCTTCCCTTTTCCTGCACGTCACTTGGTTCTTTCTGCACTGCTCTTGCCTCTTTCTGCACACCTCTTGCCTCCTTCTCTGTTGTTTCCTACTGCATTGCTCTTGCTTCTTTCTGCACCTCTCTTGTAAATTTCTGCACCCCTCGTGCCTCTTTGTGCACCTCTCTTGCCTATTTCTGCTCCTCTCTTGCCTCTTTCTGCACCCCCTTGCCTCTTTCTGCACATCTTATGCCTTTTTCTGCACTTCTCTTGCCTCTTTCTGCACCCCTCTTGCCTCTTTCTGCACCTCTGTTGGTTCTTTCTGCACTGCTCTTGCTTCTATCTGCTACTCTCTTGCACATTTCTGCACCCCTCTTGCCTCTTTCTGCACCTCTGTTGGTTCTTTCTGTACCTCTCTTGCCTCTGTGTGCACCCCTGTTTCCTCTTTGTGCACCTCTTTTGCCTGTTTCTGAAACTCCCTTGCCTCTTTCTGTACTTTTCTTGCCTCTTTCTGCACCCCTCTTGCCTCTTTCTGCAACTCTGTTGCTTCTTTCTGCACTTCTCTTGTTTCTTTCTACACCTCTCTTGCTTCTTTCTGCCCCTCGTGCCTCTTTCTGCACCCTTCTTCCCTTTTCCTGCACGTCTCTTGGTTCTTTCTGCACTGCTCTTGCCACTTTCTTCACCCCTCTTGCCTCTTTCTGCACCTCTTTTGCTTCTTTCTGCACTTCTCTTGCCTCTTTCTGCACCCCTCTTGCCTCTTTCTGCATCTCTGTTGCTTCTTTCTGCATCTCTCTTGCTTCTTTCTACACCTCTCTTGCTTTTTTCTGCACCCCTTGTGCCTCTTTCTGCACCCTTTTTCCCTTTTCCTGCACGTCTCTTGGTTCTTTCTGCACTGCTCTTGCCTCTTTCTGCACCCCTCTTGCCTCTTTCTGTACCTCTTTTGCTTCTTTCTGCACTTCTCTTGCCTCTTTCTGCACCCCTCTTGCCTCTTTCTGCACCTCTTTTGCTTCTTTCTGCACTTCTCTTGCCTCTTTCTGCACCCCTCTTGCCTTTTTCTGCACCTCTCTTGCTTCTTTCTACACCTCGCTTGCTTTTTTCTGCACCCCTTGTGCCTCTTTCTGCACCCTTTTTCCCTTTTCCTGCACGTCTTTTGGTTCTTTCTGCACTGCTCTTGGCTCTTTCTGCACCCCTCTTGCCTCTTTCTGCACCTCTTTTGCTTCTTTTGGCACTTCTCTTGCCTCTATGTGCACCCCTCTTGTCTCTTTCTGCATCCTCTGTTGGTTCTTTCTGCACTGCTCTTGCTTCTTTCTGCACCTCTGTTGTTTCTTTCTGCACTTCTCTTGCTTCTTTCTACACCTCTCTTGCTTCTTTCTGCACCCCACTTGCCTCTTTCTGCACCCTTTTTCTCTCTTTGTGCACCCCTGTTCCCTCTTTCTGCACCTCTCTTGCCTCTTTCCGCATCTCTTTTGCTTGTTTCTGCTCTTCTTTTGCCTCTTTCTGTACCCCTTCTGCACCTCTGTTGTTTCTTACTGCACTGCTCTTGCTTCTTCCTGCACTTCTCTAGCAAATTTCTTCTCTTTTGCTTGTTTCTGCTCTTCTTTTGCCTCTTTCTGTACCCCTTCTGCACCTCTGTTGTTTCTTACAACAACAGACTTCTGCACCCTTCTTCCCTTTTCCTGCACGTCTCTTGGTTCTTTCTGCACTGCTCTTGGCTCTTTCTATACCCCTCTTGCTTTTTTCTGCACCTCTTTTGCTTCTTTAGGCCCTTCTCTTGCCTCTATGTGCACCCCTCTTGTCTCTTTCTGTATCCTCTGTTGGTTCTTTCTGCACTGCTCTTGCTTCTTTCTGCACCTCTCTTGCCTCTTTATGCACCCTTCTTCCTTCTTTCTGCACCTCTCTTGCCTCTTTCTGCACCTCTCGTGCCTCTTTTGCACACAAAGGGCTACTTTTAAACTGACCTCAGGCTCAGCAGTGCACACATGCAAGTGCAGAAAAAGGCTACTGGACTCTAAACAGCCATGCCCTATTATATGCTACAGACTTAGAGGTAGTTTTAATCCCCCTGCCCTATTATGTACTAGGGCCTTACAGGGGAGGTCATGCCAATCACAGGGGTACCCCAACCCATAGTGTACCCTAGTGTATGTAGGTGTTTTCACTGTATTCTAGGTGTCTTTCAGCATAGCACTGGCTCCGGGCCTGGTTAGGCAGAGCCCAGGGTCAGTCAGAGTCAGTTACCACCAGTACCAGTCAGCAAAAAGTTGGGGGGTGCCCAGGCACAGGTTGACTTTGCAACAAGGCCTCTTTCTGCACCTCTGTTGGTTCTTTCTGCATATCTCTGCATATCTCCGGACCAGCCTACCTCAACAGACGACTCAGCTTCTACACCCCCACCCGCCAGCTCCGCTCGACCAGCCTCGCCCTCGCCACAGTCCCCCGCATCCGGAAAACGACCGCCGCCGGCAGATCCTTCTCCCACCTCGCCGCCAAGACCTGGAACACCCTCCCCACCAACCTCCGACAGACCCAAGACCTACTGGCCTTCAGAAGACTCCTCAAGACCTGGCTCTTCGATCAGTAGCAGCACCACCCCCCTCTTCCCCCAGCGCCTTGAGACCCTCGCGGGTATGTAGTGCGCTTTATAAGTGACATGATTGATTGAATGATTGATCTCTTGCTTCTTTCAGCACCTTTCTTCCTCTTTCTGGACTTCTGTTGCCTCTTTCTGCATTTCTCTTGCTTCTTTCTGCACCTTTCTTCTTCTTTCTGCACATGTCCTACCTATGTAGGCATAGTTAGAAATTAGCATTTAAAAAACCTTTGACATTCACTGAAAAAACCATAGGTTTCAGGGACGTTATAGTTAGAAATTAGCATTTAAAAAACCTTTGAAATTCACTGAAAAAACCATAGGTTTCAGGGACGTTATAGTTAGAAATTAGCATTTAAAAAACCTTTGAAATTCACTGAAAAAACCATAGGTTTCAGGGACGTTATAGTTAGAAATTATCATTTAAAAAACCTTTGAAATTTACTGAAAAAACCATAGGTTTCAGGGACGTTATAGTTAGAAATTAGCATTTAAAAAACTATAGAAATTCACTGAAAAAACCATAGGTTTCAGGGACGTTATAGTTAGTTGGACATTTCATGCGTACAAAACCAGAGAAATCCGGCTGTTATAGTTAGTTGAGCTAACTATAACTCGCGCCCCCGCAATGCACTGCTGATGACATCACATGTTACATCACTTATGAAATGGTCAGTGACATCACTGATGACATCTCAAATGGCATCACTGATGACATCATCCACGTGATCCTCTGATGCACCTCCTCACAGCTTATATAACCTTTGATACACCCACTCTAAAATACAGACTGCCATTCTCGAAACCATAGACACACCAATACCAGTTACTATATACCCACTCACTTATTCCTAGGTCTACACACACATCCACTGCCTCATCCATACAGTCACTCATACATGCAGTCACTCATCAATACAGCCACTATCATATGCACTCATATACCCATACAGACACTCACACACCGCCACTCATCCATAGAGTTACTCACTCAGCTAGTCAGTCATGCAAAGAATCAATAACGCTCCCATTTACTCACCTACACAGTTATACACACACCACCTCACTTATTTATACAGATACTAGCACATACTTACTCTCTTATACAATCACTGACACAAGCACACACTCATCCATACAGCCACTTTCACAATCACTCACTCTCACATACAGTCACTTATATACTCCAACACTCACATATACTGCCTTTCACATATGTAGTTACTCACACATGTACCACTGAGACATCCATTCACTCACCAACACAGCCATACACTCACTCACCCACCCATACAGTCCCTCACAGATGCACTCTTGAACCCATACACCCAGTGAACCACCCACTCACACATCCATGCAGGGAGTCACACACACCCCACCCACCCACACAGACACTCAGGCACCCATACAGATACTCAGACAACCAATCAATAACCCATATAGACACTCATGTAGCTACTCACCAACCCATGCAGCTGCTTACACACCAACAGACAGATAGATACAAACATTCACACAGTTTAGTCACTAACCCATGCATTCAGTTAGACACGTTTAATCACTTACTTATATAGTCAGTCACACACCTACTAAATTATCCATTCAGACACTCATACACTCACTCATTCTTCAATACACCTTGGCCTATATATATATAAAACTTGTTTAAACTTTACAGAAACACACAGTCACTGGATGATGTCATCAGTGATGTCATCAGTGATGTAATTTGAGATGTAATCAGTGATGTCATCAGTGATGTCACTGACCATGTCATGAGTGATGTAATATGTGATGTCATTAGCAGTGCATTGCGGGGGCGCAAGTTATAGTTAGCTCAACTAACTATAACGGCCGAATTTCTCTGGTTTTGTACGAGTGAAAGGTCCAACTAACTATAACGTCCCTGAAACCTGTGTTTTTTTCAGTGAATATATATATATATATATATATATATATATATATCACCAAACTCCTTTTCAAAGGATGACGACGCCACGTGTGGATGTTTCTTTTAGATCTTTAATTGTTGGCCACCATTGTATGCGTTTCGCCTGCGCAGCAGGCTTGCTCACCAATGCCGAGGCATAATTACCAGCCAACTTTTAAACATTTTTTTAGTGCATGTCACGTGAAATCTACCGTGTAACCAATACTGAAGACAGACTCGTAATTTACATAGCCTTGTTTAAATTCATTCGATAATCGTAATGATTCATTTTTGCAAATCGAGTTCCCAATTTATGCAATGCTGTACTTATTAATTCATCATGCATGTGTTTTTCAGTAAGAAATACATACTGTACAAATTGTCTCACACTTAAATATTCCTTTCAGTAAAAGAATTTTTTCAGTGAAAGAATTTTTGGGAAAATTATTGAAGTACAAACCATATCATGATTGTAATTGTAACATCCCATATTTTATAATCTATATTTCTTATGCATTCCCGACACATATTTGGAACATTATTTGGAACATTATAATTCATTATAGTTTCTAATCGGGAAATGGATCTAGTTGTTCAACTATATGCATTATTCATTTTAGCTCATTGTACACTCATTCGTGCATGTACCTCGTTGTGATTAAGCTCCAGTGGGCATTCGGTACTCTACCTAATAATATATATCTCTTCTGAGTCTGTCTGGTGCAAAGTGCAATAAACGTGATTTAAAATTTAAAATCTATCAATTCCTTGCGGTGTAGGAGGCTAATCTCAGACAATTAGATATTTACAAGTGAGTGTGGAAATCTTCTTCCATATTCAGGCCCCCCGGGGTTTTTTAATCTAGCTCAATAATATAACGAGACTCTAACTTTCTCAGTTTCTTTTCTCTGTTGCCCCCTCTAATATCTGAAGCAACTGCATCCACTGCGTAGTACGTCAATCCCTTTCCATATTTGTTATGAAAAGCTTCAAAATGGCGCGCTACAGGATATGTTCTGTCGCCATTTTTGATTGCTCTAAGAGACTGTAATATCCGTTTGTGGACTTCCAGAATTGTACTTCCTACGTACCGCAGGCCACAGGGGTACTGCAGCACATGGACAGCAAACTCTGTTTTGCAATTGAATTTTCCTTTAATCTTTTTCATTTTATTAGACCAACCGGGTTTGTCATTCAAAGATAGCTTGTTAATTAAAGTGAAATATTCTTTTTGTTTCTGCGTGCAATTTTGTTTTTTATTGCTGATACGAGTATGTAAGTTTTTAAAACTTGAATCTAAACTATACAGGAAATCGACGTCAGGGAATACGTTGCTTCATGCAACGAGCTTCCATCCTAAAAACTTGATTAGGAGTATTCCTTATGGTGAGTGTCTAAGAACCAGACGAAATTGTAGTGAAGAAGCTGAAACTAAAAATGAAATTGACAATTTAAAAAATAGATTTAAAGCTAGAGGGTACACAGAGGAATGCATAGAAACTGCGGTTTTTAGAGCTACGAAACAACCAAGAGAAGAAATCCTTTTTAAAAAAGGTAAAACAGATGCAAAACATGAGAAGGCTACAAAAGAGCAGTGTAGAATATTAACCACGTTTAGCAAACAGCAGAGTAATGTCAGGAGTATTTTAAATAAACATTGGCACATTATAAGAAATGACCCAATTTTAGGTAAAGCAGTGCCGCGGAAACCCCAAGTAACATTCAGGCGAGCAAGATCCTTAAAACAAGTACTTGTTAAAAATACCCTGAAGGATGTCAAAGCAAAAACAACCTGGTTAAGCATGAAACAAGGATTTTTTAAATGCTCTAAATGTAAGGCGTGTTTACATGGGAAAAACACAGAGCAATATAAACCCGGTTTGTCTAATAAAACGAAAAAGATTAAAGGAAAATTCAATCAAAAATGGCAACAGAACATATCCTGTAGCGCGCCATTTTGAAGCTTTTCATAACAAAGATGCAAAGGGATTGACGTACTACGTAGTGGATGCAGTTGCTTCAGATATTAGATGGGGCAACAGAGAAAAGAAACGGAGAAAGTTAGTATCTCGTTATATTATCGAGCTAGATTCAAAAACCCCGGGGGGCCTGAATATGGAAGAAGATTTCCACACTCACTTGTAAATATCTAATTGTCTGAGATTAGCCTCCTACACCGCAAGGAATTAATTGATAGATTTTAAATTTTAAATCACATTTATTGCACTTTGCACCAGACAGACTCAGAAGAGATATATATTATTAGGTAGAGTACCGAATGCCCACTGGGGCTTAATCACAACGAGGCACATGCACGAATGAGTGTACAATGCGCTAAAATGAATAATGCATATAGTTGAACAACTTTATCCATTTCCCGATTAGGAACTATAATGAATTATAATGTTCCAAATAATGTTCCAAATATGTGTCGGGAATGCATACGAAATATAGATTATAAAATATGGGATGTTACGATTACAATCATGATATGGTTTGTACTTCAATAATTTTCCCGAAAAATTCTTTCACTGAAAAAATTATTTTACTGAAAGGAATATTTAAGTGTGAGACAATTTGTACAGTATGTATTTCTTATTGAAAAACACATGCATGATGAATCAATAAGTACAGCATTGCATAAATTGGGTTCTCGATTTGCAAAAATGAATCATTACGATTATCGAATGAATTTAAACAAGGCTATATAAATTACGAGTCTGTCTTCAGTATTGGTTACACAGTAGTTTTCACGTGACATGCACTAATAAAATGTTTAAAAGTTGGCTGGTAATTGTGCCTCGGCATTGGTGAGCAAGCCTGCTGCGCAGGCGAAACGCATACAATGGTGGCCGACAATTAAAGATCTAAAAGAAACATCCACACGTGGCGTCGTCATCCTTTGAAAAGGAGTTTGGTGATTTACAAACGGACCCTCTCTCGTGTGGTTTGTCAAGACGACGCGCCGTTTGGTCAGGAGGCAGCGGGTTTCTTAATGAGAGAAATACAGAGGAAATATATATATATATCTGTCATGTGAACAAGGCTCGTTAGACCCGAAACGCACAATGGCTGTCAGAAAATAAACTAAGAAATTTGTGCACGTATACCGTGGTCTGTGCGTGTTTGTGTGCGGAAAGAAAACTGCAGCAGGAACGGAATCCAAGTCATATAGAGATATAAATCCCTGCAGCGTTACCTAGACGTAGGAAGAATCCCTAGGGGCTTAAGGATACTAATAGCCCCGAGTTATGATCAGCCAAACCCCAATATGATGAGCGATTGGGCGCAAAGCAATTTGGAATCGTCAAAAAGACTGGTAGAGATCTTGGTGAAATATGCAGAAATAGACCGGGTGGCTCTCCAAGAAAAAATAGAAAAACTGAATGAGGAAATTGCCCAACTTAACAAACATGAAGAAGAACTGAAATTAAGAGAAGAAATGCTAGCACGCCTAAAAAAAGAGGAAGATAAGATAAAGGAACGTAAGACATTCAAATTTCATAGAGATAGGGTGGACTATGAAACTGGGCGCATTTTCACATTTTCAAAAAAATATGACGCCATGAAATCTAATAAAATGAAAATGCAAAATGAAACAGGAACCCAGGCATCTACCAGTAGAGACAAACATGTTTACACCTCAAATTCAGATCTGAGCTCCAATATAGAAAGTGAAGCGGAGCTGGATGGACAACAAATGGTCCTAAGACCCACATTAACCAAACTTTCCCCAGCTGAAGAAATGAATTTTTTAGTGGAGGAAAGAAGGGCGACACTCCGCCCGAGGATGCAGCAGAACGCCAGAGGAAGAGGCGTAACCACAAACGGAGGCAGAGGAGAAAGTCAAATAGATCGGCCAAACAACAAAAAGACGAGAGGGAGAGGCTGGTGGAACCACAAATAAACACCAGTGAGATTCAAAAAGAAAAAACAGTAATCAACCTAACTGACACAACTCTCACAAAAGCCGAACAACAAATCTTGGCACTAGGACTCTCTTTCTGCCCCGAATCAAACTTCAATTATGCAAACACCCGGATGGATGTTTACCGCTTCATAAGAAAACTAAAGCTCAGAAAACATCATGCCTTATCAAAAGAAAAACTAAAAGAGAAAGATAAGGCATTGGAGGAGGAAAATGGTCAGACCGAGGTCCCAAAAGGGTTAACAAATAGCGGAGATTCCACCCTACTAAATACGCTAATGGAATTACGAATGGAATCCATTTCACCAAGGGCCAATAACACCAGTTTGGAACATAATTCCCAAAAATCAGGGAGACAACACGAGCAGCAAATATACTAGCTGAGGAGGATATACCCACAAGAAAAACCACACCATTCAAAAGTAAATCAACATTTAATCCAATAATGCCTAGAGATAGCATTGACATCTTTAATGAACAGGTGATCAATGGAATCAAGAAACTAAATTACAAGATTCAACATACCAAACAAAAATGGAATTCAAAAGACAGGCAATATAAACAACTGATTGCCAAACTACAAAGCAACAAAAACATCATTGTGAGAAATGCGGACAAGGGTGGTAATATTGTCTTGTGGGACAGAAAGAAATATATGGAAGAAGCAGCAGGGCAATTAAATGACAGATCATGTTATAAAATCAGCAATGTGTGGACATTAAAATCAATACAGGATGACTTTCATGGGAAACTCCTAGCATGGAAAAGCGCTGGAGTTTTAACGGCGGATGAATATAAATTCATAAAAAGGATAATCCCACCATCCCAAATATATACTTCATCCCAAAAATACACAAGGATGCAAAAATCCCCCAGGCCGTCCTATTATCTCGGCACAGAACAGCCTGTTAGAAAATGCAAGCCGATATATAGACTATTTTTTACAAGAATTGGTGCATTCCTTGCCATCGTATATCAGAGACACGAGTGATTTTTTAGCAAAACTGCAAAATTTCGAATGGAAGGAGTGTTACAAATTAATGACTTTGGATGTAGTGTCCCTTTATACCAGTATTAGACACTAAGGGGTCGATTCCGATTCGGGCTGTAAATTTCTCCGACCGAGCCGGACCCGGAGAGATTTCCGACCGAATCGGACCCGTGCAGTCCGACCGAACGAGTATGATGCGTCCGTATGTTATCGGACTCGAGTCGGTCGGACTCCCATTGAAGTCAATGGGAGCTGGTCGTACAACGCGTACGCGGGCTCCCATTGACTCAATGGGTGCGAGTCGGACAAGGGCGCCCCTACAGCGGGTACGCGGCGAAGCGATTCGCGCCGTACACGCACAGGTAGGGGGGACCCATGGGTCCCCCCTGTGTGCGACTCGCGTGGCTACGCGTACAGGGGGTCCGACACGGACCCCCAAAGTATGGCTCCGACAGCTCTTACGAGCCGGAGTGCGCGGCTCGGTCGGATTGCTCGCGGCGCGCATCGTACTTACCCGGCCGGGAAACGTCTCCATTGCGCGGTGCGAGTCGAGTCCGAGCGAGTCGGTCGGAGCGGTTCGAGCCGGGAGCGAGTCGGTCAGAGCGGTCGGGACGCCCGGACGAGTCGGTCGGCGATTTCGCATCGTACTCGCTCGGCCGGACCCGCGTACGGTTCGGTCGGGAAACAGGGCTCCGAATCGGATCCGGTAAAGCCAAATCCGATTCGGAGCCCTACCGGCCGATATCGGAATCGGCCCCATAGATGGTATAAGGGCATTGGAATACTTTCTGGGAAAAAGAAAAACAAGACTGTCTACCCATAATGTAATGCTTAGCAATCTGACCCAATTTTGTTTAAACAATAATGTATTTCTATTTGATAAGTGTGTCTATCAGCAGATGCGTGGTGTTGCAATGGGGGCCAGCTTCTCCCCTAGCTACGCCTGTTTACACATGGGGTGGTGGGAGGAGCTGGTCCTTGGTGTAACACACAGGCACTTTATGGAAAATCATATAAAAATGTTTCTTAGATTTATAGATGACATTTTTATTGTTTGGGATGGCTCTATAACACAAGCAAATGAATTTGTAAATAATATCAATGATAATGGCATTAATTTAAAGTTTACATCAACCATCAGTACCCAGTCAATCAATTTCCTTGATGTAGAAATTTTTATCAAGCATAATAAATTGGAAACAAGATTATTCAGAAAGGAAACTGCGGGAAATTCAGTTTTGCATTCAACAAGTTTTCACCCACGACAGCTGATTAATAGCATCCCCTATGGTGAAATGTTGAGAATTAAAAGAATATGCAGCAATCCTAAGGATTTACAAAAATGCAGCTAGAATGCAAAAACAGATTTCTAGCAAGGGGATATAAATGCAGAACAATAGACGCAGCTATCAAGAAAACCAGCAGTTTAGAGAGGGATTCCTTGTTAAAACCTAAATCTGTAGATAAAGAAAAGGAAAAAGAATCTTTTCAATTGCGGCTTATTACAACTTACAATAAGCAAAATAAAACCATCAAAAATATTGTACAACGCAATTGGCCTATAGTACTAAATGACCCTATTATAGGCAGTACTTTACCTAAATCCCTGGGTATAACCTACAGAAGGGCTCCTTCCATGAGTGGAAGTCTAGTAAAGAGTAGTCCGGAGGTTGTTGAACCAATAAATTGGCTCACGCAACGAAAGGGGTTCACAAAATGTTCAAACTGTAAGGCTTGCAAGCATGGCATAAACAAAAAAACATATAAAACCCCATTCTGTGATAAGGAGGTAGAGATCACACGTGCGCTGCATTGTAAAACAGATTACGCCATATATATCTTAGAATGCCCATGCAATCTAAGATATGTAGGAGTACAAAACTCCCTGCAAATAAAAGAATTTTACAACATCTAAGGGCAATAACAAATCAAGATCCAACCTACCCTGTGGCTAGGCACTTCCAGGAAACCCACAATAATGACCCCAAATATCTCCTATATTACCTCATAGACTCGGTACCAAAAAACAGAAGAGGAGGAGATAGAGAAGGAATACTGCGAAAACTAGAAACTAGATATATTCTAAATCTCGACAGTAAATTCCCGGGAGGCCTTAACACTACAGAAGATCTCTACACATGTATATAGGAATCCCTTTTATAAGTCAGTAAGGGGGGATTTTTAAGATTCTAAAGCTACATCATTTTTAAATCAAATCTTTTTTAGCTCATGATTTTAGGAGGGATTTGATCCTATGAACATCAATACTATTAGTCATTGGAGCTGCGACCTACTTATATAAGGGGGTTAAAAGGGAGGATATCCAATATCAATGGAAAGTATAAATAAAAAGATACTGAGGCTGCCACCTGACCTTAACCAGAAAAATAATGGTTTTTTAATTATTTGCTATTTGCACATTTAGGGTTATATTAACTTTTTAGAAGGTCACTTTTAAGGTCCATATCCGCATTGTTGAGGAAGCGGAACACATCATGCACAGGCACTTTACACTTTATTTTTATATAAACATTCTTTTAATGATAGTTAGTAGATAGCACAGGACAGGATGAGGAAAATCACAGACAATACTAAGTTGAAACATTAATCATAATAATACAAATTGCATTTAAGCAAATATGATAAAAATGGTTTTTATGGGGTTTTTTGATTATAAAAAATATCTTTACATTCCGTTTATTTACATAGGACTGACTAAAACAATTTTAATTATGAATTGATTAAAAATAAATTTTAGCCTTTATTTATTAACATATATTATAATGTATGAAAATAAGTTGCTATGGTATTTATTATATGCTTATTTATGGTTATCTCTATTCCCACCCACGATTAAAAGGCAATGTTCGACAATGTAATATGATATTGAAAATACACAAAACAAGTATATTAATTGTGGAGGAGAGGGAGAAATATAGAAAAAATGGAAATGTATCAAAATTGTAATACCTTAAAACCGCAGTATGTCTTCCATGTCCATGGTGAAATCACCGGAACTTTGCACTAATCACTGTCACTTTAAAAGGGGAGAAAATGGTAATGAGCGTTGTCATGTGATCAAGGTCCAGGAGGGACCGAAACGCGTCATGGCCGACTAAGAATAAACATTTCCTGCACAGAAACGTGGTCCGTGTCTGCTTTCCGTTTCCAGGACTGGTGAAAGCATTTGGAAGCAGTACGAGAGGATATATATATATATATATATCAATAACATAAAATCCATTCTATTATAAATTAAAACATTAAACTATTTAAAAATCTTTAAACTTAAATTTACCACTCCAGTCAGTGCAACAGTAGAGAAAGTGTTGGATAGCGGAGGGGTAAACATTACTATTCACACTCCAGTGAGTGCAGCAATAGGGGAAGTCCTGGATAGCGGAGGGGTAAAAATTACTATTCCCACTCCAGTGAGTGTAACAGTAGGGAAAGTGTTGGATAGCGGATGGGTAAAAATCACTATTCCCACTCCAATGAGTGTAACAGTAGGGAAAGTGTTGGGTAGCAGAGGGGTGAAACTTACTATTCCCACTCCAGTGAGTGCAACAGTAGGGAAAGTGTTGGATAGCAGAGGGATAAAATTTACTATTCCCACTCCAGTCAGTGCACCAGTAGGGAAAGTGTTAGATAGCGGAGGGGTAAAAATTAATATTCCCACTCCAGTGAGTGCAACAATAGGGAACGTGTTGGATAGCGGAGGAGTAAAAATTACTATTCTCTCTCCAGTGAGTGCAACAGTAGGGAAAGTGTTGGATAGCAGAGGGGTAAAATTTACTATTCCCACTCCAGTCAGTGCAACAGTAGGGAAAGTTTTGGATAGCGGAGGGGTAAAAATTACTATTTCCATTCCAGTGTGTGCAACAATAGGGAAAGTGTTGGATAGCGGAGGGGTAAAAACTACTATTCCCACTCCAATATTTGTAACAGTAGGGAAAGTGTTCGACAGCGGAGGGGCAAAAATTACTATTCCCACTCCAATGAGTGCAACTGTAGGAAAAGTGTTGGATAGCGGAGGGATTAAAATTACTATTCCCACTCCAGTGAGTGCAACAGTAGGGAAAGTGTTGGAAAGTGGTGGGAAAAAATGTACTATTCCCACTCCAATCAGTGCAACAGTAGGGAAAGTTTTGGATTGCGGAGGGTAACAATTAATATTCTCACTCCAGTCAGTTCAAAATTTTAAAAAAACAAAATATTAACAACAAAAATATTTAAAAAACAAAAGAAATAAAAAATTATATAAATATGTTAAAAATTCAAATACAAATATATTTAATATTACAAATTAAAAAATATATTATAATGTTAAATGCATATGACAAATACTTACAAAGATTATATTAAATAAAATAAAAAATTATTTTCAAACAAATGAATATTTTTAATTAGAAATTATTTAGAAACAGAAACATTAATTATTACATAAATTTCCTTTTTTATTTCCTACCCTATAACACCACACAATGCACAACCCACATCTAATTTTTTTTAAATGTACTTACATAATTAACTTAATTAATTACCAATTAATAAATATTATTAATTAAAAAATAAATTAAAACTCATAAAAATTAATAAACTTCCCACACTTTACCCCTATAATCCCCACAAACCACAGCTAAAATAAAACTGTAACAAAATTAATTACACAATTAAAACGTATTTTCAATTAAAAAACTAATAGTATTTAACAACTAATTATAAAGTAGGTCAAATTAATTTACTCCCCACCCTTTACCCCTATAAAAGTAAAACTAACACACAAAAATATAAACAATTACCCTAATTAAGTATCAATTAATCAATTAATACTAATGATCAACTAATTATTAATTAATTAAACATAATTTACTTCCCACTCTTTACCCCTATATTCCCACAACCCACACCTAAAATTATTACAATGTCCATATTTAATTTTCAATTAATTAATCAATATTAATTAAGAACTAATTATTAATTAATTAAACATAAATTACTTCCCACCCTTTACCCCATAAACCTCACAACCCGTACCTAAAATTAATTACACAATTCCCATAATTAATTTTGAATCAATTAATTAATATAAATTAACAACTAATTATTAATTAATCAAAAATAAATTACTTCCCATCCTTTACCCCTATAAAGCCCACAACCTGCACCTAAAAGAAATTACACAATTACTATAATTAATTAATATTAATTAACAACCAATTAATAATTAATTACAAATAAATTACTTCCCACAATTTACACTATAAAACCTCAAATAAATAAATATTAATAAATAAAAAATAATCATTCATTTATTATAATCAAGTTACTTCCCACCCTATTCCCCTATAAACCCACAACCCGCTACGGAACTAAAAAATGCAAAATTTAATTAAAATAAAATTGATAACTACTAAAAATGTAACCCATATATTAAAAACCATAAACAATACTGATACAAAAAAGCATACATCACATACATTTAGAATATAAACTAAAACACAACACTAATTAAAAAAATCGATATTTTAAACAACTATATTTTTGCAAACGATATTGACTTCTATATTTTTAAAAACGATATTTCTTACCTCAAATTCGATATTCTTGACCACGATATTCTTGCTGTCGATATTTCTGTGTCACCATATTTCCAACTCGATATTTGTGTAAGTTGACATTTCTAACTCGATATTCTGTCTGAATACCATGTGGTGGTTCTGGCTGCACCATCCTTCCTTTGTAGCTTGGATTCTTCGATATGTGGTAGCAGCCCTTATAGAGGTCTTCAGAAGACACTCAGCACCACAGCAGCACCTTAAAATTTCATTTGGGTTAGTTGCTGCCTCCAGGTCGAATCTTTTGAGTGATCTCTTAGGCAAGGCCCACACCAGGGCATGCCGGGCTCTCCACTAAGCAGAGACAAAGTTATTCATTCTTTGCCTGCATCAGCAGTACCAGGTAATCTGACCCACAGCTGCCAGCAGGGTGAAATGTTCGAGGAATAAACCTGACGCAACTCATATTCACAGCATGGGCCTTCTCCTGGCACACTTTCTTGGGCTTCAGCTTTTTCTGGGGTTTCCCTCACCATAGATACCCATGGGTTTCGCCTCCTGAACAGGCTCTGGTCCTGCAGGGCCAGGTACACTCCCTTCTTCTCTCAGCAGGGAGGCAGGCTTCTAGGCTCTTCAGTAAGACTCCTAGCACCTTCAGCAGAAAGTGGTGAAGTCAGGTGATGCCCCCTCATCTTTGGTACCCTGGCATTCAGGCAGATGCCAGTCTTGGTTATACACCGGCTCTTCAAGTATTCTTCAGAACACGCTTTTCCTTGGTCAAGAAGAAATTGGAACTGGAACAAAGGGTAGTGGTTTGGATCCCACATTTACACACATTTTCCAGAAAGTGGATGTGAATCCACTGTCCCTAGCTACAGAACCAGTTTGGGTTGGTTCTCTTTCAAGTGTACTTCTTAGGGTGCTCTCCAGATTTAGTCTTTGTGTGAAGAGATGCTTCGCACAGCAGTTAGCACTGGGTCTGGGTACAAGCAGGAACAACCACTACATGGGCACAATGAAGTGTGAATTTCCTACATCTGTCTGTGATTAGCCTCTCTGAAGCAATAATTTGAGACAGACAAAAAGATGGGCCTAGCCTAGAAATGTCCTCATCTTGAGCAACAGAAATTGCAGTCTGATTCTCCACATTCCAACCACAGGAATTCAAGCAATACGCACCCCTGCCTCTGAAAGCTGTTATTACCCTCCAATAATTGTAATACTACATTCAGGAGCATCCAAAATAGATCTCTCTGGCTTCAGTACTCAGACTCATACACACAGGGTCCTAATACCAGCCATGCCACAGGGTCACTGCACACACACACACACACGCACACACACACACACACACACACACAAGATTTGTGCACACTAAAGATTAACTCAATGTGGTACACTATGAGTGCGCACTAAATGCACCTCTCCAGGTCACAAGACAGGCCCTGCACCATGCACAGTCAGGGACAAGCTTGCGCCTCTCCACCTACACTAGCTTAGTATGATGCCAGGTCCAAAATAAAAGTTAGGATACCAGGTTTACATGCAGTAAGACACTCAAGGCTTGGGGACATGAGTGTATAAAAAAAGTAGGGACATTTCTACTTCAAAACACAAGTCAAGGGTTTACCTCTACTATTTCCCCCTCAAAATAGTTCTGTTTTATGCCGAAAAGAGCGGTGTCTAGAATCAATGTGTTGACTTGGTCTGTTACTACTCCAACAATCACTACATATTTTGTATTTGGGTGGTTTTAAATTGCTTTACAACTCCTTGCGATTTTTTTTACCAGTCCTGCTCAAATTCATAAGATGTGCTGATGGAGCTACTAGGTGTCCTTGCTGTACAATAAGGGTATCCTCCTTGTTTCTAAGCGCACCTCTTACACTTAGACCTTTAATGTATTGTTGCCCGTATATTCAAGTTTGTGTACCAACTGCTGGGTATTAGAAGACCCCATCAACGAAGCAAAACATAAATGCCAAATCCACATCTTTGGTGAGTACATTAATTACATGGACCAGGCTATGGTTAGATAGAGTGATGGGGTCTCTACCTGTGTAATTAACCCTGCACTGTACAGTGCTGTTAATCAGGACGTATATAGTCTTAAAAAGGTTCTGAGTTCAGCAGAATAATGTGAGATAGCACGCCTGCCTAATATCAACTGGACATTCTTTACCCATTCTCTACCTTCTTAGAAAACATCTGTTGTAGTCCTAGCATTATTTGAGACAAATCCTCACTTCCATCTATTATCATATTCAAGCTTCCTCATATAATTAGATTCACCATCTGTAAACTGTTGTATCTATGGAATAGTTTGTCCCAATAATGCCAACAGACTCACATTAGGGGTGTGTATTGAAGGCAATGTTATAGTCTTAGATCCTTAAAAATCAGCTTGCTTGTCTGTCTCTATTCTAGAGGCTTCAGGAATGGTTTTCTTGGAAATTGTGATGATGACCCCCTCTGCTTTTTTGGCCCAGGAGTTGGCTATGCCAGTCACTCTTCATGAGACACATTTTCTGTATTAGGCAGAGGTCATTCAGCCTCTTTCTGTAAGCAAAATATTCCTACATGCATAGAAGGAGCCTTTAAATCTCACTTTAAAAACAACATCAATCTTGGTGGGTCAACACCCTTCTGCCTTTCTTTGCATTCCTCACTCTGTTTGATGCCTCTGATTTTGTTCATGTATGATCTAAAACGAGTGGCTCACCTCCAAACAATAAACTTGATTCCCTGTTTCTAACCACATGTTTCCCTGAAACGTGTGTGGTTGAGAAGTCTCCGCATAAGGCCATTTTTGGTTTTACAGAATTTTAGACCTTCCTTCAATTCTGGCTTTCTTCATGACTGTGCTTCATTGTAAATTAGTGGACATCGTACAATGTGTAAGGGAACATGTTACTGCCAACACCTGCCCAAAAACATGTATGCATACAATGGTGATTCTCCAATTAACATGCAAAGAGAATCTTGATTTCATTAAAGACAACGGAGGCTAACGTTATGCAATATTCTTTTATTGCTGCCCTAACATGCAGCCCTTTAAAGAACGTTACTACACCATAAACCATAGAATGTTTAAAACGCATAAGCATTCAGTGCACATATTCTTTCTCCTCTTTTGGGCTGCGACAGAATGAAAATATCTTGCTATCCTTTGGAGATACCCAAGAAGTTCCATATCATTGATGAACAGATAATAATCAGACTTGATCACGGTAAATTCACAAATTAATCTCTGGAAAATAAAACTACAATTACCTATATGAATCACTTTATCTTATGACTCAAACTATGTCAAAATTATAACTTAATAAAGAAACTTTAGTTATTTGGTATTGGCATTATAATCTCAAACATACCAATAATTGTAACTTAACACAGTAGCTTGCAAATTTCCTCCACACCTTTTTTACCCTTCTTTTTAACAAAAGGTGAGGAGGGTGGGGTAATGTTAGCCTCTGTTGTCTTTAATGAAATCAAGATTCTCTTTGCATGTTAATTGGAGAATCCCCATTTCATTACAAGACCGGAGGCTACCATTATGAACATTTAAAGCTGTTAAGTGCAGCACCACTTACACGTTCCACTGGTCTTAAATAAAAACTTAGTGAAAGTATTAGCATTTGACCAATCTGCTGCTCTTAAAAACTCTGGTAAGGAACACCCAGACCAGAATACTGTACTAGCCATTGCCCCTGTGGAGGAATGTGCCCCAAATCTTGAAAGATCCACGCCAGATTCATTCATGATTGCACGTACCCACCTGGCCAAAGTTGCTGTAGATTTCTCCTTTATAAGGTTTGACATAAGACAACAGCAATTGATCTTCCACGTGTCCAAACTCTAACATCTTGTTCTCGTAAACCTTTATACAACTCACCACACAAATGTTTTCATCACAGCCATAGAAAAATGGAAAGAAGATTGATTGGGACATTGTTTTTGTTCTTTTCCAAATATCAAAATGTACCCCCCTCTACAGAGTAGAATCTTTTAGAAATTTCTAGAGCTTTAACATCAGAGATTCTCCTGAAACAGATCAGGCAATGGAGGGTTGTTAAATTCATAGAAATCTGCTTTAAAGTAAGATACTTGTTACCTGGACAATTAGTAAATAACTTGAAGATCAAATTTACGTCCCAAAGAGACTCATAGCGAGTTTTAAGAGGTCTCCTAATTCTCATGCCCTTAATTTCTCATCTTATTAGTGGATCACTTCCGATGGCAAAATTATTAATTAAAGCATGACTGGCCGAAATGGCTGATCTATAACAATTAATTGTTCTATAAGATAGACCTGAATTAAACAGTGACAACAAATAGTTGGCTTTCTCTGGGACAGGAGCTTCCATGGGATTGAAACCCCTTTCCATACACCAAGTACACCACTTCTTCCAAACACCCCTGTATCTTTTTCTAGTTCCTGGGGCCCAAGACTCCTCCAATAGATCTCTAGTCTCTCCCAAAAGGCTTGAATATCTGCCTGAACTCCTGACATCTTCCAGGCAAGAAGGTTCATTTTCCCTTCCAAAACTTAAGGACGCTCCTCCCTCTCCGTCTGGGTCCCTCAAAAGACCTAAATATACTGGGATCATTGGTGTAGAGCTACAGCTAGCTCCATCAACCCGGGGAACCATACCTGAGATTTCCAAAAGGGAGTTATTAGAATTACAGTGCAACATTCCACTCTCTAAATCATGGAGAAAGGTGGAAAGGCATAACTTCTCATCCTTCCCTGGTCCTACAGAAAGGCATCTACTTCTAAAGCTCCTGGATCGGTCTCCAACTGTAATAATTGGGGACCAGGAAGGTTAGTCTGCTCGCAAACAAATCTACCTGGATGGGCCCCCTAATTCTTTGAATTTGATTGAACACTAATGGATCTAATTTCCAATCGCTGTAATCTTTGAGGTATCTGGAATTCCAATCTGTTCTAACATTCTGTGTACCAGGGATAAATTCTGCTCTCAGAACAATCTGTGGTTCCAACAGAAATACCACATTTTTCTTGCTAATTTCTCCAGAGCTTCTGACTTGGGGCCACCCAAACGGTTTATATGAGTTACTGTGTGAAGTTGCCTATTCGCAGTAAAGTAACTGTGTCCATTAATAATTTTTTGAAACTCATTAAGGTATTGAGTGCTGCTAACATCTCTAAACGATTTATGTGAAGTAATTTCTCCTCCTCCGACCACTTCCCGCTTGTTTCTAATTTGTTCAGACGTGCTCCCCAGCCTAGGTTGCTGGCATCCGATTCCAGAATTTGGTTTGGCACATTTCCAAATATCGCCTTCCCGTTCCATGCCTCTAAATTCTTTGACCACCGCTCGAGATCGCCCGAGCCTCTAATGAAAGTGGAACAGTGTCCCCATACCATAGACCTTTCCTTAGACCCGCTGCCTTCAACCTCTGTAAGGCTCCGTAGTGTAAAGAGCCTGGTGAAATTGCTTGGATTGAAGAGGACAAAAGCCCCAGAACTCTTGCCAAATTCTTCAAAAGGATCTATTTCTTTGACAAAAATGATAGCATCTCTTTCTTTATCTTTTTTTGCTTTTTTTCTGAGGTAAGAAAAGTTATGAAAGAATAGTATCCACGTGGAAACCTAGAAATTCTAAACCCTGTGAAGGAACCATGACAGACTTCTCTGTAGTTTTAAGTGTTCTAGGAGTTCCACTCTGTCCTGGGACATGATCAAAATATCGTCCAGATAGATTATTAGACGGACACCCCTTTCCCTCAAGAAAGCTACCACTGGACATAGTACCTTGGTGAAACACAAAGGGGCTGAAGACAGGCCAAAAGGAAGGCATAAGAATTGGTACAAGGCACCTTTTCTAATGAAGCGGAGGTACTTCTGACTCTCTTTGTCCATTGGGATTGTAAAGTATGCGTCTTTGAGGTCTAGATTTACTAACCAGTCTTTTGATTGCAAAATGTCCCTCAAAAGGTGAATCCCCTCCATTTTGAAACGTCTGTAAACTAGATAAGAATTCAAGTCCCTTAAGTTTAATACTGGATGTCAGCCCATGTCCTTTTTCTTTACCAGAAAGACAGTACTCACAAAACCGTCTGGGTTTCCCAAGTTGTGAACGAGAACCAAGGCTCCTTTCTCTAGTAACATTTTGACCTCTATATCTATTAACATCATTTTCTCTGTGTTTAGCTTCAGTTGCTTTGGCTGCCTTACCTGTATTGGCTCTTCTAGAAAGTCTGTCTTGAAACCTTCCCTCAATCTTTGATAGGGAAGAACCAGGAAGACTCACCTCGCGAACCTGAGGCTTGTGGCCTTGATCTCCCTCCACAGGATCTTGTGTTTCTCCCTCTCTGGGGATAAAAATTTTGGTTGGAGCGATAACCCCTCCCATAGCCTCTTCCATAATTACCGTAGATTCCGGTATCTTGATTGTAGTACTGGGACCTACACGAGGCCCGGCTGGCAGCCAGCCCACCCGGTCAGCCCATCCAAAAATGGGTCTAGAAGCAAAGACTCTTCTAATATTATTTTGGGCTTTACTAAAGGCGGTGAAGGTCGAGACATATTTGTCTAATGTCTTGACGAAGTTCTCTACAAACAAAAGACCTTTTGGATCTCCATTATCCTCTCTTGTTGACAAATCTGCCAATTTTGTAGTCATTATTAAGAGGACTGCTTTGCGTCTCTCAGAAATTAGATTTACGTTAGCATTGCCCAGTAAGCAGATAGTATGTTATTCCCAACCTCTCAAAAAATCTAAATTTATTTTGCCATCCTTACATTTGGCTTCCTTGGCCATATCCAAAATGCGGGTGAGGGGTCCCAAAACGTCAAGGAGTTTATCCTCACTTTGCTTAAGGTGTTTTTCAATTCCCATCCTCTGGTCTTTTCCCGATTTGAATAGAAAAGTGATAATGTCTGGGTCTAGGTTGGGAGTATTACAGACCTTACTTTCCGTAGAGGGTCTTGGACACTCTGCTCGGAGTAAATTGCGGGTTTCCAAATCTAAGGGTTTTCTGACCCATAATTTAAATATTTTGATATGTGGTCCATAGGCCATCATTCCCCACTACGTGGGTGTGTAATTGAGGTTGGATTAAACATTTCGCACCGTAAGTGGGTCTCTTATTTTGGGGGATGTTGAGGCTTGTGCTATATCATCATCCAATCCCACAATGTCACTGCTCTCCTGTGGGTCAAATACATACTCATCCCAAACCATGTCATCATCCTCCATATTATCTTCAGTGTTTTCTAAATTTTCCCGCATATCTATTGAGCCATGAAGGTCACTCTTTCTATTAATGCCGCTATGGACAACCCTTTCTTGTAACCCGTGAAGGTGGCCCTTTCATCTTGTGCTGCTGCGAGCACCGTTCTCTATTGTAGCGCTTAGGCTACCAACGCTGCAGGCAGGGTTTTGCGCCTTCTCTAGGTGTTTCCTTTTATGAGAAACTTTTCCCTCTTTTCTTGGTTCAGAGGTAGACGGGGAGTTCCCCTGAGAGAAAAAGACATTATCTTCCTCTGCAGGGGCGTCCCTTTTCCTCTTTGATAATGCGGCTTCCACCGCCTCTTAAATTGAGGCTCCTCTTCCTTAAATCTTTTTATAGACTCCCCCATTAACTCACCAACTGGTTGGTTCTGGGAGCTTGACCTCTCCATATTTGCCCTTTGTTCTGAAAATCAAATAGAGTATAAATCTGTTGTTTTTAAAAGCATTCTGCAGGAGGTTGGGCAAATTGCCACTAGGTGAAGATATTTCTTTGTAATAAAATGATATTCAAATTGTATCAGCGTTAAGCTGCCTGATCGAAAAACCAAACCACCGTCTGTTTGATACAAGTGGTTACTAGGTAACACTTCAAGCGTTCCTCGTGTACCAAGAAAAATTTTCAAAATAAATAAAGGACTGTGGCTCCGGCAAGCCTGGGACCTTGTTTCTACAGTAACCAGGCATGCCGGGGCACGCATTGATGCATGGAGATAGATGGCAACAGACGTTGCTGAGTGACGTCGCGGTCTCTCGGCTTCTGAATGAAGAACACGTGTTCTTCATTGCCATCCTTGACCTCATACAATGTAGTGAGGGGACCACTAGCGGGAGAGGGCGGGAATTGCCTCAATATCTTCACATTTGTAATAGAAAGTCCATGATACCCAGAATGTAGATAAAAACCTTGGACTAGCAGAAGTTATCTAACATAATATCTGGCCTGTTTCAGGTCTGCAGGCTCACATCTGGCCCTATATGTAAGTTGCATTATTATGGATTGTACTGTTATTTTTATAGTGCGTTATTACTTTTTGTGAGGTCTAAAGAGTTTGCAGGGTGGCTGAGTAGGGAACTACTTAATTTATAACATTTAGACAGTTTACTCCTGTCAACCAATGTTGAGACGTACTCAAAATTCCATTGCATTCCTGATCACCCTTTCAGAATGCATGGTTGAAGAGGGTGTTGGAGGTAGTTAGAGCTGTGTGGACAGGGCCAGACTGGCCATAGCAGGCACCAGGCGTTTTCCCGAAGGGTTGGAAGGGTGGGGGCTGGTTTTTAAGTGATGGTTTCTGTTTTTGCAGCAGAGCTGCAATACGGTCCCCCTGTAACAAAAGCAGCAGCAGTGCTTCTCACTAACTCCCCTCCACCCCACCCCGGGGCCGATCCAACTGAATTGCCAGGGCTGGTTTGTGTTCCCAGTCCTGCCCTGCATGTGGCTAATGCTGGACAAGATGCATAAGGTTTGAAGATGTTGTAAATGCACCGGGTGTCGAGAATGGCTACATTTAAGCATGAAGTGCTGCATTGAGTGTAAAGAGAGATGCAATAGTGCAAGTAGATGCTCACCATCTTTAGTAAGGGACTGATCCGTATAGTGTGAGACGGGGTTGATACGGATCAACTGGGTCCCCTTACTTAATATTCATTCATTTATTTCTTGGGTGGTTTTATATAGGACATACACAACCCAGAGCTCAGTACACTTTATGCAAAAAGGGCTTATTTACAAGCTCCTTGCACCGCAGGTACGTCACTTTTCCCCCTATTAAAAGTGACGCACCAACGGCGCAAAGGTCTTTTTAAATAAGCCCCAAAGTTTTCACAGAGTGTACAAAAGCATAAACAATGGCATTAAGAATAATGAATTTTTGTGGCTCTACACAGGACTTCTAATAAGGTCATCAGTGGCGTGTGATTCCTGAATACTATTTCTAAATTTACATAATTTAAATAAGAATGCGGGTAGAGAGGCATTACCCCTTGATGCCACAGCTAGAGCACTCAGAATAGTGAATATTACTTGGTACTGACAATTCAGAGAGAAGACCAAAATACCACATGTGTACTGTAATTTAACCATAATTTAACATCCCTGGATGATCAAGCGAATGGCCTAGGAGGTCAATATTGATTTACCTAGAGCCACGTGTCTTTAAGATATTTGGTGTTACTGTCCATTAGTGTCTTATTTAATGGCACCCTTAAGCAGCATGTATTATGTATCAAAGGATATCACTAAAAAGTTATCCCATCACAGAAAACTAAATACATTGCAGCTCCACTGGGCTACCGACCAAACTATCTCTTCAATTCACTGTGTACAAATAAATAAATTAATACATGCATTATATTTACATTTTTGTAGCTCCTCCAATGCTGAGATTACTGAACATGCAAAGTGTAGGAAGCCCACCCTGATCAAGAGTGTCAAGATCTAAATATTGTTATGGTAAAGGGTGTACATACATTTATTTGGAAGGGAAATAGATGTTTAGAGATTGTTTTTACATGGAGTTCTACCTCAATAGCTGTACAAGATGTGCAAGGCATCATGTTGGTGTGGTAGGGCTCGCTGCCCTCAATAGCTAGGATCACACTATATATATATATATATATATGTATATATACACCATCACAAATACACTAACCTGTAAATAGAACACGCGGCAACATTTATTGTTAGGTGATAAATGGAAATCCTTCCATTTGTGCAGGAAATCCTAAATCTGTCCACAAACGTCTTCCAATATTCCATTCGAACGGTGTATAAAATACTTTAAATCTATTCTTTTCTGGGTTCAGTCCTTCTTCCACAACTGATGTTAAGTTACCACCCAAACCTAAATCGCGCCATCAAGACTTAACAAGAATCTAAACGAATAATAGGAATTAAATCCAAAGACGAAACTGTGTTTTAGTTTTAAATGGATTAAATCACATTAGTAGTAAATTGGATATGATCGGTTATTGAGTTTGTTTACAGAAGCATTAAGGAATACAGGAATACATATAAGGGAAGAGAAGGAAGCCTGCTCATATGGGACGTGATAGTCCTGTGAGACAGCACAGTGGTGATGAGAATAGCAAGTAACCAAGGGTAGCGATAAGGAGTAGTGAGGTAATGGCCACAAACAAACCAACCACAGGAAGTTAAAACAACTGAGGCCAAAAGACAGGGATGAGATAGGGTGAGTCATGAAGAGCATTACACAGGAAACCCAAGAAAGAAAGTGAATAACAGATTATACATTAGTAATTAGAAAAATAGAGAGAAACAGAAAATAGAGGAAGTAAAATAAGAACAAGGGAGTAATGTTCTCGATTGGCCTAAATTAGGATTAACTAGTTTGTTTATCTCCATAAAGTGATGGAAAAGGGTGATTTCTAGTGAGGCTAAATTAGTGCAAAAGATAATAAGAAGCACTGGCCAAGCCAATAAGACTGGCCTTGATAAGTGTGCCATAGGTTTATTATTTATTTATTTTACAAGCATATGCAATGGAAATCAGAACGTTTAAAAGCAAAAAAGTAAATAAAAGATCCACCATATAAAGGTGCAAGAATGTTCACAAATAAAAAAAAGAAGAACTCTCCTTTGCAGGTGCATATGCATAGGTGATCAGATAAAATGCAACCACTCACATTGCATGACAGCAGGCGGAGAATGAGGACTGCCTCGTGCTGTAGGCTTTGTGAGAGACACTTTAATAGACCAATTGAAGAAGAGGGCTGACCAAAAGCTCCTCTGTTTGTATATAAGAATGTATTTTTATTTTGACTTTTTTGTAAACATGAGGCTGCGTGAGAGCTAAAGCTGGGATTAAGCCAGACCTAAAAATTGGAAGAGCATTAAAATAAAGCAAAGAGGTAGTCCAAAGAGGATGGCAAGGAATCTTAAGAAATGCAGTATGTTTATACTCACCTAGAAATGCCTGCTTTCTCTTAGCAAGCGGTTAGTTGTATCTCTTTGTTAAGTAAAGTTAATAAAGTCTTTGTATTATTGGAGTTGCCTGATTGTTTTACATTCCTTTGTCAATTAACAAGGCCATTACGGCGTTTTTGAGGCACTCTTTTATAGTGTCAAGGCCAGATAACAGAGAAGAAATAGAACTGAAAATATAATTCCCCTAAGCCTATATGACTACAAATTGCTCCATGAAGCAGAAAGCATGTGGCCCTTTTTAAGTCTGATCTGCTCCCATTGATGACCCTCAGAAAATTGCCCTGCCACAGAGGAAATTAAAGTATTTACTTATGGATTGAACTATTATATATCAATATTCAAAATATCGGCGCATACCTCCATTTAGTACTTGTTTACATATTTTTAAGGCTGTATTGGGTTGTAGAGTAATTAGAACAGAAAATTAGTGGATAATGTAATCAGTGATGTCATCAATTATATCGTTGAATATGTCATGAGTGATGTAATATGTGAGGTCCTAAGCATTGCATGTCAGAGGCACAAGTTATAATTAGTTAAGTAAACTATAGCTGCTAAATTTCAGTGTTTTTTGTTTAAAAGGGTATTTTTAAAGCGGCATTTTCACCTATCTATAACATCACTTTAACTTTTGCTTTTTTCAGAGAATTTATAGTTTTTTTCATGCAAAGTATGATCCTACCAGCATACCTAACTATAACGTCACTAGCCTGTGGAAGATAAGCCCTGCACCCAAAACCACTGGGTACGGCCAACTCTGTCGTGTGCATGGCCAACCAATGACAGCGCCTATCACAATATAAAGGGGTGTCATTTTAAATAATACAGGCCTACTGGCTTTCTCAAGGGATCAACATCAATATATTAAAAGCAGGTCTTCTGGCTTTGTCAATGGGTCACCACATTATTATATAAAGGCAAGTCTATTGGCTTTGTCAAGGGGTGGCCCCATCAATATACAATGCAAGCCTATTGGCTTTGGCCAGGTATCACCACATTATTATATGAATGCAAGCCTGTTGGCTTTGTCTAGGGGTGACCACATCAATATGCAAGGCAAACCTATTGCCTTTGTCAAGGGATCACCACATCATTAATTAAGACAAGCCTACTGGCTTTGTCAAGGGATAACCACACTATTACACAAGACAGGCCTATTGACTTTGTCAAGGGGTCACCATATTGAAATATGAAGTCAAGCCTATTGCCTCTGTTAACAATACAAAACATGTGTTAGAGACTTTCTTTTACACTCTTCAGGCTATGAAATACACCCTAACACCAACCACAAGAGGTCCCTGCAATCATCCGTTTGAGAGAAAAAGCTCTTCATCCAGAAAAGCTTAGAAGCACCATCACCCTTTCCTGGGTCACGTTGTATACACGCCAGGAAACACATGGTTACTCTTACTAAATAATTTCTTGGGGGGAGACTGCTGCTCTCCCTGCGGCCGCCCCATAACAGTTTTGTAACATGTTGGTGGGGCCACACAAAGCAGTAAACAATATGCAAATTCACCAACACAGCTCATTATGGGGTGTTCCTGATCGGGAACAGTGATTAATAAATTAGCCCACTCTACAGAAGGCTTGAATGTTTGAATTTCAGCCCAACGGTCTAGCTATCTATACATTTTAAACCTTAATTTCTCAAAAAATACTGATCTAAATTGCACAACGTCACTAAAAGCACACTTTCTGGGTAAAGAGCTAGCTTTCTACTAAATTTGGTGAAATTCTGTTCAGTTGTTTGGGCTGTAGCACTCAGTGGCGGCTGGTGAGGCGGCTGGTGACATTTGAAAGTGGTGAGGTGTAAAAGTTCTGGATGAGTGCCCTATGGCGAGTGAGCGTGCCTAACGGTCATACGAGGGGCTCAAGGGGTGTGGAGGGGGGTCCTTCCCCGGGGTAAATTTTGAAAAAAGAGTGAGCAAATAGAGAAAGCAAGAAGATCAATAAAGCACTTGTGAAATTGTAGTTGTGACATCAATAAAGTGATTTCCTATAACATAACATGTATTTGTAAAGTGTATGCTCACCCAGAAGGGTATCTTAGCGCTGAATAACAGATGCTTTTTGTTACCCAATTCTATGGTACTCATTTTATCAACCTTAGAAGGATGAAAGGCTGAATGTACCCGTTGGGATTTGAACCTGTGACCATGAGGTCAAATTCAGGCCCCTAAAGTGGACACATTAGTCCACGTAACTACCAGACCCAACGTAGGTAGCACTATAACCAGAGAACTTCATAACAGACTTTGAGGCCTGTGGAAGGGGTAGTGGTCTTCAGAGTTTCTCAGTCGTGCCGGTTATGGTTATTCTACGTTAGACACTTGCACCCTTTTCTCTCCACATCTCGCCCATATGCACATCTTATCTTCAGTAGCCTTCTTTCACTAACTCTTGAATGCACTTCCTCTCATCTACTTCACTTCTCAACCCCCAAATACACAACACACTGACTCACCTGTAAGCACTGCAATTAGTGAATATTGCTCTGTTTGTTCAGCAGAGAGGCCAAGGATTGAATGACCAAGTATTCTGAACACCTTTTGACCCACTGACAGGCATTGGGAGAAATTCAAACTGCCTTCAGCATCAGGTCCAGAGCTCTCAAAAGTGCCCTATGAAACACGCCTGGAGGCAACTCAGTTCAAAGTAAGCACTGTCCAAGAGAAAAGAGACTGCATGGCAAGCAGAGGTCTGCAACTGACAATTTCTGGCCACATAAACGCCATGTTTTTTAAACACAACCTTAGTGACATGTGTGCTGACATGCTTTGAGGGAGCTGGGACGAGACATAATATTTGCCCTTGATGTTGCTAGCAGGCGGTGGGAGCATTATGCTGATGCACAGTAGTACAAATAGGACACACTTATTGGAGACTTTTGGGGGTTATGGCCATCTGAGTCTCGATGTAGAGGCCAGAGGAATGTTATATAAAGCTAAGCCCCTAAGCAGTATGCGCATCCAAGCAATGCAAAGATCACCTCACTTGTTCCTGGAAACAATCATTCCTGTATCCAGCTGTGCAGCCCTCCTATGTCAGAGCTATGGCGGCGACTTCTGTGATCTTGTACAATTTTCTTAGGCTTTTGATTTCATGAAACAAGGCGCTTCAATACGATAACATATTAGTGAAAACAAACAAATTTAAATGTGACATCCGATCCGAACTTAACCCTATTTTCCTAATTGGTGTCCATTTTAATTTACAATGTTCACAGCTTTTCATCTGGAAAAAGGAACTTAAATTAACTACAGCCATCGTTTTATCTGGATTCAAAGAATACTACCTACACCGCTGCACATCTGAAATACAATATAACCATGATTAAATGCTGACTACCTAGACAACATTAGCTGTGCCTGGTTTGAACATGACGACCGACAGCCTTAAAGAAACCCTTAACTGCTGATGAGATCGATGACGCCATTATTATTTATGACTAACAGGAAAGCGCCTGGGTCAGACGATCTCAAGGCACAGTTTTATAAAGCATTTAGTGACCTCTTCTGCCCATACTTCCTGGAGGTCCACAGTAAAGCGAGTCGCATAAATGAGCCCCGTATGTCTCTGCACTCCATGTGCCCCAGTACAGAGGCTGTCTCAGTGTAGAGTTTAATGCAGTGTGTCTGTAGCGCGGGATTCAGTTAAAAAATAACTGTGCTTTTAGCTGTGTTGCACCGCACGGCTAAAATGGTTCCAATAACATGTTGTGTACATTTTAAATAATATTTACGGCTCTGGCATCTCTCATGCTCACGATATTATTTGTAGTAGGGTCTTTGTGTAGCCATGATAGGGTCCCGCAACGGTGCTCTGCTTCACCATAGAGCCTGAGGCAAGCATTCTGTTAAGAGAAAACCTATTTGTCTGTACACTAAGTAACTCATGAAATACAAGCAGGGTTGTTCATTTCGCATTTTATTTGTTTGAGGGGCCTGCGTCTGCTTTGAGCGCTGTTTCAGACGTTATGGGTTTATTTTCCGCGATAGTTACATGAGTTGTAAAATTATTTCACAACTCATGTAACCATCGAGGGAGGCCCTACCGATTCCATAATGAGCCTGGTGAGTATCAGGGGGCAACGCTGAGGCCCTGGACAGATTCCTCGATGTGAATGGGGCCCACCCTAAGATCGGCACCATTTTTTAAGCCCCATATTAGCATGAGAACACGGGTCTTTGTTGGCTAAATGCACTAGACACGCCTTTTCATTAATTGACAGAAGTGTTTTAAAGCCCGGTCTTCCAGACCTCAGGCTTAGCACACCTGCAGGCCCTGAGTGACGGCTCCTGGAATTGACTGCACTCGCCTCTCGTCCTCAGCTCTTACTACTCTCCCCTGCACCATGGCTCTCTTCGGGGCCTGCCTGTGTGGACGAGGGCCTGCGTGGGTGCCTGTGCCTCCCGCAAAAGGTATTCTTGGATCGCCCTGTCCAGGTAGGAGAGCCCCGTTTGTTCACCTCCACCCCCTTCTCTGGTGGGGGGACCGGACAGATACTACTGTGCCCCTGTAAGAGCATCCCTGTGTTTTAGAGACATGTAACAAAACTGTGAATCCAAAACCAACAACGTCTTCTTTTTAACTCCACTGGCAGGTTAAAAGGTTGAGCCAGTTTGAAATGTGACCCGTAGGCAGTCGCGGCTCGCGCTCCAATACTCGCGGGGGTGGGTGTTGGGGTCGCGCGCGGCGGAGATTAAAATAAAGCACCCTTATTAAGCTAACTAAACTTACCGGATCCGCGCCGCCTCTGCGAGTCCTCCTGGGCCGGTGTCCGACTCCCGCGTTGGCGCCTTGGCAAGTACCGCTTGCTCTCAGCCAATCCAGACGCTGTTCCAGCAGCAGCGCCAGGATTGGCTTGAGCAGTAGTGCGCATGTTCTGTTTAGGGCTTAACATTTTTTGCGACCAGCCCGAACATGCGCACTAGGCTGCTCATTAGAAGAGCAGCATGGAACAACCCTCGCTCTTCTAATGAGCAGCCTAGTGTGCGCATGTTCAGGGCTGGTCGCAAAATGTTTAAGCCCTAAACAGAACATGCGCACTATTGCTGTGCGCTCCGCCGACCACCTGTGATGTTATGGTGGATGTCAATCACTTGAAGCTGAACTCTGTCCTGTAGTGCTGCCCCGCCCCCTTCTAAGCCGACTGCCTCCGGCTCTGGCTGGGATACAGGGATTGCATTGTGTGAGTGAGAGAGTCCCGTCCGAGTTAGAGAGTGACGGCAACGCTCAGTGGGGCAACGCCCAAGCGCCCTAATGGACGCACCGCCCTAGGTAGCACTGTTCGAAATTCCCTATGAAATTTGCAGTGTGCCAGTGTGCCAATTGTGTTTTGGGACTCCCCCCCACCCAGCTTTTTCTCAGTCCTCTCTTGACGGATCATCCAAAAACTTTGCTGAGGTGGATACACTTTTTGGGGGAAAATCTTCAAACGATCATCACTGAAATATTACCCAGCGGCGACTGCCACTGGGTAGTTATAATTAGGATCATGTTTCAATAGGAAATGCGTTTTCTGGTTTGTTTATATCTGTGGTGCCATTTGACAAATCTTTACAAAACTTTCCCAAAAGAAAAATGTTTCCATCTCAGTTCCTTCCTGGAAAGTTTCGGGGTGAATTGTGAAGCGCAGCCCAAGAAAAAGGGGGTCCCAAAATGTGTTTTTCCCTTTTCTATTTTTCCACAGGAATTTTAGACAAAGCTACGGCCCAAACTGCTTAATGGATTTACACCAAATTTGGCAGAACGCTAGATCTTCGTTCCAGAAAGAGACTTTTTAGAGATTTTGTTTAAATCCATTAAGTAGCTTTTGAGCAATTAATTCGAAAAAATATTGTGTATATGAAGCAGCAGAGGATCCGTGGGTCCGACAGATCTGATAGTGAGATCTGATTGGCTACCCACACATCAACAACAATGTGAAGGTAGGAACTTAAGACTCAGGACTCAGTACCCAGTACATTGGCTACTTTAAATAAATCTTATTTTCAGACATGATTCCTCTTCATTTCATTTTTGCCAATCCAGATACTTGCCTGAGAAATATTGGTTAAAACTAATACGTGAAATGTACAAGTCATTGTCTATGAAACACATTTTATAGATGAATCCTTTTCATAATACAAATACTACTACATACAAGGGGCAATAAATGTGATATTTAGAATAAAAAGATTTGCAGCCAAGGGTTGAAGGTTAAAGGTTAGTTGGTGTAATTGTATGCTAACTTGACAGTGCAAAATAAATATATGGAATACCTACTATATGTCTTAAATGATCAAAGCTCCAACCTTTAAGTACCTACCTCTGAAGATTTCATTAATGGAATAAGACCCATTTAGAAAATGCTTCCATGTTTTATCAGATGAAGCGTTTCAGAGCGAGTTATAAAATGAATAGTGTTAGTTGTACATATTTTCCTCCATCTGGCCCCCTGTAATTCCCTGTAATTCCCTGTACCCTTGTGTCTCCCTTAACCCCCAACATCCCTCTGTGTAGCCATTCCACCATTTTCCACATTTAGAATGTTCCTTAGGCGTCATTGACATTCTACTGCCAAAGATTTGGAAACTGAAGTCGCAGAAAGGCAAGGTGTTTTCGTGTGAGGGTCTACCTTCAATAAATTTAACCAGCTTTGGATCACTATCTCTAAAACAGTATTCTTTTTGGCTACAGCAAACCTATCAACTGCCAAATAAATGGGCACAATCTTTAACGTTACAAATTTAAATGAATAGTGTGGGAGCAGTTATTGTGAGGAGGTAATCCCTCTGTGCAGTTTTCCTCAGAGATCCCACATCTTTGGGTTGTGTTGGGTGTGCTACCACTTGATATGTTGCACTTTCCTCTAAAGTGTTGAAGACTAAGGAACCCCACAACCCCATAAATACCAAAGATGCAATGTTCTGCAGATCACTATCGTTTACTGAAAATATGGAACACTACTTTTAAGTTTCAGTGAAATTTGTTAAACAATTCGAGATTTGTTACCAAATAGCTTCCATATTAGAGTTGCCAGGTATTTGGAAAATGCTACTGGTCTTGAACACCTCTAAGTTAATTCAGCGTGGGTAAGTCACGTTTAGTTTACGTTCGAATATTATGTGATCCAGTTTCAGATAGGCAGGTGCTCAGCACTACCTAATCGTACTCATCGTCGCTCGCTTTGGCTGATTAATTAAGAAGCCATTGCAGACTCTTCTGTCCTCATGTCACCATAGTGAATCAGTGATATCAGTGAGTTAGTGTTCTGTGTGACTTTCTTTATGTAGCTCATACAGTCCCAAGCTATTTCACAGTGATGTGTATGCACCTATGCGATGCAAAAAAGGGAGACTGAATTCATCCATCAAGGGAGTTGAGAAATGAGAATAGAATCAAAGATCATTCATTGCAATGCATTAGTTCCAAATGTAGGTTTTGTTAAGGAACTTTGAAATAGGGATTTTAGGATTAGTATGGCCAACTCAACGACAGTCGATAGACTCAAATCTAGTTCTATAGGTGATCTGATTTATATATAGGTACAATGTGACTGCGTTTGCCTGTTAAAATAATTTTGTGGAGATTAACTCTACCACTGATCTATTTTTTTTTTCTTTATTTCTTACATCATACCCAAGGGCAAGAAGGGGGGCATTGCAGACGCGGGTCCGGGAGGAGCTGCTCAGGAGGCGCCGACCAGCAGCGCCACTACTGGGAGCTTTGCTAGCCCCAGTAAGTCCTAATATTTATTATTATATTTCCCTAATATAGGGATGTATGATTGTTGTGGGCTTAGGGTAGAATCTTGGGGTATTGGAATGTTGGTGCTGGGTTCCAAGACGGGAGTTGCTGCCTGAAACCTAGTGTTGCTGGTAAAAAATAAGGTCGCTCTGACACCCATAACTGTCATCTTCCTTTCACGTAGCGACGAGGACAGGATATGAACCCATGCGTGCAAAGCACAGTGGATTAGCTAGTTTTCCTCTGCCCATTATGCTACTTTCACATTTTGCCTTATTTTTTTTATACTGTCTCCTTTTTTCCAACTCCCCTGTCCAATCTTTCTTTAATTCTTGTGGTCCCTGCTGTATCCTTTTTTTCCATATTTCATGGGATTTTTTGTAGCTGACTTTCTCCTGTCTGTACTAGTCTATAATTTTCTTCTGCTTTGTTAGTAATCTTTCCCTTTCCCTATATATCTTGTAATTCTGTATGACTAAGAGCAGATATTTGGTACTCTACTGTCTTCTGTGAAGACTGCAGGCCCAAGCAAGCTAGTATTATAAATAATATTCACCACGCATGTTTGTTAAGAAGGTTTTCTTTTTCTTGCTCATGCTCTAACAGTTAATGAGAGAGTGACCATGGTCATGGACCTCCCCCCAATGTTGTACTGTAATTCATTTATACAGTATACCAGCAGTTTCCATCACAGTGCAGCATGGCTGGAAACTAGTGTGAGGTCTCATTGCATTTACCAATCAAACCATATGTCTGTCATTGGTACAGTCCCGGGCACACGTAATGAGGATATAATATCAGTAGAAATGTCTCATGCTGCAGAAATGTAGAGGGTCTACACCAGAATGATAATCATAGGTGTTTAATATAGTAACAGAGCATAAGCAACCAGCCAAAACAAAAGCAACCAGCCGACACGTGTTTCGTCACAAAGGGTAGTAACCCGTGACTCTTCAGGGCTGGGGAAGATACAAAACATAAAATAAACTGACAAGAAAGCAAACAAACGATGTATAGGCCGAAATTAAAAATCATAAATACAAGTGGAAACCTAGTTACCTAACTTACACACAAAATGACAATGAAAGATCTTTGCACCAAGATCAATAGGTCGAGCTGTGAATGTGTAGAGGAAGAAAAATAAATGGAATTGCAGACCAAGAGGCGAAATAATCAGTACATGGTGAATGAGAAGCGACACAAGCCAATGTGATAAAATTGAAAAGGCAGCCTGTAAAGATAACAATCACGCACTAAGCGGAACGTGTTGGAAATACATGCAATGGAGGGCGCCCAGTCATGGCAACGAACAGGTTCTAAAAGCGGCTGTAAACGCAAAATCAGTGTTCGGTGAAAGGTACTCAGGCAGAAGACCAACTAGATAAACGAGGACTCCTAAATAGAGGATAGGTGTTGGAAATACATGCAATGGAGGGCGCCCAGTCATGGCAACGAACAGGTTCTAAAAGCGGCTGTAAACACAAAAACAGTGTTAGTGAAAGGTACTCAGGCAGAAGACCAACTAGATAAACAAGGACTCCTAAATAGAGGATAGGTCACCCAGGGTTAAAAGGAGGACCTCTGGTACACAAAAGGTAAGACAAAACCGCATAGTGAACGAAATGGTGATCACGAGCAAGCTCCATTGTGAGCTGGACGAGTGCAACTGAAAGACATGCATAGAAAGCGAAAGAACGATAAAGACACAGCCTAGTAGGTGGCTCTGGAGGGAATAGACGGCTGCCTTGAGTGTGTGCTACTAGTAGGTAAAAGAAAAAAAGGGGGGGAAAGAGGGTAGAGACAAATACCTGAAAGGCGGTGCCAACAAGGTGGATTCTATGGAGAGGAAAAGGAAAAACGGTAAGGGAAAGGGGTGAGCTGGAAAAGGATAGATACGTACAGGAAACTGAAGTGAAACCTTACCAAGTGACCGTTCAAGAGTCCAAAACGGCAATGAAGAGCAGTGCGAACCACGGTAGGTGGACTACTGCCAAATGTAAGGAAAGGAAGACGGATATCGCCGGGCGGCGGATAAGCCAATGAGGACTATTGACCTGAGAGAAAACGGAAATAGGGAATGAAGTGAAGTGCCAAGGGTGGGAGGGAAAGGGGGAAGGGGAAAGACGAAAACACTAGAGTATCGAGGTGAAGAAGGCTTACCTTCAGAAAAGTCGATGCAGTCTGTGGCGACGAAATTGACCAAGTGCTAAGTAGCACAGGGGGGAATATAGGATTAGGCGTGCCAGGTCAGTAATCCAGGACGACAACGGCGGATGCGCCGGAGTACAGGAAACTAGATAGTGAGAGAGGGGGAGAAAAGGTGTAAGCAGATACACCAAGGATAGTGAGCTGACAAAGGTCGGCTCGTGTGGAAGGGACTGAGTCGCTTACCTGGGAGAAGTGTTGTTCAGGAAGGAAAATGGTTCCGGAAGATGGCCGGAAGAGGAGGGGCGGAGGCGGGGTTATAAAGGCAAGGTGGAGAAAGACTAGACCGCAGAAGGACAAAAGCAGAGGTGGGCTACACAGGACGCCATGTATAGAGTGTGCAGGTGTAGGAATTGGTGCTGTAAAAGGGATGTACGCCCCAAGTTGAAAGCAGAAAAAAGGGGAAAAAAGAAAATAACATAGACTGAAATAAAGAAAGAAAAAGGGAACAAACGTACATAAAATACAGACAAACCGATAGATGGAGGATGTTGAAAGGAGAGATGAAGGAGAAAATAGATGCAACAACTGAGAAAAAGTAGTGTAACTCCTGTGATATGGAGTGCATGTCAGATGCTCGAAACAGAGATGTTAAGACCTGGAGGGAAAAAAACAGAAAAGTAGTATACCATAATAAAAATTGCTCTCTGGATTACACGCATATACCAAAACTTCATGAGTAACACTGTGAGAGAAATACTCGCATGAAGCTTAGCCTTAAGCTAACAACCAAGTTACATGAGAAATAATTAAGGTGACAATGGTGGGCGCCGCTGTGACATGACGTTCACCTGAATAGTAAAGCGAAGTAACATTATACCAAAAGTAGTGACATAATAGCAACAATAGTGGGTGAGAAACGCACAAGGTGACTAAAATCTCAAAACTCTATAATCAAATTAACAGATAGCTGTGAGATTCACGAAAATGTCTGGTTCATCACATATTCCAACTGGAATAATGAGGGTCATGGTTCATGGAGTAGTCAGTAACCAGTGATTAATCCCCTAAAAAATAATGAAGCTCATGATCCGTGTTTAATCCATGTTGCACCGTCTGAAGGCGCATAATCCATGTTGCTTCCAGACGTCTGAGCCTCAGTTCTCTGTTGCCTCCTCTGGCGTTAGTGGCGGCCACATCAAATCCGAAGAATGAGAGGCGTTTTGGAGGCTTGCGTGGGACAAGTGGCTGCGTGGACTGCCATGGGGTATCTGGAATCCTGGCGTTGGAGTGCTCTGATGTGTTCACCAATGCGTTCCTTCAATGGTCTGATGGTGCTTCCTACATACCATAGTTTACAGGTGCACTCTAGAATGTATATCACAAATTTAGTGTTACAATTGATGTTGCAATTGATCAGGTATTTCTTCTTGTTGATTGCTGTGAGATTTTTGATGCCATTCTGGGCAAATCTGCAGACACCACAACAACCACATTTAAAGAAACCCAGTGTGTGTGTTTTGAGCCATGATTGGCTACTGTGAGGACGAGGTACAGTGGGACTGAGTCTCGTTTTAAGAGTTCTACCACGTCTATAGGTGATCCGAGGTCTCGTGGTGATTACATCTTTAAGCGTAACATCTGCTAGTAGTACACCCCAATGTTTGTTAAGACTCCTTTTTATGGCTAGACCCATGTCACTAAAATCGGTAATCAATCTAACTGGTTGATCCTGTTTGGTAACTGTGTTTTTGTCACATAAAGTTTCATGTCTCTCTAACTTTTGGATTCTTTTCTCAGCTTTATTTATGGTATGTGCATCATAACCTCTAGCCTTGAACCTAGATTTCATGTTGGAGATGCATTTCTGGAATTCTGGTTCCTCACTGCAGTTCCTTCTGGCTCTAACGAATTCACCGTAGGGTATCCCTTGAAGTTGATTAGAGGGGTGGGAACTTTCAGCATGCAGGATGGCATTGCATGACGTCTCTTTCCTATATAGTCGACTATGTAGTGTGTTAGACTTGATGTAGAGTTCCACATCGAGAAATGTGATGCTCGACTTGCTACAGACATTCGTGAACCTCATGTTCATGTCATTGGAGTTAAGGTAAGTGAAAAACTCTTCTAGTTTGTCTTGGGACCCTGACCATAGCAGAAGGCAGTCATCAATGTAGCGTCCCCAATAGATTATGCAGTCAACCCATGGAGCTCCCTTGATACCCCAGATCCAAATGGATTCTAGAACACCCATGTAGAGATTGGCAAATGATGGGGAAAATTTGGAGCCCATAGCTACGCCTTTAGTCTGCTTGTACCACACATTGTCGTAGAGGAAGAAGTTATTATTGAGAATGATGTCCATCATGGCAATCAACATGTTGGTGTGTTGCCAAAGTGTGGCTGGCCTGTTGTGTAAAAGGCTGGTGATGGCTTTGAGACCAACCTCTGGTTCAATGGTAGTGTAGAGAGAAACCACATCTAAGGTTGCTAAAGTCATGTCCGGTTGCCATTGGACATCAGCTAGGATGCTCAAGATATGTTTAGTGTCCTGTATGTATGAGGGTAAATTCTTGACCATGGGGCCCAGAAAGAGGTCAACATATTGAGCAAGTCTCTCTGTGGGTCCGCCTATACCTGATACTATGGGTCTACCAGCAGGAAAAGGGCCCGGTTTATGTATCTTAGGAAGGGTATACAGCCAAGGGAATGCAGGTCTGTGTACCTTCAAATAAAGAAGTTCCTGATCGTCAATAAGACCTAAAGCGTGCCAATCAGAAAGGTATTTGTTGATCTTAACAGTGAGGGTACCAGTGGGATTTTGATTCAATTGTTCATAACAGGAGGTGTTCTCAAGTTGAGTAAGGATTTCCTTGTGATAATCAGCGTGGTTCATAACCACAACATTCCCTCCTTTGTCGGCCTCTTTGATTATTAAATCAGGAGTGGAACTTAATGTTTTTAGAGCCACCCGTTCTTCTCTACGTAAGTTGTCTTTGGTCCTATGTTTCGAGTGAAGAGTTTTCTTTTCATGTTTGTCTATGTCCGTGAGAACTAGGTTGTAAAAGATATCCACAGAATTGCCCCCTGGGAGAATAGGAGTCCATCTAGACTTCGTCTTGAGACCACTGTTAAGAGTGAGGTCTGTGTCAATATCTAGTTCCAGAAGAAGATCTTCCATATTCATGGGAGGGTCGTCCATGTCCGTAAGGGACAGGAGTAAATGGGTGTCCTGAATGTCTTTGATACTTTGTACACCCAAAGAATTGTCTGTGCAGATATTCTTGATGGTCTTAGTGGTGGTAGGGAAACTACTGAAATGTTTCCTGATCTTAAGACCCCTAATAAATTTAAAGAGGTCTATTTTGTGTCTACAGGTGTCTCCTTGTTCATGGGGATTAAAACTTAAGCCTCTGCTAAGAAGTGAGATCATCCCACTGTTCAGAGTATGTGATGAAAGGTTAACTACCTGCACACCTTGATCTTGTGAATCTATTTGTTTTTCCCATCCCCAGACCTTAGTTTCTTCTTGTACTCTTCTGAGTCCTGACCTCTTCCCTCTACGGGTTTTCTGTCTTGGCCTCCTAATCTTTGTTGTGTCCGGTTCTCCCTTCGTATCGTTAGGACCTCTCGTAAAAAAGATGATTTATTGAGGGTAGATCTGTTCAGGTCGTTTGTTGGGTTATCAGGTTCACTGTCACTGCTGGCAATGGTGTTGAGAGAGGTGGAACTGGATGAGATGGATGAAATGTCCGGTCTAATTGGTTTGTTACCAGGTGTGGCGGTCTGAAGTAACTGATCGTATTTTCTAGCGAAAGTAAAAACACGTCCCTCTCTGTAGTCAGCTTCGTCTCTTTTTAATTGTCGGGTTTTTCTGTCTTTTATTTCGTTCTGGTGTTTGGACAGGATGTCATTTAAGATGACATAATTCTTTTCTGTAGCTTCTTTTAAATCTAGGTCTGCAATTTCTTTTTCTAAGTTGGAAATTTCAATCTGGAGATTTGCTACTTTGCGTTCTGCGTTCTCTATTAATATGTTGATGAGTGTGTTTGAGTTAGAAGTGAGAGTTTCTTCCCATTTGCCTAAAAGATCATCGTCCAAATCATCAAATGTGGGAAAAATCTGGGAGCGAAGTCCTCTTGGGACCCTGTTAAGTCTCAGATATTGTTTTAAGGTGGCACTGTCCCACCATCTGGAATTCTCTGTTCTCTTTAATCTCTCTAGTCTTACGAATTTCTCTTTGAGACCTTCTCTACGTAATGGGTTTCCACTGGTGGATACTGCATTAATAGTGATCCCTTTTGATAAGTTGTCAAAGAGTTCTGATGCGACCCTGTCTCTATCCATAGCCTAATCAACAGATAGCAATGAAATGGATATTTGAAGCGCTGCGGCTGCCTTTCCTGAAACCATAAAGTATGTATCAGTGTGGGGTTTTTAGTATTGACAGGAATAATGGCGCTCAAGCTAATTCGCGCTGAGTTTATGTTATACTAGGAGTGTGAACGGTGCAAGCCAGGTCAGGGGATATGCCCTAAAACCCCCGTGATGGTATGGATAGAAATCCACACAAATGAAGTAGGTACAGTCCCGGGCACACGTAATGAGGATATAATATCAGGAGAAATGTCGTCCTGGATTACTGACCTGGCACGCCTAATCCTATATTCCCCCCTGTGCTACTTAGCACTTGGTCAATTTCGTCGCCACAGACTGCATCGACTTTTCTGAAGGTAAGCCTTCTTCACCTCGATACTCTAGTGTTTTCGTCTTTCCCCTTCCCCCCTTTCCCTCCCACCCTTGGCACTTCACTTCATTCCCTATTTCCGTTTTCTCTCAGGTCAATAGTCCTCATTGGCTTATCCGCCGCCCGGCGATATCCGTCTTCCTTTCCTTACATTTGGCAGTAGTCCACCTACCGTGGTTCGCACTGCTCTTCATTGCCGTTTTGGACTCTTGAACGGTCACTTGGTAAGGTTTCACTTCAGTTTCTCTGTACGTATCTATCCTTTTCCAGCTCACCCCTTTCCCTTACCGTTTTTCCTTTTCCTCTCCATAGAATCCACCTTGTTGGCACCGCCTTTCAGGTATTTGTCTCTACCCTCTTTCCCCCCCTTTTTTTCTTTTACCTACTAGTAGCACACACTCAAGGCAGCCGTCTATTCCCTCCAGAGCCACCTACTAGGCTGTGTCTTTATCGTTCTTTCGCTTTCTCTGCATGTCTTTCAGTTGCACTCGTCCAGCTCACAATGGAGCTTGCTCGTGATCACCATTTTGTTCACTATGCGGTTTTGTCTTACCTTTTGTGTACCAGAGGTCCTCCTTTTAACCCTGAGTGACCTATCCTCTATTTAGGAGTCCTTGTTTATCTAGTTGGTCTTCTGCCTGAGTACCTTTCACTAACACTGTTTTTGTGTTTACAGCCGCTTTTAGAACCTGTTCGTTGCCATGACTGGGCGCCCTCCATTGCATGTATTTCCAACACCTATCCTCTATTTAGGAGTCCTCGTTTATCTAGTTGGTCTTCTGCCTGAGTACCTTTCACCGAACACTGATTTTGCGTTTACAGCCGCTTTTAGAACCTGTTCGTTGCCATGACTGGGCGCCCTCCATTGCATGTATTTCCAACACGTTCCGCTTAGTGCGTGATTGTTATCTTTACAGGCTGCCTTTTCAATTTTATCACATTGGCTTGTGTCGCTTCTCATTCACCATGTACTGATTATTTCGCCTCTTGGTCTGCAATTCCATTTATTTTTCTTCCTCTACACATTCACAGCTCGACCTATTGATCTTGGTGCAAAGATCTTTCATTGTCATTTTGTGTGTAAGTTAGGTAACTAGGTTTCCACTTGTATTTATGATTTTTAATTTCGGCCTATACATCGTTTGTTTGCTTTCTTGTCAGTTTATTTTATGTTTTGTATCTTCCCCAGCCCTGAAGAGTCACGGGTTACTACCCTTTGTGACGAAACACGTGTCGGCTGGTTGCTTTTGTTTTGGCTGGTTGCTTATGCTCTGTTACTATATTAAACACCTATGATTATCATTCTGGTGTAGACCCTCTACATTTCTGCAGCATGAGACATTTCTCCTGATATTATATCCTCATTACGTGTGCCCGGGACTGTACCTACTTCATTTGTGTGGATTTCTATCCATACCATCACGGGGGTTTTAGGGCATATCCCCTGACCTGGCTTGCACCGTTCACACTCCTAGTATAACATAAACTCAGCGCGAATTAGCTTGAGCGCCATTATTCCTGTCAATACTAAAAACCCCACACTGATACATACTTTATGGTTTCAGGAAAGGCAGCCGCAGCGCTTCAAATATCCATTTCATTACTATCTGTTGATTAGGCTATGGATAGAGACAGGGTCGCATCAGAACTCTTTGACAACTTATCAAAAGGGATCACTATTAATGCAGCATCCACCAGTGGAAACCCATTACGTAGAGAAGGTCTCAAAGAGAAATTCGTAAGACTAGAGAGATTAAAGAGAACAGAGAATTCCAGATGGTGGGACAGTGCCACCTTAAAACAATATCTGAGACTTAACAGGGTCCCAAGAGGACTTCGCTCCCAGATTTTTCCCACATTTGATGATTTGGACGATGATCTTTTAGGCAAATGGGAAGAAACTCTCACTTCTAACTCAAACACACTCATCAACATATTAATAGAGAACGCAGAACGCAAAGTAGCAAATCTCCAGATTGAAATTTCCAACTTAGAAAAAGAAATTGCAGACCTAGATTTAAAAGAAGCTACAGAAAAGAATTATGTCATCTTAAATGACATCCTGTCCAAACACCAGAACGAAATAAAAGACAGAAAAACCCGACAATTAAAAAGAGACGAAGCTGACTACAGAGAGGGACGTGTTTTTACTTTCGCTAGAAAATACGATCAGTTACTTCAGACCGCCACACCTGGTAACAAACCAATTAGACCGGACATTTCATCCATCTCATCCAGTTCCACCTCTCTCAACACCATTGCCAGCAGTGACAGTGAACCTGATAACCCAACAAACGACCTGAACAGATCTATCCTCAATAAATCATCTTTTTTACGAGAGGTCCTAACGATATGAAGGGAGAACCGGACACAACAAAGATTAGGAGGCCAAGACAGAAAACCCGTAGAGGGAAGAGGTCAGGACTCAGAAGAGTACAAGAAGAAACTAAGGTCTGGGGAAGGGAAAAACAAATAGATTCACAAGATCAAGGTGTGCAGGTAGTTAACCTTTCATCACATACTCTGAACAGTGGGATGATATCACTTCTTAGCAGAGGCTTAAGTTTTAATCCCCATGAACAAGGAGACACCTGTAGACACAAAATAGACCTCTTTAAATTTATTAGGGGTCTTAAGATCAGGAAACATTTCAGTAGTTTCCCTACCACCACTAAGACCATCAAGAATATCTGCACAGACAATACTTTGGGTGTACAAAGTATCAAAGACATTCAGGACACCCATTTACTCCTGTCCCTTACGGACATGGACGACCCTCCCATGAATATGGAAGATCTTCTTCTGGAACTAGATATTGACACAGACCTCACTCTTAACAGTGGTCTCAAGACGAAGTCTAGATGGACTCCTATTCTCCCAGGGGGCAATTCTGTGGATATCTTTTACAACCTAGTTCTCACGGACATAGACAAACATGAAAAGAAAACTCTTCACTCGAAACATAGGACCAAAGACAACTTACGTAGAGAAGAACGGGTGGCTCTAAAAACATTAAGTTCCACTCCTGATTTAATAATCAAAGAGGCCGACAAAGGAGGGAATGTTGTGGTTATGAACCACGCTGATTATCACAAGGAAATCCTTACTCAACTTGAGAACACCTCCTGTTATGAACAATTGAATCAAAATCCCACTGGTACCATCACTGTTAAGATCAACAAATACCTTTCTGATTGGCACGCTTTAGGTCTTATTGACGATCAGGAACTTCTTTATTTGAAGGTACACAGACCTGCATTCCCTTGGCTGTATACCCTTCCTAAGATACACAAACCGGGCCCTTTTCCTGCTGGTAGACCCATAGTATCAGGTATAGGCGGACCCACAGAGAGACTTGCTCAATATGTTGACCTCTTTCTGGGCCCCATGGTCAAGAATTTACCCTCATACATACAGGACACTAAACATATCTTGAGCATCCTAGCTGATGTCCAATGGCAACCGGACATGACTTTAGCAACCTTAGATGTGGTTTCTCTCTACACTACCATTGAACCAGAGGTTGGTCTCAAAGCCATCACCAGCCTTTTACACAACAGGCCAGCCACACTTTGGCAACACACCAACATGTTGATTGCCATGATGGACATCATTCTCAATAATAACTTCTTCCTCTACGACAATGTGTGGTACAAGCAGACTAAAGGCGTAGCTATGGGCTCCAAATTTTCCCCATCATTTGCCAATCTCTACATGGGTGTTCTAGAATCCATTTGGATCTGGGGTATCAAGGGAGCTCCATGGGTTGACTGCATAATCTATTGGGGACGCTACATTGATGACTGCCTTCTGCTATGGTCAGGGTCCCAAGACAAACTAGAAGAGTTTTTCACTTACATTAACTCCAATGACATGAACATGAGGTTCACGAATGTCTGTAGCAAGTCGAGCATCACATTTCTCGATGTGGAACTCTACATCAAGTCTAACACACTACATAGTCGACTATATAGGAAAGAGACGTCATGCAATGCCATCCTGCATGCTGAAAGTTCCCACCCCTCTAATCAACTTCAAGGGATACCCTACGGTGAATTCGTTAGAGCCAGAAGGAACTGCAGTGAGGAACTAGAATTCCAGAAATGCATCTCCAACATGAAATCTAGGTTCAAGGCTAGAGGTTATGATGCACATACCATAAATAAAGCTGAGAAAAGAATCCAAAAGTTAGAGAGACATGAAACTTTATGTGACAAAAACACAGTTACCAAACAGGATCAACCAGTTAGATTGATTACCGATTTTAGTGACATGGGTCTAGCCATAAAAAGGAGTCTTAACAAACATTGGGGTGTACTACTAGCAGATGTTACGCTTAAAGATGTAATCACCACGAGACCTCGGATCACCTATAGACGTGGTAGAACTCTTAAAACGAGACTCAGTCCCACTGTACCTCGTCCTCACAGTAGCCAATCATGGCTCAAAACACACACACTGGGTTTCTTTAAATGTGGTTGTTGTGGTGTCTGCAGATTTGCCCAGAATGGCATCAAAAATCTCACAGCAATCAACAAGAAGAAATACCTGATCAATTGCAACATCAATTGTAACACTAAATTTGTGATATACATTCTAGAGTGCACCTGTAAACTATGGTATGTAGGAAGCACCATCAGACCATTGAAGGAACGCATTGGTGAACACATCAGAGCACTCCAACGCCAGGATTCCAGATACCCCATGGCAGTCCACGCAGCCACTTGTCCCACGCAAGCCTCCAAAAACGCCTCTCGTTCTTCGGATTTGATGTGGCCGCCACTAACGCCAGAGGAGGCAACAGAGAACTGAGGCTCAGACGTCTGGAAGCAACATGGATTATGCGCCTTCAGACGGTGCAACATGGATTAAACACGGATCATGAGCTTCATTATTTTTTAGGGGATTAATCACTGGTTACTGACTACTCCATGAACCATGACCCTCATTATTCCAGTTGGAATATGTGATGAACCAGACATTTTCGTGAATCTCACAGCTATCTGTTAATTTGATTATAGAGTTTTGAGATTTTAGTCACCTTGTGCGTTTCTCACCCACTATTGTTGCTATTATGTCACTACTTTTGGTATAATGTTACTTCGCTTTACTATTCAGGTGAACGTCATGTCACAGCGGCGCCCACCATTGTCACCTTAATTATTTCTCATGTAACTTGGTTGTTAGCTTAAGGCTAAGCTTCATGCGAGTATTTCTCTCACAGTGTTACTCATGAAGTTTTGGTATATGCGTGTAATCCAGAGAGCAATTTTTATTATGGTATACTACTTTTCTGTTTTTTTCCCTCCAGGTCTTAACATCTCTGTTTCGAGCATCTGACATGCACTCCATATCACAGGAGTTACACTACTTTTTCTCAGTTGTTGCATCTATTTTCTCCTTCATCTCTCCTTTCAACATCCTCCATCTATCGGTTTGTCTGTATTTTATGTACGTTTGTTCCCTTTTTCTTTCTTTATTTCAGTCTATGTTATTTTCTTTTTTCCCCTTTTTTCTGCTTTCATCTTGGGGTGTACATCCCTTTTACAGCACCAATTCCTACACCTGCACACTCTATACATGGCGTCCTGTGTAGCCCACCTCTGCTTTTGTCCTTCTGCGGTCTAGTCTTTCTCCACCTTGCCTTTATAACCCCGCCTCCGCCCCTCCTCTTCCGGCCATCTTCCGGAACCATTTTCCTTCCTGAACAACACTTCTCCCAGGTAAGCGACTCAGTCCCTTCCACACGAGCCGACCTTTGTCAGCTCACTATCCTTGGTGTATCTGCTTACACCTTTTCTCCCCCTCTCTCACTATCTAGTTTCCTGTACTCCGGCGCATCCGCCGTTGTCGTCCTGGATTACTGACCTGGCACGCCTAATCCAATATATTCCCCCCTGTGCTACTTAGCACTTGGTCAATTTCGTCGCCAAAGACTGCATCGACTTTTCTGAAGGTAAGCCTTCTTCACCTCGATACTCTAGTGTTTTCGTCTTTCCCCTTCCCCCCTTTCCCTCCCACCCTTGGCACTTCACTTCATTCCCTATTTCCGTTTTCTCTCAGGTCAATAGTCCTCATTGGCTTATCCGCCGCCCGGCGATATCCGTCTTCCTTTCCTTACATTTGACAGTAGTCCACCTACCGTGGTTCGCACTGCTCTTCATTGCCGTTTTGGACTCTTGAACGGTCACTTGGTAAGGTTTCACTTCAGTTTCCCTGTACGTATCTATCCTTTTCCAGCTCACCCCTTTCCCTTACCGTTTTTCCTTTTCCTCTCCATAGAATCCACCTTGTTGGCACCGCCTTTCAGGTATTTGTCTCTACCCTCTTTCCCCCCCTTTTTTTCTTTAACCTACTAGTAGCACACACTCAAGGCAGCCGTCTATTCCCTCCAGAGCCACCTACTAGGCTGTGTCTTTATCGTTCTTTCGCTTTCTCTGCATGTCTTTCAGTTGCACTCGTCCAGCTCACAATGGAGCTTGCTCGTGATCACCATTTTGTTCACTATGCGGTTTTGTCTTACCTTTTGTGTACCAGAGGTCCTCCTTTTAACCCTGGGTGACCTATCCTCTATTTAGGAGTCCTTGTTTATCTAGTTGGTCTTCTGCCTGAGTACCTTTCACTAACACTGTTTTTGTGTTTACAGCCGCTTTTAGAACCTGTTCGTTGCCATGACTGGGCGCCCTCCATTGCATGTATTTCCAACACCTATCCTCTATTTAGGAGTCCTCGTTTATCTAGTTGGTCTTCTGCCTGAGTACCTTTCACCGAACACTGATTTTGCGTTTACAGCCGCTTTTAGAACCTGTTCGTTGCCATGACTGGGCGCCCTCCATTGCATGTATTTCCAACACGTTCCGCTTAGTGCGTGATTGTTATCTTTACAGGCTGCCTTTTCAATTTTATCACATTGGCTTGTGTCGCTTCTCATTCACCATGTACTGATTATTTCGCCTCTTGGTCTGCAATTCCATTTATTTTTCTTCCTCTACACATTCACAGCTCGACCTATTGATCTTGGTGCAAAGATCTTTCATTGTCATTTTGTGTGTAAGTTAGGTAACTAGGTTTCCACTTGTATTTATGATTTTTAATTTCGGCCTATACATCGTTTGTTTGCTTTCTTGTCAGTTTATTTTATGTTTTGTATCTTCCCCAGCCCTGAAGAGTCACGGGTTACTACCCTTTGTGACGAAACACGTGTCGGCTGGTTGCTTTTGTTTTGGCTGGTTGCTTATGCTCTGTTACTATATTAAACACCTATGATTATCATTCTGGTGTAGACCCTCTACATTTCTGCAGCATGAGACATTTCTCCTGATATTATATCCTCATTACGTGTGCCCGGGACTGTACCTACTTCATTTGTGTGGATTTCTATCCATACCATCACGGGGGTTTTAGGGCATATCCCCTGACCTGGCTTGCACCGTTCACACTCCTAGTATAACATAAACTCAGCGCGAATTAGCTTGAGCGCCATTATTCCTGTCAATACTAAAAACCCCACACTGATACATATGTCTGTCATTGACCAGTATTCCACCCCTTCATTGTGCTTCAATGACTCAGATTCATCATCTAAGGCTATAGCTCTGCCCCTCCATTATGAAAAGTTTTTGGTTAGCTTGACTATCTGGCTTTTCTAACATTGTTAACTAACCGCATGCCCAAAGTGATATTTTTCATAGAAGATACTGCTAACCGAACTTTAGTGGTGTATGGCGGTTATATTTTTTGATTTAATAAAAAAGGGGAGGCGTAGCTGGCATCTAAAAAGTGTGTAATGTTTTTTTTCTAGCCGCAAAGATCACAAGTGCAGGGGCCAGTTCTGTTGCGAACGTGGCCGCGGTTGAAGGGGAAGACTCAGTGGTGGCAAGGATGGGAGGTAGTGAGTCATATTGGATGGATATGTGAAAAAATAGTTGAAAAGGTGAATACTGAATGGATGGATATATGGATAGATATATTGATTAGAAATTTTGGTGAAAGACTGGATGTGAGAAAGTAATGCTTAAATCATGGTGGCTATCAATGGGTGAATTTAGAAGAATGAAAGGATGAATGAGTAATTGCTTGGATAAAGTAACAAGTGAACTCTTCTGGAGAGGGGCACTCTCTGATTTGTTAAGTGATGCAGATATGTATCCCACCCATCATCTTTCATGAAATGAAATTAAATGAAATTTGTACTTGTAAAGCGCACTTATACCCCCAAAGGGGTGTCCTGGCGCTGTACGCATACCGCTGTGGAACCCTTCCTGGCTTTTCCCTGTGAAATGTCCACTCCTGGGCACCCCCAGGGTGAAGCCAGGCATCCCAGCGCTGTTGGGGCCGTTGTGGAGATTAAGCAAGCTATTGCCCAGAGTTGCAGAGTGGGACCCATGATTAGAATAGGCCCCGAGGCGAGAATTATCAGGTCCGAGGAAATTGAGCCCAAGACCCGCCGAGGCGGGAATTGAACCCTGGTCCCGGGCCAGATCTCTGAATCAGGGTCTGCCGCTCTAACCATTGAGCCACACTTCTCCACTTCTCATCTCCTCCCTCCCTGCCTATTGCATTTCACCACCATCATCTGAATGCAGGATCGTGATTGCTGTGTTGGCTGTCTGGAATCAGGGTAGAATTTGAAAGGCATTTTGAGAGGAAGATCAGGGCCATTGGAATTAAAGCAAGATAATTGTCCATTATAGCTGCCCCAGCTGTAGACTTAAGAGAGTAGCAAAGTGCCCTATGCGCTGGCTAGCATGCCTCCATTAATTTAGCACAACAACTTGTACTCCATAGTGCATAATGCCTTACTCATTAATGAGAGGCAATTTATTTTTATTTTTCCACACAAACTGTTTATTTAGTTTTTTACTAAGAAAGCCTCTAAAATTACAAAATAAAATCAGTCTGTATTTTTAATTTGGTGTTATTCTGCCTTATTTCCTTTTAGCCAGTCGGTGCTTTTTATGTGAGGCATGTGTCGGTAATAAATGGCCCTAAAAACTCTCCTAATTACATCAAATTCTAACGGCCCTAGTGGATCAGCAATGTACTGCTTACACAGAGCATTGTTTACAATTTGTGTTTTTTCTTTTTGTTTTTTCTTGATATAGCTACTCCTGCTGTTTCACCAGCACCAACCAACAGGCAGGAGAGTACAGCCTGGCTGCGGCAGCAGCGGGTGCAGACTACTCAGGCAGAATACTGCCAGCCGGTGGCCCAGGAGAAAGAGAAGGAGGAGGAGGCAGAAGCATATGCCCTGGGTTCCAGTTCCCACAGCCAGCCACGGCCTCCAGCCTCCAGGCCTATACATCGCTGTCATGGCCAGCTGTCAGGGGCTCAAACCGCCACTGCTGCTCCTCCTCCCACTTAAACCGCCAATTCCATTGCTGCCTCCTGCAGCGTATGGACCAATTTGAGAGCAGGATGGCCAGGATGAAGTATAGCCTTGATAGCCTCCAGACCCACATAGATGACACCCTCTTTTAGCCCTTTTTTTTGGTGGGAGAGACTTTTGTTTTGGGTGCAGAAGGGAATTGAGAAAGGAGCTGGGACCGGGAGTTTGGACTATGACACTTTTCTTAGGACTTTGGCTGGGGATGGGGCGATTTGTTTGGGGAGAGGGGTGGGCCTGTTGGGGTGGAGGGGGTGGGGGGTTTTGAGCAAAAATAAAGGGGAAAATTGTATTTCTTCACAATTTATGCCTCAAGTAGTTTATTTGTGTTTTAATTGTACTTTGCACTGCTGTCTTTTTAGGCAGCCTGTTTTTTCTAATCTGCTTATAACAGTGTATACCGTGAGTTATAGTTAGTTATATACCTGTCTAACTATATTGACCATTAGGGGGGATGCTGCCATTACCTATGTTGCCTACAACAGCCTAGAAAAATAATCTCTTATGCAGTAGCAGTTACTTGCTTACTTACTAACTTAACTAGTTCACTTTACTCCATAGTTCTCCTACCTGAAGATAGATGAAACAATAACAGGGAAGGCATCACAACTTCACAAGCGAGATCCCACTCCCACCCAGGTGAGCTCCAACTGTAGGATTAATTGGAAGGATTATTCCTCACAGACATCACAGGCAACTAAATGGAAATAAAAACACTGAGTTTGTGGGTTATAAATTATATTATAGCTTTTCAAAGAATTGAGACCAGGCTACTACATGACACAGCAACGAATAACTGATGGTGATAAAAATAACAACAAATAGAAGGAATAACTTCTTCTTAGCAATGGGGAGATAGTATTTTATGAAAACTAAAGTCACAAAATCATTGAGTCATGAAAAGAGGACTCAAAGTCTGGAATGGACAAGGTTAAGCATTTACCAACACAAGGCCTGAATGATAATGCTGACGACTGATGATCTTCTACATCTAAAATATGGATCACTTGTATGTGGGGTGGGTAAATGGGGCCAGTGGTGGCTATTGCTTAGGTAACAGAAGATCATACAGTGAGTTGGAGTCGCTTTTACTACATCCGCCCCACCAAGTGTGTGATCAATTTATGGTGTAAATTAAGTCACACCTCAATAAATCGCACAGCCTGGGGGAAGAGGGTTAGGGGTTAAATAAATGGATGGGAAAGGGGATTTGGGGAAAGGTGTGACAAAGACAAACACTACACAAGGACAATATTCATCTGGGCAAATGAGCAGCACATCATCGTCATCAATCTGTTGTGAAGGAAATGAGGGAATGAGTATGACACAGATAAATTAAATGCATTGCAAACAGTCCGTCAACCCCAGAGATCCAAGTTATTATTATATATCTAAATGTTCTGTCACCTAGTTTTGAAAAATAGTAAATACAAATTATGGAGGAGTGAACCAAACCCACACAGTTCTAAAAAATGATTCTTAAAGAAAAATTATACTGTATTGCCAAATTGAGCAGTGCATCTGCATTCTTCTTGGATTGTCCGTTAATCTTGGGTACCTGGCTGAAGGGATCCGGTAAGGTAAGCATGAGTGTTATGGTGCTTTTGTTTTTTGTGCAGAAGAAGAGAAACCTGCGGATTGTAAAACAGAAATGATATTATCGAGTCAAGGAGAAGGACAGAAGGTAAGCTTCATGAGGAGTGTCCCAAGAAGACTCAGAGGCAGAGCAAGAACAAAGTCCTTTGCAATTATTCATTTTATGACTCATGTGCAATCAATTTAGTGGGAGCAATAACAACAACCAGCAATCACAGACAAATGGCTGGATGTACCAGGCTGATCAAACTCGCAACTGTAATGATCATCATCATAACATTTAGCCTAAAGCGTGCACAATGTGATGATGTGACATCATCAAATGTATGTCTCCAGTTACCTACAACAACAGGCCTCCCGCCCAACCACATAGTTTCAAATTTGAGCCAGCCAGCAGCATCGCATTTACAAAATCAAGTAATCAACGCACCTCTCACCTTTCAACAGAGTTGAGTATACCTCTAGAGTAATCCCCATATTAGTTTTCCTGAAGTTGATAACTTCCTTCTTCTGGCAGTTGTTGAGTTAGTCATGCCCTGAGTCCTTCCATCATCCTCCTGACTTCAAGTAACAAATATGTCCAACTCCGTTCCGACTCCCGACCCAAATGAGAGAGATTGACCTGCAGTGCAATGCTTTTGATGAACAACAAGAAAAACATTGAGTCATTTTTTGTGTAGATTTGTGTTTGTTAGCTGAATTAACTGGTCAGGTCTTTGATGGCATGTGAATCAGAAAAGAAAGCAGTGTGGACCCGGCAAACAAATTTGGCTAAGTGTCAAAGGGGAAGGAAAAAATCAACTTCATGAAAAAATTATCACCCATTAGGGCACCAACATTGTAAATCATCACAGGCAAAAGCAAGCTTACAAATTATAGTTGAACACCCACACTCACTGTCTGCCACATCATGAATCATCTAAACACTCACAATCACTCCTATATCACTCCTTTGTGCATTACTAACCTGTTCCAATTCAAGTACGGCGGTACAGTGCCAATCCTCTTTGATTCAAGCAAAACACATTGGCCAGTCTTATAAATCAAATATTCTGGGGCAGTTCTGCTAGGGGATAAAAAAAGGATAGGCACGGGATGGAGGCAGGCATTGTCTCTCCAATGTCCTTAAAGGGAATGGGGGGAGGCTTCTTCACTGCACACTAGTTCAACTTCAATCCGGCTGTACATGAGTCTAAAATGGTGGGCTGCATTAGTCAGTTAGATACAAACAAAGACAATAATATAATGTTACCCTAGCTATATCCATTTTTCTTTTTTGTCAAAGCAGTTCGGCGATAGAAAGTTCTATGGTGGTCCTGACCTAGTCAGTAATCAGGGAAGTAGATTTTGTCCTCAAACTCTGGTGGTTCGCCCAGAAGTTGGTCCGCTAACACCCTACGATGACCTGAGTCTGACCAATCACCCTCATCCTCATTCTGTCGTACTTCAGGTATAGTGCAATTCGGTGGTATAAAGTGCTGATTTATTTTGATCCTGGTTAATCTCTCCATGTTTTGGGTGAGAGAATGGTTCTTCTCACTGTGACAACTGCACCAGCTGCACTGAACACATGCTCAGCAGACACACTGACAATCAGACAAGCCAGATACTTTGTTGCCAGCCTGTTGCACTCTGACCATTGCCGCCTTGTCCCATACCAATATACCAATGGATTATGATCCAGATAGACCTCTGTTGGGTCATCCAGATAGGCCTGTACCATCCTCTCAATAGTCATTGGTGCTCCAACTTGCTTGACCTCTTTTACCTTTGCCTCTGCACTGGAACTAAGCTGTACCTTTAGAAACCAATCAAATGCAGAGTTTGGGCTGATGCTCCTGTTCCTGTTGTTGTTGTTTCTGGTGTTCTTGTTGATGTTTTTAGCTGCTATGAGCCAAAAGAACTGCCCTCGGGCTCTATGGAAGTTGAAGACTGCACCCCAGAACTTCTGCCCGGGAGTGGGCCTCTAATTCGCAGCTGTTCTTTTTCTAGGTTACTGGCTTGCTCACCATACCACTTCTTGTAGTTTGGAACATCCCCGTCTGAAAAAGGAATGAAAGTGGCCAATAATTGTTTATATCATGAATTGTGGCACAGGTGTAATGTTTGAATGGCACAATATCTCTTTGCATCCTTGTATTAACAGCCAAGCAAAGGATTAAGCTCTCTACCAACTCACGCACATTTCTTTTTGTCCATACCTGCATACATTTTAGACACCTCCTTTAGCTGTTCCTGTAGCATATGCAACAACTGGATAGCTTGGCCCATCGTACTGTCCTCCTTACTGACTTACTTCCCGTGTAAAAACCTCAAAAGACAGCAGCATCTCTGTGAGGCATTAGACTAGGCCCCATTGGTTCATCTCAATGATCATGCCTTTTACAGTTGCATCCCCTCTTTGCATTACATATTCATTGATCGGTCTGTACTGCTCAAACAGATGTTGCGACTTGTAATAAGTCAAGTTACAACGTGTTGGCATCTCCTGTATGAGGGCTTTAACTGGCATTCTATTATCATGCTGAATGATCCTCAACTGCCTCCGGGCTTTAAAAGAATGGCTGAAATGAGTGCTGATTTTTCTGCAGGTGGACATTAAGTTGCTGACTCAGTCTTCTTTTTTGAGAAAATCGTGAACAATAATGTTGATGCAGTGCACCTAAAGCAGGACCCTGAAATAGCCACCATCTGACATGGCCTTAACTATATTGCTGCTATTGTCCGTGGCAACAGATCTAATGTTAAGCCTTCTGGGTCACAGCCACTCAAAGACCTTGTTGCTAAAGTCATCCATGATGTTTGCAGCTATGTGGGATTTCTCCATGGTGAACATGGCTACTGTTGCAGGCTTGCGAGGGTCAGTAAAAATTTCAGCAGTGCTAACACCTGCAGATATCATTATTCTAACCCCCACAAATGAAATCCAGTGTGCAGTGATGCATATGTATTCAGCGGCTTGACAATTGGTCCACATGTCTGTCGTCAGGTGGATAGTGTGAACAGCATTCTGCTGCAAAGTTTGTCTAACCAATTCCAGCACGTCGTGATGTAGCGCTGGAACAGCAACTCTGGCAAAATAGGTCCAGCTGGGAACCTTCCATTTCGGGCAGATGGCCGCCACAAATTTTAGAAAACCCACTCCTTCCACAAAAGAAAAAGGGAGTAGGTCCAGCGCTTACATTTTTGTCAGCTCCCCTTGTACAAACATGCTGTTGGGTGGTCGCGTTTGTACTGCCCTTCCTACCTAAACATGCCAGAAATAGTAACCTGGATTTTTTTTTCTGGTGTCACTGACACAAGTGACTTATTGGGAGAAGAAGGTGATAGACTCAATGTACATCTCAGTGGGGCATTCACTGTATGCTCTTGCCTCAGTGTCTCGACCTGACTCTGAGTCTTGTGCCATTGTGATGTTGCTGATATGGGCGATACTACTGCACTGCTGGGGACAAGGCTGATTTGCGTAACAAAAATGTCATCCTCTTCTTCACCTTCACCTTCCACCATGATCGGAGCAAATTTAGATTCCCTGCTCTCACCACCTTCCCCAACACCGCTTGCAGTTTTTTTTTACTAAGGTGCACCTCCCAGCGGATTGCATGGTGTTTTCTCAAATGGGTTGTTTGGCCTGCAGTACCATAGTTTGTACAAAGCTTACATCAACTAAAACTTATGTTGCAAAGGGAGCATATGGCAATGTTCACTTCCTGCTTGCTAGCCTTAAAGAAGTCCCAAACTGAGAAGGTCCACTTTTTGACACTGGTGCCACTGCCAATATCCAAAGAAGTGGTGGTAGGTGGGTCTTTTTTGACGTTTGCCTCTCTGCAGTGCCCACTTCTACTGAGGTGGTTGTGGATTCAGAACACAGGGACCTTGCAAATATGGAAGCTGGCTGTGGTGGTAACTGTGCCACATTCCTCAGAGCAGGTTGAGATCAGGTAGCTTCGGTCTCCTCTGGGGCTGGGCTAACATCCATGATGACTGGGTCATCGTCATCCTTCTGTTCTTCATCCATAACTCTAAGGCTTACAGGAACCTTCCTTTTCCCAAGTCTCTCCTAGCGTGTCTCAGACTGAGGTGGGATCCAAGTGGAGTCTTGATCATCAGAAGGGGGGCTTTGGAGAAGAAGATGGTGGAGTACCCTTCCTTTTTAGGTCTCGCCTACGCAGCGCGCATGCGCTGCATAGGAGGGCCTTTAGCCGTCGCTCTGCTCATTTTCAAGCACACACTCGTGCTTGTGGCGGCATCCACCTTGCGGGAGCGAGCAGCGGCGCACCACAAGCACGAGTGCAGTGCTTGAAAATGAGAAGACTGCTCTCCCAAGCGTGTGCGCGCCACTCGCGGGCTCACCTCGTCGACTAAGTCGCGCACGCTGTTTATAGCGCGTTCGCTTTCACTTTCTCCCTGCTGCTCTGACTGAGACCTCTTCTCACTGCCTGCAGTGCACTACTTTCATCCCTTGTTTTTTTAACTTTCAGCGCGAGGCGCGCGCGCTTGTTTTTCCCTCACCCCGACCCTGTGTAGATCACCGGCTGCTCAACCTTATCCACCCCACCATGCCGAAGTACACACGCATTTCGAAATTCAAAGTGTAAAGATTTACTCCGGCTATGAGGCGTAGAGACCGACGATGTACGTGGAGGGTGCGGTGCGTCCTCCTCTCCTGAAGGAGGCAATACTGTTGTTTGGCCGCTCTGGCTTCTGTCAAGTCTCGCTGGCACCCATGTGCGTCTATCTCGCTCTGCACGACTGCCGGCTCCTTAGGTTGTTGAGCGCCTCTGCACTTCGTTGGTTACCCGCCGTGGAATGTTTGAAGAGATCGTCTAAGCCGCTCGCACCTCACCGGTCTTGCACTGTGTGTGGGCCAACCCCGGGGCACTGCAGCTCACATGCCTCAGACTCTGTCCCTGATAACTAACAGGCTCGGCGACTCAGCCGTGTACGCTACCCCTATGCACTACACTACTAGTTGACATGCTAAGCGTTTCTTCTTCCCAGTCCTCTGATATCTGCCTTTCAACGTGAAGCCCACCCCTAACGGAACCGCAACTTTACCACACTTCACTGCATACTAACTTTATCTGTGGGGCAGGTAGAGGGTTAACTAACTGCTTGACAACTCCCTCGGGCAAAAATCTCTTCCTCTCAGAAGTGCCCCACCCTCTGACAAAAACCCTTTTCGCTACCCCCCTGATCTCCAACATACTTGTTACTTTCCCGTAGCTCTGTCGTCGCCCCGATGGTGGCGCAAATACTGGAGTCCATCCTCAGCAGCCTCATGCAGCCTGACAACGTGGTTATCCAACAGGTACCAGACTCTGGAGGGAGAGGGCTGTGGGTGGCCCTTTAGGGAAGATGATGCTGGGTTGAAGCTTTTACTTTTCTACAAGTTGGCGTAGAGTAGGGGGTGGGGTGGAGACGGGCGAGTCTGTACGTAGCATTTTAAATGTCAACATTTATCAGCTATGTAGATTTTTAGAAACAACAATGTACTGCTTGTGAACACTCGCCCATTTGCAAAGGAAATTTACTGTTCGCTTTAATAAACAATTGGCATCGAGACACGACTTGCGCACCTCAACCTTTTGAATGTTCCCATGCAAAAAGGAACTTAAATTCTCCCTATTTAAAATGCACTTTGGTAAAACTTGGGATCGCTGCTCCCATCCCCTGTGTTGACTTGATTCCTCTTTCTTGTTAACGAAATTTGTATTCTACTTGCACTGTTTGCTACTTGCTGCTGATTTAGTTAGATATTTCTATCCTTGCTCACACGAACAGTTAGCTCCCTGTTTTCCTGGTGGTAATAGGTTGTTTGTGCGATGTAGGCCTCTTGGCTTTTCTTCACTTTCTCTTCACACCATATTCCTTTGGGTTATATCTCTTTGCTGACACTTTGTTTCTTTTAAACAGTTTTTTTACAGCAATTACAGTTTGGTTGTGTCATGTTGCTGACTGTATCATGTTATGTTTTTCTGTGAACTCACTCCTATTGCAGGGCATGTTGTTTCACGTTACCATCGAAGTACTGGGTCTAAAGTCCCATCATGAACCCGGCGGAAAGACTGGGATGAGCTGATAACCAACATCGTGTCGTTGGATCAGTGGAGAAACAGAGCTTGGGTTGGTGGCCTCACTGCAGCGTGGTTAATGGCACTCATTTGTGTGCAGAATGTTTTTATAAGCATCTGCGGCATATCTGGGTACTGGCCCCCTGTCACCAGGGCTATTTTTAATCCCAAAACCTGAAGCATACTAGGACTTGCAGTTTCGCTTTCCCACTATAAAGATAGCTTAGTGGTGTTAGCTAAAAATCAAAGCTGGGTGAAAGTAACCCCCTACTGCAACTCCCACTTGGTACATACCTACCCTTAGTGCGGCAGGAGTAGTGCCACCGCGCCCTGAGCCTAAAGGAGACGTTGCTGCCCAAATGTTGCTATATTTGACTCCCTAACTTGGGGGATGGGGAGTAATTCTATACTACATTGCCACAATCCATATTACACAATGGGAGGCAGTTAGTTTGGTGTACATCACGGACCACGCAGCTTTTCTGAGATGTGCTCATGATAACTTATGAGGGATCCGAAAAGCACAGAGGCACAGCAAATAATTTGCTGAGTCTCTTTAAGAGCTTGTAAGTGAATGAAAACAACAACAACAAGCATTGGCATAGCCAATAGGTCTCGCCTTTGGAACCTTATAAGTGTTTAGTTATCCAGCACAATATCCTTGGTGCAACAACATCAACTGTTGCATGGCTAAACACTTATAAGGTCCCAAAGGCGAGACCTATTGGCTATGCCAATGCTTGTTCTTGCTGGAGATCTTGAAGACAATAGATCTTGTGAAAGAGGGGCTTCTTCTACTTCTTCAGCATGAATATCAATCTCCTGAAGTGCTACTACTTCAAGAGGAACTACTATTGTTGGCTGCGGCTGTTGTCCACTTAGATGAGTTTCCGGCAGCAATTCGGTACTACTTTGCGAAAGAGAAAACTCAACGTCACTGTTACATGCATCAAATTGGGATGTTGCACTCGGGGAGGTGCAGGTGACAATGGAATAATCTTTAGAAAATTAATGCTGTTGTGCGGGTGAGCTCCTATGGCAGACAGGGGGCTAATGGATGTTGGGAAAATGTGAAACAGAAATTTACAAAAAAACATTTAATTAAAAAATAAATTGTGAAAATTTAAAACATTAACAAAACATATAATTCTTTTTCGAACAATTAAATAATTAAATTGAAAGAATCAACAAATAAAAAATCTTACAATTAAATAAAAAATGATGTTAAAAAATGATCAAACAAATAAAATATATAACTGCTGATGCACTAGGGGACTACCATGAGATACCCATTGGGATTTGGGAGACAAGGAGTGGTGCAGGTGAAAATTGGGGGAAAAAAGTATATAATAATATAAAACACTGTTCATACGATACATTTACTATGAGCATTGAGCAGCAACTAGGCCTAAAGCAGATTATTAAACTGATATCAGGGAAAAGTTATAAAAATGAGCTCAAACAAAAAGGTTTAGACTTCTACATATAAAACGGCTTTGAAAACTGAAAAGAGGATGGTTGCACAAAATGGCCCCATGGTCAAGCAACAAGAAAGGAGGCATAGAAAACAAAGAACACAAGCAGGCCGATGGCAAAAGCACTCTGGCTGCCTACACAAAATGGCCTACAGCCACATGGTCAAAAAACAACAACAAGCAAGGAGGCATGGAAAACAAAGAACACATGCAGGCCTATGGCAGCTACACAAAATGGCCGCTAGCCACATAGTCAAACAACAACAACCAGCAAGGAGGCATGGCCACAACAAAGAACACATGCAGGCCTATGGCAAAAGAACATGGGCTGGCTACACAAAATGTCCACCAGCCGCATGGTCAAACAACAACAACCAGCAAGGAGGCATGGTCACAACAAAGAACGCATGCAGGCCTATGACAAAAGCACACTGACTGGCTACACAAAATGGCCATCAGCCACATGGTCAAACAACTACCAGCAAGGAGGCATGGCCATAACAAAGAGCACATGCAGGCCTATGGCAAATGCACACTGGCTGGCTACATAAAAAGGACGACATATGCAAAAGAAACAATTGATGGACGGAATGCTGGACAATGCAAACATTCACCCCCAGTCACAAGGATCTGGGTTTAATCCATCATTCTTTTGCTCACCACACCACCCCAGTTTGGACCCAGCCATTTGCAAATCAGTCTTGACCCTGTTCCTTGTGGGAACAGTCCAGCCCGAACTGCCAAGCTAGGTCCTCCCTGAACCGGAAACAAGCATCCTGGGACCGGTTTCAGGGCATCACCCTTCTTCAGCCAGGCTAGCTTGAATCCAGTGGTGTAGTGAGCACGGGACCCACGTCTGGGCATACCCTTCCCACTTAGGACGACATATGCAAAAGAAACAATTGATGGACGGAATGCTGGACAATGCAAACATTCACCCCCAGTCACAAGGATCTGGGTTTAATCCATCATTCTTTTGCTCACCACACCACCCCAGTTTGGACCCAGCCATTTGCAAATCAGTCTTGACCCTGTTCCTTGTGGGAACAGTCCAGCCCGAACTGCCAAGCTAGGTCCTCCCTGAACCGGAAACAAGCATCCTGGGACCGGTTTCAGGGCATCACCCTTCTTCAGCCAGGCTAGCTTGAATCCAGTGGTGTAGTGAGCACGGGACCCACGTCTGGGCATACCCTTCCCACTTAGGACGACATATGCAAAAGAAACAATTGATGGACGGAATGCTGGACAATGCAAACATTCACCCCCAGTCACAAGGATCTGGGTTTAATCCATCATTCTTTTGCTCACCACACCACCCCAGTTTGGACCCAGCCATTTGCAAATCAGTCTTGACCCTGTTCCTTGTGGGAACAGTCCAGCCCGAACTGCCAAGCTAGGTCCTCCCTGAACCGGAAACAAGCATCCTGGGACCGGTTTCAGGGCATCACCCTTCTTCAGCCAGGCTAGCTTGAATCCAGTGGTGTAGTGAGCACGGGACCCACGTCTGGGCATACCCTTCCCACTTAGGACGACATATGCAAAAGAAACAATTGATGGACGGAATGCTGGACAATGCAAACATTCACCCCCAGTCACAAGGATCTGGGTTTAATCCATCATTCTTTTGCTCACCACACCACCCCAGTTTGGACCCAGCCATTTGCAAATCAGTCTTGACCCTGTTCCTTGTGGGAACAGTCCAGCTCGAACTGCCAAGCTAGGTCCTCCCTGAACCGGAAACAAGCATCCTGGGACCGGTTTCAGGGCATCACCCTTCTTCAGCCAGGCTAGCTTGAATCCAGTGGTGTAGTGAGCACGGGACCCACGTCTGGGCATACCCTTCCCACTTAGGACGACATATGCAAAAGAAACAATTGATGGACGGATTGCTGGACAATGCAAACATTCACCCCCAGTCACAAGGATCTGGGTTTAATCCATCATTCTTTTGCTCACCACACCACCCCAGTTTGGACCCAGCCATTTGCAAATCAGTCTTGACCCTGTTCCTTGTGGGAACAGTCCAGCCCGAACTGCCAAGCTAGGTCCTCCTGAACCGGAAACAAGCATCCTGGGACCGGTTTCAGGGCATCACCCTTCTTCAGCCAGGCTAGCTTGAATCCAGTGGTGTAGTGAGCACGGGACCCACGTCTGGGCATACCCTTCCCACTTAGGACGACATATGCAAAAGAAACAATTGATGGACGGAATGCTGGACAATGCAAACATTCACCCCCAGTCACAAGGATCTGGGTTTAATCCATCATTCTTTTGCTCACCACACCACCCCAGTTTGGACCCAGCCATTTGCAAATCAGTCTTGACCCTGTTCCTTGTGGGAACAGTCCAGCCCGAACTGCCAAGCTAGGTCCTCCCTGAACCGGAAACAAGCATCCTGGGACCGGTTTCAGGGCATCACCCTTCTTCAGCCAGGCTAGCTTGAATCCAGTGGTGTAGTGAGCACGGGACCCACGTCTGGGCATACCCTTCCCACTTAGGACGACATATGCAAAAGAAACAATTGATGGACGGAATGCTGGACAATGCAAACATTCACCCCCAGTCACAAGGATCTGGGTTTAATCCATCATTCTTTTGCTCACCACACCACCCCAGTTTGGACCCAGCCATTTGCAAATCAGTCTTGACCCTGTTCCTTGTGGGAACAGTCCAGCCCGAACTGCCAAGCTAGGTCCTCCCTGAACCGGAAACAAGCATCCTGGGACCGGTTTCAGGGCATCACCCTTCTTCAGCCAGGCTAGCTTGAATCCAGTGGTGTAGTGAGCACGGGACCCACGTCTGGGCATACCCTTCCCACTTAGGACGACATATGCAAAAGAAACAATTGATGGACGGAATGCTGGACAATGCAAACATTCACCCCCAGTCACAAGGATCTGGGTTTAATCCATCATTCTTTTGCTCACCACACCACCCCAGTTTGGACCCAGCCATTTGCAAATCAGTCTTGACCCTGTTCCTTGTGGGAACAGTCCAGCCCGAACTGCCAAGCTAGGTCCTCCCTGAACCGGAAACAAGCATCCTGGGACCGGTTTCAGGGCATCACCCTTCTTCAGCCAGACGTGGGTCCCGTGCTCTCCATGCCACTGGAATCAAGCTATCCTGGCTGAAGAGGGGTGAAACCCCGAAACCGGTCCTAGGATGCTTGTTTCCAGTCCAGGGAGGACCTGGCTTGGCAGTTCGGGCTGGACTGTTCCCATGAGGCACAGGGTCAAGACTGATTTGCATATGGCTGGGTTCAAACTGGAATGGCATGGTGAGCAAAAACGATGGATTTAGGCCCAGATCTCTGTACTGGGGTGAATGTATGACATTGTTCTGCATTCTGTCCATCAACTGTTGTTTTTGCATTTGTCACCCCGAGTGGGACGGGTATGCCCAGACGTGGGTCCCGTGCTTCTCCATGCCACTGGAATCAAGCTATCCTGGCTGAAGAGGGGTGAAACCCCGAAACCGGTCCTAGGATGCTTGTTTCCAGTCCAGGGAGGACCTGGCTTGGCAGTTCGGGCTGGACTGTTCCCATGAGGCACAGGGTCAAGACTGATTTGCATATGGCTGGGTTCAAACTGGAATGGCATGGTGAGCAAAAACGATGGATTTAGGCCCAGATCTCTGTACTGGGGTGAATGTATGACATTGTTCTGCATTCTGTCCATCAACTGTTGTTTTTGCATTTGTCACCCCGAGTGGGACGGGTATGCCCAGACGTGGGTCCCGTGCTCTCCATGCCACTGGAATCAAGCTATCCTGGCTGAAGAGGGGTGAAACCCCGAAACCGGTCCTAGGATGCTTGTTTCCAGTCCAGGGAGGACCTGGCTTGGCAGTTCGGGCTGGACTGTTCCCATGAGGCACAGGGTCAAGACTGATTTGCATATGGCTGGGTTCAAACTGGAATGGCATGTTGAGCAAAAAAACGATGGATTTAGGCCCAGATCTCTGTACTGGGGTGAATGTATGACATTGTTCTGCATTCTGTCCATCAACTGTTGTTTTTACATAAAAAGGACACCAGCTGCATGGTCGTCAAACAACAACAAGCAAGGAGGCATGGAAAACAAAGAACACATGCAGGCCTATGGCAAAACACGCTGGCTGGCTACACTAAATGGCCGCCAGTGATATGGTCAAACAAATACAACCAGGAAGGGGGCATGGCCACAACAAACAACACATGCAGGCCTATGGCAAAAGCACACAGTCTGGCTACACAAAATGTCTGCCTGCCACATGGTCAAACAACAACAACCAGGAAGGAGGCATGGTCACAACAAAGAACACATGCAGGCTTATGACAAAAGCACACTGGCTGGCTACACAAATGGCTACCAGCCACATGGTCAAACAACAACAACCAGGAAGGAGGCATGGCCACAACAAAGAACACATGAAGGCCTATGGCAAAAGCACACTGGCTGGCTACACAAAATGGCCGTCAGTCACATGCTTAAACAAACAGCAACCAGCAGGGAGGCATGACCACAACAAAGAACACATAAAGGCCTATGGCAAAAGCACACTGTCTGGCTACACAAAATGGCGGCCAGCCACATGGTCAAACAACAAGCAAGGAGGCATGGAAAGCAAAGAACACATGCAGGCCTATGGACACTGACTAAACAAAATGGTCCCTGGCCACATGGCATAGGGAACAAAGACAAATGGTGGGCTATGGCAAACATGCTCGCACACTGGCCAGACAAAGGCAGCATGGTAACACAAGCGAAAACATACTTAATTCAGCAATCCCAAAAACTAAAATTTACTGGGCTATAAAATTTTACAATACACATTCTTAAAATGCATCAAATATATTACCCCACCTATACACTGTTTACATAAAAGAACGTGAAATACCACAAAAACACCACAATTTGTAATTTAATCCAATGCCATCAATGGCCGAAATGATGTTTCACTGCAACACACACCACAGAAACAGTTGTTTCATGTGCCCATGACTAGTACAGGGCCTACTGGCTGGAAAGCCCATTGGCAGACTACGTCGAATAGGAAATTAAATGAATATTGCAAATTTATTAAAAAAACATGGAGAAAATGTACTGAACTGTGCAACATTTTTCCTTTACAAAAGAAGAAAAATGACAAGCAAAAAATTAGCTAGGCCCCTACTGAACCCACAGGCCACCCACTACAATAACTTTTTAAAAATTGAATAAAAGTACAAATAAATCCTGGTGCATGCCCTCTACCAAACAAACAACACCCTTATACAACAGTTTTTTACTTACTTGTGATATCACAAAAACAAAGTCCTCAAATCTCATGTATATATGTAGCAACAGAGTGATCCTGCCAGCTCCAAATCCAAATTTAAAGGGACCAGGGGGTAGACAAAGAACTGGGATGAGCCTGCTGGACAGGAACAGGAAGTTGGAGTCTCTGGGCCACTTCCTCCTTGTTGAAAAAAAAACTAAAATAAAAAAGTGCTCTTCGCACAAAAAACCAACACGAACGGTCCATTTGAGAAGTTTATCAACTCCAAATTGTCTTTTGATGAGATTTAGCTGCTTCTCCAGGAGAGAATCTTCTCCAGGTTGCAGCCGCATTCTCTCGAGCTCACCTACGACACAAAAGAAGCACCGGAAGTTGTTGGCGCAGCGTAAAGCCGCGTTAGCGGGCACAAAATCTTGTGGGCACGCACGAGTGCCCATCAAGTCTTGTAACGCTCCCCAGGATGTGACGGGCGTTCTCCATGGAATGCAGAGTTGCCGAATTCCACAAACTTCGCCAGCAGAGTGGAAGTTTCTCATTCGTGGCCCAGCTGGGTAATTTTGTGTTTGTCCCTTCATACCCTCTTTACCATCTCTTTTATTGTATGGCTTTTCTTCTTCCACTGCTTGCTTTTAGAAAACTACTTTTTATCTTTATGATTAAGCAGTTCATCAGAGTACATGTGTTTTCCAGCTCCCTGTCAGTCCTTTGTGTTTCTCCACTCAGCAAACACCCCTCTACCCCCACACGTCCCATGTTGCTCTCGTCCTCTTGTACTTTTACCCCGTGCAGCTTTGTTGCTTTCTCTATCACGTGCTTTCTCCCTACAACCCCACATTGACCTACATCCTGCTCTTCTTGATGTTTTTTCCTTATATTCCTACTGATCATTATCTGTGCTTATTTTTGTCTGATTTACTTTAAAGAAAAAAGAATAAGTGTTTAACAATAGTGCAGAAAGTGCAGCATTAATTGCAGGTTGACTGTGCATACGTAGATCAGCACAAGCAATAAGCAGCTGTAACTGCTGCTTGGAACAATGAGTGGGCATAAGCCATCGCAGTCATACACAAAATCCCCATAAACCACTCTGTTGCATTTTTATTCATCCTGTGAGTAAGCTGTCAGTTTAAAGTTCTAGAGAAATAAGTCCTCGCTGGTTTGTTCCAGGCCATGCCGAAGTACTGCAAAGTGGAAGTCATATGTCCTGCCTTATCATACCCCTCTCAGAGAGCGCCCTCCCCACATCCCCCAAATTATTTTACCTTGTTTGCTTTGAGAAGCACTCGTAGCAACTACAGATCATTTAACACAAACATTTTTTGTCAATTAAGCAAGTAAACTAGATAAGTCTCCTCATTCTTCAAAGAAAATGTTTGAATACACTAGGGAGCTCAAATGAGGATTTCATGTGTAATATGTGAGTTGTGTGTTTATTACTTTAGCGTTTTTGTCTCATCAGTCTTTTGATGGTTTTGTAGTGAAAACAATCCACGTATTTATTTAGTAATAGCTTTATTATCACTACAGGCCCCAGCACTTCAAGGAGCGATCTGCTTGCACAGCTTCTCTCTCCTCTCGATCGTAACATTCCATTTTGCATCATAGAATGCATACAGTGACTATGGAGTCTCTTCATGGACATTATACAATTGTTTGCATTTTTAAATTATATCAAAACACATACCCCCTAACAACAGATCAGAAAAAACTAATTAGGATACAGCTTCCAGAAATAACCCCCTAATTAGGAAAAATATAAATGTATCATAATACAAAGACAACAAATTAATTACACACTTAGGGCCCGATTCCAATGCGGTTAGGAAGGCCTCCTAACGGCATTTGCTCCGTCCGAATCGGATCGGGAACGTGTCTTTCCGACCGACTCAGAAAGGTTTCCAACCGACCAAGTATGATGCGAGTTAGGCGTTAGGAATATCCCAATCCGAACCCGACGGCATTTGGAATGACCAAGCTTTACGGAGCAGAATCGTACGTCTTTACGGGCCGCGTTTCCGAACGATCGAATACGATGCTGGATTTGGACAGCTTTCCGAATCGTGCCATCCGACTCGAATTGGCAGTCGGAATCAGACTTTGGGGGCCCGTAGCAAACCCCCCTGCACCCGAAGCCTTCCCAATCAGGCCCGTTGGGGTACCCATGGGTCCCCCTTACCAGCCATGCACATTGTGGTAGGCACCAGGTAGTCTAATGCACAAAGAGAGGGACGGCGAGCTTAAGAAAAAGAGATCTGTTACCCGTGCTCCCAAGGCAGTACGTCAAAATCACTAGAGAGTAACTGTTCCTGTGAGTAAGTGCTAGCCTATTCGGCAGCGGAGAGTGTGAGAAAAAGGAAGGAAGTTGATAGTAACCTGTCTTAATAAATGGATATAAGGTTGGATGCAAGGGAATTCCTTAAATTCGAAGAGTTGCCCTCACACACCCGTTAAGGTGTCATGCTTCATCATTGGACGTTTTGCTCCTCGACGGGGTGGCGCCTTGCCATCACTCAGCTGGTCAGAATTACAAAACACCTTTGCCACGCTTAAAGGCTGAAAGAACGTTCCCTCAATTTTTTTAAATATACCTGGTGTTTTAACTCTAACCCAATCACCAACCTGAACGCACACCTGTTTACAATTGTTTTCTTATCATAATAATGTTTACAATTTCTCTGACTCTTAGTCAACTGTTTCTTCACCACCAAAGGTGTCCACTCACTCATCCTGGACCCAGACTTCAATCCAATATAGTCTTTAATGAAAGGGATCCTACCTCTCATGACTTTTTTTTTTATTTTTTATTTTATTGCGTTTACCAAAAGATTACAAAAACCATTAATTCATTCACCAAACGTCGTCGTCCCCCCGCCCCAGGTCCGAAAATACTAACGATACATATTATATTTACAAGCGATAAATAAGAATAAGTCCATAATAATAAAAATTTCAACATACTTTAAACATGAAAAGAAAAACTTCCTATTATAAAAGAAGAGAGCGAAAAAAAACAAAGAAACGAGAAGGGCACCGGGTGGAGGACAAAGGAAAAAACCCAGTCGGGGGAGGGGGACGGCGGGAGAGAAAAGGGGAGAAAGAAGGGGAGGAAAAAAAGGGAGTCATAGAATCAGACCATATTGTAGCGTGATACATTTATTATACTTCCTAAGTATTCAAGGTGTTAATCCATCTGGCCACCGGGTCCCAGACCACTAAGCCCCTTTTTTTGCCCGTCTGCCTTTTTTAGCATAGATTGCTTTCTCTAGTCTATAGGTGGCAAGCAGTCTAGCTTGCCATTGGCCAAACGAAGGAGGGTTCAGATCTTTCCAATACGTAGCAATACATATCCGAAGAATGGTCATTGCTACAAACAGTAATGCACCCCTTCCTTTAAACTGATCATATCATATAGTCCTAACATAATAGTAGTTGGTGTAAGTTGAATGTCTGATAGGAGAACTCTACTTAAGAACCTTTGTACTTCTGTCAGTAATGGCTCTAATTTTGGGCATGTGGCAAACATATGCACGGAATCTGCGCTGTATTTCACGCAGCGCGGGCAGGTAGTTCCACAGCCAGTAGCCCATTTAGCAATCTTGTTAGGAGTTATATATAAAAAAAAGCCCGTCTTGTAAAACTGTGCTTGCAGTTTAGGTGATAGCAAATAAGTTTGTGCGAGGCCCAAAGCTGCACTAAAGGTATTAGGTGGAACATTTAATTTCAGCTGCCATTTCGTATCTGTTTTGTTTAAGTCATCAGGTCGTCGTTCGTTCAACATATAATATATATTTCCTATCCTTGGTAAATTAGACCCGAGTAGTTTATCTAGAAGATCTATCCTTGTAAACCCTGCTGATCCCCCGGTTTTGTTTGTTAAATATGTCGCAATCACTTGATACTGAAATATATGATTGTTATTTAACTTATAACAGATTTTCAGATCTTCAAATGACCGAATACCACCTGAGCTGATCAGGTCGCCTAGTCTAAAAATGCCTGCCAAATACCACTGTTGAAGATATACGTTTTTAAAGATTAGCGGTAGATTATCATTATTTCTGATAGGGGTATAATAATTTAGTTTAGCCAGTCCGACCATTTTACGAATGTTAGCAAAGACCCGATAAGCACTAATCATTGTTTTAAATCTAACTCGTTTGTAATAGCTGAATTCGAGGTGACGCCAGAGACAGCCCCTAACGTTTTCCCCTAGGAGTAAAAAATAAGGAGAAGGTAGTCCTGATGAACTTAGGATACAATCCTCATGCAATAATTCCGAGCTATATTGCAGAGCGGCAGCCCAATAATATAGCTTTAAGTTAGGGAGGGCCCACCCACCCCTATCTCTAGATAATGAGAGAAGATTAAAAGCCCTTCTCGGCTGTGTATAAGCCCAAATAAACTGAGAAAACATTTGTTCAAAAATTCGAAGCATATGATTGTTAAAATCTAATGGAATTGTCCGAAAAAAATAAAGTAGCTTGGGAAAATAAGTCATTTTTAAAACGTTACATCTCCCTACTATTGTAAGGTGTAAATTATGAATTTTTCGGAGAGATTTCTTCATGTCCGCTGCAAGCGGGGTCAAATTTTCTTTAACTATTGAGTCAAGGTCAGAGACTATGTTAACTCCTAAATATTTGGCTTTCTTGGTGATTCTATCATCCGCCCAAATTATCTTCTTATTTATAACAATCTGCGTTTTTGTTTTATTAAGGGCATACCCGGAGATTATTCCAAATTCTTGGGCTTCTTGCTCCAGGGCCCTAATGGCCGACTTAGGTTCAGGTGTTATTATAGCTAAGTCATCAGCATAAGCCATAATCTTTGTATCAATACCAAACCTACTTACTGGCAAAATTGCGGGGTTTAGTTCAATTCTTTTAATCAAAGGGTCGATATAGAGGGCAAAAAGTAGAGGAGAACAGGGACACCCCTGTCTTGTTCCTCTTGATATCTTTATTTGCTCTGACAGATGTCCGTTGATTAATATTTTAGCTGTAGGGTTTTGATATAATGCCTGTAGAGCCTGAATTATCCTTGGACCAAAGCCGATCCGCCGCATGATAGCCCACAAGAATTGCCAGGAGACCCGATCAAATGCCTTCTCTGCGTCTAGAAGGATTAGTGAGATCGGGTCTCCTGTCACTTCTGCGACATCAAATAAGGCAATGGTCCGTCGGACATGCTCGGCAGTGCCTTTTTTTGGGATAAACCCATGTTGCCAACTAGAAACAAGTGGCTCGACGTTTGAAGATAATGTAGAGGCAATAACTTTAGAGAAATTTTTAGAGTCGGTATTAATTAACGTTATTGGCCGGTATGATGACATCTCCATGGGTGATTTATCTTTTTTAGGAAATATTACAATTTTTGCAGATGACCAGGAGTTCGGTGGTGAGGCCCCGTCAAAGACAGCTCTTACTACATCAGTGAAGAGGTTTTTTATTTGTTGTGAGAAAACTTTATAAAATTCGACCGGAATGCTATCCATACCGGAAGCTTTACCATCTGGGAGGCTAGCTAATGCAGCTGCAATCTCCTCCCAAGCTGGAGGAATTTCCATTATATCGTGTTTGTCAGTATTAAGTTTAGCTATTGGTATTGTCTCTAAATACTCACTGATCTTAATTTCTCTATATTCTATAGACCTTACAGTTTCTTCTAGGTATAGCTTCATATAGAATTTCCTAAAAGCCTCCTCTATTTTTTTAGGGTCTGTGGTTATCCCCTCAGTATCTGTTTTAATAGAGGTGATGGTATTCGCGGTTATCTGTTGTCTGGTGGAGATGGCTAGCTGATGACCAATGTGTTCACTCCATTCATAAAGTTTTTCTCTCGATGCTGCCCACTTAGCAGCCGTTTTTTCTGCTAGGACAGTCCCCATCTCTGATTTAGTAACTGAAACCATTATCTGTGCCTCTTCTATTCCTACTCCTACCTGAACTGCCTGTATTAATTTTTTTTTCCGCGTCTATCATTTGTTTCTGTAATAAGTTAACTTGTATTTTCTCTTTTTTATTCCGCCTAATTGAAAAGCGGAGTGTCTCACCTCTTATGCCTGCCTTTAGGGTATCCCAGACCACCATTGTTGATGCAGTCCCGATATTTATATTCAAGAACTCCCGTATCCAGCCCGCCATATATTCTCGATAGTTATTATCATAAAGCAATGCCTTTTCAAATGTCCAATTCGAGCTTGGCCCCTGATTGACCCATCCCTCTAGATTTAAAATAAGCGAGTTATGATCCGACAATAATCGAGGACCTGCATCAATACAACAGTCATGAATTAGTGAAGATGAGACAAAAAAATAGTCAAGCCTTGCCAGTGACAAATGAGGTGCTGAGAAAAAAGTGAAACCGCTTTGATCAGGTTTCAGGTGGGCCCAGACATCCTTTAAGCCATGGGTTTTTATCAAGTTGAGCACTGCCCGGAAAACTTTGGGCTTCCTACCTCTGTAGCTCCAGGTTTCATCCGAATCCCAGGCACTAGGCAGATTTAAGTTTAGGTCACCACATAAGATTACCGGGAGCGGCCAGTGCACTAGTTCTTCATTTATGCAATTAATTACCCCTGGGTCATCTAAATTACTTGCGTAAATTGAACAGATCGTAAAAGCAAAATTAGGAGGAAGGGAACACCTTGCAATCACCCATCTCCCTAATGTATCAGATTTTACCTGATTCACTACCAAAGGTAGTGTTTTCCGTACTCAAGATCCCAACTCCCTTCACCCGAGCACACTGCGAGGTTGCCCCAGCAATTTTAAATCCTAAAGAATTCAGCAGAGATTTCTGGCCCCCTTCAATGTGAGTCTCTTGAAGACATATTATATCCGCCCCCATTAATCGCAATACCTGAGCAGTTTTTTGTCGCTTCAGAGAGTCGTTCAGGCCGCAAATATTTATCGATACAATTCTAAGTTTATTTGACGTATTCATTATCTTATTTTAAGCATAGTCTGCATACGACTTTCAGAAAAAATGTTTTTTGTTTTTTTTCCTCTTACTTGCTCTTTCCTTTTTTTTTTAAGAGGTTGTTTCCCCCTCTAATTGAACCATACATAACTAGCTTCCCCCCATCCCCCGTCCCACCAGCCCCCGCCAATCCCCCCGCCCTCCAACCCATACCCCCCAGATCCCGCCCTCTTGCAGATTGCTGTAAGTGTAATTTTCCTAAGTTGTCAAATCAAAATTTTTAAACAAATCCAACATTTTAATTCTAAACCCCACTACATTCATTACGGACCTCTCTTCCCTCCCCCCACCCCTCCCCCCCAAAGAAAAGCAGTCAGGGAAACCCTGAATGATGGTGAGCAAGTGTGAAACCCCAGCCGCCAACCCACACAGTTTCAATTCACTGACCAGCAAAGTTAGGCTAGTCTGATTCCCCAATAAAGTAATCTTAAAAAGGGATAATAAGAAGAAGCATGCAGAGAGAGTTTTAGTAAAAAAGAGAAGAGGGAGAAGAAAAAAAAAAAAAAAAAATGTTAAAACCCCACTTGAGATTTTACATAATCCATATCAGAATCCATATCAGAGTCTTTAACTTCAAGCCTCATTTTTTCTTCCTCCCCACGATATCTTTTAGGTACTCTCCAGCTTTAATTTCAGATAAAAAAACCCGGGTCGTTCCTTCATGTATTACTTTCAGTCTTGCTGGGTTCATTAGATATACTTGAGCCCCTTGTTGTTGTAGGGGGTTATCATTTGGCGCAGTCGCCATCTTCGCTCAACAGTTGCATGGCAGAAGTCTGGTTTGGAGAAAAATTTTATTCCCCCTACTTCTTTCTGGGAGTTAGGCCTGGCCTGATCATATACCAGTTGCCTCAAAAGAAAATTCCCGAAAAAAACCAAAAATACCCTAGGTTTCTCGCCTCCAGAGTTACTGTCATCACGTCTTTGTTTCAAATTGAAAGGGAAATGATGTGCCTGATCCCAATTCCAGCTAGTTTGTAACGGAAAAGCATCCCGGAGTAATTTGACGATATATCCTCTGGGGTCCTCACCCTCCACACCTTCCGGTATCCCCAAAAGCCTCAGGTTGTTTTTCCGTAGCCTGTTTTCTTGCTCCTCTAGTTTAATCATTAAGTCAATGAGGCAGGCTTCATGGGAAGCTCCTTGTTCTTTTACTTGGGATACTTCTGTTTCAAGGGTCTCCGTTCGCTCTTCAACCATTGAGACCCGATCACCAATATCGGTACATATTTTGCTTAATTTCCTGATGCCTCCGTGAAGTTTTTTGGATTCCCCCTTAGCAGCAAGATTATCTGATCTTACTTCTTCCTGGAACTGTTTAATAAAATTAAAAATGGAGGTCAAAGAGGGCTCGGTCGGGGTGTCAGCAGCTAACGAACTCGCTTCATGTTGACAATTGGAGGCCCCCAAGGGGAGAGACCCATATGAATCAGAATAGTCCCACTTCAGTTGACTGCGTCTTTTACTCCTAGCCTTTTTCTTTTGAATAGTTCTAGAAGTGGGATCGGAGCCTTTTCCTTCAGACTTGCTGCTTTCTGTTGAACTGAGGGACTCATTTCCTGTTCCCGACATAGATCCATCCGAGACGGAGAAGAAATTCTCGACCGTTAAATCTGGGGTCTGTGGATCTGTAAGTCGGGGGCTCAGATGCTCAAGGCCTCTTTCCTCAGCCTCTCTTCCCCCTGAGGAATCTTTCCTACAGCTTCATAGTTGAGGGGAGGGATGACAGTAGCAGAGGGTGGTTCTTGGACACAGATAATGAGCTCCGGAGCCCGTTCTGTCTCACTCGCAAGAGGTCCCCCCAGAATCATCCGTAACTAGCTGCGAAATTGGTTGTATGGCCCCTTGTTCTAAAGTCTGCTGGTCAGGTAGCTTTAGATCCGGTAGTTTTAGGTTATCTGAGTTACCCCCAGCAGTTAAATCAGTTAAGGTGGAGGTAAGCGCTGATGGAACTTTAAGAACAGAAAAATGCTTAGTAATAGATGGAGAACTCCCAGCACCACCCGCTATATTCTCTTTTATCATATTTGCTCCTCCTTGCCTCCCCATATATTTTTTAACAGTCCCTACATCCCTTTTACCTTTGAGAGGAGGGTCTGTTTTATCGGCCGTTTTCTCCGTTTTATCCTTCTCTGGCTCCTCATGGGTTGCTGCTGACTTTGATTTATAAGTCTTCTGTCCGCGGGTAGTCATTCCACGCTCTCTACCGCAGTTCTTCCAAGATAGTGCTTCGGAACCCCCTCACTGTTTCTATGACCCAGCAGCTTAAAGCACTCTCCAATCCAAACAGCGATAATGGCAGCCGTCCGGTCCTTATCTGCAGCGGCTCTCGCGTTGCAGATAAATCGTAAAATCAAAGAAATCCAGGCTCGGGTTTTTGCCCTTCTACTACCGCTCCGAGCATGGAAAAAAGTTCTGGATATCCGGACCTCGAGTTTGAACGCCGCCAAGACCGCTGTAGACATCTGCCAGGTGTGAGTCCTTACGGGTCAGGTCCGCTAGCCGATCGCCGATCACTGAATGCTGGTCAGAGCTCCTGCACGTAGCGCGTGACTGTGGCGGCTGGGAGGAGGAGTACTCACACTAGCGCCATCTCTGCTTCTGCTACCTCTCATGACTTTAAATGGACTAAAACCAGTGGACCCACAAGGCGTAACTCTATGAGCCCACACAGTACGCCACACTTCTTTAAGCCACGCTAACTTTGCTTCCTTGGCCAGTTGTATTGCATTTTTAAGCACTCTATTAAAACCCTCAACGGCACCATTGCAGCGGGATAATAAATAGAGGTGGTTTTATGCAAAATACTACTCCTTCTTAAATATGACTTGGACACATCTGAAATGAATTTGGGTCCATTATTTGTTAGGATTACTTTCCCTTCCCTTTAAAATACCTTATCCAGAAAACATACCACTGCCTGGGCATCCACCTTGGATACTACTTCAATGTCAGGCCACTTAGCAAAATGATCAATTAAAACAATAATGTACTTGGCCTCACCTCTATCGTAAACAGGACCCATGATGTCTAAGTCTATCCTTTCCACCGGCATATCTGGGCTTTTAATGGGACACAAAGGTAGCTTGATCATGACAAGCGTCTTCTCAGAATTGTTGCACAACACACAATTTCTAACTTTTGTTTCGATAGCCAAATCCAGCCTAGGCCATCAAGCTTGGTGTTTGACCCTGAGTTTAGTTTTTGTTATCCCCAAATGTCCTTCATGAAATTAATCCAGCAATTTATTTTTTAAACATTCAGGGGGAATCACCCTACCAGCTCATAGAATCCTTGCATTCTCTATTGAGAGTGAATTCCTTAGTTCCCATTATGCTTGCAGGTTCCCTTCAACTTTCCTCTTGCTAGGCCAACCTTCCTTGCTTGATCTAGACTTGAATTTTCTGCAACATAACATCCTCATCAAATTCCTCTTTCCATTGCCACTCTTATATACCATTGATTTCATCTCCAATTTCAGCCACACAACATTTTTCAAATTCATCCTCAGGCATGACTTTTATCCTGCTTAAGGAATCTGCAATTCTATTTTTCAACCCTGGTATATAGCACACTTCATAATTGTAATCAAGCAGTTTGATGGACATGCGAACCAGACGCGGAGATGCATTTAACATTCCTTTAATAGTTAATACTTTTTTAAAAAATAAAAAATTATTGCCATTTTAAAACAATGCTACAAACATTACAAACAACAAGCCAGTTGCTGATCGATACATAGTTATCTTTACATCTGCATACCATGTCAATTACATATGTTATTCCATGCGTGCACGATCCTCTGCTTGGTACATGAGGGAATTTAGATTCATCCTACTTCAAAAAGCATCTGCTAAAACCCAAATGATAGTTTAAAAAGAAATCCATGACATCTCCCTCCAGGCTTTGCATAGAGAGTTAGTCTCGGTGGCATAAAACAGCGTCTTTTTTCCAACAAACAGCCGTCCCCGGTCTCCGACCTCCCCCAGGCTGCCTGTGTTGGTTCACAAAGACACATATTCCATCGGCGTATCTCCATCAGCCTCCTGACGCTCTCGGGCCCACGTTACAAAAGGTTCCCACATGTCCCTGGGCCTGGACGCTGAAGGCATCAATTCCCAAAAGGTGGTCAATTGTGAATGCCCAAATGTGACGTCTCGGATCCAATTATTTTTAGAAGGAGCCCCCCTTTCACCCCCAGTGCATGGCTATTTGGCGTTTAGCAAATAGAAGTAACAGCGCGTGCAGTTTACGGACTTTAACTGGCGTATCCTTCACATAGCCCAACAAGCCCTGCAGGGGGTTGGGATCGTCAAGTTCGGGAAAGTGTCATGTAAAGACCGACATGCAGCCCGAAGTTTGTAATATATGAAGAGTTCGGAAAAAGGCACAGTCTGACCTTCCAATGAGACTGGAGGTGGCCGAAACGTCTCCTCTGGATAAAGGTCTGCAAAAGTACATAGGCTCATTTTTTGTGCTAAGGTCTTCCTGATACCCTCGCCCATGTTGGGAAGCATAGGGTTGTGCGCCAGGGGTATGGACAGGGCATATAGTATAGGAATGCCGGCTCTTTTCCTTAACTCATTCCACACCCACTGCAAGGTTTCTACCGTGTCTATGCCGTCTCTGGGACGCTTGTAAGTCTGATATAGAGCGACTTGTAGGGGGACAGGTGCCACAGCATCCGTTTCCACAGCCGCGTGGTGTTGAAAAGGAGTCGGGTGTACCCAGTGGTGGAGAAACTGAGCCTGAGCGCTCCATGCATACAATTGCATATCTGGGGCTCCCAAGCCGCCCTGACGCAGAGGGAGTGTCAATAGGTCCCACGAGACACGCGCTTGTCCGCCCGTCCAGGCCAACGAGACCAGTAGGGATCTGAGAGATTTAAAGAAGGCTTGCATGAGGGGAATAGGAATGTTTAAATATAAATAAAGAAATTTCGGCAGTACCACCATCTTGACCAATGCTATTTTCCCGGCTAGGGAGAGCGGGAGCTTAGCCCACGCAGTGACCTTCCCTTCCGACCATGTTATGGCGCGCCCATAGTTCATGTCCCATATGTCTTGCATATTTCTACTGAGCCATATGCCCAGATACTTCACAGGTTCGTCTGCCCATTTAAGAGGGAACTCGGAGGGAGCCGGGGTAGTGGCATCTGTTAAAGGAAAAATAACTGATTTGGCCCAATTAATGGAGATGCCAGAAAGGCCTCCAAATCTAATAAATTCCCGAAGTAATGGATCAAGGTGCGACGCCGGGTCAGTCACGTACAATGTGATGTCATCAGCATATAGTGTAATTAAAAGGCTCCTTGTGCTAAACCCAATCCCCTTGGCGGTGTGATGTTGCCTAATGCGTGCTGCTAGCGGCTCCATCGCTATTGCGAAGAGCAGCGGGGACAATGGGCATCCCTGCCTTGTACCTCGCGAGATACCAAACGGTAGCGACAGGAGACCGTTCACTCGGATCCGAGCCGTTGGCCGTGTGTAGAGCAGACGAATCAGATTAATAAACAACGGACTGAACCCCATGCGACTCAGAATTGCAAATAGATACGGTCATTCAAGCGTATCAAACGCCTTTGTAGCATCCAGGAAAACTGCAGCAGCTTGCAAATCAGGGTGTAAGTAATGCAGTACTGAAAATATGGTCCTGAGGTTGTGGGAGGTAGATCTCCCGGGGATAAAACCCGATTGATCTAGGCGGGCGATCAATGGGAGGAGGGGCTGCAACCGATTTGCGATCAGCTTCGCCAATATTTTCACATCCATGTTTATTAATGACAACGGTCTATATGAGTCCAATTCATTTTCAGGCTTCCCGGGTTTCAGCAAGGTAATTATTATCGCTTCGTGCATTGACGGTGGTAAGATGCCCGAGGCCTGAGCCTCCTCATATAGCGCTATTAAATGCGGCGCTAGCTCTTCTACATAAGTCTTATAGAATGCGGTGGTTAGTCCGTCCGAACCGGGGGCCTTGTCCAGCGGTAAGCTCTTGATGACCTGTGTGACATCCTCCACCGTGAAGGGGATGTCCAGATATTCCCTATGCCTCTGACCCAACCAGAGTAGTTCCAGTGAATCGAGAAAGGGTAACAGGCCCTCCGGACTAGATTCCTGGGTAGTAGTGTATAGTTCAGAGTAAAAACGGGAAAACTCGTCTAAGATGTCTTTCTGGCCTCTAATGACAGACTGTTGTGTACCTTTCAGCTCAGTTATGTAAGCAGTGGACCGTGGGGCGCGAATCATTGCCGCCAGAGTCCTCCCCGGCCTGTCTCCCTCCCCGTATCTTCTGGCCTGGGCGTGTTTCCCTACAAATTTAACTTTGCGCTGCGCCTCCTCCTCAAATTCAAGCAGTTTCTCTTTCAAAAGGGCCACCGTCTTGGGATCACTAGAGGAATAAAACTGTGTTTCCAGCTCCTTGATCTGATTTTCTAGATTTGCAAGCGTACCCCGAATAGCCTTCAACACCCCAGCCTGCCGGGCGATGCAATTACCCCTGATTACCGTCTTAAAAGCCTCCCATAAAGAGGCCTCAGTATCAACCAATCCAGTGTTAAGGGTAAAATAGTCAGTGATATCCCCTCTGATTTCTTCCTTAAAAGCCTCGTCTAAAAGGGCATCTGACGGTAACCGCCAAATAAACAGACGTGGAACTGAGTTGGGAAGCACTAAGCGCAAAAGACAAGGCGCGTGATCCGACAGGGATCTAGGGAGATGTGAGACCTCACTGGTCCATGTAGCAACATCACGTGACACCAACTAGAAGTCTAATCTTGACCACGCTCTATGGTGTTCAGATATACACGTCCCCTCCTTGGTCAGTGGGTGACTACGTCTCCAAATTTCCACCAGGTCTCCGTCTAAAATAATGGCATTCAATGCAGCACTAGCTGAGGGGTGTAATGTTCGAGATATCCCTTTCCGATCCAAGTCGTCATTTAGTATTGCATTAAAGTCCCCACCCCAGATAATGGTTTCACAGTTCTTCGCCCTTACTCTGGCCTATATATTTTGAAAAAAGCTAGGAGGGTCGACATTGGGGCCATATACTGCTACTATCACAACCGGAATCCCACCTAGAGTACCCAGTATTATGATGAATCTACCCTCTGAGTCAGTTTGTAGTTCACTTTCCTTCCAGTCAAGACCCCGTCTGACCAACACGGCCACCCCCCTAGAGTAATTTGAGTAGATGGATGAGTACACCGAGCCCCATCTACTGTGCTTCAGCCTGGGAAAGGGTGTAACATTTAGATGCGTTTCCTGTAACACGCATATATCTATGTGATGTCTTAGCAAATATGAGTGGACAAGCCTGGATTTCCTGCCGTCATTCAGCCCACGGATGTTCCATGTTAAAAAATTTAAACTGGTCATATGATGGCAAACATAATATAGTGTAGAATTACAGTAGGAACGAAGCACAGTATCATGATCGGTGGCACCCAGTTGTGGTCGGCTGAACTGTATAGCAATGGTCTGGCAAAAAACATAGCATCAAACCCCCCCCCCCCCAACCCACCTCCACTCCAACCCCCAAATCAGGTTGTAGAAGACCCGCCCCAAACATCTTAAAGAAGAAAACAACAATAGGGAGCTCTCCCATAGGGGCGCAGTACCACCAGCGTACTCCCCTGCTAACACAGGGTGGCCAAGAGAACTGCAGAGAGCCGTGCCTGTCTCACAATAAGTTTAAATGATACCAGCATATCGTAACTAGCAGTTCAGGAGCATATTCAGGCTGTGCAGCCCAAAACATTAAGAGACTTGCAGGTCCCAGCTCAACTCAGCTTGCTGTGTAACCAGCCATGCCCGGCTCGTAAGCATTTTAAGTGACAACAAACCCCCATATCAGAGAGAATTGGAACACAAAACTGTTAAAAAATCCCCCCAACACAGTAAGAGTCTCACGGGCCCCAACTCATTTCACTGCATAGCAGCTCCAGCAAGGGACGTATCGGGGCTGGAGCCTCGTCAGTCATTGTCACTCAGCCGGGCCGCGGCGGAGTCCGCAGAATTGGAACTTTGTTTGGACTTCTTCCCACCCGTGTGTTTAGCAAATTTGAGGGCGGACTTGGCATCCGTGAAGAAATGTGCAGTTCCATCACGAGTGACTTTGAGCTTGGCGGGGTATAATAGCGAATAGGGAATCTGAGCCTGCAGCAGGATGCGTTTAGCAGGCAGAAACTCACGCCTCGCCGACTGCACAGCGGGCGTGAAGTCTGGATAGAATGAGATATTATTACCTTTGTGTGTGATAGTCCCCTTCTCTCGGGCCAGACGCAGGATAAGATCGCGGTCCTGGTAGTTCAAGATCCTGGCCAGGATGGTTCTGGGTGGAGCTCCGACCGGGGGTCTGGGACCTAGGGCACGATGCGCTCGCTCTACTGTGAATACCGCTGATAGGTTGGGGTCAAAGAGCTCACGGAGTAAGTCTGCTATGTAGGTCTCCATCTTGGCGATGGCTGTCGTCTCCGGTATGCCAGTAATTCGCAGGTTATTGCGGCGGGACCTAGCTTCCAGATCCTCGTTCTTGGCACGAATGATGACTAACACTTTATCCATATGCAGTAGCTGTTCCTTGGTTTCAACTTGGAACTCGTGGAAGTCTGAGGCCCGGTTTTCAAGCACATCGAGCCGGGTCTCGTGCGATCCCACCTGTGTTTTGACAGCATCCAGTTGGGAAGTCAACGTATCCAGCTTGGTATCAATGTTCCGAAGGCTAGATCTCATCTCGAGCATCAAGGTGCGCAGATCCTCCCCTCGGTCTTCCGTCTGTGACTCTGGCGACCTCTCCGCGCCGACCTCTGGATCCGACTCCGTGAGTCCCGTGGTTCTCCTGTGGTCGAAGGTCAGCTTCGGCTGCTTTGCGTCCTGTTTGCCCATGGATCGCCCAGGTGTCGCTGGCGTCTCCCGCAAGGCCCTCCGGCTGGGCGTGGCGCAGGCAGTCCACGTGGAGGGGATCAACCTCTAAACTTTTGCACCAATGACACGTCTTCCTTCACTCCATAGACCTGAGGGGGGCCAACAGTCAACATATGCCACACAAGTCCGTTTATGGGATTAGCCGCGGTCTAGCTTCCAGGTCCTATCCAGCCCAATGCATCCGCTCCGAATCCAACGCTTCTGGTTCTTATGCTGTATCGGGCGTGGACCCCAGATAGCGAGAGCCCCTGCAGGCAAAGCACACTCGCCAGGCTCAGCAAAATGAAGTGTGTTCCCACAAATTGAGTCACCTATGTGCCCCGCACTACTGTGCTTGCCCTATGGTGCACGCTGACGCTGGACACTTCAGTGCACACAGAGCGGTCCCACCTCTATGGCCGCTGCACTTGCCGCAGAAGAGCGCTGCCTCAGGGACACAAAATGGCTCTCAGGTCTCGCGCCCAGCTCCAATCCACCCAGCCAGACAGTCCGCTTCTGGTCCACCTTAAGCAATGTCTCTGCTCGCGCCCGGGGTCCCAGCGCTGCCCCTCGAGTCTCAACTATGGGGCGGGAAGCCAGCGAGATACCCACATGGACCCCGGGTCGGCGATGCCCCCATCCGCACCGCAACGCTGCCTCCTCGATCTTGCACCTCCCCACCGAGTCCAAGGCAGCATAATCCGATGCTGTCTAGCGGGCCGGCACCTCACCTCTTTAACTCCGGCGATTTTCTCCGACTTCCCGATCTCGGAAGCGGCCAGATTTCTCCTGCGCAGAGTGCGGCCTTCCCCGCAGGAGCGGCAAGGGCTCAATTTCCGGTGCAGCCGGCCCGCACACCAGCAGCTCCAGTGTGCGCCGCTGGGCTCTCCTCCGCCTGGGCTCACCTCTCGTTTCCAGAGCCGATCTCAGGGACGCAGGTTGGCTCACGCGACTCTCTGCGTTCCGGGCTGTTCTTGGGGATGTGCTCTGCACGGCAACAGCTCTCCAGGCACGCAGATTTATTTAGGATTAGTTCTCGGCCGGCGGAGTTCACTCAGGTAGCGGCCATTTCACAGCTCAGCAGGCCACGCCCCCCAGTAGTTAATACTTTAGTCAACAGTTTGTGTCACTACAGAGAGTAACTTGAGAACCCCAAATGTATTCCCTATAATGTTCTAACCCCCAAACGCATACAATGGCTTCTTTTTCTATAACGGAATATTTCTCTCCCATGGGGGTGATAGATCGTGATGCAAATGCAATTATACATTCATTACCCTCTTCGTCAAATTGTGTCAGCACTGCACCCAACCCCCTGCAACTTGCGTCAGTGGTTACCACACTTCTCAATTCGGGGTCAAAACCCTGCAAAGTTGGTGCACAGTATATATAAGGTTTTATTACCGGGAAGGCCTCTTGACACTCATCAGAACATTTGAATTCACACTTATTTTTTAAAAGTTGTCTAATGGGAAAAGTTTTACTTGAGAAGTTCATCGCATATTTAGGATAAAATTCTGCCATACCTAAGAATGCTCTAATGTCATCCTTATTGGAAGGCGCTGGAGCATTTTTTATCGACTCAAACAATGAAGCCTTAAGTTCCATACTCTTTCCACTTATTTCGTGCCTTAAATATGTCACTGTGTTCTTAGCAAACTTGCATTTTGCATATTGTGCTGTCAGACCTATATTTTTTTAAATATCCAGAACTTCCCTGAGATTGTTGTCATGTTCAGCTTTAGTTTTACACATGACCAGGATATTGTGCGTGAAAAATATCACTTTTTTAACATCCTTAAATAGTTTGAACATTAATCGCTGAAACATTGCAGCCGCTGACGCCAATATTACCCTGACAAACTGGAAGCACTCAAATGGTGTGATAAAAGCTGTTAGCCTGCGACTTTCTGGATGTAAGGGTGCCTGGTGATAGGCAATAGTTAAATCGATGGTGGTGAACCATTTATCACCCTTAGTGACAGCTAACATTCACTTACCCAGAGAAGGGGAAATTGGTCAACCAATATGTTTTTTGTTCAGATCTCTCATGTCGACACATAACCTGAGTTTACCATTGGCCCGTCACACGACACCAAAGGAGCAACCCTGTACAAAGACTCAATTGACTCAGTTATTCCCACTTTCTGCAACTTTTCTAACTCCTTGTACACTTCCTCTCTGATAGCCATGGGTATGTTCATTGTCTTGTGAATCCTTTAAGATTATTTTATGCTGGAACCTTTTGAGTTTCCCAATGCCATTTGAAAACGCCCCAGGATACTCTTCCAGGATATTTTCATCACCTTCAACCTCAACATGGACAACCAGGAGGAAATCATTACTGTTGGGATTCAAGATAATACCGAGATCACATTGATCCCATCATCCTAAAACTGATGGACCCACCTTAAAGACATAAAACTTACATACAGCCTCACGGTTCTTGAATACAAACAGCAATTTCATATATCCCAACAGAACAATGGAACTCCAGTGAAGCATTTGGGAGAACTAGAGTCTCTCCCAATACTGGGTTAAATTTCTCATTCCATACCATCTCATTGACTATGGTGCAAGGTGACCCAGAGCCTGCTGTCACAGAAACTGTAACACCCCCACCCATATTTATGTCACACTTTGGTTTTCCCTGTCACCACACCCTTCCAACACTTCAGGATCAGAATCTACACTCAAAACACACATATTGATATCATCACCATCATTGTCTTGCGTCTCTGAATCGGGATCATCATCTAATAGTTTTACAGCCACATTCCTACTACTCTTCTGCCTGCCCATTTTTTGAAAATGACCAATTATCCCACAGCCTGAACATTTCTGATTTAGGCCAAGCATTTTGTATCATTGGTTAAATTACCAGATAATCCACACCTAAAGCACTTCCAGTCATTGTATAATCAGATTTTGTTTTCCGGTAGATAGATTTCGATTGGCTAGGTTTCTTTTCTCGTGTAGTACTTGTCTTTTTTCCAGGTTTTATCCTATTGACGACATCTTTACCCTCTTGTTTGTTGCTATTTTCCGACGTTCTTTTGTTATCAGCCAAAACGATCTTCCTGATAATTTAGCACGTTGGCTGAATTCAATGACCTCTGGTAGTGGAGCCTCTCCTTTAACCCAAAAGTTGTCTTGTACTATGGAATTCACCGCATGCATGACGATTTGGTCTCTAATTAATTCATCATGTAGAAAGCCAAAACGACAAGTCAATGCTAGGTTTTCAAAGCTGACACATATTCCTCAAATCATTTCTTATTTCAACTGCTTTCTATGATAGAATTTGTATCTGTCAATTCCCATGCAGTGGGGGCATAATAATCCTCGAAGTCTTGCATCACAGTTACAAAAACATCACCATCACATGGTTTTTTTTTCCAATGCGATTGTAAACTCTCAACCTCATTGGACCCAAGGAGTTGAAGTTATTTTTTTCCTTTCTATCAGGAGTAAAGTCATCATCTTCAAGTAGAGTAGAAATGATTGGGAAAAAAAACTTTATTTAGACATTTAAGTCCGTTCAAGTGAATATCAAAACATTAAAACTTGTTACAATTCAATTGTGATAAAAACACATAAAACATCCGAAGTAAAAACACATAAAACACAAAGCGGCAGGTAAAATTCAGTACATACTTATTTAAATACAAACGTCTATGGAAATGAACCACCTAAGCTGCTCTTAACATGCCAGATAAAGTGCAAGTGACTTTAAGCATGGGAGGGCCTCAATGACACAACCTGGAGTGTAACTCTGAGCTTGTTATTTCAGAGTGATGGTTAAGTAAACATAAAACTAGCAGAGTTTCTATTTTAAAAAAAACCGTCGGACAACCCCTAAGCAATGTGAACTAAAAACATGCTTGCGAAACAAACATTGCTTTGCAGCTGTTTCTAAAGCCTCGCTTAAAAATAGTTTTTAGAAATACAGTAAAGGGAGGCTACATCTCTTGTCAATCTAGTTTTACTGCCGCCAGTTTTAACAAGCATTTGCAATGCAATAGGTCTCACATTTGCGAGGCTTAAAGCTATTGCCTTTTTAAAACATAAAAGCAGGTGCCATGCTTAAATATAAAGCGCGCTGCCCGTGTTGTAAATGGTGAGGTGTCGGTGATGATTGTGAACTAGACAGCTGTAGTGAGGTGATGGTGAAAAGGAAAGCGGTGGTGAAACCTGGGGATTTGCAGCCTTTAAAGGCAGCGATGCACTCAATATGTACAGCTGTGTCTAAAACTAACGCTGGCCTGCGGGAGTCAAAGGGTTCAGCCAAGCGTGAAAAGCATTGAGGACACAGGAGGGTGTAGAGGACGGATGGAGAGAGTCTGGCAGATTGGGAGAGCTGACTGGGAGTGGGAGAGAGATGACAGTGTCCATAGGGGATGGACGAGAGTCAGTAAGGATTGAGGTGAGATCTGGAGACGAGAGAGGCCTGGAGAGAGAGAAGCAGAGGAGAGAACATGCTAGCAGGGGGGGAGAGGTGGGGCAGATACAAGGGCACCAGTGAGGAAGACGAGGCGTCGGCAGGGGAAGCAGGTCATCAGGGAGGCATGCAGGTTATTAAAGAGGCAGGTCGCAACAAGAGGTACAAGAGGCCAGAAAAGGAAGGAGGCCGACGCAGCATCATGAGGTAGAAAAGAACTACTGAGTCAGAAGGAAAAGGCCAAATGGCAAAAGGGCGTGAAAGGCAAGAAAGCGCTTTGATGCCCTACTCGTTTAACGCCTGTGCCTAATTTCCACAGACACTAAGAGCCAGAAACATTTTAAGAGCAAACTGCTTTATACGCTCTTTTTTATAGAGCTGTACAATACCACAGGGACTACAAATTACCTTTTGACCCCAGCGGATTAATATAGCGGGTCCAAAGTAAATTAGCCATGCAACAGTCAAATTGATCTTAATCTTCAATTCTTTATCAAGTAGCCATTTTAAAGTAATGGAATTTGACACCTGATCGGGGTAATCCAGTGGTTTTTCGGGAGATCCAAGGGTGCAGAAGGGTACAAGGGTGCTAAAAGATTTTTAAAAAAGATAATGAAACCGGGTGATGTGCTAGGCAGCGCGCTGCCCGAGCACATTAATTTAAAAAAAACATGAAACTGAACGCCGTGCTAGGCAGCATGGCACCGAGCACATTAAATAAGATCCAAGGGTGAGGAAGGGTCCAGAAAGATTTTTTTTAAAAACATAAAACCAGGTGCCGTGCTAGACAGCCCGGCACCCGAGCACATGAATGAAAAAAAAAAAAACATGAAACCATGCACCGTGCTAGGCAGCACAGTGCCTGAGCACATGAATTTAAAAGAAAATTGAAACTGGGCACTGTGCTAGGCAGCGTGGCACCGGGGCACATGAATTTTTGTTTAAAACATGAAACCGGGAGCCGTGCTGGTCAGCGCGGAACCCAAGCTCATGAATTAAAGAAAAAACATGAAATCTGGCACCGTGCTAGGCAGTGCGATGCCCAAGCACATCAATTTAAAAAAAAAAAAAACATGAAACCAGGTGCCGTGCTAGGCGCAGTGGTGACACAAAATAAAATAAAGCAAGTAGTCCCAAAACATTACACATAAACACTTGGAGCGTAATAAAACTGTAGTTGGTCGGTGTTGCTTCCGATAAAATGAAAATGATGTATTGGGAGCACCAACCACTAAGGAGCCTAGCAATAAGACTAACGCAGGAGTTAACCAATGGCAAGCAGCAGGCGGGATTACACTTGCTATAATGCATACAGCATGTGCGCTGCCTAGGCTCAACCTAAAAATCTAGTGAATTTACTATTTAGAGTGGGGTCTGAAGCCTTGAGACAGGCAATTTCAACCTGCGAATACGTATACCACGTTGGTTAAAAAGAGTTCTTAGTAGTCTCCTTTTGAGCAGTAGACTGGGGCATGTTAGGTGGGTGAAGTGTTCCTTCCCCGACTTGCACGATCTGCAACAAACTTTATTGGTAATCCTGAGCTAAGGCTCAGACCTGAAATGGTACCAAAGCGGTGTCTAATAAAGAGTGCCTTGAGCTGCAATGGCCACCAGTCTTCTAGGTAGGGTTGGTGCTTAAGAATTTTATATTCACCTAGAATCATCCATGTGTGGGATCTGGCTAAAAGGATCTCTTTATCTTTCAGCACAGAGGTGTTTTTTCAAGACACGATTAACTGCTTTTTTGAATGATTCTGGGGCAGTGAGCTTTCCCACAGTTGATGGACAGCCAGTTTGTCGATCTCCTGGTCTAAGTACTGCCAAACAGTGAATTTGTATTCGTTTGTACTTCATTCCAGAGGGCCTGGCATAGTTGGTTATCTGTCAGTGACTTAATTCTCTTCCATACTTTAATGTAGGCCCTTTTTCTCGCAGTTGTTTGGTTTAATAAGCCAAACTCTAGCCGGTGAAGCATTGCACAGAAGTCAGAAGAGAGACCTAAATATATTTGTAATGATCATATTTGTAGTGGCCGCATCTCTGCCTCGTAGTGGTTCACAGTGGTAGGAGATACACGATTGAAGTTTTGCTGGTATTACCATTAGGAGGGGTAAGTATTTCGGGCCTCCTAAGGATCCCTGTAGGATGCGAAATGCGAGGAGTAGGTTGCTGCCCTTCCTCTGCTGGCCCTGCTTTTGTTGGATAAAAGAGGCTGTGTCGTCAAATAATAACCAGAGGTATCTGTAAGTTTTAACCAGCTCCAGCCTGCGACCTTGCAGATACCTGTTATGGGGTTTCTCCTTCCTATTGCTCACTTCCACCACCTTGTTTTTTTTCTCATTTATTAACATCCTGTTGGCAGATAAGTAGTGGGATAACTTATCGATGAGTCGCTGCAGGCCGATCTTTGTTTGGCTCAGTAATATTGCATCATGTGCATATGGGAGATACAAGATGTGCATATCACCTAGTCTTGGAGGGTGTGTGTTTACTTCATTCAAGGCTATGGTCAAGTCCGCCAAGAAGAGATTAAACAAGTATGGTGCCAATATGCATCCTTTTTTTAAGCCCTGGGTGGTATCAATTTTCCTAGACAAGCAGGAGCCATCACCAATTCTCACTCTTGCTCAAGTGCCCAAGTATAGCAACTGTCTTGCATTCAGGAGGCGACCAGGGACAGCCCAGTGGGCCATTTTTTTGCCAGAGAAGATTCTACGAAGCAGGGGTAAATTGGTAGCTTGTTAAGCTTCTGTTTGTCTATAATGACCGACAATATTAGGAGGTTAGTTGCCGTTCCTGCTCCTTGTACAAACCCAGATCGATTAGGGGGGATAATTTGTTTTTCTTCCACCCAGAGCTGTAAATCTGTTAAAAGAAGACCTGCGAAGTGCTTAGCCTTGGTGTCGAATAGTGTAATAAGATGGTAGTTTTCCAGGCAGTGGCGATCGCCCCCTTTAAAAATGGGGGTGATGATGGTTCCTTTCCACGAATCCAGTATCTTCTAAATCTGAAAAGCACTGTTGAAGACTATCGACAGCTTGGACGCCCATAAAGCAGGGTTAGTCTTGCACAGTGCTTTTGGGTATGTGTTTGGGCTGGTTGCTCCGTCTTGTCTGCTCTTACTTATTGAGTTACATATTTGTTCTACTGAGAAACTTAGCAGAGGAGTGACTGGGTTTGTAGATAGCAAAGCAGTGGTTCTACTTTCCTTCTCTTGGTTAGAGAGTTCTGTGACCTCTAGGGGCTGAGTAAAATGTTTGGTTAGGAAGCTGACCCAGTTTGCTTTTGTCAAATTTGAGCTCAAGATAGCTATCAGGGCCCTATTCAGATTGTTAACCAGTCTCCAGAAGTCTCATGAGTTCTTCTTTTTACTAAGAAACAGGGCTTTTGCACACAGATTTTGCTTTATTTTTAATTTCTCCTCCCAGACAGTTTTCTGGGCTATTTTGTTTATGTCTTTAAGATTTACCCATATTTCAGGGTTCTCTAGGTGCCTCCTAGCCAGTCGAAGATCTCTGTTTCAGTTTTTCCTTATAATGCGACAAGAGGTGGTCATGGTAATCTTTTCTGAATCATGTAAACACACTTTAGCTTGATTGGTGCTTGAGCGGGTTTTTAATGAGCTGGGGGCCAGTAGTTTGAAGATGAAGAATGACCACTTTGGTTTTGTAGTGTAATCGCAGTTGTTGCAGCATTACTCAAGGAGGTCTGAGGCATTACCCCTATTGTATCATTCATCCAGCGTAACTTCTTGTAGTTTGTTGCAGCAAGGTCCCCTGGCAAGGAGGTAACCTCTCAGTGTAGAGGGCAGTGAACCCTGAAGTCTATAATGTGTTGACCATAATCGCTCTCGTCTGTTTTTCTTTGATCTGGTATGCCAAAATCAAATGAAGGAGAGGGAGTGATATTACAGTGTAATCAATAGTGGAGTGTGAGCCACGTGAATGTAAAGACCACGCTGGTGCCGTATCTTCTTGGTATCTGCCATTCAGAGCTCTTAGCCCACAAGACTCCAAATCTTTTGCGCATGAAATAGCCTTAACATCCCTAGGACTGTTGTTTGCAGGCTCAGTGGACTGTGTAGGGACCACCCAGGTGTGGTCCTGTTGCAGCGTGTGCTCCTCTAGGATGAAGGACACCAGCAAGTTCATGTTAAAGTCCTCTGCTATAAAGAGATCCAGGGGACTTGGGTCTTGTAGACCATCTGTTATGACGTTTACCAGTTTAGAGGCCATCGTTTTCCTGGACCATGAGTAGTGGTGAACATAGAGGTTGATGAGCAGCAAGGAACGCATAGCTGCTTTCTGCCATTTCTGGAGTTTAACTATTAGAATGTTGTTGTCACCCAGTTCCACCATCTTGATTTCTATCTTTGGTACTGCAGTTATAAGCATGGCCAATTTCCCCTTTGGGCTGCCAAACTTATTTAGTTTCTGAGCGGGTTTAAAGTACCCAGCAAATCCTTCAATTGCGAATGGGTGTGATGCCCAAGTTTTTGTAGGAGTATAATTTGAAATTCCTCAATAAGGTTTGCTAATTGCTTGTTGTGAGTTTTGGTGTGTACCCCATTTATGTTCCATGAAAACACTTTCATAGAATCCACTGGTTTAGGAGCTGACTTTGAGTTGGTCGCTGCAGTTGTTTGAGGCAGCTGTGTTGCAGGGCATCAGGGGGGACTGCCGCCATGTAAGGCTGCTGACAGCCAGCCTAAGTTTAGTTTAATGGAATTAAACTTGCCCTTTGGTGAGGCTATTTTTTGTCCCAGTAGAAGAGAAGGCGAGGGTGGTAGTGTTATGCCAGTATGGTTCCTGAGGACTGAGTTTTTTGTTTGTTGCTTACCGAAGTCCATTTCCGGGAGGGCTTCCTCTGACAGACGAATGGTGCTGGGTAGGCTGCTGAAAGGGGTTTGCTTATCTGGCCAGCAAAGTCTTCTTTTTCCTGAAGGACTTCTCCAGCTAGCGAGTTAGAGGACCATATTACGAGGATGGACTCTTGCCCTTTGAAGTCCCTGGGTGGAAGGAATTCAATTGATTCAATGTCTACCGACATTGTATTCTGTAGAGATGGAATTGCCTGCAAGGGTTTCAAGATGTTAATGCGATTAAGAGTGTTGTGTCTTCCCCTGGACTGAAATTCTAGGGTTAGATCCGTTGGTTTTCATCAGTGCAGACATGCTTGATCAAGACTGTTCAGAACAGGACTCACAAGGTCCGTAATTAGCTTTCTCTCTGGGCTGGGGAGAGTCAAGTAATCTTCCCGGAGGATTAATTGCAGTTGAAGTGTTCTGCTGGAACAATGCAGATTCTCTAGTCTTGAGTTTGATCAGCTTTTGAGGTAATTGTTTAATCCTTTCTTGTCTGTACCTACTGGAAACTGTGGGGTTGTGAGGGAGGGTGAACCCTCTCCCTTTTACAAATGGCCTGGTTGGTAGGGCCTGAGCGGGGGCTTATAGTTGGAAGACCCAGCATCTGGTTTAGAATGGCACTCACCTCAAGGGGGCTGTTACTTTGTGTTGGAATTCCTGACTGATTATCAAAAACTCGATACAACTTCCTTTTTGATACTGTGCCCATGCTGCTTTGACTTTGCTCTTGCGTGGATTGTTCTTTAAGCTTTTTTGCCTTGTCAATCTTGTTGCTGATGCTGTTGCAGTTGGTAGTTACTAGACTGTTTCTTGATTTATTTCTGGCTTTGCGTAGTTTTTTCCTCTGCTTTTGTGTCAGGAGTTTTACTGGTTGCACTGTTAGGAGCAAAGCTGTTTTTAAACAAACTATAAATCGATCAGTCAATTTACTATCGAGTCTTCTAGATAAAGATGAACTCAGAAAAAAGAATCATTCCTGGTCAGTTATTAACTCATTTATTAAATTAGAACCCCAATTATACTTGATGACCCACTTAAAATCATTCTTAAGGAACAAATTTATGTTATTGCGGTTTGGGAGATATCCCACTAAGGACGGAATACCTAAATGGGAAAAAAAAATGGTCTAATAAACTTTGTAGGTTATGTGGCTCCTATGAGGAGACTTTAATACATATTGTAACTACCTGCCCCCAACTGCTAGAAGAGCGGAAGTCTTTGTTAAGACCGATTTTTAAAGAATTAGGGGTGAGAACATGTCGCCACGCCATCATTACTTGTCTCACTGGGTCTATGCCCCGCTTGATTACCCAATTTGTAAAGTTCATTTTTATTGCAGAAAAAAAACTATTAACCAAAACAGATTCTGATTGTTAATACAGTCGTCAAAGATTTTAATGCAAAAATGAATTGAAAAATTTGCTTTTAGAATCAGCTTTTAATATTTCTGCATATAACTTTAGATTATAGTTATAAAATATTTTAAACTGTTCTAGGATTGGTTAATTAAATTAAGACTAAAGATAGATTGCTTTAAAATTTTAATGATGACACCGGCACAAATGCACTTTATTCATTGCTGCTTTCTTTTATTGCTGCTAATGTCTTTAGTATAAAGTTGTGTATACATTTTATGGGTAGAAATAACTTTACATTATAGTTATTAAATATTTTAAACTGTTAAAGGATTGGTTAATTAAATTAAGATTAAAGATAAATTGCTTTAAAATTTTAATGATAACACCGGCACAAATGCACTTTATTCACTGCTGCTTTCTATTATTGCTGCTAAATTTTTTAGTATAAAGTTGTGTATAAATTGTATGGGAAGAAATAATGTTTCTAATCTGTTGTGTTTTTTTTTCTTTGATTGTAATGATTTTTATTAATCAACAAATAAAGCAATTATCATTACTGGTTGCACTGGAGGAGAGGGTTGAAATGTGCAAGTGGTACCCTTGTGTGTGATGTTTTTACTTTTGTTTGGGGGTGCGTGCCACTTCTGGAGTCATTAAAGGCTGGCAGTCACCCTCAACCTCAAGTGCCCCTATGGACGGGGACGGGAGCTCACCTCGTTACAAGCCGCACCCGGACCTAGCTCGGCCCAACCAGCTATCTGAAGACACTAATGCCACAGACCCCCTTCAACCACTCTTTGCTGGTGGGGTTGCAGTGCCAGGTGCAAGTTACAGATTGTAGATCAAGTTGTGGTTCAAGACTGCAGTATATTGTTGCAGTAACTTTACTGCGCTGCTGGTATATTTAACCTCATTAGTGTATTTATTTTTGCTCCTGATGGTGTCTCTTGCAGGCTGAGGCAGGCTATTGTGGCCTGGCCTGTGCCATCTGTTGCTGACTGCTGCCATCAAGGTCCCCTTGGCTCCGCCGCTGCGTCACCCTAAGTAGCAGAAGAGAGGATTGTGCGGCAAAAGCTGGGCCCAAGACCATCGGTGGCAGGGGGGGATGGGGAACAAAAAGGGACATGCTTCATGCCGTTGCGGTCACTGCGCTTGCAGCCTTTCCCCCACGCTCTTGCAGGCTGCTGCGGTAGTGGTGGTGGTGGCAGTAGATGACGGATGGGGCAACGGGTGATTAACTGTAAGGGGAATGGGGATGCCCCTACCCCCGGCTCTTACCTGGCCCCCGTCTGCTGACCACTGCAGAACTGCAGCCGTAAGTCGGACCGCCAACCTCAAACCTGGCACCTGTGCTCCATGCTTCTCACAACCTGCCTGCCAAAGCCAACCACAGCCAGCCTGAGGGAATCTAGGAGAATGTTCACCGGGGAATCTGGGGGAATTTGGGAGGATCCGGGGGCTAGACCGTGGACTCAGCGTGGAGCATTCCCCCCCGAGCGCCAAACTCTTCGGAAGTCTGCGCTCTGTGCTCCATGCTTCACCACGCCCTTAGCTTGTGTAGTGTCGTTGACGAGTAGTCAGCGTCCGACACTTCGGGGCCCAGGATCGCTCCGCAAGCTTGACAAATGACACGGAGCCAGGATTAGATTAACATGTGAGCTCCCGCCTATGCACGCCACTGGCATCACATCCGCGCGGGCTCGCTTTTATTGAACTGGTCACGTGACACGCGACAATGCCACTATTCTACCAGGTCTCGGGGGCCCCGCATGAAATCCCCCCGGACCAGTTCTAAAAGTGAACTAACCCCGGTCGCGCCTATTGCGTCATAGGGCCGACATTACATTCCTCCCCAAACAGAATCTAAAATGCAACACTAACAAGAATGGCTCCCACAGTTGAAACACGGAACAAAAAGAACAGTCTTACTTGAAGTGGTCCTTCAGCCTACAGGAGGGCTCAGGATTTCTTCTTAAACAATACTGGGAGCCCCCATGCCCTCCAGGTACACTGACGGGAGGCATTGGCATAGAGTTTTCTGGGATATCCGGGCTGGTCACCGACACCTCAGGATCCGGCCTCTCAGTCACAGGACAGTCTGCTTCGGAAACTCCCCACTCATCGTGATCGGGAAGGACCGCTGGCCCAGGCTCAGGCCCCCTCACATTCAGAGGCACTTCTTGGGAAGGGTGAAAGTTCTTGAAGAATGACACATTCCTTGTGACTGTCTCAGCACCCCGCTGGACAGTGACTCTGGTACCATTCAGATGTGTGATGACCCACGGCTCCTTCTCATAGGGCAAACGGAATTTGCTATTCGTGGAACGATTCTGCAGGAGAACCAGGTCACCCACTTTCAAGTCCGATTGTTGGGCTCTCCGCCGCCAACTGGCTTGGTCATTTTGAAGTTGGCGCCGCGCTTGAACGTGATGCTCCTTCAGGAACTCCGGACGCCACAGAGGATGATGCGGGATAGAGTCGGCGACCACACGCCCCATGGAAAGATGTCCCGGAGCCCCTCCCGTCGTGGAGTGGGGCGTTTGTCGGTATACCCGGAGGAATGAGAAGATGGCTAATTCCAAGGATTGGTGGAGATCATGAGCGATGCGGATAACTTTGTTTAAGGTGTGCATAAACCTCTCAGCCTCACCATTAGCTTGAGGCCACCTTGGTGTTATCTTCTTGTGGGTGATGCCGAGAGATGACAGATAGTTGGCTATCTCCTGTCCCTGGAACGCAGGGCCATTGTCAGTTCTTAGTTCCTGAATGAGCCCATGAGTGGCCATTACTTTCTCCAGTTTGGGAATGATTTCACTCGCACTCAACGACTGGAGTACTTCCACTTCTGGATATTTCGAGTGTTCGTCGACAGTACAAAGGTGTGCCTCCCATCCGGGAGGCTCCCGAAATCCAAACTGACACAGGCCCAGGGGTGGTTGGGTCGAGGTTCAGTGATTACCGGAGCTGGTGGATTGCTTTCTCCGGTAACCTGGCACCATTGACAGGATCTCACCGCCTCTTCTACTTTTTCGTCCATCACGGGGAACCACACTTTGATTCTCAGGTGGGTTTTCGTTTTCACCATCCCCTGATGCCCAGCATGTGCAAGTTGGATTACTCGTCTGGTCAGGGCCGAAGGGATGACTAGGCGATGACCTCGAAGGAGACACACCGTGGAATCTTCATTTAGCTCCTGTCTGACATTGTATAGACTCTCCATGATTCGTTTGGCCTCGGTGGTGAGAACCTTCCACTCATTCCTGGCACTTTGCCACCGACCTTGCTTCATGATTTGTATGGCTCGCTGGAGACATTCATCTCGTCTGGTTGCTTCCCCCAGCACCTCCATGGACAATGGAATGGGGCATGACCTGGCGGTTATGCATCGAACGTATTCTTCTGTGTCCTCAGCATCAATCTCCTCTTCTGGGGTAGCCGCCCGGGGGTGACCTGATAGGTAGTCAGCCGGGTTCTGATCTCCAGGATGGTACTCTACACGGCAATTGTATTCCTGCAGTTGCAGCATCCATTTCGCTATCTGCGGGGGCGGTTTAGAAGCTGTGCCTGCGAATAGGGGCAGAAGGGGCTTGTGGTAAGTTGCCACAATGAACAGATGTTCATACACATATAAGTGGAAGTGGCGGCATCCCCAATGAATGGCTATGGCTTCCTTTTCTATTTGGGAATATCGCTGTTCAGTGTCTGTCAACGACCGACTGGCAAAAGCCACAGGGGCCCAATCTTCCTCAGCGCTGCTCCGCTGCAGCAGGACAGCTCCCAGCCCCTTCAGACCAGCATCGACAGCAACTATGGTCACTTTTCGTGGGTCAAAGAAAGCCAGGGTGGTGTTGGCGGACAGAGCATCCTTTATAGCTTGAAATGCTGTATCATGTTCCTGACCCCAGGTCCAGGGGACGGAGCCTTTGGTTAGCTCCCTGAGTGGCTGGGTGAGGGTTGTGAGATCTCAGATAAACTGGCCACAATAATTACCCATACCGAGGAAGCTCCTTACCTCGGTGACATTGTTGGGAGCAGGTGCCATCTTGATGTCTCGCACCTTGTCCTGGTCCGGGGTAACGCCTGAGGCTGAGAATACGTAGCCAAAGAATTGGAGTTGCTGCTTGAGGAACTCGCATTTGTCTCGATGAAGAGTGAGGCCGGACTCTTGGATCCTCTGAAGCACTTGGGTCAGCCTGGCATTGTGCTCCACGATGGTTTTGGCGTACATGAGAATGTCATCACTAACATTCACCACTCCGGGAAGATCCATCAGTAGTTTGTGAATCACATTCTTGAAAACCTCTGTAGCGCTTGACACCCCGAAGCTCAGGCGGGTGTACCGCCTCAGGCCCACGTGGGTGGAAAAGGTCGTGATGTAACGTGACTCTTTGTCCAGCACCAGCTGATGATATCCAGATCGGAGGTCGAGCTTTGAGAACCAGCACGCTCCGCTCAGTTCCCCAATGAGTTCATCGATCGTGGGGGTAAGGTGTCTTTCCCTTTTTATTGCGGCATTGGGCAGTCTCATATCAACACAGATCCGCACCTCCCCAGGATGTTTTGGCTTTCAGGTGACGACAATGGGGGACACCCACGGGGTGGGCCCCGTTACCTTCTCGATTATTCCAGTGGATTCCAGTTTCGCTAGTTCCTTTTCAACCAGCGGCCTTAGGTGGAAGGCTATGCGTCTGTGGCGTAACACTACTGGCTGTACAGTGGGGTCTATGTACAGATGTACTTCTTTCCCTTTTAGTCTCCCAATCCCGTCGAAGATGGCCGGAAACTCGGCTAAGATGTGTCAAATCGTCTCCTGGTGAATCCCAAAAGCAAATGTCATGACTTCCAGGTCCTCCGCAGCTCGGCATCCTAGCAGCATGCCCTGTCCATCCTCCGCCACGTATATTGGTGATTGTATGGAGTTAGAGCCATACGAGATTGTCGTCTTAAATTTTCCTCGCATCACCAAGGGTTGGTCTTGTCCATATGCAAAGACTTTAATGGCAGTGGCGTTCAGGGATGGGGTTGACTTCAGCTCCTTGTAGAGTTCTGCAGACATAATATTGATGGTGGCCCCCGTGTCTATGACAGCTGTGACGTCCTGATCTCCGACTCGCACCTGACATTGCGGAAGCCGGCGTGATGTCTGGGTAGCTGCGCCTATCATGTATGCTGTGTGGACCGTTTGTTCTTCTCCTTCATCATCGTCCGTATCACTATTTCCGCTTCGCACTTCAGGGATTAGGTTGAGTGCAGGCCTGGGTCCTCACTTCCTCTGCGAGCGGCACACTCGTTCAAAGTGGTTAATTTTTCCACATCCTGCGCACCTTTTCCCCCGTGCTGGACATTCTGTTGCGCTATGGGGGCTTTCTCCGCAGTACCCGCAGCTCCGGGCATTCACTTGTTCCTTCCGGCTTGATTTGGCAGACGGTCGGGTCGCTACCGCTTTGACCGATTCCACCTTTAATGGTGTTTGTAGGGCCGCTTCTGTAGTATACTTGTGATCCTCACAAGATGGGCACCTGTGGTCATTAGTCCTTCCTTCGTGTTCCCACCTCCCCAGCCTCCCAGAATACCTGTGTGCATTCTACCTTGTACTGTTTGAGAGTTCCACTTTTGTCAGTTGATGTCTGGTCAGCTGGCGAGGTGTGCGCTCTGCTGTGTTCTTAAAAAACCTATCTTGTAACTACAAGGAAGTGTCCTGCCGCCTACCTAATCACCTTACAACATTTTCTAGGTTTCAATCTAAAGATGTGGTAAATCAAGGACAGCAGGCAGGTAAGATTAACCACGTTTATTTGGCTGGACCATCAGGCAGAGCAGCGACAGTGCAGCTCACGGTTTAACTGTCCTTTCCAAACCCCCGGTGCAGAACATTCATACACCAAGGTTCGGCACCGATGAGGGTTCCATGCAAGTGTTCACGAGCTTAGCTCGTGGAAAGAGAAGCACGAGCCACTACATGGGTCTTTCCCAAAAATAATAAAGAAAAGAAGAAAACACTTAAGAAAGAAAAGAGGAAATAAGATAGAAGAAAAAGAAGAATTACAAACTCCCTACAAAGTATACTACAGCTTCCATGTTGGCTGCCCTAGCCCGCGGCAGTTCTTTAGTCCGCCCTAGGGTTAGAATGTCGGCCAGGGGCTTTCCCGACTCCTCTAATATTCTCTCTCTAAATTTTGCGGAGGCGCAGCCTTGTATGATTTGACCCCTTTTCTCTTCGGCCTCATCATTGAACCCGCACGTGCTTGCTAGGTCCTTGAGGCGAGCGTGGAACGTGTCAATGGACTCATCCGCCTGTTGGCGCGCCTGGCGGAAGACAAAACGCTCATAATCTTGATTCGCCATAGGTTCAAAGTATGCTGAAAGGGCACCAATTAGTGTGAGATGTGTTTTGGGGGTCACTTCATGTATCGACTTGGCAATCCTATAAATGTCTTTCCCCCCTAGATGCAGGAGCATGGCTCTCTTTTGGTCGTTGTGCACTAGTGTGGCCTCGAAGAATAATAGAAGCCGCTCCACCCATTCCTTCCATTTGGGCACTTGGGAAGATGGTGGTCCCTCTACCAGGAATGGTTCAATGGGGGGTATTGTGGCCACCATTCTGCTCTTCTAGGATTCCTCCTAGCAACACCCGGACGTGTCGTGGCCTAGAGAGGTGTGCTCCTCTTCACTTCCGGCTATGTGTTAGTGCCATCCTCCGGTGTACTGTTGGCAGGCTCTTCCATGCTATTGGACAGTGTCACCACCTCTTTGCCCTGAACACTGCCTATTGTCACTATGCCACGTGTCTTGGCTCACCTCTGTGTAGGCGCTGTGGAAATGGCTCCTGGGGTGATATACTGCTGAGGGCCACACTTGAAGTGATCTGCCAGAGTCAGGCACACAATGAGGGGCTGGTGTGTTCGTCTGCACGCTCCGTGGCACGAGCACTGCGTGCTTTCACTCCGCACTCACGGCCACCACGGAGCAGGTGTAGGAACTGTCTGCCCACACCCTCGTCGCCAATGTAGTGTCGTTGACGAGCAGTCAGCGTCCGACACTTCGGGGCCCAGGATCGCTTCGCGCCGCACGGCAAAGGGCCTCCGCAAGCTTGACAAATGACACGGAGCCAGGATTAGATTAACATGTGAGCTCCCGCGTATGCGCGACACTGGCGTCACATCCGCATGGGCTCGCTTTTATTGAACTGGTCAGGTGACATGCGACCATACCACTATTCTACCAGGTCTCGGGGGCCCCGCATGAAATCCCCCCAGACCTGTTCTAAAAGTGAACTAACCCCGGTTACGCCTATTGCGTCACAGGGCCGACATTACAGCTTATTTGCTCGTTTGCTCCGTGTCTAACCACTGAAGCGCTCCTCCAATCAGTGATTCAAATCTGCCACGACGAGGCACGTTATTGAAAACCTGTCTGTACTGCCAATAGTAGACATGTAATTCAGGAAGTATTCTTTCCACTCTTGTCATTTAAGTGAGTTCCCTCCAGAGGTTGGTATAAAGGTTGAGGTGGGTTTAAAGTCTGAACTGCTTGAAGCCATGACAGAATGAACAAAAACGATCCAGACTTTAAAAAAATTAGTAATAAAAGCAAAACGCCTTCAGTACAACTAGTAGTGACAAAGGTGACACTTACAGTCAGTGCACGCTGGGTCTCCATTCCTTTCAGTGCCTTATTGGAGACAAGGCAAGTACCTCTATGCATACACAACAACCATGTGTGGTAAATTAATTGGAACATCCTGAAATCATTACGATTCTGATTCCTTGTCACTCTCGTAGTGAAGTCTTCGAATGTTGCGTGGCTGTAAGCACTTTGGTAGGCTAGTGTGCATTAGTCTCCAATCGCTGTCTCAGTTTCAGATCCAATATGGCAGATATCAGGTAGCCCTCTAGACGTTGAACGTATGCGTCATGCAATGCTACATGTGTTGAGGAGTGACGTTGACCTTTGCCTTTAATTGGCACTTATGTTTATCAGGTGTGGCACATGAATACATTATGCACTACTTTTTTTTATTTTTAAGAAAAAAACACGCGTGTCATTTGGTAGGGGCACGCATGCATGTTGAGTGTGCCTACAGAATTAAGGCTGCTGGTCATAGCCCACCCCCCCCCCCTTTTTAGCCATGTAGCATAGCATCAACTTTGCTAAAAACCATTGGCAAAGCCAAAAGGTCCCAAAAGCAAGACCTATTTGCTTTGCAAATGATTATTAGAATGATGAAATGAGTGTGGTTTGACAGACAATAGGGCGATCTCATGTGGAGTGTTCAGCTCAAGATAAACTTTATACACCGTAGTTGTCAATGTTATGCTTGTACTTTAAGACAGTTTATTGTAAAACTGGATCATGTAAGCCAGTACAAGCCAGAAAGCCAGGTTCTTGCCAATTCGTGTACGACAAGGGTAAGTGGCTTTAATTGCCTCGTTTGTTTGGTTGACTCAGCATTTCTTACACTCACTGCCAGACATACCAAGGTCCTTGGGAGAGGCAGGCGCAATGCCATTACATTGCCTGTGCCAGACGAAGGGTGGATGGATTTCACAGTTTTAGAGACCCGTGGATCTCAGGCATTAATGCGAGCCATGTGTGGTTTTGATGTTTATTCTTCAAATGCGTCCCAGTTTGAAGACACATTTCAGCTCGTACACAATCCATTTGTAGTCTTTATGCTTCAGATGCACCCCTAGCTCGGTGGCGGCAGAGTTCTCAGGTTGTGCCATGTCAAGCATGAGAAGCTATGGAATCAGTCGTGTTTCTTCTTTGCTTTCTGGGACATGTAGTCTTGTATTTATAATGGTAAAATAAATATGACAAGTATATAAATGCCAATCACTGAGTCAGGACTGGAAAATCAGATCACTGACAATGAACAAATTGAGAGCTCTGCAGCAGTTTGACAGTGCTCTTCCATTGTTAAGCTCTCAGACACTTTGTTAGAGGAGAAGCACATTCCATTCAATTCTGTACCGTGAAAAAGGGAACTATTGTAAAGGGCAGGAAAATACTATTACATTGGAGAGTTTCATGGCCAAGAATGGTGGGCATGAGACAAGTTGTTATTTTAGCAGCCATTCATCTTTTTGTTAATTGCATATCGGGATAGAAAGTTTGCTGAAGCCAATCTCTTCTTTGTTGTGACCACCTGCAAAAGTGTGAGCGAAAAGGAAAAGAATGATTTTTCCTCACTTCTCACCTCGACTTTTAGTCCTGGCTTAACTGTGCAACTATCACTGGACCTTATGTGATCAGCATAAAAAGAGCCTTAAGAAGCCCTCTTATATATGGGTGAGTGTCAATTATATTGTGCTTCCTTCTATGACAGCACACTGCATGGGGCAAAGGGTTAGCCATTTCTGCCGTTGGTTCTATCGCCCTGTGAGGAACATCATTTTGCCTTATCACATATGCACAGTCACCTGAAAATGAGTGCACCTCAATGTCAGAGCCAGCGACCAGTCCCTTAGTTTACAATTTTTTCCTTTTATATATATCCCGTTCGAAATGGGGGTCTCTAGTTGGCAGTGGTATGCACCCTGTACAAGTAGGGACCCTTCTTTCTAATCAGGTTAAGTGAGTTACTCACACAAGATAACCCCTGCTCCCCCCCTTGGTAGCTTGGCACGAGCAGTCAGGCTTATCTCAGAGTCAATGTGTAAAGCATTTGTACAAAACAAACAGTTACACAGTGAAAACACTACAAATGGACACCACACCAGTTTAGAAAAATAAATACTCTTTATCTAAACCAAACAAGACAAAAACGACAAGAATCCGACATACAGAACTACAGATAACACTTTTTAAAAGTTTAAGCAATTCTGTCCATAGAACTCTGTGAATGCGGTGATTTTAGGACAAAGTACCTTTGATGCGTCAAAATCCAAGACGAAAAACAGCTGCAAAGGAGAGAAGTGTCAGACAACAATGCAATGCGTTGGTTCTTGAGTCCAAGGGGAATGGAGGCGTCAGGTCTGCTCAACGCAGGAGTAGTGTTGCGCCGATTACTTACTGCGAGGAGAAGTGATGCAGCGAAACCCGAAAGCAGGACCTTTCTGCGGGGTGATGCGAAGAAACTTGGCGCACAGGTGCAATGGGTGGAAAATCCAGATGTGCTGGGGTCAATGCTCCCAGCCACGAACAGGCGCTGCGTCGATCCTTCGGCCGCAGCGCTGCAGTGCGATGGTTTTTCAGCTGCACAGCAAGGCCTGGGTCAGAGCGGGTGCTTTGGAAGTCGGAGACACGGTGCTTGGGACTCGGGCTGCGGCGAACTTGGAGCCATGCATACCGGCACAGTGTCAATTATCCCAGCCACAAACAGGCGCTGCCTCGAGCCTTTGGCTGCAGTGCAGCGATGAGTTGGTTTTTCAACCACACAGCAAGCTTGGGGCAGGAAAAACAGGCACGGAGGGTCGCCACACGGATTGTTTTCTTTTTACAGCAAGGCCACCTCCAAGGGCCCAGAACTAGAATTGGCACCACTTGGCAGGTCAGAACTCCCAGCAGAGGAGTTCAGGGGCTGCAGGTGAAGTCTTTGATTGCCCTGGGACTTCTTAACAGGAGGCAAGCACACACAAGCCCTTGGAGAATTTTCAAGTCCAGTCCTTTTCCTTTCCAAAAAAGAAGCAGACTGCAGGCCAACCAGGCAAAGAAACACAGCAAAGGGGCAGTACTCCTCCTGACAACTCTGCAGCTCTTCCTCGTGGCAGAGTCTCCTATTGATCCAGAAGTGTTCCAAAAATGTGGGGTTATAGGTCCAATACTTATATCCCTTTTTGCCTATGAAGTAGGAATACTTCAAAGGATAGTCTTTGTTGTGCACAGGTCCAGTCTTGCCCTGTTCTACCTCCACGCTACAGGGGGTGGAGACAGCATTGTGAGAGGACAGACACAGCCCTATTCAGGTGTCAGTGACAACTCCTCCCATCACTCTAGCTCAGGAATCCCCATCAGCCTGGTGATTTACAATCAGGATATGCAGGTCACACCTCACCTACCTTTGTGTGACTGTCTAGAGTGAATGCACAAACAGCACAACTGTCAGTCTAAACCAGACATGGATTCCACAGGGAAGCAGAGGCACAGGATAATAAAGCAATAAAATGCCCAATTTCTAAAAGTGGCATTTTCAAACACACAAATTAAAACCCACCTTCACAGAAAGATATGTTTTTTAATTCTGAGTTCAGGGAACCCAAACTCCAATCTATCTCTTCCCAATTGAAAGTTACACTTGTAAGATGTTACAAGGCAGCTCCAATGAAAGCCTATGGGAGAGATAGTCCTTAGAATAGTGAAAAACTAAATTAGCAGTATTTCACATATTGAAAAACGAAATTAGTAGTATTTCACTATCAGGACATGTAAAACTCACCAGCACTTATCCTCCCATTCACATACACTGCACCCTGCCCACGGGCCTACCTTAAGGGTGCCTTACATGTAGAAAAAGGGAAGCTTTGGGCTTGGCAAGTGGGTGCACTTGCCAGGTCAACACAGTAGTTTAAAACTGCACATGCAAACACTGCAGTGGCAGGCCTGAGACATGTTTGCAGGGCTACTCGTGTGGGTGGCACAATCAGTGCTGCAGACCCACTAGTAGCATTTGATTTACAGGCCCTGGGCGCATGCAGTGCACTTTACTAGGGACTTACCAGTAAATCAAATATGCCAATCATGGACAAGCAATCACAAATACCATTTACACTAGAGTGCAATTGCACTTTAGCACTGATTAGCAGTGGTAAAGTGCCCAGAGTCCTAGAGCCATCAAAAACAGGTCAGAAAAAATAGGAGATGGAAGGCAAAAAGATTGGGGATAACCCTGCAAAAAGGGCCAGGTCCAAAATATCCCCTTTCATTTCTTTCCATCTCCGTCTTTTTGAGCATCATGCAGCTACCCAGACAGTCCTTCTGGGCCACTTACTTGCTGCTCTCTACATCTGCAGTGTACAGACACTATTTTCAAACTGTGCAACCACCTTGGAATCGTATTGTGGAACATTATTATGTATACTGTATCATTGTTTTTACCTCTCCAAGTTGGCCAACAAATTGCTTCTAAAAGTGGCAGCTACATTGGAATTTTAAAACAGCAATGCAATATGTACAATACCATTGTAAGCCAGCTGCCCGCTGTTGTATTTATTTTTCTAATGCAAGCATGTGCCAGCCCAGATAAGGTGCCAGCATGTTTTATTTTTTCTACTGTTAGACTTTAAATTTATCTTTCATATGTTTGTTGAATTTACGTGTATGCTTTATTGTAGCTGGGTAAGTGGGTGAATGCAAGTGTGAGTTAGTGAGGCGATTAATGGATTTATGAATGCACAAACAATTTGAAGCCCTTGAAATAGATAATGAAGTTCTGAATCACATATTGAAACTGGCACCTGGGGTGGCTTTACAGCTTCTATATTGTGGACTTCTCTGCAGTTACTTCACTCTGAAAAATTCAATGTGAATCATAAGGTCTACCTGAGCTTCGTAAACGAGCGTCAACTTCATGTGCTATGGAATTTCACTGGAGATGTAGCATTGTGGGCAACACCCATCATCACAAATCTACAACTTGCACTTCTTCTGTCATTTGCAGCTGTCAAAAGGGTGTTCATATTTACTTTCCTGGGGCAGGAAACTGAATATACTTCTAAACGGAATGAAAAAACATCATCAATTACGTTGCTTGACTTAATTTGCTGATATATCTGATTGGAATGGCTGTGCCCTCGCCAACCATTTCAGACTTTGCTCATTGATGACATCAAGGATTAGTTAGCAAGAGGAACCATAAATTGACCCTGCTCCAAATTGGTTTACTTAGTGGTACAGATACAACATCTCATAGAAGAAAAGAAACTTGAAAAATAAATGGAACAAAGATATAAAAATAAGTCAGTCCTGTCAATGGTATAGATTTTGCCTCAGTTTCTTTTGACTCATTCCACTCCGGAGATTCTGACAACATGTCAGAAATAGCAACATTACATGTAAAAGGTGATGGGAGGATGCTTGCAATAAGTCTGACCACGGGCAACTGCTCAGGGTAGCATTCTATCCCCTCTATCTTTTTCCCACCAAGTCACCTCAGATTAGACCCAGCCATATGCAAATAAGTCTTGACCCTGCTCCAATAGGAAAAGTCCAGTCGAAATGAAAAGCTAGGCCCTCTCTGAACCAGAACACAAGCGACCCAAAACCAGTTTGCTCTGCTGCCAAGCTAGCTCTTCTCTGAAACAGAACAGAAGCAACCCAAGACTGGTTTCACTGTTATTGGGGCTCTCCAGTTGGTTGTAGCTTGGCTCCAGTGGCACAGTGAGCAAAGGACCCATGTCTGGGCATGGCCCATGGCCACTTAGAACAGTACATCATACACACAAAAGCTGATGGGGGGATGCTTGCAATAAGTCTAACCACTGGCAGTCACTCAGGGCAGCATTTCAACCCATCGTTCTTTTCCCCACCATGCCAACTTAGATTAGACTCGGCCATATGCAAATCAGGCTTGACCCTGCTCCAATAGCAGGCGAGCCCAAACTGCCAAGCCAGATCACCTCTGAACCAGAACACAATCAAATCAAGACCGAGTCTGCCCTGGTTGGGGCTCTTTAGTTGGATGTAGCTTGGTTCCAGTGGCACAGTAAGCAAAGGTCAAGACTGATTTGCACATAGCTGGGTCCAAACTGAGGTGGCATGGTGGGCAAATGAACAATGGTTTGAAATGCTACCCCGAGCGATTGCCAGTGGCTACACTTATTGAAAGCATTCCTTCCATCACCTTTTGTGTGTTAGAAATATCAACAGCACATTTATTTTGACATTGAGATGGCAGTATTTCCACTGGTGCTGAAAATACCCTGGTTACATCACAATAAATCCAAGATTGACCGGAGTTTGAGAACAATTACCATAGACTCCATCTACCAGCATTGTTTCCATTGCTCTGCATCATGCTGCAATCCATATCAGTTTAAGCCTGCAGCACAGAACCTGTTTTTATGGAATTCATGGTTCAACAGGAAACTAAAAGTGGTGCTCTTTCATTTTTGTTATATAAATCTCGTTTCCTGTCTTCAGGTTCTATTTCTTGTGGGATTTTTCAGTGTTTTAAATTCTTGTAAAAAATCTATGATTATCAGTGTTCATGTCCTTTTATGACTTTTAATATTGTTTGATTTCTGCACAACTTTGCATGATACATACACTCTATGTGCACTTGCCACAGATATCGGTATGTAAACAGGTCGTAAGATGTCAACGAAAGTCACCCTTTAAACACTTTATACAAACTCTGTCGCAAAGAAATTGGCAACATTAAAAATATGCCATAGTACATTTTTATCCTGCATTACTTAATTTGTCACAAACAAATACCATTAAAGACTACTAGGTTTCAAGCTGTGATAATGTGTAATCTCTGGTCAGAGGTTTGAATCATCATAAAATAGCTCAGAGGGTTAACATATCTGCTGTAGAGCACTGCATGAAATACATATGGCACACAATATATTTATTGAAAGTGGGCTAATGCGTTTGATGCAGAGATCCTTGTGCAACCTTCAGGTCACAAATTTTAATATGATAATATAGCCCAGTCAATCGTGTATTTGCTGCAGAAAACTGAATGCAACCTGCAAGGCATACGTTTGAATCCTTGTAGGTTGCAATAAAAACGTATTATTTAGTGTCAAAACTGTTAGTGTAAATTAAATGTTATGCAAATATGTATATGTGTAATTGTGCACATTGCCCAACTTACCTGATATTCATATATATATATATATATATATATATATATATATATATATATATTCCAGTAAACTTATATTGCACCGGACCCAAGCATCTTGATGACGGTGGGCTGTGGTGGGGTGGCAGGCCCTCAAAATCCAACACACGCGTCGTCTCCTTCATAAAAAAACACACCACGGCCCCAAATGCTTTTAAGCATGTTTATTCCTGACAGTGCAACTCAACGCGCTCCGAAACGAGTTGAGTTTCACTGTCAGGAATACACCTGCTTAAAAGCATTTGGGGCCGTGGTGTGTTGTTTTATGAAGGAGACGACGCGTGTGTTGGATATATATAGTTATATATATATATAGAGAGAGAGAGACACACACATACACACACATATATATATATTACCTACTGGCGGTCGCCAGTAGGTAGTTATAGTTAGGACCTAGTTTCCATAGGAAAAGTGTTTTTTGATTTGCCAATAACTTTGGCGCCGTTTGATGAATCTTCACGAAATTTTCAAAACTAGTGGGGCGCTCCGGTCAGCTCCTGTCTTGAAAGTTTTGGGGTGATTCGTCAAGCGGGGGCCGAGAAAAAAGGGGGGTCCCAAAACGTGTTTTCCCCATGTAATTTTCCATAGGAAACTTTAGACAAAGCTACAGCCCGAACTGCTCAACGGAATTCCACAAACTTTGGCAAAATGGTAGATCTTGGTTCAGAAAGATCCCTTTTTGTTAAATGGTGTAAATCCGTTCAGTAGTTCCTGAGAAATTAGAAAAAGAAAAAGTTTCGATATCTGTGACCGAGGAGGGTTTGTGAACCCTCCCGGGCACGAGCTTCACTCTGATTGGCTGCCAACACTCCAAATCAGGAAGTGTTGGCAGCCATCTTGTGACTCGGTAACCGAGTCACAAGAAATCAGAAGAAAAAAAACGTGAAAAACAAGAAAAGGGGGCAGGGTAGAAACACCCTGACCCCCCTAGGCCTGCTCAGGGGGTCCCACAAGGATCCCCAGGGCCAAAAAAAGCATTTTTTTTTGTTAAAAACGGCAGAATTCACGTTGGGGTCGCGAATCCTGCCGTGAAAATAAAAAAAACGAAGCGCGGGCTCCCGCGCTTCGTTTTCAAAAAGCCCCCAGGTGGGCCAGGTCCCGGGGTTAAACATTTATTTATTTGCAGCCCCAGGGACCGCCACCTCCCCGGGACAATGTAAATTATGTGCGGGAGGGCACGTGGCCCTCCCGCAGCCCCACCTCCCCGGGGCTTGTTTTTAAATCTGTGGGGGGCCTCCCAGGGCCCCCGAGCCCCAGGGACCGCCACCCCCCCGGGGCTTTACGTAAATATGCGCCGGGGCACACGGCCCCCCCGCTGCCCCGGGGACCGCCACCTCCCCGGGGCTCTTTTTTTTTAAAAAATTAAAATGTGTGGGGGGGCAAGAGCCCCCCCACACGCCCCGGGGACCACCACCTCCCTGGGGCACTTTTTTAATGCAAATTCGGGGGTCCGTTACGGACCCCCAGCCCCGGGGACCACCACCTCCCCGGGGCTTTAAAGACATGGGAGGGGGGCCGCGTGGCCCCCCTCCTGGAGCCCTTGATGGCCCTGGGGACCGCCACCCCCCAGGGCCGGCTCCTGCAGTGTCCTGGGGTGCCCACCCCCGGGACACTGCTGTTTGCTATGGCAGGGCGGGAGCCGTGCGGCTCCCGCCCTGCCATAGCAAACACTGGTTTGGATTTTGGAAGTGAGAGCAGGTTTCCTGCTCTCGCTTCCAAAATCCAAACCAGATTGCTTTTCCACAAGGGGAGCTGCATGTCAGCAGCTCCCTGTGTAGAAAAGCAATGCCAGCTCCCGCAGGAGGCGGGGAGCCGGCGGGACCGTGGGGGTATTGGGACTCCCCCCACGGTCCCCAACAGAAAGGGCCGGGGTATGGGGTCCCCGGGGCCAGAAGTGGCCCAGGAGGGGGGCAACGCGGCCCCCTTCCCGTTTTTTTTTTTTTTTTTTAAGTAAAAAACGGGTCAGGCCCTGGGGATTGGGCTCCCCAGTGCCCCAAATATTGTAAAAGAAGGGGGGACACACAGACCCCCTTCTCCAAAAAATAAATTTAAAAAAAAGCCGGCATCGCGCCGGAGGCCCGCCCCCTCAGTGCATCACTCTGCAAACACGCCCTGTGGCGCGTTGTAAGTTGGGGAATTAATTCCCCTTGAATACTGGGGGTCCCTGGGGGCCAACTAGCCCACCAGGTACCTCCAGAATGCGCCACAGAGCTGCGCTGCAGAGAGGTGGTCTGAGGCCACGCCCCTATTTACACCTCTCTGCAACGCAGCTCTGTGGCGCTTATTGGAGGTACCTGGTGGGCTAGTTGGCCCCCAGGGACCCTCAGGATTCAAGGGGACTTAATCTTCCAAGTTACAACGCGCCAGGGGGCGCGTTTGCACAGTGGTGCAGGGAGGGGGCAGGGCCTGAAATGGCAAGTGTGCAAACGCGCCCCCTGGCGCGTTGTAACTTGGGGGATTAAGTCCCCTTCAATCCTGAGGGTCCCTGGGGGCCAACTAGCCCACCAGGTACCTTCAGTAAGCGCCACAGAGCTGCGTTGCAGAGAGGTGGTCCGAGGCCACGCCCCTTTTTATACCTCTCTGCAACGAAGCTGCTTATACACCAACTGACAGACTGATACAGACATTTACACAGTTTACTCACTAACCCATGCATTCAGTAAGATACGCTTAATCAGTCACTTATACAATCAGTCACGCACCTACTAAATCATCCATTCAGACACTTATACACCCACTCATTCTTCAATACACCTTGGCATATATATATATAAAACATATTTAAACTTTACAGAAACACACATTCACTGGATGATGTCATCAGTGATGTTATCAGTGATGTCATTTGAGATGTCATCAGTGATGTCACTGACCATGTCATGAATGATGTAATATGTGATGTCATCAGCAGTGCATTGCGGGTGCGCGAGTTATAGTTAGCTGAACTAACTATAACGGGGGAATTTCTATGGTTTTGTATGAGAGAAATGTCCAACTAACTATAACGTCCCTGAAACCTATGGTTTTTAAGTGAATTTCTAAGGTTTTTTAAATGCTAATTTCTAACTATAACGTGCCTGAAACCTATGGTTTTTTCAGTGAATATATATATATATATTCACTGAAAAAAACACAGATTTCAGGGATGTTATAGTTAGAAATTAGCATTTAAAAACCTTAGAAATTCACTGAAAAAACCACAGATTTCAGGGACGTTATAGTTAGAAATTAGCATTTAAAAAACCTTAGAAATTCACTGAAAAACCACAGGTTTCAGGGACGTTATAATTAGTTGGACATTTCACTCGTACAAAACCAGAGAAATTCCCCGGTTATAGTTAGTAGAGCTAACTATAACTCGCGCCCCCGCAATGCACTGCTGATGACGTCACATATTACATCATTCATGACATGGTCAGTGACATCACTGATGACATCTCAAATGACATCACTGATGACATCACTGATGACATCATCCACGTGATAATCTGAGGCACCTACTCACACGCTCGGAGGATGAAGTCCACTTGTGTCCTGAGGTCCTCAGGACACAAGAGGACCTCATCGCCCCTCAGGATTGAAGGGGACTTAATCCCCCAATTTACAACACGCCAGGGGGGCGGTTTGCACACTTGTTATATCAGACCCGCTCCCTCCCTGCACCACTGTGCAAACGCGCCCCCTGGCGCGTTGTAACTTGGGGGATTAAGTCCCCTTGAATCCTGAGGGTCCCTGGGGGCCAACTAGCCCACCAGGTACCTCCAGGGAGCCGTGCTCCCGCCCTGCCATAGCAAACAGCAATGGCCCGGGGGTGGGCACCCCGGGACATTGCAGGAGCTGGCCCTGGGGGGTGGCGGTCCCCAGGGCCATCAAGGGCTACTGGAGGGGGGCTGCGCGGCCCCCCTCCCTCAATTTGCATAGCCCCGGGGAGGTAGTGGTCCCCGGGGCTTGGGGGGGCCTGCAATGCCCCCCTTATAATTATTATAAGCCCTGGGGAGGTGGCGGTCCCCGGGGCTTGGGGGGGCCAGCGAGGCCCCCCACATTTTCAATTTGAAAGCCCCAGGGAGGTGGCGGTCCCCAGGGCAGCATGGGGGGTTGGGACCCCCCCACGCATTTATTAACAAAGTCCCGGGGAGGTGGCGGTCCCCAGAGCTGTGGGGGGGGCTGCGTACCCCCGCATATAATTTGCATAGCCCCGGGGAGGTGGCGGTCCCCGGGGCTGCGGGGGCACCCACGGGCCCCCGCTATTTAATTTTGGCATTGCCCCCGGGACCTGGCCTACCCGGGGGCTCATTAAAATGAAGCGCGGGAGTCCGCGCTTCATTTTGTTTTTATTTTCTCGGCAGGACTCGCGACCCCAGCGCGAATTCTGCCGATTTTTTTTTTTTTATGCTTTTTTTGGCCCTGGGGGTCCTTGTGGGACCCCCTGATTAGGCCTAGGGGGTCAGGTTGTTTCTAACTTGCCCCCTTTTCTTGTTTTTCATCTTCTTTTTTCTCTTTTCTTGTGACTCGGTTCTACTGAGTCACAAGATGGCTGCCAACACTTCCTGGTTTGGAGTGTTGGCAGCTAATCAGATTGAAGCTCGTGCCCGGGAGGGTTCGCGAACCCTCTTCGGTGCTCAGATATCGATATTTTTCTTTTTTTAATTTCTCAGGAACTACTGAACGGATTTACACCATTTAAAAAAAAGGTCTCTTTCTGAACCAAGGGCTACCTTCTTACCAAATTTGGTGTAATTCCATTCAGCAGTTCGGGCTGTAGCTTTGTCTAAAATTCCTATGGAAATTAACATGGGGAAACCGCGTTTTGGGACCCCCCTTTTTTCTCGGCCCCCGCTTGACGAATCACCTCGAAACTTTCAAGACAGGAGCTGACCGGAGCGGGCCATTAGTTTTATTGGCAAAAGAAAAAACGCTTTTTGAATAGAAACGAGGTCCTAACTATAACTACCTACTGGCGACTGCCAGTAGGTAATATATATATATATATATATATATATATATATATATATATATATATATATATATATAGATGTATATAATTTAATTAGTATTTCTAATTTGCCTTGGTTCAGCACTAATTATGCAGCAAAGCAACTTTTCCAACCACATTTTAACAGATTAGGAACTTGCAAGGATGCTCTTGATGCCCGTCTCACCTCCAATCTCAGAAGTCAAGTGAACTGGCCGGTCCCTGTATTTAATTCAGAAACTATTACGAAAGAGAAGCTGGAGAATATATATTAGGAGAACAAAGTGGTTCTTCACAAATGATGTCTATTAGAATCAGGGCCAGACTGGCCGTAGCAGGCACCGGGCGTTTCCCCGGGGGGCTGCCAGGAAACGCCCGGTGCCTGCCAGGGTGGGGGCTGGTTTTGGGCCCCTGGGGGCACGTTTTTGTTATCGGGGGCCGGCAATATCTGCCCCCTGTAAGAAAATTGGCTGAAACTGGCCCTAGCAAACAGCTCGGCCGCATCCCCCTCTCCCCCCGGCGGCCAGCCGAGCAGTTTGCCAGGGCCGGTTTCAGTTCTCAGCCTGGTCCTGATTAGAATCATCCAGCCACCATCAATATAATGTGAAATCAGGTTCCGCCGTGGACTCTTGTCCACATTTCACTCTACTGGCCGCTATCCTTACTCTATATGTAGCATCCCTCTTCAATTAATCTTTAAAGTAGGCTGAGTTTGCCGCAGCCTGGAAATAGGCTTCAGTTTTGCCGCGGGTGAAGAAAGCTGGTTTATACACTTCCATACTGTCCAACTATCGCCCTATTTCATTGTTACCTTACTTGGCAAATGGTGTTGGAAAGACTTGTCAACATCCAACTAACTCAGTATTTTGGAGAGTAATAACTTTCTGGACCCTTGACAAACTGGGTTCAGAGCTAAAAACAGTACAGAGTCTACTTTATTGGGGGTGTTGGACACTATTAGGGCTTTAGTGGATCAAGGCAAATCAGCATCCGTGGTCTGTCTGCGGCTTTCGACACTGTGTCTCACCACCTTTTGCTTTAGAGGCTGCATGAAATTGGTCTGCATTCCTCTACCTTGCAGTGGTTTAGCTCGTTTTTAAGTAAAAGATCTAATTCGGTACAGCTGCCCCATTTCAAATCTAGCCCTCAGAAACTGCATTGCTGGGTTCATCAGGGAGCCTCCCTGAGTCCCACCTTCTTTAGCATCTATTTGGCACCTTTTGCGGGCATTTTCAAGGTGTGGGGTTTCGAGTTATTTACATATGCTGATGATACCCAGCTGAATATTTCCATCAACGACAAGTACTTTGAGACCCAGGGGAATTTAGTTGGTTGTCTCTCGGAAGTAGCAGGGTGGTAGCAGGCACATTGTTTAAAACTTAATGCATACAAAACAGAAATCTTACTTTTTGATGGGGCCTGCAAGGTCTGGAATGATTCTTGGTGGCCTTCGTTGTTAGGTTCGTACCCAGGCCTAAAAGGGTGGCAAAGAATTTGGGTTTTTAATTGTTGATTCTCTTTCAATGTAGGAACAGCTAAATACAGTGTGCAGGAGCTGTTTTGGACTTTTGAGCACTCTTCACGGGTTATTCTGGTGGATCTCAGTGACGTGGCAAAGGTATTGTTCAAGCTTTGATTATAATTAGGCTAGACTATGCGAATGCGCTATATGTGGGAATGGCGGATTATTTGGTCACGTGTCTTCAATATATTCAGAATGCGACGGCAAGACTGGCCTAGCAGGAGTTCCGCTTTGGTCTGTCTCAATTCTCTTCACTGGCTTCCAGTTCATACGAGAGTTATTTTTAGGCTAGTTGGCCACACGCACAGAGCACTTTATGACAATGGTGCAGCAATCCTACGTGACAGAGTTACATTGTATAAGCCAACGATGGATCTCCACTCCACTAATAAGACTTTGATATACTGTAGACGAATCAAGAAATCCAGAATGGGTGGTCGCTCTTATAATTTTTGGGCAGCTGCCCATTGGAATACTCTTTCTCTGAATCTACGTTTGACATCGGATCTCTTAGTCTTTCGGAGACGATTTGGTGAAAGTTAGAACTGGGCAAGTATGAGGTCTAGCGTCTGGATATCCCTTAGGGCATGAGGGTGCTCTTTATAAATACTTTAATAATAATTATAATAATAATAACATTCTAGGATTTGCTCTGGTTTTGTTCAGAGGGAATAGGAACCCTGGTAGTCTAATTTTGATACCCCTTGCGCCTATTAGGGAAGCCTATAAACGGTGTTACCCAAGATAAATACCTGGGAGAAAATTTACTAAAAAGTCACACAGTGCAGTAACCACTGTTGCTCCATTACATTGCATGAAAAGAAGGAAGTAGGACACTGCCATATCTGCTAAGATACGGTGCAGTTGCTTTCTCCTCATGCACTGCCTTGCACCATGCGCATGCCCATGGACCACAGTGCAATGGTTTGTGATGTCCAGCACAAGTTTTGTTACGGAAGGGAACAAACTACTATGCTTAGAAACAGTTTACAACTTTTCTAACTTCTAAGAAGTCAAAATAGGCAATGTTAGATGATATTTATTAAAAAAATAATTGCTTGCAGCACACATATTTAGTGTATATATTGGAATTTGTATGTGGTTTAAAATATGTAGAAAGCATGATCTCTCCACATCAAAAACGCATATTTAAGCGTATAAGAGTGGCCGTAAAAAATAAAAAACATACTCAATGGCCAAACACTACAATAAAGAACATGCAGAGTACTGGGCTACTCTAAAACACTATGACATAGACAGAATACCCAAAAGAATAACGAGTCGGTGATCATGGAAACCATTTAAGACAACTGTAATCCAATCATATAATCAGATTAGATGAAAGATGAAGAAACTATTAGGATCAAATGTTGATGAAGAATTACATGATCACCTTTCAATGCTATGAAACGATCTGAAGACATTGGGCCTGATTATGGTCGGAGGCTTTCCGACCGACATCAACGGTTTCAATTCCGACCACCTGATTACAATCTAGGTGGTCGGAATTGAAGCCAGACGATCATTACGGCTGGCTTCCGATGGGCTCATTGAGCCCATCGGCCAGTCGGGACAGGCAAGTAATCCCTATACGATGGCATTTCTGCCATCAGGATTACGATGTCGGTTTCCGACAGGCTTTCCATATCGGGCTTTACGACATAGCAAGCCTGTCGGAAAGTGACTTTGGGGGCCCCTAGCAGGGCCCCCATTCCTCCATGGTCTCAGGTTGGGGGCCGAGGGGCCCACCAATGGTGCCCCCTGTTAATCCCTGCATTGTGTGCACCTTGAGGTGCCTGCCACTCGGTGCAGGGATTAACAGAATCTCCCATTTCTCTATGGGAGCTTGTGCTACGGCTGGTTTATGGCCGCAGCACAAGCTCCCATGGAGAAATGGGAGTCCTCGGTCCCGAATCTGCGATGATGTCCAACATCATAATCAGGGCCATAGTGTAAACAAATAAGAAAAATAAAGATAAGGCTGCACAGCACATCTCATTATCCAGTAAGGGCCAGATATCTGTTGAATCCAATGGAGCAGAAACAATGTTCATAATATTTGATCACTAATTGTATGATAACAGAATATTGAAATAACTTTAACAAACATGGACATCAACATTTAATAACTGAAGTGAGGAAATCAAGCTTTCATCTGAACACAAATATGAAATGGGCTGTTGCACTACGTGTCCCTTAAATCTGTCTTCTGATGACTTGAGAAGTGATCTGCATATGAATGGCTCAACATGATTAAAATGTACTTCTATGGATATTACCCACTTAGGGGTTGAACATAGGGCTAACAATATCATAATGGTTAATGGCTGATCTAAAAAATGTAAAATCTGTGTGAGAAAGTTACGTTTCATCCTGATACAATCATGAAATAGGCTGTGCATTTGAAAAATAATCATAGGCAAAGCCAACAAGTTTGGCGTTGTCTGCCAGCCTTTTGTCTTTGTGAATGCTAGTGATGTTGACCTACTAAAATTAATAAATTGAAAGAGTCAATGTTTGCCATCACTGTGGATAGGTAAGCAATGTATTCAGATACCCTACAAAAATATGATTTGTTCATGAAAGAATTTGTGGACGAAAATAATCTTTCTCCTAAGATTCCCTTAAGTAGAAAAGGTCTCCAATTGGTTGTCCAACTTAACAAGGAGATAAACAGGCTAATTAGAAGACATTTGCTTTCCTTTTCAATTGAAAGGGGAACATTCATTGGCCTATTGAAAAGGAGAAGAGCTAGATTAAAATCCAGCCTAAAAAATCACGAGTGCGATCACAAATAGACAGATTTAAGAGAAACTGCATCTCTCAAAGATACACAGAAATTCTGGGCGATTATTTCCGAGTATTGCATTAATAGAGTTAGATCACTCCCAATCCAATTAATGATGAGGAATGGGTTAATTATATTTCCAAGCTTTACCCCCCTAATGATGATGAACAGAGGTTTTGTTGGCATACTGTTTTGTTTTCTGACCCACAGCTGATATATGGCCCCCTACAACGGAACAAATTGGAAATTTTATTCGGGGAGTGATAACTTCCAGTGCGATGGGCCAGGATAAGATTCCCAATTGAGTAATAATAAGGGAAGCGACACTGTGGTCTGTTTTTTTTACCCAATGTTTTATTACTGTTACCAACGTGTAATCATTGCATCCTGGACAGGGAGTGTTAGAGTTCCACTATATAAAAAGAGGTTCTGCAACCAGCCTAATATTTACAGGCAAATTGTTTTATTAGACTCGGTTGGATAGATGTTTGCGAAAAGCATTTAGGAGCATCTCCATACTTGGCTGAATGAGGAAAAGTTAATTCCAACTGAATAAGCTGGTTTGAGGAAAAGATTTTGTACTTCAGATAATGTGGCAATACTTGACCTTATCACGGAAAACTATGTCAGCATTCACGGTCAACTGATCTATGCAGCCTTTATAGATGTTTCCACCGAGTTTGATTGTGTGGATTGCCCAACACTGTGGGAAAAATGTGCACAGGTTAGGTACGCCAGGCAATTTGCTGTGATTAATCATTGCTCTACACTCTTCAACTTGGTGTCAAGTTCTTTTATGGGGAGACCGGGGCTTATCAACCACAATCTATACCCAATAATGGACTGTTGTCTTTTGACCCCTCCCCCCCCTAATTGTTTTCTCTATATATCTCTAACTTGCCTCAGGTTTTCTGTGGCAGTACGGGACATACCCCAAGTGTAAAGTGTCATTCCCTGTCATTTTTGTTGTACTCACATGACATTGTTCTCTTAGATTTAACTCCCAACGACCTCAATAATAGCTTGCCATCTCTACGTCAGTTTGCTGATTCCTTTTTCTTGAAAATTTTTGTTTCTAAAAGTAAAGTTTTAATCTTTAAGGGTAATAAACTTCGGAAGCAGTTTAGTTACCAATGGCCAGTGCTTAATTTGAGCCGGGGCTTTCCGGTGCTAAGCACCGGCACATAATTGGTTTCCGGTGCTCGGTACCGGCACTTAATTGTCAACACCATATTTAGAACAGTCCACCACGTGGTGGCGCTGCTCATCTAATTTAGAGATGAGCAGAACAACGGTTGTTTATGAATACAATATACATTAAAATAGTGCTAATACCTGCCTCCCCAGCCATTCCTTTAGCTTTGGGGACCTGGAATAATCTGAATTGTCGCATTTACATACGAGAGAGATGATTAGTAGTTGTTTTGGCAGCGATGACAGGGGCGATGGGTGGTGCAAGCTGCAGTGGGCTCCTGGTCAGAGCCCTGGCACTTAATATTTTACAAATTAAGCACTGCCAATGGCGACGTAGTAAAGAGAAGTTGGAAGTAGTTAGGTTCTATCTCTATTTAGGGAAAAAAAATCTTGCCAACTTGAATGAAAATGAAGATACATTACAAAACTCTAGCAAGGCCACTTCCCAAGCCAGTGTGCAAAGGGCATTCTATAACGTCATTGGACGCCGGCACTTTGCACATTTATTAACTATCTATCGAGCAAATGTCCCCTCGACTTTATTGTATGCTGTAGAAAAACAATTGATATTTTAAAATGTGATTTTCTGATCAAAATTGAAGGTCAAATACCGAGGAGACTATGCAATTTGAACAAGCTTGCTGCTATACAAGCTATTAGACTAGAATTTGGGTGGATTAGCACATTTGTGCAAGTCCTCACTGCAGTGGTACGATGGGGATACCGGCTGCTGAGAAGTGAAGAGAAAACACCAAGGTGCTTCATGCATGCAGAAATTTTCGAAATGAAGAAAGAGAAGTGCATGTTGTATAGGAATTTTAGGGGCCGATTAC